>OX451215.1:23336181-24778681 GCA_949628195.1 Phasia obesa | reverse complement strand
TAAAATAAAATAAACAATAGTTGATTTTTCATTGCTAGCTGACCAACTGGATGGGATCATGTTGAATTTAATAAAAATTTCTCGTTTTTATTTCTTTTATCTGAAGATAAAAGAAGAAGATATATACAAAGATAGATATAAATAAAATTTAAGGATTACATGCTTCTTCAATTTGTATACACACTGTGTAATTTTTTAAGTCATGGCAAAATGACCATATACGGACACCACTACGTCATAAAAGACCAAAAAAAAAGACCCCCCCGCAAAATGAAAAATTTTTGCGGCTACCTAAGCGCTACCTAAACGGTGTTAAGAATCATTCCTAGGAAAATCATATGTTCTAGAAAGTTGTTTATTGAGATCTTAGGTTCATTGTTGTAGTTGATTGTTTCCTTGAATTTTGAACGGTTTGCTACCTATGGACCTGAACAGGGGAAAAAAGGTAAAACCAATTGAATTTTTTAAAGTTTTTTGCGATTTTTACCTTGAAGATGAAGTTTTTTTGTGACATCGAGGCCCCACATCTTTGAGGGCCCATAAAAAAAACCTGGAGGACTTTGGGCAAAACTGGGAGACAGGGGTCTCTTTTTTTGGTCTTTTATCACGTAGTGGTGTCCGTATATGGTTATTTTTTTCCGTGTTGCACTGTGATATTTAAGTCTGGTTTTTATACATTTTTTTTAAGCAAGTTTTCATATAAGCAAAAAGAAAAAACAGAGCGTGCTTGGTTCTCCCAAAAATTAATAAAATCGATTTTTTTAATTTTTTAACATTACTTTTCTAAAACTTACAACGAGTTTTATAAATTTTGTCTTTGTTAAAAAAAATTCAAAACCAAAAGAATTTTGGTTTCACTACAAATCAAAAGCGTACCTGTAACTTTTAAACTGTAGAGATTACACAAAATCGAACCAAAAATAAAAATTTATCTTGTAAAACGTTTTTTTTACAGAAACAAATACTTTCAACAATTAAAGGTTTTAATTTGTTTCAGATTCAAATTTAATTAAATAATTAATTGATTTAATTATTTGTTTAATAAGGATTTTTTTGTTGTGTTTTAAACAAATTTATATTTGAATCAATTAAAAAATTAATTGAATGCTTATCTATATATATAAAAATAAGTCCGTATATGTACGTCGCCGAACTAATCATAAGCGCGTCGTGCGATTTCAACCAAACTTATACACTACGTAGGCAGTGGCCCATATATGGTTTATATGAAGTTTGGTTGAAATCCGATAACGCATGTGTGTGCGGTGCGTATGTGAAGTGAGTATGTTTTTGCCGCAGGCATTTTTTGTACCGCATACAGCATTCATTAGTATTGAATACATTTTGGTCGTTTGTGTATTGGAGAGCATTGCACGGAATGATGCAAATAGCAATTTGTTATCATTTCTCTTTTCTCTTTGGACGTCATTGGTGATTGATCTTATCATAATCGATTTTTGAAAATATTAATTTCTTCGCATTTTTTGAGGTCATGAACAATTTGATCGAAGCAACAATTTTAATGAGGAAGTTTAAAAGTGAAGATGTATTGATTCCACGAATTCCAATGATTCCATCAGATTTACCTTTTGAATTCAAAAGACTACAGTTTCCAATACGTCTTGCATTTGCTATTACAATAAATAAAGTGCAAGGGCAATCGTTGTAATTGTGTGGAATTGATTTAGAATATCCTTGCTTTTCACACGGCCAGTTATATGTTTCGTGCTCACGTGTTGGCAAGCCTTCAGTTCTCTTTATCTACACAACAACTCATGGCAAAACCAAAAATGTTGTCTACGAAAGAGCTCTAAGATAGTTTAAGTGATACATAGTCTAAGATTGTAAGAAACTAGAATTAAAAGTTGAATAATAGGGAACAAAACCAACTTTATTAAAAACAAGTGTGTTTCTTTTTTTATTTTGTTTTGCCGTGCGAAGCAGGCAACGGGCCTGCTAGTTTTCAATAAAAAGTAATTTTTCTATGTACTGTGGGTTAAAAAGTTACAATTCAAAACCTATGCTTAACTACTACGTTAGAAATAATGTTTTAAATTTGGATCAAGTTGGTTAGTCTATTAAAATTTAGAAACTTCCGACTTATTTTCATTTTTGTGCAAAAAAAAAAAAAAAATAAAAAAATGAACTTTCGCGAACGTTGTTGTTTGTTAACAACTTGCAATGAAGATACGTTTCAATGTTTTGATTTAAAATTTTAATTAGGTTAGGTTCATAGAGGATCACACATAATTAAATATGCGTGGATTCACAGGACCATTAAGTAGTCCAGTGAACTTCGTAAATTTGACAATTTGCTTAGCTCACATACCCTTCAAGTCCTCCATATTCTGAAAGAAAAAAAGAACCAAAACATATATTACGGCTGTGCATTGACAAAGATAGTGGAATGTGTTTCCCTCTTCTTCGCCACACCATCTGAAAATATCATCATCACAAACTAAAATCTTTTTCAAGAAGTATTTAAGATCATTATGTCCTGTTATTATACCTACATACATTCTTAATTCTGACTTACTTATACATAACAGCTCATCCCTTTCTCCAATACCTTTTTTCTCTAGCAATGATTTTGTCTGTGTGTATCCCAACGAGTTATTCCACATTGTGTCGGCATCACGTCTAAATATTTTTCTTATCATCTTATATGTAGAATCGAGACCAGGGTATATGTCCTCACATCTGACGCTCATGTCTAAGTCAGCTCCAGCTAGCGCCAACTCGTCTGCAGCTTCGTTTCCTATAATGTTTTAATGACCGGGTGCCCAGCACAGTTTCAGTGCGTGTTGTTCATTGAGAACATGTAGCTCTCTGCGACAACGGCTGACTACTTTCGATGTAATACATCTATTTCCGAGTGATTTTATAAACGCCTGACTGTCTATACAATTTTAATTAGGTATTAATCACTTATTATTAAATACGGGCTTTTTTTTTCTATATTCACCTCACAGCAAAAAGCTAGTATTCCCACTTGGAAATAGAAATCAACATAGAGTAAATGAATGGTCCTTCTTCTAACCGCGTTTTTCGTTTTGAGTGGATGAGTGTGTTTGTGAAAAAGTAACAATGTTTGTAACAGTTAACTCGGTTATGTATGCGTAGATGCGTTATGGTTTACGTTGAGGGTGGTTTTCGGTAGTTAACTATCGTAAAATACTGTATTCCCACAAAAGCCGTTGTTAGTTTTGTAATGAAAAAAAAAAAAACGAACAGCATTTGAAACTGTTCCCACTTGTTGCTTAGAACGTTAAAAACGAAAAAGTTCGTAGAAAAAAGAAAATGTTATGCGTATAACCCGACATGATAAGGATAATAAAGTTGATGATAATGCTGTTTTATCGTAGTTGTTGTTGTTATTGTGTGGTGGGTGCCAGTGAAGAAAACAACATGAACAGTGTCACAATATTTTATTTCTTCAATGAAACAGCAACAGTCACACTGACTGCAGTAGCGAATTAAACTGCTGCCGCCACTAAACAAAAAAGAACGTTGCTTAATGCGTCGTCCATATAAGAGCAACGGATATCAACAGTTATCTTGCAAAAGTTAAGCGACATTTGACCTGTGAACAACTAAACGCAAAGCGTTTGAAATCATCTTCACAAAAAAAATACAAGCAACAGTTTTTAGCAGGATAAAAATATTATTACAAATAAAACTGGTAATATTTGGTTAAAAGTTTAAATATTTCAGTGAACATTTTTGTTGGTCCTGCAAATTAAGAAAAATATCATTTCTAAAAAAAATAAACAATAATTGGAAATTAAAAAGTGCGTTCTAAAAATATCGTCTAATTTAAATATAACGATAAGTGGAATTTAATTGCTGTAAGTTTTGACAAAATATTTAGAGAATTGTAATGATGTCGACGGTTACTGAAATAAATTTAAATAATTTAAGGACGATTTTACAATAAATTTTTAGTTATAAATTTTGTATAAAATAAGTATCCTTGGAAATTTATAATACTCCAACAAAATCATAATCGCTTGAAATCTTGAAAAATCTATCGAATTTCTTATCTAATATTCAATACATTTTTCGCACTTTTTAAAAATCTGGGTTTCAAATTGATGTTCACTTGTGGAAACAAATTTAAAAATGTTTTTTCTCAATTCGATATCAAATGTAATGATCAAATCAGTCTAACATATTAAAAAAGGGTTATTTAAAAAATCTTTGAAAATTTTTGTTTTTTTTTTAATAAAATTTATTGAAAATTTAATATAAAAATTTACTAAAAAAATATATATCCATAAAAAAAGTTTATTGTTTTAATTATCTTATTATTATTGTTATGTTTATTATTATCATTGTTATTTATTTCTTGTTTTTGTGGGGCAGAATCAAAATATTTTGGAAATAACCTAACCAACTGTAAAGGTCTAGGCCGATTGATCCAAATTTAATATGAGCATAGCACAGGAGAAGCTGAGCTTAAGCTTTGACGTTGGGATGGTGCTATATGGTCTCAAAGTTGGGTACCTCGCACCTGCAAATTCTTTTACAGCTTGTTATTTCTTGAAGCACATAGTTTTGCACTTAAGAGAGATATTGAGCGGCATATTGATAGCAGACTGTCTCATCTGCATTTATATACAAACGAAAAATATTAGGAAAACATTTAAAAATTCGTTGCTGTTATCTGTAAATTTCAAAAACTTGGTAAAAATTATCCAATTTGAAGAAAATAAAAATATTAAATATGCAACAAACGATTCAAATGATGAATGTGGATGTGCAATTAGTCAGCGAAAATTAAATCACAAAAATCTGCAACATTAAGAAAAAGGAAATTCCACAATTCCCAAAATAAGGACCAAAAATCCCAAAATTGGAATTTTTTACTCTTTTGCCAATACAGTTTACATATGGAGCAACAATTCTGAAGACTTTTTTTTTTCCGATTCCAGCTTTTGCATTTTAGAACATACCTACTCGTAAATAAGCAAAAACAAAATATGGCTGTAAAATAGGTGAAATAGAAGGGCTCCATCTTCTACAGGGACATTCATTTTAACACGAAATTTGGTTTAAGCGTACGCACATATATATTCTTTAAAAAATTGTTTTTCTATAAAAAAAAGATTGGTGGTTCTTTTTAGGTTAAAATACAAAAAATGCAATAATTCTGGAATTTTAAAATTGAAAATCGTCTAGTTTTTAACTCAGAAGATATAATCTTGAAATTTTTGGACAGTATTTTAAATTTTGCATGCTAACTGCTATAAAAAATATAAAAAAAAATTGATACAAATTCTACCCAATATTTTGAAAAAACTGGACCAGGGTAACGAAAAATCAAAAAATTTTAATTTTAAATGCTTATAACTCGATCATTTTAAAACATAATTTGCAGATTAAAGCACCATTTTGTATGTAATAAGTAGACATTTAAGACGATGTATATTTTTTTTAAATCAAACAAAAAGAAATGGCAAGCTGTAAAAGAATTTGTATGTGCGAGGAACCTAACTTTGAGACCACATAGCGCCACCCCTAGAAAGTGTTTGGCACCCAGCTTCAAAACTTAAGCTAAGATACTCCTCTGCTATGCTCGTTTCAAATTTTTGATCAATCGGCCTAGCCCTTTACAAATGACTGAGATATTTTCAAAATATTTTGATTCTGCCCCACTGTGCACTAGTCAACACAACTGTTGTTTCCTTCAATTTTTTTCTGTATTGGATATTTGATGATCTTGACTATGAAAAAATTACTGCAAGATTGCTAACAACTTTACTCTTTGAAATATACAGTTTTATTATTTGGTCAAAAATACACAAGAATACAAGAACAACATCAAATGATCTTTTTTAAGATTTCCTTGAATAAACGACTTTAGGAAGATCTCATTACAAACTCGATAGAGTGCCATCATATGTGAGTCCTACCTTCTCTGATAACGCTCTTACATTATCATAAGATTCTGCTGAAACCTTTTGAAAAGTATACCAGAAAATAAAAATCAATCAATAATGAGGAATTTAGACAAAAATATTAAAAAACTAAAAAATTAGTGAAAACTAATTCTTATACAAAACGACAAAATCGTTTTAAAATCGAATCGTTTTCAAAGTCCTTTTCCATCACATACCTGATTAATTTTACAACGTGGCAACAAATCAACAACTGATTATAAATAAATTTGTGTAAAATTACATAATTTTTTTTTATTTTATATAGTTTATTTGACCTTTTTATTAATATTAATTTAACTATTTTCTTTTAAGCTTTAGGTCTTTAAATAATTTTATTTTTATTTTTAAGTATACTTAATTGTAATTTTCATAACGTTAATTTGTTAATTTTTCCTGATGATGCTACACAAAGGAGTAGCGAAATATCGAAAAAATAAAAATAAAATTATTTAAAGACCTAAAGCTTAAAAGAAAATAGTTAAATTAATATAATTTTTTTTTATTAATTTAACATTCTGTTTATTACAACAGGTTAAAAAATATTATTTTTGATTTAATTTCAAATGCCAAAATTAATTTCAAATGCCAAATTCCATGCTAAGCAAGCACTATAAGATGTGGCAACTCAATTCAGCTTTTTATTAAAGAACTAGCTGTGCCCGCCACGTCGGGGGCGTCCTGATAATATTTTGCTCGATTTTGCTTTAAAGGTATTCCACACCTATTGTAGGACTTACTAATACAACTAAACTAGGAAGAAACTAACAATAACAGAATTTTATAGTCACACTCAAGTCCAAATATTAAAAATTAACGCTAAATAACGAAAAAAATGTAATCACATAATTACCTTAGTTTGTATTTCACAAAATAACCAAATTATACAACACGTACGCGTCTTAATACACATACAAATTTTATTCAATTGGCTATTTCGCATATGTTTTTAGCGCCATCTGTGTTTAAATATCAAAACTAAAGGTGCCGTGCCGTACTAAATAATTAAAACGATCTGTGTTTTAAAATATACAACTTTCAAAAATTAAACCGTGCCGTGCTGTACTCAGCAGTACTTAGTTCCTCCTTAAGATATGCTACATATCAGTATTCATATCCGGTTAGTTCAACTGCGTACTTTCACTGCTTTTTCTCCACTTTCTCTTGGAAATAAGATATTTTTGCGGAAAAAAAGTATCCTATATTAGGACCAGGAGACGTAGGTACCTCCTCACAAAAAAATTTGTTAAAATCCATCCGCTACTTTTTACGTGATGCGAACGTAAATAAAAAGCAGACAGACAGGCAGACGGAAATAAGTTCCTATTTTATTATATGTATAGATTATATTTCGTGGGAACTCAGTAATATTCTGTCCAGACTAAAATTAAAATTATACCAAATCAAGCTGAGAGTTGTCTGGACAAAATCAATTCTCTCACACTTCTCTCACTCTCTGAGAGAAATGTCAAACTATATATAAAAAAAATATTTTGTCCGGACAAAAATTTAGTCCGAACAAAATGGGTGAATCCGGCTTAGCTCACTAACAAAAGCAAAAAATTTTACCGTATTTAAAAAAGGCATGTTAATTTGAGTGAAAAACAAGATAAAATCAGAGGAAAAAACAACTTTCTGTTTTTTTTTTTGACCAGTGTTATTAATATTATTTCATGATTTATATGCAGACATATTAAGTTTTATATATTTTGAAAAAGTAAATCAAACTATTGACAAGAACTATTATTCACACTTTAAAAAAGTTTATAAAACATTAACCCAATTGACAATCTTGTGCATTTGAGGTTGCAAATTTACGCATATTTTGTTTGTTGCATCTTTAATATATTTAAACTAAAAATAATTACTCATATGAATTGTTTTTCTGAACGGTTTGTTTTTTAATTTAAGTTTGCAACACTTGTTGAAAAACATAAAATTTCCTATTGGAATTTTGTCTTCCATAAAAGATTCGTTAAAAGAAAGAAAGGCGACTTAGAAATTGCTCCTATTTTCTCGTAACGTAAAAATAAAAATTGAAGCCATCTGAATCATCAAAATTAAACTTCTTTTTATAACGCTTAAAACCACAGAACGCCATGGCGCGCCATCATTATCATGACCTTATACATACTTGAATGTTTCGTGGCTTATGTTCACTAGTAAATTGTTGTCGATTTTGTTGACGCTCAATATTCAGTAGGGGTTTTTTCTTCAGGTTTTTTTCTAATTTCAGGTATTGACAGATTGCAATGGCTTTTTTATTCGCTGAAAAACAAGTGTTTGATGCAGTTCTTAGCGCTTGAAGTTAAAGCTGTTCAAGTGTTTCCTTTACATTCCAAAGTTTTATATATCCCAGCACAAGTTTCTTACTTCGCCCAATTTCCCGCGCAATGGCATTTTATTAAAGTTGTGCTTGTTGGTTCATTAAAGTATAGTAAAGTATATATACATATATATAAATAGGGGTGCTGTAGCTTAAGTGGTTAGCACGTTGACTACTAAGCAATGGTCACGAGTTCAATACTCAGCCGAAGCACCATCAATTTTTGTGATATATATTAATTTTTCTTTATAATAATGCATATCACAGCGCCCTCCTTCGCCGGTATTACCTCATAGCACTAAATCGTCGGCGAAGTAAAATAATTATAAATTGGCTATGCTAGCTTCAAACTAATTCGCCTAAATAACACCAGAGGCGCTGCAATACTGTGCTAAAAATAATCATAACGTGCAATTGCAGTGTTACCAGATGCGAAGCTTTACTATCACAATAACCATCTGTCTTATCTACTACTATCCCTTTCCGAAGGAAGTAACACATTTAATATTGGCATTAATTGCCTGAGTTCTACTTCTCTTTAAAAAAAAAGTGAGCGATCTTTTTAGTTCAGATCAATTTACTGAACTAGGTCAGTCTTTTAATTCATTTGTTTGTTTAGGTGAGTTATAGGCAGTAATACACCTTCTGTGGAAATTTCCAGAGTCTCCCATTATGGTTCGAAAATGAGGCCAAATACATAGAAATCACGTCATGTCGGAACATCCTTTAGTTTTTAGTTTTACTTTTTATACTTATTTAATAGCGAACACAGTTTTAAGGATCTGTGTAAATCTGAAGAGTCTGCCTATTATGGTTCAAACATTTTACTATCGGCATACCTTTTAATGTTTATTATTCGTTGTTATTGCTGGCGTAGCAATAAGCTTTCCTTAAAGTGTCTTCCTTTTACGATTCCAGAGATAGATCGGGCTAAAAGACGGACAGATATTGTAGCGAAAACAATAGCGTTACGTTTGGGTATGGAGTGCCGGTTTTATTACCGCCATTTCTAAGATTAATTTTGACAGACGACTGAAATCGTTTTAGCAATGCCAATCAAAGGGTAGTGCAGTGAAAATTTGTATAAGGAATCATCATTGGGTGAACTTTAGTATAAAATATAAATTAAAAACAGCCATATTTTCCAAGTACCCGCGATTCTGCAACAAAACAATTTTGCGGCTCCTCTTACTGTAAAACTTCGTGCATACATAAATTATAAAGGAATATGAACCAATGACCTTAACTGAACTAAGGAGGTGACTGAACTAATGAGCAAACTAACCTAGTGAGATGAAGTTAACTAATGAGCTAAACTGAAGTAATGAGCTGAATTGAACAAAGGAGCTGAACTGAACTAAGTAACTGATATGAGCTCAATGACGTGATCGGTTCACTTAGGTCAGCTGAGTGATTAGTTCCACTGAACTAGGTCATTAATGAACTACTTAACTATACACTTATCATTATTTTTAGGTCTATCTAGTTGGTTTTATTAAAAGCTATCAGTTAATATTCCTGTTCATGACAGAACGTTGCGATCTTATGCAGCGTTAAGGCTAGGCACTAATAAATGTTGCGCTTTGAGCGCTGATTTAGTTTGGACTGCAAAAAATAGACCTTTTAATTTTTTTTAGCAATATTGAAAGAATAGTAATTAAATTGTATATTATAAATTTATTTTATACTAGCTGTGCCCGCCACTTCGGCAATTAATGCCTAAATTAATGCCTCAGGCAATTAATGCCTTAATTAACTGTGTTACTTCCTTTTGAAAGGGATAGTAGTAGATAAGACAGATGGTTAGTGCGATTTTTTGTGGAACAAGATTAACGTGAGTACCTGCCATACTCGGCCTAACCTCACGGTGGTCTTACCACCGAGTGAAACTTAGGCGTAGACTAGCGCCCCAATTGTGTAGTATAACAACACTTTACGATTGCCACCAATCGCAATTTGTGTGTATACAGTCACAATGAGTAGCAATTTATACAATATGGCAAGCCTTTCCAAGGCAAGCCTAGATCCATATTATAACCTCTTGCTTAGGGGTTTGGAGACTATCCAAACTCCGTCTGTTGAGAGTGCAACAGCACACTTGATCGACCATGCACCACATCTACTTTAATCGATCTTAAACCACAACCACCACGTGTACCCCCGAAGGGGACCTCACCAATAACCGGTCACAGAGAGGATAGGCTCTCTGTGGGGCTACCGATTCCCGTGGTACCAGTCCTTTGGGCACTGGTCAGGCCTCGAAGAGGACCCGTGTTAAAACAACAGACCTTTTCTTCCAGATTCAGGCTCTAGGAACCTAGCGTCTGGTGCCCCTATTTTCCCCGAGTGGACCGCGTCAAAGCATTTGCCATTACTGCAGTGACATTTGGAACCCCCGGGGGGATGGTTAGTGCGATAGTAAAGCTTCGCAAGCGCTTCTGGTGTTCTTTAGGCGAATTAGTTTAAAGTTAGTATAGCAAATTAATAATTATTTTACTTCGCCGACGATTTAGTGCTATGTGGTAATACCGGCGTTTATAGTTCCGCCTTAAGATTATGCTACGTATCAGTTTATGTATTTTTTTACTTTATAAAAAATTAAGTATTCATATCCGGTTAGTCCAACTGCGTACTTTCATTGTCTTTTCTCCATTTTCTAAGATATTTTTGCAGAAAAAAAGTATCCTATATTGGGACAAGGATACTTAGGTACCTCCTCACAAAACTTTGTTAAAATCGATCCAATGAAAAGAAGACAGACAGACAGACGGAAGTGAGTTACTATTTTATTATATGTATATTGATTGTACATTTATATAAGTTTGTATGTATGTATGTATGTATGTATGTATGTATGTATGTATGTATGTATGTATGTATGTATGTATGTATGTATGTATGTATGTATGTATGTATGTATGTATGTATGTAAGTATGTACGGGTATGTATGTAATGAAAGCACAAGTTGGATAAATAAAACCTTTCAATATAAATTCTTTCAGTTATTGTTGCATAAGTTTGATTATGATTATTTCTTAAAGTTTCAAGACAATTCAAGCAACACATGCAGTACTCAAAACATAAGTATTTCATTAAAAAATAATAATAATAATTTTGTTATTTCAATAAATCCTTCTAGTAACTGATTACTTTTATTGTCTTTTATTAATATTTTTCATAAAAAGTTGTTTCAGTTGTTATTTTCTCTTCGCAGTTGTTGAGGCAAGTTATTGTTCTATTTGTTTTTTTAACTTGAGGCATATTTCTTTTTGTATTGAAGTTTATTTCTCTCGTAGCTTTCTTATTTAGTTCCCCAAAAATCTTTTTCAGTTTTTATTTTTTTATTTTTTATATCTTAAAGCCAGCCAGTGATTTTGGGACAAATCTATCTATTTATAGCTTGAGGTTGCAAATTTGAAAACCAATTAAGAAAAAGGAAATTATTAAAGCCTTTTTCTTTTCTGTGTTTTGTTATGTGATGATATGAAAAATGATTTGTCAATATTATTGTTTAACCCAAATTTTTGACAATCTCATTAATGTTGTAGATTGATTCTTAATAAACAGCGGCTAGTGATTTTAAAAGAATTTTTAACTCTTAATTGTATTATAACCTTTTGAACCAATTGATCTGCAATATGACTGTCAGGCATAAAGTAGATTGGATTTTATGGCAGATTTAAATATGCTAAATGGCATAGTGATGTGGAACACTATGCTTTTTTTGAAGAGGACTTTTAATATGCGGCTTTCTATGTCAGCTATACACTGTGTCATCACCCTGTAAAAGAAACAAAAATAGTACCCATCTTTCCACTCAATAATGGCGTTCGCTGATGACAGTGGCTAATTCCGCATAAATTATTTATTATTTTATTGATTACACTGTAATTTTTTTTTTTTACTTTTATACACTGAAGCGAATAACATAAATAATGGTATAAGGTAGATATCAGACAATTAAAATTACAGGTAATTTGTAATTGCATATTCTCCATTACATATTACAAGTAATTGTAATTTAAATCAGGGACTAAAGTCAATTACAAATACTGAGGTTAGGTTAGGTTAAGCAGGCAGTTTATAAAAGAAAAAAAAAGAAATCAATCATAAAAGGAGAGGGAAAATAGCCCACCTGGGTCCATTATGTTGGTCCCTTTGTAATACCTGCAGATAAGAGGAGGGATAGAGAGAAAAGATAAAGAACAAAGATTAGGGTCATTACAGACTGAGAAAGAAACTTAGAGACAGAAGTGGGTAGACGGTCATAGACTGGGGGTAGAAAGTGTTAGCTATGTTAGCTGTGAAGGCTCTATTGAACGTGACATACTTTGATGAGCAACTATGTCACTACAGTTGGAAGAGGGTTAGGAAACCAACCACAGTTCCTTAAAAAGGAGTTAATCCTGATTGGTTCCAGAGATGAAACACAAGAAAGGCTTTCAAAACATCGTCGCACGGTGGTTCAGAATTAATTTTCATTGGCCAAAACCTATATTTTTTGTTGACACAGATTCTTAAAATTTTTATGTCACCAGAAAGAAAACAGATCAAAACTAAGGTAGCCGAAAAATTGGGTCAAAATATTCGCAGTAGTGGGCGTGGCATGCTGCTAAAGGCAAAGAATTTATGTTAATTTAAAAATAAAATAAAAATTGTAATATTTGATCTCATATTAATTGCGATTTCTTAAAAACTGTTATCGATATTGAGCTGCGGTTTTTTTTGTTATGTTAGGTGAACTGTTGTTTTTAAGAAATGGTGTATGCGCACCCTGTATAATTTGTAAATAGGGTGTTATGTTTAAAATTGGAAACCTCCATATATTCGCAAAGTTTGAAGTTTAGTAGTATATAACTTCTAAAGGACAAAAAAGGACAAAAAACCGAAACCACCCAAAGAAAGGCAAAAGTGTTCTCTTTAAGCCTATATATACTTTTGCACCCGCCCGGATCCGCCCGTAGAACACTTTTTCTATTTTAATGAAAAAACTCAACATTTTTACAAACAAATTTCTATCAAAATTGCTAGTAAATTTACTTTAGAAGTCATTCCCTGCCAAAAGTACAAATTGCAGATAGCAAAACGTAAGGGGAAAGAGAGGAATCTAACTAAAAAGTTAATTTTATTCGAAAATTGAGAATTTTAGTACACAAAACAATTTTTTGTAAAATTTCCCTAAAATCCAGTATAAGTTGTATATGACAAATTTTCCCATAGAAAACTTGTATAAAAAATGGGGATGCGATGGGTCTTCTGGACAAAGAAAATGTAAACAATTTTTATGTGAGGATATTTCAGACACAGATATGTTCATGGTGTCATTTGTACCATTGCGATTGATAAAAAACTTAGAGGACTCGGAACCTTCGTCCAGCACAGTGCAAACAAGTTATATTTGGAAAACCCAAACTCTATCGTCTACAAAATACTGCAGACCAATAAAATTTGAATTTAAAAAGGAAACTCATGATACCATTAAGAATGAAGTAAGTGACATTAGGGCTCAAATTTCAACACTAAGGCCATTAGAGTTAGAGATAGAGGAACAGACTATTAAATTGAATTACCAATTAATACTATCTATGATAGACGGAAAAACTGCCCAGGTTTTGACTGATACAAAAGCTTCATCCAGCTGTATTATATGTAAAGCAACATCAAGTCAGTTAAACCAAGAACCAACAAAGTCGGAGGATAGTATTGATGCATTTGAATTTGGATTATCACCGCTACATACGAGGATAAGATTTATGGAACACATACTGAAAATAAGCTATGATTTGGACTTCGGAGCTTCAGGATCAGTAAGAAATAATGACACCAACAAAGATATAAGAAAATTGAAAAAGAAACAAGTTCAAGATGCATTTCTCAAGTACGGGTTGATTATAGATCAACCAAAACAAGGATCAGGTAACACAAACGATGGCAACACCGCAAGAAGATTTTTTTTGGATCCCGAAACTACATCTGATATAACAGGTGTTGATAAAGCTGTTATTTCAAGATTTAAAGCAATTACTGAATTACTTGCGTGCAATGAACTAATTAATGCTAAAAAAATTGGTGATTACGCCAAGGAAACCGCTGCTATATATACATCCAAATACAAATATAGAAATATGTCAGCAACAGTGCATAAAGTACTTTATCATGGAGAAGAGGTCATTAAGCACCATTTATTACCAATTGGAGATTTGTCAGAGGAAGCCCAGGAAAAAAGAAATAAGGATTACAGGTTTTACAGAGAACATAATACCAGAAAAATATCACGAATTTCTACAAATGAAGATTTATTTCATATATTATTGGCAACTTCAGATCCCTTCATCTCTAGCATTCCAAGTCAATGGAAATTGAATCATTCGGAACTAAATGCCGACGCTAAGGCACTGCTACAGGACACAGGTAATACAGAGCAGAATATAGAATATTTACAGGAAATATTCCAGCCAAATGAATAATAATTATAATTTAAATTTAGTATTTTAATAAAATAAAGTATACAAACATTAATATTAAATGTTATTTTATTTACCTAGAATCTATTTATAACTATAAATAAATATGTATATAATTAAAGAAAAATTAAATTACACTGTTTTGTTTTAAAATTGACCAAAAACTAGGAAATATGTAAGTATTGTTAGGCATAAAGTTGAAATTTGGACAATCCTAATGAAAATACCGAATAAAGTTGAAATTTGGACAATCCTAATGAAAATACGAAAAATACACCTCAGTGAAAATAGGGGCCACCCTAAGGATAGCAAAATATTGTATTGTCATCCAAGATTGACCCGTGGACCAAATTTGAGCCAAATTGTTTAAGGAAAAGTGAGTCAAAAATGAGTTGGCACATTTGAAACGGAATTTCAAACAAGAATTAGGAAAAGCAAATCGAAAGTTCAAATTTAGGCTTGAATTTCTCAGCAACCGCTGCACCGATTTTAATAAGGGCTATACTCGGTAAAAGCTTAAGATGTTGTCTATTGATTAAAAAAAAAACTACTAAAAAATCTTTATTAGTTAAAAAGTTACAGAGTTTTGGCCAATGAAAAACGTTTCTGAACCACTGTGCGTCGTCCCAATTATTGTAGGCGACAGTGTTCTAGTGCAGGGCAACGACAGAGAAGGTGTTTAACCCTTTCCTCCTCTTCCTCATCCAGACAACTTCTACAGAAGTCATTATAAGAGATACCCATCCTGCTTGCATGGGTTTCAAATAAGCAATGACCAGTGACTATTGCTATTAAGTCGCATATCTGCATTTTCTACAGCCGAAATAGCGAGACCGTTTTCTTTTGACCCAGTGAGGGCCAGATCGTCCTTGCAATCGAACAAGTCAACTCATTGGACCATCTGGAGCTGAGCTATATCGTGAAGGGCAAAGTTAATGCGCTGTAAACAGGCCGAGAGGGGAATGTCACAATAGATTTCTATCGCATCATCGTGCAATAGTGTTCCCTTCTTGGCTAGTTCATCGGGAGCAACTACTAGCAATTAAAAATTTTCAATTACACATTAAATGTAATTTTAATTGGAAATTTTCTATTACAAATTACAAGTAATTGTAATTGTAATTAGGCAATAATAATTACTTATAATTAAAAAAAATATATATTCTTAATAATTTTCCATTACATGTAATTATAATTGAATTGTAATTGCAATTTTTTTAATACAAATTAAAAGTAATTGTAATTATAGTTTTTTATTTGCAAATCACATTGAAAGATTTCAATTAGAATTACATATAATTGCATGTGTAATTAATTACAAACTCTAATTGACATCCCCCAAGTGTGCTATATATAATGGTGATAGCTTCGACTGGTTAACGATGTTTGTGACAGGTTATGTAGAGTATCATCTGACCAAGATGAAAATCGAAGAAGAGGTATAAGAAGCACACCACTAATTTTAAGTGTCCCTTTTCGACCCCCCCTTCTTCCAGCCTACTTTCGCTGTGTATTGTGCTAACTCTAATCTCGGCTATAGTGATTCCTAAGCGTGGACATTTACACAAAATGCGCACTGCTATCTCAGGCTCCCCCTGGCACAATCTGCAATTATCATATTGTTTGATTTAAATCTGGGCCATATTATACTTAAGGTTTTCATGCCCTGTCATTGTTGCAGTTATTCAGCTTAAGGTGCTTTGATGATATCCAAGCAACTCACTAGACTTCGTTTCGGGAAGCCATCTACCTCTTAAGAGGTATTATTGTTCATCTCTTGAGGTCAACAAAAAACTGGAGTTCCTTCAGAAACAGACCTTTTTCGCATCTTACAAGACTTTCTTGGCCATCTCTGTTGGATACTCAAGGTCCTGTTATATTTAATCAAAAATTATAATTGTAAAACTCCTAGTAATGGAGAAAAAAATTCACCTACACATGGCTCCATATGCGCAGGTAAGTCGATAGAAAAAAAGAAAAAATAACGGTCGACAGGTATCCAGCCTTCTAGCAGAAACAAAATCTGGCTAACATTAGGCTTAAGGACCACACCTAGCAGACTCATATTAAAAAATGTGGGAGCTGATGGTGGCATTAGCCTTAGACAAATGTTAATAATTACGAGAGACTCCGTGATGCGAAAGAAGTTCGACAGTTATCAGTTGCCATTCTGAACTCACTACAGTCTAGGGTAAAATGTATTGATAGCATGATACTTCATTAAAGTAAGGAGATAAAAATGGATCCATAAAGTTATTGAGATTGCTCTGTTTCGAATTCTGTAGCCAAAGGGTTTCAACGAGATCCTACACTTGCTGTGTATTGTTACAATCATGAATACTGTTATTCATGATTATTATATTTTGTTGTAAATCTGGTAACTATTATTATATAGAACAAAATGAGCTTTTATTTGAACACCACAAATATTTAACAATCACTTCAATTAAACTGGTCTGACAAAAATTGCTCTTAACTGAAATGAAATCTTGGAAGCAATGGCGTCTACTCTCCAAACTCAAGGCAAAGTTTTGGCGAGTTTGGTCCAGGGATTACATTCTGTAGTTCCAGAACAAAGCCAAATGGTTTCGAGAAGAACCCAATATCAAACTAGGGGAATTGGTCTTAGTCCACGAGGACAACCTGCCACCCCAGGAATGGCTATTCGCAATAGTCGTTAGCGTAACCTAAGGCAAAGACGGCTGCAAGGTCAGGATGGCAGAGATACGCACGAAAAACGGAGTATTTAAGAGAGCAATACACAAATTGGCTCCTCTTTCAAAATATTATAGACTTTGGGTCTTTTAATGGGGCCGAAATGTTGGGTCCTAATCACCTAACAACCTAATCAACGTTCTGTTTTTTAACATCATCAGCTAACTAAAAGCTTTTATAACATAGCAATGTAATCTTGCTATGTTATAAAATGCACAAAATGCCATTATGTGGGGGATTTAGAGGGTCAATATGTTTTACAAAAATATTTGACATAACATTTTCTACAAAGTTGCCAATAATACCCTACACCTCAAACGTAAAGAAAACGTGATTTTATATACCGATATGCTGCATGAACAGGCCAAAGCTGAGAAAATTTAACCGCCTCTAAAATCAAATGCCGATGTGATCTTTCAAAATGGGTAGACAAGTATATACTTTTTTTTTGGTCTCCTCTACCTGAATCAATTGTGACAGAACTCCGTATTTTTTTTTTTCTGTTGTGTAATTTAAAAGCATTCTACTAGTGGTCAGCGACTTACGATATTATGAATTTTTCTAATTTCATGCCATTCAAAATTAATCATTCATTTTACACCACCACCACCACCACCACGACCACGAAATTTCGTTTGCATCACTGTCGTCTATAACTGGAACAATGTCTTTGAATATAGTTTTTTTTGTCTGTCCTGAACTATTGTGAATTTTGAGTAGTGACTGTTTATGATTTAGTGTGCGATATAATAAAATTGTACCAAGACCTTGTCTTTAAATGAACTTATGTGATAGTATCTCAGTCCAATATACCGGATATTGTTTATTCGAGAAAATAGCTTCTTTCCAAGAAAAATAGAGATTAGAAGTGAAAGCACTCAGTTTTAACGATTTAAATGGTAGTGAAAACTTGGCATCATCTTTTATTTCTTTTACATGGAAAATTGTAGACACAATTTGCAGATCTTTTTAGCAATAGATTTCATATTAAACCAGTGTTTAAGGTATGTGAGCAAACCCAGAGACGATTACCACCTATATAAAGTAGTTATAAACTTTGGCATACCTATTTGTAGCACTATAATATTGAGAGTCTTAAAAATTGGTAGGAATTACTTTCAAGCCAAAGGCAAAGGCGAACAAAGTCGTTTTTTGTAATTTGTAAATTTGTTTAAAAATAAAAGGCGTACTCCAACAAAAACCTAATGGAACACCGGTAAGAGGGGAATCCTAATATAAAGTGATTATAAAATATCGTTCATATAAATATTTGTTTTATTTAAAGACGATATGCGTGACGAAGCAACCGGGTATAGCTAGTTAAAATATAAAATATTTTATTATTACGTGAAAATGTGTAAAAAAATGCTTGGGGATAATGTAATAATAAATTGAAATTAGCCATGAGTAATACAACATATTTTAAACACACATTTTTTAATAACTTTCTATTTTTTTTTTTTTTACAAAAACGGAAAGAGTTTAAAAGCAATACCAACAAATTTTTGCTGCTTTGCAAATGGTCATAACATGCAAAAAAAAATATAGTTTTCCTATCCAATCCTCATTTTCTTCTTAACAATGTAAACATAATTTTTCTTGACACTTTTTCTTTCAATATGAACCTCTTCTGTTCAGTTGTCAAGATGAGTGTAAATAGATGTTTGCTTTTTAAGAGAAGAAATTTGTATGTTCTGTAGTAATTGTCCTTTGTTTCTTGGTTTTACACGATGCCACTTTTTTTATCCATTTATTGTCTGGAAATGGTTATTTGAAAAATAATTTTTAATCTATTTGCAACGAATTTACTTGCTACGTTTTGTAGTTGTTTGCTAAATATTAATTCTGTATGCACATACTATTTCCTCATCCTATTCTGGGTACATTTAGAAGTGAGACAAGAACATATATTTCTTGCAACCTTTTGCTTGCACTATGGATTAATTGTGAGACAATATTGGTATTAAAATTTAAAATATCTTTTTCTTTAAATTCTATAATTTAAGCTTTAGGGTTTTTTATAAAAATGTAATTTTATTTTTATTAAAATTTTTATGAAAAAAGAGCTAAAGCTTAAAAAATAGAATTATTAAACTATGAAAAAGTTAAAAAATTAGAATAATTATTTAGTACCTTTTTCTAGCTAAGAAATTTTTTCATTCAATACCTTTTATAAAAAAATTGAGAAAAAAGATATTTATATTTCATAAAAAAAAAATCTTATACAAAAAGTACTCTTATAAAAAGTAACTCTTATTAAAAGTACTTTTTATGAAAAGTACATTTTACAATAATTTTGTAAAGAATACACATCTTTAAGAGCATAAAAATATAATTTTATATTTATTAAAAAAATGGAATTATTAAATTATAAAAAAGTTGAGAAATTAGAATAATTATTTAGTACCTTTTTCTAACTAAGAAATTCTTTCATTTAATACCTTTTGTAAAAAAAATTTAAAAAAAAAAATATTTATATTTCGTAAAAAAAATCTTATACAAAAAGTACTCTTATAAAAAGTACCTCTTATTAAAAGTATTTTTTATGAAAAGTACATTTTACAATAATTTTGTAAAGAAAACTCTTCTTTAAGATCATCTTTATATAAATTATCTAAAATTTATATTTATATTTCATAAAAAAAATCTTATACAAAAAGTACTCTTATAAAAAGTACCTCTTATTAAAAGTACTTTTTATGAAAAGTACATTTTACAATAATTTTGTAAAGAATACTCTTCTTTAAGATCATCTTTATATAAATTACCTAAAATTTATATTTATATTTTATAAAAAAAATCTTATACAAAAAGTACTCGTATAAAAAGTACCTCTTATTAAAAGTACTTTTTATGAAAAGTACATTTTACAATAATTTTGTAAAGAATACTCTTCTTTAAGATCAATTTTATGTAAATTACCTTAAAAAACCTTTTAGAAACCCCTTTTATAAAAGGTATTTGCATAAAAGTACCATTTAGAAAAGCTTTTGAAAAAAAGTTGTATAAAAATACCTTTTAGACAACTATTTTTAAAAATAATAGCTTTTGTTTAAAGTACTTTGTTTTAAGACGTACCTTTTATAAAAGCTACTTTTTTTAAAAGTACTTTTTATGAAAAGTACTGCGTTAATACGGTGGTCGTAGTTGTCCTGAGACTTAGACATACTAGAGCAAGATTAAAGAAAAAATATTGCGTGTTATCTTTTATGTAGTGCAGTATTATTGTAGTCCATGAACCACTATGATAACCGTAGTAAGGCTGACTAACTGTATCTTTGACAAAAGTACCATTATAAAAAAATTACCTTTTATAAAAATATAAATAAGAATTGGCTTCTCTAACGTTTTTTTTTTGTTTGTGTTCTTAAATAGTACCTTTTATAAAAAGTGATGTTTTGTATTTTACCTTTTACAAAAGTACCTTTAAAAATTTGGTATTTTAATATATTAAAATAAATACATTAAATAATTTTTTTAATAAAAATCTTATAATCATTTCGTTAAACTATTGTGAATGACTGTCATTGGTATTTTGGAGTTTCCTCTCGCCATCCATCTAAATCTGTTGCTTCATAAATTACCCAAAGTAAAAGTGATTAAATAATGAAATAGTTATTTTCATGTTATCGCAATTGCCATTTTTATAATTAATACTATTTTCCTAAACAGTTCATTAACAGTATTTTAATTATTATTTGAAAACCCCTTTTCCCATAGTGCAGCATACCTATCAAATTTTTTAGCTCGCGTTACTCTGTAACGTTCTGTTTATCTTTTCAGTTTATTTTAGTGCATTTTTTGTGAGGGACTTTTATTATATTTTGCATATTGCTGCATCCAACAGGTGTATGAACCCTATAGAATTACAGAAAAACAACATTGACGGAAATATATATCAAAGAGAAAAAAGAAGAATGAAATAAAAACCTATTCTACTAACGGATATGAGAATTCAACAGAAAGAGAAATCATTGTCCCTTTTCACGAGCAGCAGTGTTTAGTACGACTAAATGTCATCTGTATGTTGCATCATCATGCAATTTATTATACAAAACACTTCTTTAGAAACAATATTAAGTTTTTTATTATGTGTTAATTTTTCCTTACAGTATTGAGTAACATTTTCTTTTTCATCCAACATAATTATGTGCAAGAAACTCCAATTACAACCGTATTAAAGTGAACATGTCTACTATAAGTTATAGAGAAAATGAAACGTTTTTCAGGCAAAGAACAAAAAAGTTTTTGTTACGGCAAAACTATTCATTTCATTTCTTTATAAAAAAAACTAGGTGAACTACGAAGGATAATCTACAGTTTTTGCATAAAATAAAAGGACACATTTTTAATCCTATTTTTTAATCTCGAAATACTTCATCCAGCGATTCTCGAAAAGAGTTTTCTATTACAGGTATAACAAACATATTCGACTCGAGTTTTTTTATGTCGAACTTCATTTGTCTTATTTTTGCAATCAAATACGCACAAAAAACTAAATTTGGTTGATTTGTTTTTTTGATTTCTTCACTAAATTTGTCAAAGCCAGATTTTTTCCTTTTCAGTTTTCCTTGTTTTGAAAAGCCAATGTATAGTATTTTATAGACATCTAAAACCGAAACCTAAGCGGCTCATAGCGAATAAAAATTATGACTTACACATTTAAAAGAAAAAGTGTTGGCTAATTATCCTCCCCCCTAGACTGAGGTAAGTAGTAGTTTTTACGCGGATCTATTTTGTAAAGCCAAATTTAATGATAATGTAGATTTAAACGTGTATCAATATCTTGCTTTTCAAAGGTCTCGAGACATTTGGAGACACATTTAATTAAGTGAACAGAGCCAAAATGATAAAATATCTATACTAGCTATCCTTGGTGCGCCTGGCTACGCCCACTTGAGAGAGAATTATGGCTAATATTTAACTAGAAAACGCACGCTATTCTCACGACAAAACTTTTTCAGGTTTTATGCAAGGTACGACGCCCACTATTCCCATCCAATCTGATTTAGTTAGACTATGAGTATTAACACGATTGTAAGTTTTCAACTTGTATGGGAGGTACCATTCCCACTATCCTAATCCAGTCTGTTTTTTGCTAGATTATGCACTCTACTCTGAGGGTTACTTGTGCAAAGTTTCAAGACTCTACCTATTTTAGTTATCTATGTACACGATAGTATTTTTTCACTTTGTATGGGAGGTACAACGCCCACCGTCTCAATACAGTTTGTCTTTGTTAGACTATGCACATTAGTATTAGAGTTACTTGTGCAAAGTTTCGAGCCTCTACCTATTGTAGATCTTTAGCTACAATAGGTAGAGTCTTGAAACTAGAAGATAATAATTGTTCAATTTGTATGTAAGGTACCACGCCCACTGTACCAATCCAGTCTGTGTTTCACATGTACAAAAGATCTATCTATTATAGTTCTCTAACTTCTTAAAAATTAGGCGTGACAAATTTTTCTTTCGTAAAAACCTGAGTTGCGTTATGACGAAGATTAAAAAAGAAAAAAAATTTTTTTTTCAGTGCAGTCGTTCTTAAGTGATGTAATTACCAGCGAACGATATTTGATTTTATTTATATAGAAGAAGAAGATAGATAGGATATATGTATACATATCTATACATATAATAGTAACTCATTTCGAGTCTGTCTGTCCTTATATTTTTGTGTTCGCATCACGTAAAAACTACTGGATGGATTTTAAAAAAATTTTGTGAGGAGGTACCTTAGTATCCTGGTACTAATATAGGATACCTTTTTTCCTCAAAAATATCCCATTTCCAAGTGAAAGTGTAGAAAAAGCAGTAAAAGTAAAAGTAAAGGTACTGCATACTTTAGGGCACCTTTTATTTTTGAAAGCAGCATATTTTAAGTAATTTTGCGCAATAGAGGGCGCTGTTTTAAAATAATAAGTAACAAATTTCCTGGCTGTCCTTTACAGAGCATTACAATAATTTTTAGAATTTTATATAAATTTTAGAATTTTATCCAGGGATGGATACCTTTATATAAAGTAAATACGTAAGAGACCTAAAATTGAGTGTGGATTACTTTCAAAGCAAAATGGAACAAAACATTGTCAGGACGCATACATCGTGTGTGCGCACAGCTAGTAATATAACATAATAATGTAACAAAGCCGTGTTTGTACATGAAATATATTTTTTTAATTTTGTTGCAGGTGCGACTGCTAATCGATATGGAATGCAAAACATAAATTTTTAGTCTGATTTTTACTTACTTTTCTGTCTGATTTTTACTTAAATTTAGTGAGAAGGTCTCGATTCAAACATAGGATACTTTTTTCCATAAAAATATCTCATTCCAATGAGAAAATAAATATGAAATAGTGAAAGTACGCAATTTCACCATATAATCGTACTAAAAACTTTGCAGCATTCTACACACTATTTTTAAAACCCTACAATAATTTTAGAATTTTTTATAACGATTATGTTTCAATATCCTGAGTAAATTACCCAGGATTGTGTTAATACATAAACCATAACTTCTGTAAATACATAAACCATAACTATAAATTTCGTGAGGATTACTTATAAAGCAATATTAAAAATATATTATTGGGATGCATACGACGTGGCGGGTACTGCTTGTTAAAAACAAACAAAAAACAATTTAAAACAATTTTGAAGTCTCAATAAATAATAATAATAATAATAATAATAATAATAATAATAATAATAATAATAATAATAATAATAAATAATTCAAAACAAAAATAGTTTTGCATAAGTCCTACTCCGTATTAACTTTTGTAAAATAAAATATAATTCTTATTTCT
This sequence comes from Phasia obesa, assembly GCA_949628195.1. Classification (NCBI taxonomy): domain Eukaryota; kingdom Metazoa; phylum Arthropoda; class Insecta; order Diptera; family Tachinidae; genus Phasia; species Phasia obesa. The sequence continues at coordinate 24,754,424 of OX451215.1, read as the reverse complement.
TGCTTAAAGAAAGTGAAATTTATAATTTAAAAATATTTTACTTTACTACGCATTTGACGACTTAAAATTAAAATTCACGCTAAAAGTCAAAATTTAAATTAAGTTTGCCTTCTGTGTTTCAGAACTATTAATGAGTTCATAACAGCATCAATGTTGCTGCCACACTCCAAATTATCATTGCTGAGTTGGCAAATTCAAACTCATTATGAGTTTAAAATCTTTAAGTTTGTAGCAAAAAGAACAGCAACATAAACTTGCTAATCCTTTAATATTACTGAAAATAAGTAAATGAAATATATTTTACCCGGCAAAGTCTTTACGTTGCTTGGTTTTTCTTGTTACAAAAAAAAATGTTTAAATTATTAGTATTCGCCATACTGGTGCAGCCAAGTGCATATTTAAAAAAAAATAACAACTTATTAAATTCAGATTCTGGTGTAAAGATTGTCTAGTCATCATCATAAAAAAAACCTGCAAGTGTTAAATAAAACATTGTCTTTTATTTTTATAATAATCAGTATTTTAGCTTTTTTCATGATCTATTTAGACGTTACTTATACGACATGTGTTCCTTCCTTTAACAGGTAAAAAAAATAATGTGTTGTTAAATATAGAAAACAAGTCAAATCATATAATTCATGGGTAAACTTATGATAAATATTACACAGGGGGAATAGCTAATAACAACTTTTTTATGCCGAATACTTAAAAAATAAATCTCTAAAATAAGAACAAACAAGAAAGAGTGCTATATTCGGCCATGCCGAATCTTATATACCCTTCACCATAGTAATCTTAAATGTTCCCTTACTCTGTTATGTTTCCCCATTTCACAGTAATACACATTCGGTTTTTACTTTTATGCTTTTCAATTTCCTTATTACAAATATAATATAAAGATATAGAAAATTTTTTGTAAAAATTTTATCGAAAATTTAAAAAAAAACATCTAAAAAAAGTAGCTTTCATTGCTAACTGAAGGTTGGCTGAGGCAAAACAAAAATATAATGTGGTAAATATTAAAGTAAAAATATTCAATATCACCTAATTTATTCTGTCTTAGAAGGAATAGAACGAACTCAAGCTGGACTACAAATTTCATTGTATGTAATATAAATAGTTCGACTAATAAAATTTCAAAATATCAAATTTTGAAAATTAAAAATTTTTAATAAAATTTTATCGAAAACTTTTATAAAATTTCAAAAATTTGTTCTAAAATTTTTATCAACATTTTTTTGCTAAAATTTTATCGAAAATTTTTTTCTGAAAATTTTATCGAAAATTTTTTCTGAAAATTTTATCGAAAATTTTTTGTAAAAATTTTATTGAAAATTTTTTGTAAAATTTTGTAGAATATTTTTTGTGAAAATTTTATCGAAAATTTTTTGTAAAATTTTATAAAAAAATTATGTCGAAAATATTTTGTAAAAATTTTCTTAAAATTTTTTGCAAAAATTTTATTGAAAATTTTTTGTAAAAATTTGATTGAAAGTTTTTTGTAGAAATTTTATTGAAAAGTTTTTTGTAAAAATTGGATCAAAAATGTTTTGTAAAAATTTTATTGTAATTTTTCTTAAAAATTGAACGTAAATTTTTTCTAAACATTTTATCGAAAATACAATACGTTTTCTTAACTATGATAGTCCTACTTAGCGTAAAAAAATGTAACTTTTGTATTCATACTCAATATGATTATAATTATCAGGTGCTTAACATTTTATATGCTAAGTGTACCGATAACCCGTCTTCATCCAAGTGATTTATCAACAAAATAAATTTGTCGTTATAAAAATAAAATTAAAATAGATAATAATGAAGAAGCGCTACTTGAGTGCCATAAAAAGAGTTTTATGTCAACGTTCCGCCTATTATCAGTAACAATTTAACCGGAAAAAGAAAGCGCGTGAACTGTTGCACCTGAGCAGAAAACAGTTTTTTTCCTCCATATCTATATTTAAAACACAAAATCATAAAAATTTGACAACAACATCATTATCGCAGCCAACACTATTGACGTTAGTACAATGCACAGTGGTTCTGTGTAATCCTGAAAAATTCAATATATATTTAAAAACAATATTTTTTAGTGTCAGTAGTAGTCTCATTTTAATATTATTTTCGAGATATTGAACAGCTCATTATTGACTTATGCCTCGAAAACCTACCTCGAGTAAAAGTAAGTCATCAATCTGCCATCAACTCACTGAGCTTACGAGTATATGAGTTCACTCCAAACTACCTTGAGAAAGCAGTATAACAATGAATCATATCGCACACTATAACACAATCAGTCGCAAATGAAAATTAAAAACTGTTAAGTAAACCCAGAAAACTGTTTTGAAAAACATGGTTGTATTTTTGTAACCAAATTGAGTTCTCACTAACGGTATTTCTCCAAGAAGACATTGATGCAAAAGAAATTTTGGTGATTTTGAATTGTGAACTGGTTTATGAAAAAAACAAAAACGATTTTGATAAATTTTAAGTTGTGACAAAATTATTTATTCAATATTGTCCGAACAAAATTTTTGTCCGGACAATAATTTTTTTGCAGAGTGTTTTCTACACTACGATTCAACCATTTCGAAAAATTAGTCCGGACAAATAAAGCTGGAAGCAAATTGCGGCATTCGATACCGATTGAAATTTCAATAGATTTTAAGTAGAAATTTGTCCCCTATTATAGGAATTATAGGAATACATTATTAAACAAGCAAGAGATTAAAAATAAATTTTTGTTTTCTTGGTTACATATTTACATACATTTTTATATTATTTTAACATTTTGTTTATTAAGACATGGATGATAAAAGAAAATTGCTGCTATTAATGGTTGTTGAAATACTTGTAAAATATATTTATAAAAAATTGCAAAAGAGAATTGCAGTAAAAGAAATATTAAAGCAAAGAAGAGCAATGGGCTACTTTCACGTATTGATTCCTGAGATGCACTTAAATGATGTGGAATCCTTTGTTAATTTTCATCGCATGGATTACATGATTCTTTTTATATGAGCTATTGCTCATGTTGTACATGCATTCTCTTGCGGTCCTTTTCAATCCCTTAATAAGCTTGAGGTCAATTGCTTCATTGAACTCCATTTCACAAAATAATTTTTCTTTGAAAAATAAATCTTTTTGATAATCAACACAAGCAAAACAAATACCACAATTTGATGCTATGCAAACACTATATGAAACTCATTTCAGCTTTTTCTGGAAACAGATTTTAAATGGCAACTCAGTTCAATTTTGTCCGGACAAAAGTTAAATTTAAATCAAATCAAGCTGAAAGTTGTGCGAAGTTGTGAGATAAAATTAAAGCTTCATTAAAAAAAAATTTGTCCGAACACAAATTTTGCTTTAAAAGTTTCTCGAAGTTAAAACAACTGGCTCCCTCCCTCACATGTCATTTCGGGTTGAGGTTGGGGTTTAGCAACTTTACAGGCTATGCATTGAGGTTAACAGCTAGTGTAGATTTTGTAATTATGAGGAGAAAACTTCAGAGCATATTCTGATGTGTTGTAAAACTTTATGCCACAACAGATCACTTACTGGAAGAACCAACTACATTTCTGATATTCTTTAGGAGCCCAGATCTAGGTAGGAGAGCCAATAGATCTTTTAAGTCGCAGTGGCCTATTTCTTCCCCTTAATATTCCTTGTTATTGCGGTTCACGATATCGTACTCGAATTCGAAAATTTTGTAATAGATTAAAGAAAAAATGTGTGTGTTATCTTTAATCCACAACTTCCAGAACCGCAATAAGGCAAACAAACAACTAAGAGATGAATCCAAAATGGTAGCAGCAAGTATGAAAAATAATTATTACGCACTAGATGGACTTAATTAAGTATAACATTTAAACTTGGGATATGAATACTTATAAGGTCAGTAATAGAATAGTAGCGTCCGCGATGTGGTCAGCGTAATTCACACAAGTCTTTTACTTTTAAACCCATCTCAGGGTATTTATTACTCAGTATTTTTCTTTAAAGGTTTTATATTATTGTAGATTTCTGAAAATAGTGTCCGTTTATACAAATAAAGGGTGCTGTCAAGTTATTTTAAATTGTGTGCATTCGTATTTTGTTTCCATTTTCTCTTGGAAGTCAGATTTTTCATGGAAAAATATGCCTTATTTAACAAGGGGTGCTAAGGTATCTCCCTATAAAATTATATTAAAATTCATCCAGGAGTTTCTACATGATGCGAATGCACACAGACAAAAATACCAAATAATGGTGACTTGCATTTCATATTGATTATACAGTTCAACAGGAAAAAAAAAATTACGGGGTTCCCACGATTGATTCTGGTAGAGGAGAACAAAAAAAAAAATAATATATACGTGTGTAGGAGTTTACAAAGATCACACAATTTTATTTTAGGAACGGTTAAAGTTTCCTTTTAGTATCTACTGCTTTAAAAAGATTTTAGATTTTCATTAGAGACCTAGACTGTGTTAGACATGCCCTACTGACCGTTTGACTATGGACTTGGTCTATACCTGAGCCTTAGTCTAGTATTCCCTAATTTCAATACCTGATCATTACTCAAGAAACCCTGGTTAGATTATTTTTTTTTTTATTTCAAGATACCCACCGTAAATCGTTTTGATATACGAGCTATTTGTATCTGTATTTTTAGGTGTGTTTTTTTTTTTTTTGAAATTGCCTTTTACAAACCATAAACCTTCTTCATGACGTTACGAGCAACAAAACAATAAATTATATAATGTTGACTGCATGCAATTCATATATTTGTAAACACATTTGAACTCTCACATCTGGTGGCTTGTCTACAACTAGGGAACTACACACAAAGTTACCATTGTCTAGGACAGAGCTTACCCAGTAAATATTTTATATTACTCTTGTTAGCTGATAAAAAATAGTGATATAATTATTAAAAAAGTTTTTTCTTTTCAAAGCAATGGTTTTTAAAAGACCAAAAGACCCTCGACCAAACCAGGTTAACTATAATAGAGTCAATAAGTGTTTTGTTCTAACTATTTGGCGAAAAGATAATATTTTTGGTTTTACTTTTAAGTCGAGCTACTTAACAGGTGCGATATTTGCACTTTTTTAAATTTTTTGTAATTTTTTTTGAAAAATTTATTTTTTATTTTTTTTTATTTAGGACCTTCTTGCAATCTTTATTGCGTTAAAATGGTCAGACTAAAGCAAAAATTTCCTCATATTGACCCCCTCCGATGGTCCTATTGATCGGTCCTGGTTAACCTGTGGGTCTATTGGCTACCTCTATATGTTTTCTATAAAGGCCTTTAATGCAAATCGAATTCAAAATTACACACCCTTTCCACCTATGGTGAAGGGTATAATGAGCAAAAATGTGTAGAAGCAGCAGTTGCCTTGATAATATCCAAGTCGTGGTTATAATAACTCAATAACAAAAACTTTCGTAGCTTGTATAACTGTCAAAAAGTTAGTTTGCTCCAATTAAAGGTTTTAATTGGTTTCAGATACAAATTTAATTAATTTTTTAATTGATTCAAATATTTACTTGTTTGGAAGTTTATTGTTTTTTGAATTAAGATTATAATTAAATCAATTAAAAAATTAATTACATTTTTATCGTAAACTAATTAAAACCATTAATTGGATCAAATAATTTTTTCTGTGAAGATTAAAATATTTGGTTATATTTTCGTATATGAAGTTTGATCGTTAAAGATGTATACTTTTGTATTTATTCTGCATGAGTTTATCTATATTAAATTGTGTTTCTGGTTGCTTTTTTAAAGATGCTACTTGATTTCGCTTTGTATAAAAAGAAAAACAAGACTGTCTACTACCTTTGGGGCAAAGTTAATGAATCACCTAATCGTTACTAGCAACATCCACTTTCGTAACGTCTTTCTTCGGTAAAACAATAATAATTTTTTTTTTAATTCTTAATTAAAAATATTTTCATTTGTTTCCTTAAGTTCCATGTGTGAATTGGTCCAGTAATCAGAATGGAAGTGTAAAATCGAATGTCATATTAAGGCAAAAAGATATTGCAGTCAATTACCAGTATTCAAGCAACTATTCATTTTGCTTGTGAGTTAACAGACGGGGCAAGACCTTCTCTTTTGTCAGGTTACTAGTCCATAACAAGTCTCCAATACTATAGGACTGTTGGTTTAAATAAAAGTGCAATCTAAAATAAAAATAAAAATAAATAGAAAATAAAAACAAAACGGAATTGGATAAAAAGAAGAGATGGGTCTTCAAATTTTCTTTTAATAGATACTAGCTTATTCTAAACCTACTGAATTGCAAATACCTGAATACTTGTGGCACAATGTTATTAATTTATTATATCTAAATGTTCTCTGGGTTGGTTAACGTAAGTGTTTATCGAACATATTAAATCAAAAGTAATGGTAAACGCTTGAAAGGTTTTCATAGGTCCCATAGGAAACTTTTTTTTCTTTTGAAATGGTGATAGTGATGTTTATGACACATCTTAACACCATATTATCTGTATGTTTTTTTTAGTTTTGGTTTTTACTACTTTCTGTCGTCGTTGTATTTTTTTTACAGCTTTTGTTTGATTTGCAACCTGTTGCTTGAGTACATTTAAAGTTCAACAAATATTTATTTTTTGAGGTTAAAAAGTGTAAGTGCCACTACAAGTAGTTGAATGTATGTATGTACATCTCAATTTTTATAAAGGGTATTGATGAAGTTGTTCGCCTCTTTCTAGATGTTGAAAAGCTTATGACTTTTCATTGAAATTTGTATTTACAACTTCTTGTGAGGTAAGTTTTATTGAAATTAAAAATTAATTATATTTACAGCAAGGGCACCCAACCAGAGAATTTTTTAAAATGAGTATGTATTGTTGCTTTTGCACTGAAAAAAATTGTATATGGTCAAATTTTTTATTTTATAACTTAATTATATTAAAGAGCTAGCTGTACCCACCACGCCGTGTGCGTCCTGATAATATTTTGCTCGATTTTGCTTTGAAAGTATTCCCCACCTATTGTTAGATTTAATTATATATAGAGTAGCCACTAAAAATGCAACTAACTAAGAAGAAACAAATAATAAAACTTATACCAAAACTTATAGGGTGTTCCAATAGAGAGGTGTTATTCACGAATATGTATTTATATCTTGAACTGTAGGAGGCATACACTAAAAATATGCAAGCAGTAATTAAGACTTAGTTCGCTTTATAAACAAGTCTAAAAAATAAACCTAAAAATTAAAGGGTGTTCCGATAGTGGTGTGATTTGCATGTATAAGGCCTAAATTTTGAACCATAATAGGTAGACTCTTGAAATTCTCACAAAAGGCGTATAACTGTGGCCACTATAGCAACAAATACTAAAACTTATAGGGTGTTCCGAAAGTGACGTGTTATATACCTGTATATCTTTATTTCTTGAGCTACAGGAAGCAACCACTTAAAATTTGCAGTGATTCAACTATGTTCGCGTTATAAGCAAGTATACAATATTAAAGCTAAAAATTAACGGGTGTTCCGTTAGTGACATGATTTGTATGTGTATATGGCATAGGTTTTGAACGATAGTAGGTAGACTATTTAGGTTTTACAGGATGAGTATTACTATGGCCACTATAACAAATAGTAAAAATTAAAGGGTGTGCCGACAGTGACGTGATTTACATGCACATTGACTAATTTTTTAACCATAATAGATAGACTCTTAGAATTTTCACAAATGGTGTATTACTATGACCCCTATAAAAACAATAAAAATATAAAGGGTTTTGTCGACAGTGACATGTTTTGCATGTATAACGACATATTTTTTGAAACGTAATAAGTAGACTCTTCCCGTTTGTATAGAAGATGGGATGCCATGGCCGTTTTCACAATTACTAAAAATTAAAGGGTGTTCTAACAGAGACATGTTTTTCACGTATAGTAACTTATTTTTGTAATAGTAATAAGTAGACTCTTGATATATTCATAGAAAGAGAATTGCCATGGCCGCCATAGCAAATAACAAAATTAAAGGGTGTTCCGACAGAGACATGATTTGTATGTAAATAGCCTTATTTTTTGAACCGTAATAGGTAGACTCTTGAATTGTTTACAGTAGATGTTGTACTTCGGCTGCTGTAACAATTACTAATATCTAAAGGGTGACATGTTTTTCACGTATATTACCTTATTTTTTTAACCGCAATAGATAGATTCATGTATATTTCTATAGTGTATTACCATGGCCGCTATAACAAAAATTGCTAAAATTTAAAGGGTGTTCCAACAGTGATGCAATTATGACTTTAATTTTAAAATTAAAGGGTGACTCATAACACATGTAAAAATTAACAACTTGAATTTTTAAAGTTGTACTAAACATAGTACCGAACCCTAAGTGTGTGAGTCTAACTCGCACTTGACTAATTTATTTACACTTGTTTATAAAGTGAACTAAGTTTCAATTACTGTTTGTGAATCATTAGTCTATGCCTCCTACAGTTCAAGAAATAAACACATATTCGTGAATAACACCTCTGAATCGGAACACTCTATTTTTTAGTATTTGTTGCTATAGCGGCAACAGCTATACATCATCTATGAAAATTTCAAGAGTCTACCTATTACGGTTCCAGAAACAAAAGGCGCTGACAGACGGATAGATTTCACAAAACAACCAAATTATACAACACGCACGCGACTTAATGCAAATACAAATTTTATTCAATTGGCTATTTGGCAGTAAGTAACTCATATTAGCGCCATCTGTGTTTAAATATCAAAAATTATTGCTGTACTAAGTAGTTAAAACGATCTGTGTTTTAAAATATACAACTTCCAAAAATTAAAGGTTTCGAGCTGTACTAAGCAATAATTTTATACCGGAAAGCATACTTTCAATGTTTTTTCTCCACTTTCTCTTGGAAATAAGATAATTTTGCGGAAAAAAAGTATCCTATATTGGGACTAGGGTACATAGGTACCTCCTTTCAAAATTTTGTTTAAATCCATCCGATAGTTTTTACGTGATGCGAACGCAAAAGAAAATCAGACAGACAGACAGACGGAAATGAGTTACTATTTTATTATATGTATAGCGATAGAAGCAAAAAAATACTTTTGTAATAAATTGTTTTTTTAAAGTCTTATAGAAAAACAAATAAAAATACAAAATTAAATATAAAAGTGTCAAGGAAATATTTTGTTATTGAAATTTCTGCATATTTTTAAAGGCAAGAAAATCATTAATAAAAAAAAGAGAAAAAAAATCGAACCCCATTTCAATTACATTTTTTTGCGGTGTTTAGCAGTCATTTCGACTTAAGTAACTTTTTTGTCATTTTATTAAAAATAGCAAATATTTGCTGCTCCTCCTTTGAGCTGTTTAAAGAGGTTCATTTAAGAAGTCATGAATCCTTAACGTATTATTTCATGTGTGCGTGTATGTGTGCATGTGTTTATGCAAACATGTTTTTCTTTTTTTTATTCTGACATGTAAATTAGACAAGACAAAAGCTGCTATGTAGTGGTAAGAATACCATAAATTCCAATGTGCTTACCAACGCTTTAACGCATATCAGACCAGTCATTTTTTTTTTTGTTTTTTTTTGAATACCCTCGTACTGGTGTTAGTATAAGCAGCACATAATCTCTATTTTTTAACTTAGCTGTTGCTTGTGTGTGTTGAAAAGAAAATATTTTTGTAAAGTGTTGAAAAGGAGTTTTGTCATGGAGCAAATATACGTCTTTAAAAATGCAACGTAACATATGAAAAATTTGTGGTTGTTAGAAAAGTAAGTTTCTTGTATGAAAGACGGAAATGAAAATAATATTTAATATTTAAAGTAACTACTAATTTGCTGATAGCACTAATATTACGAATAAAAGTTAATCGATTAATTGAAAAAAAAAATATACCTGAACAAAAAATATTATATTTATTTATTGTAATGTTCAAATCATAGATAACACATAGATAGTCAACTGAAACGTCAAAAACCTAAGTCTAAGAATGTATTGGTAGGCAAAATGTTATAAGTGTTGGTTTTAAAAAAAAATTCCCCACAGCTCCTAAATTGCACATAGTTGTATAAAATATTTTGTAAAAACCGAATATTCTTTTACATGCAATTTTATATGTTAAAATAAATAATTCTTTTGCATTTTAATAAAAATATGAATTTTGTATTTTTTGCTAATATATTTATGTGCGAAAAACGTTAGATTGAATGCTAATTTTAAATATTTATTATATTGATTTGAAAATTTTCATCCCCTAAAAGACAAAAAAAATACAATACTGTGTAGAAATAAATTTCACCAAAGAAATGTCAACAAAATTAAATATATTTTGTATTAAAAAATTTAAAATACAATAAATTGTTAAATAATTTTTTGTGCAAAAATTCAAAATTTTTAAATATTTGTAAAGTGAAATGGCATAACTCGTAATAGTGCCTAAATAAGAATAATATTTTTACTCCCCTAAGTGTGTTGAATCCACACCATACCCGTATGTGTGAAGACATTTGTAGCCACGTTTTTGACATTTGGAGAGTTGACCATCTATGGTTCAAATACTCAAGGAAAACTTTTTCAATTTAAAATTGTCAAAGCATGTTTTGAAAAATGTATTTTCAGAAAAAGTTCCATTCGAAAAAATTTTAAAAATTCAGTCAAATGCTAGTCAGACTCACACTCTTAGGGTTCCGTACTATGTTTAATAAAACTTTCAAAATACAAATTATTAATTTGTTCATGCCTTATGGGGCACCCTTTAACTTAAAATTATTTTTTATACTAGAGCATAGTAAAAAATATCCTGTATAAATATCAAGTGTCTGCCTATAACGTTTAGAAAAAAAGGTCAAACTACTTAAATTCGCTACATCTAGGGAACACCGTTGTATTTTAATTAATTTTATTTTCATTACTTGTTGGTATTGTAAAATATAATCTGTGTAAATGTTAAGGATCACCCTATTGCTGTTTAAATATGAGACCAGAGCAAAATTGTCTCACTATCGAAACACCCTTAAATTTTTGTTTTAATTTTTTGTGTTTCTTATAGACGACAAATTATACATACTTTGTGTAGATTTAGTTTTTTTGCAAAGCTTTTGGTTTGTCTGCAGAAAACATCCAGAATCTTTGGTGGGAACCGAACCCGCAACCCCCATAGCGATAGACTAGCCCTCTATCAAAATGTGAATTTTAAGAAAAATTGTGCCTTCGGAAAAACGGTGGTCCTTGGGAAAAACCTATTCGTTTAAAAAAATCCTTCGGAAAAATATCCTTTGAGGAAAATTTTGTTTAAAAAATTCCCATTTTAACGACAAAATTGGAGTAAATTGTAGTGAGTTTTAACTAAATTTTTGGAAAATATACATTATTGGAAGAACTTACTTTTTTAAGTTACATTTGAAAAGGTACATTTCGCAAAAAGTACCTTTACATAAAATACACGTTTAAAAAATTAGTTTTTGAAAAACTAATTATGTTAAAATTAATTTTATATTTATTCTTTGAAACAATTACATCTTGAAAAATTTGCTTTTGAAAGCCATATATTTGGAAACAGCAATATTTAAAAAAAAAAAATTTTTTGTATAAAACGGCTTCTTTGAATTTTCCTTTAATGCAATGGAAATGGTATTGTTGCAATAGAGTTCTGTTTAAGATCCCATAAAAAATATTTGAAAAATACTTATTTAATTTAAACATTTGTTAAAATTACTGAGCAGTATGTGGAACCTTCTTTTAATAATTTATTTAGCGAAAAATTACATAACTAATGACACAGTGCAACAAATATATTTTTTTTTTTTTGAAAAATACACGAACTTTACAATATAGGGGGTATTCTACTATCAAAGCGTAGTAAGCCCTATACTCAGTTTAGCGAAATTGGTTAATCTATACATATAATAAAATAGTAACTCATTTCCTGTTTGTCTGTCTTTCTGTTTGTCTGTCTTTCTGTTTGTGTTCGCATCACGTAAAAACTACTGGAGGGATTTTAACAAGATTTTGTGAGGAGGTACCTTAGCATTCTGGCTCCAATATAGGATACTTTTTTGTTTTACAAAAAATATCTAATTTCCAAGAGAAAGCGAATATTTTAAGCACGGTTGCGCACCTTTTATTTTTGAAAGTGGGATATTTCAAAAACTGGGATATTTTAAACACGATTTGTATTTTTACTTTGTTGAATTACATTGTTAATAAAATATTTTAAACAACTTTTACAGAGCTTTACAATCGTTTTCAGAATTTTAGAATTTTATATAAATTTTAGAATTTTATTCCGGCATGGGTGGTACTTTATACAAAGTAATTACGCAAGAGTCTTAAAATTTCGTACAGAATACTTTCAAAGTAAAATCGAAAAAATCATTAAAAGGACGCGCACAACATGTTTGGGTGCAATAAAACTAGGTAATAGCGCTTAACTTTGTTCGTCAATAATATAGCTGAGGATTGATTGAAAAATTCTATTAACATTTTATGACAAAAAAAATATTTATTCCTGATTTTTTTTTAATAAAAAAATTAGGTTTACTTCTTTCAGCATGACCTACACGGACTCTAAAGTTTTCACTAACAATACATGGGAAAATTGTAGCTACTGTAAAACTGAAAAACTTTTGTGAAAATACTAATATAATCTGAACATGTCTAGGCACCCTAAATTGCTTATTGTGATCTAGTTTTACCCTAAAACTTAAATTAACCGTTTTTAAGGTAGAAAGTCCTATTTCAGGTGCCTAGACATGTTCAGACTTATTTGCTATTTTTTTTTTTTTTTTTTTTTTGAAAAGAGAAATACCACTCAGGCAGTTAATGCCTACATTAACTGTGGTACCTCCTTTGGAAAGTGATAGTAAAGCTTTGATTCTGGCAACACTTCAATTGCACGTTATGATTATTTTTAGAACAGTATTGCAGCGCCTCTGGAGTTATTTAGGCGAATTAGTTCGAAGCTAGCATAGCCAATTTATAATTATTTTACTTCGCCGGCGATTTAGTGGTATGTGGTAATACCGGCGAAGGAGCACGCTGTAAGATGCATTATTATAAAGAAAAGTTAATACATATCAGAAAAATTCATGCTGCCACGGCTGAGATTTGAACTCGTGACCATTGCTTAGTAGTTAACGTGCTAACCACTTAAGCTACACCACCCCCTTTTTGATATTTGATAGTAGAATCCAAGGCGAATCTATTTATCAGGTGAAAGCGAGACGACAACAAGTACAACAATAAAAAACAACATGTATTTTGTTTTTGTTTGGTCGGCTGCCTTTGTCAAAATAAATTAATTCGCCTTAATTAATATCAAAGCAAAATGTAAGAAAAATAACTGTGTTCGTTTACTCGCGAAGCAGAAACTTTCAACATTTTTGAACAATATTGCATTGAATTATTTTTTTACACAATAATAATTTAAGGGCTTATTAATCTTATGTGTAAAGATCCCTGAAAGATGTTAAAACGACCTACAATGTTTCTAGAGCTGCCGGCTGTATGACTAGCAAACAAAAAAAAAATATTAACTATTTTTAATTAAAGAACAAACCTAATGTGTTTTGTTTATTTTAACTAAAAAAAAAACGAAGAAAAAAATAGAACTAAAAAACCTAAAAAGTAATTAAAATAAAAGCATAAAAAAAGAATCTGGACCCACCACAGCTCCTTTAAATTGTTAAAATCTGGTGAAAATTTGTGCATGTGTTTTTGTATTGTGTGTAATAAAAATTTAAAATAAAAAATCAACATACATTCATATGTAACGCCTTTTTTAAATATTTTTTTTTTCAATTTTGTTTTTGTTTTCAATATTGCTTCTAAATAAACAAATTTTGACAAAACATGCCTCCAAAAAATGTAAACAAACAAAATTCAGCTGAGCTATCAACACCACCTGATATAAATTCGCCTTGGTAGCATCGAACCTATACTGTCAGTTCCTTGTATTTTTTTTTTACTGTTGCACTGTGTAATTAGATAAATAAAAATAATGTTCCGAAATTGTTTTATTAAAATTAATTTTATACTTCCTGCACGTCTTTTCATACGAAACTTAACATATTTTTTCTACAACTTATTTAATTTTTTACCAATAGACCCTTCAATTACTTAAAATGTATAAATAGTAAAAAAAAACATGCTTAATAGTGACATATTTTTTTCATTTAAGTATATGTTGAGCATTTTCTTTTTTTGGCTGCTAAGAATGTTTGAATATTTTTTTTTCACAAGAACTTTGTTTTGACATTTATCTGGTGTTAAATAAATAGCACAAAAATAGCAATTAATACCCATCATCACTTATCATCATGAAATAAAGGAACTAATGTTCGCTGCTACTATTTTTCCAAAGACTTTTTAATACCGCACACTGGGGATTTTTGTATGGAGATGAGGTAAAAAATGTATTTGTTAAAAAATGTAGTGAATTCATCATAAATTTAGTTTTATTTTTATAGTAATACACAGAAGTAATCAAAATAAAGAAAGTTAGAGAAATTTATATCGTTACCTACAATGTAAAAGGACCTAACTAACAAACAATTTAAATGATTTTTTTAATTTATTATTTATTTTAAATCTATTTTTAATTTCATCTCACCAAACCAGAGAAAAATCGCTTGTACTTTTTGTTGTTATTATAATATGAAATATTTAGCACTTTACACAAAATTATAGAAACTACTTTACGTATAATATTATTTTTAATCACATGTGCTTTGAAAAATATGTGTTTGGAAAATATGTATGTTTTATTTTATTCTTCACTTCAAATATATTCTTTCTTAAATAAAGACATAATTAATTTTACTGCGAATTAGAATAATTTGTTTTATTATTCGAGAACATTCAATACTTTTCGCGTTCGTCGGCACTTGTTGAATGACAAAAATCGATCAATATTTTACTAACAGATACTTATGGATGGGCGCATATTTCGAAACGTTCCAAAACATGACCACTCATAAATGTGGGAGCAATTTCTATAAAAATAATTAAAAAAGTACACTTTCCTTTTTTCCTTTTAATTGTCCATTTAGCGATTTACGTAAATTATTAGCGATATTCCAAAGAATTTTGTCCATATCTCGAGAAAAATTTTTTAAATTCACACATTTACTTAATTGTGAATAAAAGCGAAATGCATTCATCGATTTTCATGATTTATGTCTCATTTTGTTCATAGGCTATGCGACTTTACGTGAAAGAAATAGGACTTGACACTTTTTTTTCGTTATGGATTTGTTATGACTTAAAAAAAAAATAATTTTTTAGGCAAAAAAAAAAATAATTTTTTAAGTAAAAAATATTTTTTTTTTCTTGATATATGTAGCGAAACGTTATATAAGCAGATAAAAGTAATTGTAATTCTTGATTCTTAGGGTTCTGTACACAAAGTGTAAAAACGAAACCCTATTGTTTTCGCTACAATGTCTGTCCGTCTGTCAGCGCCTTTTATCTCTGGAACCGTAATGGGTAGACTCTTGAAATTTTCACAGATGATGTATAGTTGTTGCCGCTATAGCAACAAATACTAAAACTTATAGGGTGTTCCAATAGAGAGGTGTTATTTACGAAAATGTGTTTATTTCTTGAACTGTAGGAGGGATACACTTGAAATTTACAAACAGTTATTAAAACTTAGTTCACTATATAAACAAGTATAAAAAAATAAAACTAAAAATTAAAGGGTGTTCCGATAGTGGTGTGAAATGCATGTGAAAGGCATAAGTTTAAGGGTGTCCCATAAGACATAAAGAAATAAACAACTGGAATTTTTAAATTATACTGAACATAGTACGGAACCCTACGTGTGTGAGTGTAACTCGCACTTGACTAATTTATTCTAAATTTGTTTAAGCAAAATCCGACTAGTAGTTTTTGAGTTATGTTAAACAAAAGAGCCTTAACAGAATTGAGTCGCGAATCAATCAGCTGAAAAATGTTGTACTGTGTAATGCAACAAATTGAGAGGTGGCACCTGGTGGCACTGAAATTGATTAAAATTGAGACAATGTATTAGTAGTGATTTCCAACCCCCGGGGGTCCCAATTGTCACTGCAGGAATATGGAAAATGCTTTGACGCGGTTCACTCGGGGAAAATAGGGGCAGCAGACGCTAGGGTTCCTAGAGCCTAAATCTGGAAGAAAAGGTCTGTTGTTTTAAAACATGGGTCCTCTTCGAGGCCCGACCAGTGCCCAAAGGACTGCTACCACAGGAATCGGTGGCCCCACAGAGAGCCTATCCTCTCTGTGACCGGTTATTGGTGAGGTCCCCTTCGGGGGTACACGTGGTGGTTGTGGTTTAAGATCGATTTATGTAGGTATGGTGCACGGTCGATCAAGTTTGCTGTTGCACTCTCAACAGACGGAGTTTGGATAGTCTCCAAACCCCTAAGCAAGAGGTTATAATGTGGATCTAGGCTTGCCTTGGAAAGGCTTGCCATATTATATAAATTGCTACTCATTGTGACTGCATCACACACAAAAAGCGATTGGTGGCAATCGTAAAGTGTTGTTATACTACACAATGGAGGCGCTAGTCTACGCCTAAGTTTCACTCGGTGGTAAGACCACCGTGAGGTAAGGCCGAGTAGGCAGGTACTCACGTTAATCTTGTTCCACACAGTAGTGATTTCCAACTGTGGGAAAGTATGGCAAAAATTGCAGGTCCAAATGTTTGGAGAAAAAAGGGATTTTTGTTATATGCTCATAAAAATAAACAAACAAAAAAAAAACTTAAGTCTCTGCAGAGTTTATTTTTTCAATTTTAGTATACTGATATATACTACTTTAAATAAAAAATAAAAAGAAAAACGTTAGCTCACGTAATAAAATAATAGTCGTTTTGAAATTCTTAAGTTTAAATTAAGTTGGTTCGGTAAAATATACATAAGATAAAATATATATAAGTACTGAGTTTGCGACGGCTCACAGTAAACTGTCTAGTGGAATAAAATATATATAGGACGAAAGCTGAGACTCCCACTATTCCAAAGGTGGTATGGTTTTTCATATGCGTTATACCTATAAAAATTTACACGGCTTTAAAGTCGAATTATTTTGATAATTTTTTCATATTTTTTAAGTAACAAAAAATAGGTTTGGAAAAATAAATATCAAAAATTCATTTTTCAATAAAAATGCATGCAATTATATTTGTTTTATTTAGAAATGTAGCAGAAACAATGAAAAAATCCTAAAATTCAAATATTTTTAACAATACTGTTTTTAGCCAAAATATGTACTTTTTAAAAAAGATAGTCAGCGTCGATGGACCCGAAAAATAGGCACATCAAAAAACTACTTTTATGCCCCAATAATCTTATTTTCTGTTATATATACTAAATCATGTATAAAAAGGTTTAGGTGTTTTCTATGCCAACTTTTGAAATATAATGATTTTAAAAATCGTCCATATTTGATATTTTTATTAAAATTATCAGTTGATATTTTTAATATTTGAAAATGTATGATAATAATAGGCTATGCTTTGAACCAGGGCGAACTAATACAAGGCGAGTGCACGGGCTAATGCTTTAGAATGCCTTCACAAAGCAATTAAGAAAGAACAGACTTGGATACACTCGAAAAAATAGCGGAGAAAATTGTAATCAAGATTTAATGAATAAACTCCTAATTTCTTCTGATCCATTAATTTCATCCAATACAAATACAATATATACAGGGTGTTTTTTATAGAGGTATAGAACTTTAAGTTGCAATAAAACAACGATGGATTATTCGATTGACAAGAATTTTCTTTATCCGAAAGATAATCTTGTGGAATTACATTTTAAATATGATTTCTGGCATATGACCGCCACGGCTGGCGCAGATGTAGTCCAATCTGGACGTCCAATTTTCGATGACTTTTTCCAACATTTGTAGCCGTATATCGGCAATAACACGGCGAATGTTGTCTTCCAAATGGTCAATCGTTTCTGGCTTATCCGCATACACCAATGACTTTACATAGCCCCACAGAAAGCCCCACAGAAAGCCAATTCACATTTCCAAAACGTGAAATTAGGCGGTCACCAAACGTGTCTTTCAATAAATCTATTGTGGCACGAGCTGTGTGACATCAATTCAGGAATGAAAAAGTTATTAATCATGGCTCTATACCGATCACCATTGACTGTAACGTTCTGGCCACCATCGTTTTTGAAAAAGTACGGACCAATAATTCCACCAGCCCATAAAGCGCACCAAACAGTTAGTTTTTCTGCATGTAACGGTGTTTCGATATACACTTGAGGATTACCATCACTCCAAATACGGCAGTTTTGTTTGTTGACGTAGCCATTCAACCAGAAGTGCGCTTCATCGCTAAACAAAATTCGCTTACGAAAATCGGGAACAACGGTAATCTCGTTTTGGGACCTACTTGCACTATTTGTAAGTGTTGTTCAGGCGTGAGTCTATTCATGATAAATTGCCAAACCAAACTGAGAATAAATCACTTGACAGCTGTTAAATCGGTCGCCATCTTAAAAAGTAATGCCAACTTAAAGTTCTATACCTCTATAAAAAACACTCTTTACAAGCAGCTATTTCAACGATAATCAATAAATTAGTCATTACATAATAGAAGATAAATCGGTTAACACTGATTCAGACTCAGAAACTTATTTTAGTGATTAATAAATTGTTTACAATTGTTATGTTATTTGAATTTGTTTGTAACTTTAATATTATTCTTTATAAAAATATGTTTCTTATCTTAAATAATAATTTATTTTTAAAATATTTAGTGTTGTCAATTTGGTAACCCTATTTATATAATGTTATTTGAATACCAATGGTTATGAGTATTTTCAAAACATTAAAAAATAAAAATACTAAAAAGTTTAAAATAATGTTATATTCAAAAAAGGTATACGTCAACCCTAAATAATTAGAGATTGGTTATATTTTATAAAAAAAAACTATCACGCTTTATAATTTTTTATGTGAAATGATAGATTAAAATTCAAAAAAAAAATAATAATTACTGAAATAGGGGAATTTTGGATATTTAATTGTCCGGAAAAAGGTTAATTCATTTTTGAAAATAGAAGGCCAAGAGAGATATGTGCCAAAAATTTCATTAAGCTACCATAACTCCTCCATTAATAGCTGTCTAGAAAATGCATTCTGCTTTGCTGGTATCTAATTTTTCTTTATCTCTTTGTAATTAAGAACTTAAGCCTAAATAATTAATTTATTAATTCAAAAATAGTTCAAATAAAATTCATATAATAACTCCTTCAATTTTTTTCCAGTTTTACTATGGGGACCGTTCACTGTGCGGCTATAAAAAAAACTAGCAGTCAGATCGGATTAATTTTTTTGATTTGATTATACCATTTGGTCTACAATTTTAAAATATCACTGCACATTGCATGAAGAGTATGTTGACAATTTGACTTTTTTCCGCGAAATCCCCAGTGTGCACCACAAAAGGCTTAGCTAATTCGCCTGTAGATATGCTACAAAAATTATTAAATAACACAGCTACGTAAAGACTAGTAATATTAGCGGGTATAGAATGAGAAAACAAAATGAAACTTTTAGCGACCGAAAAGAAAAAGTTTTAAGAGGCAAAGTACTTAAGTTGGATTTAAAAAAAAAAACGGATGTAATGATGAAGTACTTTAAATCTTCCATGTCTTATATTTGTCTTAGAATTTAAGTATTTTTTGTTTCAGGAAATAATTTTGCTAAAACATACATTTAGTTTTTATTATCTTGTTTAAGCTTTTTTAATTTAAATTGTCTATTAAATAAACCCACAATAATTCATTTAAGTATTTAAGAACATAAAAATAACTAAAGCAGCTCCGAAGAAAGATGGTCTTTCTACAACTTTATATTACTAATACTGAATATAATTTTAAGGCTATGTTCTCTGACAACTAAGTACTAAATGATTTATTTTTTTCTCTTTAACTAAAGTAATTTTAAAATATGTAGTTGGAATATAATTAAGGCAGCAATTTATCGGTTTTTGGAAATAGAATTTGTTATTTTGACACATTGATTGATTTCAAAATAAAGCTGTAATTTCGTTTTAATACTGAAGTAAAGTCCATCAGATTACGTAATGATAGATTTGGTAACAGTGTGGCAGGTCAGAACTTAATCAAAGCGCACATTGGTCGGCAGTTAAAGCCATCAATAAAGTTTAGTAAAGCATAACGTTTAAAAATACTTTAGCTTTAAATTGAATATACTGGATTTTTTTAATTTAATGTTTTTTTTTTTCATTTTACCATAAACACCTTTTATATGTTTGATAAAAGGCTTCTATATGATTCTACTTTTGTTTAGTCATTTCATGGTTTAGGAATCATAGTAATCAAAGATATTATGGGATACTCTATGGGAAAGTACTCAAGACGTAAGATGGCATTAAAAACAAAAATAATAATTCTGCGACCTAAAAGGGGCAACTCAAATAACATCTTGTTACTTATTGTATCATATTGCCGTTTTAATATTGTTAAATTCACATCTTAGATACCTTTGACTACTACTGGTGGCAACTCTGCTATATAAGTACATACATATACTTGCAGTGAAAACCTTTTTCAATAAAATTATCTTTTTCGGTATCATTTCTTGCCCAGTCTCCACAAGAAGTTCGCAAGGGAGGCTTCCGTACGAACGGTCTTTTAAGGTTTCTACATGCACGCCATAATGAATAATCTGATTGTGCAGTTGCGTCGAGGTCTTCCAAATAATTTTTCTGAGATGCTACTCTTCGAGATTCTTGTAGCTGTCTTGGCCGTTTTGTGCAGTCTTTAAGTCTGGATTTGAGATGAGGAGATCTGTGTGATTGCACTCCCCTAAAATTTTTCTTTCTCAGCCAAGAGCCGCTCGACGTCTACAGAATAAATTTTATTGTAGCTAGCTAGTTTCCGGGTTACTGTTGCATGTTGGGCAGCTGATAATAATTTAACTAATATCGTGATATTATAAATTCACTGAAATTCACTATCAGGGAGTAAGCTAGAAATTCTGTTTACTTCTATTTACAAGTAACTGCCTTATTAACATGCACAACTTAGTGGTACCTCCCAAACAAAGTTCCTATACCAAGAAAATTATAACAGGTATATTGTATTAAATATCTTATTTAGATTGATATATTTAACACTATTTATCTTTATCTCTGCTGAATTCCTACTATTGAAATTTATTAAATAAATATTTCATAAAATAGTCATGAAATATTTACTCTAAAAATACATAATAGTGGAAAGTGTATCCAGATAGCTATTTCTATGGTGCTCAATTAGCTCATCAGTAGATTTCTCGCAAATCTGTAGAATAAAAACTTAGATTCTTTTTCTTAAAACCTTAAAGACTAAATCAGAAGTTCAATGTCTAGAAACCAAATATAAATTTCTAAACAAAAAACCATAGCAACCATTATAAATGGTATCCAATGGACCACTTAAGGTTTAAAATTGAAAGAAAAAGAAACTAAAGTTTTCAAAATCGATTTGGTTGCTATGATTTTTTATTTAGAAATTTTGTTTTGGCTTCTAGACTGATATAAATTTAAAAATTAAAAACAGTTTTTCCTCTCTACTGAAGATTTGAGAATTTTGGGTGCGTATAAGTAACGTATATGAATATGAGTATTAATACACCCCGATGGCCCACACGTGTGACTGTAAGCAGGGTTGTCAGATATTGCGATTTCTCGCCAAAGGTGGCGATATTCAATCATATTTGGCGATCCAATTTTGGATTTGGCGACATGGCGATTTTTTAAGATTTTTCATTGCCTTTTGACCAACATTAGAAACTTAATTAAGGAATATCAAAATGGATACCAAAGAAATGGAAGTTTTAAAAGAAAATTGTTTTTCATATTTAAATAAGAATTTACTTGTGGAAACCGGAAACTTTCGAAACATTTAAATTTGTTTAACGTTCACGAACAACTTTCCATTTTCATATTTAAAAATATCTACAGATAGTTTTGAACGTAAAAATGATATTAAGGTGAATCTTTTTTTGTTTGATAGGAAATTGCATCATTTATATGCATATACTCGTATATAAAAAATTAAATATTATAAAAAAATATTGTTGCTGATATCTGAAAATTTAGAAAAATTATGGTAAAAATGGGCGAATTTGAGGAAAGTAAAATTTTAAATATTCAATTAAATTTTTATAAATTAAGCAAATCAATTGGAATTTTCTGCGCATGTGTTTTTAATCAAATAAAATGAAATGGCAAAAAATGTGCAATAAAAGAATTTCTCCAATTCCCAAAATAAGAACCAAAAAAACCCAAAATTGGGATTTTTACTCTTGTGCCCATAAAGTCTACATACGGACTAGGGCTCATAAAATACTTTCAGAAACAATTGGGAGCATATATAGCTTTATTACAGCAGTCTTCTTTTTTCGATCCCAGCTTTGGCATTTTAGAATATATATAGGCAAAAGTCAGAATTTCGATGTAAAATGCGTAATATTGAGGGACCTCCATCTTCTACAAGGATGATTCATTTTATACGAATTTTTTTTTAAACGTACACACACATATATATTTCTTACGAAATTTTTTTTCTATAATAAAGCGTTAATGGCCTTTTTTGGGCTAAAATACAAAAATTGCAATAATTTTGGATTTTTTTAAATTGAAAATCATCTAGTTTTTAACTCAGTAAAGATACAATCTTCAAATTTATTAAAAATATTTAGAATTTGGCTCGCTAACTACGATAGAAAATTTAAAAAAATTCGGTAAAAATTGTACCCAATATTTAGAAAAAACTGGACCAGGATAACGATAAATCAAAAATTTTATTTCTTAAAATGCTTATAATAAAAAAATTATTTGCAAATTTAGATAGCATTTTGTAGATATTGACAAGACCTTTAGGACCATGTATAAGTTTAAAAAATCAGAATAAAACTGAAGAAAAGGCAAGCTGCGAAAGAATTTTAAGGGGCGAGTTCCCAACTTTGAGACCACATAGCGGCACCCCTGGAGGGTGTATGGTACTTATCTTTAAAACTTAAGTTCTGATACTCCTCATGTCAAATTAGATTTGCTCCAGCTGTGATATTAGTTTAACATATTTTTTTGGCTGTGATATAATTTTTGAGTTTGGTTTAGGTGTTCCTTTTTTGAATATTTTATATTTTATGTTATGTTGTGTAAAACTTTTATTGTTCAAATAAAGAGTAAAAATTGACGAGAAAACTATATGTAAGTAAAATAAGTTAAACTACGTTATCATGTTGTTAGTTATCTTACTACATTATTGTGTTGAGTTTTTTATATCGTTGCCAGATTCAATAAAACTTATCCCTAATGAAGCTGGAAAATACCAGCGAAACGTTGGATAGTAAAATGAAATAATAGTTTTTTATTTTACATTTTATGTAAAAAAAGACCTTAAAAGCCCAAAAACGAACAAAGTTTATCTCTAAATAAAAATAAAAATATTTTTATATTTTGGCGACTTTTTTTGCTATTTTTGGCGAATTTTATCTATTTCGATTAAATTCTTATTTTGTGATTTAATAAAAATATTTTTAAAATTAAAGAATATTGATTATATTATAGGAAAATTTAACCAAAACATTTTTGGCTATTTTTCACATTGATTTTGGCGAAATAGGTGAAAATAAATCTGACAACCCTGACCGTAAGTTCAACAAATAAGAGGATTACCAACTATGGCAAAACCACTTTATGGTAATTTTATTGAATTTAATTCGAAATGAAAGTAACTAGTAACGAGAAGAGAAAGGCAAAATAAATGCAGAATCATATTTGACAACTTAAGTACTTGTAGATTAAGCCTGCTAAATAAAGGATAAAAATTTTAAACTCACCAGTTCACTGACACTCTTTCGACCGTTTTTAAAAAATATGCGATAACGTTTTTTTTTTTTTTGTTTGAATGGGTTACCGAGCCAGACCAATACCTTGATGGGTCCGTTGTCAACCTCCTTTGTCCACAATGATTTCTGATACACATTGGTAACACAGTGCAACAAATAAGAACTTTTCGAAAAATAGGAGTTTACCATTACAGGTTCGATTCTATTACCAAAAGTTAGTAAAATCCTAAACTCTGTAGCTGCGGATTCGTCGAAAAATTTCTACTAATATTTCTACTAATATTTATTGCAATTTATTGCTGTAATTTTTCTGCATAAGAAAATTCTACTTTTCTCAAATTCATCATTCTTTTATCAGTTTATGTTTCTGATTTATGTTATGGTACTGTTACTTAAACTGATAAAAGTTTGATAAATAAGGGAATACTCATATTAAAAACCACATTGTTTTGCACGTAAGAAAGATATTGAGCTGAATATTTTTTGTTTAATATACACACTGTGTAATTTTTTAAGTCATGGCAAAATATCCATATACGGACACCACTACGTCATATAAGACCAAAAAAAAAAGACCCCTGTCTCCCAGTTTTGCCCAAAGTCTCCAGGTTTTTTTTATGGGCCCTCAGAGATGTGGGGCCTCGATGTCATTTTTGTAACAAAATTATCATTTCCTCAAGCTCATATTTTGCAAACCGTTTAAAATTTTGATATACTCTCTGAGGCAAAGTTGTAGCTCTTGTCATAAAGAACAAAAATTGTGAACATATAAAATCAAAAAAACTTCATCTTCAAGGTCAAAATCGCAAAAAACTTTAAAAAATTCAATTTTTTTTACCTTTTTTCCCCTGTTCAGGTCCATAGGTAGCAAACCGTTCAAAATTCAAGGAAACAATCAAGTACAAAAATGAACCTAAGATCTCAAGAAACAACTTTCTAGAACATATGAACTTCCTAGGAATGATTCTTGACACAATTTCTGTTTTTATGACAAGAGCTACAACTTTGCCTCAGAGAGTATATCAAAATTTCAAACAGTTTGCAAAATATGAGCTTGAGGAAATGATAATTTTTTTGCAAAAATTACATCGAGGCCCCACATCTTTGAGGGCCCATAAAAAAAAAACCTGGAGGACTTTGGGCAAAACTGGGAGACAGTGGTCTTTTTTTGGTCTTTTATGACGTAGTGGTGTCCGTATATGGTTATTTTTTTCCGTGTTGCACTGTGTATATATATTTCTATAAACAAAAAAATAAAATATTATGAAAAAATTTTAATATTCGTTGCTGTCTGTAAATATCTGTAAATATCTGTAAATTTCGAAATGGTCCAATTTGAGGAAAATAAAAATATTTTTTATTACTTGAACGATTCAAATGAAATTTTCTGTGGATATGTAATTTATCAGCGAAAACCAAATAGTAAAAAAGCTACAACGTTAAGGTAAAGAAAATCCCACAATTCCCAAAATAAAGACCAAAAATCCCAAAGGTTAAACTTTTTAGTCTTTTGCCAAAATAAAGTCCACATATGGACTAGAACTCATAAAATACTTTCAGCCATAATTGGGAGTATATATAGCTTTATTACAGCAAACTTCTTTTCCGTTCCCAGCTTTGGGATTTTAGAACATATAGGCTAAATTAAAAATTTCAATGTAAAATAGGTCAAATTGAAGGACAATTTTACATGAAATTTAGTTTAAACGTACGCACATATAGTTAGCTTACACAAAATTATAAAATTTTTTAATATTCCTTAAGAAAATTTGTTTTGTATTTAAAAAAAAAATCGATGACCCTTTTTAGGCTAAAATACACAAAAATAATTTTGGAATTTTTAAAAATAAAAATCCTCTAGCTTTTAACTCAGAAATTATGCCAAAATATTTTGAATTTTGCTCGCTAACTAAGAAAGAAAATTCAATAAATTTGCTGTAAATTACATTCAATATTTTGAAGAAACTGGACCAGACTATCAAAGAATCAAAAATTTAAATTT
Source organism: Phasia obesa (assembly GCA_949628195.1). Taxonomy (NCBI): domain Eukaryota; kingdom Metazoa; phylum Arthropoda; class Insecta; order Diptera; family Tachinidae; genus Phasia; species Phasia obesa. The sequence goes on along the minus strand of OX451215.1, from coordinate 24,728,556 downwards.
TAAAACATAATTTATAGATTAATGTTTCACCTTGTAGATATTAAATAGATTTTTAAGACCAGGTATAAATCAATTAAAATCAATTAAAAATTTGACAAATGCCAAGCTCTAAAAGAATTTGCAGGTACGAGGAAGCCAACTTTGAAAATACTAGCGCCACTCCTGGCAAGTGGTGCCCACCGTCAAATCTTAAGCTGAGATACTCCTCTGCTATACTTATGTTGAATTTTGGATCAATCGGTCTAGCCCCTAACAAATGGCTGAGTTATAATATTTTGATTCTGTTCCACTATCCATCTGTTAATTTAGAGTAAAGGGGCTATGGATTATTAAGAGTAAAGGGCCTGTGACAAAGTAGTGGGGGCTATTTCATATATAAACATATTTTTGTGTATTTTATAATTCAATAAAACCTGTGTTTTGCATTTAGGTGCCATTTTCTACAATCTAGTATTTCCTTTTTAATTTTTTTTTGCACTTAATAACTATGAATTTCTTTTACTATAAAAATAACAATGAAGACAACATTAAATTTACTTGATTACATTATCTACTTTGTTCGAATTGCCGCTTAAAATCGTTAACCATCCCAAAACAAAATATACAAAAACACTTTTTGAATTCAAAAATATTTAAGAGTCTGTTCGGCATCATTACATACGCAATCATAGAAACAATTATCTTAAATTGAAAAACAAAAAAAAAAAAAAAATAAATGAAGTGAAAAAATCTCATCCTTTTCTTTTTTCTTAGCCTTTTAGACAGACATATAATCAAAAAATTTAAATAAAAACTAAAGACATGAATAAACATTGCATCAGCTTTTTAATGGTGGCCTGCTGGCTTACGTTGGCCTACAGTGCACCCAGTTATGAAGATTCTGCTTCGCCGGTCAACAGCCCAAATACAGGACATCAAGCCAGTTCCCTGTTTAATACAAACCCTGATAGCAATTTGGATGGTGACAGTATTGATGGAATGATTATGGGCGATGGCTTGACAGGTAAGGACAACTATGACAAGAGAGTTGAACGTTATGCCTTTGGTTTAGGCAGAAGAGCTTATACTTATACAAATGGCGGTAATGGCATAAAGCGATTGCCTGTATACAATTTCGGTTTGGGTAAACGGGCTAGACCATATTCCTTTGGCTTGGGCAAAAGATCAGACTATGAAGATTCAGATGCACAAATTGCTGAGGATTTAGATCGGGCTTACAATGCAGCTTTTATGATGGGTAAGTGGGACGAAGACTTCGTAAATTAAAGTACTAATTATTTAAATCGACTAATTTTTATTTATATGTAGATGAGAAACGCAATCGTCCCTACAGTTTCGGCTTGGGTAAACGAGATCCCTTAAATGAAGAACGTCGTGCAAATCGTTATGGTTTTGGGTTGGGGCGCCGTTAAATGAAAACACCCACCTCAGTATACTCTGTAGTAAAACATAATACAAACTCTTAATTCTATTAAAACTAATCAAGGTGAATAAAAAATTTATTTCAACATTGACATCCAGCCTTAACGCTTTAATTAGTTCTAAAAGAATTAGTTCAATAAAAATGAAATTTGGATAAAAACTTTTGGAAATTAAAAAATATTAAATAATAAAAATTAGTTTTATTTGAAGGGATAATATTATTTATTGATTGTTTATTTATGTATTAGTACAACAACGTTAATATAAAATAAAAATATAAATAAATTACGTAAATTAAATTAAGTTTTCCGTTATATTTATTAAAAAAACATACATATTTAATTTTATATAGTTTTTAGTATGAGTGCCATTTCCAATAAACAATTTATCAAATCAACAAAAAATAATACAAACAATCAATGTTTTAGAAATCTTATAATATTGGCATTTAATTTTAAGCTAAATTAATACAAATTTAATTAAAATGGAACAATTAACAATTCCACAAAAATCAATTTAATTCAATTAAATGAAACTTAATAGTCAAATTTGAAATACATATTTTTATCAGTGTCATACTACAAAAATATAAAAAAGTCTTAATGTGAGTTAAAAAAAAATAATAACAAACAGACATCGTTGCATTCGTTGTTATTTTTGCATAAAACAAATACACATTGTCATATAAAAATATTAATATTTTGTAAATAATGTTTAACAATTTATGTATATTGATATCAACAAAAAAATCTTTATGTACGTATTAATAAAAGTATTAAATATAAACCAAGAAATAAAATAAATAAATATATTTGAACAAAACATAATACATGTCAGTGTCTACCCAGCATTCAAATTTGTCTTATTATCAATAGTTTTGTGGCGCCCTCTAACGGCTGGTAGTCTAGCACATGATTAAGCTAAGTTTTTAACCTTCACTAAAACATTTTATTCATTTTATAATAGTGAATCCCAAACTGTATTTGTGTATGCTTATATATATATTCAGAAACATTTTGAACTTTTTTGGTAAATACTAGAGTATAAACTCGAACAATCACCGCACGATTAATTGTAGAATTTTAAGTCGATTAATTGTTCGAGTAAGAACAATTTCAAAATTCCATTTAAAAATAATCAAACAAATTACATGTATCGGTTAATCTACAAAGCTTCTTACATTAATTTCTATTAAAATCTATAATTTTTTAATGAGTTTTTACTTCGTATTATTTGTTCGTTAAAGAATAATTTCGAACTAGACGTGTTTAGTAAACAGACCATGCCGAATCGTATATACGCTTCACCATAATAATGTTAAATATTTCTTTACCGTGTTATGTTTCCTAATTTTACAATACGCGTAAAAAACTCTTTATACCTTTTTAAAAAAATATGCGATAACGTTTTTATTTTTGTTTGAATGGGATACCGAACCAGACCAATACCTTGATGGGTCCGTTGTCAACCTCCTTTGTCCACAATGATTTCTGATACACATTGGTAACACAGTGCAACAAATAAGAACTTTTCGAAAAATAGGAGTTTACCATTACAGGTTCGATTCTATTACCAAAAGTTTGTAAAATTCTAAACTCTGTAGCTGCGGATTCGTCGAAAAATTTCTACTGCAATCTACAAATTGGACCATTCGGTTTTTACTTCTGTGATTTTCAACTTTATTATTACAAACGTAATATAGAGATATAAACAATTTTATTTATTTAAATTTTATCAAAAAAATTTTTCGTAAAAATATTATAGAAACATTTTTATAAATATTTTATTTTTTTAAATTTTATCAAAAATTTTTCGTAAAAATGTTATAGAAAATTTTTAGAATATTTAGAAAGTATAGAAAATTTGTTGTTAAAAGTTTATTGAAAATTTTTTGTAAAAATTTTAGTGAAAATGTTTAATAAAAATTTTATGGAAAATGTTTTATTAAGTTTTATTAATTTTTTATAAATATTTTATAGAAAATTTTTTATAAATATAAAAAAAAAAACTTTTTATAAATATAATTTTTTATAAATTTTTTATAAATATTTTATAGAAAATTTTTTATAAATATTTTATACATAATTTTTTATAAAAATTTTTTTGTAAAAATTTTATCGAAATTTTATGTAAAAATTTTATTGATTTTTTTTAAATCTGATAGAAAATTTTTACTAAAAATGTAAGCGAAATTTTTTTTTAAATTTTATTGAAAATGTTTAACAAAATTTTTTTGTTAAAATTTTATATTTTTTTTTTTAAACTTTAAGAAAATTTTTTATAAATATTTTATCGATTTTTTTTGTATATTATCGAAAGTTTTTTGTAAAAATTTTATCGAAAATTTTTTTTAAAATCTTTTTAAATTTTCGATTAGGGGTCAATGTGCCTATTGACTGCTCCGGGTTCCCAGTGGGAATCCTCTGGGTCTACATCTTTGTGTATTGCTTTCTCAAAAGGCCTTTATACAAATTTAAGTAGAAAAACTCTACCAACCTAAAAACAAATAAAAATCGCGCTCCGCAGGGGGTTATTGATCCCGCGTATGTACTCCATGTGATCTACTGGTCGCGGTCTAATATTTATTTAACACAAAAAAGCAAAACAATCATTACAACAAAAAATAAACAAAAACAACGTACAAAAATACAGGTGGGTGTGATTTCTTGCCTACACCCTGGAATGGAATGGTCTGATGTTGCGGTATTCCATTAGCAAAATTTTAAACCCTATGCCTGGCAGATTGATGGGCTTAAATTTACTGTATCTCTTCTGGTGCCTTGGTTGATTTCAACCCGAACACAGATGGACATCGCTTAATCCAATTCTCTATATATAAGGAATCAGAATATAAATATACATACTTTATACGGTCGGAAATTAATAATTGTAGAAATTAAACACGGAATGACAAACTTATATATAGCGTATTTCATTCATTCATATTATTGTTTTAATGTCACAATACAAATTAAATTCTAACTTAATTATAGAGCATACACGTTGTAGTGAAACACCTTTTAGGTTATGGAACCCACAACCGCCAGACTGATAGACTACTAGCCTACTGGGACACCTAATTCATATTTTATATTTCCGAAAAGCTATGCAATCAGTTCATATTTTCTAAAATTTTCTTCTATATAAAAATATTGCAAACGAAGTTGGTATCTTTTCATTCAAATTTAGGTTCTTTAAGTAAATTCACTAACACTTTTTTTCAAATTAATATTAAAGACCACTCCGGCGAAACGTGTTTGAAGAGGCCTATTTCGTTCAGGTACAACCAATGGCCGAATATAGCACTATTACTTGTTTTTCTATAATAGAAATGTAGAGATCTCACTCTTGAAGGAAATTTTTTATCATATTAATTTAAAATAATATTTTTATAAAAATTAATATATGTAAGTAGTTGTTAATATAGTATTTCACAGCAAAAAAAGTCAATATACAATTTTTATTCGCCTAGTCACAAAAAAATCCTTGAAAATTCACTACACGACGCAAAAATTTGTTGTATATCGAGCTTGGTACTTAAATTTTTTACATTTCCTTAATTTAGTTTTTAGCTCAATGACTGGATTGGCAAACTAGCCCTCTGTGCAACCTATCGCCAGAGTTCTTTAAATTAACTAGACTGATTTATTTAAATAAGTGTTTTCGTTAATTTATTGATTTTGATTGAGAGTATCCCGTGGGACATACCTGTATCTATCTATCTATCTATCTATCTATCTATATATCTATAGATAGAATGACGTAATGATAGCGCGCTATCAATAGTGGTCCTACGCAGGAACTACCACCCCGGGACCGCTTTCGCATTACTTCGGGGTGGAGTTCATTTACTGGACTATGCAGCTTCCATGCATTAATCTACTCTCCCATCCATCATTGTGATTAGGGGTTCGATTTTGGTGTCCGCAAATATTTTGCTTTCTCTTTTATTATCTCCTGGATATATATTGAGTATTTAAACCATTTTTCGTTGGTTTTCATCATTTGTTTGACTAACTCCTCAGTGGACATTTGGTGTGAAATACTATACATATCCCTTTTGTTCTCCCAGTATTTAAAATGAAAAAGTGTATGTTCCACATTGTCTTCGCATTCGTGGCACATTTCGCATATTGGATCTTCTTTTAAATGGAATCTGTGCAAATAGCTGCCGAAGTTTCCATGATTACTAAAAACTGGAGTTAGGTAGAAGTTGAGATCGCCATATTTTCTAATTTTTTTTCATATGGGATAATTTTAAACGCCCACCTACCTTGTGTGCAGCTATCCCATGATATTTTCCATTGTTGTTATATTTGACAGCTCTTTGTTTATGTACCCATTTGGTACTAATTTACGCTGTTCATATATATATTTTCTTTCATATATGGTTAGATTAATTGGCGGTATTCCGGCAAGTACGGAAAGTGCCGCAGTAGACATCGTACGATATGCATAATCGATGCACCCTCTCTAGGAGACAACAAAGTTTTTTGCTCTTCGCAATAGCCTTACTTATGACAGGTGCCGCGTACAGCAGTTGTGCATATGCTACTATAGCTATTAACCGTCTTGTTGTTTGGTCCGGACCTCTTATGTTAGGCATTATCCTCACTATCTATCTGTCTATATATCTATCTATCTATCTATCTATCTATCTATCTATCTATCTATCTATCTATCTATCTATCTATCTATCTATCTATCTATCTATCTATCTATCCATCTATATCTTATATACATATATATATATATATATATATTAGATAGACCGATTGGTAGCGCACTAGTCTATCAGTCTTGGGGTTGCGGGTTCGATTCCTGCCAAAGACTCTGGCTGTTTTCTGCAGACAAGCAAAAAGCTTCGCAGGTTGTGTTGTCTTTTATAAAAAAAAAAAAGAAAAAAAACATATATTAAAATAGTAACTCATTTCCGTCTGTCTGTCTGCATTTCTTTTGCGTTCGCATCACGTAAAAACTACTGGATGGATTTTAACAACATTTTTTGAGTATCCTGATACTTTTTTTCCGCAAAAATATCTTATTTCCAAGAGAGTGTAGAGAAAAAACAATTTCTAGGATGTTTTCAATACGGTTATTTTTTCACACGGGTTTATTTTCAAACCATCTTTTTATTTTTGACATTTTCGGTTTAAAACTGGGATATTTTCAACACGGTTCAATTTGCAACACACCCTTATATTTTTCAAAGTGGAATTTTTAAAAACTACTGCGCAACAGATGGCGCCAATTGAATATAATTTGTATTTAATCTGTATTTTTACTTTGTGAAATTACATTGTTATTAAAATATTTTAACACCTCTTACAGAACTTTACAATAATTTTTAGAATTTTAGAATTTTTTACAAATTCTAGAATTTTATCCAGTGATGGGTCCCTTTATATAAAGTAAATACATAAACCATAACTGAAGCACTATAGAATTAAGAGTCTTTCAATTGGTGTGGAATACTTTCAAAGCAAAATCGAGCAAAATATTGTCCGGACTCTCTTCACGTGGCGGGCACAGCTTATTAACAATAAATAACTATAGTTTTAGCATTCTAAAGTAAAAAAAAACAATTCTATTTTTATCAAGCACAAGGTCTTTTTTATATAAAAATGTATAAACAATTTTTATTTACAATATTTCGCTACACCATTGGGTAGCATCTTCAGGAAATAAAAATGATGCTACCCAATGGTGTAGCGAAATATTGTAAATAAAAATTGTTTAAACATTTTTATATAAAAAAAACCTTGTGCTTGATAAAAATAGAATTTAAATATAAAAAAAGGTCAAAACTACAATAACTATGTAAAAAAACAATATTTTTAAAATATATTTCTGTAAAATATTTATTGGTTTCTTAATAATATTACTTAAAAACTAAAAACAACTTTAACATCTTTCTTGTTGTTTTATATTTATTTGAGTTAAATTATTTACAACTATTTGTTATTAAACAGTTTATATCTACATGGCAAATACAAAATAAAAAATATAAAATAAAATGTTTATTTTATGAGGCAATTGAAATAAATATTTACAATACAATGCAAATAACACACAGACAATACAATAATAAAATAATAAAATCAACAACTATTTAAAAATTTAATATCAATTAGAGAACAAAAACTAACAAACATTTACTTTTACTTTTACTCTCCTTTCATCCCATGTTTAACTGTCTTTCTTGCGTCACTTCACTTCACTTCACTTAAATACTTTACAAACTAGACCTGCATTCGTATAAATTGATTGTTTCAACAAATTAATCAAAACGTAAACGTTGACTGACCGTCCGATACGGTGAATAACCTTTGCTATCGCTATATTGATCCTCATTGTCATCTTCTTCAGAATATTGTGATTCTGAAGAATAGTAGACCGACTTCATATAACCGGGAAATGGTGTGACGGACATAAAATCATCTCCGGTATCATCATCTGGTGGTTCAACAGCCATAAATGAAACAGCAAAACCTTTGAGAGACGTGCTCTCATCGGATTGAAAATGTATTAAAATGGTATCGGAATAGGAGACAATGACTGGAGGTTTCTAAAATGAAATATAAAATTTATTACAAATAAATTAAGAAAAACGGATAAAAATTTGTTTCGCCTTAAAACCAACTTACCCTATTTCCGCAATATTTGCCATGATTTGTGTTGCGCTGAAAACTTTGCTCCTCCGATATTTCCAAATAATCATAATCACATCTATCCGAATACTCGATTTCAAAGTGTAAGAATTTAACCTTAACACTACTGTCTGGATCGGCTTGTATGCGCCAATTACAATACATGTTGCGTTTGTAAGGCCGCATGCCATAACGTGGATGAGAATAAAATATTTGCGATTGATTTGTGGCCCTTAAATAGCCACCGCATTCTGGAAAGTAGCAATAAAAAGTAAAATTAATTATTGTTAAAAAAAATAAATCCCCTAAAATATCTAACCTGTTGAGTAGGTTGCAAAGAAACCCTTACGCTGCAATCCCGCATCTGTTCTCAGCACCATAAACATGTCATTAGTGGAGGCCACTACGGCATATGGTTCCCTACCACCACAATATAAACCCAGAGTGGAACTGTTTTCAGATTTACCATCATGTACAGCCACAAAATCGTAGATACATTCTTGATGATTTTCCAATTGAAATTCATGGAATGTCAGTTGTACTCTATGGCCCAGGACTGTGTGGAAATGCCAATAGCAATAGATATTTCGTGGATAATCTTCTGGATATCGGGGACTAGAGATGACACCATAAGGATTTGTTATTTCAAATTTGCACTTTGTTTCAGTGCAATTATGACGATTTTCGTGCAGTGTATAACCGTTGCGACAACTACAAATATACGAACCGAATGTATTTTTGCAGTAATGCTGACAGCCACCATTCCCAATGCTACATTCATCTTTGTCTTAAAGGGAGGATACAATTTTATTTAAATTATTAAAAAGAAAAATATAAATATTTTTATTATACGAGGGCAGATTGAGAATTCCGCCACAGTAACAACAATGCAAACCTACTAGCGTTAACTATTTCTGTCGAATGATGTGCAAGTCGCTTCTATTCGTTGGCTTTTGACAGCCATTTAAAGCAGACAACCTCGTTGGTTTTAACGAAAATCAAAAAAAAAAAAAATGGTACTCCCGCTTATTAAACATTTTTTTTACGTGTAAAACCCATCAACAAAACCAAACAAAGGCTGGTAAATAGTATCAGTATCAATGTTTGATAAAATCTGAGCGAGTACATCACTTTTGGCAAGGAAATGCGCGGATATACTGGTGTCAATATGATAAAAATCTTTGAATTGAACTACGTACTGCCCCATATTTGTGACTATATGTTGTTTCCAAATTTGAAGAATTTGGGATTTAAGAGATTTGGATCAAACAAAGAGGTCATCATTAAAAAAAAAGCCTGTTTGGGGTCCTTGAGAAATCTTCTTTTTTGCAGGGAATAAATAACTAGCAAGACACTGGGCTAAATGTATCGATGATAAAAGAGACTATATTAAGATTTAGAAAGCTTTTTTTTCTGAAAAAATATCTTTTATGAAATTGCCCTCATTGTTGTTGCAACAGCCGTGCCACTGTCGAAATTTCTTTTATAAAAAAAAAACTTCCGGTTGATACAGCTGTTACTTGAGCTGGATAACTGGCTAGCATAAGACTTATGAACACGCGCATAAGCTTGTTAAATGTGGATGCCATAGGGGAACTAAGCATTGGACTAATGTTAGCAATCACTAGAGACTACGTAATGAGACAAAAGGACGACAATTATCAGTCGACAGTCATAAATCACTAAAGTCTATATTAAAGGCTGGTTATCACACGTGACTCAATAAAACTAAGGTTGCCGTTATGGTTATAAGTCGGTTGCCTATAATCATGGAGGACAGAAGGGGGTCGAAAAGGGACCCATTTAGGAATTAGTCTGTTTCGATATACCCCCTACATTAATATATATAATATAAAGCTGTTACTGAGTGTGACTCGTTCGAAAGCGAATATCCAGCTGTCGTGAAACGAATTGCCCTCGTATTATTTAGTTATGCCATTATTTTAAATATCTTTTCGATATCTTGAAATCAGATCAAAAAGACAATTCACTTACCTATTTCAAATTTGGCAGAAAATCCCGAATGTTGTACCGATTTATCCGAAAAGAATTCCAATCTTAAAATGCTCTGTTCCGAATTTATCACGGCTGGTATTTCATGGCCACAATAAACACCAATTTTCTTAAGTCTACTATCGCGTAACTTAGAATACATCACCAAATAATCATAATTACACTCGGTATACTGGAACTTAGTTCCCTCCAAATCAAAATGAGTAAAATTTAGAAAAACTGCATGATTGGCAGGAGCCACTATTTCCCAAACACATTCCTTAGAAATGGGATATACATCTGGCCAAGAGGGTGAGTTTACTACGCCAGTACCTTCACTGGCATCAATAATGCCACCACAAGCATCTGTTAAATGTAACGAAAAAGGCAAATATAAAAATAAACAATTAAAATAACAATAAATTAGATAAAAGCAGTCGTTACTATCTTTAAACAATAAGCACATTTGAATAATGCAATTATTTTCTACAATACAAACCTTCACATGTCCTGCCATTAGCCTGCAATTCGTAGCCGGCAAAACAGCCACACTGATAGCTCCCCAGTGTATTGATGCATTCATGTTCGCAGCCATGATTGTCAAATTTACATTCATCGACTTCCTGCATGAATACAGCTGAAAAGCCAACTTTTTGCACTGAACCATCCGATACGAACTTCAAATACATTTGATTACTATTGGTTCTGTTTACAACAAAAAAAAAAAGCAAAAACGTTTAAATAATGAAAAATTAAATTGATAAAATGTTATAAAAATATTTAGTGAATTTAACAGCAAACTGTTGTGTGTTTGCCAGTATTGTAACATTTACTTACTTTATATTTGGGGGCAATTTGTAACCGCAAAATATTCCTATTAATTTAGAGTCGGAACTATTACCATCTCGTATTTCCACATAATCGTAAACACAGTTGTCATGATTTTCCAGCTCAAATGATTGGAACTTTAAGGCCACCTGATGATTGCCGGGCACGGTTATACGCCAAACACATTCCTTATCGGCGAAGTACTCCAAAGGATAGTTGGGTGAATCAATGCGACGATCTTCGGTAAGAAAAATGTCACCACCACAAACAACTACAAAAATACATTAAACAAAACATTATTGATTAATAAATAGCTTAAGATATTGGGAACAATATGCTATATCAGCAATGCAAAAGTGAAACAGTTTCAAAAACATTGTTACCGTTTTTGGGGTACCGTACCCCAAGGGGTAAAAACTTGACCCTAATGTTCACGTAACAATGTCTGTCCTTCTGTCATGGCCTTCTATCTCTGGAACCGTAAAAATTAGGCTCTTAAAAATATTCACAGAAGTTCTATTACCGTGGCCCTATATGAAAAAATTTTAAAACCTATAGGGTGTTGCGAAAGTGACGTGTTATTCGCTTATATGTCTTTATTTCTGGAACTGTAAGAGGCAAACACTTAAAATTCACACACACAGTAATAAAAACTATGTTCGCTATATAAACAAGTGTAAAAAAATTAACCTAAAAATTAAAGGGTGTTCCGCCAGTGACGTGATTTGCATGTATATGGCCTAATTTTTCAACCATAATAGGCAGACACTTTAAATTTTCACAGAAGTTGTATTACTGTGACCGCAAATACCAAAACTTATAGGGTGTTCAGAAAATGGTGTGTTATTCGCATATAAGTCTTTATTTCTAGAACCGTAAGAGGCCGACACTTAAAATTTCCATTTAGTAATTAAAACTATGTTTGCTTTATAAAGAGGTATAAAAAATAAATCTATAAATTAAAGGGTATTCCGAAAGTAACGTGATTTGCAATGTATATGACCTAATTTATGAATAGGTAGACTCTTGAAATGGTCACAGAAGGTTAATTACTATAATACTTTGGGATATAAAAAATTTATAAAATAAACGATTCTGGTGAAGAACACAATTTAAATAAATTCATCCTTCCATCTTCTAGGGAAGAACAGTATTTGAAAAAGCTTTAAGTGTTATATGCGAAAAGGGCAATTTACGAATGTTGGAAGATTTTAACATAGGGGGCAGAAAAATAAGAAAAGTAGGAATATTGTGATAAAAGATGAAGACATGATATTTAATTCGTAAGTAATTTTTAATGTTTGTGTTCTTGGTTTAATATGAACTTTTTATTTAAGATTTCGATATAAAACATGGTGCCAAAGAGAAAGATGCTCAGTATGCTTTGACATTTCATCATGAATAGACTTACTAACGAGCAACACTTGCAAATCATTGAATTTTATTACCAAAATCAGTGTTCGGTTCGAAATGTTCAAATGTGACAAATTTTGTTCAGCGATGAGGCTCATTTCTGGTTGAATGGCTACGTAAATAAGCAAAATTGCCGCATTTGGAGTGAAGAGCAACCAGAAGCCGTTCAAGAACTGCCCATGCATCCCGAAAAATGCACTGTTTGGTGTGGTTTGTACGCTGGTGGAATCATTGGACCGTATTTTTTCAAAGATGCTGTTGGACGCAACGTTACGGTGAATGGCGATCGCTATCGTTCGATGCTAACAAACTTTTTGTTGCCAAAAATGGAACAACTGAACTTGGTTGACATGTGGTTTCAACAAGATGGCGCTACATGCCACACAGCTCGCGATTCTATGGCCATTTTGAGGGAAAACTTCGGAGAACAATTCATCTCAAGAAATGGACCGGTAAGTTGGCCACCAAGATCATGCGATTTGACGCCTTTAGACTATTTTTTGTGGGGCTACGTCAAGTCTAAAGTCTACAGAAATAAGCCAGCAACTATTCCAGCTTTGGAAGACAACATTTCCGAAGAAATTCGGGCTATTCCGGCCGAAATGCTCGAAAAAGTTGCCCAAAATTGGACTTTCCGAATGGACCACCTAAGACGCAGCCGCGGTCAACATTTAAATGAAATTATCTTCAAAAAGTAAATGTCATGGACCAATCTAACGTTTCAAATAAAGAACCGATGAGATTTTGCAAATTTTATGCGTTTTTTTTAAAAAAAAAAGTTCCAAGCTCTTAAAAAATCACTCGTTATATAGCCAAAAGAAACGCGTTTTACAGAAGCTTAGAAAAAAATATTGCCAGGACGTTTGTGTGATTTTGCTTTGAAAATAATGCACACTAAATTTTAAGACTCTTACGTATTTACTTTATATAAAGGTACCCATCCCTAGGAAAAATTCTAAAATTTATATAAAATTCTGAAATTCCAAAAATTATTGTAAAGCTCTGTAAAAGATGTTTAAAATATTTTAACAACAATGTAAGTCCACAAAGTAAAAATACAAATCAAATACAAATTTAATTCAATTGGCTATTTGGCAGTAAGTAATTAATATTTTGTGATTATTTCAAAACAGCGTCATCTATTGCGCAACCGTGTTTACAATATGCCTTAAAGTAGGCATTACCTTTAAACCGAAAAAAATCAACGTACGTTCACTGCGTTTTCTCCACTTACTCTTAAAATTAAGACATTTTAGCGGAAAGGTGGTATTCTATATTGGGATCGTGATATTAAGGTACCTCCTCACAAAATTTTATTAAAATCCATCTAGTAGTTTTTACGTGATGCTAACACAAACAGAACGAATGACAGACAGACAGGAAATGTATAGGCTACTGGAAAGCGCTCATTTAACAGGCATACCACTTGCCACTTGTCATTAAATTTTGAATGTTACTTAGGGAAATCGCTAGACAAAATTATAAAATGGCAAGAAATACTACAAACTTGTTTTCGGGCACGTGTTAATTGTTCCCAAAATTAGAAAAACAAATAAAAAATAACAACTGATGTCAATATTTTGATAACCGATATGCTATCAGCATACACAAGCAATACTAAATGTCTTTTAAAGTAAATCTAAGTGAAAAATAATAAAATAATAAACTAATAAAATTAATAATTAAAATAGTGTTAAAGATAAAAAGCTTACTAGTAATTAAAAAATTTGTTTTTTGACTTGCGTAGGCGACATCTCCAAAGCAGACCAAGTTAATATTATAAACTTTTAATAGCTTTTATAATAGACTTGATAAGGACTTTACTATATGCATATAAACATATTTTTATTATTGTGTTTTCTTACAGGCCTATTTAATTAAGTTTACTTTTTTAGGCTAAGATTTCTTAACGTACTTTCATTGCCTTCTTATTCTTCTAAAATTCTAAAACCAATTAAGCTTTAAAGTATATTTTCGTTCAAAAAAAACTTGTGTTAAAAGAACAAACTCCCTCCAGAGTAGTGCTGGCAAAGTATTGAATATTCGGTACCGAGTACCGAATAGTTGATCATTTTTTTGAGTATTCAATACTAAAAAGTAGTTACTCGATACTTTTAATGTTATAGTTTTAGAAACAAATTAAATAGAAAATTGAACAACTTCATTTAAACTTTGATTAACAGACCGTTTCTATTGTGTAAACAAAAGTATTGAGTACTATTGAGTACCTATTTGATACGTATTGAGTAGTATCGAGTAATTAAAAGTAGCACCAATTCCCAGCACTACACCAGAATGTCCACAAACACTACTCTCTATTTCCTTCCTCCCATAACCTAATTTCCTAGTGCTACCACAATGCAATGCAATGATTAGCTGTGCCCGCCACGTCGTGGGCTTCCTGACAACATTTTGCTCGATTTTGCTTTGAAAGTAATCCACACCAATTGTAAGACTTTTACTTTTATAGTGCTTCAGTTATGCTTTATGTATTTAACTTATATAAAGGTACTGATCCCTAGATAAAACTGAAAATTTATAAAAAAAAATTCTAAAAATGATTGTAAAGCTCCGTAAAATGTGTTTAAAATATTTTAATAACGTTGCAATTCCAGAAAGTAAAAATGCAAATCAAATACAAATTTTATTCCATTGGCACCTAATGTTGCGCAATAGTTTTTCAAATATTCCAGTTTTAAAACGAAAATTTCAGTACCTTTAAAACGGAAATTGCGTTTTTTCTCTACTTTTTCTCTACTTTCTCTTGAAAATGAGATATTTTGGAGGAAAAAAAAGAATCCTATATTGGAATCATGATGCTAAGGTACCCCCTCACAAAATTTTGTTAAAATCCATACAGTAGTTTTTACGTGATGCGAACGCAAATGAAAAGCAGACAGACAGACGGAAATGAGTTACTATTTTATTATATGTATAGATAAAACAAAAGATTTCCAAAAGTCTTTAGCAGAAATCGAATTTGCAACGTTTAAGTTTGGAAGCCTAAATTAAATACTCAAAAACCCTGTGTGCGAAACATCAAAAAATTTTGCAGCCAAGGTAGCCTTAATTCTACAAAAATTTCCTATTTTTACAGCCCATGTTTGGAAAAAAAATAATAAGTAAAAATAAATAAGTACTACGCAGCGGCGTATAACGCCGGATTCGCTATCTATGCCTTCTCATAATAACGACTTCAAGCAGTCTCCTAAAAGGCATGTTGACTAAACGAGTCGGACATAAAACATTGAATTAAAGCCTTTAATAAATTATTAAACCCACGCATAAATTTGAAATGATGACAAGAAAATCCTAATCAGAAACAACAGAAATACTTAGGGTACAAGGTAAGTGTGCGAGTGACAACAGAAGCAAGCATTAAATATCACATCGTTTGCTTAGTGGGCAAATGCGCTAAGTCCTTTTGTATTTTTTTTTTTTTTTCTAAATGTGTAATGGTAGTTTTCTTCTTTAATAAATTTTGATTAAATGCCAATAATCGTAAAAATCCGAATTAAATCTCAAGCAAACTTGTTGACTGTTTTAGGACTTTTCATATTTGCTTTTTTAAATATTCTACTTTTAATGTGGACTTAGCAGATTTTCTTTGAATTGTTATCTATGTATAGATATATAAAGCACAAAATGTGTTTGTTTGGTTGTTTGTCGGAGAGCTATAGCTGCCTACACCAGTGAACCGATCATTCTGATTTTTTATTAAGTTTTTTGAGTACCTAACTGCTGTTGACATTATTTAAATGCATATGACATTACTTAAATGCTGTTGACATAAATCATACTGTTTAGGCTTTTTTCGAACTGTTTTGTAGATACCAATACATTCAGCAAGGACGTGAAAAATTTTGTGTTATAATAGTAGTATTATGTTGGACTCCTTAATTAGGCAACTCCAGGCAATGCTTACATCTATACACATAATATCTTTCCCTCTGTGTTCGCATCACATTAAAACTATTGGATAGATTCTAATAAAATTTTGTGAGAAGGTACCTTAGTATTTTATTTCGAAGAGAAAGTGGAGAAAAAACAGCGACAGTACGCAGTTTTACAGATATGCATAGACCTTTTATTTTTGAAAGAGTTATATTTTAAAGGTACTGCACAGCTGGTTATAAATAAATTAGTCAAGTCGAGTCTCAGACTCACGCACGAAGGGTGCCATGCTATGTTCAACTTAAAAAGTACAAGGTCTCTTTTATAACGTCTTCTAAGAAGCCACTTCCATTTTTGTTGTTGTTCACAATCACGTATTTTATTTCTAATATTATTTTATTTATTATCGCCAGCCGCAATAAACCATTTTAACATATTTTATTTCTGATATTTTTTTTTCGCAATTTTTATTTATTGTATCTTCAATATCATTGAACTATCAATAATTACTCATATCTTAAGTCTAAAAATATAAATATACTTGTTAAGTCCAACCAGTGCTGATATGAATAGTTTTTTCTATTGTTACTCACAGCGGCCTTCTTCGCCGATATTTCTCTAGAGCTCAAAATTGTCGGAGAAGTAAAATATTCATAAAACGGCTATATACAGCTTGAAACTAATATGCCTGAATTACACAGATGTGTTCTAGATTAACGTGGGCTCCTGCCACGGTTGCTTTATCCCACGGTGCTCCAAACACCGAGTGAAATAAAGACGTAGACTAGCGCCCCCATTGTGTAGTATAACAACACTTTACGATTGCCACCAATCGCAATTTGTACATAATTTGATACAGTCACAATGAGTAGCAATTTATATAACATGACAAGCCTTTCCAAGGCAAGCCTAGAACCACATTATATCCTCTTGCTTAGGGGTTTGGAGACTATCTAAACTCCGTCTGTTGAGAGTGCAACAGCACACTTGATCGACCTTGCACCACATCTGCAATAATCGATCTTAAACCACAACCACCACGTGTACCCTCGAAGGGGACCTCACCAATAACCGGTCACAGAGAGGATAGGCTCTCTGTGGGGCCACCGATTCCCGTGGTACCAGTTCTTTGGGCACTGGTCGGGCCTCGAAGAGGACCCGTGTTAAAACAACAGACCTTTTCTTCCAGATTTAGGCTCTAGGAACCCTAGCGTCTGGTGCCCCTATTTTCCCCGAGTGAACCGCGTCAAAGAATTTGCCATTACTGCAGTGGCAATTGGAACCCCCGGGGGTAAGCCTGAATGACACCAGGGACGCTGCAACACTGCTCTAAAAATAAATATGCAATGGCAGTGTTGCCAAAAGTAAAGCTTGTCTAAACTCATTTATTTCACCGCCGGACCGCCCAAATAAAGTTACACAATTAATTGGTAGCCATAATTGTCTGGTGTTAACTTCCGTTAAAAGAAAAAAACTGTCTAAATTTAAGGTTTTTGCCTATTGCAGATACAAAATAGGGCCATAACGTGTAAATTTCAAATATCTGTCTTAAATCAAAGTTAGAGACACATTCGTAAAAAACACTTGCTATCGGAACAGCCTATATATATATAATAGGAATTTTGCCAAATAACAGGAATTTTTGCCATCTATCTCTGGAAACATTTGCTTTTGACTGAGGCTAATAACTATGGACATACATATCCTAAAAATACTCATATGAAACCTTGTTTAAAGTAATTGTCCAAACAAAGTGGTGACCAATTTTCCTTTAAAAAGAATTTATTTTTTCACCAATTAAGGGTTTTAATCAGTTTTAAATTAAACTGCAATTAATTTTGTAATTGATTCAAATATATATTTGTTTGAAACAGACTAAAAATGCTTACTAATTAAACAATTAATTATTTAATTAAAGTTAAATCTGAAATCATCTAAAACCTTTAATTGGTCAAAATAATTTTATCCGCGTAGAATTTTTGATGCATTGATTTCTTTAAATTAATTGATAATAATTCTGACTTCATTTATGTATTTAATTCCCTATAATTAAATTCCTATAATTTTAAGGTTTTCTGATGGTTTGAAGTTATATTTAATATCTGTGTTTATTCTTTTTTATCCCTGACTCCTTTTTATACTCAAACTTTGGTAAAACTTTTTGTTAAGTTAAAAGTACTGCCTATAAAACAATTTTTATTGCATTTTTGTTTAATAGTGCGAAACTAATATCTAGCTAAAAAAGAATTTTGCTTGCACTCACATTTTTAGTAACACACCAACAGGCCAACAATTGTATCTTCATACACAACAACCAATGCAAATATACACATTATTAATAGTCATAAATTTAATCGAATAAATTAGAAATATGCGTGTGCCTTTAAACAGTGCTACAAATCCGCATTGGGAAATTATTTTGTTATTTTAAATATTATTGGTTCTTGCTACTTAAAGAGAAATAGTAACTAAAAGTTGAAATAAAAACACTTAAAATACTGGTTTACAAAAGGCAAGAAAAGAAAGTTCTAATCTGGCTGGGAAAAGCACAAAAAAATCTGTTAAAAAAGCAAACAAGCGCTAGTAGCCGCACAAGGCTCGAGAAATACACACATACTAGTACACAGAAAATATTATTTTCACCAATTAAAAGTTTTAATTAGTTTCAGATTACAATTTAATTAAATAATTAATTCATTCAATTAATTGTTTAATTAGGAATTTTTTTTTTTGCCTGTTTTAATTAAGTATATATTAAATTAAATTAATTGAACTTTAATTTAAAACTGATTAAAACCCTTAATGTGAAAAAAAAATTCTGTGTACGTAAATAAAAAATTTCAAACTGAAAATACTTATAAATATGAATTGATGTGGGTTCTTGTTACAATTTTTAAAAAATCCTAGAGACACTGAAATTATCAGTATTTTGCAAAAATCGTATATGTTAATATTCAGTTGTAGGTTATTCTTTTGTCATAAAATATTTTTAGTAAATATAAATTAACAAATTTATTATTTTCAAATTTCTATAGCTCTTTTATTGTTTTGTACTTTGGCAGCTAGCTACTTCTTCAGTGATTGTGTGGCTATTAGCAAATGTTTGTGCTGCTACTAGCTTGTGTTCGTGCCGCTACTAGCGTTTGTTCGTTTTCCTAATGCCGCTGTTAACCTTTTTATTAGCTGATTTACAAGAGCTTTATGATTTATGCTATCTGCTTTGTTTTTATAGTGTATATAAATAATTGCTATAGTCTTTGTTGGATTCTAAATGTTGACAACTGCTGGTGCTAAGAAAATTATAATATTATTTAATTTGTTTCTGCTTTTGAAAAGTGTTGCCTATTTTAGGTTTAGCATTGGTAAGCTATTGTGTTTTAAATTTTATTTTAGCCATGACAATATAAGCTTTTTAAACACTGCTTTTAAACAGTCTTTTGTTATTAAAGTAATCTATATCTATACATATAATAAAACTGTAACTGTAACAGGACCATTTCTGTGCATGAAATATTTAAATTTTGTTGCTGGTGCAGTTAGTAATCAATATGGAATACAAAACACCTATGTATTTTTGAAATTTTTGTGTGTCTGTCCATCTGTCTGTGTTCGCATTACGTAAAAAGTTTTTAATGAATTTTAATAAAATTTGTAAGGAGGTACCTTAGTAGCTCAGCTCAAATATGGGTTACTTTTTCACGTAAAAATATCTCATTTCCAAGAGAAAATATGGAAAAATGCAAGAGAATACAAGTAATAATAGTGCAAACTTGGCAGCACCTTTTCAAAAGTGACAGTATCTTTTAAAACTTGGCAGCACCTTTCATTTTTGTCAGCGGATAATTTTAATCACTATTTACAGAACTCTGTAATAATTTCAGAATTTTATATAATTTTTGGAATGTTATACAAAGCCTATGTTCCTGTGGTATACCAAGGGATGGATACCTCTATATAGAGTAAATACATACACCATAAGAGTAACAGCTTTTAAATATGGTGTGGACTACTTTCAAAGCGAAATCGAACAAAATAAGGTCAGGACGCTGACGACATACTGGGTACTGGTAGTTTATTCTAAATTAAGCAGTATAAAAATCACCTCTTATTTACCTGCTTTAGTTCGCTATTAGTATATGTTAAAATCAGGGTTCAGAATTTTGAATTTATGAGCGTAGAAATTTTAACATTTATGATATCTCTCATAAAGGAGATTTTTAAAAAATTTTTTACGGTCATAACTGAACAACAAAAAATGATCTTCCTACGATCACACATGAATGAGTGTAACTGTTTGTTCTTTTAGCATACATACATGAGCGGTGAAAATCGACCGTATTATTCGTATGTGATAAGTAATGAATTAGCTTATTCTCATTAATGCTTTTTTAATTTTTTTTATTTATGTCCGTTTTCATCGTTCATTTATGAAATTTTTCATAAATAAATTTTCTAAAACACTTTGAAGTATTTGCACAAACATACGCAAATGTATAAATTTATGTGAATGTTTATTGCTATTTTTCTATTATCTTTTAATTTATGAAAAATTAACAAAATTATAAAATCTCTCCCTAAATGAGCTTTTGCGTAAAAAACAAAATATTTTTTCAATTATTCACTTTTGAATTGAAACGAAGAAAATAAATCATTTCGCTTATAAATTAACAAAGACATAATAAATATTTTCTAGTCTCTCACACATGTATGAAAATAAGCAAAAAAAAACTAAAATGTACATACTCACACATAATTAAGCAGTGAGTGAGCAATTCGGTACTCTGGCTAAAACACATTCATAAACATTATTTCTCTGTCTTTGTCATTTGTTTGCAGTTATTTAACAACCAAACCAAACGCACTTACCCTCAAAGTCCGCTATAAAACCACGAAATCCTTTCACACTGCGCCGATTAACATAAGTAATCAACATACGACTGGAATCACTTTTAACCGTTAAAGAAGTATGATTCCCACACAGACGTTGTATAACTTGAGATTTATGCCAATAGCCATCACGTATTTCTAAATAATCTTCATTGCATTCGGGAGAGATAAAGAGGTTCTGAAAATACAATATTTATTTATAATTATATGAAAAAATTTAATTAAACACAAAAAAAAAATTAAAAACAAACTGCCATATTTATAAAAGATGTATTTTAGAACAACTTTTGTATGAAAAGTTTGTTCGAAAATAGATTTTAAATATATTTTATCTTTTATGAATATGGGGAAAGCCTTTAACCGTGTTTTAATAAATTCCAAAAAAATAAATAAATTTTAAAAATATTTTAAGATTTTCTCTTTATAAGGTTTAAGATATCCTGACGAGCTGGCATAACAAACAATTACGCATAAATACTATATATCCCCAAAAATAAAAGATTTATTTATATAAATAGAAATTGTTAAAGTTAGTTCTTAGTTCTTTTTATTCTCTCTAATAGCAATTAAAGAATATTTTTTTGTACAAATTAGGTGAAAGATGATTGAATATAGTTTTCTCGTATTCCTTTATCTGAGTTTGGTTGGTTAAATTAAACAAAATCCAAAGTAGATAGATGCGAAGAATGCTGAAGACGGAAGTAGCTCTCCAGAAATTGCATTACCTTGTGCTAGTGTCTGATTAAATTTTTCGCATTTTGCTTTAAAACAATTAATCACATAATTTGTATAAAAATATTCCTCAACTACTATTAGTAGCCAGAGAGAATAAAAAGAACTTAAGCCTAATAGCCCATTCAGGCTGCCACGAAATTAAGTAATTTCGAGCTGAAATTACGAACGAAATCTAAAGTGTTCATACTGGGCTTTTGACATTTGAGTTAATTTCGCAAACAGCTGATCACGCTTAGTGCATTTGTATAATTTAGTTCTTTTGCTAAATGCTTTCGCACAACACTTTCGCATTGATTTAAAATATACACGAATATTAAAAACAACACTACAACAAAATTAATGTACAATTATGTACATTTCCATTATTTCATTTGGCTTTTAAATTTTTTTCAAACAAAACGTACTTTCTAGGTTGTAAATATGGTCAAGGTTGCAAAAAAACTAGATTTTTCTACAAAACCAGCGTTGTCTATCGTAATTTCAAGTTAATTTCGACGAAATTAAGTAGAATGAGTTAATTTGGGCAATGGTAAAATGTATGCGAAATTACGTAATTTCAACTTGATTTCAGCCGAAATCACGAAATGACTTAATTTCGTGGCAGCCTGAACGGGCTATAGTTAACAATTAAATAGTTCAACTAATTAATTTAAATATTCCATATTTATTTAATTTTAAATATTACTTTGTATGGATATACCATTAACAAAAATGGAAAAGTAAAAGACTAAAAAAAAACATAACTTAGTCGAGGGTAAGTCAGATTTATACACGTACAATTCCGTTCTATGTTCCATAAACAACCTTATTTTGTTCACCTCTTTTATGGGGGCCCTTTAATTTTAAATTTTATATTGTTATTACTTGCTGTTAAAATTTTTACGGGTCAAAAAAGCAACCACAATACGTAACAATGAAATTCATTTATAGGAGGTCGAATTTTCTAAGGTGGGGGGCAAAACAATTTTTATTGGAGAATATTATTCTGAAAATAAATATGTAGTACATTTTTTTTTAATATCTGGGGGTAAACTGAAAGTCTGGAGGTGGCATTGCACCCCCAGAATGGATTTTCTACGCCAATGTTTGAAAAAACCCTTTAAATAGTACATATCCTCTCTCCATTTCTATTGCCTTCCTATAACGTTTACAATATAAGGCTACATTCGAATTCTAGGGAACACCCTTTCACCTTTTTTTTATTAATTTTATTTTTGATACTGCTTGCAAGAGTAGACATTGTAATTCAAACTTTGTGTAAATATACGGTTCAGGTCACTATCGACACACCTTTTAATTTTTAGTAATTTTAGTTATAACGGCCATAGTATTACTCCTTCTATGAAAATTTCTAGAGCCTTAGTATTGTAGTTGAAAAGATAATTGTTTAAAATAGCAGAAATAGTTTATAACAGTATTATTGCTTTGCTTGTAGCGCGCACTCTGATATCAGCCTTAAGGCCTGATTGATCAAAATTGCTGGTAAAAAATTACAATATGGGAAAAAAAACGTGTGAAATGAAAAACAAATAAAAAACCTCTAAAGGCATTGCTTATGAAGTAGAGAAGTATAAGGGTCACCAGTCCATGAGATTTGCAGTGGGCCAAACTTTTATAACAAGTATTTTCGAGGTCTGATCCTTATTCAAATTACTGGTACTGGAAAAATAGATTGTATAGGAAGCAAAAAAATGATAAAAGAGGAAAAGTATCTACTAATTTCTTTCATGAACTCGTTGTACATTTGTTTTTGTTTTAAAAATTTTTTAATTTGTTTTTGTTTTGAAGGTAATAGTGGAAATGTACAAATTCGTGTGACATCGTGGGACAGACCTTAAAATAATCGCTAACGATATAAACTAAAAATAATATAAAAGGACCTCAAGCTTAAAAACAATTAAATTAAAAAAAAAAAAAACTAAAAAATCACTAATATTCAGTCAAAAAGGTACCGGTAAATTTGATTACATTGCACTGTGGCACATATTCTGAGAAGGCGGTCAAAAATATTTTTTTATGCTTATCGATTTCAAAGTTATATTTGTCATTTGAAAGTAAATACCAGTGTTTTCGAGAGACCAAAGATTTTGCCACCAAAATGAAGAAATTCTAAGAAAATTTTAAATGCCTAAGCTTTTTTCTTTTAAAAGATTTTAATACAAAATAATATTAAGCCACATGTTGTTTTTATTTAAGGGGTCCGTCAAAAGTTTTTATACTTAGATTTATGTTAAGAAGGCCAAAATACTTCAAAATAAAACGTTGCGAAGCAGTGCAGAAAGAAATATTGTTTTTGTAAGACTTTTGTATTCATAAATTTTGAACAAAATATTTGACCTTGGGTCAGAAAAATTCTATACACATGGCCCTAGCATATATAGGAGAGTAGGGCAGGATTCGCACTATAAAATGGTGCAAGATTTTTTTGACTTAGTTTGACGGCAAGGAGTTATGTCCTTACCATTAAAATTCTTAACAACCAATAGCCTTATGCAATAAAAATAAAGTCTACTGGAAGTGTACTTTAATACAAAAAAGTTTCATATAAAATTTTAAATAATGAAGTAGACTTTATTTTTTTTTCTTTTTTTGATAAGGGCAAATATGTTTTATTTACATATGTATGTGTTTTATATGTTTTATTGAAAATAAAAAATTATTCACTGATTTAATCTTTTTGTTTTTTTACTAATTCAAACTTCTTTTACTAATTTATAAAAACTTCTAAATTCTTCACTTACCACTTGATGTAACTGCAATATAATTCTTTCACCATTTGTGGCCGTTATACGCCACTCACAAGATTCCAGTGACTTGCCAAAATCCGTATTGATTTCATAATCAGCATCCATACCACTTCCTTCTACGTCATCATTTAAGTCATTGCCACTGCTAACATCTTTATAGTTGTAATGAGGAGCAATAATTTGTCCCGAACTCTGTTGAAATGTTCGACCACAGGCGGGACATTTGTAGAGTAAATTTGCCTGTGATATATCACCTTTACTCAGCTTAATACGTTGACCAATTTCAATCTTTTCATGGTCTCGTATATCCAAAGGTTGGATAGTATCCAAATAAACACTTTTCGAAAAAGTATTACGAGCATAGTGCATTATGGAATTATAATCGTAGGGTAAGCCTAAGGAATCCACATCTTCGGGTGATAAAACATCAAAATTATATTCTTGGCCTTTCATGATATTGGCTTTATTAATTATTATGTGTTTATCGCGATCTGTGCGGGTGTGCTCATGCCAAAAGCCCACCACATGGCCCAGTTCATGCACCACAATACCAAATTTCTCACAATTGCGGCCTATTGAAATGGCCTGACGTCCATTGCCTCTTTTGCCCACAAAAGAACAGCAACTAACAAATTAAATAAATATGAATGAAATTTTTTTAGTTTTGTTTGCAGAAAGTGAAAATAACAGCAGCCGCTGCACCTTACTCACCCACAATTCTTAATGGTAAAATATATATAATTTGTGTGCACTTTTGGATCTCTTTCTACAAATTTTATACAGGTATAATTTTCCCAATGTCTCATGGCCTGTTTGAAAAGAGCTTTGTGTGCTCCACTAAAGATGTGATCGATTTCATATGGTATGACCCCATAATCCCAGATACGTTCTTTTTTAGCAGTCACAGCGCGTCGAGAACGCTTTAGTAAACCATCATTTACATTTAGTTCATCTTCTAACATTAGATCATTTTGTTGCATTAAAAGAGGAGGAGTACTAGGAGTAAAAGAAAAAGTCAATAAATTGGGAGTTATAGTTCTTGTTATAATTTTATTTAGCCGTACAAAAATTATTTGACATAGATTTTTTTTCTATTTCACTCTAGCTTAAACTATGCTTAGAACTATAATTTCAAATATGATTTCAATTTTAATTGAGTAAAGTTTTAGTTAACAGGTCCTTTCGTGAAACCATGTCACTTTCCCATAAACCGTGATCATGTTCAGTGTATTTTCTAAATATTTTAAGTTCAGTTTCTTGAGCGGGCTTTATTTAAATAATTGCCGGCAAATATTGTACACTACAATAAAATTAAAACCAATTATTATATAAATTATACGAGTACAAGAAAATAGTTTCAATAAATCAAAATGTTTCACATTTTAGTTTTGGTTAAAATTAATGTAACGTAAAGAAAACAGTTTATCATTATTATTGTCAATCTAGGAAATATATTTTGATAAGTATTACGAACTTTTGTTACATAGCTTTCTGCCATATTGTTAATTTTAGTTATCGCTTATTTAGGTTTTTAATTAAAAAATGAACCTTAATCCAGGATTAAAAACGTTACCCTATACACCAAAGAAAAAAATGGTTTAGGTAACCATAATCCAAGAGCAACATGTTATGGTTATATTCAAACCATATTATTTTAAACCATAACTATAATATTGTTGTCATTGGAACATATTAGTGCCCTACATAAAAATAACATTGTAAAATACAACCATAATTATGTTTATAATATAAACATACTATAATATAACGTGAAACATGTAGATGGTTATATGTGTAATTTTTTAAGTCATGGCAAAATAACCATATACGGACACCACTACGTGATAAAAGACCAAAAACAAAAAGACCCCTGTCTCCCAGTTTTGCCCAAAGTACTCCAGGTTTTTTTTTTATGGGCCCTCAAAGATGTGGGGCCTCGATGTCATTTTTGCAAAAAAATGATCATTTACTCAAGCTCATATTTTGCAAACCGTTTGGAATTTTGATATACTCTCTGAGACAAAGTTGTAGCTCTTGTCATTGGGAATAAAAACTGTGAACATATAAAATCAAAAAAACTTCATCTTCAAGGTCAAAATCGCAAAAAACTTTAAAAAAATATATTTTTTTTTTACCTTTTTTCCTCTGTTCAGGTCCATAGCTAGCAAACCGTTCAAAATTCTAGGAAACAATCAACTACAAAAATTAACCAAAGATCTCAATAAACAACTTTCTAGAACATATGAACTTTCTAGGAATGATTCTTAACACCGTTTAGGTAGCGCTAGTTAGCCGCAAAAGTGAAAAATTTCCCGAAAATTTTTTAATTTCTAAACGGTGTTAAGAATCATTCCTAGGAAGTTCATATGTTCTAGAAAATTGTTTATTGAGATTTCACAATTTTTGTTCTTTATGACAAGAGCTACAACTTTGCCTCAAAGAGTATATCAAAATTCCAAACGGTTTGCAAAATATGAGCTTGAGTAAATGATCATTTTTTTGCAAAAATGACATCGAGGCCCCACATCTTTGAGGGCCCATAAAAAAAACCTGAAGGACTTTGGGCAAAACTGGGAGACAGGGGTATTTTTTTTTTGTCTTTTATCACGTGGTGGTGTCCGTATATGGTTATTTTTTTCCGTGTTTCACTGTGTTATAAATATCAAAAAACAAATACTTGGATAGTTCCATTTAGTCTTATTTGTTGTCAACAAATAAATGTGTAATTAATGTGTTTACGGTTTAGAACCGATAGCTAACACACATATTTCTGAACAGAAAAAAGGCCAAAACAAAAATATGTATTTTTAAAACCAAACATTATTTGTTTATTTTTAGTCATACTTAACATACTATGTTTAATAATAATATACTATGGTTATAAATATAATTTTATTTTCAAATATTTAAAAAAAATTGGTTGTGGTTTGAATTTTAATATGGTTTAAATCAAACATGTTGCGTTTTTGGTGCGTATAACCATTGAATGATTAACTGTTAACAAAAACTTGTTTATCGTAACCATAGTATTGTTTAAAATAACTATAATTTGTTCACAGCAAACATGTATTGTTACAAAGAACATAGTGTGGTTGCCGTGACCATATAATAACCATGTTGTTTCTTTGCGTGTAGTTTTTGCTACAATGTCTATCGCTCTGTCACAGTACGTAGGGGTAACGTACTACCTTCAATATATAACATTGAATATTTGAAATTTTATTAGTCGAACTATCTATTTATTTTACATACAGATGAAATTTGAAGTCAAGCTTAATTTCGTTGTATTCTCACTAAGAAAGTAGAAATTAAATTACAAATTATGTGATAATATTAAAGAAAAAATTAGGTTTGATAATAGATTTGTATTAACTAAAATTGAATGTTGGAAGAAAACAAATAAAAACAAAAAGTAGCATTCATTGTTGACCGAAGGTTGGCTGAAGCAACAGCAAATATAAGGTGGTAAAATATTAAAAAATAAAAATATTAAACAAGAGGTAAGCTTTAGGTAGTGGTAGACTTCGTTCTCACCAACTGACGATTGAATACAGTTTTCTCGTATTCTTTTATCCAAGAATGGTTGGTTAAATAGACGATGCTTTTAACCAAACACTACCCAAAGTAGATAGATACGAAGAGTGAAGAGAGAAAAATGTGTATTCCGCTCTGCTGGTGTCTAAAAATTAAATTTTCCCAGTTTTTCTTTAATATTATCGCCTAATTTGTAATTTAATTTATTCTTTCTAGAGAGAATAAAACGAACTTAAGCTTGACTTAAAATCTCATCTCAAATAAACCCAAATATTAAATAACGTTTCGATAGTGAGAAAATTTGGCATATGTGACAATATATTTGACACTTAAAATTGACACAGATAATATTTTGCAATATCTACTGTAACAACAAATAACGGAAAAAAAATTAATAAAAACGAACGGGTGTCCCCTAGATATCGCGAATTTGAGGAATTTGTTGTTCTCTTCTAAGCGTTATAGGCAGACACTTGATATTTACACATGGTATTTTGTACTATGCTGTAGTATAAAACAAAGAACTTAAGCCTAAATAACTAATTAATTGATTTAAAAATAGTTCAAATAAAACTAAAATTCATTGACATTGTTAAGTTTAATGACTATTCAAAAAAATATACAATTTGAAAAAAAAATATTTAAGTGTTAATTGATTACCAAACAGGTTGGCTAATAGCAAGGCAGTACCAATATTAAGTAAAAAAATATATAAAGAGAATAAAATAAAAAAATCATCTTGTTGGTAGTATAATATAAACAATTATGTCCTTATCCAAAAAACATAAAGTCTACTTCAAGTCTACTTTATTTCAAATTTTATATAAAAATTTTGTCTTAAAGTAAATTTCAAGTAGACTTTATTTTTTTTTTTTTTTTTATGAGGGAAAAGTGTTTAAGAGTGTAAAACAATTTTATAAAGCACTATTACCTATAAAATCTATACATATAATAAAATAGTAACTCATATCCGTCTGTCTGTGTACTTTTCTTTACGTTCGCATCACGTAAAAACTACTAGATGAATTTTAACAAAATTTTGTGAGGAGATACCTAAGTATCCTGGTTCCATTATAGGATACTGTTTTTCTCAAAAATATCTAAGAAAGTGGAGAAAAAGCAGTGAAAGCACTCACTTGAACTAACCGGATATGAATACTTTACTTTTTATACATTAAAAAAATACATAAACTGATACGTAGCATATCTTAAGGCGGAACTAATAACGCCGGTATTACCACATAGAACTAAATCGCCGGCGAAGTAAAATAATTATTAACTGGCTAAAAATATCTTAGAAAGTGGAGAAAAAAAAGTGAAAGTATGCAGTTGAACTAACCGAATATGAATTCTTTATCTTTTATAAAGTAAAAAAATACATAGCATATCTTAAGGCGGAATTAAAAACGCCGGTATTACCACATAGCACTAAATCGCCGGCGAAGTAAAATAATTTTTAATTGGCTATTCTAGCTTCAAACTAATTCGCCTAAAGAACACCAAAAGCGCTAGCGAAGCTTTACTATCGCACTAACCATCTGTATTATCTACTACTATTCCGTTCTAAAGGAAGTAATACATTTAATATAGGCTTTAATTGCCTGAGTATTATTACTCCTCTTTAAAAAAAAAAAAAATAAAATCGTAAGGATCTTTGGTGTGGATTGCTTTCAAAGCAAAATCGAACAAAATATTGAAGGACGCTGACGCTAGTATAATATAAAACTTTAAGGCCCATTATTATAACTTGCCTTTAGCTAAAGATAGGATTTTGTTGGAGCGATAAATAGTTTTACGTTATTAAAAGTAAACTAAAAACCACTTTTAACTATCACGTTACTATAAGGACAAGTTTTAGCAATTTAGCATTATCCTCATTATTATAACGAAAAACAACTTAACGGTCGAACAAAATCCTTACTTTAGCTAAAGGCAAGTTATAATAATGGTCCTAAATTTCTCATATCCTATTTATTTGAGAAGTTTGTTTAAATATAAAATTAATAACAATTGAAACTACCTTGTAGATAGATACGAAGAATGCTGAAGACGGATGTAGCGAATCAGAAAATGCATTAATGTAATGCTGCTGGTGTCTAATTTTTCTTTATCTCTTTATAATAAAGAACTTAAGCCTAATTAATTAATTAACTCATAAAATATAAGAGGGTTCCCCGGTAGGCTAGTGGGTAGTGTACTAGTCTATAAGTCTGGGGGTTGTGGGTTCGATTCTCACCAAAGACTCTGGTTATTTTACTACAACGAGTAAAAGTCTTCGTTACTATGCTGTTTAATTTAAGTTAGAATATAATTTGTAATGGTATTGTGACATTTAATAAATAAATAAAATATAATTAAAAATTAAAGGGTGCCCCATAAGACGTAAACATATTTAAACTGGTTTTAAAATATATATATTGAAGGTAGTACGGAACACTACATATGTGAATCTGACTCGCACTTGACGAATTTATTTAAGTATTTCTGTTATTTAAGCGTTTTATAAAAGTACAAAATAACTGAGTCAATTTATATAATTTATTACAAATTTTGCTTAATAATAATTATTAATCGCAAAAATTACAAAAGTATGATTATATTCTGACGGATGAGTAATAGAAAAATTATTAAATGAGCAATAAAAATAAAATAAAAAATTAAAAAAAATAAATTAAAAAAGTGTGAAAACATAACTGAAATACATATATTTCAAAAATTATAACTTGGAAAACAATTTATCATAATTCTGTGCAATTTGAATTTAGGTTTGAATTTAAACTTAACTGAATTCAACTTAAACTCGAAATATTACTCTGTAAATTAAACTTGCAATATGCTAAGTAGGTCAATTAATTAATTATAATTTTTACCTGTTTAAATTTGTTGCCTTCTTTTTTTCATGAGCATTTCGATGGCTGCGTTTCTTGTGTCTTTTAGGACCGCGCAATTTGCGACCTTTCAGTTGGTTAAACAAACGCCTGTAAAAATAAAACAACAACAAAAATATAAAATTCTGTTTTCGGTGTAAAGCTGAAAATATTTAATAGTTTTTAATCCTTCAGGTATTTAAAATTTCACAGCAGGTAGAAATTGTTAAAATCAATTCAAATTTATATGGGATTTTCCTTGGAAAAATCTCAACAATAGTTAAAGAATTTTAGGGAAATAATCTTTGTTGATTGAGTTAAAAACAAGATTGTTTATTGCAAAATTTTACAATCATTAATCCGTATTTGAAGTGGGTGTCATAAAACTCTTGAAATGATAATGTCAGATCGTGATGCTTGGTCGCCAGGTAAAAACACTTGAGATGTTTGAGTGTCCTACAACAATAGCACACGTTTAAGGGTGGTGGTTGCACATGCTCTTAAATGCAAAGATAATAAAAGATTAAAACACTAAGAGAGTGAGAGAGAGAGAGAGAGAGAGAGAGAGAGAAAGAGAGTTCAATAAAACTTTAAGAGAGTACAAAATATCACTTAGGTTTTCTATTAAAGTGTGAGATAAATCAATTTGAAATCTGAAGGTTTCTTCAATTCAAAATATTTAAAGAAATGGCTAAAGAATTTAATGATATTTTACAAGAGTTTAAAAGCAACTTGAGTATTTTTTTTCGTGTAAGATTTAGTAATATAAAACACCTGCTGTTTTAAGCTTGTTTGAGCTACCCAACTTAGAAGGAAATTTGATTTCAAAAATAAATCTTTTCAATTTACCTTTTCAATGACATTTCTCTTAGTTTCTGCTTTGGTATGCCTTGCGAGTCGTCGCCTTTGTCTTTTTTCGCTGACAAAAGATTTTCTGGCGGTACGCTGGGTTCTACTATGATGTTGCGCTCATAAAAGAAATTTCGGTGGGTATCATGTTCAATATTTTTGGCATTCGATTGTATTTTCGTAACATCACTGTTAAACAAAAAGGCTGGCATTTGGTTTTGTGCTTTTTTGCGTGCCTTTTTAGCGGAAATCATAGCTTCTTTGTCGGCTTCGGCTGCCGCCAATGCCAATAAATGCTGAACATGGGCAGGTGATTTAGCAGCCACGTTTCCTTTTGTATTGGGAGCCTGTACAAATTTTTAAAACGATGAAATTTTAAACTTAAATTTATATATTTTTTTTAAACTCACAATTTGTTTATCTATTTCGAGAAACTGTTCAGGCTTTTCAATAATATCAAAATAACCATCGGGCTCTATTAGCAAATCGTCGGGCCTTTTAATTAAACTTTTTGAGGAAATACCAAATTTGGAGCCATTTATAACTGGCATAAGTAAAATTCCACACAAAAACACATAGAACTTTTTCAAAAATATCATATTTAGTTTTTTTCTTCTTAACACTAAAAATCCTAAATTATATTTGTTTTAGGTATGCGGTTGCAATAAAATCTTAAATTTATCTTAACCAAATATTAGTAATTTTTAAGTTTATTGCTTTCGCTTTTTTGCTTTTTATTTTAACTTCACTCTTTGGAAAGAAATCTCTTACTGATCATTTAAAACACGCAACATGCTTTTAATATAGAAATGTGTGTCTTTAGCCGAAAACATAAAAATCAACAAAAAAAAAAAATAAAAAGGTAATAATATAAAGCAAACAAACAAATAAGTTCAGTCTTACACACAGTCAGGCATAAATAAATATTCTACCAAAATTTAAAGAATCATAAAAGGCATCCTACCCAAAAGCACACACACACTGACACACTTAAACGCCGACACACGGCCAGACGCTACTCGCATGCATAAACCTATACACGTTGGGATAAGCCGTAACAAATATTGCCAATAGCAGCAGCCTCTGCTCAGCAGCAGCAGCAGCATAAATATATTTTGGTTAAGGGTACAAGTATCTTACTGATTAATACGAGCATAATCTATACAAGATCGCGAGTTCTTCTTACACACAAACACACGCACACTCGCTCGTACTTATGTATATGAAATGAAGATCCCCTTCAATACAGATATTTTCATAGTCATACTGCTGCATACCTCATCTACACACCTTCTTCCTATCAAATACACCAAAGTATCAGTTTTAAGTTAAAGAGGATCATTGTTTTGTTTTTAAATGTTTGAGTTGCAGGTTTTCTTAAACGTTTCTAATAATCCATTACTTAGCAGGACATTTTTCGGATACATGTACTGTTTTTACACGAAATTTAAACTAAGTGAGAGCAAAAAAAAATTTATTATAAAACATTATGGGTAATTTGGGGACTCTGCATTTGGGATTTACTGCATAAAGGTATTGAATTTAGAGGTTGAATTCATTCCTTTAAAGAAGCTTGGATTTATAACAAAATTGCGCTTATTAATTGTTTTTTATAATTTTTTGTTTCCTTCTTTACTTAGATCCTAGTTTTTTAGCAAGTTGTAATATTACATTAAGCATGGTAATCTGTTCAGTTTTTCATGCGGAATGCTCTCAAATGTATGTAAAAAAACTTGTATGAAAAAGTCATGAAAAAATGTTGCAGCAGTAGTACTCTGTTTTTGCTGTGGAAAAACATTGAAATGTTTCTGGCAACATTTTATCAAAGCTGTGAAATAAAGAAAAGGGGCATTATTTCATGAGAAATTTTAACATTTCTAAAAATAGTTAATTATTTCCCTAATAGTAACGTTAATAAGGTTATTTTAAAAACACTTGTTCTAGTTTGTATTTGGTTCCAAATGGGTTAATAAAAATTTGTTGACGTTAACTTTAACTTTAGTATTAAGAAGAGAGATCTTTGCAAAATGAGAGAGAGCATCATTTTCTTTAGCTCGATGTACTTCAATCAAAGATTCTCCGACATTTTTAAATCAGTCTATGAAGTGCACTCCATAGACCATAACGATAAACGATCATTTTATAGGTATTAACTAGATCTTTAAGACTATGTATAATTTTAAAAATCAAACAAAACTCGAAGAAATGCCCAGTACTGGCAAGATTATGGTGCTCATCATGCAATCGGCCTAGCCTTTTAGAAATGGCTGAGTTATTTTTAAAATATTTTGATTCTGCCCCACTGTGGAGTGTCTCCATAGCTGATAAACTAGCCCCGCTATGCTTAAAAAAGTTTTTTAAAATTTAAACTCTTCTATGAATCACTTACCACATAGATAGGATAAACCCATATTTAACAGAGATGCATTAATTTTAGTTTCGTATTATAAGATACTAGCTGTGCCCGCCACTTCATCAGCGTCCTTCAATATTTTGTTCGATTTTGCTTTGAAATCAATCCACACCAAAGACCCTTATGTTTTTAGTTTTTTTTTTTAAGAGAAGTAACACTCAGACAATTAATGCCTATATTAACTGTGTTACTTCCTTTAGAAAGGGATAGTAATAGATAAGTAGTAATAGTAATTAGTATGATAGTAAAGCTTCGCAAGCGCTTCTGGTGTTCTATTGGCGAATTAGTTTGAAGCCAGCATAGCCAATTAATAATTATTTTACTTCGCCGGCGATTTAGTACTATGTGGTAATACCGGCGAAGGAGGGCACTGTGATATACATTATTATAAAGAGAAATTAATACATATCAGACAAATTGATGTTGCCACGGCTGAGTATTGAACTCGTGACCATTGCTTAGTAGTCAACGTGCTAACCACCTAAGCTACAGCACCCCCGTTTGTTTACGTTCACGTAATGTGAACGTAAACAAAAGCAGACACACAGACAGACGGATAGGAGTTACTATTTTATTATATGTATAGATTATTTTTGTTTCGTACTATAAGATATATAAGGTATTTTAAAGCCTGGTGACCACATGACTCTCCAAAAATATAAACTCAAGCGACGCTTAATATCATCGGAATTGTCTTCAGAAATCAAAAAATGTATCTCATACTTATTGAAAATTACCCACTGTGCTTAAATCCAGGTATTTCAAAAAGTGTTGTCAATCGCATTTTAACAGCAAATTTTTAATGTAAAATCTACTCGTATATGCAAAATGGAAAGCACTTTTGTTCAGGGTTGTCAGGCGATCAAATTTTGGATTTCGCCATGTCGCCAAATCCAAACTTTTGGCGGTTTGTTAAATAGTTGGCGATTTTTCATTGTCTTATGACCAACATTAGAAACTTAATTAAGGAATATCAAAATGGATAACAAAGAAATTGAAGTTATAAAAGTAAATTGTTTTTCATATTTAAATAAGATTTTACTTCTGGACACCGGAAACTTTCGAAACATATAAATTTATTTAAAGGTCACAAACATTTCATACTTAAAAATGTTTTTCATATCTAAAGATGATTTCATTCTGTAAACTGGAAACTTTATTTAAAGATTACAAACATATTTCGATTTTAAAATATTGCAATTCCTTATCAAAAACAAAATTTCTTGTTATCAAATTTTATTTTTATAAATATTAACATACTTTTGGACACATAGATAGTATAAAATATTAACTTTTGTTTTAGAGAGATTTTATTTAAGTGATTAATTTGAAAGAAAAATTGAATTTTTAAAATTATATGCTGCTAATTACGGGATAGAAAGATCGATTTCAATACTGAATTCCACCAAAACTCGACTGCGAAAGACATGCTATAAATTTTATATATTGAAATAGGGCAAGTGGCACATATCTGTTGATCTTTAGTAATGTTGAATAAATTTAATTCCTATACAAAATATTGTAAATATGAACAAGATGACAAATAAGTTAAGGAAGGGTATGTTCAAATCTCTATTTATTATAATAACCACTATTTTTCATTGTTTTAAGTAAAAATTTTAACATTCTCGTGTTGACTAATTAATCATTTTAAATAAAAAAACAAATGTTTTAATATTTTGGCGACTTTTTTCTACTTTTAGCGAATTTTAGCTATTTCGATTAAATTTATTTTTTGTAATTTGTTAAAAATATTTTTAAAATTAAAAAATATTTAATATATATTAGCAAATATATAAACAAAAATTTTACAGAAAACTGGTTTGGCGATTTTGCACTTTGATTTTGGCGAAATAGGTGAAAATAAATCTGATAACCCTGGTTTTGTTTCCTTTATAATTCAAAACTAAAAAACAGATCTTTGCCCAGATTCAGAAACATCTAAGGCGAAGGAAAAAAAGTGCAACTGAAGCAATCGTCTTGAAAAAAGGGAAAAGTCAGTTAGTCAGCCAGAAACGGCAATAATAAATGATTAAATAATGAAACCAAAAGAAATATCGTTTTTGGCGAAGTAGTTTACACCAGTGTTACCAACCCAAAATTTTCGCGTAGGCAAGAGCACGAATAATCAAATCATTTAACAATTTCAATTCTATACTAAACGAATTTGAAACATTTTATTGACTGCTTACTCATGAATATTTTATTTTTTATTACCTACTAATACTATAGACAAATTATTTTAATTAAACTTTTAAATGGTAGTTAAAAATTTATAAAAAATAATAGTGAGGTACATATGTATTTAATTTTTTTTTACAGTTTTGTAGATTCGAGCAATATCCTAAGTGATATACCTAACAGTAGGTATAGCTGGAATCACTGGTTCTCACTTGGGTTTTAAATAACAATGTTGTATGCAAAGTAAAACAAAGTTGCAGGATACAAAACTGAAATTTTTAGAATTTTTTCGCTGTCAGTCTGTGTTAGCATCACTTCAAAACTATCTACTGGATGAATTTTAATAAAATTTTGTGAGGAGGTACCTTACACAATTCAATTATAGGATACTTTTTTCCCGCAAAAATATCTCATTTCATAGAGAACTTAGAAAACAAGTAGTGAAAGTATGCAATGTTACCGATTTAAAGGTACTGCAAACTTGACAGCCCCTTTTGTTTTAGTCAGTTTGATATATTAAACACTACTTACAGAACTCTACACAAATTTTAGAATTTTACCCAGGGATGGGTACCTCTATATATTTTGCCTTTCTTAATCAATTTCACATTTTCTACAAAATTTTTACTTTACCATACGTAGTATAAGGTAAAGTATAGTAATCCTGAAAAAATCGAAAACGGAATTTCGACGGATCCATTTTGGCCATTTTCGCGATGATGTCTGTGGTTGGGTGGGTGGTTATGTATGCCACTATTTTTGTGGAGTTTGTACAGGTCATACCGTTTAACATATTAAAACGAAATTTAGTATGTGCCTTTGGTATATGGAGATGAAGAGCTATATAGTTTTTGGACATAATTGGGGAGGGGCAAGGGGTAGTTTACATTTCCCAAATTTTGAAAACGCTCTACAGGTCATACCGTATGACATATCAAAATGAAATTCAATATGTGCATTTGATATATGGTGATGAAGGGGTGTATAAATTTTGGGCATAATCGGGAAGGGGCAAGGAGTAGTTTACTTAACACCCCAAACCGAAAATAATTAATTTTTTATTTCGAATATACTTTGAACTTTTATTCTTTATGTAATATATCCATAAAAATATCTGTTTCCACTGGGTATGGCAGTCCACTCCAGTTTTATTTTTATTATTAAATTATTTAAATTAAATATAAATAAATATTAAAATGTATCAAGCCCAATGAATAAAAATTATTTGCTTACATATAAATAAAATTAACATATTTAGTTTATTATTAATATATCATGGTTAAAGATAATATATTATTTTTGATATTTCTAGCTTGAAAATTAATAGTTCAAACCAAACACTTTGCATTTTTTGGGTGTAGTAACAATTTTATGATAACATTTTTTTTTGCAATTTTTATTTATTGTATCTTCAATATGTTTAAACTATCAATAATTACTCATATCTTAAGTCTAATAAAAATAAATAAACTTGTTAAGTCCAACCAGTTCTAAACGGTTACCATGAAACATACATTTTTTTATGATGTAATGAATATTGAAAATCGTATACTGTTGACAGAGTCATTTTTTTAGTTGGACCAACACTCAGGGGATAACCCTTTAATATTTAGTGCATTTTGGTTGAACTAAAAAATTTAAAATTTAAAATTTCTACGTTCAAGTGGACTGGAAAGACCTCTGCAGGGAGATTGTTTCACACACGAACTGCTCAGTTAAAAAACGAATTTTCGATTTTATACGCAAACACGTGCGGGTTTCGTGTTCCCTGATTTCATTGGAGCAAATTCTATTGTATTATCTGTAAAACAATAAAACATAATTCACATTGCGGCAAAACTCCAATGAGTGTTGGATACCCCTTTCCCTTTTCTATATGCGGTTGAGTAGGTCCGAGAAAGAATTTAAGACTTAAAATATAATAGATGGAGTGAATTATATTTTATGGTTTAAAAAACTGGGGCACAAAAGCTTATTTTATGTAAATGTGTTTTATTCATTGCGCATAAATATACAACAAGGTAGGAAAAATAATAGAGACTTGCGATACCCTTGGGTTAACATAGAACACTTTTGATTAAATACATCTATAAAAGCTTCTACAGTGTGATCCCTTAAAAAGCTCTATATAAATCAAGAGAAGTCATTATACACATAAAAAGTAAAAATCTTGGACAGGAGTGCATAATGCCACAATCTATCAAATGCCCTGAAAATATCTAGAGCCACGTCTTGACTTTCGCTTAAAATGGTGTATGGAGTACTACTATTTTTTCGAAAGGGTAACTAGTAAGTTCCTTGAAGAGTGCCCCCTAAGAAAACCATACTGGAGTAAACTGTTGGAATGAAAATTTACCAATCTTTCTATCTTTTTAGAAGCTGCACAACATTACAATCGCAATTTATCGATCATGTTCTTAGCAAGGTTTAAAAAATGTTGTTCTATGTTGAAATTTATTTGGTTATTTATATTACAGGCACAAATATTGCAAGAAAGTCAATCCTTTTTAATTTCATAAACTTCAGTAAGGTTTTAGTAATAGAAATATTTTTTTGTTTTGGCATTTTCATTTAAAACGGTTGTTAGGCATACACTGGTATCCACGCTTCTGTCAAGGCGAATCTACAAGAGGTGATAGAAGAGGCGAAAAAGCTCATCATATGTTTGAAATCCAAATGTCAAACTCCATATAAACAAATTATAAGCACTTTTTATATGTGAATTTTAACAACAGCAAGAAGGCGAAAATGCCTGAATTTGCCGTTTTAATCACCT
The DNA here is from genome assembly GCA_949628195.1 of Phasia obesa. Taxonomy (NCBI): domain Eukaryota; kingdom Metazoa; phylum Arthropoda; class Insecta; order Diptera; family Tachinidae; genus Phasia; species Phasia obesa. Next base: position 24,689,368 of record OX451215.1, on the reverse strand, counting down.
AGAATTTATTCGCCTTGGCTTCTGTCAAACAATCACAATTTAAATTTAATTTGTCAGACTCCATACATATGTATACACATACATATGTACATATATGTATAAAAAATGAATTGGCCTTAAGCTGATACTTTTTTATGTAGTTTGAATACATTTAACAAATGCCTTTTTTGTTGCAGAGTTGCAATAAAATGGAGAAATTTGTTATAAATAATATATAAAAAATATTAAGAACATTAGTCAGGCAGTTTCGAAACCACAAAAAAGAAAAAAAGCTTAAATTGCAAAAATGCAAAAAAAATAAAAAATTTAATTTATCTTCTGTGGTGATAACCCAGTAACGACGTTTGTAGTCGTGTAGTTGTGTAGCTTGCTTATTTCTATGTGTTTAATGCAATATTCACAAGATCTATATTCTTTATGCCATATAAAATAGTGTTTCAGTATTAAGGTTTACAACTATAAATTGAAAAAGAAATACTAAGACTACGTAATTTAAAAAAAAAATAATTTTAGGAAATAGATAAGTTTTTAAAGTATCAACAAACCTAATAATATTTTTACCACAAGGTGTTACGAAAATCTGTAAGAATATTTGCACCTATATAAAAATCTCCTAATGGTTTGCTTTTCATGGTAATGAAAAAAAAAACAAAATTCCTGTAAAAACAATATTAAATTTATTGTGTAAACGTTCTCCAGATTCTTGTGTCACCACATATCAAATAATTCTTGCAAAAAAACCGACTTCAAGACAGGTAGAAGGGCAATAATTCTAAACTAAAAATATAAGAAGTAATCTGTAAGAATTAGATTTAATGCAAATAAAAGATGCGCCAAAATTAGAGGGAAAATAAGTAAAGACTATGTGAATGTCAAGCCTCTCCCTATTACTGTTCAAAAGTTAAGCTATTTTCACCAGCATCCGTCTTGTATGGGGACACTATTCAAGCCTCTATCTATACCGGTTTCATAGATAGGGTCACATAGATCAAATAACATCACCTATTGGGGCACCCTCTAATTTACAATTTTAAATTAAAGCCCTGTTGTTATAGTGGACTTGACCACAAAGATTCTTTGTTAATTTCAACTATCTGTCTATAACGGTTCAAAAGTTTGGCCATATATATCAAATTATATGAACTATTGGGACACCCTTTACATTATAATTCCAAATATTTATACTTGTTATTATACCAAAGAAAGTAGTGGACATTCTGTCTAATTTTCAAGTGTTTGTGTTTAACGGTTCAAAAGATAAGGCCATATAGATCAAATTACATAATTTATGGGGACACCCTTTAATTTCTAAATCCAAAATGTATACTTGCTTTAGTGGATTTTTGAATACAGGTTTCTTGTAATTTCAGCAGTTCAAAAGTTTGGCCACATATATAGAATTACAATAACTATTGGGACACCCTTTTATTTCCAAATTCAAATTTTATACTTTTTGTTATAGCGGACTTAGCAATACAGGCTCTTTGTAAATTTCAACGGTATGTGTACAACTGTACAAAAGTATGGCCATATACATCAAATTAAATGTACTATTGGAGCACCCTTTAATTTAAAATTTTGAATATTTATACATTTCATTATAACGGCCATAGTAATCGACATTCTGTCAGATTTTCAAGGTTTTGTCTATAACGGTTCCAAAGATAGGCCCATATAGGTCAAATTACGTCACGTATTGGGACAGCCTTTAAGTTTTTAATTTATTTATTTTTTTTTTAATTTCTACTGTTGGGAGCTATAGCGACACGCAATTTTTTAAAATTTTAATTTGGTGACCTTTACGGTTCTGAATGCACGTAAAATACATGTATGTTGTATGTATTTTTAATATAATGAACTGTTTTAAAAACGGGACCAAACAGAAAGCATAACCTTTCAAATAAAGAATAAAAATTTAAATTCGGTTTAGAAATGGCTGAGTTCTGCGGTTACATACATAAAAAAGGCAACATTCAGACGAATTTATAACCACTTTCTTTTTTGAAGTCGGTTAAAAAATTATTTTTAATTATTATATTTAATTATTTTTAACAAAAAATGGCAAAAAACCTCACGAAAATCTGGCTAAAAAAGTGAACAAGGGCTAGTAGACGCCGAACAAGTACTAATAGCCACACATACAAGTGCTTATTGTACCTTGTAGCCACAATAACAAGAACTAATAGCTGCACAAACAAGAGCTACTGACTACCAGTGTTGGGATTTGTGGTACAATTGTACCAAATGTGGTACAATCGACACATCCGTAGTACATTGGTACACTTCATGCTTTTTTTGTACAATTTCACATAAAATTTATTCAATAAAAAAAAGTTCTAAAATTGTTTGAAAAATAAATAAATTAAAAAATAGAAAAAACAAACAAATTTTATTTATTCAATAAATAAGATTTTTTAAATAAATTACAATACTAAACATTTCTTATTTCATAGTTCTGCAACCCTATCTAGAACTAACTAAACTGCAACATTCTCGATTTATGTTAAGGATTTTTATTACTTACTTTGATAACCATATTATGTATGTATAAGTAAAAGGTAATTTAGTTACAAGGCGCTTTTGCTGAACTACAGCTTTTAAAAATTTTGTATGGCTTCCATCAGTATTCGGCTGACATATGTATTTTTCCATTCTAGTGAGAATTTGTAAGGTCTTTTTGGCAACCAGCCCTAACATTGTAAGCATGTTGCTTATGAAATAAGTATTTTGCCAAAATATTTACTTACACACTGTGTAATTTTTTAAGTCATGGCAAAATAACCATATACGGACACCACTACGTGATAAAAGACCAAAAAAAAAGACCCTTGTCTCCCAGTTTTGCCCAAAGTCCTCCAGGTTTTTTTATGGGCCCTCAAAGATGTGGGGCCTTGATGTCATTTTTGCAAAAAAATGATCATTTACTCAAGCTCATATTTTGCAAACCGTTTGAAATTTTTATATTCTCTCTGAGGCAAAGTTGTAGCTCTTGTCATAAACAACAAAAATTGTTAACATATAAAATCAAAAAAACTTCATCTTCAAGGTGAAAATCGCAAAAAACTTTAAAAAATTCTATTTTTTTACCTTTTTTCCCCTGTTCAGGACCATAGGTAGCAAACCGTTCAAAATTCAAGGAAAATATCAACTACAATAATGAACCTAAGATCTCAATAAACAACTTTCTAGAACATATGAACTTCCTAGGAATGATTATTAACACCGTTCAGGTAGCGCTTAGGTAGCCGCAAAAGTGAAAAACGATTCAATCGTTTCTTAAATCGAAGAACGCAATTAAAAATAGTCTGATAGATTTTAATTGCGCTGAGTTACGGGTTCAAGAATATGTTCAGGTTTTAGAAAATTTAGTGGCCGTTGTTAATAGCAGATGTTATTATTCAGACCCTCTATGAGCAGCTTTAAGCTATTATTTCGACTCTTTCAAAAACGATGGTCGAAAAGCAAAAAATTAATGAACGATATTTGCGATATTTAGAATTTAGAAAGTGGTGAAATTGCTAATGTGCCAACAATGTCATAAAACTTTATTCAGAATCTCTAGAACCGTCATCTAGCAGTTGTGTTGTTAACGAAATGGAACCAACTTTTAAAGAGAGACTTTCGCAACAAAAGCAAGGAAAAGAATGTCCAGTGATTTGTTAAATGCACTAACATTTCTAAAATCATATTTTGTAACAAAATAATTATTGAAATACTTTTTCATTATTTATAAATATTTGTTTTATATTTTTGTCACCTGAACTGTTTTTAATTTTTATAAACTGTTAATACTAATAAAACAATGAATTTTTAAATACTGTTTCAGTAAAGAAAGTTATTTTCTTTAAGAGCTGTTTATTTAATCCCAAATTTTGGTACAATTGATGCTGATTTGATGTGTGTGTTGATCTCAACACAGCTGACTACTGATGCTTGTCATTCATTCACCCTGAATGACAATCAAAAGCTACTAAATAAAACCAAATATTCTACATCAAAATGTTGCGATTTAAGAATCTCTGCTCAATAATATTTATTTGTGCAATATAATGTTTCCTATTGTATTGTGTTGATTTAAAATAAAAAACTAAATACAAATTCTGGCGCATTTCTACACACAAACACACAAGTCTTGCATTCAAAAAATAAAATACGAAAATTCCCATTCAAAGACTGAAAAACAACAAACCTTTCTTTTAAGTTTAGTGTTGCTCTTGTTGTTGTTGTTGTTTTTGTTGTGGTTTTGGAAGCAAACTTCTTAAAAAAAACTTCCCAAAGGTTATGATGATACGCTTTTTGCTTTTTGGTTTTTATTTTTTATTTTTTTTTTTTATATTTTATTATTTTTTATCTTTGCTTTTTGTTATCCGAGTAGTTTATGTTGCTGCTGCATGTAGCAAGAATTAAATAAAATTCGATCGTACTACGACGATATTTACAGCACGTAAGAAATCGTAAACAAAGTAAAAATAATTGTTTTCACCTCTCAATAGCACGGCATAAAAAAATTTCATTCTGTCTGTCCCTATATTTGGAGGGTGATTGTAAGCGCCAGCTTCTGAGAAACTTTCATTGTTAAGTTCTGTGAATATTTCATTTTTTTATTTTATTTTTAAAGTTACAGAGAGAGAAAAGTGGATATAAAATAAAATTTTTTAAACCAGTATTTGATAGAAAATGTATGTATGTTTAGTAACTACTTGGTGAAAGCAATCTAACGAAACCATAACTACTAATTCAACTAACTAGTTAGCCGAGAACAACATTAGTAATTTGACTGTAAGGATGTTCTGGCTTTTACTTAGATACGTTGTCAAAGTTTTGCTTTTAAACGGGACCATCTCCAATGGATCAAAACGAAACACTGCAGCAAAAGTTACACCGTATATATACAAACATACATATTTTCTGTTTATTTTGTAATTATAGGGGTGATCCATTTCGAGGTTCCCTATTTTTGAAAGAAAAAAACACAGAAAATTTAGATTTAGTAGAGAATGCTTATTATAATTTAAAAGAAAATTCTTTAGCATTTATTTTTTGAAGATCAAATGTTTTGTCTATTAAATGTTGGCCGTTACTACGTCGCAGATGGTCCATCCGTTGAGTCCAATTTTCGATGACTCGTTCGAGCATTTCGACGGGTAACTGGCGAATGACACGCGTGATGTTTTCCTCCAAGGCCTGAATCGATACGGGTTTGTCCGCATAAACTTTAGACTTTACAGGAAAAAGTCTAACGGTGTGATATCAAACGATCTTGGTGGCCAATCGACCGGCCCAACACGTAAAATCATGTGCTCACCGAAATGTTCTCTCAATAAACCCACTGATTGATGCGATGTGTGGGAAGTGGCGCCGTCTTGCTGAAACCAAATGTCGCCAAGATCACGAGCTTCAATTTCAGACATCAAATAGTCGGTTATCATGGCACGATAACGGTCGCCACGGTTATGTTCGCACCGGCATCATTTTTAAAGAAATATGGACCGATGATGCCACCGGCCCACAAACCGTTGTTTTTTTCTGGATGAAGTGGCAGCTCTTGAATCTCTTCAGGTTGTTCTTCGTCCCAAATTTACATACCCATTGAGCCAGAAATGGGCCTCAGCGCTAAAAAAACATTTGCCTCGAAAACGTCGGATCTTCTTGGAACTTTTCAAATGCCAAACAAATCATTCAGACTCATACGTTAAAAAAAGGCTATTGAAAAAAGTTCCTCGAAATGGATCACCCTTATAATTGTGCCTTAAGACCGGGGCAATAGAATCCGTCATACGTTATACTTTGACGTATTCAACTGTTATTTAGTACCGTCGGAAGGGGTTGACACAATAAGTACTTTGTTGGCGGATATTAAATAAGGAAAGAAAAAATTTCAAAAGCTTTGTTCCCTATTTTACTTTATTTAATTTATTTATTTTGTTGTATTTTTGTTCCAACTCAACACAAAACTTTAATCAAAATAAAGAAAAACCAATTTATAGCTATGAAACTGCTCAACATACGTCAAAAGTTAAAAGTTGCCCAACCTTCGCTCTTTGCGTTGACTTTCTTGTATGACGGATTCTATATGCTTACAACATCTTACACAAAGTATTTTAAGTTGTAAAGCAGCTCTTGGTTGACAAACAACTCAGGCGTCGTCGTCATTATTTATTATCCAACAACCAACACGCCAATTAGTAAACATAGTTAAAAACAACTTTGAAGAAAAAAAAAATACTCTTCTGCGTTTTTTATCGACGTTTCTCAAGCATTTGACCAGGTATGGCACGTACGCCTAATATATAAGTTAAAGCTGAACTTGCCCGAAAACTTCTATAAGCTGTAACAAAATTATTTAACTGTCGAAAGTTTATCCTAAAAGAAGGCGATTTTTTAAGTCTACCTCAGCCAATAGATGCTGGAGTTCCCCAAGGTAGGATATTGGGACCCATTCTATATTTGTTGTATACTTCGGATATGCCAACTAGAAACCGAGTCCACACAACGACATTTGCTGATGACACAGCTTGTTTATGCATGCACAAAAGCGCCCAAGTAGCATCACAATATTAACAAGACTACATACACAATTTGAAAAATTGGTTAAAGAAATGGAGAATTAAGGTGAATGAACCAAAATATATTCACATAACTTTCACACTGCGTAGGAAATCATACCTAGGCATATAAATATATTGATCGGCGCCTTACTTGGAAAAAGCACATAGAATCAAAGTTAACACAAATGAAGTTAAAATCAGTCCAACTAATCGGCAGAAACTCTACCTTAGATTGCAAACTTTTACTGTACAAGGCGACCCTCAAACCAATTTGGTGTAATGCGATTCAATTATGGCGCACTACCTGAGCTAGCAATGTCGAAAAAATTCAAAGGTCCCAAAATAAGATTCTACGAATGATTACAGTTGCTACCTGGTATATAAAAACTCGTATATCCTCAAAGATCTAAACGCGCCATCAATTAATAGCGAAACATGCAGTAAAGTATTTAAAAAAGCTTGAAACTCATCAAAATCCTTTAGCGCGTAACATACTAAATGAACCTGCTAAATTCAAAAAAAAAAAAAAAGAAATTGCTTGTCTTTGCCGCACATCAGACGGATAACCCGCAAATGACAGCAACAAGCGTGAAATAAGCATTTTTGTGACTAGCACTGGCTGGACTTAACAATTTTATTTATTTTTATTTTACACTTAAGATATGAGTAATTATTGATAGTTTAGCTATATTGAAGATACATTAAATAATATATGAAAATTAATTATTTTTGCAGGGCGGTCAGACTATTTCTCTACCCACGGGAGTTTCACATCTCACTCTTTCATTGGCTGATAGTGGGCCTCGATGTATCGTGCTACAGTTTTTTCGTGTTTATCCATTAACGACGTAAATTCGTGTATTGTTGGTGACTGTAGGAATACATATATTGTCCTTTATGTTAAAATAGCTGTGCCCGCCACTTCTTCAGCGTCCTACAATATTTTGTTCGATTTTGTTTTGAAAGCAATCCACACCAAAGACCCTTACGATTTTAGTTTTTTTTTTTTTTAAGAGAAGTAACAGTCAGGCAATTAATGCCTATATTAACTCTGTTACTTCCTTTATAAAGGGATAGTAGTAGATAAGACTGATCGTTAGTGCGATAGCAAAGGTTCGCAAGCACTTCTGGTGTTCTTTAGGCGAATTAGCTAAAGCTAGCATAGCCAATTAATAATTATTTTACTTCGCCGGCGATTTAGTGCTATGTGGTAATACCGGCGTTTTTAGTTCCGCCTTAAGATTATGCTACGTATCAGTTTATGTATTTTTTTTTTTACTTAATAAAAAGTAAAGTTTTCATATCCGGTTAGTTCAACTGCGTACTTTCACTGCTTTTTCTCCACTTCCTAAGATATTTTTGTGGAAAAAAATATCCTATATTGGGACCAGGATACTTAGGTACCTCCTCACAAAACTTTGTTAAAATCGATTGGTACAAGAACCTGTGTAATCAAAGATAACTTACAAGTGGCTAAATAAATTAATAACAACTGCACGACTGGATGAAGAAAATTCAATCCTAGTGGACACAAGATAAAAATGCATAAACTACTATCTTATCACATACAAGAAATAACTAAACAATTTGAAAAAAAACCTATATCTGGTAAACTACCGGAATAACATTAAATGAAAGATGTATATGTGACCGCGCACAAGAAAGGGACCTAAGGGTGGATTTACCTATTTTTTTTTTGACTGATTGATAATAGCAGTGGTCCTGGACTTCGCCAAAGCCAAAGCATTTAAGTCAAAAACTTTCAGTGAAGCGTTTGAAAGGGTTAAACAATTTTTTTTTAATTTGAATAAAATTTAATGAAAAATCGAATGGAAGTGATTCCAAATACTCCAAGTACCGAACAATTTTTTTAAGAACTTTTAAATCGGAAATTTCGGGGTAGAGTTGAGGGTGCTGTAGCTTAGGTATTTTGCCCATCGACTACTAAGCCAGTCGCCTGAGTTCGCATTCCAGCCGCGACAATCATCAAATCAATTTTTCTGATATATATTAGTTTTTCTACTTTTCTACATATATATATCACAGGGCCCTCTTTCGCCGGTATACTCTATAGGACTAAAACGTCGCCGAAGAAAAACATTAATAAAATGGCCAATACAGCTTCAAAGATAATGCACCTACTTGACACCAGAGACACTTTAACGCTGTTCTTCAAATAACTATAAGTTGTCAAAAATGACATCTTTCTTCTGTATACCCTTTCCCAATGAAAGTAACACAGTTATTTGGTAGGCATAATTGCCTTAGTGCTACAGGTATGTTAACAACATTTACACTAGTAAAAAACGTTGAAAAAAGGTAAACGTTAAACGGCTCTCCTGTAAATATATATTATAGTAGCAGCGCCTGACAATGTATCTATGCGTCCTAACAATATTTTATTCGACCCTGGTTTGAAATAAAATCCACACCAAGTGATAAGGCACATTTTCACCTCAATGGATTCGTGAATAAGCAGAATTGCCGCATTTGGGCGAATGATAATCCAAGAGTGATTGTCGAAAAACCAATGCACCCACAAAGAGTGACTGTTTAGTGCGGTTTATGGGCTGGCCGTATCATCGGGCTGTATTTTTCCAAAATGAGGCCGGTCAGGCAGTTACTGTGAATGGTGTTCGCTATCGTGTGGTAATAACGGACTCTTTATGGCCTGAATTGGAAAATATGGATGTGGACTATATGTGGTTTCAACAAAACGCTGCCACTTGCCGCACTGCTAACGAAACAATGACTCTTTAAGCGACTATTTCAATGGCCGTGTTATCTCACGTGATGGCGATGTCAACTGTGTTGTAATTTGTGTTTTATGCAAAATCAACATCGCCCCTTACAAATTTAATCACCCTTTATTTTAGAATCACTGAAAAATTCAAGTTCGAGTTAAGGCCTTCCTACTTGAGACCATGTAAAGATATGTAAGTTTACAAGACGGAAGAAAAAGAGATTATTTGTTGATGGATATAATTCTTTGAAGATCGATAGCAGATAGGTAGATATAATTCATCCAGCATTTTTAGTAGTATTTGTCAAAATATATTTGTGTGTATTACACAGACGATGCCGGATGTCACATTTTGATGTGCGTAATGTGTTTGTTCTTCAAGCACGTACAAATTTGGACAGGATGGAAATCAAGAAGAATAAAAAGGAATAATGTGCTGTTCATGAATTTTAGGCGGAGTTGCGATACTTGCAGCAAGATGTTTACACCACAAAATCAACTTAAAAATGAATGCTTGACGAGTCATCCAGCATGTATTCTCCAAAGCATCCAGTACAATTACACAATTTTGTCATCACACAAAAATATTCAGATTTTCCATTTAAAAGATTTAATAATAAATAGTGCAGTATGAAATTAGTTTTTAATTTTCAGATTTTTGCAAATCAGAATCACACAAATATAGAACTCAAGGCACTTCTTTAATTACACAGTGCAACAAATAAAAATAAATGAACTTCCCAAAATAGGTTCGATTCTTCCTTTAAAGGGTAGTAAAACATTATACTCTGGCGAAAGTTTTATTTATGGGCCAATTTTTATCAGTGGCCCCTTCAAAAAAGGTATTTGTCTAATATCTCATTCAAACTAGGTGAAAGCACTTAACTTTTCTTAGGCAATAATGTAGCTGACGATTCGTTGAAAAAATCGTATTAACATGTTATGCCAAACAATTAATTTATTCCTGCACTTTTTTTAAATAAGAAATTTAAAAAAATTATATTTTTTACTTTTTTTCAGCATAACTAACAGCGACTCTTAAATTTTCACTTTTCAGTATATAGAAAAATTGTAGCCACGGTAACACTGAACGACTTTTTTGAACGCACCCTAAATTGCTTATCACTTTTTACCCTGAAACTTAAATTTATTGAGAATTTTATTTGAAACGCCACAAAAATTGCCAATTCCTGCATATTAACTACATTTTTGAGCACGAAACATCATACACAAGCAACGCCATCTAACGGGAAATCATGCGCATGGCGTAATCTTGTTTCTATTATTCTTCATGTTGAAAATCAAAAATATTTTTTTTATATTTGTTAGAACAATTGACGATAGTCAGCAGTTAATTTCATACCCCAAATGTTGTAGCAAGAGCTCCGTCAGTATACCCGTACATAGATATATGTGTATGTATAAATGTATGTATGTATTTTTTTTTTTTTTTGAGTATAAACTTTTTCTCTATGTGCTGGCACAAAAGATTTGGAATTTTTGTTGATTGTTTTTCTTTACTGTTCCTCCTCTCCATCATTTTTAAGTTTCAAATAAGATCACAACATCTATAGATATTTAATCTTAAAAAAGGCAATTTTGTCTTCCAGCAAACACGTGCCTTTAACAGAGGAGCAACATCTTAGAGCCAGAAAAGAAAAGAGGCTCGTTCTGCAAGAAAACACAGTCAGAAAACAGAAAAATAAAGAGAACAATAAGATATCCAAACACACAAACCCTACTTTAATGGTGCTACAGAAAGAAGCTCTCTTAAGAATAAAACACACGAGTGAGTTATCGTACAGGTAGCCCCAACAGGTAGACAAGAATTCATCTACATAAATACATACATACGTTCACTTACTTGTGTTTCCATAAAAGCATCTCTTATAGTATCGTTAGCAGTCATAATACGCGTACTTAAGCTTATTAGTGCTTTACAGGCGCTTCAAAGTGGCAATCAAAATAAAAAAAGGTAGTAGTTGCAATCATGATTGAAAATAAATGGATGACGCAAGGTATTGTTGATGCGGTTGCTTACATTCACACTTTGGCCAAAGCCGTTACATAGTGTTAACGATGCAGTGGGAATGATGTTGCTGGTGGCGTTGTGCGGTGCACCGCGGTGTAATAAAATGTAATTAATGCAACATTAAAATAAGTTGACGCCGTGTGGTAAAATTATTGATGATGACACCTCCTATAAAGACTACAAAAATGACTTAAGTGCCGCTTAAATTAATAATATTCAAGTATTTATAGATATGCCTATTGTAATCGCATGTGTGTTAACAATCTCGTATCAGAGATGGGTGTTATTCATTTTTGGGATCCAATTGAAGATTTAAATTTTGTGTGTCTTGCCAATATACAAGTGGAAATAGACTAGATAACACAATTGTTTGCCGCTAATCTAAATTTCTGTTTTCGCTATCTCTCATATAATTCAACATATCGAGTTCGAGTCTTAAAGTAGTTTGTGATTGAGGAACATCGTTCGTCCGTCATTGTCTCATTCTCACACTAGCGGATTGTCTTTCTCGTATAGCTCTACTGCGGTACTGTTATTGGTGGCTGCATATAACATATAATCGCAAATAATCTAGTGAATTCTTTCTAATAAGTCGGACTTTGGTAGAGCACCATTTATAACTCTTTTTTTTTCACTGTAAGAGCACTTAAACTCGAATTTTTCTCTGGAGGAGTACCATTTAACTCAAGTTTTAACTGGAGGAGTACCATTTTTAATTTTACCTAGCTAAATTTGGAATCTTATTTCCTGTAGGAAGGTATTGTGGTCGCGATGCAGATTTCGGAGGAAGCCTGGCGCTTAGGTCTCGAGAAAAGTATGACCAACCTCTAACTAAAACGCAAGACTCCACCTATTGTAGTTCTCAAGTTACACGATAATAATTTTAATTTTTCACTTTGTATAGGAGGTACCACGCCCACTTCCCCAATCCAGTTTGTATTTTGGTATTCTATGGCATTAGCATAGAGATTAATCGTGTAGAGCTTCAAGGCTCTATCTATTGCAGTTTTCTAGGTACACGATAATAATTTCTTACTATGTATAGGAGGTACCACGCCCACCAATCTAATTCAGTATGTGTTTCTCTACACAATGTATCTTAATAAGGGGGTTGGTTATTGATGCAAAAATCCAAGATATTTTACTTAAGAATTGGTTTAAAACTTATTTTGCAGCAACTAAAAGATTATTGTTTAGGGTTGTGTAAATATTTAAGTTTTTATTTATTTCTTCTAGATATGTTAATTTAATTTAATTTATTCTAAGTTAAAAATATGTCTAATTATTGTAACATTATTTATTTTCGTATTTTCGTATTTAATATATTTTTTTTTCTTGTTTAGTTTCAAAAAATGTCTAAATGCAAAATCGTTTTTTAATAGTTGCTTTTGTTTTGTCCAAAATAAAATCTATTCTTTATATAGAGAGAATTTAAGTTATAAAGAGTTGTTTATGATTTTTATGTTCTTAAAACTAATTATTGTTTTCATTTTCAATTCATAACAATTTTCCTTTCCTTTTTTTAATAATAATTTTATATTTTTTATTTTGTTTTAATTCTTATGAAAAATCATATTTTTGATTGCTTTTCTTTAGCAAGAGAAAAATTCAGACATTAATAAATCCTACTATTGCACATGGACACATGTAACATTTAAATGCTGTTAAATAACATTTTTGTTTAAAGTTTAAATCTAAATACTACACTGAGAAAATTAAATATGACTTAATATAGATTGAACAGAACTATTATCCGTAATATATAAATGTGGCACGATAAAGTATTTTTTTTTTATGTTACACTACAGGTTTTAAATTTAAAAATTAACACAGTTCTGCGAAAAAAAAATATTATCTTCCTTTGAAATAATGTGATGAAAAGAATGATGATGATGAATTAAAAGAATTTAAGCTTAATAACAATCTGTTTTCTCTTAGATCTTTTTGTCACATCGAAATTTTTTTCAATGTGCGTATGAAATATTACGTTGACGTTAGTGTATTTCTTCATCCGATTTAGGCATATGGAACAGCAGAAGATTAAAAATAAAATTATCTTTAAATTATTTGAGCAAAAGTTTTTATTTGTTCAATTTGAATTTGATTATTAAACACGTTATATTCTTACTATTCATCTCATTTTTTAAAAAAAAAAGTATTTTTCTGCAGAACAGTGTACTCTTTCTACTTAGATTTACAACCGCCTTGCATTATATATCGGCTGTTTTATTGTATCACCAATACAATATTGGTAACTTTATTAAAAAAAAATGATAAAAATTTAAATTTTCAATTTACAATTTATATATATATTTCTTCAATTAATTCAGTACTCTCTCATATTGTTGTATTCGTTATATTATTGTATTCTAATACAACAGTATAAACTTGTTTCCATTAAAAATTTGATATACAATTTTATCACTATTTTATGTTTAAAGCCTGGTACTCTGTTCAGTTTTTCATGCGGTATGCTGTCAAACTACCTACATAAAAATTAGTAAGAAAAAGTCATGAAAAAATGTTGCAGAAGTAATACTCTGTTTTTGGAAAAACATTGAAATATTTCTGGCAACATTTTAACAAAGCTGTGAAATAAAGCAAATGGCCATTTTTCATGCGGAATTTTTTAAACAACAGCTGATCACCTGGCTTTTGTTAACATTTGTAAAACAATGTGGTACACGTAAAAGCAATTAAATCGTAAAATTCTTTTAAAATCGCGAGATAGACACCACATTTTAAATGTGAAATAATAAATGTTGATCAACATTTTTCACAAATTCGTACAGAGTACTAGGCTTAAGAAACGTTGTATATGTACATGTTTATACTTTGGCTATGGCAAATGCCTAGTTAAAGCCTAGTGCATACTCTGTTCGAATTCGTGAAAAATGTTGAGCAACATTTATTATTTCACAAGAAAAATTTGACATTTAAAATGTGGTGTCTATCTCGCGATTTAGAAGAATTTTACAATTTTATTGTTTTTAAGTATATCACAATGTTTTACAAATGTTAGTAAAAGCTGTTTTTTTAAAAAATTCCACATGAAATAATACCCATTTGCTTTATTTCACAGCTTTGAAAAAATATTGCCAGAAACATTTCAATGTCTTGCACAGTAAAAGTAAAGTACACAGTAAAAGCAGAGTACACACTACTTCTGCAACATTTTTTCATGACTTTTTGATACAAATTTTTTATGTACATATGTAGTTTGACAGCATTCCGCATGAAAAACTGAACAGAATACTGGGCTTTAGAGAAGAAGAGCAACGAATATAAACAAACAGTCGCCATCGACATTTCATAAATATTTTAAAAACCCTAATGAAAATGTGAAAAGTAGATAAATGATAACATTTATATACATCTGTATATTTTTACTTTACCATACGTAGTATAAGGGAAAGTATAGTAATTGTGAAAAAATCGAGGTTGGGATATCGACGAATTTATACGTTTTGACATATCAAGGAGGCAAGGGGTAGTTTACTTACTCCCAAATTTAGTGAACGCTTTGAACTTACATACATATATTCCTTATGTAATATATCCATTAAAAATTCTGTTACCATTGGGTATGGAGTGTAGGCCACTCCAGATTTTTTTTAACAGAAATTTATTTGTACTTCCTCTTCTTTAAATTTTTACATTTTACTGTTCAAAAATACAATCAATACAATAAATAATAAGTGTAAACAATAAAGTAAACAAATACTGTATGTATTTAAAGACATGATACACGATACAAGGGTGGTGGGTGGTAAATTGAACAATTGTATTAATAATTGTATATATTAGAGTATCCCTTTCATCGGGTTTTGATTTTATTCGGGCAAATAATTAATCGATTTTGCAATTTTAATTTTCGTCGATTAATCGATTAAGGTTTTTAAATTATTCGAATAACTGGAAATAATCGAGTGTATTCAAAAAGTAGTAACGTTAACTTCACACATTTGAGTGTTTTATGTTAGAAAAAAGTCAACAATATTATTTTTATGATTAAAATGCACAGTGGTTTAAAAAGGTTTTATTATGGAAATCATGCGGTAGCTCGTCAACGACTTAATTTATCGTAATTAAATTTCAAAGAGACAAAACAGAGATTTCTTTTAGTAGAGGTACGAAAGCTCTCCCCTAGCAGCTTATGGTTAAGCCCAAAAAATGTATTATCTTATTATTATATTTTTGAAATATAATCAAGAGTTTATTTATTATACAAATAAAAATAAATTTTTAAATTTAGGTAGTCCTTTAAAATATCTCCCAAAAAATAAACATATACACCTAATTCTGTTTTCACACGGTAGATTGGTTCCAGGAAAATCCGTGTAAAAAAGACATTGATCAAACACAAAAATAGGTGATTGGTTCCTTATATCTAAAACCAATTAAAATTTGTGAAAAACGAGAATTTTTTTTAGAACAAGAAATCATGTTTATTTGCACTGTTTATTTGCATCTTTAGTGTATGATGAAAACTTAATAGATAGTTTCGTTGCAGAAATCAACGATTGCCTGATTGAATTTTGATTTTTTTATAGTTCTTACTGTGACTTCGTTTAAACCGAACATTTTGCCAAGGAATGTTGAGCCTTCTCCATTTCGAATGCGATCTAAAATTTCAATTTTGTTTTCTAAAGAAATGGCTTTACGTTGTAGTTTTTATTTGTAAATTTCGACGTCTTCTTTTAGAGATTCATTGATAGTTCACAAAATATTAACACATTTCAATTGCTCTAACAAGTAAAAATGCTTGTATGCACAAAAAGGGAATTCCTCTAAACATTTTATATGAAAATATTTCGGAAAACTTAAATTTTACAAATCTAAGCCCACATTATTTTGATTTGATTTTTTATTTGTTTTTATTAAATTTTTGTATTGATAAATAAATAACTAAATTAAAATGATGTCCTTCCAAACTTATTATCCGTCAAAGTACTCATTGGTCCACCTCTTCCGTCGTATCTTCATAGGTAAGAGAATTGAAAAGTCCCAACACTGGAACTTGATATGCTTAAGAGGTTTCGTAATGATATTTACTCTAAATATACGTATTTTTATGATATATTTTAAACAGAAATAAAGAAGTACTTTTAATTAAGTCAGTTATATTGTCAAATTGTTTTTTTTTTGTTTTTTGATTTACACATTTTTCTTTTTGTTTTTCTCTAAGTGTATATTAAAAGAAAAATTGTTTTGTTTTTTTTTTTTTTAGTTTTAATATCTATTTTGATATCGATTGCGAGTATAATATGGACTATTAATAACTAATTGATTTTCATTGAAATCATTATAATCGTCTGTCTCCTGGGATTCTTCTTCTTTATATATAGATTTTAAAGAACCTGGAAATGGTGTCACCATCTCCGAACTATAGGATGTAGGATCTTCATCACTATTTTCGAAGGGATCAACGGCCACATAAGAGGCGGAGAAACCTTTCATAACAATAGTGCTGTCGGTTTTAAAACGCACTAATAGGGAATCGGTGAGAGAGATAATGTCTTGAGGTATCTAGAAAAGAAATAATTTTATTAACTTGACTGTAGAAAATTTTTTTGTAGTTTTTAAAAATGTTTAACTTACTATATTCCCACAGTATTGACCGTACATGGGTCCACTAGTATCCTCCATGCCCGAATATACCTGCACATAATCATACGTACAATTTTCACTACTTTCCAATTCAAAGGTCAGGAAAATCAGTTGTACATTACTGCTAGGAGGAGCTTGTATTGTCCATTCACAATCCATATTCGTATCGTAATTATGGTTACCGAAACGTGAATGTGAATAGAATTGTTGAACTTGATTCGAGGCACGTAAATAGCCACCGCAAGCTGAAACAAAGGTGATATAAAAACTCTTATTTGGATAAATTTTTATAAACTAAAATAGAAAAATGTAAAACTTCAATCAAATTTGGCAGTTGGTGGTCAATTACGATACCCAACTAACAAGAGCTTCATTTTGCTTCTCGCTAAGAACAACTTTGCATTAGAATTTTTGTAAATTTAACAGTACAAATTTTACCTTATGTACTTCTCTGGGCGGATCCTTCGAAATTTAACGGAGATAATCTGTTAATTAAATATAATATCGCCTCGAAGATATTTTATCACGGCTGCTGAGATTTCTGAGACCATATATAGAAAAAATTCTGTGCACTTATAAAGTTGCGCATTGAACTTAATTGAGAAAAGATTAAGCCTCGATATTTCTTTGGATATTTTATTGGCGATCAACTTAGATTTAAATAAGTTCCCTAAACAAGGCGACATTCTGAGATTTCGTTTCGAAGCGCGAAAATTTTAGATCAGCAATATGTTCTTAAATCAGATCAGCAATATGTTCTTAAAGAGATATAAATCTTTTCAACGAGTTAGCTTCTTAAGAGCCAAACCTAAACAAGCGCGATGAGCGCAAACTAACTCAAAACAAAATTCTCATCTACACACAAAATTTATGAATCAAACCCAAATAGCGCAGTGTCAACGCTTAGTAATTGGGAAATCCAATGACAGAGAATTAGGTAGTGAAGTTGGATGAAAACAAACTGTCATTGTTTGCTTTGTGTAAGAGTGATTACATTTTAGCTGCTTTCTATTGCGTTACGCTCTTATTTAGGTTTGCTCAAATTTAAGCGCTTGACAGCGTTACGCTTTGCGCGTTTTTTTTTTTTTTTTTTTTTGACAGAACCTTAGCTAGTGAAGTTGATTGTAAACAAACTGTAATTGTTTTTTTTTTTTTTTTTGTTAAGAGTAATGAGATTTTAGCTACTTTCTGCTTTATCTAGCGATTTTACCGCTATTTTGTGTTTAAATTTATTACATTTTATTAAACAAAATATAAACTTATTACTGTTCATTACAGAGCGTTGCGCCTCTTATTTAGGTTTGTTAAAAGCTAGGCGCTAGACAGCGTTACGCTTTGCGCGCTTATTTAGATTAGTCTGTAGCTTAACAGCTACCTTGTACGTCGCCGTGTTTTAACAGCTTCATCACCACAAAGTACTTAACGCCAGAAGTTTCCTACATAAGTTTTCCTTACATGCTGTCTCTAGCGGTATAAAATTAATGTTACGAGGTATAATATAGAAATCAAAAAATCTCTTCATATCGAAAAAGTTTTCCAAATCACTGCCGCAATTGACAGCCTGAATTTTTGACTTCTTTATTCTGAAAATCTATTTGCTAGAAATTTTAATAATTTTTTTGATCAATAAACCAATAAAGTTTTTTATTCAATTCAAATTTTGTGTACCTTTTGCAAAACCCTTTATATCTCTTAACTTACATGTTGAATGTACAGCTGTAAAACCGCTATGTTGTTTATTTTTGTCTGTCTTGAGAACCATATATAATTGATTAGTTGATGAGGATATTGGATAGGGAATCTTTTCACCGCAAAAACGACCTAAAATCGAACTACTTTCGGAATCTCCATCATATATGGCCACGTTATCATAGGAACATTCCTAAAAAGAAAAAAAAAACAAAAGTCCGTAAGTTTTAACCGTAAGTTTTAACCGAATAATTATAAGTAAAAGGGACAGTTTCTTAAAGCCTAAAGAATCTTACCTGATGTGATTCTACTTTAAACTCATTAAATATCAATTTAATGCGATGCCCCGGTGTTGTGGAGAAATGCCAAACACAATCAGCATTCGGGGGATAAGAGTCGGGGTAATTCGGACTGTATATGGTACCAAATGGAGCAGAAATTTCATGTTTACACTCTCCCTCCTTACAGTCGTGGCCATTTTCATGCAACGAATAACCATTGTGACAGGAACAAACGTAAGAGCCGATCGTATTGCGACACTCATGTTGACAACCTCCGTTGTTAACGGAACACTCATCAATATCAGTAAAGAATACAGCAGCAAAGCCAGATCTTTGTATAGATTTATCCGAATGGAATTCCACCCTTAGAGCATTACCTTCTGAAGTGGCTGTGGGTGGTATAGAACTGCCACAATAGGTACCAATCTTTTTCAAACGATTCTCACTCATTTTGGAGTAAATTGTCACCTTGTCGTAGCCGCATTCCGATTGATGATGAGTGGCTCCCTCCAAATCGAAATGGGTAAAATTCAAAGAGATTTTGTGCTTAGGTTGAGCTATAATTTCCCAAATACAATCCTTTAACAAAGGATAAGTATCAGGGAATGAGGGCGATGTAATGGTGCCATTTGGGTACTCAATAACACCTCCACAAGCGTCTTCACAATGTTTTTTATCGCTGTGTAATTCGTAGCCAATGTGACAGCTACACTCATAACCGCCCAAAGTGTTAATGCATTCATGCTCACAGCCATGATTTTGGGTCTCACATTCATCAACTTCCTTCATAAAGGTGGCTGAAAACCCGGGCTTCTGCACTGAGGTATCGGAAACAAATTTAACAAACATCGTATCACCCGTGGATCTAGTTGTAGAAAAATATTTATTAAATATAAAATAATATTAAGGAAAGTTAGATATTTTTATAGTTACTTCATATTGGGAGGTGGTTTATAGCCACAAAATACTCCTATCAAAGGTGATTCTTGACTGGGTCCATCTCTCACTTCCACAAAGTCATAAACGCAACTGTCATGATTTTCTACTTCAAACGACTGGAACTTTAAGGCAACTTGGTAGCCTTTAGGTACTGTTATTTTCCATACACATTCCTTATTTGGTAGATAGTCTAAAGGGTAGTTAGGTGATTCTAAACGCCCCTCAGAATCGTCTATAAAAATTTCGCCGCCACACACGACTAAAAAGACCAAAAATAATTTTTATTTAGTTTCCCTCAGATTAATTGTCATATTTTATCAAAATCGATGCACAAATCTTGATTTTATTTAAAACTAGCTGTCCCCGGTGCGCTTCGCTACACCACAAAAGATAATTTTTATTGTATTTTTGAAAATAAAAGTATGGCCAAACTTTCACTCGAAAAAGCACGTTATTCTCGGATACGCCTGTGTCAAATTGCGAGTGGGTCACTTTTGTAGTAAATACTTTATTTGGGTATATGCAGTCCTGTTAATGTCCTAATCACAAGCTTTAACTCGAAAACGCACGCTATTCTCAGAATAAAAATTTCCCTATTTTCACAACAAAAATTGTTTTCGTGCGAGGTACGACGCCCACTGTTCCGATGCAGTCTGATTTTTCTAGACTATGCGTATTAACACGATAATTATTTTTTAATTTGTATGGGAGATACCACTCCTAATGTCCCATTTAAAGTAAATCGAAAGTGCCACGCCCTCGTGAACATCAAAAAAATAAGTAACCTGTTTTACCCACCGCATATCCGGTAACAAACTGCGAAAATTTCAGGAAGATCGATCAACTGGTGAAGACAACCAAAAAAAAAACAAACATACGTATATATTTTGTGCTTTTTATATATAGATTAAGTGTAATTTACCCGATTGGACAAAAATTGAAATATGCAAGTACATCGGTAATCAATTTATATTTTATAAAATGGATTTTGGCAAACCCACAATCACCTAATGTAGAATAAAGTACTGCATGAGCACAAAAAACGAAGCTCACGAGACGCTCATGATAATATTACATTAAATTCGTGTCTGATCACGATGAGTTGACAAAAATAAACAGCTAAGACCAGCGAGATAAATGCGATAAGCTTGTGGATTCTCCATAAGTATGAGTACGAGTATATGTATGTTGAATATATTCAAAATGAACTTGGGTGAGTTCAAGCAGTTTTGTTGCGTAAGTAAAACTCGAACACAGTTCGAATGTCTAAACAAAAATCACAAAATTTTTTAACAACATTACGTTTCTTTACGTTTATTTTAAGGACATCATTTCTTAAGAAATGCAAAAAGCAAAAAACCACTATTGCAAGCAAAACGCACTGAGCCTTATCCACGCGTTTACTAAACAAAACACACTGAGTGTTTCGAACATGAGACGAGTAAACACGGTGCTCACTTGTATAGAAAGTTAATTTCACTTGGTAAACTCATTGCGTTTATGATACGAACAGAGGTTTACTCACTAATAGTTTTGTATGAGTAGGCATGTGTTCAGTACGCTAGTTTGTGTTAGAGTATGACCAGTTGCTCATGAACTTATGACCACACCTGCAACTATTTATTGTAGGAGAATTTTTTATGATTCTTAGGCCTATTATTATAACTTTCCTTTAGCTAAAGTTAGGATTTTGTTGGAGCGATAAGTAGTTTTTCGCTATAATAATGAGATTAATGCTGATTGCTGAAATTTGTCCTTATAGTACGTGATAGTTACAAGTGGTTTTTAGCTTACTTTTAATAACCAACAACTATTTATCGCTCCAACAAAATCCTAACTTTACCTAAAGGTAAGTTATAATAATAGGCCTTAGGGTTGAAAACTAAAGTGAAAATTAGTAGTACATTTATATTTTATGGTTGGGGAAACCCTACAATATTTTAACTTTTTTTTGTAAAGAAAGAAAAATATTTTTTTTTAGTACAGTGTTATTGATTAAAATCTTTGCAAAAAAAGGTTATATAATTAATTATTAATTATATAATTAATAATTAATATTTGTACGTCCTGACAATATTATCTTCGATTTTGCTTTGAAAGTAATCACCACCAAATTTTAAGACTCTTATTTTATAGTGCTTCACGTATATGTATTTATTTTATATAAAGGTATCCATCCCTGGATAAAATTCTAAAAATTATTGTAAAATATTTTAATAACAATGTAATTCCACAAAGTAAAAAATACAAATCAAATACAAATTTTATTCAATTGGCTATTTGACAATAAGAAATTCATATTTTGTCATTTTTGTAAAACAGCGCCATCTGTTGTGCAACCGTGTTTAAAATATTCCGCTTTCAAAAATAAAAGATGCCCTTAAGTATGCAATACCTTTAAATCGATACTTTCACTGCTTTTTCTCCACTTTCTCTTGGAAATAAGATATTTTTGCGGAAAAAAGTATCCCATATAGGAATCATGATACTACGTTACCTCCTTACAAAATTTTGTTAAAATCCATCTAGTAGGTTTTCCGTGACAGACACGGAACACAGACAGAAAGACAGACAAGAAATGAGTTACAATTTTATTATTAAAAGTAACTCTTGGAATCTTATAAGCAGCCGCATTAATACCTCCAAAGAACGTAAACTATTGCTTGCCTTGAACTACATTAATATGTTGTATGTTTTACATACATACTGAGTTCGCTCTACCACAAAAAATAAACTTTAACGTGAAACTACACGCAAAGAAAAACCATGGTTATGGTATGGTCATAGGAACCACATTATGTTCTCTGTAACAATATATGGTTACCATAAACACATTTTAGTTGTATGTAATATTACTTTGGTCCCAGTAAAAAAGTTTTGTTTAAAATTTTGTCATTAAATGGTTACTACGTACAAAAAATTCAACATGGTTGGTTTTAACTATTTAATGTTTAATTCACAGCCAAAGTTTTTTCGTAGGTAACCAAAAGATTTTTAAAAATAAAAATTATTTGGTTGTTTATGTCATCGGAGCTTATTGGTTTGTGCTTTAAAAAAATAATAAAAAATGTAAAAACAATTGTTTCGGGAATTAAATTTAAAATTAAATATTTAATTATTTCTTTTTCGCTGTTGAATAGAGCGCGCGGCAACCATCTTCTCTGGATACCCGCAATTCGAGTCCTCTCGGTGTGAGACTGTAATTTATTTTTAATTTTTAGACCAGAGAAACTAATAAAACCACGAAATCATGAAAATCATCAGGGATAATATTACTGATGATGCAATGTTCGCAGATACAAAACGAAATTGATGTTGTTCTCAATCACAGTTTACAAGAATTCTTTCGGGGACAAAAAAGACTTTACTTTTTACTTGAAAGACTACATGAAAAAGGTGTTGGGTGAATTTGAAAAGAAATCCCCCGAAAATTATGTCTTCAAGAACAATTCTTTACTGGTAAATCCATGAACTGCGATGGTATGGGCCATGTGCGAATCCCGTTAAATCGATGGCCAAAGTGTTTCCTGCCTTATATCCTTGAAACACGGTTTGGAAGAAGAAAAATGCTAATTAAATTTTTTTATCTATGTATTAATAAAATCATCTGTTTTTTATATAAAGTCATTAATAAAAAATAATTAATAATTATTAAAAAATTTAATAATGTAAAAAACTGGCATATCCATTTCATATTTTTTAACCATACTATAATCGTTAATTTAACCACAATATTATAATGTTCAACAATAATATGGTTTTACTACAACCATAAATTGTTGCTCTTAGATTATGGTTACCTCAACCAAGTTTTTTCTTTGCGTGTACTTAATTGAACAAAAACTTCTACTACTTACCCTCAAATTCAGCTTTAAAACCACGATGACCGTCGGTACGATGAGTATTTACATAAGTCAACAGCATGCGGCTGGAGGCAGTTGTTAGAATTTCACTTGTTACTTTGCCACAAAAACGAGCAATCAATGGAGATTTTTGCCAATAACCATCACGAACTTCTAAATAATCTGATTGGCAGTCTAGCGATTTGAAAATGTTCTAAAGCAGAAAGAAAAGAGTTAAGAGAAATTTAAACACTTCGTAGTTCTTTTGTAAAAGCAAGGGTAAATAAAAATGTGTGTGAAAGCCTGTGCATGCATGTGTGTAGATGGTAGATGTGTGTAAGTAAAAAGCAATTGGTTAACTACATATCTACAATGTAAACATACCAAATTTTCCAACTTCAAAACCACTCTTTCGCCATGTGTGGCTGTAATACGCCATTCACAATGTTCGGTGTCATTTGTTAAAGCCCCAGCTGTATAATACGAAGGACTGGCAAATATTCCTGCATTCTCTTGGAAAGTGCGGCCGCAACTAGGACATCTATACAATAAATTAGCCTGAGCCACATCACCCGCACTTAAACGTAAACGTTGTCCAATTTCTGGTCGCTTCTTGCCCTTCATTTCGATGGGTAGAATGGTGTCCAAGTAGGTTCCCTTTGAAAAGGTGTTACGTGCATAGTGCATAATCGAATCATAATCATAAGCCATGCCCAATGAATCCACTTCGTCTGGTGTTAGTTTATTAAAGTTGTAATCTTGTCCCTTCATAATGTTGTTGTGTTCAATGATAACATGATTGCCGCGATCTGGACGGGTGTGTTCGTGCCAAAAACCCACAACATGGCCCAATTCATGAACAACAATGCCAAATTTATCACAATTGCGGCCAATCGAAATGGCCTGTGGACCATTGCCACGCTTGCCAACAAACGAACAGCAACTGTAAACATTTACAAAATTCCAAAAATACAATACGAAAAACAAAAAAAAAGAAAAAGAAAACAAGAAATGAATTGCAAACATAAACATAAAATTTGTAATTTGTATTGAAACACCATTAGCAACACTTTAAATGAAGTGTAAATTTGATAGCTGTTATGCCATTTATATCTATGTATGTATGTTTATATGTGAGTGTGTGGCTGTGTGTTGTTTTTGCAATAAATATAAATGGAATTTACACGTTATTACTTACCCGCAACCGCGTATAGTGAAAACAATATAATTGGGATGGTTCTCTGGCTCTCGTTCTACAAACTTAATGCAAGTCGAGTTCTCCCAATGCCGCATGGCTTGTTTAAATAGGGCTTTGTGCAGGCCACTAAAATTGCCATCAATTTCATAGGGTATGACACCATAATCCCAAACACGTTCTTTTTTTGCGGTAACAGCACGTGGTAGGCGTCTGTGCTCACGCACAAAACTAAATTCGCTAAAAATTAATACAATAAATAAAATCACTTTGTTGGCAAAAGCTAAACTATCACATACTCATCTTCTTGCTCAGCCTCATAGACAGGCAATATATCCACTGGTCTCTCATAGTCCTCATCATTTTCCGATAACTTAGAATATCTCATTTCATTACTCGATGTGTCATTTTCCACATCGGTTATGTTATTAAATTTTTCAGTATAAAATACATTCGTTTCCGAATGATGAAGATTGTGCTGCTGCTGGTGCTGGTGCTGCTGTTGTTTTTTTGATTGTCTTAATCTACTCACAGGACGATTGAGTTCTTCCTTTAACTGTTGTAGCTTTGCATTATACTCGGAGCGATGATGGTGACCATAACTGCGTCTATTTTATTAGGAGAAGAGCATTTAATACAAAAATTATAATCAAACTTTTTGTTTATTATATTTTTGAAACTCAGTTTTGTTTTTAAGTCTTAAGCCTGGTTTAGTTTTTCATGCGGAATGCTGTCGAACTACATACAATTAAAATTTGTATAAAAAGTCATCAAAAAATGTTGCCGAAGTAGCACTCTGTTTTTGCTGTGGAAAAACATTGAAATGTTTCTGGCAACATTTTATCAAAGCTGTCAAATAAAGCTAATGAGCATTATTTCATGCGGATTTTTTCAAACAACAGCTGATCACTTGGGTTTTGTTAATATTTCTAAAACAATGTGGTACACGTAAAAGTAATTAAATCGTAAAATTCTTTAAAATCGCGAGATATATACCAAAAAATGACAAAATTATCATTTTTAGTACTTATTAAGTATTTGAAGCAAAACATGTATAAATGTGAATAGCTACAGCTCAAACAACATATCGTACACACATACTCATTTCAACTTAAATAACTACAAGTATAGGCAGAGAACAAGTGTTCGCATACTTGTTCATTATTTTTCGCAATACAACTAAGTATAAGTAAAAGTTGGATAAAGTATTGGCTATACCCATACTTGTAAGTATAGAGTGGGAATAAGTACAAGTATGTAATTACTCTAAGTATACTTAGAGTATTTTATAAATATATGTAACTATATGTATTAATTATTTTACAATTTAAAAATACGTTTATTCATTCCTTCATGCTAATATAAAAATTATCTTGGTTCTCCATACTTAACCAATGTTCGGTTATAAACAAAAAATTGCCAATCACCATCCACCTTTTTATACACACAATTCCTAAAAGTAGTTGTTTTACTTATAAGTATACTTATAGTATTATAACTACTTTTCCATACTTGTAAGTATTAGGTAGTTATAAGTATGGGTATGACAGATACCCATCACATCTACCTACAACCAGCTGTACTCATACATGAATTACTTATACATTTTTAAGTTCATTGTGTATAAATAATGTTTGTTATAAGTATTGAGTACAACCATACTTATTTCTCTGCAAATATGTATGTGTAGGTATTTTTTGTGTTAAAAGTATAAGTATTACTAATACCTAAAAATATGTGTAAATACTTGACAACGTTTATTTTATAAGTACTTTTTGTCAGTCTCTGATAGACACCACATTTTAAATGTCAAATTTTCCTTCTGAAATAATAAATGTTGCTCAACATATTTCACAAATTCCGTGAAACAAACATTATTTTTGTTTAGCATTGGCTGGACTTTAAAAGTTTATTTTTTTATTTTAGACTTAAAGATATTAAAGATACAATAAATAATAAATGTACAAAAAAAAAAAACAAGGAACATTTTATATTTTATCTATCTCGCGATTTGGAAGAATTTTTAGATTTTATTGCTTTTAAATATACCACATTGTTTTACAAAAATTTTACTAAAAATTCCACATGAAATAATGCCTATTTGCTTTATTTCACAGGTTTGATAAAATGTTGCCAGAAACATTTTAATGTCTTTTCACAGTAAAAACAGAATACTATTCTGCAACATTTTTTCATGACTTTTTCATACTTATTTTTTATGTATGTAGTTTGACAGCATTCCGCATGAAAAATTGAACAGAGTACCAGGCTTTATGAAAAAAAATTCCAACATTTGTAAAATAGGGTCGAAGTTTAAATTTTCCCTTTCACATTTACAATTTGAGAAACTAGAGAAATACAATTTAATTAAAAAAAAAATAAACCTGTACTAGATTGCTCGAGATTAAAGAAAGTTTGTTGATTTATTGTCAAAAAATCTTAGTTTGGACACTTTCTTATGAATATAATGCCAGATAACTGAGAGAGAGAGAGAGAGATGAACATCTGGGTGACAACATGTGTCTTTTATTAACGTGGGTACCTGCCACGATGACCCAAACCCACAACGCCCCCACGAAGTAAATAGAGTGAGTAGCAATTCGAGACCATTTATTAAGACATGACCATCCCTTTGCTTAGGAACAAAGTCTATCTGAAACTTCTACCAATCTTTGGATCATGGCACCCGGTTGCGATGCTATTCCATGCCGAGTAAGCCTAAGCTCTCCATACGATTTGGGTTTAATAAGCAATCATATTGTCTCCCGCAGGGCTACACAGAAACAGGTATACCCATGCTACCAGATAAAAGACTCCGGTCAGACTTCACAACCGAGGTTACTACCAGTTGAACTAAAAATAGTCCGGGACTGGTGTACATTTTAAGTGTCAGCCTATTACTGTTCAAATATAAGAAGTTTCTATGAAAATATCAGGAGAGTACCTATTGCAGCTCAAAAAATAAGGAACAATTTTTAATTATTATAGCGGCTATGGCAGCACATCTACTGTAAAAAATTTCAAGAGCCTACTTTGATTAAAAAAATATAGCCATATACGTCCAAATCATGTCACTGTCGGAACACCCTTTTATTTTATTATTTTTTATGGCGGCCATGGCAATTCCTTTTCTATGATTATATCTATAGTCTACATATTACGATTCAAAAAATAAGGCAATATAAGTGAACAATATGTCGCTGTCGGAAAATCCTTTTATTTTTAGTAATTATCATAGTGGCCGTGGAAATATATGTTCTGTACATGTGCAAATCACGTCACTGTCGGAAAACCCTTTAATTTTTGATATTTCTTACAGAGGCTGTAGAAATATAACATCTGTGCAAATTTCAAGAGTCTGTCAATTATGGTTAAAAATTAGACCACATTCATGCAAATCACGTTACAATCGGAATACCCTTTAAATATAATTTTAACTACTGTCTGCAAATTTTAAGTGGTTGCCTCCTACATCTTAAGAAATAAAGACATAAACGTAAATAGCACGTCACTTTCGGAACACCCTATAAGTTTTAGTATTTGTTGCTATAGCGGCAACAGTACATCTTCTGTGAAAATTTCAAGAGTCTACCTATTATGGTTTCAGAGATAAAAGGCGCTGACAAACGGACAGACATTGTTGAAAACAATAGGGTTACGCTTAATGATTTACTCAGCTGTGTTCACGCGTACACTGATCAGTCATCGTTCTCGTTAAAAATGAAACGATGATATAAAGACCTAGACTTAGTTCAATAAATTCTTTTAACGATCTGTACGAATCAGCAAAATCTACATCAGATTAATTGAAGCCACATTGACATCCAATTGTTTTCGTTCGTTTAGGATTCGGGAGAATAGTACAAATATATTGTAAAAAACAATTTTTCCAGCTGTATTTAATGAAATCTCCAAACATAAACTTCTCATTTAGTTTATTAAATTTTGGGCATAAGAATCGGGTTTGATTCAGAAAGTTTGAAAAATCCACTGACGATCTGGTTATCACCAGTGAAATAGCTTTATGGATATGCTTTCCCCATAATAATTTCTTTGGATTATATTTTTTGAAAATAAATATTTTATGATTCGTTTCTAAAATATTTATTTAATAAATTAGGAATGCGTTATTAGAAAGAAATAATGTATTTAATAAAATCACCAAACATAAAAATTACTATAAATGTTATCCATAAAAAGTGAAAAATGTCGAAAAAATCTACAAACTGTTGTTGATTAAGTGTGCGATATCTATCTTCGCAGATAGTGTCCAAAGTTTTTGTCAAAATATTCGACAACTAAATAAAACTCCGGTTTCTGTTAAATAACGTTCTTACAAAAAACAGTGAAGCAAAATCGCAACTCACCTATGTTTTCTACCTCTACGATGTCGTCTCTTCACAATCGTGCTGCTTCCCTTAATTTCATGAATTTCGTCTAATTTCATGCCATTTCCGCCAGCATTGCTATACACATTGGGCAACGTTGAACGTTGTATTGGCAAGGAGGTTGGCAATATGACCACTTTACGTTCTGATACAAAATTATTACCCGTATCCAATTCAATATCCTTGGTATTTGATTGTATTTTACGCTGATCGACATTACGATTACCCAAGCCAATTGAAGATTTATTGTACTTTTCCTCTTCGGCTTGAGACTTTTGCATGGCCAACAAATTAAAGTCAAATTTTTCGCCGGATGTATTAAATGTCTTATCCAAAGGACCCTTATCGGGTATATTTTGTTCAATTTGTTTAGTCTTTTTTGTTTCCATGACAATGGGATATTTACGTGGAGTTGTAGTCTGTTCTTCCGAGGAAATAACTTCATTTTTTAAATTAATGGAAGCATAGTTCGAATTGCTAGAGGGTTTAATTAGTTCATTTGCGGACTAGGATTATTGGAAACCATATAAATGTTATTAAGAATTTGTAGCAGCTGTTGAGCAACTTACCTGCATTAGATCGTTATCCAATTCCGGTTTGTTACTGGGCAATTTAGTTTTTCGTCTTATAATATCGGTAAGACCTTCTTCCTCTACTTGCAAACCCTCATGATAGACTTCTTGTTTCAAAATTTCCATTTCCTTTTGAAATGTTTCATTATATTTAAGGGGTGGCTCTTTCATGGGAGCATCTGCTTGCGGCTCCTCCCATGCTTGAGTACTAGCCACTATAGGGTAACCATCACCATCATATTCCACATCGGGCAAAGCTATGTCACCCATAAAACCATCTGTAAATACAAATTAATTATTAATGAAGTCTAACAGATTTAATGAGCCTTAATATTTATATGCCAATTTATTTATAATGAATATTAATGTAGTCATATAAATACTCGTATTTACAATCCTTTTTCTCACATTCATCGCATTGCATTACGTTTTTCATAATTAACTTTCTTTATTATAACCACCCCAATTAATGCAACATTTTTCCATTCATTTTAAAATAAATACAAAATAAATGATCCAGTAAATAAACATACGCACTGACTGACATGCACATGCACATACACATATCCGATCCAATTATTTGCAGGAATGCAAATATTTATCCCTAAAAGAAAGTGCATTGTAATGCATTCAACGTAATTAACAGGTAATTATGTGTAACGTTTTTATACTCGTATTTGTATGAGTATTTTTGAATAAATTTCAATAAAATTTTAATTTCACGCTGACTGTGCCATTCTTCACATGACATGTTTGCAGGTGTTTGTGGAGGATGATATACACACTAGTACATATGATTAGACCCACCTAAGATTTGGTTTTTTGCAGGCTTTATATTTAAAATTTTTTTTACAGCTAAAATTTTGCTATCATCGAAAAGAGCATTTTCTTATTCCTACAAAAGTAACGACAACATTAAAGTTTCCCGCAACGGTGTTTTAAAGGTCCTTTTCCAAATAATACATTTTTTTCCGTTCGTTTGTTTAGAAGCAGTGTATGAAAACAAACAAAACGTTTCGCAAACGTTTCATGCGGAGATATAAACTTTTTTAAAGTTTTAACGGTTTTGTACATGGTTTTGTACATGAGCAAAACCAAAACAAATACTCTTTGAATGACAAAGAGCGCAAGAAAAAGAATTGACGTTTCACTCATCTGCTTGCCATGATATACATATTCCTGCAATCGTACAATTGCAAACAAAATAAAAGCAGAAACGTTTTTTTTGGTGATTGAAACTCTTTTGTTTCGACACCAAAAATCAAATCTCGAGTTGGTAACCATGCAGAAAATGGAAAGAAAAAGAAAAGTAAAGTTTTTAATTTGAAATGGTTACTATGTTTTATAAATTTTGAGTTTTTCTTGCTTTCTAGACTTAATAAACTTCTCATTTGGTTTATTAAATTTTGGGCATAAGAATCTGGGTTTTTATTCAAAAAGTTTGAAAAATCCACTGACGATCTCGTTAAGAACCAGTGAAATAACTATATGGATATACTTTATCCATAGTAATCTGTTTGGATTTCTATATTTTTGAAAATAAATATTTTATGATTCGTTCATAAAATATTTATTTAAAAAAAAACGCATAATTCCTATTTAATAAATAGGAATTATGCGTTTTTTAGAAATAGATAATGTTATATGTATATTAAAATTCCAAATATAATTTTTTAAAACAAATCTATATATATATATACATAAGTTTCATTTTGTTTCTGCAAAGTTTATATGAAAGGTAACGTCAATACCAAGGTATAAACGGTCTCTGTATGTGTATTGGTTCATGAGTTATAGCCGGAATAGTTGGCGTGGTACCGCCCACACAAAGTGAAAAATTATTATCGTGTTCCTGGCGAACTGCAATAGAGAGCACTTTGAAACTTTGCAAGAGTAGCCTTTGTGCTAAGGCGCATAGTCTGTCAAAATACAGAATGTATTGGGACAGTGGGCGTGGTACCTCTCATCAAAGTGAAACATTATTATTGTGTATATAGAGAACTATAAAAGGTATGGTCTTCAAAGTGGGTACAAGTAAACCCCATACCCTGAGTTGGGATAGTGAGCGTGGTACCTCCCATACAAGGTAAACAATTATTATTATGTATCTAGAGATCTGCAATAGATAGCGCCTTGATATTTTGCATCAGTAACCCACATTTTAAAATACATTGTTTAGAGAAACACAGACTGAATTTGAAAGGTGGGCGTGGTACCTCCTATACAAAATGAAAAATTATTATCGCATACCTAGAGAACTACATTAGGTATAGTCTTGAAACTTTGCAAAAGTGACCCTGATACTAATGTGCATAGTCTAGCAAAATACAGACTGGATAAGAGTACTGGGAGTGGCACATCCCATTAAAAGTAAAAAAATTGTTATCGTGTTAATACGTATAGTCTAGGTTGGATGGGGACATTTTTGAATTAAGAATAGCGTGCGTTTTCGCTTTAAAGGTTGGTCATAGTTTTCTTCAAAGTGTTTATTGTATATTTTGTGGATGGGTGTAGCGAAGCGCACCGGGGATAGATAGTTTAATATATAACTTTCTTCTTCATTTAATAAAAAGCTTGAACTCCAATATATTTAAAAAAATGTTGGCTCGTTCAAAGGTATTTGGCCCTTTTAAATCTTTCGAATTGGCCCTAAATGAAAAAACTTTAAATGCATCACTGATATTTAATAACAAATTTAATCCATTAAGGACTCATCGAATGAGATTTCTTAGGATTAATTGCAGCTATTTTAAACTAGGAACATAATTCACAGTAGACATACAACAGGGTTTCATTTCGTATTTTATTCAATTAGTGACGCAATTATGTACTAATTACTTAATTTGGTAATTGAGTTCTCGTATGGTAAATTGAGCTTAATTGCGTAAATTCTCTATTTGCTCAATTAAGGCATATGTGTGAACAGGGTATAACTTAAAATTTGGTGTGGATTACTTTCAAAGCAAAATCGAACAAAATATTCTCATTCTCACAACGTGTGTGGGCACAGCTAGTATTATCTAAAATTTTCCATTTACAAAAATACAAGGTGCTGCCATGTTTTCAGCATTATTAAATCTTTTATAGAAAAAAAGTTATCCTACATTTGAAATCTTTAAAGAAAAATACTTCGTGTACAAATGCGGTCCTTTCACATTTATTTACTTATTCAATGTTACAATACAATTACAAATTGTATTCTAACTTAATTACCGATCATAGTAACGAAGACCTTTATTCGCTGTAGTGAAACACCCAGAGTCTTTGTTGGGAATCGAACCCAAAACCCTCAGACCGATAGACTAGCACCCACTAGCCTACACGGGCTTAGATTTAAGAGAAGTAAATAAATTATATTTGCTTTTTTTAGAATTTCTGATTTTGTTAAAATTTTTATGAACCCATTTACCTTTTAATTGTCTTTCTATTTCAATGCTTTTATGATTTCATTAATTAATAAATATATTAAATATTCAATTTAAACAAAATTTAATTTAAATTTTAAACTGCTGACACTGGTTTCCTGTTATATTTAGATTCTTACAAGTGACACCCACTTCCTTAATCACTCATACAATTTTTATTTCTGCTGTTACAATTTTTTGTTTGTACCCAAACTGTAACACTTTATTCACAAATTAATACTAAGACTCTCCCTCCCTCTATATGTAAATATAAAAAATATATAGAAATAAAAAAAAAATGTTTTTCTATCACATATGGCTTTAAATGCTATACAAGCGCTCATTAAGATATTTTCTCCAGTTTTTTTTTTTTTTTTTTTAATTTGATCCTTTCTTTTTTTGAGCAGCTAAACAACCTTTCATTTAACCCATAAATAAACATATGTATGTCTGCCATTATTACAAACACAATATAAATGTTTGATAAAACGTGTGGGAATGTTGGTAGTTATTTTCACAAATTTGTAAGATTTTCAGGCCAAACAAGTTCAGAAAAAAAAAATCAAATAAGAAACTTAAATGACACACAACATTCGTAAAAGGATAAAGGACATTTTGTCAGCATGTTCATCATAATCATTGTCAGCAGACAACTACGCGTACGTCAGCATAAATATTAAACTAAAATTATTTTCTTGTCACATGTATCAAGCCAGCCTGGCAGGCATCATCTTGTCCATTGTTAGAATTGTAGATGAAATATAAAACTGAAATTTAAATGTTTAAACTGAAATATTAAGTGGTTTCCTCCTA
This sequence comes from Phasia obesa, assembly GCA_949628195.1. Taxonomy (NCBI): domain Eukaryota; kingdom Metazoa; phylum Arthropoda; class Insecta; order Diptera; family Tachinidae; genus Phasia; species Phasia obesa. The sequence continues at coordinate 24,655,312 of OX451215.1, read as the reverse complement.
AAGCTTAAGAAATAAAGGTATAAACGTAAATAACACTTTCACTATCGGAACACCCAATTAGTTTTAGTATTTGTTGCTTTAGAGACCACAGTTATACACCTTCTGTGAAAATTCCAAGAGTCTACCTATTATGGTTCAAAGCTTAGGCCATATACATGTATATCACGTCACTATCGGAACACCTTTTAATTTTTAGGTTTGTTTTTTATATTTGTTTATATAGCGAACTAAGTGTTAATTGCTGTTTGTAAATTTTAACTGTATGCCTCCTACAGTTCAAGAAATAAACACATAAACGTAAATAACACGTCTCTATCGGAACACCCTATAAGTTTTAGTATTTGTGGCTATAGCGTTTTTACCATTTGGGTACGGAACCCTAAAAATGAATATTTTTTGGAAATTAGCAACATAAATTTTTTTTTTTAATTCAAATGGACGTTTTGGGGGGTGTGATTGAAGGAAAAATGGCATTTTAGAAGCTTCAGGGTCCAAGTTTAAGTATTTGAATATTTGCTGACTATATAAGTTGCATTTGATAAACAAAAGTATGAGAAAACCTACAAACCTCCTAAGGGGAACTTTTTTCTCTTTGGCCCTTTTTTATTTTCAAGCCTTAACAGTCTATGACCATAAGAAATTTTTCTGCCAAGTTTCATTAGTCTAGATGCACTCAGTAAATTTTCAGAGCCAATATAAGCTACAAAAAAAGTAATTTCCGCCTAGATTGGCAAAATACCCCATGTTTGCTCGACTATGAAAAAATTTAAAGGTTTCACTTATTATAGCTGCTTAGGTACACAATGAATTAGTTATGCATTATGCAGGAGGTACCAATCCGATTGTTCAAAGCCAACCGCTAGATATTACAGATCATACTTTTTACCTTATGTGGGAGGTACCATACCCAATGTTCCCATACAGAGAGTTTTTTGTTAGATAAGGACGATACTCGTTCTGAATTTCTACACTCTACCTACTACAGTTCCCTAGATACTCGATAATTGTTCATCTTATATAGGATGTATAATGCCCACTGTTCTAATCTGGACAAAATCTTGCACAAAATTTCGAAATTCACTCCTATTATAGTTCTCTAAGTACACAATAATTTTTTATTTTGTAAGCGAGGTACCACACCACTATGCATATAAATAAGGGAGATATTCGTACAAAATTTCAACACTCTACATGTTACAGCTTCCTTGGTACATGATACTAGTTTATCACTTTATACTGAAGGTGCTAGGCCCATTGTTCCAATTCAACCTCTTTTTTACTAGACTATGCACATTGAACGGCGTCGGCTGAGTAATTTTATGTGGACGGCAGATGTGACGGGTCTTAAGTTTGTTTGGCCGTTCAAGTTTTCGGTTAATAAAAAAATAAAAAACAAAACAAAAAAAAAAAATACGTACATTCAACAATTTCTAGGCATGGCAGAAACAAAGTACATACGTAGGCGATAAGACTGATGGCAATTTAAGGCAGGTGCAAGACAAAGAAAACATTTCATCGGCGGCGGCGAACTATCGGCTGCGACTCAATCAGCTTGGTTCTTTGCTTTAAAAAAACACAACCCTGATAAAATGAAAAATGTTATCGTTTAGAAAATTTTCTAAAAATGGTTTGGTATTATGGGATGTTAAATTTGTTTCCGTATTATTTCACATTTTGATAACATACTGCTTTCACACTCTCACACTTTCTCATTGGATTCAAGTATTTGACAAGTCTTAATACTCAGTATAATAGTGTGAAAAGGGCTTAAGTAACATAATGGTAAATATTTGCTTTGTATAAAATATCAAAAAATATATAACCTATTTTACCCACAGTCAGATTGGTCCACTGTTGTAGGCAGCTATAGCTTTCTGACAAACAAACAAACACATTTTGTGTTTTATATATCGTCAGCTAAAATGCAAAAAGGCGTAACTAACAAAAATACAAAATAGAGTTTTAAATTGATTATCATGAATACCATTGAACTGCATGTCTTGACATCATTCTAGACTTTGAGATCAAAAATTATGCTTTTATTGACAAAAGAGAAAGGGTCGTATAATATACTATATATATTTTTAGTTATACAAAGGTCTTTGCTTCTCCTGTAAAATATTTTTTTTTTTTAGTTACGCCTTTTTAGGATTCCGTACCCAAAGGGTAAAAACGTAACCCTATTGTTTTCGCTACAATGTGTGACCGTCTGTCAGCGTCATTTATCTGCAACCGTAATAAGTAAACTCTTATAATTTTCACAGAAGATGTATAACTGTTGCCGCTATAGCAACAAATACTAAAACTTGTAGGGTTTTCCAATAGAGACGTGTTATTCACGTATATGTGTTTGTTTTCTTATCTATAGGGTGTTCCGATAGTGACGTGATTTTCATGTATATGTCCTAAGTTTTGAACCATAATAGGTAGACTCTTGAAATTTTCACAGAAGGTGTATAACTGTGGCCGCTATAGCAACAAATACTAATACTTATAGAGTGCTCCGAGAGTGATGTGCTATTTACGTTTATGTTTTTATTTCTTGAGCTGTAAGAGGCAACCACTTAAAATTTGCAGATAGTAATTTAAACGATGTTCGCTTTTCAAGCAAGTATACAAAATTAAACCTAAAAATTAAAGGGTGTTCCGATAATGACGTTATTAGGACGACTCTTGAAGCTTTTATAGAAGGTGTATTACTATGGCCGCTATAACAAATAGTAAAAATTAAAGAGTGTGCCGAAAGTGACGTGATTTGCATGAATATGGCCTAATTTTGTAAAAAGTTTGTAAAAAGTTGAGGAGTCAATCCATTATGGATAGACTCTTGAACTTTTCACAAATGGTGTATTACTATGACCCCTATAAAAACACTAAAAATTAATAAAAATTAAAAGGATGTTCCGACAGTGACGTGTTTACATGCAAACCACACCTTATTTTTAAACCGTAATAGGTAGAATCTTGAAATGTTTACAGTAGATGTTGTACTTCGGCCGCTGTAACAATTACTAACTAAATGGTGTTCCATCACTGACATGTCTTTCACGTATGTTGCCTTATTAGAAGCATATTGCGCAATTTTCGCGAGTACGACTTTAATTTTAAAATTAAAGGGTACCCCATATGACAAGAAAAAATTACAATTTGAATTTTTAAAGTTGTACTAAACATTGTACGGAACTCTACGTGTGTAAATCTAACTCCCACTTGCCTGATTTATTTCATTTCAGTTAACAATATATAGATATTGCAGTATAGTAAAAAAAGTTTGTGTATGTACATATATTTTTAACAGGTTTAAAATATTAGGAGTGAAAAAACTTAGTGTTTAAAAATTTTTTAAATAAAATTATAGTAATTTTTATAAATAGTTATTGTAGTTTTTGACCTTTTTTTATATTTGAATTCTATTTTTTAACAAGCACAAGGTCTTTTTTATAAAAATGTTTTAACAATTTTTATTTTCAAAAAAAAAAAAAAAATTGTTAAAACATTTTTATAAAAAAGACCTTGTGCTTGTTAAAAAATAGAATTCAAGTAATTTTTATAATTTCACAATTTTTTTAAACACATTTAATTTCTATCCAACACAATATATTTTTGCAGTATTCCCTTATGACTTTATTATTTAAATTTTTAAATAGTTTTAAGTTTAGGTTAAATACACGCTTGTATGCTTCTGATTGTAACCAGAGTTATCAGATATGGCGATTTCTCGCGAAACGTGGCGATTTGCAATCTGTTAGGCGATTTTTAAAATAGTTGGCGATTTTTTCTTGACTTTTTGCCAATTTTAGAAACTGAATTAAGGAATATCAAAATGGATAATGAAAAAATTTAAGTTATAAAAGACAAAGTTAGGGTTCCGTACCCAAAGGATAAAAACGTAACCCTATTGTTTTCGCTACAATGTGTCTGTCCGTCCGTCTGTCAGCGCCTTTTATCTCTGGAACCATAATAGGTAGACTCTTGATATTTTCACAGAAGATGTATAATTGGTGCCGCTATAGCAAAAAAAAAAAATTAAAATTATAGAGTGTCCCGATAAAGACGTGTTATTTACGATTATGTCTTTATTTCTTGAACTGTAGGAGGCATACACTTCAAATTTACAAACAGTAATTAAAACTTAGTTCGCTATATAAACAAGTATAAAAAAAGCAACCAAAAAATTAAAGGGTGTTCCGATAGTGACGTGATATGCATGTATGTGGCCTAAGTTTTTAACCATAATAGGTAGACTCTTAAAATTTTCAGAGAAGGTATATATAGAAGGTATACCTGTGACCGCTTTAGCAACAAATTCTAAAACTTATAGGGTGTTCCAAAAGTGACGTGTTATTTGAGATTATGTCTTTATTCCTTGAGCTGTAGGTGGCAACCACTTAAAATTTGCAGACAGTTATCGAAAGTATATTCGTATACAAAATTTAACATAAAATATTAAAGGGTGTTTCGATAGTGACGTGATTTTTATGTATGCATATGGCCTAAGTTTTGAGCGATAATAGGTAGAATATTGAAATTTTTACAGGAGATGTATTACTATGGTCACTATAACTAATATTAAAAATTAAAGGGTGTTCCGACAGGGAAGTGATTTGTGACTCTTGAAATTTTGTACAGAAGATGTGTTGCGACGGCTGATAAGACAATTACTAAAAATAATGGGTATTCCGACAGTGACATGTTTTTCGCCTATACTGACGTATTTTCTTAATCGTACTAGGTTAACTTTTGATATGTTTATAGAAAGGTAGTTGCCATGCCCGCTATAACAAATAATAAAATTAAAGGGTGTTCCGACAGTGACATGATTTTTAAGTAAATATCCTTATTTTATTAACTCTTGAAATGTTTACAGTAGATGTGTTACTTTGGCCGCTATAAAAATTGCTAAAATTTGAAGGGTGTCCATTAGTGACATGTTTTTCACGAATATTACCTTGTTTTTTGAACCGCAGTCGGTAGACTCCTGATATTTTTATAGAAAATGTATTACCATGGCCGCCATAACAATAATTACTAAAGTTTAAAGGGTGTTCCAATAATTATGCAATTTTCGCGAATATTACTTTAATTTTTAAATTAACAACTGGAATTTTTAAGTTATATTGTACATAATACGGAACCCTACGTGTGCGGGTCTAACTCACACTTGACTGATTTATTTATATTCAAAGATGATTTTACTTGTGGAAACTGGAAGTTTTCGTAAAATATAAATTTATTAAAAAATTAGGAACATTTTTCCATTTTAAAATTTTGCAATTCATTATCACAAATAAAATTAATTATTGTCCAAAAGATATTTATTAAGCCTTACATACCTTCGAGTGTTTTTACCTAAATAGAAAATATTAACTTTTGTTTTAGGAAGATTATAAAAATGATTATATTCTATGCAATTATGTACAGTTTATCGGCCAATAGTTTGGTAGCCATCTTAATCAGTAAGGAGAGGAATGCATATGAACACACTACAGCGATTTAGTATCGGCCTTGATGCTTCATTATCTGTTGTTCAATTCCCATAAAATAAAATCCAAATCCTCTTGAGGTTGGGCTGTAGAGTATATTCGTTATATAAAATCTCTAATTTCGTTTTTACTAAAAGTTAAAATTGGACCTTTCTCGACTTTTGGTGACTTTTTTTCTATTTTTGGCGAATTTTAGCGATTTCAATAAATTTAAAACAATCCTATGTATTGTTAGCAAAATTTAACAAAAAAGTCATTTTGACCATTTTTTTACATCGATTTTGGCGAAATAGGTATAAGAAATCTGACAACCCTGATTGTAACTACTACAAATGTGTCGTAACGATACTTATCTCGTTTCTGCTACTATTGTAGGCTGCCCCATACTCAGTCACTTAAAAACACACCAACAATACTAGATGAAAAAAAAACTCCACGCACACACACACACACACTGAGGCGGAAGTGAGCTACATTTTGCAGCCGAACGGAAATGGTTGGAAGCTTAAGCGAGTAGGATATTCTGGCAACAGAACAAAAGTGCCTTTAATGCTTCAGCATACGAATGATTTAAAAATAATATTTAGTACTCGAATAAGAAATGTAAAACAATATTGCTGCAATGTTGCAACTTATTATTGTGTTGTATAAACTTACGTGTATATAGATCATACTCGTATAAAGCAGCATTAACTCTGTTATGCGTTAGTGCATTTGAAATACATAGAAACCACTACTAGTGGTCTGAATGGTCAACAATGCGAACATGAATTGAAAAAGTAGAAATGATTGTGCTTTATTGTAAGTAAGTGCTCTTGCTTGAATTTGTTCATCTCCTTTTGTAATGTGCTCACACGAGTGTGTTATATTTGCCCCTCAAATACCATTATACTATATATTTACAGTGAAAAGATTGATTTGCCACAAATATATTTGTGGCCTATAAGAATGTTCTACCGACCTGCTCTTTAAACTATTAATTCTAAATTGTTATCTAAAATTTACTTTGCAGTTAGACGCTCATAGAACTTTTCTCTTGTTGTGCAATTACTTTATCTCTTTTCATTTGTAAATTTGTAATCACTTTTGAAACTTTTTCTCTAAACTGCTTATTGAATAAAACAAAATTAAAGTTCATATGGTTTAACAAAAAACTTTAAACTTTTGTAACTGGTACATTAAACGTACTTTAAACCGATTGATTAAATTAAATAACAGTGTCATAAGATGAGAAAAATCAAAATGTTTTAAATGTTAAGGATATTTTTTATTAATACACAGTGCAATAGTGAAAAAGGGTAAGGAAGTACTGTCACTTCCTTACATGTTTCAAAGGGTAGTTAATCCCTATGCTCTATATAAGGAATGGTTAAATTTAAAGGGCCGATGTTGATTTTATTTAGGAAATTATTCTCATTTCTTTTTATTGTGATAATAGTGGTATGGTTCAATTATGTATGGAACAAAATATCGGTCAAATAGCCACCGCGACCTCGGCGGCACACTCCCATCCGATGCTCTAAATTTTCGATGACGTTGAGGCATAATTGAGGTTCTATGCCGTTAATGTGCCGAATTATCCCATCCAGTAGCTCTTGATACCCCCGGGGGTTCCAATTGTCACTGCAGTAATGGCAAATGCTTTGACGCGGTTCACTCGGGGAAAATAGGGGCACCAGACGCTAGGGTTCCTAGAGCCTAAATCTGGAAGAAAAGTTCAGTTGTTTTAACACGGGTCCTCTTCGAGGCCTGACCAGTGCCCAAAGGACTGGTACCACGGTGGCCCCACAGAGAGCCTATCCTCTCTGTGACCGGTTATTGGTGAGGTCCCCTTCGGGGGTACACGTGGTGGTTGTGGTTTAAGATCGATTTATGTAGATGTGGTGCACGGTCGATCAAGTATGCTGTTGCACTCTCAACAGACGGAGTTTAAATAGTCTCCAAACCCCTAAGCAACAGGCTATAATATGGATCTAGGCTTGCCTTGGATAAGGCTTGCCATATTATATTAATTGCTACTCATTGTGACTGTATACACACAAATTGCGATTGGTGGCAATCGTAAAGTGTTGTTATACTACACAATGGGGGCGCTAGTCTACGTCTTTATTTCACTCGGTGTTAAGAGCGCCTTGGGATAAAGCCACCGTGGCAGGAGCCCACGTTAATCTTGAACACATCATCCAGTAGCTCTTGAATTGTTGCTGGCTTATTGACGTACACCTTTTCTTTCAAATAACCCCAAAGAAAGAAGTCCAACGGTGTCAAATCACATAATCTTGGCGGCCAAATGACATCGCCACCACGTGAGATGACACGGCCATTGAATTTGTTAAATAAAAGAGCCATTGTTTCATTAGCTGTGTGGCACCGTCCTGTTGAAACCACGTATCGTCCACATCCAAATCTTCCAATCTGGACCATGAAAAGTTCGTTATCATATCACGATAGCGAACACCATCCACAGTTACTGCCTGACCGGCCTCATTTTGGAAAAAATACGGCCCGATGATGCCGCCAGCCCATAAATCACAGCAAATAGTCACTCTTTGTGGGAGCATTGGTTTTTCCACAAGCACTTTTGGATTACCATTCTGCTTATTGACGAATCCACTGAGGAGAAAATGTGCCTCAGAACTAAAGGTGATTTTCTTCGAAAATTTAAAATTGAAGCCTGAATAACTTTAACGCATTGCATGATTGTGTATCTTTCCATGGTTCAAATTAAGTTAGTCCGAAATTGAGAAATGTCAAATTAAATGCAGAAAAAAAAATTGACGTTTAGGTGTGGTTCTCATTCAACATCGGCCCTTAAAATTTAACCACCCGATACATTTAATAAACAATTTTCAGCTACATATATATATAAATTATTCAAATTATACTGACCTGTCTCTACTAATCTGCAATAATAAACAACAAATACAAAAAAAAACAACGCGTTTTAAAATTTTAAGCCAAGCAAAAGTTATGGATTTTTTACCAACTTTTCGTAAAATGATCTACTGTGCGAGGTACGGATTCAGTTGACTCTTTCTCACTTTCTGTTGAAATTTGAAAATTGGGATATTTTAAATAACGAACTTGTTACCATCATTATATGGAAAATTTAGTCTCCTAGTTTAGACAGCTGCTCTGCCAGTACAACCACTACTGTGCCCACATACCCTCGAGGGCTTCTCAGCAGACTTTCAGTCTTCTTGAAATCACAATGAGGAACGTGTAGATCGTACAGGTGACCTCATTAAAACATCTGGCCCTCAGCAGTTACTAATGAAAGTGGGCTTACAGCAAAATAGCGGGATGCCCAGAAGTTTTTTTTTTTTGTATTTAATAAGAATTTAAGAACATTATATTTACAAATAATATTTAATAGACTCATCATCACTAGGACTTTGTTGTGACAGACGTTTGCAACTATGTTATATCAAAGATACAATATTTCAAAATTATTTAATTGAAAGTTCAATATTAATAATTATAAATACATATGTATAAATTTAAAAGAAAAATTATTTAACATGTTTTTCAAAACTGTCGATTCTTAAAGCTTTAAAGCCATAGACAACACCGATACACGACTACAAATGACGTTGGCTACAACTATTGCCGTGCAGTCAGCTACTGAATTATATTGAAAACGAGAGATACATATGTACATCAAAACTATGAAAATGTTGTAGAAATACATATTTTTCCTTTTAAAATAAATTACTTTTTCAAAAAATAGTTTTATCAAATCAAAACCTTTTGATTGTTAATGAATTTGTATTTTTAATTTTGTGTCATTTTATTCTGTTTAATAAAATAAAATTGTCGCAAACAAAAATAGAAATTAGCCTGAGTTAGCTACAGCCACAACGGTGGTCGTGTAGCCATGTAGCTATGATGTCGTCCAAATAATCGTCTTCATAAAAAATTGTGTATTTTAATTTTGACAGGTTGTAGCAGGATACCTGGTGTTAGGATGACATGTGTTTAATGGTTTAGAAGTCCAAAATCATATTTCCAGGCACCCCTGTGTTTCTTTTTATCCAAAAAGTTGCAGGTTGGAATGTCTCACCATCTAGAGATGTTAGTATGAGCTTTCTCACCGTGTTGAAAAGCCAGTAGCCGTCTCTGGAATTGATTTCTCTTTTTAACCGACTTCAAAAAAGAAGGAGGTTATCTATTCGTCTGAATGTTGCTTTTTTTATGTATGTAACCGCAGAACTCAGCCATTTCTGAACCGATTTTAAAATTTTTTCCTTTATTTGAAAGGTTATGCTTTCAGGTTGGTCCCATTTTAAAAACAGTTCATTATATTAAAAATTAAAGGGTGTCCCCATACAACATACATGTTTTTTACGTGTATTAAGAACCGTAAAGGGCACCAAATTAAAATTTTAAAAAATTGCGTGTCGCTATAGCTCTCAAAAGCAGAAATAAATAAAAAAAATAAGTTTAAAATTTAAAGGGTGTCCGCATAGGTGACATAATTTGACCTATTTGGGTCTATCTTTTGAACCGTTATAGACAAAACCTTGAAAATTTGACAGAATGTCGATTACTATGACCGTTATAATAAAATGTATAAATATTCAAAATTTTAAACTAAAGGGTGCTCCAATAGTTCATTTAATTTGATGTATATGGCCATACTTTTGAACAGTTGTACACAGACCGCTGAAATTTACCAAGAACCTGTAGTGCTAAGTCATCTATAACAAAAAGTATAAAATTTGAATTTGGAACTAAAAGGGTGTCCCAATAGTTAATGTAATTCTATGCGTGTGGCCAAACTTTTGAACTGTTAGACACAGACAGCTGAAATTTACAAGGAACCTGTATTGCAAAGTCCACTATAACAAGTATACAATTTGAATTTAGAAATTAAAGGGTGACCCCATAAATTATGTAACTTGATCTATATGGCCCTAACTTTTGAACCGTTAAACATAAACACTTGAAAATTAGGCAGACTGTCCACTACTATCTCTGGTATGATAACAAGTATAAATATTTGGAATTATAATGTAAACGGGGTCCCAATAGTTCATGTAGTTTGATATATATGGTTAAATTTTTTAACCTTTATAGACAGATAGTTGAAATTTACAAGGAATCTTTGTGACCAAGTCCCATATAACAACAGGTCTTTAATTTAACATTGTAAATTAAAGGGTGTCCGAATAGGTGATGTTATTTGATCTGTGTGCCCCTATCTGTGAAACCGTAGGCAGAGGCTTGAATGGTGCCCCTAAAAAGACGGATGCTGATGAAAAGAGGAGAGGCTTTACATTCAAATTGACTTCATTTTTTCCCTATAAGTTTGGAGCATCTTTTATTTTATTCAAATCTAATTCTTACAGATTACTTCTTACATTTTTAGTTTAGAATTGGTGCCCTTCTATCTATTTTGAAGTCAGTTTTTTTTTTGCAAGAATTATTTTCTATGGCATTCTTAACTTAAGATTCGCCTATTTTGTCCTGACAAAATGTTTCTCCAGAAAAATTTTTTTTTTATATGCAGTTTGCTGTTTCTCTCAGAGAGTGATAAAGGTGTGAAAGAAGTTACTTTGTCCGGACAACTCTTAGCTTGAGTTATATTTTAAAAATCCTTAAACAGTCACCAAAAGAGTGAGGAAACGTCGGGCTAAAAAATGTAGTAAATTAGTTTTATTTACATTCAGCAACATTAGACCCAATTAGCTCATGTCAACAAATAAAATTATGCAACATAAGGTTGGCCAATAAACTAAGGATATATTGAATTATTTTATTTTAAACTTTTGTCCGGACAAAATATAACTGAGTTGGCATCAAATATAATTCTTTAAGAAAAAGCTGAATCGAGTTGACACTTCATATATGTAGTGTAGTGACTTAGCATTCAATTGGGCATTTCTTATGTGTATTTTGATTACTTGAAATTAAATTTAATAATAATAAGTTTTAACATGTTTTATTAAACAAAATCTTAAATTTAAAAAAAAATATATTTTTTTTACATATTTTACATAATTTTACACCAATTTATTTATAATATATTTTGCTTTGTTGTAAAGTTAATATGACTTGTTTACTTATGTCTTTCATATGGAAGCTTTATTTTCCGGACAAAGTTTTTGAAATGAGTGAATCGTGCTGCAGAAAACTCTCAGTAAAAAATTTTTGTCCAAACAAAATGGGTGAATCCAGCTTTACACCCACAGCAGGTATAGAAACATATATTGCTTATATGCTATCTGCATATAAACTGTGCATTAGGGTTAGGGGGTACATTTTACACAAACAAAAGTGCTATACGAGTATATGTATGTATGTTTGATAGAGTCTGTACAATTTGATACACATCAACTAAGTTGTTGCTTCAAATCTAATTTAGGAATTTATTTCACTATAGAATTACAATTTATATATTTTTCAACACGTACCAGTTTGAATATCTGCAGAACTTATTAAATTACTATTAATAAAATTGAATAACTGAAAAAAGTCTGAAGTTGCTTTAAGACTAAACATTTCCCGCTACGTGCACTTATTCTCTTACTTACATCCTTAAGTTGCATAAAGAATTCTATTTTACATTTATTCAAATGTACTTATATTTTACATGCAACTTCTACTAAAAATAGAACGAAAAAAAAAATACCTTAACATTTGTATTCATGAATTATTGATGCTGAAATGTTAAACAAAAAATCATCGTTTCTCGTATTTTCAAAGCTGAAGGATTGTGTATTGGTTGGCTATAAAATAGTTTAAATTTACTTTCCCTAGAATTTTTCCTCAATAACTGAATAATTTGTAACAATTAAAAGAGGTATTGCTTTTAAATTAAAAAAAATAATTCATGCATTCCTGTAGCTTAATTTAGTTAAAAAACTAAACACTACGAAGAATGCTGCAGAAGAAGGTTGCGATCTAGTAAATGCATTATATTCTGCGTAAAGTGTCTAATTTAAAGGCCCAACTATAATATGCATAAGCTGGCTTAAAGACCATGATTCACTATTATACTCAGTCGTACAATCTGTCAAAAAATGCATGTGTACTCAAAAAGTATGATAGTGTGGCTTAGAAATGTACATATGTGTGTTACACACTTTTTGACAAGTCCTACGATTTCATAATCTTTTGAAAAAATTATTTTTCTTCTTCTGGATTGTTGTTCATACAGAGCAACAATGTTGGTGCCAAATGGTAATAAACTGCCGTAAACACTAGGTTCTTATATGCAGCTTTTGGTGTTGTCCAGAAACGACGGTTAGGTTGAAAACAATGTTGTTTATTTTAATTTTTTCTGTTGTAGAATTTTTCTGGTCATATGTAGTTTTTATTTATTTGTTTCATTTGTTTGTTGCAAATCTTTCTTTTATTCCTGTAGTCAAATGTATGTAAATCTAATTTATTTGTTAATTTTTCATGTTGTTTCTTGATTTCGATGTCGATTTTCAATTTATGCAAACAATTTAGGTTATACGCGATAACCCAAGCGATTACACGTGGCTGATTGCTGCAAACACAAATTAACTGTACCACAGTGGAAGCCAATCAGCCAGTGCGAGGGAGACGCAAACCACTTGAAGACCGAGCAACAAGGACGGACTGATTGACCTTAAACGATAATGACAATGACGCGCGAACGTGTTCTTTAATCCAAAGCTACTTTACGACTCCCTTTGAAAAAATTCATAAAATATTATTTTTCCATGCGATCAGAGTTGCAAAAACTTCTTTTTTATATGATAGTGTGGCATCAACAACCCCATTTTTAAACGATTTTTCAAGTAGGACAGAATTCTGTCAGATTTTTGGTTGATTAAATCGTACGATTGTGTAGGATAGTGAAGCCTGGCCTTAAGCTAATGTCAAAGAATGAACGAAAAGTCTGTCAAATGCTTAAGCACTTATTGAAGACTTTTAGGTGGCTACAATGTACTTACATGAATCTAAAAACTATTATGACACAGTTGCACATTTGTTTTATTCCTACTTTTGCAAAATAATAATTTTTTCTGAATAAATGAAATTTGTTGACAGAAAGGTGTTAAATAAACATATTTTATATACCTAATACCTTTCATATACAAATTAATAATTATTTTTAATAGTTTTAAGAAAATTTCGAAAGAAAAATTAAAAATGTTTTGCTGTTTGTGTAATTTGGGGCAAAAGTACTAAAAAATACAACGGTGTGCATCACTTAACTCATAAACAATGAAGTGCTCTTTATTTTTAATTACGATTATTATACAACGCGTCCCTTTTTTCTCGTAGAACCTTCTTTTTTGTAACATTTTATATTAAATTTAGAAATAATGTGTTTACTGTTCTTTATGAATATACATGCAATTTTTTATGAATATACATACATATGTATAACATAAAGCACAGACAGCTGTTTCCGTACAGAATGTACGATCGGTTTCGGACTTTGCTTAAGCAAATGAAATTTGACAAAACTTAAAGAAAAGTTTGTTTTAGTACATTATACTTTACCACATATGATTTATATATATATTGGCACAGTTGCTTAAGTTGGCTTAAGATAGCTCATGCATACTATATTTGTGCCTTATGTCTTTCCCGTTTTCTTTAAAAATGTATCACCTAATTTGTAAACTTATTCTTTCGATTGTAAAAAATACGAACTCGAGCCTACTTAAAATAATTTATTTGAATCTTATTTTAAATTTTTTATTTTAAGGGTTTTGACGCATATTTTTAATGCAGAATTAAGATTTAAAAATATAATCTCTTCAAAACAGATTAAAAATATTCAGTACTAGCTGTGCCCGCCACTTAGTCAGCGTCCTTCAATTTTGGTTTTTCCCTTACGATTTTGGTTTTTTTTAAAGAGAAGCAACACTTAGGCAATTAATGCCTATATTAACTGCGTTACTTCCTTTAGAAAGGAATAGTAGTAGATAAGACAGATGGTTAGTGCGATAGTAAAGCTTCGAACGCTTGAGAACGTCAATAAAAAGACGACAGACAGACGGAAGTGAGTAACTATTTTATTATATGTACTGATATGTGTTTAACCAAAACCTATACATTTAATAAAGTAGTAACTCATTTCCGTCTGTCTGTATGCTTTTCATTAACGGTCGCAGATGGATGGATTTTAACAAAATTTTGTGAGGAGGTACATAAATACATAAACTGATAAGTAGCATATGTCAAGGAGGAACTAAGTACTGCTGAGTACAGCACGGCACGTTTAATTTTTGAAAATTGTATATTTTAAAACACAGATCGTTTTAACTATTTAGTACGGCACTGAAACTTTAATTTTGATATTTAAACACAGATGGCGCTAAAAACATATGCCAAATAGCCAATTGAATAAAATCTGTATTTGTTTTAAGTCGAGTACGTGTTGTATAATTCGGTTATTTTGTGAAATACATACTTAGGTAATTATGTGATTACATTATTTTTCTTATTTAGCGTTAATTTTTTAAATTAGGTAAGAATACTACGCCTTGAATGCGGCTATAAAATTCTGTTATTATTAGTTTATTTTTAGTTTTGTTGCATTTTTCTCCTATAGCTGCTGCTATAAGTATAAGTAAGTCTTACAATAGGTGTGGAATACTTTCAAAGCAAAATCGAGCAAAATATTATCAGAACGCCCACGACGTGACGGGCACAGCTAGTTATTCAATAGAAGGTTTAAAGAATTTATTTCTTGCTGTTCGTTACATAAACGATTTAAAATATTTTCTTGATAATGAAAGATCCATGCCTTCTGCCCCTTTTCTATTCATTTATTGCTTGCTTTTTATGGTTGACAACAATATAAACTGCCAAAAGTTTAGATAGACAGATCCGTAAAACTTTATTTTCTTCATAGATCACATTTAAAAACCACTTAAAGCTTTTCTTGATTATATACTTTATTGAGGGAACATTTCGGTGACCACATAATTTCACGTTTTGGGCCTGTCGATTGGCCACCAAGATCGTGTGATATCACACAGTTAGACTTTTTCCAGTGGGGATATGTAAAGTCTAAAGTTTATGCGGACAAACCCGCTCCGATTGAGGCCTTGGAGGAAAACATAACGCGTGTCATTCGCCAATTACCTGTCGAAATGTTCGAACGAGTCATCGAAAATTGGAATCAACGGGGATGGACCATCTGCTACGTAGTAACGGCCAACATTTGATAGACATAATCTTCAAAAAATAAATACCAAAGAATGCTCTTTCAAATGATAATAAACATTTTCCATTAATTTTGAATTTTCCGTGTTTTTTTGTTTTTGTTTTTTTTTCTTTAAAAAAGAAGGGAACCTCTAAATGGATCACGCATTATTTGTTGTCGCGGCGATGCCACCTTTTATAAATTTGCCTTGTTTACTGTCTTCAAAATATTCAAGACAGTAGTTGTGGCAATTTAGAAAGTATGCATGTATTAGTGAAAAGTGTGTATGTATTGCTATTGTCTCAACAGTACTGTCAAATGTAAACGCATTGTACATATGTTCAAAAGCTTTTAAATGATACCAATGAGGCGTTGATAAATGTAATGCACAATTGCACTTTTATATAGAAGGTTCAGAGGTTTTTACTTTATCTTATTTTTAAACTTTCCATCACCATGGGTAAATTTTTTTTAATGGATTAGCTGGGTTTACCTAGATTTAAGAGGAAATTTTGTATTTTTTGGCAAACCTTATGAGATAAATCTAAATCTTTTTGATTCATTTGTATATTCACACTCACACTCAAATTTT
This sequence comes from Phasia obesa, assembly GCA_949628195.1. Lineage (NCBI taxonomy): Eukaryota > Metazoa > Arthropoda > Insecta > Diptera > Tachinidae > Phasia > Phasia obesa. Next base: position 24,639,099 of record OX451215.1, on the reverse strand, counting down.
AAATCTGAAATATTAAATGCTTTCTCTGCAATCAAAGCATTTCCAAACTATTCAGGCATATATTCCAGTTGACCGCTGCTTTATGATTTTTTCCAAAGTTACAATATGTGCGGCGCAAATACTAGCAGGAGCAACAAGCCTTTTTATTTATAACTTTTGTTGATTTTGACCACAATATAAGTTTAAAATCCTTCACTAAGAGCAAAGCAGTGCAAAAAAATATACGATTTCGTAGAAATGAATATGAATTTTACAGCCTTAACTCTTATTTGCATATACAATTTTAAACTGTGTTAAATATTCCAAAAATACATAAATATAAATATAAATACAACTTCTAAAATCAAAAAAAAAAAATCTACGTATTTGTGCACATGGGTAAACAGACTTTTGGTTTGGCTTTTTTGTTGCTGTGTGCGTTCATTTAGTTTTAACACAAAAAGCCAAAACACCAAAAAGTTAAGTCAAATAGAAAAAAATATATACAAATTTCCTAGCTGATGCACACAACAAATTTACACACACACACACACACAATACGCTCAACACACATACACCAACACAGCTACTCTTTAAATAAAATAATTTGATTTCCTACATACAGCCAAGCAGCATTCACTAAAAGAATAAAAAAATATTTGTGTTTTTGAAATTATTTCACATCATAGATACTCGCACCAGACGCTGCAAAAAACATATAAAATTACAACAACCAAAAAAATATTAATAAAAGAACGACAACAAATTTTAAAACATGCAGTACATGCACCTTGCAATTTCAATAGAATTCCCCAGAGTATATATGGGCGTGTGTGTGAGCATGAGTGAGTCAGTTAGTCAGTCAGTAAGTGAGTAATGGTTGGGGGTTCAATAAACTGTAATACTGACACAAACACACAACTCAGTGTGTGTGTGTGTGCGCGAAAGTGTCTTGGCCTCACGAGCACTATGTATAAAAATATTAAACAACTTAATTTTTCGCAGAAAATAAAACAGATCAAACTGTTGGATTTCTTCCAGAAATAATATTTCAGAAAATTTGTCTTAAGAATTTTAAAAAAAAAGCTGTCTACAGAAAAAGTCTTCAAAGAAAATAGTTCAAAATCCAAATATCTAAACAATTAAGTCCGTTGTGTTTTTCATGAAGCTTTTACCAAAACTATGAGTACTTCAGGATAAAAAGAAACTAAAAGAAAAAGTGGTGCAAATTACGGTACGAAATTTTCTTTCCATCTATACATCTATACATATAATAAAACTGTAACCGGATCCTTTCTGTATATAAATTTTTTTTTAAATGATGTTGCTGCTGCAGTTAGTAATAGAAATGGAATACAAAACAGCTATTTTTGGAATTTTTTCCTGTCTGTCTGTGTTCCTATCACGCAAAAACTATTGGATGAATTTTAATAAAAATTTGTGAGAAGGTACCTTAGCAGGAATGGTAAACGAAATTTTCAAATTGTACCAACCAGCTTTTTAAATTGTACTTTTTGTACTGAAATTGTACTAAAGAAATTTTGGCTGTGAAATTTAATTTTAATTTATCCTTTTCTCGGATGGCGAGTCATTCGACAATCACACTCATTTATATAAATGGGTACTAAAGCAGTACCGTTACTAGTTAACTGATAAAATTAGTCTTAGCATGCAAGTGTTAAACTTAAGTTAGCATCAGCGCGCTGTAGCGCTCTGAAGTCTTCTGAGATTGTAATGAAATCAAAAAAGATCTTTCATGTGCTAACGTTTTTCGAGATATCACCCCCTGGTAGTTCTTCTAAACTGTCAATACAAGTTTTGGATAATTAAAAATATCTTCTGCGTTTGATCACAATAAATTATAATAAATAAAATATAATAAATAAATTATAATAAATAAAAATAATAACAATAACAATAAATGAAACTGATTCTAGAAAGGATTTTTGGGTTAAAATATATTTTAAAGTTTTGCTCACTTACCTATATGGACGTACATATTATCGATAGATTGTTCATTATTTTCATTTCTTTCCGATTTGTGTTATGGAGAATTTACCTATTTTCTCTACAAGCAACTATAATAAACGGACACAGGACTTATTTCAGGCTACATGGAATCCTGACCTAAATTTAACTATTTGAATAATTTTTGAATGAGAAAAGGTTTCTTTGAACATGACATTCCAAACCATCAAAAAAATATAAAGCTAGGAAAGCTTTTAAATTATACCAAATAAGCCATTGGTGTACCATTGTATTTTTCAGGTTTAAAATGTACCAAAAAAAAAGTACAATTGTACCAATTATACCAACCTGTACTTTAGTATCTTGGCAAAAATATCTCATTTCCAAAAGAAAATAGAGAAAAAGGTACTACAACATAACAGCTTCTATTTTTGAAAGCGAGGTATTTAAAGCACTATTTACAAAACTGTACAAATATGTAGAATTTTAGATAAATTTTGGAATTTTATATAAAGCATATGTATATGTTCCTGAGTAATTATCCCGAGATAAAGTAAATACGTAAACCATAACTGAAGCACTATAAAAGTAAGAGTCTTAAAATTTGGTCTCAATTACTTTCAATCGAACAAAATACTGCCAGGACGCCTACGATGCACACAGGGTCTAAAAGCCCATTTTTCGCGAATTAATTAATATATCCACAACTACTATAGTAAGGCTCTCTATAGGTAGCTCTTGGAACAAACTGCATGTTTGAACAAAATCTTAGTGGTCTACGAGGGAGGAGACATGTACCCCCTATACAAAAAAATCTATGTATATATAATAAAATAGTAACTCATTTCCGTTTCTCTGTGTGCTTTTCATTTGTGTTCGCATCACGTAAAAACTACTGGATGGATTTTAACAAAATTTAGTGAGGAGGTACCCTAGCATCCTGATTCCAGTATAGGCAGAAAAAGAGAAAAAGCAGTGAAAACAGCAGTTACAGGTAATGAAATTTTCGGTTTAACACTGGGATATTTTAAACAATATTGCGTAACATTAGGCGCCAATTGAATAAAATTTATATTTGCTTTGTATTTTTAATTTGTGGAATTCCAACATTATTAAAATATTTTAAACACCTTTTACAGAGATTTACAATAATTTTTAGAATTTTATGTCAATTTTAGAATTTTATCTAAGGCTGGATACCTTTATGTAAAGAAAATATGTATCTGGATAGATTTTAACAAAACTTTGTGAGGAGGTACTTTCGCATCCTGATTCCAATATGGGATACTGTAGTACGCCGGCTTTTTTTTACTGATTAAAAGGTACTGCTTAATTTAAGGCATCTTTTATTTTTGAAATTGGGATATTTTAAACAAGGTTGCGCAACAGATAGCGCTGTTTTAAAATACTGATAAAATATTATTTACTTACTGCCAAATAAAGCCAATTATATAACATTTGTATTTGATTTGTATTTTTACTTTGTGGAATTGCAACGTTATTAAAATATTTTAAACACATTTTACAGAGCTTTACAATAATTTTTAGAATTTTTTATAAATTTTAGAATTTTATCCAGAGATGGGTACCATTATATAAATACATAAACCATAACTGAAGCACTATTATAGTAAGAGTCGAGCAAAATATTGTCAGGACGCCCACGACGTGGCGGGCAGAGCTAGTTAATAATATTCCTATAACTACAAAAGCAAGACACTCCAAATTTAATGACGGTAACTCTTAGAACAAACTGCATGTTTGAACAAAATTTTATATGTACACGAGAGGAAAATGGATACCCCATACATATTTTCCCTATATCTACAGAACTACAATAGCCAAATCGAATGAGACTTACTCTTAGAGCAAACAACATGATTCAAAAACATCTTGGCGGTATAGGAGGGGACAGATGCGTACCCCCATACGAGAAAAATATTACAGAAATGTAATAGTGAAGTTAAATCAATTTTCTAATACAACAATATTAATTCTTAATGAAAATCACAAAAATTTCAAATAACAATTTTACTTACATGTAGTAATAATAACAAGGATTTATAAATGTTGATAAATAAGAAACTGCCAAACTAGTAAGTAATGGCATATTAGCCAGTGATGGAAGGATGACGCTAATCACTATCTTTACATATAATAAAATAGTAACTCCTTTCCGTCCGTCTGTCTGTCCTTTATTGTTTGTGTTCGCATCACGTAAAAACTACTGTATGGATTTCAACAAAATTTTGTGAGGAGGTACCTTAGTATCCTGATCATAATATAGGATACATTTTTTCCGTAAAGATATCTTATTTCCAAGATTAATTGGAGAAAAAGCCGTGAAAACGCAATTTCCGGTTTAAAGATGCTGAAATTTTCGATTTAAAACTAAGGTATTTTCAACACGGTTACATTTTCACCACAAACCTTTTTATTTTTGAAAGTGGGATATTTTAGAAACTATTAAGCAAAAGATGGTTGATTAAAATTTGTACTTGTGCTTTGTGGAATTACATTGTTATTAAAATATTTTCAACACCACTTACAGAGGTTTACAATAATTTTTAGAATTGTAGCATTTTTTATAAATTTTAGAGTTTTATCTAGGGATGGGTACCTTTATATAGGACGTCCTGACAATATTGTCAGGACGCCCTTTATTCGTATCAGGAGACAAAGGTACCTCCTCACAAAATTTTGTTAAAATCCATCCAGTAGTTTTTACGTGATGCGAACACAAACAATGAAGGATAGGCAGACAGACGGAAATGAGTTACTATTTTATTATATGTATAGATTTAAAATTGCGTGCTTCTACGTTTAGATATCCATTTTCTCTTAGAAATTAGATATTTTTACGGGCAAAATTTGAACTATATATTTCCCTCAAAATTTTATTAAAATTCATCCAGTAGGTTTTACGTGTTGTGAATACAGACAGACAAAAAAATCCAAAAAATTGATGTTTTGTATTCCATATCGCTTAATATCTATACCAGCAACAGTTCCCCAAGGTCGGTTCAATCATGAAGTAATTTACATTAAAACACAAAAATTGTTTTAGGTTGTTTAATATTTTAATCAAAATATAATTTTTAAATGAAATGAAATATTATAGATTTTAGTTGGCAAATTAAAATCTATAAAGTTATAAGAAAATATTAATCCCAATACCAGTACAAGTTAAGAAGACAGTATTTTTTGTACATCAAATAAAAAGAAAATACTTTTAAAAAATAATAATTAAAATGCAATTTTAATATTCTTTCTTGGTATTTTGCCCATTGTTCTCTTTACGAGCGCACACATGTCCGGAAGACATGCGACTCTATAAAGTCAAAATGTTGTTTCCATCAGATACTCGTATCACACGCTTGATAACTGCGTAAGTAGTTGTAATTTTTTTATGATGAAGAAAATGTTAAAATGTTTTAAAATCAGTGTTTAAAAGGCTACCAGTATTATAGCAAAAGCAATATTGGCTTTCAACTTAGAAACAGCTTGTTGAAAATACTGAAGAATGAACAGCTGATAAATGTAAACACTTAAAAAGAAAAGAAATAATTCATTTTAACTGAATTAATTACTTTCGGTAAAAAACATGGTGAAAACAGAATTTGCAATGAAGGTTGCATTAGAATATAAGCGGCATAAATCTCTTCAATACTCTTCTAAGGCTGAGCACAGGTTGACTTTAGGAAGCTAAAAATCTTAAGACCGCATGGAGTGCATACAGATCTCCGGGGATCAATAACCCCCTGCGAGAACGATTTTTGTTGTTTTTAGGTTGGTAGGGTTTTTCTCCTTTGATTTGTGTTTTAGGCCTTTATAGAAAGCAATATACATACGAGTACAGGTAGCCTATAGATCCACATGGTACCCACTGGATACCAGAAACAGTCAATAGGCAAATTTCTGTAAAATTTTTACAAAATAATTTCCAAAAAATTTTCAATAAAATTTTTACAAAAAAATTTTGATAAAATTTTGACAAAAAATTACAACCAAATTTTCCATAAAATATTTAAAAGAATTTTTCGATAAAATCTTTACAAATTTCGATACAATTTTTACAAAACATTTTTGATAAAATTTTCGATAAAAATTTTACAAAAAACTTTTTAATAAAATTTTTACAAACAATTTTCACTAAAATTTTTACAAACAATTTTCGGTGGGGTCAATATATCCCCCTCCAAAGTGCGTTAGACTAACCATTCTAATGCAATATAGATTGCAAGAAGGTCCTTACTTTTACAAAAAATTTCTGTAAAATTTTTACAAAATACTTTCCAAAAAATTTTCATTAAAATTTTTACAAAAAAAATTTGAAAAAATTTTGACAAAAAATTACAAACAAATTTTCCGTAAAATATTTAAAAGAATTTTTCGATAAAATCTTTACAAATTTCGATAAAAATTTTACAAAACATTTTTTTTTAAATTTTCGATAAAAATTTTACAAAAAACTTTTTAATAAAATTTTTACAAACAATTTTCAATAAAATTTTTACAATAAATTTTCGATTAAATTTTTACAAAAAATATTTACAAAAAAATTTAATAACTTTTTTGCAAAAAAATTACTATAAAATTTTTAAAAATTTTTCTATAAAATGTTTTCTTTATATTTGTAATAATGAAGCTGAAAATCATAAAAGTAAAAACCGAATGTATATTATTGTGAAGTTGGGAAAGAACAGAGTAAATAAATAAAGGGTGATCCATTTCGAGGTACTTTTTTAAATAGCCTTTTTTGTGAGATCACGTGTGAGTCGTGTCATGCTGTAATGTTATTTTTGTTTAGTATTCTTTTGCATTTCATAATGGAAAGACTTACACCTGAATCGCTTCGCTCTATGGTCTTTTGAAAAGTTCCAAGAAGACCCGACGTTTACGAGGCAAATTTTGTTTAGCGATGATGCTCATTTCTGGCTCAATGGGTATGTAAGCAAACAAAATTGCCGCATTTGGGACGAAGGACAACCAGAATAGATTCAAGAGCTGTCACTTCATTCAGAAAAAACAACGGTTTGGTGTGGTTTGTGGGCCGGTGGAATCATCGGTTCATATTTCTTTAAAAATAATGCCGGTGCGAACCGTGTAACCGTCAATGGCGTCCGTTATCGTGCCATGATAACCGACTATTTGATGCCTGAAATTGAAGCTCGTGATCTCGGCGACATTTGGTTTCAGCAAGACGGCGCCACTTCCCACACATCGCATCAATCAATGGATTTATTGAGAGAATATTTCGATGAGCACATAATTTCACGTTTTTGGCCTGTCGATAGGCCACCAAAATTGTGTGATATCACACCGTTAGACTTTTTCCTGTGGGGATATGTAAAGTCTAAAGTTTATGCGGACAAACCCGCTTCGATTTAGGCCTTTGGAGGAAAACATCACGCGTGTCATTCGCCAGTTATCCGTCGAAATGCGAAAATTGGACTCAATCTTCAAAAAATAAATGCCAAAGAATGTTATTTCAAATGATAATAAACATTCTTCAGTAAATTTGAATTTTCTGTTTTTTTTTTTTTTTTTTTTTCTTTAAAAAAGTAGGGAACCTCGAAATGGATCACTCTTATTTAACATTACTTTGGAGAAGGCATAGCTGAATATAGCAATCTTACTTGTTTTATTTAACTTTTTTTCGCTAAATGTAAAAAGGAAAACCTGGTAGAAAATTTCAGATTATATTAAAGGCTGGAAAAAATAAATACCTTTTTAGTTTTGCTAAAATGTAAGCCAATAGTCAATGGGCCTCATGCATAAAAACGAGTAAAAGCGCTGAGTTGAAGCAGGTGAGCAATTGCTCGTAAGTCGAGTTCTATCAAACAGCAACAGCTTTTGCTCAATTTTGTATGCATAAAAATGAGTTCAAACCAATTGCAATTACTTGAGCAAAGCGAGATCAAACGTCTAATTGTTATTAAAGTGCAAACATGCCGTCAAGTGAAAGTGAAGTAGAATCAGAATTTCTTGCTGTTTGTTGTTCGATATCGTTTCCTAATTGCCATATATCAGTATTGTTGTAATCGTCATTGATAAGGATATAATCGTCTTTTAAAAATTTAGCTATGTTATGCAAAATTAAACAACTGGCTTTTACGTGGGGCGAAAACTCTGTCGATACCAGAATTTTGTAATGAAGTATCGAAAATCTTTGCTTCAATTGCCCAAAACACCATTCTATAATGACACGTTCTCTTGTAAACACTTTGTTGAATGTTTTTTCTATGTCAGTTGTTGGGTTTCGGAATGGTGTCATTAGCCATGGGCATATTCCACAGCCCTCATCCCCGAGAAGTGATGCATCGTTCGTTGCATTTTGCATTATTCTACAGACCTCGCTGTTTCGTAAGATGCGTGAGTCATCAACTGAACCAGGCTAGGATATGTCAACGCTTGTAAAAAGTTCTTTTCCATTACAAGTTGCCTGCACATTTATAGAGTGGAAGCCTTTTCTCTAAATATACTCATCGCTTTGATTTGTTGGTTTTTTTTAATTTTTATATGAGTACAATCAATCACTCCAATTGCAAATGGAAAGCACTCGCTTGCTTTGGCAGATATAAGTTTCACAACTTCCGCAATAGTTCGCGACACAGTTGATTGATTGACTCCAATATCTGTGACTATACCATTTTGGAATCCAGGATCTGCACAAAATCTTAAAAACAGTCGAATTTTATCAATCTTGCGTCTTCTGAGCCCTCAAAAAAGTAATTAGCCAACCAGCAATTACTATCATCAAACCTATGTATATATCATTTTATTATTAATTATATAAAAAAATTAATAATTAAGAATACAAACCTGTATAATTTTTTATCCTCACTTGCTAAATTTGTTTTACGCTGTTCATAACATTTTGTATTTCTTTCATGATTCCTTTTTAGTGTACCCGAGTCCATTATAAGGCAGACTCAACAAAATTTAAGCAAGAGCTCACAAAAGAAAGCAAAAGCTTGTTTTTATGCATATGAAAATGAGCTCAAGCTTATCTCACTTAGTTCAAACTGAGCACGACGAGATCAAACGTGAGCCGTGAGTAAAAGCAAATACTTCAAATTTTATTATGCATACGACAAGCACCTTTTACTCAAAAAATCGAGTCCGAGCTCAAGCTCACGTTTTATGCATGAGACCCAATGTATGTCTATTGTTGTGAATTTTTAATTTCCTTGTAGCAATGGCAATAGCCAAAATAACAAAAAACTCTGAATGCGTGTTTTAAAGACTGGTTAAAGAAAATGAAAAACAACAAAGCGAAAATAAGTAAAAAAATATATAAAATACGCCGCCTATAAACTGTTTGAAAGAAAATATGTGTGTGTTTTTATTTGCCAAAGTCTATTTATAATAAAATTCTCATGACATCTTTTCAACAATAAGCAATGATACAAAATTCACAAAGAAATACTAGATTCTGAGAGTTTGTCTCTTTGTATCTGTTTATGTATGATTTGGTTCATGTGTTCTGTCAGTGCGTTGCAACGAACTAAATGTTGAGTATTTCATCACGGCAATAGATACGAATATGAACTCATAAGTTTGTGAGTAAGTTTGCTTATGTGTGCCTCAGTATTTTCATCCAATATAAAAATAGAGTGCAATTCCTATTTGTTTGTCATACAGTCAATCAATTTTTCCAAGTTTTTTTTCACTTTTTGCGGATGAGTTTTAGCCTCACTGACAATCGTACCAACTGATGCAATTGTTCATCTTCTATTGTCTGGAATAATATGTACATGCATTTGCGTTTAGATAACGTGAAGATTTTCATTTTTATTTAAAATTTGTGTGTCTATAGATAAACATGAAAAATGTGCTAGCACTCGAACGGATTCATATTATCTATCATCGCACAGTGGTTAAAAAGTTTTTGATTTTGAATAAAATTCAGTAGCTCTTGAATTACTGAAGGTATCGTAATAAATTTCACAGGCGCAAAACAGAGGTGTTTTTGGAGCTGCAAAAACTCACTCATCCAGAGAGAATTGCCAAGCGTTTGCAGCTCTACTCGAAAATTCGCACTAAGGTGATGTTTTTGGAACTAAAATATAGAATTTGAATTTACAGAAAATCTGAAAGGATTGAGATATTCCCAAAATTTTAAACTAATAAAGATATGATGATTTTTAAACAAATGTTAAAAAGAATTTTATTATTTTTATACCCGTCGAAAGGATATAAATAAGTTTGTCATTCCGTGTATTATTTCTACAATATTAATTTCCGACTAAATAAAGTATATACGAGTATATATTCTGGGTTCGGGTTGAAACGAACTTTGCCAAAGCATCAGAAAAAATACAGAAAATTTAACCGCACCAATCTACCAGTAGATCGCATGGATTGCATACAGATCTCTGGGGATCAATAACTCCCTGCGAGGGGCGATTTTTTTTTGTTTTTAGGTTGGTAGAGTTTTTTTTTTGCTTTACTTTAACGAAAAAAATTCTTTACTTTCGATAACTTTTACAAAAAATTTTCTATAAGATTTTTAATAAAAATTTTCGATAAAAAAGTTGTACAAAAAAATTTCGATAAAATTTTTACAAAAAACAAAAAAATTCAATATCTTTTTATTATATTTAAAATAATGAAGTTGAAAATCATAAAAGTCAAATCCGAATATACATACATATATTATTGTGAAATTTGGAAACATAACAGAATATGGAAATATTTAACATTACTATGGTGAAGGGTATGGCCGAATATAGCACTCTTACTTGTTTATTTTATGACAAAAATGAGGATTAAAAATCCCTTTACTTTATTGCAATCGGTACTGGCCTTCTTAGGGCGCAATTAAAGGATATTCGTGTCTTGCAAATGATTAACGAAAATCTAAAATATGGTTTTTCTAACCAAGAAAACTTAAATCAATCAAATATTCTTGCCTAAAAACAAGATAGGTGGACTAAAAAAAGAATATAGCCTCTGTAAACGAACGTGTACAAGTAGATCCAATTTTATCGATTCGTCGTCGATTACAGGAATTAGGGTTCTGTCCGTCCATTATGTCAACATTTTGTCTCTAGATTTTGGCGTACACCCGTTTAAAATCAGTCTAGTGTAAGAATTAAAGCAACGAGACCACCATACGCGTCGTACTTTTGCCGATTGGGCACTATAGGAGTTGGAAACTGATCCAAAGTTTTATCATAAAATTGTGTTCAATTGTGTTAAGATAATTTTTGGCTAATAAGAAAATTGTTGCATATTGAGTGAAACCAACGAACCAACCAACAACGAGCGAAATTAATCCACAAACTGCATTACATTAAAAAAAATTCATCGTTTGATGCGGTAAAAAGGTGGTAACATCATTAGACCTTATTTCTTGAAAAATTAAGCTAGAGCTGGCGGTACAAGACATCGCCTATATGTATTTTTCTTTGTCTTCGCATCACGTAAGCACTACTGGATGGATTTTAACAAAATTTTGTGAGAAGGTACCTCAGTATCCTGATTCCAATTTATTTTTTTTTTTCCGCAAAAATATCTTATTTCCAAGGGAAAATGGAGAAAAAGTACTCCGATTTTTTACTTAAATTTTTTATTTAAAGGTGCTGCATAAATTAAGCATACTTAAGCATATACTTAAGCATACTTAAGCTTTACAATAATTTTTTAGAATTTTATATAAATTTTTGAATTTTATCCAGGGATGGATACCCTTATATAAAGTAAATACGTCTTAAAATTTGGTGTTCAAAACAAAATCGAACAAAATATTGTCAGGACGCATACAACGTGTGAGGCCACAGTTAGTATATTTTAAATAAATAAATAAAATGTGGTTTCTACAGTAATAAGTTAATGTCGAAAAGTGTACCTTTCGATTGGCCACCACGATCGTGCAATTTGACACCTCTCGATTATTCCCTGTGGAGCCACATGAAGTTACTGTATTATGCTGGTAAAACAACATTGTATTCTGAGCCGCGTTAATTCAAATGTTAATGCTATGTTCTATCGGTCTTACTTTCATTATTTAGTGATTAATGTAAATATGTGTGTAAACAATTTTCTTTACAAACTTTTTTTGTTTTTTTGTCAGGTGTTTTGAAAATATATGCACGCATTTTCCTACTTTTAGCTGTTAACAAAAGTCAGTCGAATTTATCGATTTTATTAATTTTAAAACACAATAGCAACAATGACAACAATAAACAACAACAAGATTTTATAAAAGATTTAATATTCAATTCAATAAATCTTTTAATTTGTTTAACAAATACTTTCTCGTATCCAAACTATGCAAAGGTTCATCAACACACAAACTAATGGCTTTACAATACATTTACGAGCAGATGCAAATGTGTGGATAAGAACAAAATAAATAAATAAATATGTACATAAATAAATATTAACATTGTAAAGAATGTAAACATTGTAAAGAGTGCCACAAGGAAAACTTTTTCCTACCAAATTCTCCTTTAAACCTACCAAAATAAATTTATCCTACAAAGTAACAAAGAAAATTTTTTGTGCTTTGAAAAATAAAAAAATCTGATGGATGGAATATTTTCTCAATAAACTTTATACTACTACTACTAACTTGTAGTACGCTAGTCTGTCAGTCTGGAGGTTGCGGGTTCGATTCGTGCCAAAGACTCTGGGTGTTGTCTGCAGTCAAGCAAAAAGCTTCGCACGTAATTTTGTTTAAAAAAAGACATAAAAAGTCCAGTTTTTTGTTTAAATACCAGCCCTTCTTCTTCAGATTTAAGCCTTTTCTTAAAATCGTAACAAGACCAATTGCAAAACCAAGACCAAAGCGACAACGCTGATTGTGTATGCACTAACTGCTCAGCTACAATAATATAGGGACCATAATTTTAATTGAATTATAAATTATATTTATCCGAAAGATCTAAATATACGAAAAGTTATAATGAGCTCCAAACTCAGAGAATAAACAACACAAAAAGTGTTACAAAAATAAAATTACTGGTGACATACTGTAAGTCAGTCTTTTATGTATTTTATTATTTACATTAATTACAAAATAAACATAAATTCATAAATTCAAAAACAAACAAAATCTTTACGTTTAGTATGTGTAAGAGTGCATGAACATAAATATGATAAAAACATTAGCAAATTTACACAAGTTGGCTTTTATAAAAAAATAATAATTTAAATAATAACCCTAAGTGTTTTTTTTTTTGGGATGGGGTCTTTTACAGAGGTTGAAAGCTCTCTGTCTGCTATCCACTTGGGTATAGTAAGAAGCGATTTCTCTGTTGAAAGACTTAAGCAGCTCACTACTTGCGGTCTTAGACCAAGTATTCCCTGGTAATGCCGTTCAAGCACCCGCTTGTCGACAGCTAGCATGAGAAGGCGAACCTTGAGTAACCTGAATGGCATGCCAACACTCTCTTACGAACGTGTCATCTTTTAGGCCCATTATTATAATTTGCTCTTACCGATAAATCCCAACTTTAGCTATTGGCAAGTTATAATGATGGGATTTAGTCTTTAAAAACAATGCTGCAATGCCGCTAAAACCATAAATTATATTTATAGGCAAAGGAAAATGCCTAGAATATTCAATCATAGAAAGATCTGGCTGGTTCCTTTTTTTTATTCTTGCATTTATGTACATATGTGTGTGTATCTTTACTACCTTCTGTAGTTATGTAAACACGCGTGTACAATTCAGTTGGGAAGAGAGGGCATGTTAATTTTATACTTGTATTAATATGCGTGTGTATATGGGCTACTCGAATATGAATGTTTGCATATGAGGTATTTCTAAAAAGATCGTCAACAACAACTAATACAGGTTTAGCGATGTTCTTTGTTGTTTATTTTATTCATTACTAGCTGTGCCCGCCACGCCGCACAGTGGCTGAAAATCGTTTTTCGTTGGCCAAAATTCTTTAACTTTTGAACCGATCAAAATATTGAAATATTTTTTTTTTAATGGATAGATATTTAGCTCAGCTTGATTCAGTTTTAATTACATTAAAATTGATTGAGGACTTTTTAAGGAATTTGAGGTCAAAGTTGAACATTTTAATTTTTTTAACTTTCAGAGTGAAATATGGGTTTATTCTGTGTGTAACATAGTAAAATATCCCTCTAAGATCCAAAAAAGTATATATATTCTTTATCAGTGATGAAATCTAAGACGATATAGCTATGTCCGTCTGTCCATACGTCCGTCTGTCCATCCGGCCGTCCGTCCATTCGCCTGTCTGTATGAACACGATTCAGTCTAAACGAAAAGAGCTAGACCCTTGAAATTTGATACATATATATCTTGAAGGATAGGGCAGGCTACGTTCGTAAATGGGCCAAATCGGACCAGGGGGAAAAAAATTCCCCTAAGAAGAACTAAACCAACCCCTAAAAAACTACACATTTTTACAAGTTTTTTTGTAAATTTGTTAAGCAAATGAAACATTTTTATGTCAAAGAAGGTTCAAGGTCTTTACCCTGGAGCTAGAAAATCATACAAATTTATTTTTGGACCCCGCCCCCTTTTTGTGGGCGTTTATATAGCATATTATATGAAAAATAGTGTCAAATTGTATTACCTAAGCCTAGATTGCACAAAAAATTAATTTTTAAGCTTTCATGATGAGTGGAAAATGTACTCGGATCTTCTGCGCTACCTTCACCTCACCCCCCCCCCCCAAAAAAAAAAAAAATTTTTTTTTTTTTTTTGGTTAAGCAACAAGAAAATATAATTTTTATTCATTTCACTTAAATATTAATTGCAAATATTCCATATTTTGTTCTGTGCTATTTCTGTTCTTTAGTAGTTTTTTGGCTTCTTCATCTAAATCCCGATGGTCCACTTTCCATTGATTTCGAATACTGGATTTGAACGGATCTGACGTTGCCAATAATATATTAAATAGATCTTCATTTGTTGAATTCCGTGAAATTTTCCCAGTATTGTGCTCTCTTAAAATATGTAATCCTTGTTCCTTTATTCCTGAGCATCCTCTGATAGATCTCCAAGTGGCACCAAATGATATTTAATGACATCTTCACCATGATAAAGGATTTTGTGAACTGTTGCAGACATATTTCTCCATGGGTAGTTATTTGTATATATTTTTGCAGTTTCCTTAGTATAATCTCCAAATTTTCTACAGTCAATTTCTTTATTGCACGCAAGTACTTCTAGTATTATTTTAAATCTGAAAATAAGGTTGAAATCCACTCCTGTTATTTCAGATGCTGTTTCTGGATCTGAAAAGAATCTTCTTGCGGTATTGCCATCATTTGTATTGCCTGACCCTTGTTTTGGCTGACCTATAATCAGTCCACGTTTGCGATATTCATCTTGAACATGTTTCTTTTTTGAACTCTTTGTTGGTCACGTTGTTTCTTATTGATCCTGAAGACCCGAAATCCAAATCATAACTGATTTTTCGTATGTGTTCCATAAGTCGTATTCTTGCGTGTAGTGGTGATAATCCAAATTCATATGCATCGGTATTATCTAATGATTTTGCTGGGACTTGGTTTAATTGGGTTGATGTTGCTTGGCATATAATGCAGCTGGATGCAGCCTTCGTGTTGGTCAAAGCCTGACCCACTTTTCCATCTATCATTGTCAGGACTAACTGGTAGCTTACTTCAATTTGCTGCCCATCTAACTGTAATTGTAATGGCTGTTGTGCTGTAATTTGGGCCTTGATATCACTAATTTCTTTATTAATAACATCATTTGTTTCTTTTTTGAATTGAAATTTGATTGGCCTGCAGTATTTCGTAGAAGATGGTGTCTCATTTTTCCAAATATCCATTGTTTGCGTTGTACTAGTCGAAGGCTCTGAATCTTCCAAAATCTTTTTCAATCGCAATGGTACAAATGATACCATGAACATATTTGAGTCAGAAATATTTTCACATACAGCTTGTTTATATTGTTTTTGTCCCGAAGAACCATCACATCCCCATTTACAAAAAAGAATTAACTTTGTGTTTCCGTATTTCTTCAACTCATTTCCTGTTATTGATTGCAGCAAGCGTGCGGCTGTGTGATCAAGTAGAGATTGTAGTTGTACCTCTGCCGAAATTGGTGTGATTGTAATAGTGTCCTTTGATGGCAAACAGTCCATTTTAGCAGCGGTTATGGGATGATATGCTGGATATATATTTGAGCCTTTTTCAATCGCACGCTGTCTGAGTTTAATATATTGCTGTTTTGTTAATTTCAAATCCAGAAATAATGCTAATGCCTCCTCATTTGTGTACTGTATTGCATCATTCGGAGTTGGTATACTTTTAAGAATCCGTTTTGTTCTCGGTGGACTAGCTTTAACAACTTTTTCAATGATATCCACTTTTGTAAATTGGTTCTGTGATCGTAATTGATGTAGGAAAGATTCTTTTATATTTGTAGAACCAAAGGCATCGTTAATATCTTTAAGCTTCCTCTCCTCTTAGATCTATCGCTGCAATTGTCCACTAATGATTTGCGTGGTCTTCCAGCCTTATCTTGCTTTGCTGTTTCTGCAGCGACAGTAAGTTGACCTTCTAACCACTTTGCACTTTTTATATAAAATTTTTGTTTACTGTACATAACTTCTTTGTAGCGTTTTTTAGTGCTTTGACAAAATTATATAGTTGCTCTTGCATTTCGGTGCTACACGAATTTAAGTTTAATTTTATTTTAACGTAACTAAGAACATCTTCCTGATTTTTGTTTCTAAAATACACTTCGGCCCGTTCTTTATAACTGAAGCTCTCCATTTTCTTTTGAATATTTCTATTTGCGTTTGTTATGTTTTATCCGTACACTTAAAGGATTAAGTTATTACTGAGTAATCCCTTAACGAATCCGTACTTTTATAAATTTTTAGATACATGTTCTTCACACACTGATCTTTAATTTCATAGCAGGTAGTGCTTAAATTGAACAAAACTGCACTCATGCGTCAATATGGGGTTGTTTTTTAACTTCAGTGGTTTAATGTGGCAATTATTGTTATAAAATTGTTTATGACTTTGGTTGACCCTAACATTTGATAACAGGTAAATTTAGAAAGAGATCATATGCTTCCTGTAGAGCCCATTGTGATAATTTTATTAAGCCATTAAACCCTTTCGAAGGTATTATATTTATTTTTTTAGTTATACGTAGCCTAAACTAAAAAAAATAAACTTTTAGGCAAAAAAGTGAAAATTTAATACACCATTGTATATGAATTTTTTTCGAGTAATTTCATTAAAATGAAAAAAGTGTTCTACAGGCGGCTCGTGGCGGGTGCAAAAGTATATATAGCCTTAAAGAGGACACTTTCACCTTTCTCGTGGTTGTATACGTTTCTTGTTCCCTTTTGTTCCCTAGAAGTTCTATTCCACTAAAGTTTAAATTTGAGAAAAATATAGTAGTTTCATAAATATTTCATAACGCCCCTAATATTAAACGCTAGAGCTGTGTCTACTTACAACAACTAAAGACAATAATCCTACCAATATTATAAAAAAAACGCAGACCATTATCGATGATAGCTTGCGAGTAGTAACCATTTAGTTTTGATAAAATACCAGAGAAAAACACCTTTTTCTGAAATTAAAAAAAAAGTTGAGGTTGACAGCATGCCACGCCCACAATTATCAATATTTTAACATAATTTTTTGGCTACCTTAATTTGGATATGTTAACTACAAAATGACGTAAAAATTTTAAAAATCGGTGACAAAAAAAAATTTACTTTTGGTAAACGAAAAACGATTTTCAGCCACAGTGTGAGCCGTGGGCGTACTGAAACTATTTAACTCGATTTTGCTTGGCAAGTATTTCACAGTAATTGTAATAATCTTACTTTTATAGTGCTTCAGTTATGGTTTTTGTATTTCTTTATATAAAGGTACCATTACTTGAATAAAATTTTAAAATTTCTAAAAAAATTCTAAAATTCTTAAATTAATTGTAAAGCTTTGTAAGAGCTTGTTTAACATATTTTAATAACAATGTAATTCCATAAAGTAAAAATACAAATTGTATCCAACTGGCGCCATCTGTTGCGTAAGGGTAAAATAAAAATAAATAAAAATGTGTGTTGAAAAAGTAACCGTGTTGTAAAAGTAATACCGTGTTGAAAATATCCCAGTTTTAACCAAAGTTTTCAGTACCTTTAAACCGGAAATTGCGTTTTTCACTACTTTTTCTTCCTTTTCTCTTGGAAATAAGATATTTTTGGGGCGAAAAAGTATGCTATATTGGGATCAGGATATTAAGGTACCTCCTCACAAAATTTTGTTAAAATCCATTCAGTAGTTTTTACGTAATGCGAACACAAACAATGATGGACAGACAGACAGACGGAAATGAGTAACCATTTAATTGTAAAAATTAGACCAGTAATGTTGTTATTGTTTCACACAAAATTATTGCGTATTTCTCTTCAGATCTTATAAAGAATAAATTCTTCTTTTGCAATAATATATCAAAACTAAATAATAAAGGATGTCTGTATTGCTTATATTTTACACAGCTAAAAGCAGAGTATATGTCCATCGTAACAACAATATCAAACAAGCAAACAATTAAACTTTTTTAAAACACATAATAAAAACATAAAAATAAAAATAAAAGGGTGCCCCATTTAGATGGGAAGAAAAATTAAAATGATGTACTTTTTCAATTATATATTGTATGGTGAGTGATATGATGCGTAAATACGCGAATAAGCAGCTGTATATCTTTTTAACCGACTTCAAAAAAGAAGGAGGTTATCTATTCGTGTGAATGTTGCTTTTTTTTTATGTATGTAACCGCAGAACTCAGCCATTTCTGAACCGATTTTTTTTTTCTTTATGTGAAAAGTTATGCTTTCAGGTTGGTCCCATTTTAAAATCAGTTCATTATATTAAAAATTAAAGGGTGTCCCCATACAACATACATGTATTTTACGTGTATTAAGAACCGTGAAGGGCACCAAATTAAAATTTTAAAAAATTGCGTGTCACTATAGCTCCCAACAGCAGAAATTAATAAAAAAATAAATTTAAAATTTAAGGGGTGACCCCATAGGTGACGTAATTTGACGTATTTGAGCCTATCTTTTGAACCGTTATAGGCAAAACCTTGAAAATTTGACAGAATGTCGATTACTCTGACCGTTATAATAAAATATATAAATATTCAAAATTTTAAAGGGTGCTCCAATAGTTTATTTAATTTGATGTATATGGCCATACTTTTGAACAGTTGTACACAGAGCGCTGAAATTTAAAAAGAACCTGTATTTCTAAGTCCGATATAACAAAAAGTATAAAATTTGTATTTGGAAATAAAAGGGTGCCCCAATAGTTAATGTAATTCTATGTATGTGGCCAAACTTTTGAACTGTTATAGACAGAGAGCTGAAATTTACAAGGGACCTGTATTGCAAAGTCCACTATAGCAACTATACAATTTGAATTTAGAAACTAAAGGGTGTCCCCATAAATTATGTAATTTGATCTATATGGCCCTATCTTTTGAACCGTTAAACACAAACACTTGAAAATTAGGCAGAATATCTACTACTTTCTCTGATATGATAACAAGTATAAATATTTGGAATTATAATGTAAAGGGTATCCCAATAGTTCATTTAACTTTTTAACCGTTATATACAGATAGTTGAAATTTACAAAGAATATTTGTGGCCAAGTCCTCTATAACAACAGGTTTTTAATTTAAAATTGTAAATTAAACGTTGTCCGAATAGGTGATGTTATTTGATCTATGTAACCCTATCTTTGAAACCGTTATAGACAGAGGCTTGAATGGTGTCCCCATAAAAGACGGATGCTGGTGAAAATAGCTTAAATTTTTAACAGTAATAGGTAGATGCTTGACATTCACATAGTCTTTACTTTTTTCCGCTAATTTTGGCGCATCTATTATTTGGTTTAAATCTGATTCTTACAGATTAATTCTTACATTTTTAGTTTACAATTGGTACCCTTCTATCTGTTTTGAAGTCGGTTTTTTTTTTGCAAAAATTATTTATTTATTTAAATATATCTTCATTTTAAGATTAATTACGTACTTGACAATTTTCTCATTTATCCCAATGATGATTGTCTTAAAAATATAAATATTAATTAAGGAAAAACGCATAATTGTTTTTTTTTATTTTTATTTTTTTATTTTTTTATTATATGTCTGTATATGTACCTATATATATAAATATCCCAGCCAGCAAAACATTCCGACATTGCGTGAACCAGAAAATTCAGACAAATTCCTGACTTTATTTTCAAATATTTCGTATGGATTTCTGTTAGACGTATCTGGAAAATTTTATTAACGACTATAGTTGTGGGAGTCCTCACAATATTTTGTTTGATTTTGCTCTGAAAGTAAATCCACACCAAATTTTAAGACTCTTACGTATTAGCTTTATATAATGCATACCATTATTTTATCCCTGGATAAAATTCTAAGATTTATATAAAATTCTAAAATTCTTAAAACTATTGCAAAGCACTGTAAAAGGTGTTTAAAATATTTTAATAACAATGTAATTCCACAAAGAAAAAATACAAATGAAAAACATACAAAATTTATTCAATTGGCTATTTGGCAGTAAGTAATTCATTATTTGTCATTATTTTAAAGTACCACCTTCCCGCGGAAATTTTTCGCTTCCCGGGAAAAATCTCCTTTATAGTAATCTCCCTTGGAGTAGCAAAAAAAGGGAGTGATAAATTCGGATAGATCTGTTTTGCTTTTGACATTTTATTTTCAGTTTAATAATAAATGTTTTTCTATAAAATATTAAAATTCGGTAAACCAGAATACATGCTTGAGTTATTCCAATTTTCACATTCGAGCAGAACATCGTCTATCATTTGTCCAAGAATCAACAGCCTGTATATGCATCGTTCATTTGTTGTCAGGATATCTAGATTATGGAATAGTATACTACCGTACAACCTTCGTAATTTTTCGCTAAATTTAAAAGATTTTCAAAATGTTTTTAAAGAACATTTGTAAGAAAATTGTTGGCTGGTGCCTCTTTGTTACTCTCTTTTTAATAAAATCTAAATATATTTGATTTACACGATTGCGCGGCATACAACATGCAACAGTCAAAGTTTATAAATTATAAATTTTATATATTGTATATAAATAAGTAATTATAAAAATAAATATTTTTATAAGTAGTATATAAGTAAGAGTTAATAATATTATATTAAACCTACTCAGAAATTAACTGGGTAATCAATAAGCCAATAGGCTTTTCGATTATATTAAATAAATAAAATAAAATAAAAATAAATAAAATAAATAAATTAGTCAAGTGCGAGTTAGACTCACACACTTAGGGTTCCGTACTATGTTTATAACAGCTTTAAAATTCAAGTTGCTAATTTTTTCATGTCTTATGAGTCACCCTTTAATTTTAAAATTAAAGTAATAATTGCATTACTGTTGGAACACCCTTTAATTTTAGCAATTTTTGTTATAGCGGCCATGTTAATACACTATCTATAGAAATATACATTAGTCTACCTATTGCTGTTCAAAAAATAAGGTAATATACGTGAAAAACATGTCACTGATGGAACACCCTTTAGATACTAGTAATTGTTACAGAGGCCGAAGTACAACATCTACTGTAAACATTTAAAGAGTCTACCTTACGTACCAATCATGTCTCTATCGGAACACCCTTTAATTTTGTTATTTGCTATGGCGGCCGTGGCAATTCTCTTTCTATGTATATATCAAGAGTCTACCTATTACTATTAAAAAATAAGTTACTAAATCACGTCACTGTCGGCACACGCTTTAATTTTTACTATTTGTTATAGTGGCCATAGTAATACTCATCCTGTAAAAACTTCAAGAGTCTACCTATTATCGTTCAAAACCTATGTCATATACACCTACAAATCACGTCACTAACGGAACACCCGCTAATTTTTAGGTTTGATATTGTATACTTGCTTATAACCCGAACATAGTTGAAATCACTGCAAATTTTAAGTGGTTGCTTCCTATAGCTCAAGAAATAAAAATATAAAGGCAAACAACACGTGACTTTCGGAACACCCTATAAGATATAAGTGACTTTCGGAACACCCTATAAGTATTTTTTGCTATAGTGGCCACAGTTATACGCCTTCTGTGAAAATTTCAAGAGTCTACCTATTATGGTTCAAAACTTAGGCCTAATACATGCAATTCACACCACTATCTGAACACCCATTAATTTTTAGGTTTATTTTTTTAGACTTATTATAAAGATTATAAAGCGAACTAAGTTTTAATTACTGTTTATAAATTTTTAGTGTATGCCTCCTACAGTTCAAGATATAAACACATATTCGTGAATAACACATCTATATCGGAACACCCTATAAGTTTTTGTTGCTATTGCTGTCACAGCTATACACTTTCTGTGAAAATTTTAAGAGTCTACCTATTATGGATCAAAACTTAGGCCCTATACATTCAAATCACAAACCACTATCGGAACACCCTTTAATTTTTATTTTTTTTATAGTTCTTTATATAGTGAACTAAGTTCTAATTACTGTTTGTAAATTTCAAGTGTATCCCACCTACATTTCACGAAATATGCACATAATCGTGAATAACACCTCTCTATTGGAACACCCTATAAGTTTTAGTATTTGTTGCTATAGCGGCAACAGCTATACATCATCTGTGAAAATTTCAAGAGTCTACCTATTACGGTTCCAGAGATAAAAGGCGCTGACAGACGGACAGACGGACAGACATTGTAGCGAAAACAATAGGGTTACGTTTTTACACTTTGTGTACGGAACCC
This sequence comes from Phasia obesa, assembly GCA_949628195.1. Lineage (NCBI taxonomy): Eukaryota > Metazoa > Arthropoda > Insecta > Diptera > Tachinidae > Phasia > Phasia obesa. Next base: position 24,616,366 of record OX451215.1, on the reverse strand, counting down.
TAAAAAAGCAAGTAAGAGTGCTATATTTGGCCATGCCGAATCTTATATAACCTTCACTCTATGTTTGGTATGTTTCCTAATTTCACAATAATATACATTCGTTTTTTACTTTTATGATTTCAACTATATTATTACAAATTTTTTTAATTTTATCGAAAATTTTTGTAAAAATTTTATCGAAAATTTTTTGCAAAATATTATCAAAAATTTTTTGTAAAATTTTATCAAAAATTGTTTGTAAAATTTTTTTGTAAAAATTCTCTCCAAAATTTTTTTTGTAAAATTGTATCAAAATTTTTTTTATAAAAATTTTGACGATAATTTTTTTGTAAAGATTTTATCGAAAATTTTTTTTTTAAAAGTTAGGACTTCTTAATCTTGAAAAAACCACTAGCTATACCTGGATGCTTCTACATTACGGTCAGCGAATAAAGCACCTGATGTATATTTGTATTTTTGGCCTTAAAAACAAATTTTTAATCATTGTTTGATATTTCTAAATTAAATACTTACTTTTCCGCGCTAACTCCCCTTTTCAAATATATGAGGAAAAAACTCCCAAAAACAGTCATTAATTTCCCTCTTTTTAATATTTATAATACGTATTTTTTTCCCCCGGTAAAGTAAAGGGAAAAAATTCCCGGGAAATTTTAATTTATAATAGCAGGAATGGAAGAAGGGAAAATTTTCCCGTGAAATTGTTATTCATAATTGGGCTAATTGTGTCTTTATTTTAAATCAGAGCCATCTGTTGGGCAACCGTGTTTAAAATATACCGCTTTCAAAAATAAAAGATGACTTTAAATTGGTCAAAAATATCGGCGTACTTTCACTGCTTTTTCTCCACTTTCTCTTGGAAATAAGATATTTTTGCGGAAAAAAGTATCCTGTATTGGAATCAGGTTACTAAAATTTTGTTAAAATCCATCTAGTAGTAGGCACAAAAATGTCTTGCTTGGAACCTCAATTTATCCGGGAAATATAGGAACATGTAAAAGGCTCAACCTGGTATGAAGTTTGAAATTCTATACATATCAGTTTTACTTACCTTGTATATTACATTTTAGAAAACAAGATCTAACAAACATCCGTGGGATAATGACTTCAATTTTATAACTCAGAGACAAGAACTAAATCAGACATTCATTCCGATAACTTTCAGAAATTGATACAAATTCTGCTAGATTTCTGCCAGAAATATCGGCTAGAAACTCAGAATTTCCCACAATATGTCTATTAGATTTCGTATCAACATATATTTTTAGAACAGAACTCCCACACAATTCCGAGTGTATTGTAGACATTTCTGTAAGACATCTTATGGACGTCGGACAAGTTTGTTCGCTGGGATGTTTGTGTATAAATGTGTATTTAAGTATTAGTTTACAAATACTTTTTTTTTTTTGTATTCCTTTGAGTTTGTGTATTAGTATGTATGTATATGTTATGTAGCTGAAATGGGGATAGTGTGTGTGTGGGTGTATTGTTTCTGAAACCTCTGTAGAAAATGTTCTTCTATTCAAAAGTTTCAGAAGAAAAGTTTTGGTTATAAATGACCTACTTGTATTTGGTTTTTGAAAATCCTTCCTCCTTTTATTTCTTTTCATTTCTTTTCTTTTGTTATTTTTGTTTTTTAAGGGAAATAACCCTTAACATTATAGTCAGTCTCTGGTGGTTAAAATTATTAACAATAACCACATTTTCATTATAACATTTTTGTTTTTTATTTTTGTTTTTGCTTTTGTTTTTTTTTTTTTTTGTTTCTTTATTCTTTTTGCTGTCTATTATTTAGAGACATTAAAGGATTAAGTGAACTTTTAATGTATATTTATGACTGTCTGTCCTTAAATACTCATACTCTTACATTGTAAAATGTTTATTTATATTTAAATGTTGGTTTATTATTTTTTCACTTTTCATTGCTTTTTCAATAATGTTTCTGGAAAGGGTTTTTAATAAAATATTTATGAATTTAAAGTAAGTGTTAAAATGCTGCTTTGTTCTATTTTATTTACCGAGATCTTGCGAGGTAAAACAGAATGTTTGATTTATTTAAATATTATTTGCAATTAGAAGTAAATTTTAAAGTTTAAGAGGAACTCAACAAAAATTACAATTACATTTATCTCTCAAAAGTAAAAACTTCTAAATAAAAATAAATTTTTTAAGTTTATATATTTGTTTTTTCAAGTATCATCTAGCAGACTGTGCCTGGAAAAGGCTGAGACGGTAGCGTACATTGTGTGTGCTAGCATAAGACATAGGACCACTGGTAGAAGCTTTTTAAATGTGGATACCATGGGAGAACTGATGAAACTGAAATGCTAGCAAGGACAATATACTGCGTAAGTGCCGAGCTGTTTCGTAGAAAGCTGGGATCAGGCGGTCGAGGTCGATGTGTTAAGTACAAAGACAAATGGTTGACACCCAGCGAATTTGAACTGACTTGCCGTCGTGGCTCAAGTATGGATTGGAAACGTTCAATTAAATATGGTGGTAAATTGCTGCAGTCTTTAATAGATGAAGGTACTTTGACACCAAATGCCACCAATTGCAGTTGTACCGTTTGTTGTGACGATGTAGCGGCATCGGGATCCGTCTTTTTACATCATATAGACGTCGAAAGCGAAATGAAGCAGATAATGATGCTGAAACTGGTGGTCCAAAACGTAATCCAACAATAACAATATTATCAACCACACTGAACCACCACAACATACCATAACGGTGGTAGATGATAATAATATGTTTTTAACGAAAGATAACATTACCTCCAAGGACGAACCGTGGCCAACAATTTAAGGATAGCCGCGACACATCAACAGAGCTAGTAGATCAAACACAAATATGTCATGCATACGATAGAGAAACGTTTGTAGTGAATATAAACGATCCTAGGCCAATTGCATTGTTAAACAATAGTCAGACAATGAAAACATTGGAAAATGTTTTTTGCACAATGGTCAAAGCCACTAATAATTTTAAGCGCATTCTTATCGATATAAAGAATACATATGATCGTAAAATCAAATCGAAATATTACAAAAAGAACGCGATGCTGCGGTGGCAGCAATGCGCGTACAAGTGTATATAGACATTGATGATCCGAATATAGCGGGTGCATTACATGGCAACGAAGTTATATCAGCTAAAAAGTGCGCTAACTGTAATCGTGAAACGTTAGCAGAATGTTCATTATGCCGAAAGACTCCCTATTGTTCCGAATTTTGTCAACGAAAGGACTGGACTGCCCATCAAGTTGAGTGTACAAGAAATCCAGTCGCGGCTACAACTCAGCAAATTATGCAGGACGAGCAATCCTAAATGAATTAAAATTGTACATAAATACAAACACAATACAAAAGAAAAAACAAATCAAAGTTTTCTTTGTTAATTAAGGATTTTTTTTTTCAGAAAAGGTATTTTCTCATGTGCGTTACACCTATAATAATTCTTGCAAAAAAACCAACTTCAAAACAGATAGAAGGGCACCAATTCTAAAATAAAAATGTAAGAAGTAAACTGTAAGAATTAGATTTAAACCAAATAAAAATTGCGCCAAAATTAGAGGGGAAAAAAGAAAGACTATTTGAATGTCAAGGCTCTCCTTATTACTGTTCAAAAGTTAAGCTATTTTCACCAGCATCCGTCTTTTATGGGGGCACCACACAAGCCTCTGTCTATAATGGTTTTAAAGATAGTTTCACATAGATCAAATAACATCACCTATTCGGACACCCTTTAATTTACAATTTTAAATTAAAGACTTGTTGTTATAGAGGATTTGGGCACAAAAGTTCTTTGTAAATTTCAACTATCTGTCTATAACGGTTAAAAAGTTTAACCATATATATCAAATTACATGAACTATTGGGACACCCTTTACATTATAATTCTAAATATTTATACTTGTTATCATACCAGAGAAAGTAGTGGATATTCTGCCTAGTTTTCAAGTTTTTGTGTTTAACGGTTCAAAAGATAGGGCCATATACATCAAATTGCATAATTTATGGGGACACCCTTTAGTTTCTAAATTCAAATTGTATACTTGCTAAAGTGAACTTTGCAATACAGGTTCCTTGTAAATTTCAGCTATCTGTCTGTAAAAGTTCAAAAGTTTGGCCACAAACATAGAATTACATTAACTATTGGGACACCCTTTTATTTCCAAATTCAAATTTTATACTTTTTGTTATAGCTGACTAGCTGACTACAGGTTCTTTGTAAATTTCAGAGGTCTGTGTACAACTCTTTAAAAATATGATCACATACATCAAATTAAGTGAACTATTGGAGCACCCTTTAATTTAAAATTTTGAATATTTATACATTTTACTATAAGGGTCATAGTAATCGACATTCTGTCAAATTTTCAAGTTTTTGTCTATAACGGTTCAAAAGATAGGCCCAAATAGATCAAATAAGGTCACCTGTGGGGACACCCTTTAAATTTTAAATTTATTTTTTTTATTAATTTCTGCTGTTGAGAGCTATAGCGACACGCAATTTTTTTAAATTTTAAATTGGTGCCCTTCACGGTTCTTAATATACGTAAAAAACATGTATGTTGTATGGGGACACCCTTTAATTTTTAATATAATGAACTGTTTTTAAAATGGGACCAACCTGAAAGCATAACCTTTCAAATAAAGAAAAAAATTTAAAATCGGTTCAGAAATGGCTTAGTTCTGCGGTTACATACATTAAAAAAAAAGCAACATTCTGACGAATTGATAACCTCCTTCTTTTTTGAAGTCGGTTAAAAAGTTACACGGTTTTAAAGTCGAATTATTTTGATAACACTGTCCAACAGCATTTTTGGAACAGAATAGCGACCCTATAATTCTGAAAGGGTATGTTGAGTAGATCATTTTTGTAGAACAAACTTATGGTCCAGCACGTCTGAGTTGTTTTTAAATGTGGATACCATGGGAGAACTGATGAAACTGAAATGCTAGCAAGGACAATATACTGCGTAAGTGCCGAGCTGTTTCGTAGAAAGCTGGGATCAGGCGGTCGAGGTCGATGTGTTAAGTACAAAGACAAATGGTTGACACCCAGCGAATTTGAACTGACTTGCCGTCGTGGCTCAAGTATGGATTGGAAACGTTCAATTAAATATGGTGGTAAATTGCTGCAGTCTTTAATAGATGAAGGTACTTTGACACCACATGCCACCAATTGCAGTTGTACCGTTTGTTGTGACGATGTAGCGGCATCGGGATCCGTCTTTTTACATCATATAGACGTCGAAAGCGAAATGAAGCAGATAATGATGCTGAAACTGGTGGTCCAAAACGTAATCCAACAATAACAATATTATCAACCACACTGAACCACCACAACATACCATAACGGTGGTAGATGATAATAATATGTTTTTAACGAAAGATAACATTACCTCCAAGGACGAACCGTGGCCAACAATTTAAGGATAGCCGCGACACATCAACAGAGCTAGTAGATCAAACACAAATATGTCATGCATACGATAGAGAAACGTTTGTAGTGAATATAAACGATCCTAGGCCAATTGCATTGTTAAACAATAGTCAGACAATGAAAACATTGGAAAATGTTTTTTGCACAATGGTCAAAGCCACTAATAATTTTAAGCGCATTCTTATCGATATAAAGAATACATATGATCGTAAAATCAAATCGAAATATTACAAAAAGAACGCGATGCTGCGGTGGCAGCAATGCGCGTACAAGTGTATATAGACATTGATGATCCGAATATAGCGGGTGCATTACATGGCAACGAAGTTATATCAGCTAAAAAGTGCGCTAACTGTAATCGTGAAACGTTAGCAGAATGTTCATTATGCCGAAAGACTCCCTATTGTTCCGAATTTTGTCAACGAAAGGACTGGACTGCCCATCAAGTTGAGTGTACAAGAAATCCAGTCGCGGCTACAACTCAGCAAATTATGCAGGACGAGCAATCCTAAATGAATTAAAATTGTACATAAATACAAACACAATACAAAAGAAAAAACAAATCAAAGTTTTCTTTGTTAATTAAGGATTTTTTTTTTCAGAAAAGGTATTTTCTCATGTGCGTTACACCTATAATAATTCTTGCAAAAAAACCAACTTCAAAACAGATAGAAGGGCACCAATTCTAAAATAAAAATGTAAGAAGTAAACTGTAAGAATTAGATTTAAACCAAATAAAAATTGCGCCAAAATTAGAGGGGAAAAAAGAAAGACTATTTGAATGTCAAGGCTCTCCTTATTACTGTTCAAAAGTTAAGCTATTTTCACCAGCATCCGTCTTTTATGGGGGCACCACACAAGCCTCTGTCTATAATGGTTTTAAAGATAGTTTCACATAGATCAAATAACATCACCTATTCGGACACCCTTTAATTTACAATTTTAAATTAAAGACTTGTTGTTATAGAGGTTTTGGGCACAAAAGTTCTTTGTAAATTTCAACTATCTGTCTATAACGGTTAAAAAGTTTAACCATATATATCAAATTACATGAACTATTGGGACACCCTTTACATATTAATTCCAAATATTTATACTTGTTATCATACCAGAGAAAGTAGTGGATATTCTGCCTAATTTTCAAGTTTTTGTGTTTAACGGTTCAAAAGATAGGGCCATATACATCAAATTGCATAATTTATGGGGACACCCTTTAGTTTCTAAATTCAAATTGTATACTTGCTAAAGTGAACTTTGCAATACAGGTTCCTTGTAAATTTCAGCTATCTGTCTGTAAAAGTTCAAAAGTTTGGCCACAAACATAGAATTACATTAACTATTGGGACACCCTTTTATTTCCAAATTCAAATTTTATACTTTTTGTTATAGCTGACTAGCTGACTACAGGTTCTTTGTAAATTTCAGAGGTCTGTGTACAACTGTTTAAAAATATGATCACATACATCAAATTAAGTGAACTATTGGAGCACCCTTTAATTTAAAATTTTGAATATTTATACATTTTACTATAAGGGTCATAGTAATCGACATTCTGTCAAATTTTCAAGTTTTTGTCTATAACGGTTCAAAAGATAGGCCCAAATAGATCAAATAAGGTCACCTGTGGGGACACCCTTTAAATTTTAAATTTATTTTTTTTTATTAATTTCTGCTGTTGGGAGCTATAGCGACACGCAATTTTTTAAAATTTTAAATTGGTGCCCTTCACGGTTCTTAATATACGTAAAAAACATGTATGTTGTATGGGGACACCCTTTAATTTTTAATATAATGAACTGTTTTTAAAATGGGACCAACCTGAAAGCATAACCTTTCAAATAAAGAAAAAAATTTAAAATCGGTTCAGAAATGGCTTAGTTCTGCGGTTACATACATTAAAAAAAAAAGCAACATTCTGACGAATTGATAACCTCCTTCTTTTTTGAAGTCGGTTAAAAAGTTACACGGTTTTAAAGTCGAATTATTTTGATAACACTGTCCAACAGCATTTTTGGAACAGAATAGCGACCCTATAATTCTGAAAGGGTATGTTGAGTAGATCATTTTTGTAGAACAAACTTATGGTCCAGCACGTCTGAGTTGTTTTTACAGTGGGTCAAAGTTTTCATTTTTTGGTCGAAGGGAGCATTATACTATATGAAAAAATGCTGTAAGTTAATGTCTGGGAGAATTCTTATGGTCAGAGTTGTATTGTGGAATTGAATGAGGATTATTTTTGTGAAAGATTTTAACCCTCTAACTGGTCTCTTTATGGGTCAATTTGACCCTTTTTTCGAGAAAATCAAAAAATATCCTTTAAAAAAGACATTTAAGAATTAAAATATTAGTAATTACATAATAGTAGATGAATCTATTAACACTGATTTAGACTCAGAAATTTATTTAAGTGATTAAGAAATTGTTTAAAATTTTTATGTTATTTGAATTTGTTTAGTATTAATCTTTATATAAATATGTTTTTTATCTTAAATATTAATTTAATTTTGAAATATTTAGTGTTGTCAATTTGGTAACCCTATTCATATAATGTTATTTGAATACCAATGGTTATGTGTATTTTCAAAACTTAAAAAAAATACTAAAAAGTTTAAAATTATGTTTTGTATGTGAAATGATGGATTAAAATTCAAAAAAATAATGATTACTGAAATAGGGTAATTTTGGGTATTTAATTGTCCCCGCACCGAAAAAGTAAAAGGATTTCTAAAAAGCATAATTAATTCTTGAAAATAGTAGGCCAAGAGAGATATGTGCCAAAAATTTCATTCATATTCAATTTCATAACTTGTTCAATTTTTTTCCAGTTTTACTATGAGGACCGTTCACTGTCCAAAAGCCAGAAATCACTTGAGTCAAGATTATAGGCTGGTTGTAGCACGTAAATCTAAGAAAGTAAGGTTGCCATAAATTTCATTTAGGTTGCCTATCTATAATCATAGAGGACGAAAGGGGGTGGGTGGAAAAGGGACGCACTAAGGAAGTGGTTTGATCCGATATTCCCCTACATTAATAATAACTCGTAACCATACTATCTTAAGCGTGGCGCCAACCGTTTCAAGGAAACAGACAGTTACGACTGTGTTTACCGGGAGATATGACAAGAGTACTTTTAGTTTTGTTTTTCTCCTTATACTATTGTAGTCTAAAGAAGCAAGAAATCATTTAGCAAACGTTTGCGAAAGTTTTTTCTCAAAACGTTTCTTTTTTTTTTGGTTTTCATTATTCTCACTTCAACCTTAGGATGTCGTAATGAATGTACAGTTTGTGCTAATGTCCAAAAACTAACTGGCACAGTCGTTTTTATTGTTTTTGTTTTACTCGCTACATGGAAGAAAATAAACGTTGCATCTTGTTTATTTTCGTACTCTGGTTACGGTTTAATTTCTTTTTCTTAGTCATACTATTAACAAAAGTTTAGGTAAGGCATTTTTGTTTAGAAATTTAAATTTTATTTCATTATTACGACTATTAGTTTATAGCTATTTTTCCCCCCGGTAAAATTTCGTTGCAATATTGGTCGTACAGGAAATTCATTAAAATTTTTACTCACCCGCTTTACAGGGATCCATATCGATGTCATTTGAAATTTTCTTTTCAAATTTGCTATTTAGTAAATCCTCAATTGAATATTTGCTGTGATGTTTGTGCCAGGGTGTTTGGGAGAAATACATATCCGCACTTTTAATGGCGGCCTGATGCGGAATTTCATCAGCAACTTCAATAAAATCATTATTGGTTTGCATGTATTGGTTGTTGTGTGAAGTATGATGATGCTGCTGTTTGTGATGATGCTGGTGCTGGTGGTGGTGCTGACGGTGTTGGTGTTGAGATGTTGGTGTTAAATATTGTTGTTTATGTTGGTTGCCATTATGGCTTTGATGTTGATGGTGCTCTGGTTGAAGCTTTTTATGATCAAAGTGTTGGTTCTGATATTGTGGGTGTCTAGTAAAATGCACTTGTTGTTGGTTTTGTAAAATATTTTCTTGTAATGAAAAATTGTTTTCACTATGCGTAGGAATATTTCTTCTATCTGCATTAATTCCCTTTACATCTTGGATATTTGAGTTGATGTTTGTACGGGTATTTGCTTCTGTGTCTGTGTCTTTGGCAGTATTTAAGGCATTTGTTGTTGTGGTGGATGTTGTAGCAGCCTTAAACTCTCTCACGACTGGTAAATTGTACAGTGAGGATTCTTGTAATTCTATTTCTATTGCTTCTTCAGCTCTTTCATTTTCTTCTTCGGTAAAATGCTGTAGTTTTTGTTTAGATGCTAAGGATGAATCTGATGGCAATGAAGATTGTGCTAATAGAGGTGCATGTGCTGAGGCTGCTGCTGTTGCTGATTTTGCATTTCTAGTGACTGGCGTTGAGATAGTGTTGACATTTAAGTGTGCACTTTTTACACATGAGGCGGTAACTACAACAAATATTGTTGTAATTATAAATGCTGCATAATTTCGTAGGTTGGTATGACGTCGTCGTTGTTTTTTTCTTAGACTGTATTTTTGAAATGTTAATTTCTCCATAGTGCTATTAAGCTTTATTATATTTTCGATTTTTTTTTCAATATTTTTCTGCTCTAATTAGAACTTTTTTTCGATTATCTGTTTATAATGAACTCATTCGTTTATAATTTTCATTGCATTTCATTTGATTTATTAATATTATATATCGCGTTTTAATGTCTGTAATACAAATGTGTATTTAATTTAAGCCTTGTCATATCTTTTAATTAAAATGAGAAAACAGATGAAAAATTCCAGCAGCAATGAAATATTTTAGTCAGCAATTTTTGTAAGGTTTGTTAATTCCAAACATAAATATCAGTAATCTATAAAAAGTAAGAATTTATAATTATTAATATTAATATTGTGTTATGTGCAGGGTTAAAAATTTTTCATATATGAGCGTTGAAATTTCAATATTTATAATATTTCTTATAAATGAGATTTCTTAAATTTTATATTTTTTTTACGGTCATAAATGAACAACAAAAAAGAATCTGCCAATCACATATGAATTAGTGTAACTGTTTGTCTTTAGCATACATACATGAACGGTGAAAACGAAGAATATCCAAATTATTAATTATTAATACTCTTTTACATAAATTTTTGTAATTTTTTCATTCATGAACGTTTTCATTTAGGAGTATGCATTTACGAAATTTCTCATAAATGAGATTTCTTAAACACTCTGTTACTGCATGCACCGGCCTTTGCATATTACAAAATATGTGCATATACGTAGATACACACATACAGGTTTACATACATTTATGCGAATGCTTAATGCGAACATTTCCTACGATCTTCTTATTTATGAAAAATTAACAAAATTGTAAATTCTCATATTTGAGCACTTGCTTGAAAAACAAAATATTTTTTCATTTATTCACTTTTGAATAGAAGGTAAAAAATAAATCATTTCACTCATAAATGAATAAACATACAATATTTTCTGGTCTCTCACGTATGAAAAATAAATCAGTGAAGTGCGAGTTAGGCTCACACAATTAGAAGTCCGTACTATGTTCAGTACAACTTAAAAATTAAAGTTGTTAATTTTTTATGTCTTATGGACACCCTTTAATTTTAAAATTAAAGTCATATTCGCGAAAATTGCATCATTATTGGAACACCCTTTAAAATTTTGTAATTGTTTTTATAGCGGCCATGGTAATACACTTTCTATAAAAATATCAGGAAGCTACCTATTGCGGTTCAAACAATAAGGTAATATTCGTGAAAGACATGTCACTAATGGACACCCTTCAATTTTTAGTAATTGTTATAGCGGCCGAAGTAATACACCTACTGTAAACATTTCAGCTATTAGGGTTTATAAAATAAGGATATTTACGTGAAAAACATGTCACTGCTGGAACATCCTTTAATTTTTAGTAACTGTCATATCGGCCGTGGCAATACATCTTCTGTACAAAATTTCAAGAGTCTACCTATTACGGTTCAAGAAATAAGGCGTTATACGTGCATATCACGTCACTACCGGAAAACCCTTCAATTTTTATTTTTTTTTTATAGGAGTCATAGCAATACCCCATCTGTGAAAATTTAAAGAGTCTATCTTCATGCAAATCACGTCACTGTCGGAACAACCTTTAATTTTTGTTTATTTTTTTTTATACTTGTTTATATAGCGAACTAAGCTTTAATTACTGTTTGTAAGTCTTTAGTCTTTGCCTCCTACAGTTCTAGAAATAAACTCATCTACGCGAATAACACGTCCCTATCGGAACACCCTATAAGTTTTAGTATTTGTTGCTATAGCGGCCTCTTAAAAATTTGAAGAGTCCACCTCTTATGACGGACAGATATTGTAGCGAAAACAATAGGGTAACGTTTTTACCCTTTGTGTACGGAATCCTAAAAAGCAGAACAAAACTAAAATTTACATACTCACACATGATTGAACAGTGTGTGAGCATTTCAGTACTCTGGTTATGTGTGAAATAAAAAAATTTATTAAGGTAAATTTATAGCTAAATGTTTGTGTAGTATTTTGCAAAATATAGTTAAAAAACTTAATCAAAAATTAATAGAATATTAAATAATGCACATTGGGGTTAATGGTACCGTTAATAGCAATTAATTTTAAAAATTAAATATCTGTTAAAATGTTAAATATTCAAAGAAATAAAGTTGAGCTTTATAGACGTAATAACAAATACTTTAGTCTATGGGTTCCACTTATTTCCATAAATACCACACTGTGTAATTTTTTAAGTCATGGCAAAATAATCATATACGGACACCAATACGTCATAAAAGACCAAAAAAAAAGACCCCTGTCTCTCAGTTTTGCCCAAAGTCCTCCAGGTTTTTTTATGGGCCCTCAAAGATGTGGGGCCTCGATGTCATTTAAGAATCATTCCTAGGAAGTTCATATGTTCTAGAAAGTTGTTTATTGAGATCTTAGGGTTATTTTTGTAATTGATTGTTACCTTGAATTTTGAACGGTTTGCTACCTATGGACCTGAATAGGGGAAAAAAGGTAAAAAAATTGAATTTTTTTAAAGTTTTTTGCCATTTTGACCTTGAAGATGAAGTTTTTCTGATTTTATATGTTAACAATTTTTGTTCTCTATGACAAGAGCTACAACTTTGCCTCAGAGAGTATATCAAAATTTCAAACGGTTTGCAAAATATGAGCTTGAGTAAATGATCATTTTTTTGCAAAAATGACATCGAGGCCGCACATCTTTGAGGGCCCATAAAAAAAAACCTGGAGGACTTTGGGCAAAACTGAGAGACAGGGGTCTTTTTTTTTGGTCTTTTATGACTTAGTGGTGTCCGTATATGGTTATTTTTTTTCGTGTTGCACTGTGTACTATTTAACATTTTATAGGGCTCTAACTCAATGGTTTATTAATATTAACGTTGTCATTAAAGCCGATATTAAATATTATATAATTTTGACACCCTATGCTCCAATGGGAGCTAGAGGGTCTCATATTGAACATTCCAATACTTGTTTTATAAATTTCATCTTAGATAAATCCACATCTAAAAGGGTCATTAGGCACCTTTTAAATATACAGAATAAATACCGAAGTTCTTAAGAAGTTCTTAATTCGCAACTTATTGCAGAGCTTCATTTTCCATCCCACCCCTTTAAAATTCTGTTTGATGTGATCAAATTCCTGTTTGATTTTATCAAACTTATAATTCATAAAATTCCCAGTTTGAGTAATGGTGAGTGCTGGAATGTGTTTTAAAACTTAACAGATGTGCCTCGGTTAATAAAGCATAGACACAACTGGAAATGAAGCAGCAGACCAACTAGCAAGAGAGTGATCTGCTATGAATTTCTGTGCACCAGAACCCAGAGTAGTGCTGGGTAATAGTAGAATAAGAGCTAAGATCCTACAATGGGTGGGCTCATTAAACCTGAAAACGTGGAGGGAGATCACTACGTGTAGGCAGGGTCGAATGGGCCCACGGGCTGGAAGGCCACTAAGGTACTCAAATACAATAGAAATACTCTAAGCTGGATAACTACATTGGTGACAGGTCATGGAAACTTCAAGCATCATCTAGCCAAGATTAAATTCGAAGAAGATGATACGTGCAGATTGTGCCTAGAGGAGGCTGAGACCGTAGCGCACTTTGTGTGTGAAAGTCCGGCACTGGCTAGTATAAGATTTAGGACCACTGGCAGAAGCTTGTTAAATGTGGATGCCTGGGCCTTGAAAATATGCTAGCAATTAATAGAGACTGCGTGATGAGAAAGAAGGCCGACACTTACCAGCCGACAGTCTGAAATCACTAAAGTCAAGATTAAAGGCTGGTTGTAGCACGTGGTTCTATGAGGGTAAGGTTACCTTAATTACATTTCGGTTTTGTCTATAATCATAGCGAACGGAAGGAGTCGAAAAGGACCCATTAAGGAATTGGTCTGCTTCGTTATTGCCCCTAAATTGAAATATAAAAAATAGGTAAATTATAGTGATCGTTAAAAAAAATCGATGTCGGGATTTCAACGCGTTTTTAACTATTTTTGCGATGATGCCTGATGATTATTTTTACAAACCGTGTATATCACGGTTTGGTTTGTGAACATGAAGAGGGGTGCAGTGGCTTACTAGAGACCCCAAACCGAAAATAATTATTTTTCGATTATACTTTGAATATACTTTGAACTTTATGTAATAAATCCCTAAAAATAACTGTTTGCATGAGGTATGGTATAGTTGAAAAGGCACTCCAGATTTTATGTTGTAGAAGTCCCACTGTTAGAAAGATAAAACGTTATAAATCAAAATCAATGTATTTTTTAAATTCATTGCATTATTAGTTTTGAATAGTCTTTTTTAAAAAGCATTTCCCACGTGTCCATGTGTCCACGTAGGCTAGTAGTAGGCTACCAATCTAGTGGCTATGGGTTCAACTCTCACCAATGTCGGGATGTTCTATTACAACAAGTTAAGGTCGTCCCTTACCTGATACACTAAGTTAGAATATAACTTGTGATTGTATTTTAATATTTAATAAATAAATATATTTTTCTCTTCAAAATACTTACAACATATTCATACCTTTCTTTGAAGTTTCATTATGACATAACGATAATAGGAAAGATGTATGTACATACATATATACCCACACATGTTAATGAATTTAATTGAGAATTTTTACAATGTGTTAATAGGTTTTGTTGTTCTTTTGGAAAATTTATTTTTATTTTTTTTTCCAACACTATAAAATTGCAAACAAAGCCAACAAAGTCTAGATCATCTTTTAAAATAGAATAAAGAATAAAAAAATATGTAATTCAATTTAAAATACTTCTGGCATAGAAAGTCATATGTGTGTAGAAAATGAAAACTTGGAACTTAATTCATTGGAATTATCTCTATTACTATTCACTTGTAATGACTTAAAAGGTCTGGGTCATTTAATTTTATTTTCACATATAATAATCGCATTCGCCATAAATATTAAAAACGATGTATTCACACATTGTATAGATGTATGTTAATAACTACTATATTAATAATTCTGTGGCAAAAAGGAATAACCGCTTAAGTCGACTTAAGCTCTTAAGTTTTGTTATCGTGATTAACTCATTTATTTGAATGTGTTATTTTTGAGATCGTATTTTTTAAATTATAAAGTCTCGATAGAAATAAATATCTTTAACTGCAATTGAAATAAATTATTAAGAACCAGCTACAATGTCTTAAAGTGGTCTACAACATAAGCAGTTTTTGCTTGTAGCCACAGAATTATTTTTTTTTTTTTTTTTTTTTTGTTACGAAAAGTGGAAAAAAATAAATATATCGTTGCTATTTCAAATAAACATGTTTCGTCTTATAAATAACTTAAATAACTAAGGGCTTATTTATGTTCAATTTATACATATTTGCCAGTGTCTTTTATCCAAAGACGTCAGTGTTTCCGTTTATCTGCATTTTTTAAATTTTTCATAACGTTTGAAGGCTCCACGTAAGCATTTATAATTTTGTTATATTTAGTGATATCTTCATAACTACCTGACATAAAATAATGTAAAGTCTGTGAAATGTTTCATTACTGAAGATAAGAACTAGGCGCCCCACAGAGGGATTTTTTGTGCAATAAGTAGTTTTTTCGACACATAAAATTTAAAAATTTAATGATGCAGTTTTGTAGAAAATTGATTCAGTATGAAGAATCCATAAATTGTATGCCAAAAAAACGTTCATTTGTCTTTGAAATAACGAAGTAAAGTCACATGTATATGTTGGTCCAAAATATTGAAAACTGTTTACGCACTTCTATAGTGTTTGTACGTAAGATAATTTTATTGCTTTGATTAAAATAGTGATTTTTTTCAAATATATCCTTTTTTGCGTATTTAACAAAAAAAATTATAAAGTTCGTTCATATGGTTTAAAAGATATGATAGAATGAAATTTGACCTATAACGTGCCGTGATTACAAACTTCCTTGGAAGAAAAAAAAGGTTGCTCGGTTTATAAAATCATGAAATTTGTGTCCAAATACATGAAATTTTTAATCTTAAAAAATTAAATTAAAATTATATAATTTATATGAATTTTATTTTAACTATTTTTGAATTAATAAATTAATTATTAGGCTTAAGTTCTTAATTATAATTTTTCTTTATCTCTTTATAATTAAGAACTTAAGCCTAAATAATTAATTTATTAATTATACAATTTATATATATAATTATAATTAAAATGAGTTTATTTTCTATGTTATATAGTGAACTGAGTTACGAACTCACTAATTGCAAAGAATAATCTTAAATTAGTTTCAAGCAAAGCTATTGATGGTGAAGCACCAAAATAGGCGTTTCCTCCTTATATGCTCGCATTAAATTTATGGAGTGCCTACAACATATTGCCTACAACAAACCATTTGAAAGATGGCCGGCGCTCAAGGACGAACACAAAAGTCCAAAACTGGAAAATAAACTTCGAATTCAGAAGGCCTTAAAGGAACAGATGGGTAAACGAGTGGATGCAGTTCAACAAGGAACTGGGTCTACTAACGATGGAAATACATCCAGGCGTTACTTTTTTAACCCCGTACTTGTTGCCGATGTGACTGGTATAGTGGAGCAACTAATTAATCGATTATATACTTCCTATTGGAATGATTTCTGAAGAAGCCAGAAATAAAGATTATTATAGATTAAGGTTCTCTAGAAAGTGTGATATAGTTGCAACAAAACAGATTTTTTTCATCGACGTCTAGTATCTTCATATCCTTTTATAAGTAGCATTAGATGTCAACTTCGTTAACAGGTTCTGGAACTTGAAATGATAGATGATGAATGAAAGTCTATATTTAAATGCATGTATTGAAATTTATTTATAAAATAATTAGTTTTGGTAAATAAACAAAAAGTTGTGGAAATAAATATAATATGGGTTATATGGGCGGTGGGTAGTGGGCGTATCCAATTTTTATGAAACTTTATTTTATTCTTAATTGAGGTAATAAAAAGCTCTTTGCCACATTTCAAAAACTTTGGACCAAAAATAAATTTTGGGTTCTATGGGCGGTAAGTAGTGGGCGTGGCCGATTTTGATTAAACTTTATTTTATTCTTAATTGAGGTAATAAAAGGCTCCATGCCAAATTTCAAAAACTTTAGACCAAAAATAAATTTTGGGTTCTATGGGCGGTAAGTAGTGGGCGTGGCCGATTTTGATGAAACTTTATTTTATTCTTAATTGGGGTAATAAAAGGCTCCATGCCAAATTTCAAAAACTTTGGGTCAAAAATAAAATTTTAGTTCTATGAGCGGTGGGTTGTGGGCGTGGCCAATTTTGATGAAACTTTATATTTTAATTAATTGAGCTAACCAAAGGCTCAGAGCAAAATTTATATTTTTCCTTATATCCTTATATTTTTTGCCAAACATTGTATGAACAAATCCCACTGTGCGCCCTTCAGTTAGTAGATAGTCTATCAGCCAAGGGGTTGTGGGTTTGATTCCCAACAAAGTCTCTGGGTGTTTAACTACAACGAATGAAGGACTTTGCTACTATTATAACTGTATTTACTATATACAGTGGTGTTCCATAAAATAGAACCAGTCTCACTTTCTACATTTTACTGTCCTTAATTTACTTGAAGAAACTTTGTGGTCTGACGAATCAAAACTAAATTTATTAAACTCTGACAAGCAGCCACTGTGTACGAAGGCCACCAAACACAAAACGTCTTCCTCAATACACCATAAAGGCCACTAGACACGGTGACGGAAATATTATGGTGTGTGCGTGTTTTTCATATATTGGAACTGGGCCTGCCGTACTGGTGGAAAAATCTTGAATTTCTAATGTTTTTACGTATACATTTCATTTAAAGTTTTTTATCAAAACCGGTCTATAGTTATTTAGTTGGTCAGTTGTTCGGTCTCACAAAAATATAAACCTTAAAATTTGTTATAAAGACTTAGTATGTTTTTTTCTCTTTCGAAATATGTAGTAAAAGGTGGCTCTATTTTATGGAACACCACTGTACATATAATAATCGATAATTTCAGTTAGAATTTAATCCGTAATTGTATTGTAACATTGAATAAATAAATAAAGAAAAGAACTATAGGGACAAGTGCTGATAACCGGGTTTTCTTACATTAACATATCATTTTAATTTAGATATCACAGCAATTGCATACTTACATTCATTATTAATTGTATTGGATGAGAAGTATGACCAACCTTTAACTCGAAAACGCCAAAACTGTTTGAGTTTATATGCAAGGTACGACGCCCACTGTTCCTATCCAATCTGTTTTTTTTTTTTTTTGCTAGAGTATGCATATTAACACAATAATAACTTTTTTGTAAGGCAGTTACCACTCCCATTATCCTATTTCAGTCTAAATTTTGCTACACTAAGCTCATTAGTATGAGGGTTACTTGGGCAAAGTTTCAAAAATCTACCTATTGGGGTTCTCTAGGTATACGATATTAATTTTATACTTTGCACTTTTTACTTTTACTTTTTACTATTGTATTTATTCGAGGTACCACGCCCACTTTCCCAATCCCGTCTGTGTTTTATTAGACTATACACATTAGTATGAGGGATATTTGTCCAAAGCTTCCAGACTCTACTTATTGTTGTTCTCTAGGTGGACGATAATAAAATTTGACTTTGTATGGGAGGTACCATAATAATTTCCTAGATCTACGTATTATAGTTCTCTAGCTACTTAAAAAAGTGGGCGCGTTAAATGTTTCTTTCCGTAAGAGCCTAAGTTGTGTTTTGATGTAGATTTAGAAAAAAGCGGCCAAATCGGTGCTGTCGTTCTTAAGTGATACGATTACCAACGTATTTATATACAAGATGTGTGAATATTTTAGCGTTCATTGACGACCAACAAATGCCAACTGGACACATGTAAAAACAGCTCAGCATACTAAGAACGTTGCAAATTGATAAGTCGTCAATTGCGGTAACAACGGTTCTCCTATTTATATTTGCACGCATAAAGGATTCAAATCAATGAAAACCTGAAGCCCAGAGACCATCGATAGCTTTCTTTGTTATATGTTAATAGGTACCCCCGGAGGTTCCAATTGTCACTGCAGGAATGGCAAATGCTTTGATGCGGTTCATTCGGGGAAAATAGGGGCACCAGGCGCTAGGGTTCCTAGAGGTTAAATCTGGAAGAAAAGGTCTGCGATAAACATTGCGGATCCTCTTCGAGGCCCGACCAGTGCCCAAAGGACTGGTACCACGGGAATCGGTGGCCCCACAGAGCCTATCCTCTCTGTGACCGGTTATTGGTGAGGTCCCCTTCGGGGGTACACGTGGTGGTTGTGGTTTAAGATCGATTTATGTAGGTATGGTGCACGGTCGATCAAGTATGCTGTTGCACTCTCAACAGACGGAGTTTGGATAGTCTCCAAACCCCTAAGCAAAAAGTTATAATATGGATCTAGGCTTGCCTTGGAAAGGCTTGTCATATTATATAAATTGCTACTCATTGTGACTGTGTCACACACAAAAAGCGATTGGTGGCAATCGTAAAGTGTTGTTATACTACACAATGGGGGCGCTAGTCTACGCCTAAGTTTCACTTGGTGGTAAGACCACCGTGAGCTTAGGCCGAGTAGGCAGGTACTCACGTTAATCTTGTTCCACAATATATTAATAGGTAAAATGCAAGATAGATTTACCAAGAGAATTGCTCCTCTCCTCTATCCCCTACACAAAACTGCACTATAGACATTTTTAGAACACTACCGAGCACTCGCGAGTATTCCGTTTGATTGCAAAATATCTCGTAATATTCTGGAGTGTTCGATATACTTGATAACATCCCAGATTATTAAAAAACGTTGTGCAACATTTTAGGCCACTCTTGCTTGAATGATGTCGAATGTCTTGAGAACCTTTTGAATTTTTCCCTCCTGATTTTCTGATTATACGTAGCTCGAACTCAAAAATTATATGCATACAATAGCAACTTTTACTGTTATTTTAAAACAGATGTATTCAAATACAGCGTTGCATTTTTTTTCTGCACGCTACTCCAGATAACAAAAAATTTAAATCGATTGTTTTTAGGCAAGTGTTGTAAATAGTTAAGAATATGTTTTCAATAAAATTTCTATGCCTTTTATATTTTAAAGTTTTCCCTTTTATCCCAACTACTACACATTCACATATTAACTCTGTGAGTAATTTAATTTGGAGGCCCATATTATCACACCCTTTATGTTGTTGATAAAGATCTCTTACAATAATGTAAATATCTGTATTTCTATGTCAAAATTAAAATAAAAATATAATAATCAGAGAAATAAAAAAATTGATATTGAATTATTCATAGATTAGTGATTTACTTCTTATCATTTTTTCAAATGTTTATGTTTATGGTCTTAATGTGAGAAGAATTGTCAGTGATTAGAAATCGTTATTATTTGGGTGATGTGTTTTTATAAACTACACCTAACAAATAAAGCTCAAAATAAATCATCCCTCATAAATTAAATAAATATATGGATTTCTGTTCCGATTCATTTCGGTGTTAGTATAGGTATGGATATTTTAAATACAATGCTATTGGCGATCCAAAAATGCATTACATTCTGCTAGTGTCTAAAATAGCATTTTCCCATTTTTTTCTTTAAAAATTAATCACCTAATTTGTAAAAAATATTTTTTCTACTTAGAAAGAACTAAACGAATTTAAGCCTGACTTCAAAAATTAATTTCTATATCTATAACATTCTTTAGAATAACTGCTAAACCTAAACAAGCGCGTAAGGCGTAAAATAACTGAGGAAAATTCTCATGTACATACAAAATGTATGAAGCAAAGCTAAATAGCGGCGTCAACACTATTTGCAATTGGAAAATCCAATTTTGACAGAGCGTTAGGTAGTGAAGTTGGATGTAAACAAAATGTTATTTTTTTTTGTTTAAGAGTGGTGCCACATTTTAACTATTTTCTTCTCTATTTAGCGATTTTATCTCTATTTTGCTCTTAAATTTATTAGATTTTACTAAACAAAATATGTTAACATTACTGTTTATTAAAAAACGTTGCGTTCTTATTTCAAAGCTAAGCGCTAGACGTCGTTACGCCTTACGCACTTAATAAGGTTAAAAGCTTTCGTAATTTTATTCATACTGTTAAAAAGAAATTAGTAAATTCAATATGGAATCATTCGTTCAATATTTTTCGCCAAAAAAGTACCCGAAAGTCCCGGGGCACTAACGCTAGAAACCCCCGTCTACAGTAGGCATAATTTGAAAAACATAACACTAAGGTTATGTTAGTGTAGACTGCCCATGTTAATGTTTTCTTGTAAGTCTTAAAATGTTTGTTAAAACATTTGTTAAAAAAAACTCTTTTATAACATGTCAATGATGTTTTAGTTTTACATTTTTATTTTAAAACAGCGCCATCTGTTGCTCAAGCATTCAAATCTGTGACAATAAGGAAAAAGTAATTAAGTCTGATTTTTAAGTTTTGTAGGAGAGCCGTTTTAAACTTAAAAATCAATTTAAAAAAAAGATAGCTTATCTTTAAACTTTACCTACCTACAATTAATAAGTTGTGAAAAAAGTTTTTATGATTTGGAAAAATAGTTTCTTAAGCCTTTTTTCAAATGCGATTAGACATTGAAAAAAGATAAGCAGAAAGAAATATCGCTATAATTTCCTGAAAAATGATACAAAATAATTGAAACTTTGCACATTGGTACTTTGCAGTACGGAGATTACAAAGGTGCCAGTAACTTAAATTTAGCTTAAGCCGACTTAAGCAGTTATTCCTTATTGCCACAGAAATAATATTGATGGAAAAAAGAGAAAATTATAGTCAATCAAAACAAGAAGATAAACAAAGGTATTCGCCACCTATAACAACATGAACAAATTAATACCGTTACCCTGCCAGCGATATGTTTATATCGTGTTCAAGTCGATAAATCGCGGTTCGTCATCACATATACAATGTCAATGTTTTCCAGTGCAATAATCAATGTTTCTCCAAATTTTGCACAAACTTCACTAGAATGGGCTTATTCGGAATTGCATCACTGCGCTGCATCTGATGCGCATGTGAGATTAGTTTGCGATGCCAATGCAAAAGACCTGATGTTGATACTTACTTGATGCGCAAACAAAATTAATTAACATTTGTTTAAATTTTCGAATGCAAATTAAATGAAATTCTTCCATATCTAATCGAACTCTTATAAATGTATAAACAAATGTAATTTAACAAAATAATATTAATAAAGAACTTCTTCTTCTGGATTGTTGCTCATACAGAGCAACAATGTTGGTGCCAAATGGTAAAAAGCTGCCGTAAACACTAGGTTCTTATTTGCAGCTTTTGGTCACGTCCAGAAACGACGGTTAGGTTGAAAACAATGTTTTATGTTTTAATTTTGTTTAGTTTTTGCTGTTGTAGAATTGTGCAGATCCTTCATTTTTTCCTTTCGTCAAACGTATGTAAAATTTATGTTAATTTTTCATGTGGTTTCTTGATTTCGATGTCGATTTTCAATTTATGCAAACAAATTAGGTTATACGATAACGATAAGCCAAGCTATTACACGTGGCTGATTAATGCAAGCACAAATTAACTGTACCACGGTACAGCTAACCGTGGAAGCCAATCAGCCAGTGCGAGAGGGAGACGCAAGCCACTTGAAGACCGCGCAACAAGGAAGGCCTGATTGACCTTAAACGATAATGACAATGACGCGCGAACGTGTTCCTCAATCCAAAGCTACTTTACGACTCCATTAATAAAGAACAAATAAAAAAACCACTCATCCATTCCATCAGCAATTTTTGTGATGCGTGTTTGTCGTTTGTTTGCGCATCATCTATTTCAGTGATGCATTTTAGAACACACGACATTTGCAGTGATGCAAACTGATGCATTTCCGAACGTACTGGGCATCAGATGCAGCGCAGTGATGCATTTCCGAACAAGCCCAATATCAGGCTTTACATTACAGTTAACGACCTCTAAATCTACAATATTCTACACCAGCAACTACAATGCAACTCGCATTGTGTTAGTTAGATGTTCTCTGGAATTCGTGAACCGATGTTGTTTCTGCAAAGTTTATATGAAAGGTGAAGTCAATACCAAGGTTTTTATGTATAAACGGACTCTATGTGTACATTGGTTCATGACTTATAGCCGCAATAGATGGCGTGGTACCGCCCATACAAAGTGAAAAATTATTATCGTGTTCCTGGCGAACTTCAATAGATAGCGCCTTGAAACTTTGCAAGAGTAGCCTTTGTGCTAAGGCGCATTGTCCGCCAAAATACAGAATGAATTGGGAGAGTGGGCGTGATACCTCCCAAACAAAGTTAAAAATTATTATTGTGTATATAGAGAACTTCAATAGGTTGCGCCTTGGAATTTTCAAAACCCTCATATGAAGCAACATTGTATAGAGAAACACAGACTGAATTTGAATTGAGGACATGGTACCTCCTATACAAAGTGAACAATTATTATCGCGTATCTAGAGAACTACATTAGGTATAGTCTTGAAACTTTGCACAAGTAACCCTCATACTAATGTGCATAGTCTAGCAAAATACAGACTGGATAAGAATACTGGGAGTGGCACGTTCCATTAAAAGTAAAAATTGTTATGGTGTTAATACGTATAGTCCAGCAAAAAACAGGTTGAATGGGAACATTTTTGACTTGAGAATAGCGAGCGTTTTTGCGTTAAAGGTTGGTCATACTTTTGTTCCAAGTTTTTATTGTATTTTTTGTAGATGGGTGTAGCGAAGCGCACGAAGAATATCTAGTCATCCAATAAAAATCCAAAAATATCACACTGAAACCTTATTAATATATTTAATTTTTCTTTTTGATTTATATATTATTTTTTATAAATTTTCCTATCACTGTTAATATTGCAAAATATAGAAGCAAAACAATTTTAACATTTATTGCACATAGAATAACAATTTACTGAAAAAAGTAAAGAAAAAAATATTAAATAAATTATGCAAAATACTTTTACAATAATGGTTTCGAAAGAGATATAAAAGCAAATAAATCACTAAAGTATTTGAACAGACAGCGGACGGAGAAACACCAATGCAAGCAAGTGTTCATAGATTCAGCAAACAACAAATTGCAACAAAAACTAAACAATTATTTATTTTATATTCTAATTGCTGCATTAAAATAAAGGGTGTTTTTTAGCTTGTCCTAATTTTCAATGGCACTAGCTACTATATGTCAATTTTAAACTGTAATTCAGTTTAATGTTTTGTTATTACATTACCCACCTTCTACATTAGACATAAAATAACAAACATTCATAATAACATTATCTTAGTGTTACCCCTCGTCTTTACCTACCGTCTATACCTGATAAAAATTTATCTTGATAAAAGTTAAACTTCATATAAAAAAACCCAGTATTAAAAATAATGTTTTTTTTTTAATATGAAGTTTCACTTTTATCAAGACAAATTTCTATCAGGTATAGACACTAGATTATTAGCCATCAACATCTTAACAAAAGTCATAGTTCATTTATATGAAGTTTGATTTTTATTATCACAAATTGATGCCTAATGTAGACGGGGGTTAAGTGTAAACTGCCCATGTTAATGTTTTCTTCTTAAAATGTTTGTTAAAACATTTGTTAAAAAACTCTTTTATAACATGTCAATGATGTTTTAGTTTTACAGATTTATTTTAAAACAGCGCCATCTGTTGCTCAGGCATTCAAATTTGTGTTAATGTTTTTTCCACGTCTTAACATGGTTGTTAAAACATTTGTTACAAAAGCGGTTTTATAACATGAATATGTTGTTGTTATATTATAGTTTGACAGTTTTATTTTCAAGCAGCGCCAGCTGTTGATCAACCGTACTACTACTACTATTTGCTGTGCAATAAGCATTCAAATAACATTGTTGGCAAACAGAAAATGACATAAAAACGTATTCGCCACCTATAACAGCACACCCAAATTAATTTAGTTACTCTGCCGGATTCATCTTTATGTTTAGCTCAAATTGATGGCTAGTGAAGACATTAATATGAAGAAATGAAGTGAAGTGAAGAAATTAATATGATCCAACAAGGTTTTCAAATTGTTTTATTTTTTATTTTAAAAATCAGTGTTCTGTTTGACGGACTTATAGAGCAATTCGTGAATGTTACGGTTAACCTAGTAGCCCTTTTCAGCATGTTATTCAACGTATTATTGATGAATTTTACACCACTTATTCATTATATGACATTAGCCATCAACAATGCAAAGAAATGTTCGAATTGAGGAAACCATCGCTTCTGTCTGTTGAAGTGTTGATGAATATCTTAATCCCATTATTATAACTTGCCTTTAAAGAACGTTTTAGTTAAATTTCACTTCTACTTAAGTGAGCGATAAAGTGAACAATAACTATTTTTCGTTATTACAACTTCCTTGTAAAATAAAATTAATCTTTTTGAAAATAAACATCGACTACTTTTGACAAAATAAATTGATTCTTAAAAACGTAGTGGCAACGTCATATCTTCTATTTATTTGTTTACTTTTAACAAACCACAAATTAGTTATCTGTATAATAATATAATATATATAACAAAGGAGATCTGTTTTCCATTTTTATTTTTCAAATGCAAAATTAAATTAAAATGAATTTATTTTTCTTCATAGATTAGAAAATACGGCAACTTTATAGATGATGAAACATGGCAACTTCAAACTCTTATATCTAATGTTAAAAGTTACAGGCAAGATGTTCTTCTCTTTAGTTTATCAGTCACTTCTAGCTTAATGTATACTTATAATAACGAAAAACTACTTATCAAACTGATAAAATCCTAACTTTAGCTAATGGCAAGTTATAATAATGGGCCTTAATTTGTCAACATGCAGCCGTTCTCATCAATTTGCGGTTTGCCCGTCCACTATATATAGACAATTTTATATAAAGATTTTGGTTTGTTCAGCTTGTTCATTTCAGTTTGTTAATTAGCTGTGGCGTTAAGGTTCATCAGTTACGTGGTAAGCCGCGTTTAGTGATTAGGCTAATTTTTGGTTAAATGGATACAACAATCATGTCATTTATCTGAAAAATGCCAGTGAATTTCCATAAAAAATTTCATTTATTTTCTTATATTTTAATTGGTATATTTCAATTTAAGGTTCAGCGTGACTCTTATAAAAATACCCTTTACTACTCAACTACCTTGTAGCAATAAAAAGGTCTGTTTACAAACGATTTGAAACGTGTTTAAAACAAGTTACTAGTTATAACAAAACAGAAGAACAATAAATTTTTTTTTAATTTTTTTTTTTATTTTATTTTTTTTTTTTTTGTTAAGGATAAATTCATTTACTGCTTTTTATGGGTGTACAAATATACATATTTACATTTATATTGCTTGGTATTTTTAATTCCACCATTTTGATATATAAAAAAAAGACAAACAGAAAAAAACCCGTATCAGGACCAGCTTAAACAACGTATCCAATGCAACAATCAGCCAGCCACCAGCCAACATTCTGCTGGCTGCCAACTATGAACATCTATTGTTGTTACTACATAAGACTACACTGTTTCCATAACAAAAAAATTAAGTTAACAAAAATTTAATATTGTGGACTTTTTACAGAAATATTTTTTAATCCACTTTAAAAACAGAAAGTTTTCACTTCGCCTGTATACACGCAGAGAAATAACATGATTATGGTCACAATAACCATTCTATTTTCTCTGTAACAATATATGGTTGGGATAAACAACTTATAGTTGTTTTAATCATTACTGGTCATACATGGTCACGACAAACAAGATTTTATAAAAATTTCATCATAAAATGGTTATTGCGCCCAAAAAAATGCAACAATAACTATACAATTTTCAAACCACAACCAAAGTTTTATTACAAATCCAAAATAATATTGTATTTATTGATATAATATATTATTGCTAAACAAATTATGATAAGTTTGCTACAGTTATATATTTTAAATTGTTATTTTTAAGCTAAAAATTATATGGTTCTAATATAACATTACTATTATTATGTTAATAGCAACATGGTTAAACTACAATTATATAATTCAATTACTAAATGTTGCTCTTAAATTATGGTTACCTCAACCATGTTTTTTCTTGGCGTGTATATATCCTTAATTATTTTTTATATTTTATATTTGTGCCTATAGAACTCCGTCATTTCTGCAGCGAATTAAAGGGTGTCCCTTTATAACACATGTGATTTTAACGTAGCTTTTGAACTGCAACTTTAGCAGGCATTTTAAGTTGTCACAACTTGATTCAGAAGGCAATTCAAACTGAATTAATAACAAATCAGGAGATTTCCTCTCAAAAATGTATATTATGAATTAAGAAATTCAGGTAAAAAGGTAAAAAAAAGGGAACGTAACCGGTATTATTCAAAAAGAAAAATGTTTAGCAAATATGCTTAATGCTTTAAAAATATAGATGATAGCGCACAGTGGGACAGAATCAAAATATTTTGGAAAAAACTCTGCCATTTGTAAAGGGCAATTGACCGATTGATCCAAGATTTGGCTAAATTCAAAACTTCGATTTAAAATAGGTCAAATTAAAGGACCTTCTTAAAGGATCTTCTAGAAATTTGATCAAGTTTACACGATATTTGGTTTAAACTTAGGTTTATATTTTTAGATTACACAAAAATAGAACATTTTTTAATATTCCTTAAGAAAATTTTTTTCTATTAAAAAAACTATGGGAAATATTTAAAAAAAATTTGCTGAAAATTGTTTAAAATATTTAAAAAAAAAACTGTACCCTGGTCGAACAAGCAAAAATTTTAATTTTAAATGCTTATAACCAAAGGCTGGTTAGAATGAAAATGCATTGGTTTGCTTAATATTTAGCAAAATGACACAAACTTACATTGTTGAAAGCTGGTATGCTACTGATTTAAAATTTTTATTTGTTTTGTTCTCTTTGTGAGATTCTGGTTGAGATTGTGGATGTGCTCACAGACCCTTAGGTGTTTGCGTGGGGGCTCTTGCTTATAACTCACTAATTTTAAAACATAATTTACAGATTAAATCATCATTTTATATGCAATAACTAAACCTTTAAGACCATGTAAATTACAATCTCTAGAATAATTTGCAGCGCGAAGTAGTCAACTTTGAGACCACATAGCGCCACCCCTAAGAATGACAAACTTAGATATACCCTTTCCACCTGTGGTGAAGGCTATACAAATATGTTACTCTATATACACACATACATACATATATATATTCTTAATATTAAATGTATGTTATGTTACAGTCATGATTTTCATTTTCAAAGAAATATTGAAATTTTTGATTTAATTTTTCGAAAATTGTTTTTAAAAATATTTTTTTTTTTAATTTTATTCTAAAATTTTTTGGAAAATTTTTTAAAAAAATATTTTTTCGAATATTTTTCTGTAAAATATCTTTTTGAAAATGTTTTGTAAATTTTTTGGTAAATATTTTTGCAAAAAAAATTAAAAAAAAATTTTTTAAAATTTTATTTAAATTTTTTTGTTAAATTTAGGACTTTTCTGCAATCTATATTAAGTTAGAATGGTGAGGCTAAAGTATTCCACCCCTGAGCCCTTTACAAATGGCTGAGTTATTTCCCATATTTTTTGATTCTGCCCCACTGTACAGCGGAAACACCGCTACATAATTAAATTAAAGCTGACAACTACATGGTAAACTCTTACATTGTTGTAGAAATAAATATTTTAATTTTTTTTTTTTTAATAAAATAATTTCTTGAAAAAATGTCAAAGCATAATTGTAAATAAATTAGTAATTTTTATTTTTGTTATATTCTATGCTGTTGCATAAAAAAATTGTTGAATACAAAAATAGAAATTAGCCCAAGTTAGCTGCAGTCAAACCAAATAATCGTTTTCGTCTTGTTTTAGTTTTGACAGCTTGCAGTCGGTAGCCTGCTGTCGTTTATGTGTTTAATGCATAATACTGTTATAAATTTTTTACTTTATCATACGTAGTATAGGGATTTCAACGGATTTATACGTTTTGAGGTCTCCTGAATCCATTTTACCTATTTTCGCAAAGATGCCTGTGGGTGAATGGTGGGTTTATGTATGCCGCTAATTTTGTGGAGTCTCTACAGGTCTGAATTTCATTCTGATATGTCAAACGGAGTATATGGAGATGACAAGCTGTATTGTTTTTAGACATAATCGGGAAGGGGCAAGGGGTAATTTTCCTACACCCAAAACTAAAAGAAATTAATTTTTCGATGTGAATATATTTTGAATTTTTATTCTTTATGTGATACAACCATAAAAATATCTGTTTTCATAAGGTATGGTAAAGTTGAGTGAACGCCACTCCAGATTTATTAAATTAGTACTGCTTTATTTTTTATTTGTTTTTTAAACAAAAAAATCCATTTTTTTAATCAAAGTTTCTGGAGCGTACATTTTGCTTACCATTTAAACGCATCCATTATTCAAGTTTGATCTTTACTAATAGATCAACTGCAAATAACTATTTCAAACTCAACGCTGTTTTCATTTTTCCTAAAGCTGCTGTAAATGGTGTTAATAAAGTAAATAAAATTTTAATTGAACGACAGACAGAATGATAGAGAACAATGTTAAATGAAATTTAGCCAAGCGCATACACCACCTGTGACCAAAAACATTTAAAACGAACGAAATGAGGTTTAAATCAAACTGTAATTGTAGTTCTGTATAAGTGTACACTACTACATATTACAATTGTTGCTGCTTTTTTAATTAAATATAACAACTACTATATGTCCGACAACAATACAACCACTCTTTTATTCATACGAAAAGCAATTTTATGCAAGTGCCCACCAACTCCAATATTAATATTATACTCCTCAAACTCCCACTCTAAAAGAATTCAACTTTAATGCTTTTCCTCTTGCTCTTCTTCTCTTCACTCCCACCATTTCCGTTTATTTAACACAATCAACTTCACTGTCTTTGTTATGACTACTGTTGTTAAATCCTTCAATTTATGGAAGAAAAATAGTGCGAAAAAAGAAATTAAATCTCATAAAATCATGCAACCCTTTTGTTGTGGGTGGCAAAAACTTTTTCTCAAAAATTAATTTAAAAAAAAATTGGAAAAAGATAAAAAAGTATTTTTTAACCAAATGCTGTTTATTATTTTCTGCAGATAAAAAGGAAACAATTATTGCTGTTAAAACAGAAGGGCGACAGAAGAAAATGAGTAAAAGGCTTTTGGTTAAAGCAAGTCATGATAATTATGAATTATGAATAGTTATTTTAAAGTGGTTCTGGAGACATAATCGTGCTAAAATCAGTGATACGAGAGCAATTCAATAGGTAAGGTTAAGCAGGCAGCGGTGTATGCAGCTCCCTTGGGTCTATATTTTGGTCCCATTGTGTTACCTACAAAAGGAGTGGAAAAGGGAAAAAGTTAGAAAGAAAGAAAAGTGGTAAGATGCAGCGATAGGAAAGAGGTCGAGTAAAGAAGGATACACAGTTAGGCACACATACACAGACGAGATAATGAATGAAGGTTTGCCATAGAGAGCACATTGATCAAGACAAGCAATCTGTGTAGTATCTATGCCTCGCCAAGTAGGAGTGCATTGGAAAACCAACTGCAGCTCCTCATAAAGGATTTAATCCTGCTTGGTCCAATAGTAAAACACAAAAAAGGCTCTCGAAATACAGTTGTCCAAGGTGCTGAAACGCAAAAAAAGCTCTCGAAATACCGTTTTCCAAGGTGCTGAAGGATGTTGGTATTTTAGTGCAGGAAATAGGCAAATGAGGTGTTCGACCTCCTCTTCCTCATCTTGGGAACTTCTGCAACGACTTTTGGAGTGACCGTTGCTATTAAGTCTCATAGCAGAATTTTCGGCATCCGAAGTAGCAAAGGGCCAGATCGCCATTCCCATTGAACAAGTCAACTCATTAGACCATCTAACCTGAGCCAGTTTATAAAGGCCATATATTTCACATCAAAGTCTTCTTTAAGCTAATAACATTCACTTCAGCACACAGTGTGTTAAAAACTTATTATTTTAGTAATAATTCGATGAAACGAAATTAATTTTTTGCAAGTTGTCTGATGTCAAATCAAACTAATAGACGCAAAATACGTTAGAAGTGAAGTAATAGATAACAGTATACGGAAGCATTAAACGGAATTGGAACGCTGCCCTCGTATGTACATAAAAGTGTTACAGTTCAAATAAACAAAAAAAAAAACGAAATTAAAACAGTTTAATAAATCGTGCATTAAATTCTATAGAACGGCCCCTTTCACAATGTATGATTATAAATTAATATGAAGTTTAACTGCAGCTCATTTTGACTTGCATTTCACAATGTATGATTAGCTTTTAATTGACATGATTTAACAAAAAACTTTCTAAATTGGTTTTTTAATTGCCAGATTTTGTATAATAAAAATATTTATTTAAAACTTTATTTTAACCAAAAAATATATGAAATTTTTTTCTATAATTATCATCATTTTTTTGCCACGTTTTCTATATTAATGGGTTTTGCTTGAAATTCATCAGGCTTTTTCACTTGTTGTTCGTACTCAAAAAAAATCCAACCAAAAAGTAGTTTTAGAGGAAAATTACTCTTATTGTCCTTGATAAATGCGATGGTAATACATGGCAATC
The DNA here is from genome assembly GCA_949628195.1 of Phasia obesa. Lineage (NCBI taxonomy): Eukaryota > Metazoa > Arthropoda > Insecta > Diptera > Tachinidae > Phasia > Phasia obesa. The sequence continues at coordinate 24,584,727 of OX451215.1, read as the reverse complement.
GATTTACTACACACTGTATCTTGCAATATGAAAATCTGAACATCAGATCACACGTCATCAACTTATCGGCATCGGTTAAAAAAGTTTTGTCAGCGAACGTTTAACCGCAGACCCAAACGAACAATGAACACTATACCTCAGATCCTTCAAAAGCAAGAGTCATCTGCGAGTGTATAACTGTGCAACACTTCCTACCCCCGGGGGTTCCAATTGTCACTGCAGGAATAGCAAGTGCTTTGACGCGGTTTACTCGGGGAAAATAGGGGCACTAGACGCTAGGGTTCCTAGAACCTAAATCTGGAATAAAAGGTCTGTGTGTTAAAACATACGGGTTCTCTTCGAGGCCCAACTAGTGCCTAAAGGACTGGTACCACGGGAATCGGTAGCCCCACAGAGAGCCTATCCTCTCTGTGACCGGTTGTTGGTGTGGTCCCCTTCGGGGGTACACGTGGTGGTTGTGGTTTAAGATCGATTTATGTAGGTATGGTGCACGGTCGATCAAGTGTGCTGTTGCACTCTCAACAGACGGAGTTTAGATATTCTCCAAACCCCTAAGCAAGAGGCTATAATATGGATCTAGGCTTGCCTTGGATAAGGCTTGCCATATTATATAAATTGCTACTCATTGTGACTGTATCACACACAAATTGCGATTGGTGGCAGTCGTAAAGTGTTGTTATAATACACAATGGGGGCGCTAGTCTACGCTTAAGTTTCACTCGGTGGTAAGACCACCGTGAGATTAGGCCAACTAGGCAGGTACTCACATTAATCTTGTTCCACAATTGTGCAACACTTCCACTATTAGTATGAATGTGGAAGCTCCAGAGTATTTAGTAGATGATTCGCCACCTCACTTCTGTAGTATGGGGTATGGCCAAAACCACTGCTAAAAGCAGGCACGATGTCCACTTCCTAGACTATTAGACGTAAATAGCTCGCAAAAATTGCGATAAAATAAATGCGAAGGTAAACAAAAACACAAATGCAAAAAAAAATTAATAACAATAAGGTAACAAAAAGCTTAAGTTTTTCTACTTACTTACAATGCCTTTAAACTGATTAACAAATTGTCGACATATGCCTTTTAATGTTTTTCCTTTTTAAGCAGCAATGAAGTGAAAGGTATTTTTGAAAAGGTTGATCAACATTTTTAATAAATTTTTATAGGAATGTTTTAAAACCAGTTAAAAACTCTTTAAATGTTTACGTTACTTTATTTTTTAAACAATATTTAAATATTCGATAAATAATATATTAAGGAAACAATTCTATATAATACACGTTTGTAACTCGTCAATCTCTATACAAATAAAAGAGTAGACAGTTGTTTGGTACTTTTAATAACTACGAACTAATATTGATACCTTTTTAGTAACTTTAATATTTACGATAAAATAAATATAATACAATATAATCATAAATATTTTCTAATTATTTTCTAACCTTGCAATGTTTTTCGCCCTTTTGAAATTTTTGTTTTCAGGATAGAAACCTGTTTTGATGCTCAAAACGAATTATATTTTTTTTTTTAAAAAATGTTTATCGAAGAAAGAAAAATTATTAAATCAGTGTGTAACTACAGTATTAATTTCCGACCCCATAAAGTACAAAATTTTCTGAATCCTTAAACGTAGAAAAGTTGATTAAGCGATGTCCATTTGCCAAGGCACAAGACTAGGTTGTAATTATTCTGTTTTGCTTTTTTTGAGACTAGTAGATCCCATGGAGTGCTATAATAGGCTTTAATTTTCGATAACAATTTACACAAAATATTCGATAAAATTAAAAAAAAATCGATAATACTTTAACAAAAAATTTTTTATAAAATTTTAGCAAAAAAATTACGATATATTTTTAACAAAAAATTTTGGATAAAAATTTAAAAAAAAATGTCGATAAAATTTTTACAAAAAAATTTATCGATAAAATTTTATAAAAAATTTTCGATAAAATTTTAACAAAAAATTTTCGATAAAAATTTTAACAAAAAATTTTCGATAAAAATTTTAACAAAAGAATTACGATAAAATTTTACAAAACATTTTCAATAAAATTTAAAAAAAAATCGATAAAATTTTACACAAAATTTTCGATAAAATTATTTCACAAAAAAGTCTATATCTTTATATTATATTTTTAATAATGATTTATTGTGAAATTGGGAAACATAATAGAGTAAAAGAAAATTTTATCATTATTATGGTGAAGGGTATATAAGATTCGACATGGCCGAATATAGCACTCTTGCTTGTTATTACTAGTTTTAAAGGTTGGTGACACATTATACCATATTAGTAGATATTTCCAAGAACTTTCTAAATTTAAACTTTACATTTAAATCTATACATATAATAAAATAGTAATTCATATCCGTCTGTCTGTCTGTCTGCTTTTCTGTACGTTCGTATCACGTAAAAACAACTAGATGGATTTAAAAAAAATTTTGTGAGGATATACCCAAGCATCCTGGATACTTTTTTCCGCAAAAATATCTTAGAAAGTGCGGAAAAAGCAGTGAAAGTACGCAGTTGATCTAACCGGATATGAATATTTTACTTTTTATAAAGTAAAAAAATAGATAAACTGATATGTAGCATATCTCAAGGCGGAACTAAAAACGCCTGTATTACCACATAGCACTAAATCGCCGGCGAAGTAAAATAAATAGAAATTGGCTGTGATAGCTTCAACCTAATTCGCCAAAAGAACACCAGAAGCGCTTGCAAAGCTTTACTATCGCACTAACCATCTGTTGTATCTACTACTATCCCTTTGTAAAGGAAGTAAAACAGTTAATATAGGCATTAATTGCCTGAGTGTTACTTCTCTTAAAAAAAAAACTAAAAGTAAGGGTCTTTGGTGTGGATTGCTTTCAAAGCAAAATTGAAAAAAATTTTGAAGGACGCTGACGAAATGGCGGGCACAGCTAGTTATAAATACAGTTTGGAGACATTATCAAAATATATACGCCCGAGTTACCCAAATTAGGGGGCTTACCAACAAGTCCTCCTTCACAAGTCCTCGTTCACTTAAAAACAGCTTTGCTTTGCTATTTGTAAATTTCATTTAGATATGCTTAGTAGTTCACAATCTAGTGAAATATTTCCAAAATAAAAAGTTTTTAACCATTATTTTAGGTGCTGCATTGCTCCATGCGTATACGTAATAAATTTAATATGTGATGAAATAATATTACGAATACGCAGCGTTGTCTGTTGTTTGATTTTCTAAAAAGTTTTATTTTCACATTTTAACATGGAATTAACTTTCCTTTTTGTTAAACCATTAACTCTGAATTAAAATCAAACTAAGGTAAAAAAATAATAGAACAAATGTGAAAAAATTGAGCGTTTAATTTTTAGGTTTATATACCTACATAATTCTTTTAAATAAAAAGATATATGAAGAAGGATGTAGCGATCCAGAAAACGCATTAAATACGTCTAGAGTCTAATTGTTCTTCATGTCTTTATATCAAGAAACTGAATTTATTTATTTTTCATTTGTAAAAAAAATACATTTAAAATAACACGTTTGAGGCTGTATCCTACAAATAAAATTCTAATTTCATAGACTTAATGCTCCCAAGTATTGCTGCACAATCTGCTGCACAATCAGAAAACACAAAACACAGACTAAAATTAAAAGTAAAGACTAACGATAGCACGAGACTGAATGTAAGTAAGAAATCATTATAGAACGAATGGGGATTAAACGGTTTGGATAAATCCAATATGTATATATGTAGGGTAATACATATAGATATATAGGATTGAATTTTTTTAGTACTGTTTTGCTAATTTAAAATTCGAATCGTTTGTTATGTTCCGTTTGTATTGTTTTTTTTTTTTTAATCTTTGGTTTTATGGCGAAATATAAAATTGTTTGTAGCATTTTGATGAAGACTGATTTTTGAGAAATCACTGGAAACAACGAATTTTAGTTCAAATTCTGAATTGTTGCGATTAGAAACAGGAATCTTCTTGAGAATGATCTTAAGAGGAATTAAAAGCCTTATTCGATTTATTCCTCTTCAGACAATAGCGACTTACATTTTTGTTTTCAGATTATGTTGAAGCTTTTTATCTAATAAATTATTGCTTTTTAATTTGTTTTTTTTTTTAATTGAATATAAATTAACTAATAATTTAACTATTTCTTTTATTTAATTTAACTAAATGTCTATCTTTTTTTACACCCTGTTCAATAAAGAAAATAAATTTCTCACACTGAATAAATTTCTTCAATTTAACGATTTTATTAAAATATTTTTTTACAAAAATTGTCTTAAGATTTGTCTGAAAAGTTTGAATGTTGAAAATAACCTACTTTTCCTTAATTCTACATCCCATATTAAGTATTTAGGTAAGTTTTAGGTTCAGTGTACATTTTTTCTTAAGGCAGAGCTAGATAACGGATCTATTAGTAGGTGCTAAAATGATTGCGTAAAAACAAATGGAACGTTTTGCAAACGTTTCATACAAAGATATACATTTTTTTTTATCGTTTTGTACATGAGCAGAACCAAAATAAATACTTTTTGAATGACAAAGAGCTCTAAACAATAATTGGCTGTTTGCATTCATATGCGATTACATTCGAACAATTGCGAACAAAACAAAGCAGAATTGTTTTGTATTTGTGTTGTGGATTTGGTTTGTAATTGATTTTCGAATATCGATTTTATTTATGATTAATATTTGTATAACCCTACCCATAAAAATATTTTTGATTTATAAAAGGTTTATAAAAAATTTTACATTAAATTAGTTTAATAAATCTTTTGTAAACTGAAAATATTCTTTATGAATTTGACCCTTAGTTTTTAAGTTTTATTGTATTTCTGTCCTATCTTTAAATAAGATTATTGAACTTGGAGTTTGAATTTCTTTTCTACTTATTACTGTTGTAGTCTAAATAAGCATCAATTAAAACAAAAAATATTACAAGCTGTCTGTCAATATCTCTCAAGTTATATAGCTCTTTAATACAAACACTATCTTATGAGCAAATCATTTAGCAAAAGTTTTGTTTTGTTTATTTTCCTACTCTGGCTATTTTTAAAATTCTATGCTTTGTGATGTTAAAATTTCAAGCCTCTTAAAAAATTTCCAAATGCTTAACTCATCTTCCTTTTATAATTTTATATGTATACAAATTTGTTATATATATTTTTTTTTTGTATATATTTTTTCCTAAAGAAAAAAAAATGAATATTTTTGTGACATCGATTAAACTTTTAATTACACATTTAGCAGCATTGCAATTACTATAAATATTTTTACTTAAATAGCAAAAAGTTTTAAAATAAACAAAAATTCTTTAAATAAAACTTTTTTATATTTCAACTTGTCAACACATTTAATAAAACAGCGATAACGAAATTACACGAGCTGCTTTTTATTTCTTTTGCCATTTATTTCTTAGTAAACTGGCGAAAGCAAAAGTTTTGTTCATCATTTTAGCAAAATTATTTTGTTTAACAAACTAAAAAGGATTTCATATTAAAAGGTAAAATGAAGGCAAGCAAAAACAACTAAAAAAATGCTTGCTAATTAAACATTTAAAAAATAGATACAGAAGAAAAACTTTTTTACAATATTTAAGTATTAAGTATTTAGAATGGCAAGCAACATAATTTTGACATTTGCTAAGTGAAAACTTTTCTGTCCTTAGTCGTCACAACTTTTGAGTGACAGTAGCTATTGCTTTCCATCAAAAATTGTTATCTGTAAAATACTTTACCAAGAAGAAGTATCTGCCCTGCAGTATACTGAAGCCTTATAGTTAATCACTGTTGAGTATATTTGTAATTATTGATTATTTAGCTGTTGGTTTGAATGTTTTCGGTTTTTCCTGAAGCGTATCAGCTTTACTAATTAAATCAAATCTAAAATACGAATCTTTACAACCTATAATCAAACCATCAATTCAAGCTTGTGGTATTAAAATTAAAATGAACAACACTGAAATACCTATACTTGCCATATACTGTCCCCCTAGACATAGTTTACACCTACAAAATTATGAAATTTTCTTTAAAGCTATCGGCTCCAAATTTATTGTAGGTGGAGACTACAATGCCAAACATACTTGGTGGGGTTCCCGACTTGCCAATCCAAAAGGTAAAGAACTTTATAAATGCATAATAAAATACGGCTATAAAACGTTGTCATCAGGAAGATCCACATACTGGCCTTCTGATCCAAATAAAATTACAGACTTATTAGATTTCTTTGTTTATTCTGGCATATCTGACCATACACCTATAATTTTAAGCTTCAACATAATCTTACCAACTGTTTCGAAAAGTAATAAAATAATTTCATCTAGAACTAATATAACCACTTTTCAGTACTTAGTGGATCAGAATGTAGAATTTAACACATCTATTAAATAAAATGAAGAAATTGACGAAGCTGTAGAAAAATTTACCAATCTTATTTATGATACTGCAGCGTTGGCTACTCCCTTATCGGAATATCAAAATGGTCAAGGAGTTGTTTTATCTACCGAGATAAGAGAGCTTTTAAGAGAAAAAAGAAGATTAAGAAGATTATGGCATTTAAGCAGAAATCCTAATGATAAAACTAATTTCAATCGAGCTTCAAATAATCTTAAAAAACGTTTAGCAGAAATTAGAAATGATAAAATGTCAAACTTTTTAAAAAACTTGAATACCGCAAAAAATTCAGATTATAGCTTATGGAAAGCTACTAAATATTTGAAACATCCAGTTAAAAAAAATATACTGATTTTAACACAGGAAGGAAGATGGTGCAGATGTAGCAAAACTAAAGCAGACGAGTTTTCCAAATATTTAGAAAATATTTTTCAACCTTTTCCGATATCCAATACAACAGATGAATGTAAAATACGCAACTTTTTAGAATCACCATAACAAATGGATTTACCAATTAAACCGTTTACGCTTAAAGAAGTTGAAAATGTAATTCTAAAGCTAAACAATAGAAAATGTCCTGGGCACGACAGAATAGATTCAATAGTGGCAAAATCGCTGTCCAAAAAAAGCATGTTATTTCTTACTCTAATATATAATTCTATTTTAAGATTGTCATACTTTCCACAAAAATGGCGGTGTGCAGAAATAATAATGATCCAGAAACCTAATAAAGCTGAGACCTCTATTACATCATATCGACCTATAAGTTTGTTACCAACCTTTTCAAAGATATTTGAGAAGATATTTGCATCTAGATTGCTTCCTATATTGGAGCAACGAAAAATTTTACCTGATTATCAATTTGGCTTTCGCCAAAAACACGGAACTCCTAAGCAGTGTCATCGGCTAACTAAAGTTATAATGGATTCATAGAAAGAAAAATGTATTGCTCAGCAGTGTTTTTAGATATAAAGCAAGCGTTTGATAGAGTATGGCATGAAGGTCTATTATATGGTTCAAGAAGTGGAAAATTGAAACTAATGCTGAAAAATCAATCAATGTTACATTTACCTTACGTAGAGATGAGTGCCCTCCATTATATATAAACGGCTTACAAATACCTAAAGCAAATTGTGTGAAATACTTAGGATTGCATCTTGACAAACGGCTCACTTGGAAATATCACATAAAAGCTAAGAGAACACATCTTAACATAAAAACAAGCAAAATGTACTGGTTGCTAGGACCGAAGTCTCAACTTAGTCTAGAAAACAAAATTAAATTATACAAAGCTATTCTGAAACCGATATGGACTTATGGTATTGAATTGTGGGGAGTGGATAGTTGAAATTTTACAACGTTATCAATCGAAAACTTTAAGACAGTTAGTTAACGCTCCATGGTTCATGACGAATAAACAGATCCATAGGGATCTTAAAGTGCCTTTTGTTATTAGTGAAATTAACAGATTTAGCTCTCTAATCGACTTAGTAATCATTGTAATATATTGGCAATTTCCTTGTTAGATGAAACAGATGAAGTTAGAAGACTTAATAGGTTACATACATTAGATCTCCCATATAGAAAATAATTTTTTTTTTTTTTTTATATAAATAAATTTATTCTTAAGTTTATTTTGTAAATAGTTTATTAGGCTTCTTTGAGCTTAATAACATCTGTAATGTACTTTTCTTTAATTACCAAATTTACTAAATATTATAAAATAGATTGTAAATAAAAAGCTTGAAACAAAAAAAAAATATCTGAAGTGTTTATTATCTTTTTTAAGGCTTAGGAGAAATATATTTTTAGATTCGTTGGTTCTGTTTCCTTTTTTTTTTTGTTGATTGTTTTCTTTTTAGGACGGTAGTTCTACAATTACTTAAAGTAACTAACAGAAAGTAAAGTAAAGTAAAGTAAAGTAAAGTAAAGTAAAGTAAAGTAAAGTAAAGTAAAGTAAAGTAAAGTAAAGTAAAGTAAAGTAAAGTAAAGTAAAGTAAAGTAAAGTAAAGTAAAGTAAAGTAAAGTAAAGTAAAGTAAAGTAAAGTAAAGTAAAGTAAAGTAAAGTAAAGTAAAGTAAAGTAAAGTAAAGTAAAGTAAAGTAAAGTAAAGTAAAGTAAAGTAAAGTAAAGTAAAGTAAAGTAAAGTAAAGTAAAGTAAAGTAAAGTAAAGTAAAGTAAAGTAAAGTAAAGTAAAGTAAAGTAAAGTAAAGTAAAGTAAAGTAAAGTTAGCTACAGGACAAATTCACTTTAAATACAGAAACAAGGCACAGAATACAAAGTTTTTTTTTATTTTATATTTTTTATAATTTTTTCTTTAATATTTTTTTATAATTTTGGGACTGCTCTCACATTTACAACACACACAAACACCGTTTTTGATGCCTTTAAACAAAATTTGCTATTTTACCCTTATTACTTATGTTTTTTTTGTTTACCCTTACTTTTGCAATGGATCTGATAATCAGCAGTACACCATGTTCTTAAAATCTTCCTCTGGACGGGAAATATAAGGCGATCTTTATATAAAATACTGTTATTCTAGGTACAATGTTATCTTCAAAACCGCAATATTGTCTGTTCTACAGTCTTGCACAAATGTTGCGGAATTCGTTTGAAAATTTCATAGACACTGTTTACTCTATATAATTTGATAGATAGCAGCAGTCAAGTAGTGTTGCCAACTTTATTTTGCTTTTGGGTATTGAGTACTCAAAGACATTATCAAATACCGAATACTTTGCCAACACAACAGTCAAGTCATTGTCGCTGCTAATGTCGCAAACGACAATTTTCTTAACATATTCTTTAAGAAAACCAAATCGATAAGGAACAAATCTTGCATCAATCATCGAAGACTGAAAAAGTTCAGGCAACTGGTTTAACGCAGAGAAAAAACATACAAGAAACAAGAATCATGTTATGCTCTATATAACAATATATGATTGATGTAAATACATTTTAGTTGTTTTTAACATTACGTTGGTCACAATAAATAAAGTTTAGTCAAAACTGGTGCATTAAATGGCTACTAGGCCCAAAATGCAACATCTGGAAAAACTTATGTTTCATTCTGTATTTGTGGCTGGTTCGTATAAATTTATTCCCATTAAATATATTTCTTTCTGTCCGGACTTTATAATTTAAGAAATTTGTCGTTTTACGTTCTTAAAAATAACACATTCAAATAAATGAGTTATTCACGATAACAAAACTTCAGAGCTTAAGTCGACTTAAGCAGTTTTCCTGTTTTTGCCACAGATATAGTATTTTAACCATAAAATATTATGAATAAATAAAATATGTTAAGTTTACCAAATCCGGTGTCCGAGCTCCTGTAAGGCTCAAACTGAGAAGCCGTAACAAAGCGTAAGGCGATTAATTTTGATCCTCGAAGATATGATTATTATTATGTAGGGGGCTACCGAAGCAGACCACAGACTTCATGAGTCCCTTTTTGACCCCTTCGTTTCTCAATAATTTCTGGTATCTGACTGGAAATTTACGAATACCTTACTTTCAATAAGTCTCGTGCTGTGACTAGCCTTTTACTCTCGACTGTAGTTATTTCAGGCTGGCGACTGATACATGTCGATATTCTTCTTCATCACAGAGTCTATGGTAATTGCTAACAATTGCTTAAGGCCTAGTCTTCAAAGCATCTCCATATAATATGTGTTTGCCCGCGGTCCAACAAAGCCTTTGTACGTTAGCTTTTTTCCAGGCACAGTCTGCAAGTATCGTCTTAACTCGATAATACTTGAGAGTCCGAGACTTGTCACTAACGCAGTTAATCATATGTAGGCACCCAGATTATATCTAAGCTTCCAACTTGTAGTGACAAATTTTAGAGCCTATGATGGGAATCGAACCCACAGTCCCGGACTGATAGGTAGTGTGCTAACCTACTAGCCCACCGAGGCACCCTCGAAAATATAATACTGAATAATAGTCAATATTTTGTGTGCTTTAAAAAGATACTTGTACTTGGTCCACCCGATTCATATAAGCAAGTTTACGTGTGTGTGTATTTATGTTTGCTTGACGTATTATGATTAGTTTGACTTTTATGACACACATGCATAGGGATTATTATAACTTCGGGTTATGAAAATAAAACACACACAAAGATAGGATGTGTCATCACAAATTATAATAACAACTCAGCAAGTTATATTAAATTGAAAATAAGGCCTTCACCTTCTTAAATAATTCTGTTATTTACATCCCCCACTACACTTCTATACTACAAGCTTATCATTATCTTTATCTTGGCTCCTTTCCTTTCCTTTCATTTTGTTGAATGAAATAAGAACAGCAGCAATAACAATAGCAACTACAATGACGGAAAACAGAAATTTCATTCATACAAGTGTCTGTAGAATTTGTGTAAAATACACAAGGGATGTTGAGATATGATAAATTACACAGTGCAGGAAATCACAACTTTTAGAAAAATACACGGACTTGACCGTATACATTCGATTCTTTAGGGTAGGTAGTCTAAGCTTATATTGTACTTAAATTGGCGATTATGGGGTAAAATTTTTATTTATGGGCCTCGAAAGATACCGAAAATCAGTGGGTCCTTCAAAAAAGGTATCATAAGTTTTTGTGTAATATCTCATTTATACTAAGTGATACCGCTTAACTTTGTTTGGCAATAATGTAGCTGAGGATTCGCTAAATATTCCTACAATTTTTTTTTGGAAGAAATTTAAAAAATATATATTTTTTACTTTTTTCAGGAATCCTAATTTTTCTCTAACAATATATGGGAAAAATGGAGCCACTGCAAAACTGAACAACTTCTGTGAACATAACAATACAATCTGTACGTGTCTAGGCACCTTAAATAGTACTTTCTACCTTAACAAGGGCAGTTTTTTACTGACCTATACATTTCTTGCATTTGCTCCTTGTTTGCTGTTGTTGCATTTCTTGGATTGCTTTTGGTTTTCTTGTTGTTTCTGGAAGAAAATGCTCAGTAATTTTGAGGTGCTAAGTGATCTTAGTGAGCTATTTAGGGTGACTAGACACGTTCATACTGTAACGGTATGTTCACTAAAGTTGTTCAGTTTTACAGTCGACTTGAAGTCTAATTTATGAAACATTTTATATGAAAATTTTGTCTTAAAGTACACTTCAAGTAGACTTTATTTCTTTTACATACGGGCATAAGTCTTTAAAAAAGACCCTAATAGACTGTGCGGAACAAATAGTGCAACGAGGTCACCTGCTTAATTACAAGGCACGTACGGCCGTAGTGTAATTACATGAACAATGCCAATCACGATGACAGATGGTCATTCTGGTTGTGCTAACAGATCATAGTGCGCCTCCTTTTTTCCTTCTTCGCAAAGTGACTATTAGGACTTTGTCCTTATATTTTCTATCAAGTCAATAAAATTATAATGGCATTGTGTTGCTTTTGTAGTTAAATGGTGTCAAAGAAATTGAAATTGTTTGTATTCTCTCATAAAGTGTTGGCCAAGACAAATCCATATCAGGTGATTGCGAAAAAGCTCATCATATGTATGTACGAAATCGAAATAAAAAAAATATAAAAAATATGTTCATATATGGATTTGGACACTTGCCAAGGAAACGATAATGGCTGAATTTTGCCCGTACAATTACCTGGTTTAAAACATTGGTATTGACTTCTTTATTATATCTCGGAAAAATCAAAACTACACGCAAAGAGAAAAAAACATGGTTGAGGCAAAGCAAATCTAAAAGCAACAATTGATTTAATTATATAATACAATATTAAAATTATGGTTTGGCATATTCTTATTGAACATAATTATAATATTGTTATTTTCTAACCTTATAATCACATTGTAAAATATAATCAAAATTATGTTAAATTATGTGAGTTGTTTTTCTTTTTGTTTAGTTATACTTTCTAACATATTCTGGTTTTTTAATATTATTTCATGGTTATAAGTACTATATTATTATGGAATGCTTATCCAAATGTGGTTGTCATTTGAAGTTTAGCGAAAATTATGTTGGGTATTTTGCGCAGTAAGTAAGTCACTGTGACCATATATTGTTACATAGAACATAATATTGCTGTTTAAGTTTTCGAAATAATATTGTCTATAACTTTTGTTTAGCTAAAGAGATAATTCTAAATGTTATTTTACAGCTTGATAAAACCAGTAACAAAATGTTTTTTGAGTTGCCCCGTATAGCTCGAAAAATCATTCCTTTTATTTTTAATGCCATTTAACGACTTGAGTACTTTCCGACAGAGTGGAAGGTGTCCTTGATTACCATGATTCCTAAACTAGGAAAAGACCACACAAAAATTGAATCATACAGACCTAAAAGCCTTTTATCTAATATATCAAAGCTGTTTGAGAGAATTTTAATAACTAAGCTGAACCCTATTCTAAGCGACAAATCATTTCAAGAAAAAACGTAGAACGACGTACACAGCGCTGCAACTAGTAAGTTGTGAAAAAAGTTTTGATGATTTGTAGTCTCATTTCGCTATCACTACCTAAAAAATATTACAAAATAATTGAAACTATGCTCATGGGTTACACTTAAGAGTACGGAGATAATAAAAGTGCCACTAACTTACATTTTGCTTAAGTCGACTTATGCACTTATTCCCTATTGCCACAGAAGTAATAAAATCATAAAATTAAAAATTAAAGGTGCTGCATAAAGGACATGAAGAACACAATATCTTTTAAATTTAAAGTTGTATTACACATAGTACGGAGGGAGTCTGACTCGCACATTTCTTTTTAATTTAGGAATAGAATTTTTCATGAGTTTTATTATGGCAACACCGCGAAACCAGCATGATTTTGGGATTCTTTACAAATCTTATACACATGACAGCAGCAGCTACACTTGCACAAATGTGTCTCAAACTAAATTTTATTTTTCTTTTCATTTTAGTTTTTATTCTTCCAAAAAAATTCCTTGACTTTGGCTTTCGCTGCATGCTGCTATTAACAATATACCACTTTCTATAACTGAAGCACGAAAATAAAAAGGAAATCTTAACAAAAACGAAGAAAAACATTTAAAGCAATAGCAAAAACGTTTATTTTTTTCGTATACTTCTTTTAATCATTAAAAGCCTGGAGACTAGGGATAAGAAAATCTCAGAGTCTGCAAAATTATAAGTTTAAATGTTGCTGCCACAGCTGCTACCACTGTTTCTGAATTTCTTATTATATTATACTTGTTATTGTTAATGACAACAACACTCATTTGGCTTAATACATCTTTTTTCTCCTGCTTCTTCTCAACATCATCATTTTTGTCAACAATACTTTTAATTTTTTCTAAGTTCCTTTTTTTCTCTTGGATTGTTGCAAAACTCTGTACTTCAAAAACGAACAAAAAAAAAACAAAAGTAATACATACAAACACTTTAACTACTTAGAAAATAAAAACCAACGCTCATTGAAAAGCACAGTGTGTTTGTTTGTATATACATATGAATGATTACACAAATACACACACAAAAATATTGTTCTTTCTCTCATGAATCTCGTTTAATATTCCCTTCTTAGCCACAATTAAAAACCATTCACCATTTAAAGCAATTATTTGTCTCTAACAAAATTATGCACTGTGGGTTAGAAAACAAAAAAATTAACACTTTCATAAATCTTGCATTATTTCAAAGAGGATCTGCACCATCATTTCCATACTAAAAATAATTATTAAAACTATTATTATTATTATTATTATTACTTTTATTATTACTATTATTATTAAAAATTGGATATTTTCCTTAGAAATCTATGTTCCCAGGCGGTAAATAAGCTGATCACATTTTTACCGAACATATTAATGCAGGATCGGAATCGTTAAAAATAAATTGTATTTTTTTATTTTTCTTTTCGTAATTTTTTTAAAGTGTTATTTATTTTATATAAATATTAACCTAACAATTTAAAAAACACTTCTTTAAAAAATCTAAAATGAATATTTAAAAGGTACATAGTAATCTGTAAGTCATATCTTAGACACCCCGTAATTATAGCCACTATAGCAATACCCTCAATAAGTAAATTTCAAGTATCTGTTTATTACTGTTAAAAATTTAAGAACAGTAATAGACAGACATCTTCTAAGGAGACACCATTTAATTTTTAATTTTCTTTTTTATATTTGTTGCTATAGTATACACAGTGCTGCCTATTTTGTCGGTCAATACTATTTAAAAAAATAAAAGATTTATACGTCAAATTAGGTTACCTATGGGACACCCTTTATTTTCTTACTTTATGCTATTTAAAGTTATGCTAATCCACACTTTGTTATAATTTAAGAAATCACGTACGTTGTAATGTAATTTTTAATAGTATTTCTTTTTTTTGCAGGTATCAACGGCTAAATGCAAAATTACCCTACGAAAAATAACTAAGGAATCAAACAATAAGCGACAGCAATAGTAAAAGAAAACAGAACAAAACAAAAAAGAACATTTTGAGCTAAAACAGGACAATCACAGGCTATAACTTCAACACTGCGACCAACACCGAAGCCAGGCCCTTGTATTTTACATAGTGAACAGTCTACTTAAAGTCCACAAAAAATAGTCTAAAGGCGTCAAATCGCATGATCTTGGTGGCCAACTTACCGGTCCATTTCTTGAGATGAATTGTTCTCCGAAGTTTTCCCTCAAAATGGCCATAGAATCGCGAGCTGTGTGGCATGTAGCGCCATCTTGTTGAAACCACATGTCAACCAAGTTCAGTTGTTCCATTTTTGGCAACAAAAAGTTTGTTAGCATCGAACGATAGCGATCGCCATTCACCGTAACGTTACGTCCAACAGCATCTTTGAAAAAATACGGTCCAATGATTCCACCAGCGTACAAACCACACCAAACAGTGCATTTTTCGGGATGCATGGGCAGTTCTTGAACGGCTTCTGGTTGCTCTTCACTCCAAATGCGGCAATTTTGCTTATTTACGTAGCCATTCAACCAAAAATGAGCCTCATCGCTGAACAAAATTTGTCACATTTGAACATTTCGAACCGAACACTGATTTTGGTAATAAAATTCAATGATTTGCAAGCGTTGCTCGTTAGTAAGTCTATTCATGATGAAATGTCAAAGCATACTGAGCATCTTTCTCTTTGGCACCATGTCTGAAATCTCACGTGATCTGTCAAATACTAATGCATGAAAATCCTAACCTCAAAAAAATCACCCTTTAATTAGAAATGAATCGAAACGCATTTTACTGACACCGAAGCTCAAATAAAAATATCGGCGATACCAATACCTATATATCGTTATTTTTTTTTTTTTACAGTTGGGCTAATTATGGGCTAATTGTGGTCATTAAAAATTAAATGTAAATAAAACAATTTACTTCATCTTTCACTCAACGTTTCGTCGATAATATTTTTATTTTTATACACACATACAGCCTAAAGCCTAGGACTCTGTTCGAATTTGTGGAAAATGTTAAGCAACATTTAATATTTCACAATGAAAAATTGACATTTAAAATGTGGTGTCTATCTCGCGATTTGGAAGAATTTTGCGATTTTATTGTTTTTAAATATACCATATTGTTTTACAAAAATTTCCACAAAAATTTTACAAAAAACTCCACATGAAAAAATGGCCATTTGCTTTATTTCACAGCTTTGACAAAATGTTGCCAGAAACATTTCACTGTTTTTCCGCAGTAAAAACAGAGTGCTACTTCTGCAACATTTTTTTATGACTTTTTTTTAATAAATTTTTTATGTATGTAGTTTGACAGCATTCCGCATGAAAAACTGAACAGAGTACCAGGCTTTAGAGATTATTAGTATTCAAAATTAATATTCCTAAAATCTTTGTTTAAAAAATACGATTTCGCAACAAATCCTGTATGGAATATTGTCGTCAGAACTGCTGCACCATTTTCTTTTTTAAGTTAAGTATAAGACGGCATTGTCCCAGAAAACAAAAAAATAGGAGTCCATGGGTATTTTAGGAGCTTTTAGGTATCTCTCTACTTCTTATTTAGCATAATTTTAGGAGAATCTTAGACTGGACAAAGGTTAATCTTCCTGAAACTCTCAAAACAAATCAAAACTTGTACGATGTATAATGACCGTATCTGCAATAGTTTAGCATCAAATCTTTTATTACATATGCCAGCAGGTAATCAACAGCTGTTTCTCATCTAGCTCATAAAACAATTGCCGAACGTAGTGCGCATATTATCAATTATTTGATTAGCTGTGTCACATGGTGGGCCATCCTGCTTAAACCAAACATTATACAACTTCATATCTTACACTTCAGGCCATAAAAATTCTGCAATTACGGCTATGTAATGCTCGCAGTACAATGAAATGTCGTTTTCAGCAGCATTTAAAAAAAAAATAGTCCAATGATGACTTCGCTACAAAAGCCACACCAAGCTGTCACTCTCTGCGGATACATTAAATTTTCGAAAATTTGTGAGCTTTCCTATCTCCAAATACGGCAATTTTGTTTATTGTCATAGCCTCTTAGGTGGCAGAGCGCCTCGTCATAAAATATGATTTTTCGGCCAAATTCGATATTCGATTGAACCTTCTATCTGTGTCAAAATAATATATAATTAAAAAACTCGTATTTGGACCACCATTCGAAATATTGTTGTATCTTTAATAAAAATTTCGCCGGAATCAAAATATTGGGAAACCCGAAGTGCCACCCATATATGTACATATCGAAGTAAATCCCATATATTGAAGTATCCCCGATATATCGAATTATCACCAATATATCTATGATACTTTGTACTCCTATTCAAAGATCCATATCAAACCTGTAGATAATTCTCTCATTTCTCTTACGTGTTATACATCCCTAAATCTGTTTTTACACGGTGGATATATTCCCGACAAAACCATGTAAAAAAATTTGAATTTCATAGAAAAAAGGGGATACGTTCCATATCCTTCAAACCTGTTAAAAATAGTTAAAATAAATGATTCATAAAAAAACTGAGAGTCGTAATAAAAGCCCAATTAAAGTTTTATGTAAATTAAAAACAAACAAAAACAAAATATGTTAAAATCCTTATAATCTCTATTAATATTATTGGATAACATAAGCGATCGCTTGCGCAAGACTGGTTCAAAATCGCCATCATTTCTCGAAATAAACTTCATTATCAGGTTTCCATTGTGAGGTTCTCCCTTTGGTATCTTTAACAAGATTAGCATTTTCTCTTTCCGACTTGATAGCACTGCGTTTGACTGCAAAATCGGTTATTAGAAAATAGGTGCAGCCATTCTTACGTGATGCGATTACCAACGAACGACATTTCCACTTCTTAACGATTAAAATTTATAGTGCAGAGTCCCAATAGTACTTACCGACTTCATCTTTGGTTTCGGTGATACTCTTTTTACTTAAATAATAATAACGAACCTGCACAGGAAGTTCTCTTGTTTTCCATTTACGTTGTAGTCCAGTTTATAAAAGAACACCTCCAAATTTATGTAAACTAAACAAAAGACTAAAATGTATACATATTTCAACTGCTATGAAAATAAATTAGAAATTCAGAATAACACACATTGGTGGAGTTATATTTACCCCCTAATGTGCCTATTGACCGCTCCGGGTTCACAGTGAGCACCCTGTGAGACTATCGACTACCTTTATGTGAATGGCTTCCTATAAAGGCCTTTTATACTAAGCAAAGCATAAAAACCCTACCAACCTAAAAACAAACAAAAACCCGAAAAATTGTCTTTGAGAAGTATTATCACTATTGCAACCCCACAAACACCAGAGCGACTTCAATTTCTATCCACGCAAAACCTTCACCTATCAAAACCTTCTCCTGTCTTTCGATCAATAAATAAATTTCATTTGTAATTAAGAAAATATCGTTAGGAAAGACAAGCACAAGAAAGACATTAATATTCTATAAGAGTTTTCTTAAAAGTGGTTTTACACGATGTGTATTTGTCATATGACTTTTCACTTTTCCATGTGTAAATTCTAAACACGTCGTGTGACCCCTTTTAAACATAACATGTGTATTTTCCATGTGTACAGTACATATGACATTTTTCAATTAGAACGTGTTCTATTTTGATGTGCCAAAGCATCTGACATCCTGTAATCCCAACTTGATATTTTGCTATTTTAGGTTTTTTGTGATACCAAAAGCACTACGTTTCCATCTTTGCATCAGCTGTGGTTGGCAATACAAAACTGTGTGGCGGAAAAATTATATATTATAGGTTATGTTAGATGTAATTACACATGTACGTTTAAGAACAAATATTATAAACCGTATGTAAAATGCCTGTTTTGACAAACACATGAAATTACATATGGGTTATCAAACTGAGAAGTCATATGACAAACACACGTCGTGTAAAACCACTTTAAGATGTTTTCTTACACACATTATGTTTTGCAACCCACTGTGTGACGAAATAATAAAAAGAATAAATTGTCATACAAAAATCAAGGACTTTCAAGTCAAAACTGCACACAAAAACATACCCACCCACACGGACACTCAAACACTTAGTCAATTTAGCTAAGTACACAAATACAAAAGAACCATGCAGCATTTCTCTTTTCAAACAACGTCAAATCTAGATATGAATGATTGTTGTTGCCACTTGTTTTCTTTTTTTTTGTTGGTAGAATAAATTTTTTTTATTGTTTAGTCTAGTTAATTCCTCGGATTCGTCCTCTATTGCTCTGTGTAATTCTTTTATTATTTACATTTTTTATTTTCATTCATACTTACGTCCTCTTTCATAGTTTGTGGCAGGGCGGAACTACGAGGGCAGTTTGATAGTTCCGTGACCTTTTGTATTTCCAGCGCAGTATATAGCAATGACACACTGCTCCCGTTAAGTGTTATATTCTCAAATTTTAAGCAAACTACTACCATTAGTTTGCTTCCGACAGCCTTTAAAAGCCTTAAGTTTTAACTTACTTGTAAATGGAAAACAAGAGAACTTCCTGTTCGGGTTCAGTATTATTTACGTAAACAGACTATCACCGAAACCAAAGATGGAGCCTATAAATACTATTGGAACTCTGCACTATACATTTTATTTATTTAGAAATAGTTCACTGAGTTGCGTTGCGTTCGTACTAGCACACTTTACGCCAAACAAGCAGGTCGCCCAAAAGATGTCGTCATATAAGAAATCTATATAAATAAAATCAAATGTCGTTCGTTGGTAATCGCATCACGTAAGAATGGCTGCACCAATTTCCTTTTAATCTTTATCGTAATCCAACGTATATGTTTTTACGGAAATAAAAATTGACCACGCCCACATTTTAGGTAGCTATAGAACTATAATAGGTAGATCTTTGAAATTTTACACCCCAGTAAGCTGTAGGATTCTAATCGGAGCGGATGCATCATATTTTGCAAAAATATTTGTATATGCAAAAGCTACGGCGGCTTTCGTGACTGCTTACACTCGGCCGTAAGCACAAACGTGTAACCACTGCAAAGCATTGTTTGACGATATTCAGGCATAATTCTAAACAGTATTTTTCACTAGGGCCGAAGAATAAAACATCACAACATATCAGCCACCAAAGTGGGTTTCTTCGGCTGATCTGGCTCTAAAAAGGGCAAATTGGTGTATGTCGGCTAACAAGGCCATAGCCGCAGTTGTTTGGGATGCATGCGGTATTATTGACATCAATCACTTTGAAAAGGATAAAACGATTACCGGCGACTATTGTTCAAAGTTTTTGGACACATTCGATATTGATTTATAGCGAAGAAAAAACATAAGTGACTGTTTCCTGCACGCAAAGAAAAAACATGATTGCGGTTACCATTGTCTAAAAGCAACATATTATGATTGAATTACATGGTTGCAATCAAACCATATTATTACAATAATAATGATATTGTTATGTTAGAACCATATTATTATTTAGCTTAAAAATAACATTGTAAAATACAAAATTTTATTATGAAATTAATTAAAAAATATATGTATTTGTTTATAAATATAAACATATATTATAATAAAACATACAATTATTTATTAGATTTTTTTTAGTATTCCATATGAGAAACGACTCAATTCATAAATTATTATTTTTTGAAAAAAAAACCGTAAAATTAGATTCTAATAATTTTAAAAAACTAAACACAAAACTTAAAAAAACCAAACATTATTTGTTTGTTTTTATTCATACTGTGGTGGCATACGAGCAAACTTATCATAATTTGTTTACTAATCATATATTATGGTTATAAATACAATATTATTTTCGATTTGTAATAAAACTTTGGTTGTGGTTTAAAAATTATATAGCTAAAGCAACAATGTTACATTTTTTGGTTGTAGTAAACATTTAATGATAAAATAGCAACAAAAACTTTTTTGTCGTGACTATGTTTTTTTTTTCCTGTGTATGTTTTCAATTACATAGCTGAGGCAAATGCCTACTGTAAGTTCCATGAGTAATCTTTGAATTTGAAGGGAATGCAAAACAAACAAAAACACTGGACAAAATGTAACGAGCATAAAGGAGACAATGTTGAAAACAAATTTCCTCAAAATGTTACACGCAGTCTTGACGAGCCATTGATTTGTTCAACCATTGAACAAATTCATGTGCGCATCACCGCTCGTGAAGACCATCGTTGTCTATGTCATATTGTGCTGTTTTTAGT
The DNA here is from genome assembly GCA_949628195.1 of Phasia obesa. Lineage (NCBI taxonomy): Eukaryota > Metazoa > Arthropoda > Insecta > Diptera > Tachinidae > Phasia > Phasia obesa. Next base: position 24,563,656 of record OX451215.1, on the reverse strand, counting down.
ATAAAAGTTTTACTTTTAAAAACGCCATCTGTTGACCAAGCGTGGAAATCCATTTTGATGTGCTATAAGCATTCAAGCAGCATTAACGACAAACAGAAAATTATGTTTTGTCGGAGCACGCACATCGATACGTTTTCTCCACACAGAAATAAAGAACAAATTGTTGTTTCCTATTCTGTCGACGCTTTGTTCATGCCCAAACAAAATAATGGCTCGTCAAGACGTAGTGTTATGGAATTATTAAATTTACCTCGTATGTAATTGTTCTGCACTGATGAATGTGGTCATCAGTTTGTGGCTATTAAAAAAATGCGTTAGTAGTTTGTTTCTTTTGCAAAAGCAACAACAACAACAGCTACAAATAGAATAGTATTTAGAAGGACACAAGCAAGCTCAAAAACAAAACTGTGAATTTCATATAAAAGAGCTGAAATCTACGAGAACATTTCTGAAGTGAAAAGATATGAATGAAATAAAAAAAGCTGTAAATCACAGACTCAGGAACTAAGTATTTCTAATGAAAGCAAGCTAACAGCAACAACAACAACAACAAAAAAGAAAATATTGCATAATTTTAAAATTTTCAACACTTCACTTAAAACGAAATAAATTTAGCATAAAAACTTTCATACAAAAACTTTAGTATGTCTGTTTAAATAACTGACTGACAGTATAAATGAATGAATCCAGACTGAGTAAGTGAGTGACAGTGTTTGTATGTACATAGATGTGTGTGAGTGAGAAGAATGAATGGAAAATGTTAACAAAACTTTTTTTGTATTTCACTTAAATCTACACGACAATAAATTCAAAATTAAACCACAATATTCTAACAAGAAAATATCACAAAAGCTAGAGAAATGTAGCAAATTTAAAACATATTTCCGAAAACTTTTATATTTATAGCAAAAAAAATTATACCACCAGCCCACACAAACACATACACATACACACATATTTTGTGGTCTTATACTGTTCACTAAATTATTTGAAAAATGTTAGTTTGTTTCTCTTCTTCGCATGATTTCGAAAGCATCTTTTTGTTTCTCATACTTCTTCGTCTCATTAAAAATTTAAACTGTATTGTTGGTGCTGTTTTTATTCAAAATTTTCTTCTAAATGAATAATCAGCAATCAACCTCGCAATGCATTGTTAGCAGTCATTGTGAAAAAACAATGATAACTTCCCTTCTTATTCTGTGCTTTTGTTTTCCAGCTTTTTTATCCATTTCTGTGTTTACATCTTGATTGTTGTTTCATTGATTATTAATACATTGTGTGTTCTAATCTTGTACTATGAAACGAACACAGGCATACTATGGAACACAATCAAACTCGATTAGGGATCTCATCACGTACAACCAACGAACATTATGACGAGGTAGCAAAATATTTGCACTGATTTTGTTGCTGTTGTTACAAATCAGTTTAAAAAAGAAATAAACGAAGAAATAAAAGCATGATTTGTGTTGTAATAAAAGCGATAAAATATTTATTAAGACAAAAAATTTTGTTGTTCGTATAAAATCTAGTTTAATGGCCAGTATGCAGCTCGCCTGAATTTCAGATTGCTATAAAAGGTATGTGTAAGAAACTGCCTGAAATTCAGGTTTGAAAATTTTCAGGCAACTTTCTGTTTAAAAAGCAGCTTCACACAACGTCTTGAAGAGCCATTGTTTTGCTTGCACATAAACAAATCGTCGCACATAGGAGTATTTTGCCAATCTAGCCGGACATTACTTTTTTTTAGCTTATATTGGCTCTTAAAATGTACTGCCCTTAGGCTAATGAAACTTTGCAGAAAAATTTGCTTTGGTCATAGGCTGTCAATGCTATAAAATAGGAAAAATCGGATCAAGGAGAAAAAAGACATTCTTAAATGCCATTTTAGCCCCACCCCCTTTTGTGGGCGGTGAAATAAAAAATTATTTAAAAAAATAATGCAATTATTAAAAGAAATAGATTACATACTTCTTAAAACCATAAAAATTTATTTTTATGGGCGGTATTCCTCTAATCCCACACCCAAAACGTCCCTGTGAAAAAAAAAATTTTTCTCTTTGCCAATTTCCTAAAAATATTAATTTTTAAACTTTCCAATGCCTAACCAATCCACGCCTCCCAAAAACATTGTTAAAAAAATATTTTTGTAATTTGTTTATAGTATTTTATTTATCGGAAAATAATTAATTTATTCATAGTAATAACTTATTTATGACTGCAACGATAAATTTTATTTTAAATTATAACAATTAATTTATTTAAAGCAACTTCTCCTTTGCACTAAGGTGATGATGAGTGCCATGGTTCTTCTTTGTCGGATTCTTCAAACACCTCTTCCGAATCTGAATCCTCTTCAGCGTTAAGTACAGGTTTTTCTGCAGCTAATTCAGGATTTGAAAAAAATCATCTGCTAGTGTTACCATCGTTGGTGTTTCCAAATCCAGCTTTCGGTACACCCACTACTAGCCCTAATTCACTTCTAAATTTTTCTTGGATATTTTTTTTCCTCGCGTTAACAATGGCATTGTCCGCATTATATGACAGGTGCAATATGCTCTCAAATAGGCGAATTCTGGCGTGTAAAGTAGATAGTTCGAAAGAAAGGACATCTTTTTTGATATTTAAATTGTTTTTTGTACAGGTAATAACAGTGTTAGATGTAATGATTTAAATAAAAAATTAGTCAAGTGTGAGTTAGACTCACACACGTAGGGTTCCGTACTATGTTCAGTATAATTTAAAAATTTCAGTTGTTTATTGCTTTATATCTTATGGGACACCCTTAAATTTTAAAATTAAAGTAATATTCGCGAAAATTGCATCATAATTAGAACACCCTTTAAATTTTAATATGTAATTGATTTTATAGCGGCCATGGTAATACGCTTTCTATTAAAATATCAGGAGCCTACCTATTGCGGTTAAAAAAATAAGGTAATATTCGTGAAAAACACCTTACTAATGGACACACTTCAATTTTAAGTATTTGTTATAGCGGCCGAAGTAACACATCTACTGTAAACATTTCAAGAGGGTTACGGTTTATAAAATCTTGCCACTGTCGGAACACCCTTTAATTTTATTATTCATTGTAGTGGCCATGGCAACTTCCTTTCTATAAATATATTAAGAGTCTACTTATTGCGATTAAAAAATAAGTCGCTATAAGTGAAAAACATGTCACTGTCGGAACACCCTTTAATTTTTAGTAATTGTCATATCGGCCGTGGCAACACATCTTCTGTACAAAATTTTAAGAGTCTACCTGTTACGGTTCAAGAAATTAGGCTTTATACATGCAAATCACGTCACTGGCGGAAAACCCTTTAATTTTTATTATTTGTTATAGTGGACATAGTTATACACCTCCTGTAAAAATTTCAAGATTCCACCTATTCACTAAAAACTTAGGATATATACATGCAAATCATGTCACTATTGGAACACCCTTTAATATTTAAGTTCAATTTTGTATACTTGTTTATAAAACAAACATAGTTTTAATTACATTCTGCAAATTGTAAGTGGTTTCCTCTTACAGCTCAAAAAAAAAGACATAAACGTAAATAACACGTCACTTTTGGAACACCCGATAAGTTTTAGTATTTATTGCTATAGTGGCCACAGTTTTTTTTCTTTTATGGTTCATAACTTAGGCCTTATACATGTAAATCACACCACTATCGGAACACTTTTTAATTTTTAGGTTTATTTTTTAGACTTCTTTATAAAGCGAACTAAGTTTTAATTACTGCTTACATATTTTTAGTGTATGCCTCCTACAGCTTAAGAAATAAACACATATTTGTGAATAACACCTCTCTCTCGGAACACCCTATAAATTTTATTATTTATTGCTATAGCGGCCAAAATTATACACATTCTGTAAAAATTTCAAGATTCTACCTATTAAGATTCAAAACTTAGGCCCTATAAATCCAAATAACACCACTATCGGAACACCCTTTAATTTTTAGGTTTATTTTTTAGACTTCTATATAAGGCCAACTACGTTTTTATTACAGTTTGTAAATTTTTAGTGTATGCCTCCTACAGTTCAAGAAATAAACACATATTCGTGAATAACACCTCTCTATCGGAACACCCTATAAGTTTTAATTTTTGTTGTTATAGCGGCCATCGCTATACACCTTCTGTGAAAATTTCAAGAGTCTACCTGTTATGGTTCAAGACTTATGCCTTATACATGAATTTCACACCACTATCGGAACACCCTTTAATTTTTAGTTTTATTTTTTTGTACTTGTTTATATAGTGAACTAAGTTTTAATAACTGTTTGTAAATTTCAAGTGTATCCCTCCTACAGTTCAACAAATAAACACATTTTCGTAAATAACACCTCTCTATTGGAACACCCTATAAGTTTTAGTATTTGTTGCTATAGCGGCAACAACTATACATCATCTGTGAAAATTTCAAGAGTCTACCTATTACGGTTCCAGAGATAAAAGGCGCTGACAGACGGACAGACGGACAGACATTGTAGCGAAAACAATAGGGTTTCGTTTTTACACTTTGTGTACGGAACCCTAAAAACATCTACTTTCAGTTATTAAAAACCAAAACATTTTATGAATATACAAGGGTTTCTTACTCGTATTTACCTATCCAAGATAAGAAAAAACATGAAAAGGTAAAATTTTCAAAAAATCACAAAAAAATGGCGCAAATATGCGCAACGTTTTTTTTAACAGCATAAAAGAAGAGATCGTAAATTTTGTAGTGATATATAACATTTTTAGGATCGCGATGGAGATCACTCTTAAAAAGCTTTTCACTTTTTTTTGACCTAAAATTTTACAAAAAAAAAAAATATTTTTAATTTTGAACAAAATTTTTTATCATTAAAAATTAAAAAAAAAAAAAATCTAAAAATTAACATAAGTAGCTACGTATAAACCCTTTCACAGAAAAAAAATCAATAGAAAATCTTTATTTGTTTAGCCACCAAAAAATATATTGCAAACCTCTCAAAATCGTTTAAAGTCAATAAAAACGTATGCGATTCACACAACTTTCCTGACTTTAACAGTGTCCCAAAACAACAAATCTCAAGCACACGCCTCCAAAATTCACTATACATTGTTGTCTGTCGAGCTGCGTACTTAAATATTTATATTTCTCAAAATTAATTTTTGGCCTAATGTCCGGCTAGATTGGCAAAATACCCCTCTGTGCGTCGGCAGAATAGGGAACAAAAATTTGCTTTTTTTATTCTATGTGAAGAAAACGTATTGATGTACATGTTCTGACTAAACATAATTTTTTGTTTGTCGTCAATGTTGTTTGAATGCTTATACTCGTAGCACAGCTAATAGTATGTTCACGGTTGATCAACAGATGTCGTTTTTTAAAAGTCAAACTTTCATAGTAAAAACATCATTTGATGGCAGACATCTTTGTACGAACAAATGTTTTAACCAAGGAATATTTATCTTACTAGGTAGTGTCGTCTGCCCAGCTAATTTACTAGTTTTTAGCATGCACGCTATACTATATATTACTCTTAAGCTCCGATCACTTTATTTGAAGAGAAATAAAACCCGAAACCAACGCTTTTAAAATCTGCTATAGACTTGCTTATATGTATATTATTAATAAATATGTATATTTTTTAACAAACGACTTTAAAAAAAGACTAAAGTTGCCAATTCGTTATATGTTTATACCTGTAGAACTCAGTCATTTCTGAAACGATTTAATTTTTTTTATAATTTTTTATCTCCCCATTGTATTGTAATTTAAAGTCCTCATTTTTTATATTTCTTATTAACTAAATGTTACAATACAATTACGTATATATTATATTCTAACTTAATTAATAGCAATCGTTGTTGTAAAACAAAGCAGAGCCTTCGATTGGAATTGTCCCATTTTTTCCAATAATGTACACTTTTAAACAGAAATAAATATAAAATAAATAAATTAATAGTATTAACTAAAAAAACGATTACTTGCCATTATTTAATTTGATTCCCACCAACAAACAGATCCAAATACATATTCGAAACTAGTTTATAATAAGAGATCTAAAAGAGCAGCTTATAAGAAGTCAATTTAAATTTGTTTGTCAATATGAAAAGATTACCTACAATTGCAACAAAACAATTTTAAAGATGCACATGTGTCTGTATTTATTTTTTTTTTTCAGAAAAAAAATTGTCTAGAACTTACTATGTCTTTCTCTCTCCCCCTAAATCCCGCTCTATATAAACCCTGTCTCTATTGGCGCTGTCATTAAAAATTTGTAAGAAGTAAACGAACGCAATCTAGTAAAAACTAGTAGTAATTTGTATTTATTATTTTAAATCATCAAACACCTTTATATGCTTAACCCGTAAATGAGTGACGGCGTGCATGGCATACTCGTACATATCGTTTTTACATAGAAGTTGGTTAGAACTATTAATTTTAATTTATTTAGTCTAAGTGTATTTTATTGCCCTAGGAGAACGTAATATATTTTTTTACACATTAACTCGCACACTAAATCATAAACTCTCACAATAAACAGTTGCAAGAGTCAGCTCATGAGCAAATGGTCCAACTTGTTCACAAACTAGCTTACTGGATACATATCTAGTCATACCTTACTATTAAGGCCGGGGCACATAGAATCCGTCATACGTTATACGTCGTCTTTATTAACGGACCTTTAAGTTAAAATACAGGGTTTCTAATGAGTGTTGTCACAATCAGTACGTCTCCGTCAACGCAAAGTACTAAAGTTGGGCAACTTTCAACTTTTGACGTACGTTGAAAGTTATAAAGAGAGAGAAACAAAGCTCTCTCTCAAAGTTAAATTTTTGTGTTGAGTGAAAGCAAAAATAAAACAAAATACAACAAAATAATTTAATTTAATAGAGTCAAATGGAAAAAGAGCTTTTCTCGTGTTTTCTTTTCTGATTTAATATCCGTCAAGAAAGTACTCATTGTGTCAACCTTCTTCCGTTGTTACTTTGATTTTAGTTGAGTACTTTAAAGTATAACGTATGACGGATTCTATGTGTCCCAGCCTTTAGTGAGCATACATCTGTTCGTATCATAAACGCTATGAGCTGACCAAGTTAATCGAACTTTCTATACCAGCGAGTGCCGTTTTTACTCGTCTCATGTTGGAAACACTCAGAGTGTTTTGTTTAGTAGTTGTGTAGAACTTTGGGATAAGTCTTAGCGCGTTTTTTTTATACACGTTTTTTATATGAAGACCTTAAATTGAACTTCAGGAATGTTGTTAAAAAATTCTGTATTTTTTGTTTCTACACTCAAACTGTGTTCGTATTTCAATCTCACCCAAGTTCATAGGTGTTATGCTCAACATTTACTCATACTTATTGAAACTTGATAATGGAAACTCTGCACGCTCATCGCATTGAGCATGCTGATCTTGGCTATTTATTATTGTTCACTCATCGTTACCCGTGTGCAACAGAACAGATATGAATTCAATAAAATATTATAGTGAGCTTCGTTTTTTGGTCTCATGCAGAGCTTTAATTCACAACACAAAATTTTCAAGACAGGCAAAAAAGTCTTTGATTGCCTTTTTATAATCAAATTGAGTTTCACAGTAACGGTATTTTGTCCAATTAATGAACAGTGTTTCAAATTAAAATTTCGTCTTCGTGAGCAATTCGGAAAAATTTCGTCATTTTGAGTTGTGACTGTGTATGATTTCTTGTCCGATATGTATGTACATATAAGGGCTGTTAAGCTCCTTGTGTTTTATACATAATTTATAATCGTTATTTCCAATATAAGATACTTTTTTCCGCAAAAATATCTTATTTCCAAAAGAAAGTGGAGAAAAAGCAGTAAAATTGCACCGATTTTTTACCAATTTAAAGATACTGCATACTTTAAGGCATCTTTTATCTTTGAAAGCAGTATATTTTAAGCAATGTTGGGCAACAGATGACGTTGTTTTAATATAATGTGTAACTAGCTGTCGTCTGTATTTTACAAAGCTTTACAAACAATTTTAGAATTTTATATCAAATTTAGAATTGTATCCTTTATATAAAATATATACGTAAGAGTCTTAAAATTTGGTGCGAATTACTTTCATAGCAAAATCGAACAAAATATTGTCATGATGCACGCAACGTGTGTGGGAACAGCTAGTTTGGAATAAAACGCACTGATATCCTGGTAAGTAAGTTCCGCAATTCATTATTACTTTTAAAAATTACGTTAATTTAAGATAGTTATTGTAGTTCTTACTTATAATACTATGTAATGTTTTGGCCCATGAAGGCTTTTTGATTATTAATGAATAAATAATTAAAATAAATAAATAAATAAAAATCATTACACACAGCTTTCCAAAAATTTGTAAAATATTTGTTTACTTTTCCTCCTTTTTGTTTGCAAACATAGCAACTTTCCACATTTTAACATCCGGCCACCACATCTCATTATTGTACTTGAGATACATAACTCTTCTGTTATCTATACATATAATAAAATAGTAACTCACTTTCGTCTGTCTGTCTGTCTGCTTTTCATTGACGTTCGCATCACGTAAAACTACTGAATGGATTTTAACAATTTTGTTAGGAGGTACCTAAGTATCCTCTTCCCAATATAGAATACTTTTTTTCCCAAAAATATCTTAGAAAGCGTAGAAAAACCAGTGAAAGAACGCAGTTGAACTAACCGGATACGAATACTTTACTTTTTATAACGTAAAAAAATACATAAACTGATACGTAGCATATCTTAAGGCGGAACTTAAAACGCCGGTATTACCACATAGCACTAAATCGCCGGCGAAGTAAAATAATTATTAATTGGCTATGCTAGTTTCAAACTAATTCGCATAAAGAACACCAGAAGCGCTTGCGAAGCTTTACTATCACACTAACCATCTGTCTTTTTCCCCCGGGGGGTTCCAATTGTCACTGCAGGAATGGCAAATGCTTTGACGAGGTTCACTCGGGGAAAATAGGGGCACCAGACGCTAGCGTTCCTCGAGCCTAAATCTGGAAGAAAAGGTCTGCGATAAACATTGCGGGTCCCCTTCGAGGCCCCACCAGTGCCCAAAGGACTGGTACCACGGGAATCGGTGGCCCCACAGAGAATATTAGTGTCTAAATATTCCTGTTTGCAAAAATTAAATAAATTAGTCAAGTGCGAGTTACACTCACACACGTAGGGTTCCGTACTATGTTCAGTACAATTTAAAAATTCCAGTTGTTTATTTCTTTATGTCTTATGGGACACCCTTAAATTTTAAAATTAAAGTAATATTCGCGAAAATTGCATCATAATTAGAACACCCTTTAAATTTTTATATGTAATTGATTTTATAGCGGCCATGGTAATACACTTTCTATTAAAATATCAGGAGCCTACCTATTGCGGTTAAAAAAATAAGGTAATATTCGTGAAAAACACGTTACTAATGGACACACTTAAATTTTAAGTATTTGTTATAGCGGCCGAAGTAACACATCTACTGTAAACATTTCAAGAGGGTTACGGTTTATAAAATCTTGCCACTGTCGGAACACCCTTTAATTTTATTATTTATTGTAGTGACCATGGCAACTTCCTTTCTATAAATATATTAAGAGTCTACTTATTGCGATTAAAACATAAGTCACTATAATTGAAAAACATGTCACTGTCGGAACACCCTTTAATTTTTAGTAATTGTCATATCGGCCGTGGCAACACATCTTCTGTACAAAATTTCAAGAGTCTACCTGTTACGGTTCAAGAAATAAGGCTTTATACATGCAAATCACGTCACTGACGGAAAACCCTTTAATTTTTATTATTTGTTATAGTGGACATAGTTATACACCTCCTGTAAAAATTTCAAGATTCCACCTATTCATTCAAAACTTAGGATATATACATGCAAATCACGTCACTATTGGAACACCCTTTAATATTTAAGTTCAATTTTGTATACTTGTTTATAAAACAAACGTAGTTTTAATTACAGTCTGCAAATTGTAGATGGTTTCCTCTTACAGCTCAAAAAAAGACATAAACGTAAATAACACGTAACTTTTGGAACACCCGACGTTTTAGTATTTTTTGCTATTGTGGCCGCAGTAATACACTTTTGGTAAAATTTTCAAGAGTCTACCTATTATGGTTCAAAACTTAGGCCTTACACATACAAGGCACACCACTATCGGAATACCCTTTAATTTTTAGGTTTATTTTTTTAGACTTGTTTATAAAGCGAACTAAGTTTTAATTACTGTTTGTAAGAAATAAATACATATTCGTAAATAACACCTCTCTATCGGAACACCCTATAAGTTTTAATATTTTTTGCTATAGCGGCCATAGTTATACACCTTTGGTAAAATTTTCAAGAGTCTACCTATTATGGTTAAAAACTTAGGCCTTATACATGGAAATCACTCCACTATCGGAACACCCTTTAATTTTTAGGTTTATTTTTTTCAGACTTGTTTATATTAGCGAACTAATTTTAATTTAGTGCTTGCATATTTTTAGTGAATTCTTCCTACAGTTCAAGAAATAAGCACATATTCGTGAATAACACCTCTCTATTGGAACACCCTATAAGTTTTAGTATTTGCTAGTATAGCGGTCACAGTTATATACTTTCTGTCAAAATTTCAAGCGCCTACCTATTACGGTTCAAAACTTAGGCCTTATACATGCAAATCACACTACTATCGGAACACCCTTTAATTTTTAGGTTTATTTTTTTATACTTGTTTATATAGCGAATTAAGTTTTAATTACTGCTTACATATTTTTAGTGTATGCCTCCTACAGCTCAAGAAATAAACACATATTTGTGAATAACACCTCTCTATCGCAACACCCTATAAATTTTATTATTTGTTGCTATAGCGGCCAAAATTGTACACCTTCTATAAAAATTTCAAGATTCTACCTATTATGATTCAAAACTTAGGCCTTATAAATCAAAATAACACCACTATCGAAACACCCTTTAATTTTAGGTTTATTTTTTAGACTTGTATATAAGGCGAACTACGTTTTTATTACAGTTTGTAAATTTTTAGTGTATGCCTCCTACAGTTCAAGAAATAAACACATATTCGTGAATAACACCTCTCTATCGCAACACCCTATAAGTTTTAATTTTTTTTTGTTATAGCGGCCATCGCTATACACCTTCTGTGAAAATTTCAAGAGTCTACCTATTATGGTTCAAAACTTATGCCTTATACATGCATTTCACGCCTTTAATTTTTAGTTTTATTTTTTTATACTTGTTTATATAGTGAATTAAGTTTTAATAACTGTTTGTAAATTTCAAGTGTATCCCTCCTACAGTTCAAGAAATAAACACATTTTCGTAAATAACACCTCTCTATTGGAACACCCTATAAGTTTTAGTATTTGTTGCTATAGCGGCAACAAATCATCTGTGAAAATTTCAAGAGTCTACCTATTACGGTTCCAGAGATAAAAGGCGCTGACAGACGGACAGACGGACAGACATTGTTGCGAAAACAATAGGGTTTCGTTTTTACACTTTGTGTACGGAACCCTAAAAAGTGCTGCCACGTTATTGTTAACATTCAGTGTTTTTCTCCATTTTCTCTTGGAAATGAGATTATTTCACAGGAAAAAGTATCCTATATTTGAAACGGGGTAATGAGGTACCGCCCTACAAAATATTTATTTATTTACTTATTCAAATTTTGCATTAAAATTCATTATTGAATTGCTGAAGAAAGTTCATTTTATTCTCTGTTAGTTGAAAACATAACTATTAGAAGTTTTCATGTGATGGAAACACAGGCAAAGAGATTAACAAACATTTTAAAAATTGGGATTTTGCATTCGATATCCATTACTGGTGATATTACAAAAACATTTTAAATAAATATTTCATACACGGTCCTTGTTCAGTTTTATTATATGAATTGTATTAGGCATCACCCGCAACAAAACTTGCCATTATTTTCATGCACAACTCTACTGCCTTTTCAAATCTACTCTAGTTTACAAAAGGTATTTTCTAAGTCGGCTGAAAATAGGTTAAAGTTGCTTTATTTTTAACTAAGCTATAAAAAAAAACTACTGCGATAACTAATATTTGTGTTCTAAAGAAATAACTGTTTTTTTTTTCGGTTAGAAATTTTATTACGGTTGGTTCCAAAGGCTACTATTGAAAATAAATCACAAAACAATAGTTTATTTTTGGTTATGTCATTGCCAAATGTTTTCAAATAATTTTATTGAAATGCCAATCTTCTAGAATAAATGAAAATAATTTTTAACTGCATTTATTAAATTTTAAAAATTGCAAAGTTTCTGTTAAACAACAAAATAACATCACACACAATCATATAAACAGAGTACAAGCATTTTTATGAAGAAAATAACAAAAGTCATGATACATTTTATATCTTAAATATGGTGGCTTGCAATACTCGAAAGTAATGAGTTGACATTAAATTCATTCAATTGATTTATTCTAACGAATTCAGCGTCAACAGTAACAATAACGACAACACTTCAAAAAGCAAATAATAATAAAAGTAACCTGGTGGCTTTGATTGTCTTCAAATCTTAAAATCCAGTTTTTCAATCAGGGCAGATCAATATCAACATTCTGTGGCGGCCATGCTGTTTTGTTGACGTCTATGAAATATAAACGAATAAGCATCAAGACCAATTGAGCTCATTTTTCGGCAGACGTGGAGGACCTTCAAAGATTACTCTACAATACATTGGAGACGACTTGTAAGGCAACATTTAGGCAAGAATTAAACATCAAAGGAACTCCAGATCGGCCGAGAACGTTGCTGGCATCCATAAGAAATCGTACACTTAAACTAGAAGAATTTTGCGCTTGCATTTTTATAAGACCCAACTGATACAGTAGCATATTCACTTGCTGGGTTTCATCGTGTTTAAACGGGGTTCCTTATCTACGGCAGAAAACTACGGAAATGGCCCTCAATTTATAACAGCAACCGCAATGTTTGTTTTGTTTTGGACTTATCAAGTAAATTAATTTTTTTATTCCTTTTAGACTTAAGAATAGGTTAGGTTAAGAAGATTGTAATTCCTTTCAGTTAACCGAAACTGCTACCTATCCCTCAGCCACCCGATTGTCAAAATAAAGCCGACGACGTCTTCTAGTTTGCATCGCACGATGTCGTAGAGCCCATCGAGAAATCTTTTACCTAGCCATTTATGTCTGCGGCCTTGTAATACTGGGCATTTACTCGGGATATTATCTACAGTTCCCAACTCGTCGTCGTCCTCGCACAACCTACACCGGTAACCCATCCATCGATTCTTGCTCTAATAGCGCTGTCCAGACCTAGAAGTAGCTTCACAGAAAAAAAATGTTTCACCATTGAAAGGCTTTATTTAATTAATTTCGGATACAAATTTAATTAGTTTTTTAAATAACTCAATATATATTTAATTAATAATTAATAAAAAAAATATTTTAATTGAGTAAATAATTGAATTAATTAAAAATTAAATTGATTCAAAAAATTGTTTCTGTGTTAGTATGTGCAGCGTCACGCCAGGGCCATTTTGAGACTTTGCAATCTTCCCTAGCTTCCCAAGACTGGTCAGTTCTCTCCACTACCCAATCGCACAGAAGCCTATAGTAGTGGCTAATCGGTGACTTCACCGATTCTCTGTCTAAGTTATCATCCTCCGAGCCTAATTTTGCGAGTTCGTCAGCGATTTCGACTAGACTTAAGATACAAAAAAACAACAAATATTTTTGCCTGCCCTCTTGAAATATGTGCCGCAGTGCGGCGGGATCATTTGACTATACATCTTCTAAAACTTCGCCGGTTAATACCAAATGAACGATACCAACTTGGCAAAGGGAAGGCAACTCTGTTTGAAAGTAAAAAGATTACTATCAGTTAGGTGTAATGAATAGGGTACCAATATCCGTTGATTACATATCGCTAAACTCTTTCGGATTTTATTAAGTCCCAAGTCGGACAATAAGGTTTTACCAATACCTATTAAAAGCCTTGAAGTCAACACATTTCAGAAATTCGCTCGAAAATTAGCCGAATCTATTGGTTTTTGAAATATTAAAAAACCGCTAATATTCATACGTCCCAAACAGCATTCCCGGCGGTATATTTGTTTGTTGCCAATGCTTCCGGGGTATACGGGGCACCAGTCTGTGAGGCTTTTACGGGGCCCTAAACTAGAATATAAAAACCACTTGAAACACGGGAACAGGCAACCTCACAGAGATTTTCCCATTCCGGTTATTGCTGAGTACCTTCGGGTACTGGCATGGTGGCTTTGATTTGGCCCTAAATCAAAGGAAGGGCGATTTAGGGCGGTGTCCGCTTGCACTTCAACAGTGGCAGCAATTGCGTCTCAGGAGTTTAGGTAGTCTCTAACTCCGAAACAAGGAGTATAAACATTTTCCTGCCCCTTATATACATACGAAAATTGCTACTTGTTGTGCCGTTATGCACAACAAGGGCATTGGTAGACGCATTGTTTTCGCCCAGTAGTAAGACCAACGTCAGGTTAAGGCAACACGACACACACAAAAAACTTTATATTTTCCATTTGTACATCGATCCGAACCTTATTAAAAACCGCTTATTTAATAGTTATTGTAGTTGTTATTATAAGTTGTAAAGTGTAGCAAATAGCAGTAAGCAATCAAGTTTATTTGTTCAATAACTCGGTCTTCTTACTTCAAAACTGGCAATAAATTGATGGGATGTTTACATTTTTTGGTTTTATTTTATTACAGTTTCTTTCCTACATCTGTCTACCTGGTCTTATTTCTTTTGCGTTCTTCTGCTTTTTTATGTATCATTAGGGAGTAAGAGTGATTAAAATGATATTTACGAGAATTTGTACAGATAAATAACAACAACAACAATGTTGCACCATAAACAGTAGCCTGAGTGCAGTAGCTGCCACTCTTAAATTAAAGGAAAAAAGTTTTAAACAGGACACGTTGAACGTGCCTTATCATTTTTTATTATCTGTAGTAAAAAATTGGGCACGCACTTTTTTATCCGTCTCTTAAATATTTAAGTACAATTTGATTGAAAAAACGTGGTGGTTTGTTTTATTTTAGGCAGTCTTATTCCAGTAGATTTAACAAGGGATGCTAAAAAATGTTAAAGAAATTTGACACGTGTGACAGACAACTTTTAAAATAATTTTAATTTGATATTAATAACACAAGTATACATGGCTTTGGACTGTATGAGCTAAATCCTGCCTCTTATGTTGTGTTTCAAATGATTTCAAATTTTTTTCTTGTATAACACGACTGACTGTTAAACCGAAAATTCGCATTTGTTGAATAAAAATGGCACTTGATTCACTTTCGACTCATGTCTCTGTTCTGGAAGTTAAATAAGAAATTTCTCACATGAGTGGACTAGATGAAATAATGAAAAGGTTAATGATTAATTCTAGCAAAGACCCTGTGTAAAACAAGTTGAATATAATAATTTCATTTGAAACATTGCTCACATAAGTTACAGAACGGAGTCACAGGTTTGTTTACCCAATTTTAATATAGAAAGAGAATATGAATTTATTTAAAAAAAGCGTATTTGCTTGTAATTCATTTGCAGAACAGAAGTTATTTTTACCACCACAAATATTATTAAAAAGTAAAAGTACGTCCGATTAATAAAATTCATTTAGAGCGACCAAAATTGTTGTTTCTCCCCTCCTATAATTTTATGAATATTTTACCTAAAATATTTGTTGATAAAAACAAAGGCTCGTAAGCGGCTGCATGCAAAATGACCCTATGAAAAATCCCCCAAAAGCATAAATGAAAAATAGCCCAAGAAATCTTTATACTAAATTGGGTAATATTTCAAAAAAAAAAAACACCCAAAATTATTGGGTGGTTTTTCGTCGTTTATTGGAGAATAATTCATTTTTATATTTTTGGGCGATTTTTCATAATGAAAAATGTATGAATATATGTATAATTTATAAATGGGTTTATTGAAAAATTTTAGAATAGGCGCCGCTGGCAAAAAAAATTTTATAAAATATAAAAATTTGTACCTTTAATTTCAATAATTAATTTCAACTCATATTAGCAAACTATTTGTACCTGTATTATTTTTTCATTCAGATATATTTCCTATCATATTTATTTTAATGAATGCATACAATAATTTATTTAGGTACATTGGCAACAATATATTTCATTTGGTAGCAAAATGCTTCCTAACAGACTGCGATCACAGATTACATACAACTTCTTCTTACAGCCTGCTCGATGAATTAAATCAACGGTTTAATTAATTTAAATTATTATCGACGGTTTAATTTAGCAACGATTGTAGCGACCGTGACTACGGTTACGTAGCGTTACTTTAGCAGCACAATCACGAGCAGCAGGTGTCGCTGCTTTCTTGGATTTTAATCAAAGATTACACACAGAAGTTGCTCAAAGCTTGTTCGATGAATTAACCAATATCAATGCCCTTACTAAAACTATTGACATTTTTATATTTATTTATATAATAAGTAATGTATAAATAAATTTGGGCGATAATTCTTTTATATTTGTGTATTTTCTCACAATTTTTGGGCCAAATTTCCATTTTTCTTTTTGGGCAATATTTAATTTCTTTAGGGTGATTATTCGGCAATTTTTCATTTTTGTTTTTGGGAGATTTTTCATAGGGCCATTTTGCATGCAGCTCTCGTAAACATACATATTTAAGTATAAAAATTTTTAGTTGCAAAAATGCATAAATGCATTAAAAAGTTTTGCATCAAAGCATTAATTAAGGCACTACTACTAACTGCCGCATTTTCATACTAAAACAAGTATTTTTTGCTTTCCATAACAAATATCATTGCATTTTTTTTTTTTTTACACTCGCACTCTTTAGTTTGAATGTAAAATTTAATTTTAATTTTAAATTTAATTTAAAATTTAATTTAAATTTTTTAAATGATTTTTATTTTTTTTAATAATATTTTTTTGTTGACATTTGATAAGTATAGTTAATCAAAGACGTGAATTATTTATAAACTTTTGTTTGCTTCCTCTTCAAAGATTGAAATTTTTAATAAATAAATTTAAATAAATTATGAAAAAGTATTTATTATTTATTTATTTATTTATTTATTTATTTATTTATGTATTTATTTTAAAAGAAAAGAAAATAATTTTTTTATGACTAAAAATAATTAAAACCTTTCATAAAATTAGATGTATTTCAATGCCGTTCTTAATGCCGTTTAAAATAGGTACCGCTCGATAATGCATTTTCACAAATAATAAACACTAAAAATAGTTAGATAAAAAACTTAGAAATTTATTTGTAACCTGCTAATTTCTGTAATTATGTATTTGTGAACTTTATTGTTTTTAGCGTAAAACATAAAATGTTTCATTGTAAAACTTCAAATGAGTGGAATTAGTGCAGTTTTACCGAAGGCCTCGTGCTAAAACAACACCAAGATCAATCTCTATATAAACAAACCAAACATATGCTTTTGCTATTATATCAGTATCGAAGAAATATTTTATTTATTTAAATCGCTTTCTGAATTAAGCTGCCAACTAACTTTCCATGCGGTTCTTCTTCTTCTTTTTGTTAATATATGCTCTATTTTTATTGTCATTTATAAACAATTTTTAAGAAAAAAGTACTTTTTTCATCTATATCTTTATATCTATTTTCATCTTGGGTTTCAAGTACCTAGTTGTCCGGCCTTGGCTGCTCAGAAATACAGGCGAACTATTTAACGCTACGTCTTGACGTATCATTGATTTGTTCAACCATTAAACAAATTCATGTGCACACATCAAAACCTTTCGGGAAGACCGTGTTGTGGATGTCATGTTCTTGTTCTTGTTCAAACAACGATGTCTGCCATCAAATGTTGTTTTTAGTTTTAACGTTTGACTTTTGATCAAGCGTGCAAATCCTATTTGCTGTGCTATAAGCTTTCAAACAACATTGACAACAAACTAAAAATCATGTTTAGTCGGAACATGCCATGGATACGTTTTCTTCACATACATATAAGAAAATAAGTAAATATTTGTTCCCTATTCTGCCGACGCTTTGGTCATGTACAAATGACTCGTCAAGAGGCGTGTAAATGCTGAAAACTGAATAAAAGTGGAATTAGTTAAAACGTACGTTAAAAAAACGTAAGACATGACAATTGTTATAGTTTGAGTCTCTCATGCTCTCTGTTTGCTTTGGTTATCAACAACATGTAGAAGAGTAAAGGCTTCATTAGTCTTCACTTTCTATTCAGTTTTAACTTCTCTACTGCTTATTTTTCTAATATATTATTTATCTGTATTCCACAAATAAAGTAAATAAATAGTTTAAACATGTTACAATAATATGATATTTTTTGTAGAGAGATGATTCTTGCTTTTACCTAAGAACCTTGTCAAAGTTTTGTTTTTAACAAGTTCATCCACAACAGTACGGAATGGATCAGAAAAACGAACTCCATGTACACATTTCTATTTATCAAAAATAGATCAGCTGTTGCGTAACAGAACTGAAAGTAAAAACTAAATCTACCTTAAGCAAATCTGTTTCAAAACACATTAAAAAAGAAAGCAAAAAGAGAAAGAAGAGTGTCAAACAACAACTATTTTAATATGTTACGTTCCATTAAAGTACGTTTTAAATAATACTACCTTAACAATGACAATAAAATTACTTGTTTTGTTGAATTTCATGATCCAATTAAAATTACCGACAAATATGGATTTAACGGCCAAATATTGGAGAAACGAAATGAATCCTAATTCAGTTCCAACAGAAAGATAAGATCATAATTACAAACACCCTACTTCGGTTTCCTCTATTGTAATATTTATAGAGGAAAAATAGTAAGACTCAACCATTACAACCTTTGATGTCGAGTGTGCTCACTAAACTTATTTCTAGACGAAAAAGACAATAGTGATAAAGAGATAATATCGAACAATCAGTTTTCAAGAGAAATTAAGAGACATTAAACTGGATGATATAAATAGCGTGGATGTGAAAAATACAACGAATATATGTATGTATTAAGACGATTTTAAGAAATACCCTTGAAAATTTTCTAACTACAATTGATTGATTGATTATCCATGAAATTCAAGGGCCGAAAATATAGCTAGAATCTAACACATCACCAGCAATTTTGTTCGACGACAATACTAATGTTGTTTTCAAGATTCTGGATAGATTATGTGGCGGAAGTATTCACGAACGCCAAAGGGTCATCCTTTGGCGGGCGGTAGTACAGAAAATATAAAAAATACCACGCCAAAAATACTAAATTAGGGTCGGCCAAAATTAAAAAAAAAAAAATTGTAAGCCAATTTTCTCCCAAACTAAAAGAGATAACGTACACATGTACGCACATTTTTTATAGATATTTTCAAGGTCTACTTAAATTTAAAAGGTCATAACATTTGAGTTAAAACTAAACTTTTTATGGCATTTCCAAAAAATTATATACCCGAGGTACCCAACATTGAGGTCTTACCCAGAAACCCCCCTTTACCCTAGAGGGCCAACCATTCGCAGTTTCACTTCAAAACACCTCTTTGCTTTGCTTCTGTGAAATTTCATTAAGATATCTTTAGTAGTTCATAAGATACCGAATTATGTCGAAAATAAGTCGTTTTCAATCCACTGTGCAATGAATTACAATTTGGCTTCAAGGAAGAAATGGGAACTCGAGAAGATAAAGTACTCAAATACTAATTCATAATTGTCGAAATGTGCAAAAAGAGGGTTTTCTTTGTGTTAATGACTATGAGAAAGTTTTTGGGCTTGATATGCTAATGGAAATAAAAACTATGCATCTTGTATTGAGATAAATTGTGAACTCACTTAGCAAATTGACATGTTAAAGGAATCAGACAAGTATTAAGTTAATTGAAATTGTTCCGCTGTGGAGCAATCAACATATTTAAAATATTATCAACTTGAAACATTTTGGAGTTATAAAAAAATGAATATGTGACCCGGCCTATGAAAAGGTGGCTTATGACTCAAAAAAAAAAAATTCACTTTTTTTTTGGTTTCGATAGTTTTTGAGAGGCTCTTTCACGTGGTGAAAACTAGAAAGTCCTAACTTGCTTAGAAGTGTACTAAAAATATAGAGAAAGAAGAGCACAAATGAAAGAAAAACACAATTTTATTGAAAATCCAGAATCAAGATAATAAAAAAAAATATTTTCATCCACTTCTATTTGATCTACAGCTTGAAACAATGCTTGTAGTTCGTCCTCGTAATTGATACCAACATCATCGAAAGAATCATCATCATTATCTTCGTTTTCACAGAAATATGTTGAAAAACCTCGCTAAATTCTTCTTCGACAGACATTATTTACAAGTGACACACGTCAGGTTTCTGGAATATTTTTGTAAAGCAGATGTTAAACAATTAAAAAAGTCCAAAATTGAAAATATTCAAATATTAGAACAGAAGTCATGGTAAGTCAAAGTCGATTTGGGAATTTTTTTGGGGATAAAATCCCCAAAAACCTGACAACGCTGGGTCGGAAACTGGTTTGTGCTTTGCATGGAAAAAAAACATCGCTCTTTATATACACACACGAACTTATCTCATTTATGCTCTTTTGCATTTTTTGGTTGCCTTTTGGGCATGACTGTTCATAATGCAAAAGAAAAACTACTAAGAAACTGACGAAATGCATTGTTTATCTTTATCAGCTAATTTTTCGAAATTTTGTTTTTGAGTCATAAGCCACCTTTTCATAGACCGGGTCACATATATCAAAAAAGTACGATCGATGACGCATAGAAATCGCAGTTTTTTTTTCAAAAACATCAAAATACTGACCAGCCATGTTATCAGTCTTGCAAAAAAAAACGATTTGCTGCAGAAATATGGAATACTAGAGCGAATGATGAAAGGATACTTTTTAAAAATTAATTTACCAACGAATACTAATGATAAAATTATATTATCATATTTTAAATATTGAAGTGTTATGAACCACGACCAACAATTAATTATATTCATTAAAAATCACTATTTTTCATATTTTGGGCATATAATGAAAAATTATAGGTCTCTACAAATACAGGTTACACAGTGAAAGGAACCATTGAAGTCTCTCAAAAACAGGAAAACAACATTTACAACTATTAGCCCGTTCAGGCTGCCACGAAATTAAGTCATTTCGTGATTTCGGCCGAAATCAACTTGAAATTACGCAATTTCGCATATATTTCACCATTGCCCAAATTAACTCATTCTACTTCATTTCGTCGAAATTAACTTGAAATTACGATAGATAACGCTGGTTTTGTAGAAAAAGCTACTTTTTTTGCAACCATGACCAGATTTACAACCCTGAAAGTCCGTTTTGTTTGAAAAAAATTTAAAAGTCAAATGAAATAATGGAAATATATACATAATTGTACATTAATTTTGTTATAGTGTTGTTTTTAATATTCATGTATATTTTATATCAATACGAAAGTGTTGTGCCAAAGCTTTTTGCAAAATAGGTTAATTATATAAATGTAACTAAACGTGATCAGTCAAAAAGCCCAGTATGAACACTTTAGATTTCAGCTCGAAACTACTTAATTTCGTGGCAGCCTGAATGGGCTATATATGGGCTATTGCCTCGATAGACTGATTGGTGGAGCACTAGTCTATCTGTCTGGAGACGGGTTCGATTCCCACCAAAGACTATGGGTGTTTTCTGCAGACAAGCGAAGTGCTTCACAGGTAGTGTTGTCGTAAAAAAAAGATTGCCAGTATCCGAATTAAATATGGACAAGTAAAGAAGAAAAGAAAACTTTTTAACAAAATTTAACACAATATTATAAAAATAGATATTTTAGTCTTCATCGATACTTTTGTTATGGCGAATGTTTCTATGTATGTATGTATGTATGTATGTATGTATGTATGTATGTATGTATGGATGTATGTATGTATGTATGTATGTATGTATGTATGTATGTATGTATGTATGTATGTATGTATGTATGTATGTATGTATGTATGTATGTATGTATGTATGTATGTATGTATATATGTATGTATGGATGTATGTATGTATGTATGTATGTATGTATGTATGTATGTATGTATGTTATTACGCTTTTAAAGGTTTACGAATTTGCATGTTTATAAAAACAATAACAAATCAGTGAGCATAAATATTTATTCCATTTCCACTTAACATACAAACATACTCACCTAATCGCACTTGCATAAATAAAAGATGATAAATGCATTTATGCATTTATTTTATATCTTGTTGACAAAATTTATTATGATACACTTTAATTATACAAAACTAGACTACATTTATTATACTCAAACACCCACCAAGCCACTTACACCCACACACAACGCATACTCTCTGTAAATTCACATTCCGACACCAAAGATGGTAAGCGAAATTATAAAATTGTATCCACCGTCCGTCTTCTTTTAATTTTGCCTTTTCACTCCAATTGTATTAAATCCTTGTTTTCGTAAATCATCGACATTTCCTTGTACTTGTATGTTTTAAATATATGTACATATATTATTTGTAAAGTTAGAATGTTAGAAAGACGTGACCTAGTAGAATAGAATAGTATAATATTAATAAGGAGGAAAAACAGGACACTACGATCAATAAGATGTAGCATATTAGTCCTGCTCTACTAAGAAGTCTCAGAATTGCAGTTGGTCCTAGTGTTAACAGATCCCCATCTTCCAATAGGTGCTTGGCCAGCTGGTTATATTAGTTGTGACATAAAGCATCGTAATCACCGACTGTTATCTCAATGCCTAGCCTATTTTGATGTTTCCTTAACTCCCGGCCAATGGCCAGTGTGCATTCCTAGGTCATTTTTGTTTAGAGATATAAGAGCTGTCTTAATCCAGGTAGTCTACCCAATGGTGATCCCAGGTGTTCCTGATTGCGTCCAGATTTCCTCTCGGATTTTATTTAAATTTTTTTTTTTTAAATACTACCTGCGAATCTTCTGGCTTTTCTGCAGAAAACTCCCGAAGGCTTTGGCGGGAAAATTGTGTATGCCACTATTTTTGTGGAGTTTGTACAGGTCATACCGTTTGACATATAAAAATGAAATTTAGTATGTGCTTTTGGTAAATGGAGATGAAGACCTGTATAGTTTTTGCGAATAATTGGGAGAGGGCAAGGGGTAGTTTCCTTACCCCCAATTTTGTGAACGTTCTAATGGTCATACCGTATGACATATTAAAATGAAATTCAATATGTGCCTTAGGTATATGGAGATAAAGAGCTGTATAAATTTTGGGCATAATCGGGAGAGAGCAGGGGTTAGTTTACTTACTCCCAAATTTTGTGAACGCTATACAGGTCATACCGTATGACATATCGAAATGAAATTCCGTATGTGCCTTAGGTATATTTTTTGCTGAAATTGTGCTTTTAGGTAAAAAAGCAATTCTTTAATGAAATATAAATTTTTCGATGAATTTTCTATTTTTTTATATCAAATTTATTGTGAAGTTTCTTTGGTCTTAGCTGAAATTTGAAATTTTTATGAATTTTAGATTTTTTCATGGCATAATAATACAGGTAAAACTGTTAGAACAGCTGTTTAAATTTGCTTATCTGAAAATGTCAAACCTTTTATAAAACTCTGTTCGCATAGAAATCGAACAGATTTTTAAAAATAATTTTTATTTTTATTTTTAAAAAGAATACAATTTTTTATACTACTCAGTGCCTTGTGAACTAATTGCTGTATTTTATTCAACCCTTTATTTAACTTGCAATGATTACATAAAGAAAAGAAAAAAAGGGTATGTTTTTAAGTAAAACTAATTTTAAATAAGTAGGCGGAAATTTGGTATGCGGCATAACGTGATGACAATAAAATAACAAAATCAGGTGGATTTGATGCTACTGCCATAACAAACCACTGAATTCCTGACTTGCTTTAAGCAACTATATCGGCCTTAGACTCGTAAGATTTAGTTTACAAGTACTGCATATTTATTTACATGTCCTTCCAATATCTGCAGGGTCCCTGTATATCAACGGATTCCCTTAATTGCATCTCATCTTATCTTTATATTATGGCTTTTACCGGTGATCAACCAGAACAACTTTGAAAACCGAACTTCATAAATTTTAATCTTGATCAAAATGAGTTAATGGAGATTGGTCTTTATGAATTTTAACTTTTAAATTAAATATCATTACTTATGTTAAACAAATATCTAAAGCCTTTTTATACTTCTATGTACGGTTTATTAAATATTTAAAACCTTTTCTTAAAAATGCTTCCTTTTACATATACATAATTTTTTTTTTTTTAATCATTTAAGTTTTATTTTTTATTTTCAGTTTTATTTTTTATTACAATGTTACTTTTACATTTCATAATAATTTGTCACAGAAGTGTTTGCGAACACAGCTCATGTTATTTATATTTTTCTATATATTTTAGTTAAATATTTTGACAAAGTCGGGCAAAAACAGATTGCTTAGTTGTTTTGAATTCGCCTTGCATATACCTGTATTATTATACCATGGATTTAAGGGAAACTTCAATTTCTCAGTTTGTCTTTATTTAAGCGTTTTTCTGTGAAAAATTATAACGAATGAATATAAAACGTTATTTAAAAAAACACGTGATAAGAATTTAAGGAAAATAGGGTCTGATTTAGCTAATTTTAAAAATTATGTCTAGCTGATTGATAAACTAGGAAATATTCTAATTATTTAAGATCCTTGAAAGATCCATTTTATTTATTTGTTTAGGTCTATGGATACAATAAATCCTTACAGACTAGCATAATAAGATAAAATTTAAAAATAATTATATTATTTCAATAAATTACTTAAAATATTTTTAAATTCATTGAATGAAATACTTATATCTAAATTAACTCCAATACAATTTGTACCTGGTTCTAGTGAAAGTCTCAAACAGCTGGGATATACATATCGTTCTTATCAAGTAGAAAGGCCCAAACTTAAATAATTGTAACTTTACAGATGAAGGTAAAAAACATAATAGAAACTGTAATATTCAAAATGTAATTTTGTAAAAGCGTTTGGTTGTAAAAGAGTTATTTTTTACAATATTGCATTAACTCTTGTGACGAGGTATATTTGTGTGAAAGTTATTGCAATCACTGAAAAACTTAATTTCGGAAAAATACGAGTTAGAGCCTTTCCATTTGAGACCGTCGATATGTATGTAATCCCTCAAGATCATAGAGACCCACGCAAACCCCTGAGTGTTCTGTTTGCACACACACAATCACAACGAGACTCCCACAAAGAGAAAAAAACAAATAAAACTTTTATTCAGTAGAATGCCAACTTTCAACAAAGCAGGTTTATGGCGCATTGTGTAATAAAATAAGTACACTGAAAATATATAACCCTAATTAACCAAAACCATCAGTTTGAAATAATATTTATTATTTAAATATAAAAAATATTTTTTTCAGATTTTGCATTAGAATAATATAAATCACGCTTTCATTTAACAACATTAAGGCAAATCAATATACGTTACATTTATTAGTTTTATTTTCACAAAAAATTATATACGGCTATGCTTGCATGAATAGTTTATTTGCATATTATTAATTTGGAAAATACGAAATTAGTTTTAATAGTTCAGAATGAAAAATAAATTAACGTAATTATGTTTTATGGTTGAAAAAAAAAAACTTTGCACAAAACGATCTTATGACAGTAATGGGTATTTCGAAACAAGCGTTATTGTATTGTGTGATTTCTCTACCTATTACCATTGTTAATGAATAAGTTAGATTTTTTTTCATAAGAACCGCTTGTACGGAATTTTCACAACATACACACACATATGTTACAATTCATGACTTTCTTAATTCTAAGAATCATAAGAAAACTAATTTAATTATACATTAACTTAATATTGTACAAAAACCTCTTGTATGGAATTTTCACAACCATACAATATTCACATGCTACCATTTGTTGCTACTTTTTAACTCTATCTTAACAAAAAACTTAAATTAAAATTTGGTTAACTTATTCAAAATTAAACGCTTTTGTATTTACTAATGTTAAACAATGTGATTTTTTAACCGACTTCAAAAAAAGAAGGAGGTTATCAATTCGTCTGAATGTTGCTTTTTTTATGTTTGTGCCCGCAGAACTCATACATTTCTGAACCGATTTTAAAAATTTTTTCTTTATTAGAAAGGAAATGCTTACAGATTGGTCCCATTTAAAAAGAAGTTCAGAATTTTGAAAATTAAAGGGTGTCGCCATACAACATACGTGTTTTTTACGTGTATTATGAACCGTAAAGGTAACCCTTTTAAAATTTTAAAAAAATGCTTTTTACTATAGCTGCTAATAACAGAAATTAATAAAAAAAATAAACTTAAAAATTAAAGGGTGTCCCCATATGTGACGTCAATTTAAATATATGAACCATTTGAACCATTGTAGACAATCACTTGAAAATTGGACAGAATGTCCAATATTTATAATCAGAAATTAAATATTTAAAATTAGAAGTTAAAGGGTGTCCCAATAGTTGATGTAATTTGATGTATATTGCAAAACTTTTGAACCGTAACAGAGAGACGGTTGAAATTTACAAAGAACCTGTAATTCTAAGTCCTTTATAACATCAAGTATATAATTTAAATTTGGAAACTAAAGGGTGCCCCATAATTGATATAATTTTACCTATCTAGCCCTATCTTTTGAACCGTTATAGACAACCAGTAGAAAATTAGACAGAATCTCCACTACTATGTCCCGTATAATAACATTTATAAATATTTAAAATTTTAAAGGGTGTCTCAATAGTTGATGTAAATTGATGCATATGGCCAAACTTTTGAACCGTTTTAGACAGATATTTGAAAATTACAAAGAATCTGTCCACATTAAAGGGTGTCTCCTAGGTGATATTGTTTAAGGTATATGGCCATATCTTTGGAACCGTTACTTTTTATTACTGTGTCAGTAATAATAAGTGTAAAAAAATAAAGGGTGTCCTCATATCTGACGTAATTTGTCGTATATGGCTTTATTGCTTAACCGTTACGGATAGACATTTGAATGTACAGAACGTATATTACTATGTCCGCAACAAGTATAAATATATTTGATTTGAGTACTATTTCTTACAGATTACTTGCTTTTAAATTTTTAGTTTAGAAGTGATGCACATATATTTGTTTTGTAGTCGGTTTTTTTTGCAAGAATTATTTCAGTGCAAAACACCAACATATTCTCATTTTAGCCAGTTTTTACATCTTTCTCTGGTTGGGTATGCTTGTTCATGATCTTTAAACGTTGACACAATGTCTCTATCCTATTAGTTTGCAGGTAAACTAAATTGACGGACGTGAGGGCTCAACTTCAAAATTTAAGGCTACACCGTAGTTGGGATATAAAATAAACAGATAGTGGCAAATAAGGTAAACTACAACATAAAAATGGGAATGTTTTAAATTTATGGAAAATGAGTCGTTGATCTTTCATTGTACATTTCAGTTTCCTATTGCAATAATAATTACAACTTTGCCAACTCTGCTTTACACTTTTATTGTGAGCCGCAAAATATAATCCTAACAATAACATACAAATTATAAATGCACTCGAAATGACAACTACAACGATGTCAACAGAAACATAGGCAAGGAAAAGATTTTTTTTTTTTTTTTTGTTTTTTAATTTCTATTAAGAAGAAATCCAAGATCAAAGTAAAATTCTCGACAAATAAAAACTAAACTTAACATTATCTGTAGTGGGACAATATAATCCAAACAACAGCTAGAAGTACAATCCCACAAATATAAGTATAGTAAGACAAAGCATTGTATGATGTATGTAGTAAAAAAAATATATTTTTTTTTATAACGCAACGCAATCTAATTAATGTGTGCAGAATTGAATTGTATGAAAATAAAAACAAACTACCTACAAGAGAAAGAAAATAATACGAAATAGACAAAAAACGTGTCGTTTTTATTTATAGATGAACGCTAAATTGTGAGACGCAACGAACGACTTAATTTCGTATTTAGTATCGTAGATTTCGATGGGAGCAAATTTTTATTTCTGAAAAGTCAGCTTTATACTTATTGAAAACATACAAAATGACAGCTAAAAAGACTAAAGGACAGATAAACAGACAAGCGAAACAATCGTACTCACAGATGAAATAAAACAATGTTTCCAAGATAAGCTTTATTATTATCATCGCAATAAAAATACTTACACACACACACATACGAACAGGGTCTTAAATATAAATATTTGTATTTTTATATAATATATAACGCATCGAGTACTGTGGGACGATGATAAAAATGTTTAAGAGAAATATTTTAAAAATAAAGCAAAATTTACCATTTCGGAATTAAAGTAGATTTAAAAAATTTTTTCTTAGGAGTGTTAATGATCAGTACAATGATTGTTTAAGACCAGGATTTACTATCTTACACAATCGTACGATTCAATCGCAAAAAAAACTATCAGAATTATGTCCTACTCAAAAAATTTTTTCAAAATGGCGTTGTAGGTGTCACATTATCACACAAAAAAAATATTTTGCAACTCTGATCGCATGGAAAAATTTTTTTATGCTTTTTTTCAAAAAATTATCAAATTGTGCAGACCTGTCAAAAACTACACATACATTTCTAATACACACTATCATACTTTTTTTAGCACACATGCTATTTTTGAGAGATCGTACGACTGAGTATGATAGTGACTCATGGCTTATAGTACATAGTTAATTAAATATGGATCTGTTTGTATGATAGTGACTCATGGCTTATAGTACATAGTTAATTAAATATGGATCTGTTTGTAAGTGCAAGTATATTAATGATCTAAAGTATAGTACAATAGTTCCTAATACAAGAAGAAGTCATCATCACATTTGCATTAATATTTTAAAGCAGTGAGTCCAAGCATTTCTATTTAATTCTATGGTTGTGTTAGAAGCAACAGAACCAGCTCATTTGATTTCCATTAATGCTATGTAAACAAAGCTACACGTATGTATATAATTTCCCTATACTCACGAGTATACGAAATCATAAAAAGCACACCACTGTTTTAATGTCACGTTTGCTTATGTAATGCAGTGCAGTGATGCATTTGTAAACAAACCGTATATTATTTAATGTGCTTCAAAGGACGATTTAAACATATTTTTTAAATCCGTCAGTGAGATATCTTAGTAAAAGATTGGTTAAGATTTTAATATTTAAAAAATTAATATATAAATAACGTGCTACAGGAAAGGCAAAACACGTAAAGAAATCAAAGAAAAACATGACGAAGTTTCTGCCAATCAGAAAACAGTATTTACGTTTAGGCCCGCAACAAGAAGTTCGTTATCAATTTTCGATAGAACTAACCATATCAGTGCGCCAAACAGTAACTCCATGAAGATGTATTTTCTTTTGATGCGTCAATTTCATCTGGTTAACAAAACCGTTGGGGGTAAATTTGGGGAAGCATCACAACGCTTATTTTTGCTGAGACACGGCACCAATACAAATTCAAGACAAAATTTGCATTAAAAATTTGTCTTAAATAAATTTTGAAGTAGAATTTATTTCTTTTGCATGAGGGCATAAAGTTTTATGAAATAATTCCAGTTTTGAATATCGTTAAACCCAATGTGCAGTGATTTAATTTTGATTTAGACATATTAAGTTTAGATTCAACAATAATTTAAAGTTTCCAATAAATTTCAGTTTTTGGTTATATATAAGACTTTAAAGAACGATTTTCGAAACTCGTTAGTAGCTGATGGACCACGGCTTCCATTTTCTTAAATATTTACATATGTGTTCGCATATGGTTAAATCTAAACAAGTCTTTGTTGAGATAGCGTATAGTGTATGTGTGGAAATTTTGTACTAGCAGAAATTTCTTTATATATATAACGAGTGATTTTTTAAGAGCTTGAGAACTTTTTTTTTAAAAAAAAACGCATAAAATTTGTAAAATCTCATCGGTTCTTTATTTGAAACGTTAGATTGGTCCATGACATTTACTTTTTGAAGATAATTTCATTTAAATGTTGACCGCGGCTGCGTCTTAGGTGGTCCATTCGGAAAGTCCAATTTTGGGCAACTTTTTCGAGCATTTCGGCCGGAATAGCCCGAATTTCTTCGGAAATGTTGTCTTCCAAAGCTGGAATAGTTGCTGGCTTATTTCTGTAGACTTTAGACTTGACGTAGCCCCACAAAAAATAGTCTAAAGGCGTCAAATCGCATGATCTTGGTGGCCAACTTACCGGTCCATTTCTTGAGATGAATTGTTCTCCGAAGTTTTCCCTCAAAATGGCCATAGAATCGCGAGCTGTGTGGCATGTAGCACCATCTTGTTGAAACCACATGTCAACCAAGTTCAGTTGTTCCATTTTTGGCAACAAAAAGTTTGTTAGCATCGAACGATAGCGATCGCCATTCACCGTAACGTTGCGTCCAACAGCATCTTTGAAAAAATACGGTCCAATGATTCCACCAGCGTACAAACCACACCAAACAGTGCATTTTTCGGGATGCATGGGCAGTTCTTGAACGGCTTCTGGTTGCTCTTCACTCCAAATGCGGCAATTTTGCTTATTTACGTAGCCATTCAACCAGAAATGAGCCTCATCGCTGAACAAAATTTGTCACATTTGAACATTTCGAACCGAACACTGATTTTGGTAATAAAATTCAATGATTTGCAAGCGTTGCTCGTTAGTAAGTCTATTCATGATGAAATGTCAAAGCATACTGAGCATCTTTCTCTTTGGCACCATGTCTGAAATCTCACGTGATCTGTCAAATACTAATGCATGAAAATCCTAACCTCAAAAAAATCACCCATTATAATTTCTTTATATATATATATATTGTTACGAGACCTGGAGACGCCACGGCGAATTATTGTGCGACCAGCTATTTGTTGAGAACTCTTCCTCACGGTGTGAGAACCACCCTTCGCCATGACTCAAAGGACTGTCACAATAAATGAATTTTATGAACACTAAAGCAATATTTTAAAAATAAAACGGAACTTGAAGATTGGGAGCAAGATGTTCACTCCAGCCGATTGGTAATTTACCAACTGTAGCGCTTTCAAACTGGCGAATAATAAATGACGACTTTCTCCTCATCACGGTGTCAAAATCCTCATAGCATCCTCATTAAATATGTTTTTGCCAAAGGTTTATGTTAACCAGATTGCAGGGCATTTACATACCATGTCTTCTTTCAGGGATAGTCATCCAGATGGTATTTGAAGTTTCCATGGCCTGTCACTAACGCAGTTAAATAGTTTAAGGTATCCATTTCATATACAAGCACCTGTCTGATCTTCCTCCCAACTTGTAGTGAAAAATACCAGAGTCTTGTACTCTTAGACTAGCACACTATTGCTTTGGGCTGTTAGAAAAGGCGTGTGCCCTTATATACAAGGTGATTGATAAAAGCTTCTACCAAAAGAAAACTTGATAATTTTTTTATATAAGTAATACGGAATTTTGTTTCTTATTATCGAAGATTGATCCTTACACTCTTTTACACTTGGACAGAAAATAGGGAGACAGATTAGATTTGTATAGAAAGTAATGCAATACACACTCTACCTCTTCAACCCCTTGCCGGCAAGGGTCTGTCTGCCCTTTTTCTGTCCAATTGTAAAAGGGGTGTTAGATTTAATAAAAATGAAAAACTGGGACACTGAAAAAAGAAGCTGGATTATCCGCCGCTATCATGTATTGTTGCTTTAGTTCAAAGAGAATATAGGCGAACGTTTGGCGGCGAATACAACGTTATAGTTTTTGGAATTTTTCGATCCAGAACTTCGCCTAAAGAGAATTCCTATCAACTCTTTGTGGTTTCAACAAGATAGTGCAACAGCACACTATGTCGGTGATGTCCGAATTACGAAAAAAAAAATCGTAACAGGTTCATTTCCAGAAATTCAACCATCCGTTGGTCCCCCAGGTCGCCTGACCTAACTCCACCTGATTTTGTCTTGAACGTTTTTTTTTTTAATAAAATGTAATGGGCTTTCAAATGAAGAAAGATAGAATAAACTACATGCATTACAAAAAAGTTATTCTAGATTCTTTATGTTCTTTAAAGTTCATCAGCCACCCTGTATATGTTAATGTAATATATAAATGCATATCAACTGGCATTTTTCGTAACTTCACCACAGTGCGGCATTGTACGTTGTCAACAATTGATGAAACAAAAACAAACCCGCACACTCACACATATAAATATACAGTAGCGAACAAAATTGCATAATGATCTCTGATTGCAATCGTACTAGAATAACGGTAACCAATTCATCTCTTCTTTGAATTATTGTAGTTTTAGTTTCTATAGACAACAAATGCAACTTGATGAATTATAAGTTTCTTAAAACTAATAAAACATGTTGTAAATCAGAAATTCGTCCTTAATTGAAAGCTACTGCAAGCCAAACCGTTAAATGACAAAATTGGTCTAAACCAACCTACAAATGAATGATAGTGCACTTTACTAGTTTACTAATTTCTCAAGTGAATAAACAGAGAACTCTACTGGAGTTTACAACATCTGGGGGTTTAAAATCTTCTTATTTCGAAAATTTTGAAATATTTTGAAAATAATTCAGCGAATTGCTAAAAAATTAATATTATATTTTAATACTTGAATTCTTAAATGGGAAAAATACGTTTCAAATTTTTCTTTCTTTGCAGTTCTTCGAAGTGTCAAAAAACATAGAATAAAAATTGAGAAGGCGTGTATCAAGGTATATTTATCTTACTATGTAGTGTCGTCCGCCCAGCTGATTTAGTAGTTCGACCGACACGTTGTTTGTGTATTGTTGTATTTGTTGTAGGCACTCCACTACCTAGTAAGATAAATCTACCTTGGAGTGTATGTGTTTTATTTCTTTCTCTCTTCTGCACTATAAAATTTCTAAACACATACAACTTTTGACATGTCGAGCTACTACATCAGCTGGGTGGACGACGACACTACCTAGTAAGATAAAAATACCTTGTTTTCTTTTTAACTTTTGGGCTGTCAAATTCTTTTTTGAGTATGTAACCAAGGAATGAAGTTTTAAAATGCGTTACACTCAAAGAAATTTAACATTAAATTATCAATTTTGTTTCGAAGTTGGCTAAGCTGGGATAGGGCTGTAGAGAGAATCTTTGCATTTTATGACCCAATATTTTTTTTATCCCATTGGCTATAGAATATCTTTAGAACAATTCAAAAAATGTACTCACACCGAAGTAAATTTAATTTATATAATCTAATAAAAACTATACCATCTTTTTGGGTAAAACCCTGAAAATTTTAAATTTTACCAATTTTTAGCAAAACAAGTTGGCTTTAGCAAATTTAACAATCAATTTCAGCTCCACTCAAAAAATATGTATTTCCTATAGGTATACAAAGTTTTTAAACCACTGTGAAACACTAAAAAAAAAACGCCTTAACTTTTCAAAGTGTTACGAACAATGGGCTAACCTGAGCGAAAAAAGCAAATATACATAATTTATTTGGATCCAATGAAATAAAACTTAACAACATTCAAACATGGTAGTTAATCAACAATGGTGTGAGGCAAGAACAGGTGCATTTTCCGTGATGTTTTCCGTCTGTTGATTAAAATCGAAGTGATTAAGAAGGCAAATAAATTTTGTGAAATATACAAGAACGAAACATACTTTCCCATCTTCGCGAAAAAGTGACCCCTTTGAAAACCTCAGCAAAAGCTCAGCTCCCTTAGAGTCAATCTCATGATCTCAACCCATGTGATAGGTGGGGAAGTTAAAAAGAAATATCCTTATAAACTAAATGACTTAGAAGGAGTTTCATGATTAGAATATTATATACCTAGTACATATTATATACCTAGTACATACATACATTGGCAATGAAACACATTAACATAAATATAATATAACCAAGCATTGGGTTGTTTTTTTGCTCATAACTGTATACCAATTCAAGTAAATGTATGTATGTACTTATGTTTGTGTGTGCTTAAATGTTTGCATGGATCGATGGTCATACATATAACTGATAAGCCTTAAATTTAAAAAATAACAACAATTTATATAATAGTATTATCACAATTCCAGTATCACTCACAGGCACATAGGCAAACATGTATCAATATGCGATCTTCTTTAAAATTTTTGGAATAAAACACAAGATGCATTAACATTTTATGCCATAAAATAAAATACTTATTAATCTAGACTTCTAAAAAATTGCAAAATCACTTTTAAAAAATTTTAATACTTACCGAGTTGAAACAAGAATACAACAAAGAAAAAAACAAAGTTTTCAAAAGCTAAAATGTTTTCTTATCGTTTTGCAAATGCTAAACTGTAAAATTAATTGCGTTATAATTTTGTAAACGAATTAAAATTTAAACTGCGAAAATGCATAAAATACATCATTAACACACACACACACACACATAGGAACATAAGCATGTATGATTGTTTACACTAAATACTGTAACATTGATTGCAAATGGTGTACAAAAGCACTTCCGTTGTCCGTTTTATTACGTTACGTTAGTGAAATCAAACAAGTTAAAACCAGTCACAAACTCACGCACACACACACATACACAGAATTTTGCACTGGCTTATACTAATTTATACATATGTAGGTATAAATTAATGTACTACTTCACCGTTATATTTTTTTTGTTATCTGGTTGGTCGATTTCTGTTTAAAATATTTTATTCAAAAAATTCGCGCGCTTCTGTTATTCTTGTTTTATTTACATAAATGTATAATACATACAATAGAATCGAGAAAATGTACATGTATGTACATTAGTGAGAGTATTGATATGTATTTAAACATATAACTGTATTTTTTTTATATCGTACTATTTTGATTACAAAAGACTTTTTCGTATAATTCCAATACCTATACCTAGTAACTTTTGTAATTTTTTTTCTTATATTTTTCTTGTAGTTTTTCACATTTCACTTATTGCAACATTTCACTTCAATTTAAAAACAACCGTTACGTATGGCAGCTTGAACTCAACTGATTTTACTGTTTAGTTTCCATTTACTTTCAACCATTTAGCCGAACGTCAGACAATTTATACGAACAGCATCCACAAACAACAGACAAACTGAAAGAATCTTTCTTAATTGTTGTTGTTTAATTTTTGTTCTTCTCCTCGTTTGCCTTGTAAACAACGTAAAATCGGAGATATGTTGCTGGTTGATGTTATTGTTGTTGATGCTGTTGCTATTACATTATTTGAAAGTCTCCTATTTTCTTGTTTTGTTTTACATTACAATAAATATCTTTTCAGTAAATGTAAAGTACAGTGGTTTAAACTGACAAGTTTCGTTTAGTGGATTTAAATTCTTAGAATTATTTAAATACCACTTGCAAGATTAAGGGTGAGGATGGTTTATTTTATGTTAAACATAATGGTATTTAGGGTTTTATACAGCTTATAGGAAATTCCCTAAAATAAATTACCCTTATGTTAAGGGTGGCTATGTAATTGGCAAGAAGGTATTACATTCCTTCAGAATTTCTTCTAGGAAGGAAATTTAAAATAATATTTTATTAAGTAATAATTTTTTTTATTACGTCACCACCAAATTTTAAGACTTTTTAACCGACTTCAAAAAAGAAGGAGGTTATCTATTCGTCTGAATGTTGCTTTTTTTTATGTATGTAACCGCAGAACTCAGCCATTTCTGAACCGATTTTAAAGTTTTTTGCTTTATTTGAAAGGTTATGCTTCAAGGTTGGTCCCATTTTAAAAACAGTTCATTATATTAAAAATTAAAGGGTGTCCCCATACAACATACATGTTTTTTACGTGTATTAAGAACCGTAAAGGGCAGCAAATTAAAATTTTAAAAAACTGCGTGCCGCTATAGCTCCCAACAGCAGAAATTAATAAAACAATAAATTTAAAATTTAAAGGGTGTCCCCATAGGTGACATAATATGACCTATTTGGGTCTATCTTTTGAACCGTTATAGACTAAACCTTGAAAATTTGACAGAATGTCGACTACTATGACCGTTATAATAAAATGTATAAATACTCAAAATTTTAAATTAAAGGGTGCTCCAATAGTTCATTTAATTTGATGTATATGGCCATACTTTTGAATAGTTGTACACAGACCGCTGAAATTTACAAAGAACCTGTAGTGCTAAGTCAGCTATAACAAAAAGTATAAAATTTTGAATTTGCAACTTAAAGGGTGTCCCAATAGTTAATGTAATTCTATGTATGTGGCCAAACTTTTGAACTGTTAGAGACAGACAGCTGAAATTTACAAGGAACCTGTATTGCAAAGTCCACTATAGCAAGTATACAATTTGAAGTTAGAAATTAAAGGGTGTCCCCATAAATTACGTAATTTGATTTATATGACCCTATCTTTTGAACCGTTAAACACAAACACTTGAAAATTATGCAGAATGTGCACTACTTTCTCTGGTATGATAACAAGTATAAATATTTGGAATTATAATGTAAAGGGTGTCCCAATAGTTCATGTAATTGAATATATATGGTTAAACATTTTAACCGTTGTAGACAGATAATTGAAATTTACAAAGAATCATTGTGGCCAAATCCTCTATAACAACAGGTCTTTAATTTAACATTGTAAATTAAAGGGTGTCCGAATAGGTGATGTTATTTGATCTGTGTGCCCCTATCTTTGAAACCGTTATAGACAGAGGCTTGAATGGTGTCCCCATAAAAGACGGATGCTGGTGTAAATTGCTTAACTTTTGAAGAGTAATAGGGAGAGGCTTGACATTCAAATAGTCTTTATATTTTCCCCTCTAATTTTGGCGCATCTTTTATTTGGTTTAAACCTAATTCTTACATATTACTTCTTACATTTTTAGTTTAGAATTGATGCCCTTCTATCTGTTTTGAAGTCGGTTTTTTTTTGCAAGAATTATTTTAAAGTGCAGTAATTAAAAGGATGTAAGAACATATCAATTACAAAGTTATTAAATTGTGTACATTGGTTTTTCTGTCTCTATTTTCTATTGGCTATGACGTAAAAACCTCCCACAATTTTTATTTTTTTAATTCATCCAAAAGTTTTTACATGATGCGATCACAGCAGACAAAAAATCCAAATATTGATGTTTTGTATTCTATGTCGATTACTATCTGCACTATCAACAAAATTTTCTAAAATTATTTCAAGGCATATTAAACAGGTAGCCTCACTACGTAGGGGAAATATTAAGGCGAAAATAATCGATTTTTTTTATATGCATTTTGACAGTTAAACTTACAATTTTTCCCCTTGAGTGGAAGTTGAACTATCAAAATCCATATAAAAAAAATTTAAACATTTTCGCCTTAATTTTTCCTCTTCGTAGTAAGGTAATTAATATGCCTGGAATTATTTCATGTACAGACACAGCAAGGAGAATTCATACTCCCAGTCAAATAATTATATGTGCAAAATTGCTTTTCTTTGGACCTTATGTTCATAGAGACCCACGCAAACCCCTCTGTATTCTGTGTGCACACACACAATCTCAACGAGACTCTCACAAAGAGAACAAAACATATAAAATTTGTAATCAGTAGCATGCCAACTTTCAACAAAGCAGGCTTATATCGCATTGTGTAATAAAATAAGTACACTGAAAATATTCAACCATAACCAAAAATTTTGTCAGTTTGAAATAATATTTATTATTTAAATATAAAAAATATTTTTTATTAGTTTTTGCATTAGATTAATATAAATCACGCTTTCATTTAACAACTTTAAAGCAATAAACGACACATTTATTTGTTTTATTTTCACTTAAAATGATATACGGGTACGCATGCATGAATAGTTTATTTGCATATTATTAAATTGGAAAATACGAAATTAGTTTTAATAGTTCAGAATGAAAAATAAATTAACGTAATTATGGTTGAAAAAAAAAACTTTACACAAAAGGATCTTATGACAGTAATGGGCATTTCGAAACAAGCGTTATTGTATTGTGTGATTTCTCTACCTATTACAATTGTTAATGAATAAGTTAGATTTTTTTTTTCATAAGAACCGCTTGTACGGAATTTTCACAACATACACATACATATGTTACAATTCATGACTTTCTTAATTCTAAGAATCATAAGAAAACTAATTTAATTATACATTAACTTAATATTGTACAAAAATCTTTTGTATGGAATTTTCACAACCATACAATATTCACATGCTACCATTTGTTGCTACTTTTCAACTCTATCTTAACAAAAAACTTAAATTAAAATTTGATTAGCTCATTCAAAATTAAACGCTTTTGTATTTACTAATGTTAAACAATGTGATTTTTTTCAATGCAAAACACCAATACATTCTCATTTTATCCAGTTTTAACAACTTTCTCTGGTTGGGGGCCTTTGTTTGAATCTATGATATTCAGTGACACAAAAAGTTTAATTATGACTTACCAGATAGTCTCCGCAAAAATTAGATGGCCATAAGACGCCCACGGGAAGCATGACACAATCGAATTCACGCTGCAGGATCACTCAATGTATGGGCGGTATTTTTTATCAAGAGGTATGCCCAAAATAGGCTTTGCGCTAGGAAAATTGAATGCAGAAATCTACATAGATTTGTTACAATGCGAACACCTTGATTTTGCTGGTGATTAACAATGCGATAACTGGACTTTCCAGCAAGATATTGCACCGATCTACATGGTGAAGAAGATTAAGGTGTTTTTTAATTTTCGACAAATTGACTTGCTCGAGTGGTTGGCTTTAAGCCCAGACCTCTATCCTATCGAGGATCTATGGTGAATGCCTTCTGCCAAATTTCATACATCTTGAAGCTATATGACAGCTGGAAGCAGCAAAAAAAGAACATATTGGTTGAATGGGTCAATATTGATTTGTCTGTCCTGAAAAAACTGGTGGAGTCAATTCCCCGTGATGTCAAATTGGTCAGGATATATAATAGTAACACATCCTCTTCTTAACATATATAAAACTTTTATTTTGTAACTAAAATAATATGTATACCTATCTATTAAATAAAATTTTTGCACATTTAAATATACATAGTACAAGTACATATGTATTACTTACTTGTTTCTTATTAATTACCTTTTCCCACTGGGAAGTTCATTATTATAAAGAGATAAGGAAAAGTTAGATACAAGTTGTTTAGCTAAAAAATAATTGGAATTAAAACTACCTAAAAGATAGATACGAAGAATGCTGAAGAAGGACGTATCGATCTTGGGAATGAAATCAAATTTTTTAGGAAAAGAGTTTTTTTATTTTCATTAATTTCATTTATTTTTCTGCTTTGTGTCAATATACTTATTAGAGTTTTCAAGGATTTTAATTTTATTTATTTTTTTTTTTTTATTTTTATTTTTTATATTTTTATTTTTACAAAAAACAGTAAATAACTCCCAAATGAAATAAGTCCCAACAAAAATGAAATAACTCCCAATACAAATTATATAACAGGTACCACCCGATGAAGGAGGTCCATAACTTTGATATCATACCATATATCATAGATATATGACCAAAGGCCGGCTATACAGACAATATTTTGTTAGCGAAGCCGCTGTTCCATATACCATAGAGAGATTATTGAGCCATCCCGGCCTGTGTAGCCGGCCTTCGGCCGTATGGTAGGGTTTAACCTCTTAAGTATAACCAAAGTTTTCCTGTATAACAGGCCTTCGGCCGGGCGCAAGGATTTTCTCCTCTATGGTATAACCAACACCGGCTTCGCTTACTAAGTTTTCCTGCATAGTCGGTCTTTGGCCGGGCGCAAGGATTTTCTCCCCTATGGTATAACTAACACCGGTTTCGCTTACTAAAGTTTTCTGCATAGCCGGGCGCAAGGATTTTCTCCTCTATGGTATAACCAACACCGGCTTCGCTTACTAAAGTTTTCTGCATAGCCGGCCTTCGGATTTTCTCCTCTATGGTATAACCAACACCGGCTTCGCTTACTAAGTTTTCCTGCATAGCCGGCCTTTGGCCGGGCGCAAGGATTTTCTCCTCTATGGTATAAACAACACCGGCTTCGCTTACTAAAGTTTTCTGCATAGCCGGCCTTCGGCCGGGCGCAAGGATTTTCTCCTCTATGGTATAACCAACACTGGCTTCGCTTACTAAGTTTTCCTGCATAGCCGGCCTTTGGCCGGGCGCAAGGATTTTCTCCTCTATGGTATAACCAATACCGGCTTACTAAAGTTTTCCTGCATAAATTTATTAACATTGGCATCAAGTTAATATTACGTGTAGACAGAAAAACAAAAAATTACTATCCTACAAAATCGTATAATTTAACGGCAAAAAAGTGCGGGGCGAATGTCTTGTTGCTTTTCATTTATTAAAAACTAGCAGTATTTCATGAATAATGTAGATGGGCTGTTACAAAAAGTTGACATTACTTGTTCAAGAATTGAATCGAACAGCCTTGCCAACCTAAATTTAACTATCATCTGTTTCCAAATTGGATTTCGTCGTGCACACAGATTTTTCAAAGAAAAATGTGGTGGTAGTCCAATTAGACTATTTTTAGATTTTTATTAATTGCATTTTATATAAACTTGTGGAATAAAAATTTCAATTGCAACGGCCTGTGGTAAAATGTCCCACAAATGTCAAACTACCAATTGTGGCAAAGAGGCGACACTGCAATGCCCAACGTGTTTAAAATGGGGTATACCGGGTTCGTATTTCTGTACGCAGGCATGCTTTAAGGGTTTCTGGAAGGAGCACAAGTTGATCCATGCATTGGCAGGTAGGTAAAAAGTCAGAAGACAATATGAACAACGTAACACGATTTTCATTACAGAAGGAATTGCCAGGCCAAAACAGTCCAATGATGAATGTGGTTACAATCCCTGGCCATTTTATCGTTTTACCGGT
Source organism: Phasia obesa (assembly GCA_949628195.1). Lineage (NCBI taxonomy): Eukaryota > Metazoa > Arthropoda > Insecta > Diptera > Tachinidae > Phasia > Phasia obesa. Next base: position 24,522,717 of record OX451215.1, on the reverse strand, counting down.
ACATTAAGGCCATATGAAAAGACGCCAAAGCGGGATGTACCTAAGAGTATAGAACGTCCAGACTATGCCGACCATCCTCAGGGGAGAGCCGCTTCTGAAGAAGCTATGAGAGGCAATACTTCAATAAAGGTTTTAGATGATGATGAAATTGAGGCCATGCGCGTAGCTGGCCGATTAGGTCGTGAATGTTTAGATGAAGGTGCAAAAGCAGTGGATGTAGGTGTTACTACAGATGAACTCGACCGTTTGGTACATGAGGCTGCAATTGAAAGGGATTGTTATCCTTCCCCATTAAATTACTACAATTTTCCAAAATCATGTTGCACTTCAGTTAATGAGGTCATTTGTCATGGTATACCAGATAAAAGGCCTCTCCAAGATGGAGACATTTGTAATATAGATGTTACGGTCTATCACCATGGCTTCCATGGTGATTTGAATGAAACTTTCTTTGTGGGAAATGTGTCGGAGAAACATAAGAAATTGGTGCGTGTAACCTATGAAGCCTTATCTAAGGCAATTGATTTGGTAAGACCTGGTGTCAAGTACCGTGAAATTGGTAATGTTATACAGAAATATGTAGCTCCTCATGGCTTTAGTGTAGTAAAGAGCTATTGTGGTCATGGCATACACAGATTATTCCACACTGCCCCAAATGTGCCTCATTATGCCAGTAAGTTGTTTATTAAGTGGCAATGTTCAGTTATAAACGTTGTTTATTAATTGCAGAAAATTCCGCTGTGGGTGTTATGAAAGCAGGCCATTGTTTTACTATTGAACCAATGATTTCAGAAGGTGTGGCCAAGGCTGAACAATGGCCTGATGATTGGACTGCTGTTACTGCTGATGGTTTGTATTCCGCCCAATTTGAACAAACATTGCTGGTCACCGATACCGGCTGTGACATTTTAACCAAGCGACGCGAAAATAATGGGCAGCCTTGGTTTATGGATAAAATGTAATGTGACAATACATACTTTTGCAAATTTACTGTTTAAATTTTGTAATAAACCAATTTTATATTGTTCGCTCTTTTGTTAAAATTATATTTTTATTCAAATGAAAAAAAATATTGTTACTATATATTGTAATTTATTGAATTATAACTTAAACTAATTGAAAATATGTGCATGGAAACAGCAAAAAATTATTTTTCCAAAGGAGCATAATTCAACAACTTTTCAATCAAATCCACATGACCCAATAACATACGACGGCAACAATAGCGTTTCAAACCCAAAGCATCCAAGGCATCTCTACAAAACAAAAGTTAATTCTAAAACATTTTTAATTTTGCTTGGAAACTTACCCCTCAGTGTATTCAGCCTGCAATAAACCTAAATATGATTCCCACTTGTTGCCAATAACTTTACCACAGGTAAAACAACGTATAGGAATTATCATTTTTTTAATTTCAAATTACACATATATTTGAAGATAGCGTGTTTCACAATACAAATATCAAACTTCTCTGATACAAATTACTTAATGTCAAAACAAGTAAAAAGAACAGTAATTCAGAGATGCAAATCGAATATAAATATATGAAAATCAACCGCATAACAACTTTTATTTACCATGAGCTTGTGTTATTATTTTTTAGCAATATAACAGGTAAATAAGAATCCCAAAAATCATGATAAACCTTCATGGCTTGTAAATATGGAAACAACTCTTTTTATGTTGTTCTGTTATAAATTTAACATTAAATATACAATTTTAGTAGCCTTTAAAAAATATTTATTCTATACATATTACTGACATTTGTAAGACATAAAGGGTTTAGTATTACCCGGCAAAATTTAAAATTATTTAAATTGTGCCTTATAAAATCTGAAATTAAGCGGCGTTTAGAATTGAGGGTGCTGTAGCTTAAGTGGTTAGCACGTTGACTACTAAGCAATGGTCACGAGTTTAATACTCAGCCACGGCAACATCAATTTTTCTGATATGTATTAATTTTTCTTTATAATAATGCATATCACAGCGCCCTCCTTCGCCGGTATTACCACATAGCACTAAATCGCCGGCGAAGTAAAATAATTATAAATTGGCTATGCTAGCTTCAAAATAATTCACATAAATAACACCAGAGGCGCTGCAAAATACTGTTCTAAAAATAATCATAACGTGCAATTGCAGTGTTGCCAGAACCGAAGCTTTACTATCACACTAACCAATCTGTCTTATCTACTACTAACCCTTTCCAAAGGAAGTACCACAGTTAATATAGGCATTAACTGCCTGAGTGGTACTTCTCTTTAAAGAAAAAAAAGTAGTAGGAATAAGACTGTAATTTATTTGTATTCTGTACAAAAAAGTAGGTTAAGTGTGTTAAAGTGTAAAAGTTACAAAACCAAAGCGCCAGGGTGTTATTTCCTTAGCTTCCTCTAAAATCTGCATCGGGACCTACATACACATATCTTCGTATATGAAGAGAGACCAACTGCCTATTTTAGAGTGTCACACGAATTCTCTCTTTCGCACAATTAAATTTAAAACAAATTTATAAATGTTGTTTTTATTTTAAATATGATTGTGCGAAAAAACCAGTTTGTGTGACACTGTTAAATAGGCAGCAAATCAAGGCAAATTCATACCAGGTGTGAGCAGTAGGACAACAACTACAACAAAACAACAACTTTGACATTAGATTAGCAGATATGAAACAATGTATTTTTTGACAAGACATTAGCAAAAAAGCGAGAGCAAAAAACAATCAGCTGGGCTATCGACTCCACCTGGTATGAATTTGCCTTGCCAGGTGAAACTTAAAAGGAAGAGCATTTTATTGTTTATGAGTTGAGTGATGCACACCGCTGTATTTTTTAGTACTTTTGGCCAAATTTACACAAACAGCAAAAAATGATAAATTTTTCTTTCGCAATTTTCTATTAAAAATAATTATTAATTTGTATATGAATGGTATTAGGTATATAAAATATGTTTATTTAACACCTTTTTGTTAACACAATTCATTTATTCAGAAAAAATTATTATTTTGCAAAAGTACGAATAAAATAAATGTGCAACTGTGTCATAATAGTTTTTAGATTCATGTTACTTACATGTACATTGTAGCCACCAAAAAATCTTCAATAAGTTGCTTAAGCATTTGACAGACTTTTCTTTCATTTTTTGACAATAGCCATGGCGAATTTATACCAGGTGTGAGCAGTAGGACAACAACTACAACAAAACAACAACTTTGACATTAGATTAGCAGATATGAAACAATGTATTTTTTGACAAGACATTCGCAAAAAACGAGAGCAAAAAACAATCAGCTGGGCTACCGACTCCACCTGGTATGAATTCGCCTTGACAATAGCTTAAGCCGGCTTATGCATATTATAGTTGGGCCCAAGGCGAATATATACAGGTGATTGCAGGGCTACAACAAGTACAACAATAAAAAAACAACAGGCAATTTGTTTTTACAAAATCTATGCCACTTGTCAAAAACATTCGTAGAAACAAAAAAGAAAAAATAAGTAAACAAAAATAATAAAAATTTTTCGGGCTGCAATAATTAACATATCAAGGAAGTTATTTTAAATCGTCAAATTGCACTCACGTATCTCTGTTGGCACCATCTTTGAGAAAAAGCAAATGCGTTATATCATAGCTTTTTTCAATTTCAACAAAAAATTTTGGAATTTGGTTGTTGAATTTAACAAACAAGCTATTATTTTTTACACTTTAACTTTTACAATACCGTTTGCATGAAACACCGAACTCCGCTTATGAATATTGTTGTAGCACTTTCTTAATTTTTTTACATTATTTCTATTTTTTTAAACATCCACACAATAAACAATTAAGAGAAAAATTTTAAATTTAATTTCAAAATTATTTTTGTTTTTATTGAATTTTTTTACATTTCTAAATTAAACAGATGATGAGAATTTTCTCCCGTGCAATCAGCTGTTTAAATTCGCCTTGGTTGGGCCTTTAGTGTAAGATGTAGAAACGGCTATTTTTCGAAAGTTTTGAGTTGGCAAATGTGTAAAAGAGACCCGTTATTAATATTTATTTTAAATTTACTCTTAGTAGTCAACTGAAACAAAAATTAACGTTCGGATAATTATTTGGTCATGGAATATTGCCTATGCGTTTTTTATTATTATTATATGATATACGCCCATGTTCTGAAAAACGCATATCGCTTAAAATTTGCGTTTTCGATTTGATAACGCCAAACAGGTGTTCTGGCACGAAAACGCTAGAAATCTGGCGTTTTCAAACCGCTAGTGTATGCTGAAGCCATCTGGTCTGATGTAAAATTAAAATTTAATATGTTTTGTTTTTATTTGAAGAAAAACTTTTAACATTTTTTCACAATTTTAATTGAAAATATGCAATTTAAAATTTTGCTTTGTTTTTGTCAATTGTCGGTATCATTAGTTTATTTATAAACTGGCGATTTATTACCTCTTCTCTTGCTTGTAGCTTTATTAAAGCCAATAGAGCAAGTAAATACGCTGTAGGCATTTTAATTTTGATTGGTAGTTTATTAAATACTTTCAATAAAAAATATTTGTTTTAAGCCAAACGCCAGCAAATCGCTTCGTTTTCAGAACATGCTTAAATGCGTTTTGCGTTTTAAAAACGATTTGCGATTTGAAAACGCAGCGTTTTCAGAACATGGGCGATAACGGTTTTAAAACGGCAAGCTATACAAGACGTTTTACATGCCTTTAGGCCTTAAAGTATTTTGAAAAATGAAAAAAAAAATATTTACAAACTAGCTTGCCCGTCACTTCGTCGGCGTCTTTACAATATTTTGCTTTGAAAGTAATCCACACCAAATTTTAAGACTCTCTTATAACGCTTCAGATATGGATTATGTAATTACTTTCTATAAAGGTACCCTTTCCTGGGTAATTACTCATGAACATATGCCCTATATTAAGTCCTAAAATTATTGTAGAGTTATTCTTCTTCTTCTTCTGGATTGTTGCTCATACAGAGCAACAATGTTGGTGGCAAATGGTAAAAAGCTGCCGTAAACACTAGGTTCTTATTTGCAGCTTTTGTTCATGTCCAGAAACGACGGTTAGGTTGAAAACAATGTTTTATGTTTTAATTTTGTTTAGTTTTTCTTGTTGCAAATCCTTTATTTTTTTGTCAAATTTATGTAAAATTTATTTGTTAATTTTTCGTTTAGTTTCTTTATTTCGATGTAGATTTTCCATTTATTCAAACAATTTAGGTTATACACGATAACCCAAGCGATTACACGTGGCTGATTAATGCAAGCACGAATTAACTGTACCACGGTACATTTAACCGTGGAAGCCAATCAGCCAGTGCGAGAGGGAGACGCAAACCACTTGAAGACCGAGCAACAAGGACGGCCTGATTGACCTTAAACTATAATGACAATGACGCGCGAACGTGTTCCTCAATCCAAAGCTACTTTACGACTCCATTGTAGAGTTCTGTAAATAGTATTTAAAATTACCCACTGACAAAAATAAAGGGTGCTGACAAGTTTGCAGTAGCATTGAATCGTTAAACTTGCGTACTTTCACTACTATTTCTCTATTTTATCGTGGAAATGAGATATTTTACGGGATAAAAGTATCCTATATTTAAACCGAAATACTGAGTTACCTCCTCACAAAATTTTATTAACATTCATCAGACAGACGGATAGAGAGACAGTCCTCCGACCTTCTGTCAGACTGACAAAAATTCTAAAAATTGATGTTTTGTATTCCATTTTGATTACTATATTGCACCAGCAACAACATTTTCAAAAACCATTTCATATATGTATGTACATACATACGCATGTAGATTAATAAATAAATAGTTATAACTTTATTTTCCCTAAATTCGAAATTACATATGTACATATGTATATTAAAACAAAATTTGGTTTAAGCAAGGTTGCTAAAAATGAATTATTTTAAATCTATTCTTCATATGAAAAAGTTTCTCGTTGCTGTTGTCATTGATTTTCATTCGATACTTCAACTGAAGAGGCGACTTCATATAATTCATCTTGGGGTTGCTTGTCTTCCACACCTACCGTATTCTTCGCTGCTTTAGTGACATCCTCGGCAATATTATCAGAACGTTTTTGTAAGCGAGCCTGTGAATAGAAGAAAATATTTTGTGACAATTTTTGTTATTTTTAGTAGTCATAAGGCGTTTGTGTTACCTCTTCTTCGTCTGGTACAAAAATTCTTAGTGGAGTATCAGCACCCAGTTGTTGTTGTACCAAACGTTGGTGTTCCTTAAAAGCAGCCGATGCAGGATCGTTATTTGGTTTTTGTGGTCTCTGCTGTTGCACTAGAGCCTGCTGTTGTGGTTGCTGTGGATGATATTCTTGGAAATCAAACTGCTGCTGTTGCAATTGCTGTAAATCTAGTTGCTGTTGTTGTTGTTGCAGCTGCAGTTCATATTGTTTTCTTTGAGATTCTGCTTGCTCTTCCTCTATATAAGCCTGCAATAATTGTGAAGAGTCTTGATGGGAATTGCCATAATGGTTAGACACAACAAAACCTGCCTCAGTTGTTCCCGTAAGAGTTGAAGGAGGACTTCCGAAATTTTGCAAATGGAAAGGAGCAGTATTAAATGACTGTTCTTCATCCAAAGAAGGAGCAGCGATCAAGGGAGCGAAATGCGGTGCTACTTGCAAAACAGGGTGTATGTTGTTATGAGGATCCTTGGCAGCCTGTAAAATCTGACCATTACTAGCCACGTGCTGGGTTAAATCAGCATTTACATAACCAGCTTCAACTACTGGCACGGCAGGGACGGCTACGGCTGGTTTAAATAATTGTTGCTTATGTTGGGTATAGAGATTATTCGATTGTTGTACCAAGTAGGTGGGGTTGTAAATGGGAATAGGTTGAGTATATTGTATTGGATAGATTTCTGGAACTATTTGTTGGGCTGCTTGTTCACCTATAATTTGGACCAAGGGTTGGACAACCGACAAATCATTAGTTTGTATGTCTACAGGCAAAGGCTTGCCATTACTAGGCGTATTAAATGGTTCTGTTGCTGGACGTACGGGAGCAGCTGGCAATGAAGGATCTGGATCGGGGGCAATGAGTTTTTGAGATCCTGATAAGGGATCAACATATGTTTGGTCATTGGTGCTTTCCTCATTAACTTGGTAGTTGTTCTTTTGTTGGTGATAAACTTGTGGTTTGGGAGATGAGGGCGGCAAATAGTTTTCTTCGGGATGCAAACTATTATCTTGTATCGACAAGTTAGGAGCAGGGATAGTATGAATAGGAGCAAAATGATCAGAGATGAAATCAATATGGTGATCCGACTGGAAATCGGAAAAGAAGACAAATTAAATTTAAATACAATTAATAAAGCAATAATAATTATTTAACACTTACCGGCAATTGCTGCAATTCTGAACTAAAAGATTGAGTTTGCGCATTTGGTATAACATATTTAAAGGGTACGTCATAGCTTGTGGCAGGCTTGTGAATTGGTGCCAATTTGGTATTCGTATTCGATAATTTGATTTTTAATGGTTTTCTTTGGAATGTTGGATTTTTCAAATAAGTTGTTGTTGCTGTCAGTTTCATTGGTCTCTGGTGACCTCTTAGATGTGCAGCACCAGCATTTATGTGATGGTGTACATGAGAATGAGCCATATGATGAGGATGCACGTATGCATGAGCGTGAGCGTTAGCATTTTTGTGCATATGTGCATGGGAACGCCCTTTTAAAACTATCGGCACTGGCTGGTCGCTACGAATTTGTACAACCAAAGTTTTTTGTTTAGTACTTGGTCCACGGGCAAATGCTACCTGTTTGGAATTTTTGGGTGCGTTGTATAAGTAGGCTGAAGGCTCTCCCCAGACTGAAGCCAATAGGGCAAAGAATAGAACGGTTAGATGGAATGGCTATAATCAATAAAGTAGTAAAAAATGGAAATATAAAAACATGCAGTCAGTGAAAAAAGATTATAAACAAACTTAAAATTATTTTTTTATTTTATTTGAAATAAATTTTCAATATATTTAAATAACATAAATTTAATTTTATTTTAACTATTTTTTATAAATGAATTAATCATTATTTAAGCTTGGATCTTCACCAATATTCTTTTGTTTAAAAACATTTAAGGTTATAAATGAAATAAATCCCATGCACATGGCTGATTCATGCAACCACTTAAAATTATAACGCCTGACTGCCCTTAACCGATAGTGACTGTAATGCGCGCGTGGGTTATCAGCCCATAACATTTACGAATGAGATTTTTTAAAAGTTTTTTTTTAAGTTCTTTTATCAATGATAAAAGGATATAAAATCAAATACTTATCACTGTGATACGTCAGATTTTATCAGAAGTCGGTACATTTTTATCACAAATTTCTATTAAAAAACCTTAACAAATAATTATTTGTCTTTATAATATTTTTTTTAACTAAATGCAAAATATACATATTTAAAAAACCGGTTTATTGAAGTTGAGACCGGTTCGAAATGCGGTTTTTATATAATCTAGTTGTTAGGGAAAACAAAATTTAAATTAATAATTACACCACCATAGCGTTGTATGGTTTTCGCAACAGGATTCTGCAACATTTTTAGATTTTTGCCAATGTTTTGTATTTATTATCTTTGTATTTGTTTTTTTAATGTGCCATAAGTAATTTTTAAAGATTATTATAAGAATTTATTGTCTACTAGCTGTGCCCGCCACTTCATCAGTGTCCTTCAATATTTTGTTCGATTTTGCTTTGAACGCAATCCACACCAAAGGCCCTTACGTTTTTAGTTTTTTTTTTAAGAGAAGTAACACTCAGGCAATTAATGCCTATATTAACTCTGTTACTTCCTTTATAAAGGGATAGTAGTAGATAAGACAGATGGTTAGTGCGATAGTAAAGCTTCGCAAGCGCTTTTGATGTTCTTTAGGCGAATTAGTTTGAAGCTATCATAGCCAATTAATAATATTTTCCTTCGCCGGCGATTTAGTGTTATGTGGTAATACCGGCGTTTTTAGTTCCACCTTAAGATATGCTTTATTTATTTTTTATGTCAGTTTATTTATTTTTTACTTTATAAAAAGTAAAGTATTCATATCCGGTTAGTTCAACTGCGTACTTTCACTGCTATTTCTCCACTTTCTAAGATATTTTTGCGGATAAAAAGTATCCTATAATGGGACCAGAATACTTAGCTCTCTCTCAAAAATTTTGTTAAAATCCATCTAGTAGTTTTTACGTGATGCGGACACAGATGAAAAGCAGACAGACAGACAGACAGACAGACGGAAATAAGTTACTATTTTATTATATGTATAGATAGATAGATATAACAAAAATTAAGTAAGGGCTTCACTATAGACTTATTGTCTCCAGAAGCCTTTTTCCATACACTGCCATTCTAGATTGAATGGCATACATAGTTAAGAAGAAAAAAAGAAGGTTTTACCCCCCGTCTACATTAGCCATCAACATGTCTTAACAAAAGTCAAACTTCATATACAAAAAACCAGTATTAAAAATATTTTTTATATGAAGTTTAACTAATGTTAAGACAAATTGATGCCTAACCATAATCGAGGTAATAAGGTATTTTCTCAAAAAAAAATTTATTAAAATTCATTCTGTAGTTTTAGCGAAATGTGATCACAGACAGAAATATTCAAAAAAATTTATGTTTTGTATTCCATATCGATTACTATCTACACCAGCATCAAAATTGTCCAAAAATAGTTTATGTACAGACACGGTCCTGTTATAGTTTTATTATATATATAGAGATATATATGTACATAGATAAAGATCTCATTTTATTTTAACAACTTTCGTTAATCTTGACTACTTTTTAAATCTATTTTAATGAATTTACTCGATTATTTTATCACTTTCTATAAAGCAAATAATTATTTTTTTTTATATTTTATATGACAAATATACTTGTGCAGTAATATAATTAATAATTTAACAACAACTTAATTTTTTTTTTTTGGAATTTTGTGTTTATATTTTTTTTTGTATTTTATTGTTAACTACTTTCTAAACGCCATATTAGTAAAGTTTTTGTTTCTTTTGTAGATAAAATAAAATATAGATCTAAGAAATCAAAAAACAGAAACAATGCAATGCCAGTAATTAACTCGATAAATTTCTGGATTACAACAAAATTCATTCATAAATAAAAAATTCATTCATAAATAAAATCATGTTCATTTTACCAACTGCCGCACATTAAATCACGTCTGCATGAATGTCTGTCATGTTGCCTTATCATTTCTACTGTTTAAGGAGTTTTGTTGTTTTGTGTTTTTAAAATTGCTTTAGTCATTTTTTATTTAAGACAGTTGGCTACTCAAGTCAAATAAAATCCAAAGCTAACTGAACAAACTGTCTATCTATGGCTATGTCTGTTAAATTGTCAAGTGTACGTAAATGAGTATGAACTACCTGTTTTATATTTATATATGTATGTATGTACCTACACATATGTATTTTTTTTAATCTCCAAAATAATAAAAAATGGCAGAGGTACCTAACCAAAGCTTCACAGTATGATATTCATAATTTCTGCCACAAACTGCACGCGTCCTATACCTTCGTATAGGAAATGAGAATTCACAAATTCAGCTAGGTGAAATAAAGATGAGTTTAATGGTGCTCCTCAAGTGAAAAAAACTTGAGTTTAATGGTACTCCTCCATTGCAAAATTTGAAAAAATGAGTTATAATTGGAGCTACACCAATATCCGACTTATTAGAAAGAATTTAAGTTATACACAATAACCTAAAAGATTTCAAGTGGCTGATTAATGCAATCATCAATAACAGTAGTTATAAATGGTGCACCACCAATGTGCGACTTATTAAAAAGAATTTACTAGGTCATACACGATAACCAAAACGATTACACGTATGTAGCTGATTAATGCAACCATCAATAACAGTACCGCAGTACAGCTATTGGAGACGCGATCACGTTGCTCCTCAATCCAGAGCAACTTTATGAATATTTTTAAAAAAAATGGCGGCTCAATAGCATCAATTTCCAACTGCATATGTATAAACATTACATTTTTTTACGCGCTTAAAAGATGCACATAATTAAAAATATGTTTATATTTATATGCGCTAAAAGCTGAATTTACCTACACAACATGCACTAAAAATTTACAAATAAATTTTTTTTTGGTTTAATAAAAAACAACATAAAATAACACATAACAAACAATAATATGTATGTAATAACACATAATAAAACTTTGAATAAAAATCATCCAGTTTAAGGTTCTGATTTTTTTAACGTAGTAACCGCTGTTACTTTTAAGGCCGTTTCATACTATAATACTGAGTATTAAGATTTTCATTGGTTTTTGTAAGATAGAAATCAAATGAGAATTGTGTGATTGTCAATAAATCTAACGTAACATAATATTTCGTTTTTACAACTTAGAATAAAATGAAAAATATCAGCACAGAAACAAGCCGAGACGAGACATTAAACGACGTCGACTGAGCAATTTTATGTGGACGGCGGAGGTGTCGGATCTTAAGTTTGTTTGGCCGTTCAAGTTTTCGGTTAATAAATAAATATAAAACAGAACAAAAAAAAAAATAATACGTAAAATACAACAATTTCTAGGCATGACAGAAACAAAGTACATACTTAGGCGATAAGACTGATGGCAATTTAAGGCAGGTGCAGGACAAAGAAAAAATATAATGGGCGGCGGCGAACTATCGGCTGCGACTCACTCAGCTTGGTTCTTTGCTTTAAAAGAAACTCAACGCTGATAAAATGAATGTATGAATGTACATATGTAATACATAAACAGTTCAACCAATAATAATTAAAATTTTCAAAAATTAAAAAATCGCAAAGCACCGCGCAATCTTGTTTACTCAACAAAGTTTGGTTTGATACTAGATTAGTGTCAACTAAAAACAAATGTTGGAAGTAAAACAAATAAACAATAATTCTTGCAAAAAAAAAAACCGACTACAAAACAAATATACATATGTGCATCAATTCTAAACTAAAAATTTAAAAGCAAGTAATCTGTAAGAAACAGTACTCAAATCAAATACTTTTATATTTGTTGCGGACATAGTAATATACGTTCTGTACATACAAATGTCTATCCGTAACGGTTAAGCAGATAAAGCCATATACGAAAAATTACGTCAGATATGAGGACACCCTTTATTTTTTTACACTTATTATTACTGACACAGTAATAAAAAGTAACGGTTCCAAAGATATGGCCATATAGCTTAAACAATATCACCTAAGGGACACCCTTTAATGTGGACAGATTCTTTGTAAATTTCAAATGTCTGTCTAAAACGGTTCAAAAGTTTGGCCATATGCATCAATTTACATCAACTATTGAGACATCCTTTAAAATTTTAAATATTTATAAATGTTATTATACGGGACATAGTAGTGGAGATTCTGTTTAATTGTCAAGTGGTTGTCTATAACGGTTCAAAAGATAGGGCTAGATAGGTAAAATTATATCAATTATGGGGCACCCTTTAGTTTCCAAATTTAAATTATATACTTGATGTTATAAAGGACTTAGAATTTCAGGTTCTTTGTAAATTTCAACCGTCTCTCTGTTACGGTTCAAAAAGTTTTGCAATATACATCAAATTACATCAACTATTGGAACAGCCTTTAACTTCTAATTTTAAATATTTAATTTCTGATTATAAATATTGGACATTTTGTCCAATTTTCAAGTGACGTCACATATGGGGGCACCCTTTAATTTTTAAGTTTATGTTTTTATTAATTTCTGTTATTGGCAGCTATAGTAAAAAGCATTTTTTTTAAATTTTAAAAGGGTTACCTTTACGGTTCATAATACACGTAAAAAACACGTATATTGTATGGGGACACCCTTTAATTTTTAAAATTCTGAACTTCTTTTTAAATGGGACCAATCTGTAAGCATTTCCTTTATAATAAAGAAAAACTTTTTAAAATCGGTTCAGAAATGAATGAGTTCTGCGAATTGATAACCTCTCCTAAAAATATTCAACAAGAGGTAAGCTTAAGTAAGTCAATTGGTGAGACTTCGTTTAAGTATTAATACTTTTGATCTACTTGTTGTTTTTTATTTGTTTTCTGTTTCATCAACATTTTTTTAAATAAATCAAAATTACATACATTTTAAATTTAAAAAAAAAAACATTTGCAATTGTAAACCAAAAATTGTTTCTTATATTTTTACCAAAGCTCCACTGTGCTTTGTCAATCAGTCAATGTGTGTAAAGAAATTTTAAATTAACTTCCTTAGGAAATTGTACGTTTAGGGCCAGTTTTTAAACGTGACATTTGTTTTTTTTTTCGTTGAAATCGTTAATTGTCATAGACAGAATTTGATTTTAACGAAAATAATTTTAAAGTTTGTAAGCAATGTGAATTGGGAGAAATTTTAGTGTTGCAATTTTATGCATTTTAATAGAAATTAACTGTTTAATTAATTTAAGTTGTTACTGCCCTGTGCTAAATTAAAATATTTTAAACATTTGTGACCTTGTTTATAAAAATTATTTTTAATTTTATACCTATGGCTTTTTTTCGTTCTAACAAACTGATGATAGATATTTGGAATAAAATTTCTCGTATTCAGTTTTCTGAGTTGGTTGCTAAAATAGATGATGTTTACAATTAAAACAGTACCGAAAGTAGATAGATACGAAGAATTCTGTAAAATTATGTAGTGATCCAGAAAATGCATTATATGGGAACATTAAAGCCACTGTAAAACTGAACAACTTTTGTGAACATACCAATACAATATGAACGCCCTAAAAAGATCACTTGTACCTTAAAACTTAAATTTACCGGGAATTTTTTTTTTCAAAAAACAACAACAAAACCAAAAGCAATCCAAGAAACACAACAACAACAATCAATGCTCAAATGCAAGAAATGTACAGGTTAGTAAAAAACTGCCGTTTTAAACCGACTTCAAAAAAAGAAGGAGGTTATCAATTCGTCTGAATGTTGCTTTTTTTAATGTTTGTGCCATTTCTGAACCGATTTTAAAAATATTTTCTTTATTATTATTTTAAAAGAAGTTTAAAATTTTAAAAATTAAAGGGTGTACCCATACAACAATGATTTTTACGTGTATTATGAACCGTAAAGGGCGCCGTTTTAAAATTTAAAAAAAACTGCGTATCACTATAGCTGCCAATAACAGAAAGTAATAAAAAAATAAACTTACAAATTAAAGGGTGTCCCCATATTTGATATCAATTGAACTATATGGCCCTATCTTTTGATCAATTGTAGACCATCACTTGAAAATTGGACAGAATGGCCGTTATAATAACAAGTACAAATATTTATAATTAGAAATTAAAGGGTATTCCAATAGTTAATGTAATTTTATGTATATGGCAAAACTTTTTAACGGTAACAGAAAGACGGTTGAAAGTTACAAAGAACCTGTATTTCTAAGTGCGCTATAACATCAAGTCTAAAATTTGAATTTGGAAACTAAAGGGTGTCTCCATTATTGATGTAATTTGACCTATCTGGCTCTATCTTTTGAACCGTTATAGACAAACATTTAAAAATTAGACAAAACCTCCACTACTATGTTCGGTATAATAACATGTATAAATATTTAAAATTATAAATTAAAGGATCTCTCAATAGTTGATGTAAATTTATGCATATCGCCAATTTTTTGAACCTCTATAGACAGACAGTTGAAATTTACAAAGAATCTGTATGGAGAAGTCCTTTATATAAAGTGTTTCATTTAAAATTGTACATTAAAGGGTGTCCCAATAAGTAATATTATTTAACTTATATGGTTCTATCTTTGGAACAGTCACTTTTTATTACTGTGTCAGTAATAATGAGTTTTTAAAAATAAAGGGTGTCCTCACATCTGATATAATTTGTCGTATATGGCTTTATCTCCTGAATTGTTAGGCTAGACATTTGAATATACAGAAAGTGTATTACTATGTCCGTTATAGGAACAAGTATAAAATTGGAAATTAACGTGTCTCCCTATAGTTAATGATATTTTTTCTATATGACCTTATCTTTTAAACCCTTATAGATAAACATTTGAAATTATAACAAAGCATTCCCTCTGTACAGAATAACAACTACAAAAAAGTTATAGGGTGTCCTCATAGGTGATGTAATTTATCTTATATGAACAGTTACAGATAGATACTTGATATTTACACAGAACGTGTATTATTGTATCCGCTATAAGAAATAGCTAGGTGAGATAAAGATGAGCTCCTCAAGTGAAAACTTAAGTTTAATGGTACTCCTCCAGTGCAAAAGTTGGGTTTAATGGAGCTCTTCTAGTGAAAAAATGTGTTATAAATGGTGCTACATCAATATCTGACTAATTAAAAAGAATTTACTAGATTATACACAATAACCTAAAAGATTTCAAGTGGCTATAAATGTATAAATGTATATGTAAATTATAAATGAATATTGTATCCGCTATAAGAAATATAAAATTGGAAATGATAGGGTGTCCCTATAGTTAATAAAATTTAATGTATATGAAATCATCTTTTGAACCTTGAAATTTTGAAAGAGGGTGTGTTACTATGACCACAGTAACTTGTAAAAAAACATTTAAAGGTTACCGCCGTGGGTGATGTATATTTGATATGTATGACTTTATCATGTGAACCGTCGCGACAGTGTACCGAAAGCTGGATTTGGAAGCAGAAGATTTTTTTTCCAATCCTGAATTAGCTGCAGAAATAACTGGAATTGAGTTTGATTTCATATACCGAATCAAGGTTTATTATTGAAGTAATATAAAGTGGTCACAAAATCCAAATGCACGAGTTTGCCGATTATTGCTTAGATACTGCAAAACTTTACTTTTCTCTAAATGAGTGGCATCCTATGACACCTACAATGAACAAGATTTTAATGCATGGTGCAGTTGTTATGAATGAAGCATTGTTGCCTATTGGGCTGTTATCAGAAGAAGCGTCTCAGGCACTAAACAGACATTTCCGGCTGAGGCACGAAACAAACATTTCCAGCTTTACAGGCAGAATTTTGCTAGAGAGTTTTCAGGGTTCAGTGTAACATAGATATTATTCATAGGCTTTTGTTAAGTTCTGACCCACTCTTTACTAGACCTACTTACGAAAGAAGCAATTTCTTTCATGCTTCCACCTGTACTGAACGCTGAAAAGGATTCAGATTCGGAAGAGGTCTTTGAAGAATCAGACCAAGAAGAACCATGGCACTCATCATCATCTTAGTGCAAAGAAGAAGTTGTTTTAAATAAATTAAATGTTATCGTTACAATCATAAATAAGTTATAACTATGAATAAATTAATTATTTTCCAATAAATAAAATACTATTAAGTAACAAATTACAAAAATATTTTTTTTAATAATATTCTTGGGAGGCGTGGATTAGTTAGGCATTGGAAAGCTTAAAAATGAATATTTTTAGGAAATTGGCAAAAAAAATAAAAAAAAATTTTTTTTTTTCACAGGGACTTTTTGGGAGTGGGATTGGAGGAATACCTCCCCTTGCCCATAAAAATTAATTTTTATGGTTTTTAAAAGTATGTAATCTATTTCTTTTAATAAATTCATTATTTTTTCAAATAATTTTTTATTTCACCGCCCACAAAAGGGGCGGGGCTAAAAATGGCATTTAAAAATCTTTTGAGTCCAACTTTAAGGTTTTGAACATTCTTTGACCTTAAAAGTTGTAATTGCTAAACAAAATGAGGGGAAAATCCAAAAAAAAAACTTGCATTTTTCAGAGGTAGGATTAGTTCTTCCAAGGGAAACTTTTTTCTCCTTGCTCCGATTTTTCCTATTTTCTCGCTTTGACAGCCTATGACCATAATTAACCTAGGGTCACTCAGTACATTTTTAGAGCCAATATAAGCTAAGAAAAAGTAATGTCCGGCTAGATTGGCAAAATACCCCCATGTGCGTCGTAGGCAGACACTTAGAAACTACACAAAGTGTTTATTGATAAGTCCGCAATAAAGAAAAGTATAAAAAATAAAAGTTAAAGGGTGTCTTCATAGATGATTTAATTTAGCGTATATTGCCTTGTCTTATAAGCCATTATGTAGACACCTGGAATTCAAACAGCATGTGTACTGCTTTAACCGCTATAACAAATATAAAATTAGAAATGAAAGGGTGTCATCATAAGTGGAATTATTTGAGACAAATATGGACACATTATAGTTAAGCAAAGTTATGTCCACAATAAAAAGTATAAAAAAATAAAGGAGTGTAAATCATTATAGACAGCAAATTTTTTGGTGCAAACAGCTTAAATTTTGATTAAGGCAGATTCACACAGTCTTTAGTTCTGTGCTCGCTACAATAAGAGGTACACAAAACGTACTATACTCTTACAGACTACTTTAAAATTTAAAATTTTTATTTTAGAATTGATGCCAATATAACTGTTTTGAAGTCAGTTTTTTTGCAAGAATTATTTTGAAGGTAGAAAGTACTATTTAAGGTGCTTATACACGTTATTTTGAAGGTAGAAAGTACTATTTAAGGTGCCTATACACGTTCAGATTATATTGGTATGTTTGCAAAAGTTGTTCATTTTTATAGTGGCTACAATTTTCCCTCATATTTTTAGTGAAAATTTAGGAGTCCCTGTAAGTTATGCTGAAAAAAGTAAAAGAAATATATTTTTTAATTTTCTTTAAAAAAAAGTGCAGGAATAATTTATTTTTTTGGCAAAAAATGTTAATAGCATTTATTTAACAAATCCTTAGCTAAACAAAGTTAAGCGCTATCACCTAGAATGAATGATATACTAGGAAAATACTCATGACACCTTTTCTTAATGGCCCACTGATTTTCGGAAACTTTAGAGGCCCATAAATAAAATTGATCACCAAAATCGCCAAACCGAATATAAGGTTTTACTACCCTTTCGTAGTCGAATCTACCCTATATTGTCAAGTCCGTGTATTTTTCGAAAAGTTTTGATTTGTCGTGCTGTCGTAATAAGTTGTGATTTCAACAATTGTCTAAACGTTCATTCTGTTAATTTTAATTGTTTCAACTTACATCAAAAAACTCTTAACTGCACTTGTTTTTTCTTCTTTAAATATTTATTTCTAAATATTGCGTGAGTTACTTTTAAAATATTTATGTATGTTGTACTTGCTCACTCGTACATGCATCAGTGAATAAGTTCACTTACTGCATTAATTGGTGCACGTAATCATACAGTCTTTAATTTAATTGAAGTTTTGTTTTTTCAAATGCATAAAACGTCTTTTTTACGAGATCTTGGAGTTTAGTTAAGGCTGTCTTTAAAAGACAATAAACTATGAATGATCAAGATTTGGATTTCTATGCAAATGCAAGTTTTTTTCCCCTTAAATTGAGAGTCTCGATAGACTGATTGGTAGTGCGCTAGTCCATCAGTGTGGGGATTGCGAGTTTTTTATGTTATATTATTTAAGATATTTTACCAAAAATTAATAGGATCATATGTACTGCCCTTAGTTAACTAATGACTGTTCTTTAACGACTTTGTTTAGTATTAGTTAGACAAACAAAATTCCATTAGTTACTAATTCAAGAGTTAATGCTTTTAAAATTATTATTATTTACTTTTTTTTTTTTTGGCTTACAAATGTCTTTAATTAGACTGTTCATTTGGGCCGGCCGAAATAATTTAATAATAATAGGGGTTTTCACGATGGGTAGTGCAAGAAAATGCTTCATTTTTATCAACACAACAAAATATACGTACATGAAATTTTATTAACTTTAATTCGTTTGCCTTAAAAACTCTTTAGCAAAAATAGTAGGGCATATTTGCTCAGTTGCAAATAAAAATAAATAACAATTTTTGACATACAAATTTCTAAAAAGAGGAAAAATATAAAATAAAATTGTTTGTAAAAACCATAGATAACACATAGATAGTCCAGGGATCCGAGATATTTTTTGGATTCCATCCCCAATTTGAAATATTTTGTCCCCAAAATTCCCCAAAAAAAATTTAATTGTTTCCAAATTTAATTCCGCATTAATACATTGAGCTGTATATATATTTTTATTGTAATAAAATTATACAAGTTTATTTTTTTTTTACCTCAGCATTTCTGGGGATGGATTAAGAGGGTTACAACAAATTTCTATAGACTGATTGATAGAGCGCCTTATCTATCAGTTTGCGGGTTGCGGGATCGATTCCCAACAAAGACTCTGAGTGTTTTCTGAAGACAAGCGAAAAGCTTCGCAGGTAATGTTGTCTTAAACAAAAAACTAATATTTTATTGTTTGCCGAAATAAGACAAGCTTGATAGTTGATATGCAAAGTAAATTCTAAAAACAAGGTCTTTTCTTCGGCAACTTTTTTTCGGCAACAAACTTTTGGCCAAAATATCCCTAATAAATATTCCTTTTTAATGACGTTTTTTGTGATGTATGTATGTATATATGAATGTTTCCTAAAACATTGTTATTTACTGCTGGTTGTAGTATTTTCATTATTGAACTAATTTAAATTATCGATTGTAACACACAAGTTTTGGTAAATATCAAAAGCACGTATTTGAATAAATGACAGTAGAACATCTACAGATTTCAGTTCTTTTTTAAAATCCTATG
Organism: Phasia obesa; assembly: GCA_949628195.1. Taxonomy (NCBI): domain Eukaryota; kingdom Metazoa; phylum Arthropoda; class Insecta; order Diptera; family Tachinidae; genus Phasia; species Phasia obesa. The sequence goes on along the minus strand of OX451215.1, from coordinate 24,503,103 downwards.
CAAGATCCATTCATTCAAGGTAAATTCAATGAATTATCTTTTGTTGCTTAAATAATTTTCATTACGTCTTTTTGATCATCATTTGTTAGTCATACTTTAAATTTTATATAAGGAAAAATTTAAATAATAATTAAATTACAATAATCCAAAAAGTATATGAAATCAAAGTAAGAATCCCCAAAAAATCCCCAAAATACTAAAATTATCTTCAACGAATTCCCTAATCCACAAACTAAATTTTTAATCCCCATTAGCAAATAAAAACCCCCAATTTGGGGATAAATCCCCTAATCTGACAACACTGAGATAGTTAACTGAAACGTCAAAAACTTAAGTCTCTTGTCAAAAAACCTAAGTCTAAGAATGTATTGGTAGGCAAAATTGTATAAGTGTTGGGTTTTAAAAAAATGTCCCCACAGCATCTAAACTGCACATAGTTGTATAAAATGTTTTGTAAAAAAAAACATATTTTTTTACATTCGATTTTAGATGCTAAAATTAAATATTTCTTTTGTTTTGAAATAAAAATATAATTTTAAATTTTTGATAATATATTTATATCTGCGAAAAACGTTATATTGAATAGTAATTTAAAATAATTAATATTTTGTATTGAAAATTTTCATCCCCTAAAATATAAAAAAGTACAATACTGTGAAGCAATAAATTTCCACTTAAAAATGTCAACAAAATGAAATATAGTTTTTGTTAACAGATCAAAAATACAATAAACTGTGAATAAGTTCTTATTGCAAAAATTGAAAATTAATTACATAATTGGAAAGTGCAACAATATATCGCGTAATAGTGTCTTAATGTAAGTAAAAAAATTTACTCCCCTATGCGGTGTTGAGTTCACACCGTATCCGTATGTATGAAGACGTTTTTTACATATGGAGAGTTGACCATCTATCTATCTAATCTATGGTAAAAACCACAAAAAAATGTTTTTTGTATTTTCTTTTTTGTGTTTTTGTTTGTATTAAAAATTTTTATTTTGTACTTTTTGATAATAATAATAGGGGTTTCCACGAAGGTTATAGTGAAAATTTTCATATTGTAAATTTGCGGTGCATATTGAAGTAAATCGTGACAACTCATCAAATAAAAAAAAAAACAAAAAGGAAAATAATAAATAATAAATAAAATTATTTGTGATTTTTACAAACAATTTTATTTAATATTTTTCCTTTTTTAGAAATTTTCCCAAAATTTTTTATTTTTATTTGCATTGGAGCAGACATGCCCTAATATTTTTGCTCAAATTTTGCAAACGAAGCAAAGGGAGGCAAATTATGTATATTTTGTTATGTTGATAAAAACGATGCATTTTCCTCACATTTGAATCGTTTGCACAGTTCGCACTACCCATCCTGAAAACCCCTAATATATTTATAACTAACTACTTCAATATGCAAAGCAAATTTACAATATGGAAATTTGCAATATAACAATCGAGAAAACCCCTAATAATTGATTAATGTTTTGTGTGTTTTCTTTAAACTTTAATTAAACTTTAAAAACTTATTAGAACACAGGTAAACACAGTTTAATTTACTTTTATATTCTTAGTTTTCACTGGCAGTTTAAACATATTGTATTTTTGTACCTTTTAATAGAAAAAAATTTGAAGTGAAAACTTGGCAAAGTATTTTCAAAAGAATTTCACTTAACTGAAACAATTGTGTTTCAATTAATTAAGTTCACGACACTTTCTTTTCACACTTACCTTCATTGCTTTTTAAGTTGATTATAAATAAAAACTAAATTAATATTCAGCAATTAAGCACCAAATTAAAGTCGAGCAGAAGGATAGTTTTTTTAGGATTTAGTTTTTTTAGCTTAGTACAGTAATTTTAAATAGAGTGAGAGGTTCGATTCCTAATACGAATTGAAATCGCACACGCTTAGTCCAGCAATAAGTAAAGAAATATTAAAATTGCTATTAAATATATAACAACATCAATTAGCTTCATGACAATTGGATGTTATAAGTTGTATTAAAAAATATAATTAAAATAATTTTGCAATTTTGTAACTATGTTTAAAACAATTTAATAATATTTTTATTTTCTTTTGCAACTCCGACAAACAACAGTTTATTTAGAAATTTCAAAGTCAACTGAAATAAATATTAACAACAGAATGCAGCTAACTAAACCTCTTAACAATTCCAATGAAAACTGTAATGAAATTGGTAATCAACAATAGCAAGTAAAGTGTAATAGCAAAAGTTGTTGCCATAATAACAATAATAATAATGATTGTTGTTGTTGTTGTAATTTAGCTGCTTCTGCTTTTCAAACGGCCTTACCATGCAAGCATGTCATTCATATCCATACCAAATACCACATTTCTCAAAATAGCGTTTGCCATTGGAAATTTCTTATTACACAAACTAATTCACTCTCTCTTTCAAAACTTACATTTTATATATGAACGAACAATGAACAAATATGATTACTGGTACTGGCAGATTGTAGAGTGTAACACCATACCTGGTGTTTTAGTTGTTGTTATTGTTGATGGAAAGTGCTGGTCAAGCATAGCTTTTTAACGACGTCTTTTTCGTTACTTGTGGCATGCCAACGTGCTTCATGTATTTAAGTAACGTATGATTAAGCAAAATAACAAAGCAATCGTACTTAGTAATACAAAAAAAAAACAAAAAAACTTTAAACAATTTCAAAACAAGACAAGACAACAAATAAATTGCAAATTATTTTGTGTGACAGTGGCCTATAATTGGTAAAAGAAAATGAAGACAATGTTCGTTGTTTTTGTTTTGAATTGCTGCCCAAACAAGTTGAAGTGTTTTTTTGGGGAAACGGCGATGGTAGGTCAAGCAAATACTAAAAGTTTAAAACAAAGTTTTAAATCTTCTAAGGGGTTAGCCATCATCATGGCATCATCAGCATTGATGTTCCCTACTTTTTTTTAAGAAAAAAAAAAAAACACAGAAAATTTAAATTTAATGGAGAATGCTTTTTATCATTGGAAAGAACATTCTTTTGCATTTATTTTTTGAAGATTATGTCTATCAAATGTTGGCCGTTGCTACGTTGCAGATGGTCCTTCCGTTGAGTCCTATTTTCGATGACTCGTTCGAGCATTTCGACTGGTAACTGGCGAATGACATGCGTGATGTTTTCCTCCAAGGCCTAAATCGAAGCAGTTTTGTCTGCATAAACTTTAGACTTTACATATCCCCACAGGAAAAAGTCTAACGGTGTGATATCACACGATTTTGGTGGCCAATCGACCGGCCCAAAACGTGAAATTATATGCTCACCGAAATGTTTTTTCAATAAATCCATTTATTTGGGATGTGTGGGAAGTGGCGCCGTCTTGCTGAAATAAAATGTCGCCGAGATCACGAGCTTCAATTGACGGTTACGTTCATACCATTCATTTCATTTTATAATTTTTAAAGAAATATGGACTGATGATACCACCAACCCACAAACCACACTAAACCGTTGGTTTTTTCTGGACGAAGTGGCAGCACTTGAATATCTTCTGGTTTCTCTTCGTCCCAAATGCGGCAATTTGGTTTGTTTACATACCCATTGAGCCAAAATTGGGCCTCATCGCTAAACAAAATTTGCCTCGAAAACGTCGGATATTCTTGGAACTTTTCAAGAGCCCATAGAGCGAAGCGATTCAGGCGTAAGTCTATCTATTATGAAATGCCAAACAATACTAAATAAAAATAACATGACAGCATGACACGACTCACACGTGATCTGTCAAAAAAAAAACTATTGAAAAAAGTACCTCTATTTTAATCACCCATTATATAAATATAATTAAATGTCGTTTGTTGTTAGTCGAATCGCATAAGAACGGCTGTACCGATTTGGAAATTTTTTTAAGTCTGTATCATAACCTCACCTAACAGAAAGAAAAATTAACCACGCCCACTTTTTTAATTCAACTAAAATCGAAGAACGCCTTTACCGATTTGCTTTTGAATATTCGTAGTAATCGAATTCAAGTTTTTACGGAAAGAGATATTGACCATTCCCATTGTTACGCCCACTTCTTTGATATATCGAAAATTGATTAACAATTATTATCGTGTACATAGAAAACTATAATAGCATTTTAAAATTATGTACAAGTAACACCGTTAATAATGTGAAAAATCCAGAAAAAGAATGGATTTATTGGAACAGTGGGCTTGGCAGCTGCCATACAAATTGAGAACTACAATATATTCATGCTTTTCCCTAAAGTTGCAATCGAGAATTATTTACATGTGAAAAAACTCGCATGTTCGAAAAAATATGGCATAGCCGATCTTTATTCCCGTGAGTTTTTTCTCAAAAATTTTGTGAATTTTTTCCCAAACATTTTGATTGGGAATACAAAAGGAAGCACAATGCAAGTAGTTTTTTGTTACTTTTAGAAATAGTTCTTTTTAATTTGATTTTTAAAAGGAGTGGAAATGCAAACAAGCAACAGCTGGCTACGTTGGTAGAATTAATGTGTGAAAATCTTGAGAAAAAGGAAACATCTTTTTGATAGCTTCCTTCTACAAAAACGCGTAGGCATGCTGCAAGCTTTACAAACAACGGAATCGCTGACGACTTACTATTTGGCAAGTTGTTCTTTCTTAACTCGGAAATGTTGTTCAAACCTTTAAAAAATTATTAGTATATAAATACTGCCAACAATTTTTCTTGATTTCACTTGCATTACTTCCGGTAATGCAAATCCAGTGGATTTGACGCATCCCTCAAACTTCGTCTTTTTATTTTCTCTAAATTTCTTTTTTCTTCTTCTAAAAATTTAAGACGAAGCGAAATACTATGAATTTATTAAAAATTAGTTGAATTTATTAAAAATTTACAATAATACGCGTACAAAATAACATGGGATTAATTCACAATAGAATGTTCGAATTGCACAGATGTTTACTTTATTCCCTAACAATTGGCGATGCCAATTTATTGTTCATGGGAATAAAAAAATTATTCCTTAAAATTTATTCCCTTGAGATTCACGATAAGGGTGATTATGTGCATAGGTTAGCTGACAACAGGTGGGATTGGAATAATGGGTGTTATAATTTGCATACAAAGAAAAACTTATTATGGCATAATAAGAGAACTAGAACAGGTAGAGTCTTGAAATTGCATACGAGTAACTGCCTTTTAATGTGCATTGCCGCTCAAAATTTGACTGGATTGGAAGTCTAAATTTTGTAGCCCCTATATATGTCTAACCTCCGTTGAACGAAAGACTAGCTGAGTTGAAATAGTAGGGTTCGTGGCTCGCATGCAAAGTTAAAAACGTAAAATTTCAAGTTAAAGCTTGGCGATGGAGACGGGAGGGCCTGGTATCCTCCATATAAAGTAATTATCCTATATCTAAATATCTGCTACAATGACAATCTCTAAATTTGTTATTGAGTTCTGGGGGTAGCTAAGCGCACCGGGGGTATATAATTTAAAATAAAGTTTTTAATTTTTTTAAAACTTTTTCAACATTTTTGAACATCTTCTATAAAATTCACGAATTAAAGTACTTAAACTATTGCTTGGTTCAAATTAATTGGTGAAATTGACACACTAAAACGCCGAGACACGTAAACTTAATTTTGAGTCGCATACTCCGTTTTGAAAAATCACCTCAACATTAAGTTTGTATTATCTCCAAAGCGATTTTTTATTATATCTTAATGAAAAGACAGAAAACTTTTTTTTAATTTACAATTACAAGTAATTTGTCGAACCTTTAATCTTAAACTTAAACCGTGTAAAACAGTTTAACGATCGTCTTCGAAGTATGTACAGCTGCTGTCAAAAAAATAGCACCAAGCCTAAGAAAATATTTCTACTATACATATTTTCCTATAGGTTAAATTGATATATTTCAACATTTGTCAGAAGACGTTTAGGAAACTGTATAACTACTGAAAATAATAAATTTTATTTTTCTAATTATTATCTTTTGAAATTTTTACTGTATTTAAAAAAAAACTTGAAAAACAAGCAGTCAAAAAAATAGCACTTCACTTCAATTTGTACTAATATTAAACACTAAATTAAGAACAAATTAAAAAGAATTATAAATCATGCATTTATTACGTTGAGCATGATTTATTTGTAATAAAGACTGCACAACGTTTTGGCATTGAATTTACAAGATTTTGACATCTTTCCTTTGGAATTTTATTACAGATTTGCTGGACAGCTGTTCAAAGCGCTACTTTATTAGTTGGGTTTATTTGAGACACTGTTTTTTATATCTGGCCATAAATTCTTAATTGGTCTGGGCTCTGAGCGGGCCATTCCATTACATTGACTTTATTGTCCCGACACCACTTTGTCGCAAGCTTGCTTGTGTGTTTCGGGTCATTATCTTGCTGGAAGACCCACAACAATGTCATTTCTTCAGAAGTATAAGGGAGCATTACTTCCCCGAGTATACCAACATAAATGTTCTTATTGTGGTTTTGTAGGTCCTACACCATAGTAAGAAAAACTATCCCATACCATTACCCAAGATCCACACCGTGTTTTATGGTTTTAGTTGTAAGTTCTGCGTTGAATTATGCGTTTGCGGATCTTCTTACGTAGGAACCTGATCCCTTGCTTCTAAATAATACAATTCTGGACTCATCTGCCACTTATTTTTCCGTTGGAATGAGAGACTACATTTTGTCGTTGGTGCTATTATTTTGACCGGCACCAAAACCAGCCGATTTGAGTTTCAAATTGTTTTGTCACATCGATCTTATTTTCCATTGATTTTTTTTATACACGTAAAGAAAAACAAGGTAAGAACCATTTTGTGTTCTCTGTAACAATATATGGTTGTGATAAACAACTTATAGTTGTTTTAATCATTACTATAGTCACAATAATAAAGTTTTTGTTGCTATTTGAACAACAAATGGTTACTACATGGTTGGTTTTACAACCAGTAGTTTTATTAGAACTCCAAAATAATATTTTATTTGTAACCATAATATATATATATTCTTAGTAAACAACTTATGATAAGTTTGCTCGTATATAAAAACAGTATGACTGAAAACAAACAAATAATGTTTGGTTTTTTTTTAAGTTTTGTTTTTAGTTTTTTTTTTAATTATTAGAATCTATATTATATTATACAATATATTATATTTTGCAATATTATTTTTAAGTTAGACAATAATATTGTTCTAATATAACAATATTGTGGTAATAATAATATGGTTATGGTTACCTGAGCTTTGTTTTTTCTTTGCGTGAAATTAATAAGAACCTTTTAAAATCTTTATGTGGGTTTGAAAGGTTTGGAGAATCTTTAAAGTGTATATTTGAAAATGTTTTGGTTAAGTGTTTAGCACAATGGGTCTCAGGAGGAATCTTTAAAACAGAAATTATTAAAATAGTTAAAATATATATAAGATTAATTAGCTCGAAAATCAAAGAAAGGCTTGATAAATACTATGGGGACTCTGTACCATAATTTTCTTTTGTTCCGCTGTCGATATAAGATAATAGTCGATAAAATCCATGAAATAATTTTAAACGATCAAAGAATGAAAATTCTTGAGGTGGCTACGAAATTCATGAATTGGCCTGCAAACTGCTACCCATACTTTACAAATTTAGTCCCTTACGTCTATTTTCTATTTACAAACTTAAATAAATGTCTGGGTGGTAAAATATTTGGATCAAATGAAGAAGTCATCATTGAATCATATTTGCAGGGAATAAACAAACGAGAATGTCAATGGACTTAATATTTCAAGCCTAAAGTGGAATATATTTAGAAATAAATGGTTTTTTTGCTGAAATAAAATATTTTTTATCCAAAAAGTCACTAAATTATCACTCGTTCCTCGAAGTTTTGTAGATATCTTAAAATTTGTAAACTCCTTTTTAATGTAACATAAACATATTTCAACAATTTAAAGAAAAAGAGTTCCTTTCTGTAAAATAAATTTCAGAATTGTGTTTCAAACTAAACTGAAATTATACATAAATACTTTGTCGAACCTCTCGGTGAAGACAGTAATTTTGGCGAGCGCTTTCGATATGACATTATTATCAAGCCACGTCTTTGATAGTACAGCAGAGTTAGTATTTTATGTTTTAGTATAAATAGTGGTATGTTCCAGTAAATTGTAAACCCCCGTCTTCATTTGCTATCAACATGTCTTAACAAAAGTCAAACTTTATATAAAAAAACCAGTATTAAAAATAATGTTTTTTTTATATGAAGTTTTACTTTCGTTAAGGCATGTTAATGTCTAATGGTGACGGAGGTAAGGCTGGGGTCTAGTTAAACAGTGTTATCGAGGTAGATTGCATGCCTATTTAGGTAAGTGTCTGTGGGTATTTTTATGTATTTTAGTGGTAAATACATAAAAAATTATGTTTAATGTTATATTTACCTATTCTTTAATAATAATGTCGGCATCAGAAGTTCATGTTTGTTTTCAAGGATACTATAAATATATTTTTTTCACTCAACTTTTTTTAAACCTCTTACCCTAAACGCCTTATCTGATTACTTTCGCCATTGTTAAGTGATGCCATTACCAATGACTATCTTTTTATTTTTATTGTATAGATAATTACACTAGTCAATAGTGCATCTGTATATGCTTTACAGTAGACTGAATCTCTATCTGCTTTACAATTTTTAAACACATATATTTTAACATTATTTTTTTCCATTTTTCATTTTCCGTCTTATTGTTTTCTAAAATCATAAAAAATTTTGTAGATTAAGGACTATAAGGTAGAAATTCAATACCTCTTCTGTAGTTAAACGAAATCAATATGATACTCATAATAGTCAAATATATTTAATATCCGCGTGTTAATGGAAACTGGTAGGTGCCAACGATTATGATTTATTCTTTAAATACTCCAGTAAATTTAAACACTACCGGACTTTTTAACCCATTGTACAGCAATTTGTTTGTAACCAAACAGCTCTTAACAATATTGACAAGCAAATCAGTGTAAAAAGGAAAACGAAAATTGTAAAAAAACAAAAGACTTAAGACACAAACACTTCATACACTACATACATTGTGCGAGGAACGAGTGTTTGTGTATTTGTTTGCTTGTTTGTTTGTAAATATTTTTTTGCTTGCATTGGGCAGATCTCTTTTTGTTATTTTACTTTCATGCATGATTGTGCTTAAACAAAATATAGCACCTGTTGCACTTGAAATTTGTATCCACACGATTTCTTAGCCATTTCAGTTTGTGGTAAATGATTTTTACCATATACAGTCATTTGTACCAGGCGAACATGTTTGTTCAGCAACAGATGTCTATTAAATCTGTTTTTTTGTTTGCAGAATATTTTTTCTTCTTTCATGTGGCGCCTCTTTTTACAGGAATATATAAATAAGTTGGCATATTGGTATAAATGAATTTTGTATCAATGTATTAAACTTGTTAGGCATTCTTGGCACTTGAATTGTAGCCAATCACCAGTAGAATATTACAGACCAACATTAAGTCAACCTGTAGGCCGTAGGCTATATTCAACAGCAACAGCTACAACAACAATACGAAATTAACAACAGCAACACCAAACGTGATAAACATGCATAAATATAACTTGTTTAACATACACTCTTAGACAAACCTTAACTATAATGTAAAAATATTTTCTGGTATTTATGCAAAATACTCGTCACTTACACTTACCTAGTATGTAGCAGACCTGGGAATGGGTTTCAATATAACAAAACTGTTTTAGCTGTCGACAACAAAACTTTAAAAAAAATGGACTACTAAAATCAGAAATTGAAATGGTTCTAATCGTCTGAACTCTCGATCGATGTAATGGAAACTAAAAGCATAAAATAGATAAAATTAGTGTTAATTTAATTTGAGTCAGCTATGCCTCATATGGTAGTGCGAGCAGTATTAATTATAAATAAAATTAGCAATATCAACCAGAGTCCTGGGCTAAATGGGATTCTAGCATTGACCTACAAACAGTGATCCTCGATGCTAGTGCGGCTATTAGAAACTCTTTCTAGCACTTTGTGTCATGCTGATAAATTTTTAATTTGTTGGAAGGTACTAGTGTAACACCAAACCCAAAAAGGGTGAGGCCAACAATAAAGTCACTTTCTAAATGAATGGAATATATGGTTAATTCTCATCTTAGAGTTTAACAGTTTGCTAAGCGAACGCTAGTATAAAATATATATAAGATTGATTATATCGTAAATCAAAGAAGGGCTTGATACAAATTATTGGAACTCTGCAGCATCATTTTCTTAGTTCCGCTGTAGTTTTGCTAGCACAAATGACTCGAGAAGAAGTCGTCACACCAGAAATAGTCGATAAAATCCGAAATCGCTAGTATGGTTTTCGCAGGGGTCGCTCTACCGGTCACCTACTATTTTCCTTTTGGGAAAATGGTATTACTCCATACACCTTTTCGACCAAAGTAAGGTGGTGGCTCTAGATACTCCCAAGACATTTGATAGAGTGTGAAATGATGTACTTCTGTCAAAACTTATAACATTTAGTATCGACGATAGCTTTTCGCGATTTATGTCAAGTTTTCTCAGGGATCGCACTATAAGAGTTGTTGTAGACGGGATTTCATTAGGCGATTTCAAGATTAATTTGTTTTTTCTGTTACCCTATTTCTTTCTTTTTTTCTAAGTGACCTTCTTTGTCAAACTTCCAACCCAATCTACTCTTATTTATTTTGCAATTCATATTCAATGATAGGGTGAGCCAGTTGGAGATTAGAGCTAAGAGACAAAACATGAAAGATACGCCATGATCTTGTTACAATCGCGGAATGGGTTCATGCTTATAGAGCCGAATTTAATGCCCGTAAGACTCAATGGTGTATGTTTATGCATAGACGTGCGTGAGAAAATTATGTTATATTTGTTTCTATTGGTGATATAGGGATTATGAAATCCCTAAAGGGGAGGGCGAATAAGTTTATTTCTACTTTAGTGAATCAATAGATCGACACAATGTGGGTTTTGTTTAGCTATTTTATCGTTACTACAATGGTATGTGCTCTAAAGAAAGGAACTTATTTCCCATACCCACACGTTTCACTTTTAACACGCCCACCCATTTGTGGTCAACTGGCCTGTAAATCGCACAGTGCATTGCGAGGAGAATTCTTTTTTTAGTCAAGCAGTTGGTATGTAGAATAAACTCCCTGCAGAAGTCCTTCCTGGCACTTCCAAATGTGGGAAAGGTGAAGTCGAACATCCTTCACATCCAAACACTCTTCTCTACGTCTTCCTTCACACAATTTAATGTTCTAGTTTTGTCACTGTACATTGTGGCAAACTCTGACTTCTGGTCCAACTACATGAAAAAAAAGTTCTTGAAATTGAAAAATTTAAATTACATAAAAATGGATTCTTGCACGTGTAGTTAATTCCTAAATGTTATTGACGTCCCATGTCTGGTATCTAGGAACTTGTAAGTAAATATGAATACACGAGTGCATATGTATGTTAATTAAAGTTTTCTATAAATATTTAACTCATACGTGTAAATATGAATACCAAAGTGGAAAATCGACTTAAACGGTAAACAAAATTTACCATCTATCTACATATTAAAGTTTTAGTTTTAGGTCTAATGTTGCGTTAAAATTAACAACAATAACAACTACGACAGTAATGAAGTAAAACAAGTAACGAGTGTTAAAATTTTTCATAATTTTTTCTTTTAATTTGTAATACGCATGTACGCATTTTTATAGGCATGAATATATTTTATTGAATTAACTGATTATACAATACCTACATAGTTGTATTTATGTGTCAATTGTTTGTTGTTGCTTTTTATACTTAATTATCAGTGTTATGACTGTATTGCATCAAAGCATGACTATAAATTGTATAACGAATCTTATAATTTTTTGTTTGCTGAATATTCATAATCGTTTAAAAGTTATTGGGGTTTTTCAGTAGCAGTTGTATAATTAAATTAAATATATTTTTCAAGCATATTAACTATAATTTCAATTTCTCTTGTGACCCTTTTAGGGCTATTGGCTAATATTAAATAGAAATTCGCATAATTTTTCATAATTAGGGCTGCGTGATAAGTCAGGGTACCATTAAATAAATTTTGTTATTTTTTATTTATTTCATACTCTCAATTAAAAGTTCTGCTAAACAACAATGGCTAACAAATCTTGTTTTAATTTTCTAGGCATAGTTTTGGGAAAGGGAAAAGTGCACTGCGGTTACAGCACCAAACTGTCAATCTAATGTTGGAAAATCAACATCCATATATATTTTATTCACTAATTAAAAGCGTTTTGTGTGGCAATACGAATTTTTCTTTAATAAATAACATTTTCTTTTATTTTTATGCTTCCCCGGAATAACTTGTATCATTAAAACAATGCCAATGAAGCTCTAAGATTCTTATTAGATTGCCACACATATCAGGAGCATGTTTAGTGGCGTCATCTTATGCTCTAATTTAAAGCGTTTTGTTTGACAATCTAATATATTGAACGTTGATTTTGCATCATAACAGTGACAGATTGGTGTTTTCACCGCAGTGTATTTTTCCCTTCACCAAAACTATACCTATGGTGACCGGCCTCAATCTTCAATTCATAATCACCCCTTATGCTGGACTTGCTTGAAAACTACCCTCCCATTAACCTTTCAAAGAGAAGATAAAAGATAAATATATAATTCAATTCATATTTATATTTATGTGTATTATTTTAGTTAACAAAAATTGGAGTTTTTAGAATAAAAAAAAATTTTCCTAGTAAAACACTTTTCAATTGAATATTCAATGAATTGAAAGTTTGTTATAACTTATAATTTTTAAGCACTGCATGAAAACAAAAACGAAGCTCATAGGACGTTCATTATAATATTTCATTGAATTTATGTCTATTCATTGCACACGAGTAGCAAAGAGTGGACAATAATAAACCGCAAAGACCACCGAGCTTAATGCGATGAGATTGCAGAGTTTCCATAATAAAGTTTGAATAACTATGAGTAAATGTAGAATATAATAACCATAAACTTGGCCGAATTCAAGCACTTTTATTCTTTGAGTGAAACACGAACACAATTCGAGTGGACAATCATAACACATAGAATTATTTTTTTTTTGTATTTTCTAAAAAATACAAAAACCACTAGTGCAAGCAAAACGCACTAAGCCTTATTGAAAAGTTCTACATAACTACGAAACAAAATAACACATTGTATTCTTGCTAATGATCTTATAAGCACACTCATTAGATGAGTTTGCAAATGTTTATTACGCTGTCTTTACACATGAAAGTAATTGTATTGTAAAAAGTTTATTTTAAAAATGTCGTCGCACAGTAAACGGTCCCTATAGTAAAACTGGAAAAAAATCGAAGTTGTTATGGTAGTTTAATGAAATTTTTGGCACATATCTCTCTTGGCCTACTATTTTCAAAATTGAATTAACATTTTTAGAAATCCTTTTATTTTTCCGGTGCGGGGACAATTAAATACCCAAAATTCCTCAATTTCAGTAATTATTATTTTTTAACTGACTTCAAAAAAAGAAGGAGGTTATCAATTCGTCTGAATGTTGCTTTTTTTATGTTTGTGCCCGCAGAACTCAGTCATTTCTGAACCGATTTAAAATTTTTTTCTTTATTATAAAGGAAATGCTTACAGATTGGTCCCATTTTAAAAGAAGTTCAGAATTTTGACAATTAAAGGGTGTCCCCATACAAAATACGTGTTTTTTACGTGTATTATGAACCGTAAAGAGCACCCTTTTAAAACTTAAAAAAACTGCATATCGCTATAGCTGTCAATAACAGAAATTAAAAAAAAAATAAACTTAAAAATTAAAGGGTGTCCCCATATGTGACGTCAATTTAAATATATGAACCATTGTAGACAATCACTTGAAAATTGGACAGAATGTCTAATATTTATAATCAGAAATTAAATATTTATAATTAAAAGTTAAAGGGTATCCCAATAGTTGATGTAATTTGATGTATATTGCAAAACTTTTGAACCGTAACAGAGAGACGGTTGAAATTTACAAAGAACCTGTAATTCTAAGTCCTTTATAACATCAAGTATATAATTTAAATTTGGAAACTAAAGGGTGTCCCCATAATTAATATAATTTTACTTATCTAGCCCTATCTTTTGAACCGTTATAGATAAACACTTGAAAATTAGACAGAATCTCCACTACTATGTCCCGTAAAATAACATTTATAAATATTTAAAATTATAAAGGGTGTCTTAAAAGTTGATGTAAATTGATGCATATGGCCAAACTTTTGAACCGTTTTAGACATACATTTGAAATTTACAAAAAATCTTCCCTTTAAAATAAGTGTTTAATTTAAAATTTTACATTAAAGGGTTTCTAAGGGTGATATTGTTTAACCTATATGGCCATTATCTTTGGTACCGTTACTTTTTATTGCTGTGGCAGTAATAATGAGTTTAAAAAAATAAAGGGTGTCCTTATATCTGACCTAATTTGTCGTATATGGTTTTATCTGCTGAACCGTTATGGATAGACATTTGAATGTACAGAACGTATATTACTATGTCCGTAATTGATTTGAGTACTATTACTGACAGATTACTTTCTTTTAAATTTTTAGTTTAGAATTGATGCACATATATTTTTTGTATTGTTTTGTAGTCGTTTGTTTTTTGCAAGAATTATTTGAATTTTAGTCTATCATTTTACATACAAAATGATAAGGCGTGATAGTTGTTTTATAAAACATAACCAATCTCTAATTATTTAGGATTTTCGTATACCTTTTTGGAATTTAACATTGTTTTAAATTTTTTAGTATTTTTATTTTTTTAAGTTTTGAAAATACTCATATCCATTGGTATTCAAATAACATTATATGAATAGTAACCCTATTCATATAATTGACAACACTAAAACTTAATTATTTTTTAAGATAAAAAACATATTTATATAAAGATTAATAATAAAACTACAAACAAATTCTATTTGAATTTGCAAACAATTGCAAACAATTTCTTAATCACTAAAATAAGTTTCTGAATCTGAATCAGTGTTAAAAGATTCATCTACTATTATGTAATTACATGAATTTATTTGAACTATTTTTGAATTAATAAATTAATTATTTAGGCTTAAGTTCTTAATTATAAAGAGATAAAGAAAAATTAGATACCAGCAGAATGCATTTCCTAGACAGCTACGTCCGTCATCAGTACTCTTTGTATCAATCTACCCGGTAGTTTCAATTGTTATTAATTTTCTATTTAAACAAACTTATCAAAGAAATAGAATCTGAGAAATTTTAATTTTACATTATATTTCATAGAAGATAGAGCTTTTTGAAATTGTTTTACACTTGTAAACTCTATTTCTTTTTTATATTATACTACCAAGCAAACATTTTTCTTTATTTTAATTCTCTTTATATATTTTCTTTTATTTGAAAATGGTATATATCTGTCTTTATCTCTTTATAATTAAGAACTTAAGCCTAAATAATTAATTTATTAATTCAAAAATAGCTCAAATAAATTCATATAATTTCACAGAGCGGGCACGGCTTTGACATTGTTAACTTCAACACTATTGTGTTAATAATCAAAATATACATTTGTAAAATAAAAAATATCTAATTGTTGTTAATTGCTAACCAAAGGATAGCTAATAGCAAGACAGATATATACCATTTTCAAATAAAAGAAAATATATAAAGAGAATTAAAATAAAGAAAAATGTTTGCTTGGCAGTATAATATAAAAAAGAAATAGAGTTTACAAGTGTAAAACATAATTTCAAAAAGCTCTATCTTCTATGAAATATAATGTAAAATTAAAATTTCTCAGATTCTATTTCTTTGATAAGTTTGTTTACATAGAAAATTAATAACAATTGAAACTACCGGGTAGATTGATACAAAGAGTACTGATGACGGACGTAGCTGTCTAGAAAATGCATTCTGCTTTGCTGGTATCTAATTTTTCTTTATCTCTTTATAATTAAGAACTTAAGCCTAAATAATTAATTTATTATGTAATTACTAATTTCTTAAATATTGTTGAAAGAGCTGCTTGTATTTATTGTATTTCTATTAGATAAAATTAATGGATCAGAAGCAATTAGGAGTTTATTCATTAAATCTTGATTACAATTTTCTCTGTTAGTTTTTCGAGTGTGCTCAAGTCTGTTCTTCCTTAATTGTTTTGTGAAGGCATTCTAAAGCATTCGCCCGTGCACTTACCTTCTATTAGTTCGCCCTAGTTTAAAGCATAGCCTACTATTATCATACATTATCAAATATTAAAAATATCAATTGATAATTTTAAAAATATCAAATATGGATGATTTTTAAAATCATTATACTTAAAAAGTTGGCATAGAAAACTCCTAAACCTTTTTCTATAAATTTTAGTATATATAACAGAAATTAAGGTTATTGATGCATAAAAGTAGTTTTTTTGATTTGCCTATTTTTTTTGGGACCATCGAAGCTGACTATTTTTTTTAAGTACATATTTTGGCTGAAAACTTCACAATTTTTTTTTACAGTGTTCTTATAAATATTTGACTTTTAGGATTTTTTCATTGTTTCTGCTACATTCTTGAATAAAACAAATATAATTGCAAAAATGAAATTTTGATATTTATTTTTCCAAACCCATTTTTTTACTTAAAAATTATGAAAAAATTATCGAAATAATTCGACTTTAAAGCCGTGTTACTTTTTGTAGATGTTACGCACATGAAAAACCAAACCACCTCTGGAGAGGCACAGCTTTCACCCCATATGGATTTTATTGATAAATTCGAAAGCTTTTTTTTATTTTTTCCACTAGACAGTTTACTGTGCGTCGGAGCGAATGGTTTCAAAAATTGCTGAAGTGTTTGCTTTATTTATTTATAAACCAAAATAGAAGTAGAACCATCAGTAGACATCAACAAATATTAATTGTTTTTTTACGAAATCAATGTTCTAAAATAACACCAACTGTCTTTTTAGCGAATATTTAAGGAAAAATATTACTATTATTTTCAAATAGGCATAGATTAAGTTAAAACTATAATTATTTTTTATCCAGTTAATTCTGTTTATTTAAATAAAACTTTTCTGGCAACTCTGTTTACCAATAATTTTGTATGCCAAGGAGTATGACCTCTTAATAAAAATTAGGGTTTGGGATATACTGCATAAATGTATTTAATTCGGAGGTTAAATTTATTTTTTTGAGAATCTTGGCCTCAGATCTAAATTGCGCTTCTGTTTTTTATATGTTTATAGGTGCTTTTTAAAAATTTTGTTGTCTTCTTTACTTTTTAGCAAAGTAGAATAATTAACAATTAGGTATTATTAGGTATTTAACAATGTTTGCTACAATGGACTACGTTTCCCCCCCCCCCCCCCCCCCAAAAAAAAAAAACATCTAGAACAGGTCTGCCAGATCTTTCCAGTATAGAACATTCTAGGCGAATTCGGGCTTGCGAGCGATATGCCAGTATTTATTTAAATATCAACAAGAGCAGTAGTTTTGTATAGTCGACAATTGTTAAGTAGTGTGTGTGTGTGATCAATAAGTGTTATACGAAGCTGAATAAATAAAGTGAGAATAAAATAAAACTAATAATGACGATTAATAGCCCATTCAGGCTGCCACGAAATTAAGTAATTTCGAGCTGAAATTACGAACGAAATCTAAAGTGTTCATACTGGGCTTTTTGACATTTGAGTTAATTTCACAAACAGCTGATCACGTTTAGTTACATTTGTATAATTTAATTATTTTGCAAAAAGCTTTCGCACAACACTTTCGTATTGATTTAAAATATACATGAATATTAAAAACAACACTACAACAAAATTAATGTAGAATTATGTATATATTTGCATTATTTCATTTGGCTTTTAAATTTTTTTCAAACAAAACGGACTTTCAAGGTTGTAAATCTGGTCATGGTTGCAAAAAAAAAGTAGCTTTTTCTACAAAACCAGCGTTGTCTATCGTAATTTCAAGTTAATTTCGACGAAATTAAGTAGAATGAGTTAATTTCGGCAATGGTAAAATGTATGCGAAATTACGTAATTTCAACTTGATTTCGGCCGAAATCACGAAATGACTTAATTACGTGGCAGCCTGAACGGGCTATAAGTGAAACGCAACAATATATATTTTTTACTTACTCCTTTTGGTTTTAAAACCAAAACTAAAAAATACATTAAAACAATTATTTATTAATTTTTTGCATACTTTTATTTGAAATGTTATTTTTAACAATTTTTTTTTAAACATTAACAATTGTTATTTTTATTTTTTAAATTATCAGCATTTGTATATTATTTTTTCTGTTTTTTATTAGACATATTTTGAAATATTATTATTATTTATTTGTTCTTACATATATTTTGGTTTTATTTTACTTTGGTTTTATATTACTTTTTATTTTTATTTTTTTGTATTTTTATTTTTATTCGTTATTTATTAAAAATTTCATTAATATTAGCATTAAACTAATCTTAATGTTTTTGTGAAATGTTAAATTTATTTATTTTTTATTCAAATGTAAAGTAAAATTAAAATTATCAATTGTGTTATGGCGAGCTACATATGTATATTTGGATTTGATTAATTTAAAGCGAAATACAATCCCACAAATAATTGTGTGTTAAATAAATTATTTAATAATATATTTTTATTGAGATTTTTTCATTAGTTTTAAATGCTGTTTTTGGTTTTTGTTTTATCGTAGTTTAGACTGTGAGTATTTGTGTTTTTGTTTTTGTTTGTAAGTGCAGCAAATTAATAAAATTACAAAGCTTTCTTTAAATGGTTTTTGTTTTTTTTTTTTTTGTTAATAATATTTTTATTTTATTTATAATAATAAAAAAGTATTTAATCTATCTAAACAGTTAAAACATTTTGCCTAATTATTTTTATGTTACTTATTTTGTCAGACTACGTTCTGAACGATTTAATGGGTTTTCTTAGGATGAGTTTGTGTTAATGTGAGTGTAAAGTTTTCTTAAAAAAATTATTTTTTTTATATATTTTTGTAAGTAAACATGATTTCATCAAGGTTCACAACATCCAGAGTTTTTCTATTATGATTTTTGTTTCTTTTAGTTTAAATATTATATTTTTAGCCTTTTTCTATAAAATGTGTATGACTTTTATTTTTATTATTTTACGTATTCAGTTAAAAAAATTAATCAAAGTTATATGATTTTAATTATGAATATTTGGCAGAATTTTTCAGATACCATTTCATTTTTTTAAGTTTAAAAATTGTGGTAAATTTTAAATTTTTCGTTGGCATAATGTGCAGCTAGATTTTTAATTGTATTTTAAAAATATATGAAGGAATTTTGTTTAAAAATCTAAATTATATATATTTTTAAACATGTTTAGTTAACATAATTTAATTAAATTAAATGAAAAATATCAACACAGACAAAAATGATTTCCCAATTTAGAGGATACTTTCAATTAGTTTTAGATCCAAATTCAAATAAATTTTTAATTAATTCAATCATTTGTTATATTCTCTTTTAATTAAGAATACACTTGGTCTATATTGGGACAATTTCTATATTTTCTCTTTGGAAATAAGTTTTCAATTATTCCCAATATTGCTCAAAAGTAAAGCGACTTATTTTGGTCGTCGAAAGTAAAAATCCATGTGTCAAAATAACAAAAAAAATAAAATAAAAATGTATCTATATTTGGAACACCCTACTCCCTAGGTAAAGTAATATCCATTTAATTCATTTAATCGGCTTTTGATTTTGTTCGAGCAAACTATCAATCTATTTTGTAATTTAAATTTTTGTCGATTAATCGTTAAGGTTTTTAAATTACTCGAATTAGTCGCGCATATTTTAAAAAGTTGTATCCAATGAGATAAGACAACCATACAAAATCGATTAATAAAACATTTCATTAATGACAACTTGTAGATGATTTTAAAAGTGATTTATTGATTTGTTTATTTTACTTAGAAAATTATTTGATATTGACATTTCATTTCTTACTCCAATACGCAGAAAAATATTTTATCATAAATAATATGATCTGATTTCATAGCTTTTTGGTAATATTAAATATGAATTAGTTGCCGCAGTAGACTAGTACGTAATACGCTAGTCTATTAGTCTGGGGTTATCGATTGGTCGATTGACTGATATAAATTGTTAGAGTTACTTTTTAATCGAAATTTGCAATTTTTCTTACTCCAGCAAATAATCGATCTAAAATTATACGATTAATCGAGCGATTAGAATATGTGACCCGGCCTATGAATAGGTAGCTTATGACTCAAAAAAAATTGTTCCACTTTTTGTTGTTATTGTTGCATTGTTTATCTTTAACAGCTAATTTTTGGAAATTTTGTTTTTGAGTCTTAAGCCACCTTTTCCCTTGACCGGGTCACATATAGTAACACTAGATAATGGTTTATAACTAACAAGTCTGCGTGTTTTAGGTTATCTGCCTCTTATCAGCCTGATATCCCATCCACAGAAACCCTATGGATGATAATAGAGCGGAAGATTAAAACGAAAACACATTCAAAATTAAATTAATTAGAATCAATTAAAAAATTAAAATAAAAAAAACACATTTCTTAACAGCATCATAGCATTGGTTAGTTACATACTTCATTATATAGAAAAAAACTTGTTAATTTATTTGTGCAAAATTTATTTTAATACAATTGTAGAGAATAAAAAAAAAAACCCAAAAAGAGAAGATGAATTTGATATCTTTATTATCAAAGAGATACACTTTACAGCGATCTGTATTCTATGTTATTTTTATAAGATCGATTTCAAGAGGCAAGGCAACACGATCTTTTTGCACAAATATGACGGGAATTAAAATCGATTCAAGTGCCCGAATCTAGACAGAAAATTCGGCCATTATAATGATTTCTCATATTTTATATAACTTCTGAAAGTGAAGAGTAATTTTGAGTATTAATGGAAAATACATTTTAAGATATTGTAAAAAAAAACCTGAAAAAGTTTTCCAAGTTAGTTGCACTAAAGATTCAACTCCTTTTCTTTTTACATTGTATATTCATAATATTATTTTTATTTATATAATTTTTTTTTCTGGGTTTCTATTAAAAAACAGAATGACTAACAATAAAACTTTCTTAATTTAAGGCATTACAAATAAATTTTGACCACATTTTTAAATTAGCGAGAAAGAAAAAAAATATTTTTTTAAGTGTTTAATAATTCGGCGGAATTTTGTTAACCTTGTTAAAACTAAATTCGAATTTTGTATTTATATTAATTTTTTTTTTCTTCTTTATTATAAATTTTCAATGGTTTTCTATAATGAAAACTTTATAACACACTAAACTTAAAAGTATTTAATTATTTAAAATAATTTTTTAACAATGTTTTTGTTTTAACATCTGCGACGTTCATTTAAATATGTATTTTAATTTAAAGCTCGATTTGTTTTCATTATACAAAAAACAAAAAACTTATATTTTTCTACTAAAACAGGGATGTTAGGCCTTTTTTTTAAAAATCGTTAAATTTGCAAAATAAAATCGCGAGAAATGTAAAATGTTAAAAGCCCCTGGCGTTGATAAAACCAGTAACAAGATGTTAATTGAGTTGCCCCGTGTAGCTCGCAGAATTGTTCTTTTTATTTTTAATGCTATTTTACGTTTTGAGTACTTTCCCACAGATTGGAAGGTGTCCTTGGTTACCATGATTCCTAAACCAGGAAAAGACCACACAAAAATTGAATCATACAGACCTATAAGCCTTTTGTCAAATATGTCAAAGCTGTTTGAGAGGATGTTAATAACTAAGCTTAACCCTATTCTAAGCGTCAAAGGATGTATTCCAAACCATCAATTCCGCTTCAGGAAAAAACATAGTACGATCGAACAAACTCACAGGTTAGTCAATATTGTTAAGAAGACATTTGAAGAGAGAAAATACTGCTCTGCGCTTTTTATCGACGTTTCTCAAGCATTCGATAAGGTATGGCATGAAGGCCTAATATATAAGCTAAAACTGAATTTGCCCGTAAACCTATATAAGCTGCTAGATAGTTATTTAACCGAACGAAAATTTATTGTGAAAGAAGGAGATTTTTTGAGCTCACCCCAGCCAATCGAAGCCGGAGTTCCCCAAGGTAGTATATTGGGGCCCTTTTTATACTTATTGTATACTTCAGACATGCCAACTAGTAACCGAGTTCACACATCGACATTTGCTGACGACACAGCTTTTTTGAGCATTCACGAAAGACCCGAAGTAGCATCGCGATATTTACAAGACCACATATCCAATTTAGAAAAATGGTTGAAGAAATGGAGAATAAAAGTGAATGAACAAAAATGTACTCACATAACTTTCACACTGCGCAGAAAATCTTGCCCCCCTATTCGGATAAATAACCAAACGATACCTCAACTTTCAGACGTCAAATATCTCGGCATACATCTTGACCGGCGCCTTACATGGAAACGGCACATAGAAACAAAGTTAACAGAAATGAAGTTGAAAGCAGTCCAACTAAACTGGCTAATTGGCAGAAATTCTACTCTAGCTTTAGACTGCAAACTTTTATTATACAAGTCAATTCTAAAACCAATATGGTGTTATGGCATTCAATTATGGGGCACTGCCTCAGCTACCAACGTAGAAAAAATTCAAAGGCGCTAAAATAAGATTCTACGTATTATTACATCTGCTCCCTGGTATATAAAAAATTCGAACATCCATAAAGATCTAAACGTGCCATCAGTTAAAGCAGAAATAGCGAAACTTGCCATAAGGTATTTAAAGAAGCTTGAAACTCATCCGAATCCACTGGCCCGTAACATACTAACTGAACCTGTTTACATTCGACTAAGAAGGAGCGACACTGCTTCTCTCATCCGTACATCAGAGGGATAACCCACAAATTACAGTAACCGTGAAACATACATTTTTTTGTCCAGCACTGGTTGGACTTAACAAGTATATTTTTAGACTTAAGATATGAGTAATTATTGATAGTTCAATTATATTGAAGATACAAAAAATAAAAATTGCGAAAAAAAAATAAATCTGTACATATAATAAAACTGTAACAGGACCGTGTCTGTATGTAGATGAAATATTTTATGAAACTTTTGTTGCTGGTGCAGATATTAATCGATATAGAATAAAACACGATTTTTTGTCTGTGTTCGCATTACGTAAATATTATTGTATGAATTTTAATTGTATGAGGAGATACCTTAGTAACTCTGTTCAACTATAGGATGGAGAAAAACAAAAAAACTTGGCATCACTTTTTAGTTTTGTGAACGAGACAATACTGGAATTTTGTATAAAACCTATGTTGCAACATCCCAAGTAATGAACCAAATAAGCGTATCTCTATACAAAGTAATATAAACCACATCTTCAAGCATGTAAAGGTAAGTAACTTGGTGTGAATTACTTTCAAAACAAAAGGCAAATAAAATAAAATATTGTTGTTGATGTCGCGAAGGACAAAGGGGACAAAGTCGTACATTAGGCCAAAAATTAATTTTGAGAAATGTAAAAATTTAAGCTCGACAGAGAACAAAATTCTGCATCGTATAGTGAATTTTCAAGGCTTTTGCTTGAGATTTTGGGACACTGTTAAAATCAGGAAAATTGAGTAAAACGCATACGTTTTTATTGACTTTATACGATTTTGAGAGGTTTGCAATATATTTTTTGTAGCTAAACGAATAAAGATTTTATAAGGCCATTCGCAGCTACTTATATTAATTTTTAGAAAAATGTTATTTTAAATTTTTATGATAAAAAATTTCTTTCGAAATTAAAAAAAGGATTTTTTTGTTCAATTTTTTGTAAAATTTAAAAAGTGAAAAGGTTTTTGAGAGTGCCGGGCACAGCTAGTTCTGAATAAATAACTTATTCTCAGATAAAATAAATACTATAAATAAACTACAAAAATTATTTTTATTAATATTCTTCTCTTCGACATAAAAGCTTAAAAAATTATATTTATTAGAAATTAGCAAAAAAAAAAAATTTTTTTTAAATTTTTAACAATTCACATGAAAGTTTCGGGGGTGTGATTGGAAGGATACATGCCCATACAAACTTAAACATTTTAATTTTATTGTATTAAAGCGTATGTAATCTATTTCTTTTTATTATAACATATTTTTGCAAATAATATTTTATGTCACCGCCCACAAAAGTGGTAGGGGCGAAAAATAACATTTTAGAATCTTCAGGGTCCAAGTTTAGGTTTTGGAACATTCGCTGACTATAAAAGTTGCGTTTGCTAAACAAAAGTATAGGAAAACTTTAATTGTTCAGAGGTGGGATTAGTTCTTCTAAGGGGAACTTTTATCTCCTTTCTTATTTTTCAGCCTATGACAATAAGAGATTTTTCTGCCAAGTTTTAATAATCTGGGGGCACTCAGTTAACTTTCAGAGCCAATATAAGCTAAAAAAAAATAATATCCGGCTTTGTCCCTATGTGCGACATCGGACGGGTACTGCTAGTTAAGAATATATTCCAAAAATTTATACTTAGTATATTCGGGTTCGTATTATAATAGAATTGAAAGATTATTTTTTTTTTTAATTATGCATTTTAGTGCCTATGGTATGCTAGAGTTGGCTTTCTTTAGTACAAAAATGAATATGGCAGACTGCACACAGTCTTTGCAAAAAAAGAACCCAAAAATAAACTTAATTTAAAGAAATTTTAGAAAAAAAAAGACGTGGCTAGATCCAAACATAAAATATCTGGGAAATCATAGTGCCCAAAATCTTTGTGCTTTGTGCTTATAAACTCACGGTTATTGACGCATGGAAAACTTTCCGACGCAGTTCGTGTAGAACTCACAAAAATCATATCATAGATATTCTTCAAGCTCCTTTTTAACAAAGGAGGCCCAACGCATTACTAATATGTAATTCATTTTTGATTTCAGTTTGTTTTAAGAAATGCGGCTATAATAATGCACCAACCTAAAAAACGCTTGATGTAAGGGGTTATAAAATAAAAATACATACAACGTTTACGATAAAACATTTTGAAGAATTATTTTTAAATAAAGAGCCCTTCTTCACTAGCCTTTAATTTGAACAAAACATAAATATGACACCGGCAGAGCAACGAAATTGTTATTGGTGGCATATACGCGTTTATGTCATTTTTTGTTTGAACATAATTGAATTGTTGAACATAATTTTCTGTTTTCCAACAATGTTGTTTCAATACTTACTGCACAGCAGATAGGCGTATTACGGTTAATAAACAGATGGCGCTGTTTGGAAATAATAATGTCAAACTAAAATACAACAATAAAGTCATGGTCATGTCATAACATAGTTCTTATAACATATGTTTTAACAACCATGTCAAGACTTGGAAAAAACATTAACATTTGCTGTCTATATTTAATACTAACATGGCGTTAGTGGTAATTATCTTTCTATGTGTAATGTAGACTGGAGGTAAGGTTCCATCGAGTGATTTTGTTTGGGGGAGCTTCAAATATTAGTTTAAATAAAATTTACTTGACTAAAGATTCGTCCAACAATAGCTGAAGAATTTGGTAAGAACCTAATAAAAATTATTTGGAAAAGGCTGGTTTATTAAATTTTTTTTGATTTAAATCTCATGTTTCCAGAATACATTGAAATCAAAAACATTTTCGTTAAAACTTAGAAATCTTATTTTAAGTCAAATACTTTGAAACAGTTTTGCGAAAAACTATGCTTTGTTTTTTGAATTCGCCTTATTTTTCTAATTCGCCCTGTATAAATATGCCTTGTTTTTATAGTTATTTTCTATCTATGTATATTTTCCCCCCGGGGGTAGCCATTGTCATTGCAGTACGTTCTCAAATGCCTTGACGCGGTGCTCACGGTATATCGTGCCTCTTACACAGGGCACGTTATCGAAGGGTGCGCCGTTACTACACAGTGGGGGCGCTAGTCTACGTCTTTATTTCACTCGATGGTAAGACCACCGTCGAGTAAGGGCTCACGGCTAGGTATCGATGTACATAAATCTTGAGCACATCTATGTATATATATACATATAATAAAACAATAACAGGACTATTTCTGAACATGAAATATTTGTTGAAAATTTTGTTGCTGGTGCAGTTAGTTATCGAAATGAAATACAAAACAGCAATTTTTAGAATTTTTGTCTGTCTGTATTCGTATCACATAAAACTTAGTGAAGAGGTACCTCAGTTCCTCGGTAAATATATATAATATATAATTTCTAAGAGAAAATAGAGAAAAATTAGTGAAAGTGCACAATTGTTCCGATTCAATGGTACTGCAAATTAGGCCGCACCTTTTAATTTAGTCAGCGGGAAATTTTTAACACTATATACAGAATTCTACAATAATTTTAGAATTTTTTACGAAGCCTATGTTCCTGAGGTGTGGATTACTTTCAAAGCAAAATCGAACAAAATATTGTAAAGATGCTGCTGGTCAAAGCTAGTGTTATATAAAATATAAATGATGCTAGAAAATCGTCAGAAATAAACGTTTTAAAAATAAAAAACTTCAATCACCAATCAGTGAAATTTACAATAAAAAAACTCGTCGTAATCTAACACCCCTGAAGTGAAATGAAAACAAAAAGTGACTTTATACACCGAGGGTGTAACTAATAAGGGAGAAGAGCAGGAGCCTTTTTTTTGTTTAACAGTTTAATCCAATTATATAATTATCTAGCTGATATTTATTTGTAGAGTTTATTTGTTTTGAATTAATGAATAACTGAATAAATTTAAAATAATTGTAATTAGTTTATTTATTCACCGTAAAGACTTATTTAGTTGTTTTGTAATTTTGTGTTAAAATGAATATTGCTTTTTGTCAATGAATATTCCTGCATTTAGTTTTTTTTTTTTGTTTTTAATTTATTGACTGAAAAAACGTTTTTGGTTTACTTTAAAAATTGGTGTTAAGCTTTTTTTTCTTTAATTCTGTTTTATTTATTTAAATTAATTATTTATTTAAATGTATACATCTAAGTTTGTATGTATGTATATAGATACTTTTCGGGCGTTTGAAATATTTTTTAATATTTTGTTTGAGATTACTTAAATTTATAATTAAGTCCTTTAAATCGTACTGAATTGTTGATTCAACATGTACTTGATATTGAAGGTAAATTATCATTTATTTTTTTTGGTATTTCATTCGTTTAAATCTAATGTAATTTATTTAGCTTTTTTAATCTAATGTCATATATATATTTATTATGGACACATTACATTATGCAATAAATTTTTGTTGATAAAAAAAGAGGCAAAATACATAAACAGGGTTTATTTTTATGAAGATCTTAAGTTAATTGGCCAATAACTTTTTTGAGTTTGATAGTAAAAATATGCTGACGGCAGACTTCCTACGAACGTTGCGAAACAAGAAGCTGTACCATGCTCAAGCCATTTTGTAGCCTTTTCTTAAGTATATTTTTTTCGCTCCTACTTTTAGGAAAATAATAAAAATGGTCGACAAGAATTAAAATCGTCTAAAGAAGACTATTTAAATAACATGTAGGCGACATGTACATTAGGGATACAACTTTTTTACAATTTTTGAAAATATCAAAATGGCCATATCCATATCATGTAGTGCATAAAAAAACAATAAGAACTGCGTCTTTAGATTTTCGATATCGTTAAAAAAGGTTCCGCGTTAAATGATAAATAAAAGCAGGCGCTGTCACTTTTGATATCCAAAAATTGTACAATACTCCAATTTGTAAGTTTGTTGTGCATTAATTTTATAATAATCGAATTTAAACGTTTGTTTTTGTTCAACTTTTTAAAATGTCTTTTAAACATAGCGAAATTGTAGTTCGGAAAAAAGCGGATAAGTGGACCCAAAATTTTGAAAATTCAGAAAATAAATGTAAAAATATTCCAAGTATCAATATTTCGTTATGTGAACTGAACCAACAACATTTGGTTTTCAGACCATTGTTACAATAAAAATGACTTCGAAGCCTTAAACAAATCGTTATCGGGCTTTACTAATGCTCAGAAATGCTTTCTAAGACATTCAGTGAAAGATGAATCAAGAATTCCAAAAACACAACGCAGCAACACTTGTGCGGAACGCGCCATCTAAGTCGTACAAGATATTTTCCCCCAATGCAAATCAACTCGAACTCTTAATCTTAAGTTCATTTCACTTAACAGAGATAGTTTTTAAATAAGAAATGTAAATAGTTAAATAATTATAAAATAAAAAATTTTTAAAAAATAAAAAATAAATAAAAATAAAGGGCTTTCAGAAATCGGCTTTGACGCGGAACGTTTTTGTTTCGGAATGACCTGAGGAAACATTTTTCGGTTTCAGCACAACATCGGCTACAGCGTGCTGATAGGGTCTTATTTTGGTTGTACCCCTAATGTACATTCTTAAAAAAAGTAGGTATGTACTATCAAAATACATACTTCCCACAGTGTTATTGGTCTCCACCAACATGAAAAAAGTTTATTTCAGCCAGATAGAGCTACAACTCACATTGATAAAACTACAAAAATTTGTGGCCGAATCTTGTGGAGTATCAAGGTTCTGAGCTGGCTATTATTTAGTCAAGATCTAAATTCTATACAGTCTGTGTGAGTAATAGTTGAAATGGGTAATAGAAATTCATCCTCAAACTACAACTGCAAAACTACAAAGGAAAAGAAGCACTATTTTTTGCCAGTCAGTGCCAAAGGTGATATAACACAATATTAACTTAAGCTTTGCATTTAGGGTACCAAAAAGAAAATACATAAGAAAGTTGATCTAAGTATAGATGAAAATATAATAAAAGTAAATAATAGGTTGGTGAAAAAGAAATCCTTTATTTTTCGGTAGATGGCTTTAGTGATCGATAGTGATCTCGCAAGGTAACAAGCAATCAAACAATTTCAAATTTATGTTCGTTGTCAAGGTTATATTTCACACTAAAAAAGTTCTTTTTGTTTGATCTATTCAGTTGTAAGTTACAGGGTGTTAAAAATGGACGTCAACAAAGAGAAATTTCGGTACATTTTTTCTTTGATGAAGGCGAAAACGCAAGCCAGGCGGCTGAAATTATGATTGGTGTTTATGGTGTCGATACTGCAACAGCTAATTACAGCTAATTTTTGATGTTAGAGATGCACCTCGCACAGTCAGGCCCGTCTTCGAAAATGTCGAAAAAAATCGTAGAAATAATCGAAGTTGACCGGCATATTTAGTAATCGTAAAAAAATTTTAAACCTTTTCTGTAAAGTTGGATTTAACAAGAAGTTTAATGTTTGGGTGCCATACCAATTAACACAAAAAAACATGATCGAATTTCCGACAAAACTTTCAAAGTGATAAGAAATTGGGATCAAAAGAAGATTGTGAAAATCGATTAATAGAGTATTGCGCCAAAAAGGGATGTCTTCTATGAGAGAGGCATTATAAAACCTACCTTTAATGTCTACAAATTACACAACAAAAAGGTGCGTATTTGAACTAAATCGGACAATCCGAAACATTTTAATAAAGTCATGAATTTTATGCAACAATAATGAATTTGTTTTTCCCCAACCTAATATAAACAAACAATTTTTGATGATTTGAAAAGGCGTTAGATTATAGAGTAATAATAATAATAAGGTGGAGAAACAGCACACTGCTACTTAGAAGATCTAATGTGCATTCTACCAGGTGCTACAGCACCTTATCCAGACTTGCTCTTCTGAGACCAGCACCTACTGAAAGATAGGGATATATTTCAGTAGTGCTTGCCAACTGGTTATATCGTCTGTAAATTATTATATAAAGCTCTAAAGTTTTCTCGTCGTAATTACAAAATAGAAGATTTAAGAGTAGGGATGCTAATACTCTCACTTGGTATTATCTGTTTGGTATTATCTGTTTCGAGGTTCTGCAAACCGAGAATAGGTGGCACAACCTAAATACTATTGACATGTGCCTTTTTGGAGGCTATAATCGGCATTCCCGACACCAAGTTTAGATGCGGTAGCCCAATGATACGCCCGGCTCAAAGATAATCGATATCTGAAACCATAAAAACATAAATAAGTGCTCCGTGTTCTATACTGGAATGACGGAAATAAATATGTATAAATAAATAATTACAAGTTATACATATGTTTTATCCTCTTTACTTTAAGACATGACAGTTTTAATGCGATTTTGGTCATACGCCCCAATTACCAGCTTCGTATGTCTTAGTCTGCAGAGATTAAACCAGTGATCCAGATTTGATCCAAGTTCATGTTTGTATAAAATTTGACGATAGCAATTTAATCTGGCACTCTGCCATCAGCCTATTTCAAAACCCTGAAGAACGGAATAATCGAAGAAACTTGGGCTAAAATTGTTAGTCAATTATTTTCCAGCCTTATATAGGTTTTATAAATATTTTTGTTAGAGGGTTCAGTAATGTGTTCACAACTCTGTATGTGTATGAATGAAAAATGCTTTTGAATGATGTATGTGTGCCTGCAATTGTGTGTGTAATTTTGTCTATGATTGAAAAATGCTGTTGCCTTCTTTTAAATAATTTGTATTAATTTTTCCATTTACTATTTAATTAATTTATATATTTTTAAGTTGCGTTAAAAAGATTTTTTAATTACTTTTTACATCTTTTTTTTTTTGTTTTTTTTTTTTGGTTTGTTCGTGATTCCTATACGCGTTGGCAGTGTTTTCATTGAACAAATATCCAAAAACTTGAAGCTTTTTATCTGTTGCTGTATAGTAGTGTATTGACAGGATTTTAAATCTATGCATTCATTATTTTTTTTTTTTTAAATAGTCAGTAAACATATAAAAACGGTTTTTAATAAATAGTATTTTAAATATATTAAATAATTAATTAATGTTGTATTTAGTTTCTTTCCTTCCTTAATATATATAAAAATTAAACTCGTATTCATAAATTTAATAATATAATTGCGATGTGGTTGTGTTTTACGATTTAATTATTTACAAAATATTTACATTCACCTTTGATTAAAAACAAAACCTTTTGTTAATGCAGTTCTATTCCATTTAAAATTGATATTGAAGAATAGCTAAAATTTTATAAATTCATTTGATCGTTGCGAGCGATACAAAACTCTTCTCTGAGTAAATAAATATTTTCTTTAAGTCTTTTTGATAAAAGCTGAAAAGTTAAAGATAAGTTTCCATTTGTTTAGCTTCTTAATAGTGCTGGCAAAGTATTGAGTAGTTGGTATCGAGTACTGAGTATTTAATATTTTTTTTTTGAGTACTCAATACTCTAAAGTAATTACTCGATACTTTTAACGTTATACTTTTAGAAACAAATTAAATAAAAAATTTTTCGAAATCTTTAAAACTTTGATTAACAGTTAGTTTCTATTATGTAAACAAAAGTATTGAGTACCCAATTGATAAGTATTTTTCTTCGAGTTGATTGTACAAATGCAAAACAATCAGCTGTTTGAAAGTAAACAATAGAAAATTAAAAATTTATATGTTCTTATGATCACAAAAGTGCATAAAAACTGTTATTTAAAAGTTTTATCATAAATGATTAATAAACTAAACTTCCAAATTATATTAGGAAATGCGACACTACAATCAAATATTTGTGTTTTTAAGTTTTACTATATACGAATCCAAACAAAACACTTTGACATAATGTTTTGGGATATAAAGTTGGTTTTTTGTGTTCCCGTACTTTCGTTCATTTTTGTCTCTAAGAGAGCTTATTTTTGTTTTCTCTCATTTTACCGAACTTTTCCCAAAAAGTACGGGATCGCACCTAAAAGTAGCAGAAATTGCCAGCACTACTTCTTAAGAAGGATGTTTAATGCAGCAAGAGGTACTGTTATGGATGTTGATAAAAAAAATTAACAAGGCATGATTGTTTCTCTATAGAGCCTCAATAAATTACGAATTTACAACCCTGTGTTAGTTCGGTTAACAAAATTTTAAAAAAATTACAACTCATCAGTAGCAGTTGTCTTTTAGACAACTCAACTTTGAGTTGAGTTGTAAATCGTAATAGGGGCATTAAAGTCAGTACTTCTCTCTTGGTGTACAAACTGGAAAGTCAGGGGTAGTATTACTCACTAACGCCGTACTTTTGGCAACCGTTACCTCAGAATAATACTTCGCATCTCAAATAGAGATGAGCTTTCGGAAGCAGGTCTAATACCTCTTGAAATAGAAATACATAGACATAAATGGCATAATCTTAATTAAGAAATGATAACATGGTCGGCATGATAGCAGATCACGCACCTCATGGCACCATCCATAGAATCTGAAATGAACATCCTAGGCATATCTTGGAATGAAGTTAGTTAAAGCACATAATCAGGTTTGCTCAAAAGTCCATCGCTCCCATGGGAGTTAGAGAGAGATCACATATATAAGAAACATATATAAGAAAACCAATCTTGTGATATTTTGCAATGATATTCCTATTAGGTAGGCCATTTTTGGAGTGCGTCGGTGGTCTACTAGGTAGTGCTACTCTATTAGTCCTGGGGTTGTGGGTTCGATGCCCACCGAAGACTCCAGTATTTTTCACTACAATTTGTCAGGACGTTCTGAAAGGTATTTGTATATAAACAGGGTAACCTAAACTGGTTTACTTCGTTAGTGGCAGATCATATAAGCTGCAAGCATCAAATGGCTAAATAAAAATCTGTAGAAAAACCTGAAACTTAGCGCAAATTGTGTGTGAATGACCAACACACTTGTTAACATAAGTTTTCAGACTACGGACACACAAATATTAAATGTGGATGCTGTGTAGACCTTACTCTGAGACAAGTGTTAGTAATTACAAGAGGCTCTGTGATGAGAAAGAAGGTCGACATTTATCAGTCGCTAGTCTAAGATCACTACAGCAGTCGAGAGTAAAAGGCTAGTGAGAGCACGAGACTCAAGTAATTTACAAAATCCAAGATTCTTGTAAATTACCAGTTAGGTACCAGAAAATCATTGCGGAACGAAGGGAGTCGAAAAGTTTGTGATACGCCTTTCAGTATTCATTCTTTGTAAAACTTTAGCCACTTAGTTAACGACCATTGGGTCAGTACAGAACATCACAGAATTACGATCTCTAAGTTAAGCATATAGTTGTTGGGTTCTGGGGCTCAATTCTTGTTATAAGCTCTTATATACATGTATATCGGTGAGTTCTAGCGTAATAAATAAAACCTTTAAATTCGAGTAGATCACAAGGAACCTGGAATAAGGTACGGATTTGAAATATCAGAAATCTCGTAGCATAAGTAGCTTTGATACACTTGAGATAATTAGATCGAAGATATTTTCTCTTTTGAAATAAGAAAAAAGAAGATAAAATATCGTTTATCAACAAATTGGCATGGTGCCATGGTAACGACTAACTAGTCCTAGAGATGAAAACACTATGGCCGATTTTGTTTTTGGGGGTGACTTTTTTTAAATTCATATTTTTGGAATGACTGTTCGGCGTTTTGATTAATGCTGCTAATATTATTATAGATCTCGGAAAGAAGAGAGAGAAACGGTCATATTTCAGTTAGCCAAGGTGCAAGTAAGGATGGGGAATGTGTGTTATTGTTAGAGATAGGGCCGTCATGGCAGTTGCTGATGTAAATTTTAACTTTATCTTTTGAAGTAATATATTTATCAAAATCATTTTTATTATGAAGAGTAATGCTTAAAGACACTGTAATTTGGAATAGAACTAATGGCTTAAACTTGTTTCTTAACTGTTTTTTTTTTTATTATTATTTTAACTCTGAAGCAATATAACTTTTTTTGCTTCAGTTTTTTTAAATTATTTTAATGAAGCAACTGAATTAACAGCAATTGATTTGAATAATTGTAAGGTGTTTGGGTGTGTGTGTATGTTAGATTTTTTTAACGAATTGTGACATTTTTTACAATTATTTTTTTTTTAATATCTTCGTGTTTTTTTCAGTTTAGCAATAGTTTGGTTAGGTTTTTTTTATTTTATTTTTGAGTTTATGTAAATTATATAACAGTTGTTTTAAAAAAAAAATTCACATGCATTAATGCAAAAATTTTAGAATTTATGTTAATCATTTTAAGTTCAGTAAAGCTGATTTTGATACTCAGTTTTGGTTTTCTTCTTTTCTAAAAAATATTTAAAGCCAACAATTTGGCCTTTTTTATTTTCAAACAATTAAATGTTTTTAGCGTTTCATAAGCAGGCTTTAGATTTGTGTTTACATATGTATGTGTATGCTTTCTTTGTAAGTTTTCGTTTTGTTGTTGTTTACAAGATGCTTTTACATTTTTTACCGTAGCTGTTAAGTTTAATAAAAAGCTGTACAATAGGTTTTTCGCATGTTTTAGTATTGATATAATAGGCTTGTTTGCAAAAGTTTTTGTAATTTTAGTTTTAGTTTTTTGTTGTTGTTGTTCATAAATGCTTCTTTTTTTCGCTAGATCTTGTATTTTCATTTAGTATTAAATATTCTATACTATGCTATTTGCTTCATTTAGAATTGAAAGTTCTTAAAACAAAATTTTTCTAGTTTTCTAGATTTGTTAAATGGTTTTGATTTACAATCATTTTTTCTATTCGGTAGAGTATTTGTCATATTTATCAAATTAAATTAAGTTTTCTTGTTTAATGTGTAGCTTACCTTACTAATGGTTCCCAATTGCTTATATCACACCATCTAAATTTGTATGTTAAGTGTTTTTTTAGGATGTTTTATTGTTTAGAGTTTTAAGTTTTGTTTAGTTAGATCATTAATTTAGAATCATCAATTAGTTGAATTTGGGCCCAAGTTAACATAACATAACATTAGTAAATAAAGAAAAGGAAGAGTGTTATTAAATGAAACAAAAAAAAAACATTGATTAATAAATTATTAAATTAACTTCAACTCTACCCACCTTCTCATCGTAATCAATCCACTAATGTAATAAATTATAAAAATATGTAAAAAAAAGAAATAAATAAATTTTATAATTTTTTTGTTTTTATATTCATTGTTTTATAACTTGGTGTTTGCTCACAGTGGTACAAATTTAGCAGTAGTTTCTGTAGACATTTACAATGATGTAGTAAATGATTAGCACTCAACTGATGTTTATACGAGTAAAATGTAATGCAATGTGGCGAGTTAAGTTTTTAGGCTCTTTTTTATATTTTTTGTGCGTTTTTTTTGATATTAAAAAGTTTTTGCTCCAACTCTTTATTTATTAAGAAAAAAGTTTAGATGTTATTTCAAATTTTTACACCAGAATATTATATAGTCTATCATACATGTATCAAAATAAGGAGAACAAAATTAAAATGTACATACTCACACGTGATTGAGCAGTGAGTGAGCTTTTCGGTACGTTATCTTCGAACAAAGTGTAGTGGTTCATAACGCCACAGTGCAAAACATTGACAATGTATATTTTGCCTCCGACAAGTATTAGTAAAGCAATAAACAAGCAATCAAGGCATCAGTTTTAAAGTTGATGTATTGTTTCGAAACTTCGCATATGTGTACATGATTTAAATACGGTAGCACAAATGTATACAGTCAGCCATATTTTATTTTATCTTTATAATCTTTAAAGTCATATAATCTTTAAAATCTTATATCTGATATTTATAATCATTGATCTTCTATAATGCTATTGTATGCTAACAATTTATTTTATGTTTTAAATGTTTTATTTAAAAAAAAAGTCAAGTGCGACTTAGACTCACACATGTAGGGTTCCGTACTACTGTTTAGTACAATTTTAAAAAATCAAGTTGTTAATTTTTTCATGTCTTATGAGGCAACCTTTAATTTTAAAATTAAATTTATATTCACGAAAATTTCATCACTATTGGAACACACTTTAAATTTTAGTGATAGATGTCATAGCGGCCAAGGTAATACACTTTCTATAAAAATAACAGGCACTGATGGACCACCCTTTAGTCATTTGTAAATGTTGTAGCGGCCAAAGAACAACATCTACTGTAAACAATTCAAGTCATCTCTCTGTCGGAACACCCTTTAATTTTTTTATGTTTTATAGCGGTCATGGCGTTTCTCTTTCTATGAGTATATCGGAACACCCTGTAATTTTTAGTAATCGTCATAGCGGCCGTGGCAACACATCGCATTTTCTGTGCAAATTATAAGAGTCTACCTATTACAGTTCACAAAATAAGGCGTTATACATGCAAATCACGTCACTGTCGGAAAACCCTTTAATTTGTACTGTTTTTATAGGGGCCATAGTAATACACAATTTTTGAAAATTTCAAGAGTCTATCTATTATGGTTCAAAATTTAGGCCATATACATGCAAATCCCACCACTATCGCAACACCCTTTAATTTTTAGATTTATTTTTTTTTTTACTTGTTTATTTAGCGAACTAAGTTTTAATTACTATTTGTAAATCTTTAGTCTATTCTTCCTACAGTTCAAGAAATAAACACATATTCGTGAATAACACCTCTCTATCGGAACACCCTATAAGTTTTAGTATTTGTTGCTATAGCGGCAATAGCTATACATAATCTGTGAAAATTTAAGAGTCTACCTATTACGGTTCCAGAGATATAGGGCGCTGACAGACGGACAGACATTGTAGCGAAAACAATAGGGTTTCGTTTTCACCCTTTGGATACGGAACCCTAAAAACCAACTGAGTTTGTGTTTGCGTGTTCATAAATCGTTTATCTGGTATTGCTATAGACGACTGCCTAGACTATTTAATATTAGTTTTAGTATAGTAGTTTGTTGACTTTGTTTCCTTAAAAAATATTTTAATTTCGAATGATTTAATGCTTGAATTAAAACTAAGAATGATCTCTGACATGATCACGACAATTCCACTTACATGATTTATATTTTGTACCATTGTGTTATAAATTTTCTAATTTGTTTAAAAAGTAAAAATAAAGACAAAAAAAAAAATACGAAATTATATAAATGAAAAGTTTATTGAAAAAATAATTTCAAATAATAAAATAATAAAAATTCTAAATAAACAATAGGTCAAGCAGTACGACTAAACTTAATACATTATAACAACTTTAAAATAAACTTATTGTTAAGAGAATAATAACTCAGTGCAACAGTGAAAAAAATACAACAAAGTGACAGTATAGGTCGTTTCTACTATTTGATAGTAGTAAAACACTATACTCAGTTTGGCGAAATTGGTGACCAATTTTTATTTATGGGTCTCGAAAAATTCGGAAAATCAGTGGGGCTTTCATATCATATACAAACTAGGTGATAGCGCCTAACTTTGTTCGGCAATAATGAAACCGAGGATTCTTTTAAAAAATTATACATTTTGGGGCAAAATAATAATTTATTACGGTAATTTAAAAAAAATATATATAATTTTTATATTTAAATTGTAGCCACTGAAGAACTTTTGTGAAAATACCAATACAATCTGAACTTTTCTTTTATCTGACAGAAAATGTAGATATAATTTTTTAAACGAATCCTCACCTAGTTTGGATGAGATGTTGGACAAAAACTGATGACAGCTTTTTTGAAAGCCCCACTGATTTTCCTAATCTTTCGAGGCTTATAAATAAAAATTGGTCACCAATTTCGCCAAACTGAGTACAGAGTTTTACTACCCTTTGATAGTAAAATCGAACCTATAATGTCTAGTTCGTGTATTTTTCAAAAAGTTTATATTTCTTGCACTGTGTAATTAAAATAAAAAATAATAATGTATAGTAAATTCAATTAAGCATTCATTGGGTAAGGGGTTCGGGGTTAGGGGAGGATAATGTATTGAGAAAAATAGATATTTAACACAGGGTTACAAGTAACTAAGATGTCATGTTAGTTGAGTTTCTAAATAGGGCTAACGGAATGGTGTGGGAAGCAATAATTATAACAATTGAACGTTGGTTGTTTTTATTTTATTTAGAGATTTTTAGCTATTCTTTTATTGATGTTTCATAAGTATTTAGTTAAACATGATTTATCAGTGTTTGTTTCTACTAAGACTACAAAGTTGTCATTTCGTTTTTATAAAGTAGAAAAGTTATCCGTTTAATTTGCGCTTTTCGTAAATCATGTTTAAATAAATATAAAATGCCCAAAAGAACACATTTTTGGCTGTTACGTATAAAATTTAGAGATTTTTTGTTTCTTTTTTTTTCTTTTGTTGAAAGATTTGTTAAATTTAATTCTGCTTAATAAGATGCAGTATCTGTCTAATTTGTACAAATAATGTGCCTATGGTTTTTTGCCAAAATTGTGTCAGTTTGTGCATAAAAGAAATCTCCAACGTTCAAATGTACGAGTAAGGACCATCAGTTAAGGCGCTACACAGTAACAATCAGGAATTATCATCTTTATTTGAACCGCCCCCACCAACCCCGGAACCCTGGGTGGTGGTACTGCGGCCGCCAGTAGGCGCACGCACCGCTGGTGGTTTATACTCCAGACCTGGATCGAACTGCATTAAAACGAATACCTTTAAGAAAAAGAAAGAGAATTAAATTCATAATGAACATATAAAAAAACTAACATCTGAGGCTTTAATACCTGATCTGTTGGCAGTAGTGAAAAGTCATCGGGTGGGTTTGTTATGACATAACGTTTGCTACTGGCATCACAACTAGAGCTAGTGTCACGAAATCTGTACAGGCCAATACATAACATGCCATACGATTTCAATGCAGCCACAAATAAATCACCGTATTTGCCACATTCACCAAATTGAGCTAAAGGACCATCATACAATGAAATTTGACCCACTCGGCATCTGGGAGCAAAAAATAAAGTTTTAGAAAACAAAGTTGCATTAGTTTATTTCATATACCAACCTATCTCTGTTACTTAAACTTTCTGTCGTACTATAACCTCCTCTTAAACCGGCTCCTTCGGCCAATATTAATTCTAGTTCCGGTGTAGCTCCTCCCGTTATTAGCGATCTAATTAAGGTCAAGGCATTTTGATTGAAATACGTCTAGATTTGAAATTAAGAATAAACAAAAAAAAGAAAAAGAATCTCTTTTGGTAATAAAAATTGTAATTTTGTGATTTATTTCGGTTATTACCGTTGACATTAACGAATCTAAGACACTGACGGCAAAAGCTGTGCCGCAAGCGAAAGGCTGTGTAAGGTAGAGTTCGGTGTCGGGATCATCGTCATCATCTTGATCGAGAAACTGCACATTACTATCGTTGACAAGTTCTTTAAACAACAACCAAAACGGTAGTTTTATATAATTTTCATTAAAAAAAATAAATGCTCGCTAACAAGTGAAGTTAAGAGAATGTGCTGAAGGATAATTGATATTCAGATTTTGTTTTGCTTAAGTTATTCGCTCAAATATAGTGTTAGTAAACCATAGAACTTCTGTTTCAAAAGTGCATTGTAAAAATATTAATTATTTCGTAAATTTTGGAAAACAGCACCAAACAACCTTGAAGTTTATACAACTTGTGTGGAGTCACGTAGATATTGGCTTCAAGGAGGAGGCTAAAATATTCCATTTGGAATTAGCGACGTTTTCGTAGTGATAAAACAAAATGTCCAGAACACTGGCAGAACAATATGTATGCAATAAGGGCTAAAAGCTTTCAAAAATAAAATCTAGTCATAATTTTCGAAAACTGGCTGCCGCGATTGTGATTTGACTATGCAGATAAAGGAGAAATGTTTGTGCGGTGGGAAACGAATATTAGACCCGGAAATGCACTCTGCTTTATTGCAAAGGATAAGTGATTGGACGCCCACGTTACGCCAATTCATTATTACGCGATTATTTAATTATTAATGAAGCCAATTGCATTGATATTAAAAACGTTTTGCTTTATTATATTTAAAGTTCTTCGCCTCGATAAAAAACACCCTATATTTCTTATAATTATATTACTAAAATGGGGATTATTTTGAACACACGTGAGTTGTTACTTATTATTTGACCACCATTATAATTTGAAATATCAATTACCCTTAAAATACAGTTGCGAGCGTAAAAAATGCAACGTTGGCCCATCTGATTGTGAGTGTTTTATAATAAGGGCAACAAACTTTTCTTTTGGCTGTTAATTTATTTGTTTTAGAATATTTAAATTAATAACATTCTGTTTCAGTTTCTGTTCCACAAAACTAAATATTTTTTTTTTATTTTTAAATAACTGTTTCTTAATAAAAAGTATAACACTAATTTTATATTAGTAGCAGTTGTCAATTAGTAAGAAAAAAAAAATACAATAAAAGTTTAGGAAATGAAAAATACATATGGGAAATTGAACTGTTCTTTAGTGTAACTAACTCCACTGTATGTCGCATAGCAGCACAACTTCATCCAAGAAGGACTAGGAGGTAGTGACTTTTCCCAGAAAACAACGGCGCACAGTGGCTGAAAATCGTTTTTCGTTGGCCAAAAGTAAATTTTTTTTTTTCACCGATTTTTTAAATTTTTACGTCATTTTGTAGTTAATATATCCAAATTAAGGTAGCCAAAAAATTATGTTAAAATATTGATAATTGTGGGCGTGGCATGCTGTCAAACTCAATTTTTTTTTTAATTTCAGAAAAAGGTGTTTTTCTTTGGTTTCTTATCAAAATTAAATGGTTATTACTCGCAAGCTATCATCGATAATGGTCTGCGGTTTTTTTTATAATGTTGGTAGGATTATTGTCTTTAGTTGTTGTAAGTAGACACAGCTCTAGCGTTTAATATTAGAGGCGTTATGAAATATTTATGAAACTACTATATTTTCCTCAAATTTAAACTTTAGTGGAATAGAACTTCTAGGGAACAAAAGGGAACAAGAAACGTATACAACCACGAGAAAGGTGAAAGTGTCCTCTTTAAGGCTATATATACTTCTGCACCCGCCACGAGCCGCCTGTAGAACACTTTTTTCATTTTAATGAAATTACTCGAAAAAAATTCATATACAAGATATATATGTACCAAATTTCAAGGGTCTAGCTCTTTTCGTTTAGACTGAATCGTGTTCATACAGACAGGCGAATGGACGGACGCCCGGATGGACAGACGGACGTATGGACAGACGGAAATAGCTATATCGTCTTAGATTTCATCACTGATCAAGAATATATATACTTTTTTGGATCTTAGAGGGATATTTTACTATGTTACACACAGAATAAACCCATATTTCACTCTGAAAGTTAAAAAAATTAAAATGTTCAACTTTGACCTCGAATTCCTTAAAAAGTCCTCAATCAATTTTAATGTAATTAAAACTGAATCAAGCTGAGCTAAATATCTATCCATTTCAATATTTTGATCGGTTCAAAAGTTACAGAATTTTGGCCAACGAAAAACGATTTTCAGCCACTGTGCCGCGCCAATACCATTACAGCTAACTGTCAAAAATCCTCACGTATGTACATATAAACTGCTTCATTCATAGCGCTGCGACCATGCTTAGGGCCTTATTCATAAAAAATATTTTGGATTTATAAAATACTGGCAGTGCCCGCCACGTCGTGGGCGTCCTGATAATATTTTGCTCAATTTTACTTTGTAAGTATTCCACACCAATTGAAAGACTCTTACTTTAATGCTTCAGTTATGGTTTATGTATTTACTTTATATACAGGTACCCACCCCTGGATAAAATTCTAAAATTTATAAAAAATAATCTAAAATTCAAAAAAATTATTGTAAAGCTCTGTAAGAGGTGTTTAAAATATTTTAATAACAATGTAATTTTACAAAGTAAAAATATAAATTAAATACAAATTTTATTCAACTGACGCCATATGTTGCACAGTAGTTTTTTAAAGAATCGTACTTTCAAAAACAAAAAGGTGAGTTGTAAAAAAAAGTACAAACTAAATACAAATTTTAATCAACTGACGCCATCTGTTGCGCAGTAGTTTTATAAAGAATCGCACTTTCAAAAACAAAAAGGTGAGTTGTAAAAAAAAAGTTGTAAAAACCGTCTTGCAAAAAAATCTGTGTTGAAAAATCCTAGTTTTGAACCGAAACTATCAGTACCTTTAAACCGGAAATTACGTTTTTAACAGATTTTTCTCCACTTTCTCTTGGAAAAAGATATTTTTTGCGGAAAAAAAGTATCCTATATTGGGATCAGGATACTTAGGTGGTACCTCCTCACAAAATTTTTTTAAAATCTATCCAGTAGTTTTTACGTGATGCGAACGTTAATGAAAAGCAGACAGACAGACGGAAGTGAGCTACTACTTTATTATATGTATAGATAGATTTAGATTTATAAAACAAATTTTCATACAAAATTAGTTTAATAAACCTTTTATAAACTTAAAATATATTTTTATGAACTTGGCCCTTAGTAATCCAATTTTGACAAAGCGTTTCTAGTGAACCTACTTGTTGGATGCCTAAATAAAGTATTATAATCTAAGGATCATTACCCTTTTACAAACTATTATGCATAACAAAAAACATTATGAATATTACAGTTTTTATTATGTTTTTGCCTTGTCCTGTAAAGTTTGAGTTTGAGTCCATCTTTAAGAAAAGTAATTAAAAAAACTAAGTGACAATAATGTGCATGCTTTGGGTTGGCCAAAACAAACACTTAATCTTCACGGCATACATATCTTTTCAAAGCTTTTAGAAGAAGAATCGGTTTGAATTCACCAGAATATTTCTTAACACATAACACAGTTGTTGGTTCAAAGTCTTCTATACTACAAGTGGTAATAGCAAATTTAGGCTACGTAATAATATATTGGTTTTGACTACAGTTTAATTAGGATTGACAATATAATTTAGTTTAACGTAATGACTTACAATTTGTTGAATTTTTTGGCTCTACAATTATCAATTGTTTTATTTTTTTG
The DNA here is from genome assembly GCA_949628195.1 of Phasia obesa. NCBI lineage: Eukaryota > Metazoa > Arthropoda > Insecta > Diptera > Tachinidae > Phasia > Phasia obesa. Next base: position 24,460,317 of record OX451215.1, on the reverse strand, counting down.
CAAAAAGTTGTAAGTGATTAATCCTATTTGGACGTATTAACTTAAAGTTATTTAAAACAATTGTGGAGAAAACAAACAAACTAAACAATTAAATGTCACATAATAAAGAGCTGCATTTTTTGTTCACAACTGTTTGTAACACATTCCTCATAGCTTATATCTTGTATGTATGATTGTTAGTAATTTTGGGGCTTTTGCAATACTAACTCCAAAAAACTGGTTTAAATCAGAGAATTATACTTTTTAGAAAGAATAAAAATTGAATATAAAATATTTTAAATAAATTCTCTGTACTATAAAAAAAAAATCTATATAAATTAATATATTTACTGAAAAATAACCAGAGTACGAAAACAAATAAACCAAAACTTTGGCTTCTGTTTTATTTTATTCCTTGAAGTGAGTAAAAGAAAAACAGATCACAAACAATAAGAAAGATTGTAATTTGGTTTTATATTGTTTTTTTGTTGTAAACACAAACTGTACAATCATTTAAACGTGCTCAGGTAGAAAAGAAAACAATGAGAACAAAACAAAAAAGTTTTGAAAAAAACCTTTCGGAAACGTTTGCTAAATGATTTACTCATTACGGCAGAGAATGTATCAAAGCGGTGAGCAACTTTTATACTTCAGAGGTATTGAAAGACAGCTTGTAATATTTTTGGTTGTTATTGTTGCTTATTAAGACTACGATAGTAATAAAGCAAAAAAAAAAAAACAAAATCAGCATTCGAAAATCGAACACTTTGTTATGCCCACTATTGTACGATTGTAATGGTATATAAAAGCAAACAGACGAGTGAAAAACCAATTGTTTTTTTGCGCCTTTTGTCATTCAAAAAGTATGTGTTTTGGTTTTGCTCATGTACAAAACGATTCAATAAATTTGAAAAGTATGTATCCATAAACGTTTGCAAAAGTTTGGTTTGTTTTCATACACTGATTTAAATGAATATAATTAGTGCTACCAAGAAAAAAGTGGTAAATTAAAATATTTTACAAAAACGAAACAAATAAAAATGGTTTCACATATATTTTTTAAAAAAAACAATGACATTAATTTACAAGTAAAATTTCAAAATATTATTCTCAGTTCTCTAACCGTTTTTACTTAACGCTCAAGCAAAAACTTTATTAATATTGCAAGAAGCTCCGTGGCTTATTATTTATATTAATAACACATTTTTCGTTTTATTTATTATTATTATTATTATTGTATATGTCTTGTAACAAAACAAAATACAACAATTTAAAGCACGAAAGCTTTGGTCGTTTTGCAAACACAGCCAACTTAGTGCAATGCAGTTTACCTGTTATCATTGGTACGTTTGCCCCATATACGGAACCGCGACGCTGCAAAACTATCGGGCTGCCCGCCGCAGCCGTAAGATTGTCAAATTCGGGACCTCTTTGACTCAGCACTCCGATGGTATCGTCGAAAGTCATGGCTTTAATATTCAATGATGCCAAAATTGCCTCTTTGTCGGCCAATGTAGGATCATCATTGCTAGGAACTTTGGCCGATAGAATGCAACACATGTCGCATAGGTTAACATTTACGGCTCTTAAATCGGCTCTACTTAACGGAGAGCCATTTAACACCGAAATTTTCGGCAGATTTTGTAACATCTTCCATTCCCGCCTTATGTAATCTACTGATCCCACAATGACCACATGCTTCAATTCATGATAATGAAAGTTTGAAGCACGCAGAGGCATGACTAAATTACGTAAACCAATCAGAGGTGAGTCAGGATCGGCGAAAAGGCATACAACGACATGACCATTTAAAACTGTCATGGCCGCTTGATTACGATCCTGTAATAAATTATGAAAAACAGAAGAATAAAAAAAAAATTACACATAAAAAATAAACAATTAATAATGACAAGTGCATTATTCATGATGTGTATATATTTTACCAGTATACAGTCTTCTAGACTCTTGGCGGGACTCCAGTGGAACATACCCGTTGAATCATATTTCATTTCGGTCTTTTCGAAATCAAAATCTTTTGATTGGTCATCCGCTATACCGGCCGGCAGTGTAACACCTCCATTTTGATTTTGTGATGTACCAGTGCTTCGACTCGTAGGCCTACGATTATTTATAGAAAGATAAGGAAAGCAAGTATTAAAGTTTGAATAATTTAGATAAAAAATTAGGCGGTAATAGGCATTTTTTGCTTATTTTATCTTTACTTTAATGAGTGCCAAACATCAAAATGCAAAAATGGATATCAAATCAAATGTTAAGTTTAAATTTAGCACTTGTGTTGATATTTTTTTTTTATTTATTTATTTAGCTAAAAATAATTAAGTAAATAAAATTATGTTTATAAAAGTAGATGCTAAACACTTATTTATGTACGACTATAATATTTAAAATAGAAAGTTAATTAAAGCTACTTGAAGAGAAAAGTTATGAACAGAAAAATGATTGACAAATGTTTCCTTGAAGTTTGAAAAGTTGAATGTATGAAAAATGTTAGTAGTTTCCGAGTAGAATGTGCTTGTTTTTGAATAATGATTAGAAGTGAGTTCAATGTCTGTGTGGCAATTGATTTTTTCCCCTCCAAAAACAATCTGGGTTCTGCTTTGCGCTTCGTTTGTAATATTTTTTAAAGTCAGTGAATTTCTAAACATAAAAGCTTAAACAAGATTATTTTACAACTTGTTTTTAAATTTGCAGACAGAAAATTTCCGGGGCGTTTATTCTCCAAGTCGTGATGAAAATTTGAATCTAAATCATTGTGGTAAAATATGTAAATAAATAATTTTAAAACGCAAAAAAAAAATGTTTTAAACTGTATTCACAAAATAAACATTTGGACAAAAGACAAAATAACCCTTGCCAAAAAAATTCGACTTCAAACCAGACTGTTCGGTACCGAATGTATACATATAATAAAACTGTAATACGACCTTGTCTGAACAAGCAACATTTTTAAAAAAATTTTGCCGAAAAAGAATATTAAACCCAGATTTTGAATATGTTCACCTGTCTCTCTATATGTGTTCGTATCACGTAAAAACTACTGAATGAATTTTAATTTTAAATTTTATGGGGATGTACCTTAGAACCTCGGTTCAAATAAAGTATATATTTTCCCCTGAAAATATTTCCAAGATAAAACCCCGAATGTACACAATTGTACCCATTTAAATGCTTTGGCAGTTAACTGTTAGTTTTAGACACTTTTCGACAAAACCCATGTTCCAACATCCTGAGTTAATCTGCAGAAGCGTGTGCTTCTCTACAAAGTAAATTTATAAACCATATACATACATTTTTTTTAAAAGACAATACTACTAAAATAGCTTCGAATTTTTGCATGTCTACAGAAAACACCCAGAGTCTTTGGCGGGAAGCGAACCCGAAACCCCCAGACTGATAGACTAGTGCGTTACTGGTAGGTCTATCGAGGCTCTATAAAACAAAGAAATATAAAATTTGATGGAAAATTCTTACAAAATATTGTCAGAAGGCTGTAGACGTCGCGGGTACTGCTAGTCTAAAATCAAAATATAAAAGGAAGCAATCTTTAAGTACACAATTTAAAAAAAAAATTAATAAAGATAAGACAATATGGGGAAACCCTATATTTTTTTGTAATTTTATAATATTTTGACATTTTTTTTAGCGGTCATAATACACTTTTTGTGTATATTTTAAGTGTCGCCTTTTATGGTTCGAAGGTCTATAGACGATAGAGACAAACTTTTGTTATAGCGAATTTATATAAAGGACTGGTACCACGGGGATCGGTGGCCCCACAGAGAGCCTATCCTCTCTGTAACCGGTTATTGGTGATGTCCCCTTCGGGGGTACACGTGGTGGTTGTGGTTTAAGATCGATTTATGTAGGTAAGGTGCAAGGTCGATCAAGTTTGCTGTTGCACTCTCAACAGACGGAATTGGGATAGTCTCCAAACCCCTAAGCAAGAGGTTATAATGTGGATCTAGGCTTGCCTTGGAAAGGCTTGCCATATTATATAAAGTGTTGTTATACTACACAATGGGGGCGCTAGTCTACGCCTAAGTTTCACTCGGTGGTAAGACCACCGTGAGGTTAGGCCGAGTAGGCAGGTACTCACGTTTATCTTGTTCCACAAATAGCGAATTTATATATACATACATATGTATTTTGTTATTTTGTTTTTAAGACTTGTTGTAGCGGTATAAATATTGCGGTTCAAATGATAATGCCATGCACCTTAAAATTATGTTTTATATGGGGACAGCCTTAATTTTTATTTTTTTTATAGCTGTTGTTAAAGCGGACTTTTTTGTTCAATTTGAAGTATTTTCTAATGTAGTTCAGTTTATATTTGATTTTATGGCGGACGTAGTAATATCCATTTCAAGTGTCCTTTAATAACAGTACAAAATAAGGCCAAATTTTTTGTATTACGTTATCTATGATACAACCCTCCCATTTGGGGGCACTAATTGCCATGACGGTACATTCTCTAAGCTTTGACGCAGTGCTTTCAGGAAAAATAAGGCCTGGGTTCCTGGAACCTTAATATGGAAGAACAGGTCTGTGTAATACTATAATGGAGAGCTGCTCATCTCTGTGCCTGGTTGAGATAGTGCACGGTTGCTCCAGTGTACTGTTGCACTCAAAACACAAGGAGTTGGATGGTCTCCAAACCCCTAAACAAGATGTTAAAGCATTGGTCCAGGCGTGTCATGTTCTATAAATTGCTACTCATTAGCACTGTGCGATATTATGTGCAATGATAATATAATGACATTTAGGTGCTATTGTCAATCATTGTACTTGTATTGAATAGTGTGTAGTAAAAACATGGCGCAATTGGGGTGCTTGTCTACACATTATTTCACCCAGTGGTAAGACCACCGTCAGGTTAGGGCCAACACGGCTAGGTACTGACGTAAATTTTAATCACATCTATATAAATCGTAACGAATTTGTATATGTATTTTGTGAATAGCCCAATACAAATTTTACTATTTTATCAATTTAAGCTGTTATCTATATAATATTAAATGGCAAACATAATACACTACGAAAAGTGTGTTCCCAAGTCCGGACTGCGAACTGATTAACCTTGCCTTGAGCTATAAGTTTCAATATTAAAGCAATATTAATAGAGCAAAGCTTATATAACAAAACTGCATTGGGTCTGACAACTTTCTGCAGTGGTAATTTGTTCCTACAAATGTATAGTTTCTTAACACCCGTTTGATGTTTTGAAATGATGTAAAAAAATGTTAAATGTCACATGAAAAACTAATGTACGACTGATTGATTTTACGAGTATAACGATTTGTTGAATGTGTTCAAGCCAAGTTTGTAAAGAGATATAGAAAAAGTATGAAAGATTTGTTAAGTATTTCTGGTAAGTGTTTATGATTTTATCGTTTATTTCTTTAAAAGTCTAGTTAATATTAATGAAAAAAAAAATTGAGTTTAAAACTATCTTATCGTAAAATAGTGCGAAAAAAATAAGTTGACATTACAACACAATGTAAAGTACAGTGTAGTTTTGAAAAAAGTTACATACAAGAATGTGTTGACTGATTGTTTGAAATAAATTAAATTGATCGAATATAAATTACACACATAACATACATATAAGTAAGTACATATTTATAAAGGTAAGAGACAAGACACAGAGGAAAGAGTGAAAAAAGTTTTGTTTACAAAAAAATTTCAACAATAGTACAACAATCAAAGTAAAAACCAAACAACAAGAAAATATAAATCGATAACCAAAAATTGAAAAATACAGAAACGGCAAATAAAAGGACATTCACACGACAAACACACAACACAAAAAGAGACACAAAAGTAACAACAATAACAATAACATGATGAAACTTTATTAAATTTAATTAGGGCGTCAGTTTGATAATTCCGTGACTTTTTGTATTTCCAGCGCAGTAACTCCCAATACAACACTGTTGCCATTAACTGTTATTTAAATCTGGTTGATTTTAACGAAATTTGAGAAAAGAATATTTTATGTGCAAAAAACCCATCACCATAACCAATAAAAGGCGTGTTAAATACTAGAAGGAATGTGCCCTGGTAGGCTAGCAGCTAGTGTGGTAGTCTATGAGACTAGGGGTTGTGGGTTTGATTCCCAACCCAAGAGGGGTCAAGGAATTTGTTACTCTGCTCGATAAATTAAGCTAAAATATATTTATTAAATAAATAAGTCGCCCAAAAGAGGTCGTCACGCTAGAAATAGTAGATCAAATCCATGTAATGATATTTGACCATCAGGTAATGAAAGTGTGTACAATGGATTTTTGGATATGAAAATACTATCCTGACGATAGCTACGGCGATTGCTTATAATCGACCACAACTATTTGTGTAGTTACTATGGCAAACTTCTTGAAATGTGCTAGCAGACTTAAGGGGAAGTCAATTACAGTTTGTAATTATGCAATTATAATTTTTCAATTAAATTCCATATTTGTAATTGTAATTGAGATTTTTTCAATTACACATTACATGTAATTTGAAATTGAAATTGAAAAAATTACAATTACAAATTACATGAAATTATAATTGAAGAAAAGCAATTATAATTACTTTTAACGGAAATTTTTAAGGAATATAATAGAATTTTGTTCAATTGCAAGTAATGATTATTGCCTAATTATAATTACTTGTAATTCGTAATTGAAAAATAACAATTACAATTACTTAGTAGTATGTAATTAAAAAATTACAATTACATGTAAGTATAATTGAAAAAATTAAATTATAATTACATGTAATGGAAAATTGTTAAGAATATAATTAAATTTTGTTAAATTTCAAGTAATTATAATTGTCTAATTACAATTACTTGTAAATGACTTAAGTCCCTGATTTAAATTACAATTACTTGTAAGGTGTAATTGAGAATAAGCATTTACACATTACCTGTAATTTAAATGTAATTGAATCTCCCCATGTCTGTGTGCTAGGAACTGTTATGCCATCCAGTATACTGTCTAGATTCAAACCATTGCGACTATTTAAGTTTCCAAATTTACAGAATTTATAGAAGGTAGTAAGTAATTCACCTATGGCTGTTTAGAGGGCCTTGAAAAATTATATTAATTGGAGAGAAAAAAAAAACTAGAAACACGCTAGACTAAATTTATCGAGCTTAAAAGATGCTATGTTGAGAAATAAAACGCTTTTTTATCCAAAAAGGCACAGAATTAATCAAAAATTATTGTTATTGTCATATCTTATTATAATTAATAATACATATTTATTATTGAAATGATGAAACTTAGTTAAAAATTTAAAGAACCAAATAAAGAAAAAAAGAATCGAACGTATGAACAAAGTAGTACGCAATTACGAATATAAAGTGTATTTACGATACGATATTAAAATACATAATTTACGATAATTAATAACGAGTAGTTATAGCAACTCTTTTGGTTTTTTGTATTTTTTTGTTTTTTAAATGAGTTTAAATAAAATGTAGTTTTAGTAGTAGTGGCATTTAGTAGTAGTTGTAGTAGTAGTATTCATAAGTTTTATTTTTAAATAATTTGAATTAATTTAAGTGTGTATGAAAATAAAGAAAGTTAGAAAAAAGTTAATAATGGACGCATACATGAGCTTTTTAACTTCGTAAGCAAGTTGATAGCCCGCATAAGGATTAGCTTCGTTTTCGGGAGGCCTGTAACAAAACCGTTAAAATTAAAGAGAAAAAATACGTTTTTAAGCATTGCTAACAATGTGTTGTTAGATTTAGTTTTAAATGTTTTAGTTTTTTGTTTTTTAACTGGTGTTTGTTTAACATTATTATTTATAATTAATTTGCAACGATAAAATACATATTTAGAAATGTTTCTTTACAAGAAAAAATTGGATTTTTAAGTGATCTTTACAAAGGCTTTTAAGAATTTTTTATTGATTTCTAAAAGATTAAACAAAATGTATATTAACTATATGATTTCAGTTTCGATATTTTAGAATATTTTTACACACCTTTTAATAATGTGTTAAAAAAGTAATCCTAGAAGAATATAAATTGTCAAAAAGTACTTTCATCAAAAATACTTTTTTTTTAATTCTTCCTGAAAATTCTTTTTGAAAAAGTTTTTATTAAATACTTTTTCAAAAAAGTATTTTTTTGTAAAATTACAAAAACATTTGAAAACTTAACGTTTCAAAAAAATAATTTTTGTACAGAACACATTTTATAAGAAAGTACTTATTGAAAAAATACTTTTAGAAAAAAATCTTTAATAAAGAGTAACTTTATAAAAAAGTACTTTTGGAAAATTGGTTCTTTTTAAAAAGTACCAATTTTATTTTGGCAAATTTTAGTACTTTTCGAAAAGCGTTTTTTTATACCTTATTGATATACATAGTATATAAGATGGTATTTTGGCAAAAGTTTTTTTTAGAAACAACTCAACAATTACCTTTTAGATTAATATATCGCACCCTAAATACAAAAAGGTCACAACTCAAAATACTACAATTTTCAGGAGAGGCAAAAAACTGTTTATTTGCAGCAGCAACACACTTAAGATAAAAATAGACATAACTGTATTTTTCTAGTTAAAGAAGATAGTGATGTGAAAGAAATTTTTGCAGTAGTTAGAGATATGTACTCTGAATTAATTTATGGAAAAAAGTCAGTTTTGGAAAATTTTGAAAAATTTGACCCTTTTTATTTAGGGTGCGATATCATGAAAGTACATTTTGACTGATAATCTTTAGGAAAAAGGTTTTTTCCAAAAAATATGCACCATTGCGAAAAAAGTACCTTTTGGAAATAAAACTTTTATTAAAAGGGTAGCAATTTGAAAAAAGTACATTTAAAATGTACATATAGTAAAAGTACATTTTAACTAATGACTTGTTAGGAAAAGTTTTTTTTTTAATGAACCTTTTCGAAAAAGTGCCTTTTGGAAGCAAAGCCCTTGGAAAAAAACATATTCTCGAAAACGCTTTTCTTCTAAATATCTTCACTGCTTAAAAATAACTTTCAAAACTTAAGCTTTTGACAAAAATAACTTTTTCAAACTAACTTTTAATAAATAGACTTTAAAAAGTATTTTTCCATAAGTTCTTATTAAGAAAAAATTCTTTTTACAAAAACACTATTTTAATAACAGCAACTCTTGTAAAAAGAATCCTAGGAGAAGTACCTTTTGATAAAAGTAACTTAAAAAATATATCATCTAAAAAGTACTTTTAGAAGAAAGCATCTTTTCAAAAAGTTTGTTGTAGTATATTTCTGAAAATTCCTTTTCAAAAAAGTACCTGTTGAAAATTAACCAATTAAAACCATGCCTTTTTTACTGAGAAATCCAAGTTATGCTTTAAACATATAGACGACAGCGGCTACACAGCCACACGACTACAAATGAGGTTGGCTACAATCGTCGCCTGTAGTCAGCTACTGAATTATATTGAAGACGACAGCTACATATATAAAAACAGGGAAAATGTTGTACAAAGACATATTTTTCTTTTTAAAAAAATTACTTTTTCAAAAAACACTTTTACATATCAAAACAAATAAATATGTTTGCTCAAAACCAAAGTATATTTATCTTACTAGGTAGTGGGGTCCCTACAACAATACAAGAACAACATGGCATTTTGTTGTTGCTTTGTAGTTCGAAATAAAAATAAACATAGAAGAAAATTTAGAAGGCGTATATGCGTTTTATTGCTTTCTCACTTATGCACAATAAAACTTCTAAACACATACAAGTTTTGACATGTCGAACTACTAAATCAGCTGTGCGGACGACACTACCTAGAAAGATAAATATACCTTGCTCAAAACGTTTTGATTATAAATGAATTTGTATTTTTAATTTTTTGACATTTTCTTCAATTGAATAAATAACATTGTCGCAAAAAAAAAATAGAAATTACCCTAAATTAGCTAAAGCCACAATGGTGGTCATGTAGCCATCTAGCTATGTTGTCGGAAAAATATTCGTCTTCCTATAAACGTGTGTATTTGACAGTTGTAGCCGGTAGCCTGATGTTTTTATATGTTTAAAGCATTAAAAAACGTATTTAAAAAAAAAAAACTTGCGTAGGCATAAGATTTTTTTTTATTAAAAACTACCATTTAAAAAAAATTCCTGTTGGAAAAAAGGGAAATAGGAACTTAAAAAATATATTTATATTTTGCATAGGTACATTAAAAAATACCACATTTATATAAAGATTTTTTTTACCGCATGTGCAACGGAACATTTAATTCAATTGTTTTTTTTTAAATTTTTTAAAATATTTTTTCTTGTAAATTACACACTTCCATATTTATTCATTATATTTAACAGTATTTTTAACATTTAAAGAAAATAAACAAAATATTGCATAAGAAATTGCAAAATAAGAAATTAACGTATAAAATTAAAGAAAAACAAAGTAAAATAAAACTGAAAACATAAATTATTTATTTATCACATTTATCATTATTTATCATTAATACTATTTATTAGTTGTTAAAATTAAAGTTTCACATTGAGTTGTATTTTTTGGTAGCATATATTTTTTTTTTTTTTGTTATTGTTGTTGAACTTTATATAATATGGTTGTATTTATATGAGACATTATGACGACAGTATTTTTTTGAATGAGATTTTAGTTTTGTTCATAGGTTTTAATTTAAAATGAAATATTTTTGGTTATGACGTCACTAAAATCACATCTTTTCATGGTTTTTTTTTTTAACAAAATAACAGGAGAGAGAAAAAACATTTAAGCGTTTTCTTTGTACATGTGCTTTCTTCTTAATATTGTTAATATAACCATTTACATAGTAATTTTTTATTGTTGTTTTTAGTTTTAAGTTTTACATTATTTAAAAAGTGTTATTTCGGGTATTCGTAGTAAGCCTTAAGTACATTTTCTATACTCACCGATTGTATTGGGATGGTGACATGACTTGTCCGTCAATTTGTTGTCTGTTTATAGTTGGCTTAACTTTGTTGACCTGCTTAACGGTGCCAGCAGTATGTAAGACGGTTGTACCATTTCCTGGTCCCATACTGGTTGAACCATTCGGTCGTCGGTTATGGCGATTAAGTACTGGAAGAAAATAATTAAATGCATTTCATTTACTATTCTACTAAACTTCGAGTGTAGGGTTTTGTTTCAAAAACAAGTTCAACAGGGGGTGCTGTAGCTTAAGTGGTTAGCAGGTTGACTACTAAGCAATGGTCAATACTCAGCCGAGGCAACATCAATTTGTCTGATATGTATTAATTTTTCTTTATAATAATGCATATCACAGCGCCCTCCTTCGGCGGTATTGCCACATAGCACTAAATCGTCGGCGAAGTAAAATAATTATAAATTGGCAATGCTAGCTTCAAACTAATTCGCCTAAATAACACCAGAGGCGCTGCAATACTGTGCTAAAAATAATCATAACGTGCAATTGCAGTGTTGCCAGATGCGAAGCTTTACTATCACACTAACCATCTGTCTTATCTACTCCTATCCCTTTCCGAAGGAAGTAACACATTTAATATAGGCATAAATAAATTGCCTGAGTATTACTTCTCTTAAAAAAAAAAAAAAATGCATTACAATCTGCTAGTGTCTAAAATACATTTTTCCCTTATTTCTTTAATACTATATTTTGCACGAGCAGTGCCCGCGAAATGGTCAGCGTCCCGACAATATTTTGTTTAAATATATCTATTGTTTTGAAAATAATTCAAACTAAATTTTATGACTTTTACTTTTATAGTGCAGCAGATATGATAATTACTCCGGATGTAGAGTCTCAAAAAACCCTTTTTGCGGAATAAAAGAAGCCGGTAAGTCATTTAAATTGCCAATTGTGTGATTACGTGATGCGGACACAGGCAGACAGACAGATAGGCACAAATTTTCAAAATAGGTGTTTTGAATTCCATATCGATTAATGTGTGCTACAGCAACAAAATTTCCAAAAATGTAGCATGTAAAGACACAGTACTGTCACTGCTTTATTATATCGGACGCACAGTGAATCACAGTTTTATCCCAGCAAAAACATAATGAATATGTTCAAAAGGAATTGGTGATTTCATGATTTCTTTAGCACTTTTTGCTCAAATACATATTTAATGTCATCCCAAACTCTAATAAAATAATATGATTTGGAGTACTTGAAAATGCATTCAATTTTTTTGGAAAATCATGTGTACATACAAAGTTTTAATTTTTAATTTACATATGAGCTGGTTTTTTTTGAAAATGGTATAAGTCCACTTTAAAAAAAAACTAATTTTAATGAGCTATAATAGCCGCGTTCTCTCCATTTTTGCAATCACAATTTCAATAGAGTTCTATTTTGACATAAAATAAACAAAAACAGTTTTGCTGTACAATGCTATCGCACAAATATTTCTTTTGAAAGTGGAATAAGTCCATTACTAATAATTATAATTAAAACAAAATTTTTATTGCAATTATTATTAATTATTGATACTTTAATGCACGCTGCTGCATATATTTTAAAGCCTGTTTCACACTATAATACTGAGTATTAAAATTTGCATTGGATTTTGTAACAAAGAAATTAAATGAGAATTGTTAAAAAATCTAACGTAACATAACACTAACACACTTCAAATAAAAATTAAAACAAGCAAAGGAACAAGCCGAGACGAAATATTGAGCAGCGGCGGTTAAGAAATTTTTTGGAAAAAGGGGAAGACCAAAAACCTCTGCAAAATTAATATGTTAGCACTTTATAAAACTTCAAGGAGCATAACAAGAGAGAAATATAATTATATGATAATTTTGCTACCTTAAATACCACCTATTCACTATTAATACTTTAATACTAACTGTAAATGAAACTAAGTTAAAAATATATATTTTTATTTAAAAATCTTAACGAAGTAATTTTCATTTTTAAATTTTTAATATAACTGAAATTAACTCCTAATAAACTAGGTAATTCGTGTATTTCAATGTCTTCATTTTAACTATTACATTTTACATTTACATTACATTTTAGTAAAGCTAATGTCAAAAAAATATGGACTTAAAATTGCTCCTGTTTTTATTTCTTGTAATATGTTATTTTTGAAAGTGGCATAAGTCCATGTGGAGCTTAAAAAACGTATATTTTTTTGTAATAAATTTAGTAATTATTATTTAATAATAAATTTTAAAAGGTTTATAGTGTAAAAAGCATCACTCGAAGTGATTATAGTTGGCTACAATTATTAAAATGATGCAAACGCAAACCTATAAATATTTCAATATAGAAAAAAATGGACTTATACCAGTTAAAAAAAAAAACAGTTCATATAAGCATTTATAAATTAAGAACGCATCCGAATCATCGAACTTTCATTAGTTCTATGCACTCATTTAAATGACAGTCAGTTTATTTCAATATGAAAACATGACCTACAATGACACGCCTGCGTTAAAATCATGTGTTTTTCACCTAAATTGGAAACAGTGCAAGAGTAGTAGAACTCTTGAATATGACAGTATTTTGTCATGTCTTTTTTTGCTGGGGACTAATAGACTAGAGCGCTACGAACCGGTCTATTCAGGCACTCAAAAAAAAACTAATTTTCAGTTGTGTGTGTTTCTGATTTAAGGTGCGATATGTATATATATCTAAAAAACCAAACTTTTTAAACTTAAAAATAAATGGTATTTTGATATCTAAGTCAGCGTAAATATTTTAAGCAGGATCCTCCTTAAATGTCTGGTCGCGTTAAGTATGGAGTTAATTAAAATGACCTTTTAAATAAATCACAAAATTTATAAATATAAATAACTATTCTAATTTCTTTGGCACTTTATTTTTACAATAGTGGAGTTATTCGATTTATGCATTGAAGGGCTTCCCAGCAAAAAAATATTGAAGGTGTCCAAAGGGAAATGATGATTTCATGATTTTCTAAGCACACATTTGCTGGAATGCATTTTTAATGTCATCCCTAACTATAAAAATAGGATAAGTTTTGGAGTAATGAAAAATGCATTCAATTTTACTAATTATTCATCTATAAATACATATGAAAGGGTTAAATGTCACAATTTGTTCAAGAAAAATATTTATTTAAAACATAATTTTACCCGAAAATGTTATCAAAATATATTTCACACTGTGTAATTTTTTAAGTCATGGCAAAATAACCATATACGGACACCACTACGTCATAAAAGACCAAAAAAAAAGACCCCTGTCTCCCAGTTTTGCCCAAAGTCCTCCAGGTTTTTTTATGGGCCCTCAAAGATGTGGGGCCTCGATGTCATTTTTGCAAAAAATGATCATATACTCAAGCTTATATTTTGCAAACCGTTTGAAATTTTGATATACTCTCTGAGGCAAAGTCTTGTCATAAAGAACAAAAATTGTGAACATATAAAATCAAAAAAACTTCATTAGTTCTAAGCACTCATTTCAATGACAGTCAGTTTATTTAAATGTTAACCCATGACTTCCAATGACACGCCAATGTTAAAATCATGCGTTCTTCACGTTTAAGATCAGTAGAACTCATGAATTTACTAGTGCTGGGTTATATAATAACTTCTGCTCTAGCGCTTTTGCTTTCATTAAATCCTCTTAAACTCCTTGCAATAAACTCTATCCGCTAAGCACTGCTTTGAAGTTAATAAAACTTTATTTTTGACCGACTTCAAAAAAGAAGGAGGTTATCTATTCGTCTGAATGTTGCTTTTTTTATGTATGTAACCGCAGAACTCAGCCATTTCTGAACCGATTTTAAAATTTCTTCCTTTATTTGAAAGGTTATGCTTTCAGGTTGGTCCCATTTTAAAAACAGTTCATTATATTAAAAATTAAAGGGTGTCCCTATACAACATACATGTTTTTTACGTGTATTAAGAAGCGTAAAGGGCACCAAATTAAAATTTTAAAAAATTGCGTGTCGCTATAGCTCTCAACAACAGAAATGAATAAAAAAATAAATTTAAAATTTAAAGGGTGTCCCCATAGGTGACATAATTTGAACTATTTGGGTCTATCTTTTGAACCGTTATAGGCAAAACCTTGATAATTTGACAGAATGTCGATTACTATGACCGTTATAATAAAATGTATAAATATTCAAAACTTTAAATTAAAGGGAGCTCCAATAGTTCATTTAATTTGATGTATATGGCCATACTTTTGAACAGTTGTACACAGACCGTGGAAATTTATAAAGAACTTGTAGTGCTAAGTAAACTATAACAAAAAGTATAAAATTTGAATTTGGAACTAAAAGGGTGTCCCAATAGTTAATGTAATTCTATGTGAGTGGCCAAACTTTTGAACTGTTAGAGACAGACAGCTGAAATTTACAAGGAACCTGTATTGCAAAGTCCACTATAGCAAGTATACAATTTGAATTTAGAAATTAAAGGGTGTCCCCATAAATTATGTAATTTGATCTATATGGCCCTATCTTTTGAACCGTTAAATACAAACACTTGAAAATTAGGCAGAATGTCCATTACTATTTCTGGTATGATAACAAGTATAAATATTTGGAATTATAATGTAAAGGGTGTCCCAATAGTTCATGTAGTTTGATATATATGGTTAAACTTTTTAACCGTTATAGACAGATAGTTGAAATTTACAAAGAATCCTTGTGGCCAAGTCCCGTATAACAACAGGTCTTTAATTTAACATTGTAAATTAAAGGGTGTCCGAATATGTGATGTTATTTGATCTGTGTGCCCCTATCTGTGAAACCGTAGGCAGAGGCTTGAATGGTGCCCCTATAAAAGACGGATGCTAATGAAAAGAGGAGAGGCTTGACATTCAAATAGTCTTCATTTTTTCCCTCTAAGTTTGGCGCATCTTTTATTTGATTCAAATCTAATTCTTACAGATTACTTCTTACATTTTTAGTTTACAATTTGTGCCTTTCTATCTGTTTTGAAGTCGGTTTTTTTTTGCAAGAATTATTGTTTTTAATTTTAAAAGACCCATCGTCTTTTAAAGTCTAAATTTAACTTTTTAAAAAGAATTTAATTACAAATTTGTTATTATACTTACAATTTATATCCTCACGATCTCTGGTTATATCACCTTTGGGTTGGCGGTACGAAAAAATGAAAGATATTGAAAAATACAAAAATTAATATATTGAAAACTACAAAAACAATTGTTGGAAAAACTAATTTTTTTAAGGCTAAGAGAAAGGTATATTTTTTAAACATTTTTGTTTCAGTGTAATTGAAGTTTTTTTTCTAATTCAGCAAAATGTTGTTAGTAAAGTTGGCTGCTCTACAAGTTTATTAAATAAATAATTCTACTAAGAAGTATGTTTGCCAAATGCTTGATATGTAATATTTTGCAGAAGCAGCCACTTATTTAAAAGGTATTGCAAATTTCTTTTTTTTTTCAAATATTAATAGATGTTATTGAGGGTATTTAAATTTATAAGAAATTGTTTTTAGTAATATTTAGTATAAGTAGTTGTTGTTGATGCTGGTGTTTTGTTCAAAAAAATGTTTATAAAAAAACCAAAAATTTTTCAAAATTATAAAACTTACTTAAAAACAAACCATTTAATTAAATGCAAATAATTTCAAAATTACTTTATGAACATGTTATATTTTCAAAATATTTTTTCAATACATTTTTATATTATAATAATAAGTACAATAATAATAACAAAAGTAATCATAAATCAAAAAGGGAAGAAACAATAACTTGGCAAAGATAAATATTTAACTTAAATTAAAAATTTGGTTAGAAATATGAATGCAAGCGAGAAGAGATGAATGAGATTTAATATGAACAATTTCTATATAGTAATAGATAAAGTAAGATATTTGATTCTTTATACAATTTGAGCTATTCCGGTTAAAATTTTTTGTCTGCTTGAAAACGGATAAAGATTACATGCTTTTCAAAATACACACGTAGATTTTAAAAATATCTTTAAATTGAACAAATTATTTATAAAGTATGTTTATTGAAAGAGTGAGAGAGAGAGAGAGAGAGAAGGAAAAACTGAAAGAAATAGCGAGTATTTGTTTAAGGATGTTTGGTATTCATTAAGAACACAGTAGACAGAATTGAAAAAGATAAAGAAACAAATATTTAAATAAACTACAACAAAATATTGAACATAAACATTTAAAAGTTTATTATGAAAAGCAACTAAAGTTGTCTGAATTGAAGTTGAAATTAAAAGAAGTAAAAAAGTAGTATTTGTTTAATTATAACATTTTTATCGTCACATTTTTTTTATTTTTTCGTTTAGACAACAAGTCCTCACACATTTTGAATATAAAATGTCTAAAAAAAATTCCTTTCTTCATGTTTTGTTTTAAAGGAAATATTATTAATTTTTACCCGATATTGATCGACGCACATGCACCCTTTTCGGTAGTTCTGGCGGTGTAAATGTGGGTGCAGGATGGTGATCATCTGTAAGATCAATTTCCATTGAACAGCGTATTCGTTTAAGTTTTTTTTTTTTTTGTTTTAATAAGAAAAACAAAAAATTATATATAAAATATATATTTTCTTTTGTTATTCATTTTTATTCAAATTAAAAAAACAAGTTTTTGTTTGTAAAGAAAGTAAACGAAAAACTTAAAATGGGAAGTTTTTAATTTAAATGAACTGAAAAAAATTTTTTTTTAATTAAAACAGACACTTGACATTATTTGATGAATGGCAAACTGAATTGTAATATAAGAATAAATATCGACTATTATTTTTTGTAGTTCAGTGATAATAAAAATGAAGCTTTACTGGAGATAACAACGCATTTTCACAGTTGGACAACATTTAAAAAGTAATGTGAGTTCACGTATACCAACTTTACAATCTCTGAATTATGTTATTCTTTGAAAATAGAATTGTATTCGGTGTTGGCAAAAGTATTTGGAAAAAAACTAAATCCCCATATTCGGGCTAAAAAACCCCTAGGTTAACTTAACATTGATAAGCAGCGCTTAACACAATGAAAAAAATGTATTTTATGTCCGATTTTCAGCAAAAAGGAACAGAAATTGAAAAATATGCAATGTCTAATTCTAGACGATAAAATTATTTTTTTTTACATGTTTACATGTTTTCACATGTTTATTAACACAACTGGTTGACTGGTATTTAATTTCAAGCATCTAATTGGTGCAGCCGTTCTTAAGTGATGCGATTACCAACGAACGACATTTGATTTTATTTTTATAGAAGACTAGCGTGTGCCCTCCACTTCATTAGCATCCTTCAATATTTTGTTCGATTTTGCTTTGAAAGCAATCCACACCAAAGACCCTTATGTTTTTAGTTTTTTTTTTTTTTTTAAGAAGTAACAGTCAGGCAATTAATGCCTATATTAACTGTGTTACTTCCTTTAGAAAGGGATAGTAGTAGATAAGACAGATAGAAGGTTAGTGCGAGAATAAAGCTTCGCAAGCGCTTCTGGTGTTCTTTAGGCGAATTAGTTTGAAGTTAGCATAGCCAATTTATAATTATTTTACTTCGCCGGTGATTTAGTGCTATGTGGTAATAACGGCGTTTTTAGTTCCGCCTTAAGATATGCTACGTATCAGTTTATGTATTTTGTTACTTTATAAAAAGTAAAGTATTCATATCCGGTTAGTTCAACTGAGTACTTTCACTGTTTTTTCTCCACTTTCTAAGATATTTTTGGGGAAAAAAAGTATCCTATATTGGGACCAGTATACTTAGGTATCTTCTCACAAAATTTTGTTAAAATCCATCTAGTAGTTTTTACGTGATGCTTTTTAGAAAAAAGGATAAAACGCAAAAAATTATAAAAAAAAAAACAATAAATTAAAAAATTTCGGGTAAAAAAATAAAAAAGCTAAGTCTAGCCAAAAAAGGTTTAAATGGCAACGCCAATTGTATCCTGGTTTTTTGAATTGTTAATAGCAACTTCTTTTACTGTTACAAAGCTATAAAAAGCTCTTAATATATTTTTTATTATTCTCCATAAACACAAATCTTTTATTACATATATTTTCTAATGCAGTTGCAAACTTTATTCGCTCTAGCTAGACGTTTTTAAGATTGATTGTTGTATCACTGGAACTAAGAAGTTGCGTTGTTGTATCCACTAGCCATTAATATGCCTGGTTCGAAATTAACTTTACCACCCAGCTAATAAGCCTGGCCGCTCAATATATATATACAAATTTTTTGTTACTCAATGTCAAATGTCAAAGAACTATTAAATCAATAAAATTATTTAAACGAAAAGTAAAACAAGTGAAGATTAATTGGAAAGACAAAGGGATTAACAATTGTAGGATTTGGTGTGGAAAATGTTGGACAATAATTAAAAACAAATTAATAAATACTAATACAGAATACGAATATTATAGGAAGAATATAAAAGAATATGTAATTATTGAGCATGCATTCATCACATTACATTACATTACATTACATTACACTACATACATATGTATGTATATACATTCGTACTTATTTGCAGAAAAAAATAGTAGAGAGAAGAAATTAATTTCGTTACAAATGCATACATTTAAACTACTGTAATTTTGTTGCAAATATTAGCATTAAACACATAAACGACTGCAAGCTACCAACTACAATCTGCCAAAATTGAAATAAACACATTTATACGAAAACGATTATTTTGACGCTGTTGCAGCTACACGACCACCATTAAGGTTGTTGCTCACTTAGTCCAATTTACATATATTTTTGTAAGCAACAATAAGCAGATCTTGGGCTACCAATATTATAAGAAATGATTAAAACATGAGATCTGAGAGAGAGACAAAAGTATTTTATATTATTTTATTATTTAACAGAAAAAATTTAAATATTACAAAATGGTGCCACTAAAATATGAATTTTCACCAGCTTATGAAAACAAACAAAACATTTCGCAAGCGTTTTAAGGAAAGATACACATTTTTTTAACCAGTTTGTACATGAGATGAAACAAAACAAATACTTTTTGATTGAAAAAGAGCGGTAACAAAACCATTTCACTCATGTGCTTGTTTTGATATATCAATACAATCCTACAATGGCAAACAAAACAAATTCACAAACTCATTTTTTTAGAGTTATGGATTTAGTGGGTTCGATTTTCGAATGCCTATTTAGTTAATGATTAATATTGTTAGTTCTTAAGTGAATACCTTTGCTTGAATAATGCTCTTTGCTTTTTATTTATTTTTTCTTTTTACTACTAAAGGGTCCACGATCTAACTTTTTTTTTTCAACTAGTGCTTATTTCGTGAATGGTAACACTTAGCTCATGTCTGATTTGACAGATAATTAGTTTTATCCTTCCGCTGAACAAATAGTGTTGTTATACACATACATAGTGTTGTTATACGCTTGAACAACGCTGGAAAATATTGACTTACCGAAGATGCCGATTTTGCCAAAAAAATCATCTTTTCAGATGAAGCTCATTTTGATCTAGGCGGACATGTAAACAAGCAAAATTAGCGCATTTGGGGCACACACAACCCGCACGCAGACATTAAAAAGCCGCTGCACCCAAAACGAGTCACTGTTTGGTGCGGATTTTGGTCCAGAGGCATAATTGGGCCATTTTGTCTTCGAAAATGAGCAAGGAGTGGCCGTTACAGTCAATGGCGATCGCTATCGGGCCATGTTGAACGAATTTTTGTTCACAAAAGTTGAAGAGGAGGATATTGGCAACATTTGGTATCAACAGGACGCCGGCGCTACGTGCCACACAGCCGAAGCTACACTCGATGTTTTGCGCCCTGTTTTTGAAGATCGCATTATCAGCCGCAGAGCTGATGTCGTTTGGCCAGCTCGGAGCTGCGATTTGACAATGTTGGATTATTATTTATGTGTATTATTGTGCCGTCAAAGATAAGTGTTACGCCGACAAACCAGAGACAATTGACGCTTTAAAGGTTGGTTAAATTGGTTAAATACATCTGCACACAATAGATAATGTGCTTAAAAATTGGACCGATCGTGTAAGCTATTGCATGGCCATCCGAGGCAGCCATTTGAATGAAATTATTTTCCATTATGAACCTGAAGGATTGTATACTCAAATAAAAAAGAAATTTGAGAAAATATTCAGTAATTTTTTTTATAGCATTTTCAAATAAAAAAAGGTTATTTGGCGGACCCGTTACTATGGTAGTGTAATTAAGAATCAATAGAAACAAAAAATCTTACAAGTAGTCCTTCAAAATCGCTTAAAAACAAACGTTGTATAGCTCCTTATATATTATCTGCCATAATGAACAAATCATTTAGCAAACGTTTGGCGAAACGTTTTTTCTTAAAAACTTATTATTTTATTTTTATTGTTTTCTTTTTGCCTGAGTACGTTTAATTTAATGTACCGTTTGTGTTTGCGAGCAAAAAAAAATACAAAACTAAATAGTACCATCGCTTTCATTGTTGCTGTTTTGCTTTTTATTTTATACACTTCAAAAAAGCAAAACGAAAGAAAACGTCTCTATTTAGCCATTTTCGTACTCTGATTTTTACCAAGTATTATGGCGTTTTCTTTTCTGCCAATAATCTTTCATATTAGTAAATTTTCGTGTTCTTTTCTGCAAAAAATGTCAGAATGTGAATAAACACCATATTTATTCTCTTCTAAATAAATCGCACCAAAACCAGGGTGAGATATTACCCTTTTTTATAACTAATGGCGTTTTCTTTTCTGACAAAAATGTTCCATATATTTTACACTTATTAAATTTTCGTGTTCTTTTCTACAAAAAATATTAGAGTGTGAATAAACATCATGTTCTTTTCTAAATATGTCGCACCAAAACCAGGTAAATATGCTACATTTTTTACACTCAACTTTTATTCAGGGTGCGATATTGCCCTTTTTTGTAAATATTTTTTTATTGAAAGCAAGAATTTTATTTTGAATTAAAATTTTTATGTGAATAAATATTTTAATTTATACGTCACATAGGCATAAATGTTAAATGTAAAATCACTTTGCTTTTGTGTTCTTTTGACATCATAAAAAAGGTCGCTTTTTCAAGGGCTGGGTGATCAATAAAAAGTATTACCTATTAATAAGACAAAATATTTTTTCAGAAAAGATAACGCCATAAGATTTGTCAATGAAAGCAAGAATTTCAATTTGAATTTAAATTTTGATGTGTTTAATTATATTATTTTATACGTTACAGACAAAAATGTTAAATATAAAATCAGCTTGTTTTTGTGATCTTTTGAAATCATAAAAAAGGCAAGGGGTGGGTGATCCATAAAAAGTATTGCCTATTAATTAGGTAGAATTTTTTTAGAAAAGAAAATGCCATTAGAGCATATTTTCCGTTGGATGAAGTAGTTTGCACAGTTTAAAATACTGAGGATTTTTGACGACATTCGCCTATTAAAAGAGTGAAATTATTCGGATGGCGCAATCTTGTGCCTATCACTCTTGATTTCTACCACAATTTCAGCTGCTTACGGTGAAGCTATCGTTTTCAACATAATTATAGTTTTCAGCAAAATAATCGACGCACGGCAACGATTTCAGCTAGCGATATTTGTAGTCGTGTAGTTGTGTAGCCTGCCGTTTTCTAAGTCGTTAATGCAATATTTGAATTAAGTTTATAACATAAAAAGTGAGAGCAAGCACAATGCAACTACTAATATTACTTTGCATATTTTATTTTATTTATTTACAATGTACAAAGTAAAAAATGCGTAAAATATACTAAATGAAGGGTAACAAAATTTGATACAGTTTCAAATATAATTTTAAATTTTTACACCTACAAATCAGAGTTTGTTTTATATTTTTAGCTTTATATGTAACTAGTATTTCTAATCTTTTATTGTTCAATCTTCCTCGCCTTTTTATTGAACTGATTTTGACGTTGTTGGATTATTTGATTAACTTTTCTTTTCTATTTCCACAGAAATTTTTATTCTACTTATAAAATATTTCTGAGTTAATAAGTTAAAAAAATATATCTTTTTGATATCGTTAGAAATGAAAAATATATTTAATGAAAATCTAAAAATTCGCTTTTAAACTTATAACAGCACTTGTTCTAGGACTTAAGCAGCATTGCAACGCAGTAGCTAAATGTACCAGAATTTTTATAGTTTATTGCTAAATAAATCTAAACCTAAACATTCAATATGAGAGAGACCTTGCTTCAAAATCTTTATTTTATTTAAATATAAAATAAAGTTTTACACTTTTTTTTTTATTTGATCTTCACACTTTTATTAAGCCAAACTTGACACCATAATAAACGTATTTTTTTAACAACTAAAAGAGTTTAAAAAAATATATATATAACAAATAAAGAGCAAAAACTAATAAAAGAAAACATTTAATATTCAACACTCTATGAATGTAATGAAATTTTAACAAAAATTTTAATCAAAAATGTACTTTGTAGAAAAACTCTAATTACGCTTTGATTGGAAAACTTGTTAGGAAAAAGTTTTGAAACTCAAAATAATAAATATGAAAAGACAAAATAACAGAATTGAATAACAAACAGCACAGGTGACTTACTTGTCTGGTAGTAATCTTCATCTTCTACACATTTTTCATTGATTCAATCATTCATTACAACAGCATTTTTATTCAGAGTTTGTTTTTGATTAATGGAGATGATTTTAAAAAAAAAAATTATTTTGTAGAGAAGTTACAAATATAATTTTATATGATGTGTTTGTTGGTTTCGTTAGGGTTTTTACACAAAATTACAGTTTAAAGAAAAATATATATAATTTTAGTAAATATTGTTTTTCGTAAATGAATACAATTATTACTAATAAAATAGTTTGAAAAGTAAATCAGGGTGTTAAAAAACAAAATCAGCAATGACCAGGATATAATAAGGAAACCGTATTTTATTGTTGTTGTGTGGTGATTTGATTTAAGTTGAAACTTCATTAATGATGACTCTTAACATATAGAAAAAAATAAGCCAAATTATAAAATGGAAAATTGTTGATATAATGCTCAAATATATGTATCTATAAATATTCTATACCAATTCAAATTCAATTATCAATCGTCAATTGGTGAGAACGAAGTCTACCACTACCTTAAGCTTCCCTCTTGTTGAATATTTTTACTTTAATATTTACCACCCATATTTTGTTGTTGTTAAAGTAAAAATATTCAACAAGAGGGAAGCTTAAGGTAGTGGTAGACTTCGTTCTCACCAATTGACGATTGATAATTGAATACAAGTTTTCTCGTATTCCTTTATCTGGGTTTGGTTGGTTAAATAGATGATGCTTACAACTAAAACACTACCCTAAGTAGATTAGATACAAGTAGTGCTGATGACGGACGTGGCTGTCTAGAAAATGTGCATTCCACTCGTGCTGGTGTCTAAAAATTTAATTTTCCCAATTTTTCTTTAATATTATCACCTAATTTGTAATTTAATTAATTCTTTCTTAGAGAGAAGAAAAACGAACTTAAGCTTGATTATAAATTTCATTGTATAAATATTTTATGAGTATAAAATATTTATTTTCGAAAAATATAATAATCGAAATTGATTACTATGGGGAAAGCATATCCAGATAGCTATTTCACTAGTGCTCAACTAGCTCATCAGTGGATTTTTCCCAATTTTTCTGAATAAAAACTCAGATTCTTATGCTTAAAACTTAATAAACCAAATGAGAAGTTCAATCAGTCTAGAAAGAAAACCAAATCTAAATTTCTAAATAAATAAAAAACATAGTAACCATTTCGATTTCATAAAGTTTATTTTATGCTATCCCGTAGCATCCTAAATGATCGATTGTCATGTCCGAAGATCAACCGTGAAACATAATTTTTTTGGTCGAGCAAGTTCTGGCTGGGCTTAACAAGTTCAGAATCACAAAAAACCGTGTCCATAATATTTATTAGCAATTTAGCTGTATTTTCTTTTCATCATATACATATGTAATATTTTTACATATTTGTTTCATCATTATGCATCGTTGAAAAATATCATCAAGATTGCGACAAAACCCCTTAAATAAACTACTGAATCAAAAATCACACGGATTGAGTTTGTTCTTGATTGAGTGTCATCGTTCACCATCTAACTTTGAAAAACCTGCTTGCCAGAAAAATAGATCACATAAATTTTTTTCGCGCTACATTTTTGAGGTATAGAATTGCAATTGACAAGACTTCTAAGTTGATATAGATTTTCTTACAAAATTTTGAAATAATAAAAGATAAGTAATAAAAGATTTTTGTATTTTAAATTTTAACGTCTGAATTTCTAAATTTGGAAAACTATGTCCAAAAAGGGGCTTTTTTAAAAAAGTGGCTATCAAGTCTTTGTAAAGGCTTCATAAGCTTCACTTCACTTTCCGTTCTGTTACTTTCCGTTCTGTTAATTCATTGTTGAAGTAAATAAACAGTTTAAACAAACTACAATAACATGATGTTTTTTTTATTTTTTTGTAGAGAGATTATCAGCTGTCTCTTGCTTTTACTTAAGAACGTTGTCCAAATTTTATTTTTAACAGGTTCGTCCGCAACAGAACGTACCCTAACAGAAAAACTAACTGCATGTACACATCATAAAAAAATTGATCAGCTGTTTCGTAATAGTACGGAAAGCAAAATCTAATTCTACCTTTAATCATGGGGCTTTCATATACTATTTTGAGTAACCAAGGGAAAGAGCTTCAAAAACGTTAAGGTCGTCCAAAATAATTCCAAAATAATCTATTAATTTCTCTAAAACTAGAAGAGATAACGCATAAGCATTTTTATTTATTTTATCTAAAGCCCAGTACTCTGTTCGAATTTGTAAAAAAAGGTTGAGCAACATTTTTTATTTCACAAAAAAAATTTGATATTTAAAATGTGGTGTCTATCTCGCGATTTGAAAGAATTTGACGATTTTATTGTTTTTAAGTATACCACATTGTTTTAGAAATGTTAACAAAAGCCAAGCGATCAGCTGTTGTTTCAAAAATTCCACATGAAATAATGCCCCTTCCTTTATTTCACAGCTTTGATAAAATGTTGCCAGAAACATTTTAATGTTTTTCCACAGCAAAAACAGAGTACTACTTCTGCAACATTTTTTCATATCTTTTTCATAGAAATTTTTTATGTATGTAAATTAACAGTATTCCGCATGAAATACTGAACAGAGTTCCAGGCTTATAGCTCTTTTACAATACGATAGAAAATAGGCAGACAGACGAGATTTGTATAGATAGTAATGCAATACACACTCTACCTCTTCAACCCCTTGCCTACAAATCTCGTCTGTCTGCCCATTTTCTCTCCTATTGTAAAAGAGGTATTAAGTTTAAAAAATCCTAAGATTTTCAAAAACAAACTACTAGAAGAAGCTTGACCAAAATTCGACAGACAGTAGGAGCAGGGTTGAATTGAAAGGTACATCGCTGGAAATACAAAAAACCCACGGAATTATCAAACTGTCCTCGTGTATTCAACTGATATTCAAGAACGAATTGTTTTCCATATTATCCACATTATGTGATAATAATAAATCATACGATATTATAACAACAAAAGGTCGTATATCAGAATGTATCTCTTCAACCATATAATCATTAAGAAAATAATCTCTTGAAAAACTTTATTTCATTTAATGTAGT
Source organism: Phasia obesa (assembly GCA_949628195.1). Lineage (NCBI taxonomy): Eukaryota > Metazoa > Arthropoda > Insecta > Diptera > Tachinidae > Phasia > Phasia obesa. Next base: position 24,433,769 of record OX451215.1, on the reverse strand, counting down.
TTGAACTATTTTTTTTTAATGTAAATGAGTATGATGTTGTCATCTGATTGATCTAGCTAAAAGAAAAAAACGTGAACGAATGCAATGAAATGTTAAGAAACTTGACTTTTCCCGAGTTTAAAATTCCTAATATTTTTAAGATCTGATAAATTTTAAGGAAAATAAATTCGATTTAAAATCCTTTATAAAGAATAAAGGTCAATAGAAAGAATTTTTTGGTATTTTTTTTACGTTTACAACAAATTATTATATTTGTTACAACAATTATTTTGTACACGAAAAAACACACGACACAATATTTAAAAAAAAAAAATTTTAAAAAGTAAAACTTAAAAAACAAAACGATTTATTAAAAAAAAACAAAGTACAAAAGTTTATTTTACTATTGAACAAATAATTAATAAAACATTGAACAAATTGATTTGATGTTGACGATAACAATATAACGGATATTGATTAAATAGATACAGATAATTACGAGATAATTACGAGATTTATAAAAAAAATATGTATTCAACCGAAAACACATGAAAAATGTTTAAAGTTTTGTATAAAAAATGAAATATTTTTTTTAAAAATTGTGTTCAAATTGATTAAAAGAATATATGTATAAAGACTACATAATAGTACAAATCGAAAAAAATTCAACTTGATTTTTATTTTACTGACGACTGAATAAAAGAAATAATATTTTTAAACCCAGGTTTGATATTTTTGTGGTTGTGTTTTTTATACGGAAAAAGAAAATAAAAAAAGGATTTAATGAATACAGAAGAAGATTATGAACTTAAGAAATAATTGAATTGTCAGAATAGATTTGATTAAAAATATTTCTGACGAGAAATAGGAATTATGATTAAAAATTTATTTCATAATTAGCAGTGCCCGCGACGACCTCAGAATCTTCACAATATTTTGTTCGATTTTGTAGTGCATTTTGAAGGCAATTAACATTAAATTTCAGAACTCTTACTTTTATATAGAGGTGCCCATCCCTGGTTAATTACTCAGGATGTCGCAACATAGGTTGTATATAAAATTCTGTTTCCGTTTACAAAAATCTTCATTTGCACTTGGAAATGCGATATTTTTAGGGGAAAAAAGTATTATTTTAATATAGTTTATTTGACCTTTTTAATAATTTGTATTTAATTATTTTTATTTTCAAGCTTTAGGTCGTTAATTATTTTTATTCTCGATATTTCGCTACTCCTTTGTGTAGCATGATCAGGAAAAAAAATAATTAAATAGGGAAAAAAGTATTTTATATTTTTATATATTTGCAGAGCAAAGTAATTAATTTGTGTATGTTGTTATAGGCGGCGAATAGGTGTATATGTCATTTTTTGTTTGGACATAATTATCTGTTTTGCAACAATGTTGTTTGAATGCTTATTGCAGATAGTAGTAGTACGGTTGAGCAATAGATGGCGCTGTTTGAAAATAAAACTGTCAAACTAAAATATAGCAACAACATTGTCATGTTAAAAAACAGCTTTTATAAGACATGTTTTAACATCTAAGTTAAGACGTGGAAAAAACATTAACATGTGCAGTCTACACTTAACCCCCCTTCTACATTAGGTATCAAAATGTCTTCACAAATTGCATATGAAAAACAATAATTTTTATACTCTTTTTTATATTAAGTTCGACTTTTGTTAAGACAAATTGATGGCTAATGTAGACCGGGTTAACACTAACACGATGTTAGTATTAAAGTTTATCATTTTATGTAGACTGCGATGGGTAACATATAGTTCTATTATTGTAGAGTTCTGTAAATAGTGTTTAAAATTGGCTGTTTACAAAAACAAAAGGTGCTGCCAAGTCGGAAAACTGTGTTTTATTTCTGTTTTCGCTTAGAAATGCGATATTTTTACCGTGAAGAAGTATTATATGTTTGAACGGAAAAAATTTCTGATTTATTATATTTATAGATATAGATTTATTTCAGACAATTCAATTTTACTTAAGGGGAGGTGCGTGTTATGTATGTTTGTGTTTAAAACAGCTAATTTTATGACACACTGGAGTAATGAGTGATGCAGTGAGTGAGATTGTGAAAGAAAATGAGTGGGGTGGGAAAAATGTAAAGTTTGTTAGGTGAGTATGGTCAATTTACAGTTAGTTAGAGAGTGAGTATGTATGTAGGCTTTAAGCTTGTTTATTAATGTTTGTTGTTTTTGTTTTGGTGGTAAGAAAATAATTAATTTTGAATAGATTTTTTTATTTTTTATTTTTTGTTTAATTTTAATGAATTATGTTTTTAGACTTTATACGTACTTGCACGTCCTACCATTTGTACGGCTCGGACGCCTTTCCTGAATGTGGCCACTGTGGTTGAGTTGTAGTAGTAGTAGTAGTAGGTTGGTAGGTAGTAGGGTCATTAAATAAAATAAATGTAATAGAGGATACGTGTGAATAGGTAAATGAGTAAATTTATTAACATGATTTGTTTTCTTCAAAATTCGATTTAATTTAAACAAATAAATTTAAAATGTATTTGAAATGAAAAACTTACAAACAAAAGACATTAACACGCTTAAGTAAACAAAAACTTAAAAAAAGATTACATTATATGAACCTACATTTTTAATCCTACTTTAAACAATTTATAACTTAAGATTTGTATGTGGTTTTTATTAGGTATTTAAAAAAAAGATTTTTATATATAAATATTTTTGGTGGTTTAGTTGGCTGGCGATCTTGTTATTATCATTTTTTTGTATCATTATGCTGCTGGCTGTAACGTTTTTATCTATTAAAAATAAATGTATGTATGTTTATGTATATTAAATTTATGTTTGCATATAATCAACTTTCTGTCATAAAAAATCTCTAACTCGAGCTTCAATAGCCTGATTAAGTATTACTTGGGTTTGCGCAAAGAAATTGTTTTATAACAATTTTCAAACTTCTAAATAACTTTTTTAATCAGCGTTCGTTATAGTTAAAAGTAACAAACAAATATAATTGGTATTAAAGACAAAATTAAAATTTTACTTCTTAAAAATGTACCTACTTATTAAAAAGGTTTCATTTTCTATTTAAAAAAATAAAATATATATATATATATATATATATATATATATATATAAAATATATATAAAAGGCTGTTGCTAACCGTCTCATTATTTTATAATATACATATATAAATATATATATTATAAAACAATAAAATTATCTATAATTATAGGCAACTGAAATGTCATTTACGGCAAGCTTACTTTCATTGAGTCACGTGCTAAAACCTTTAATCTTGACTTTAGTGATTTCAGACTGTCGACTGGTAATTGTCGGCCTTGTATCATCACGCAGTCTCTAGAAATTACTAGCATTTGTTTAACGTTCAGGTCCCCCATATCATCCACACTTAACAAGCTTCTACCATTGGTCCTGAGTCTTATGCTAGCCAATCCTGGACATTCACACACAATGTGCACTGCTGTCTCAGCCTTTTTTAGGAACAGTCTGCAAGTATCATCTTCTTCGATTTTCTTCTTGGCAAGATGATACTTGAAGGTACTTCTATTATATCTGAGCACCTTTCTGGCCTTCCTGCACGAGTATGGGCTCTTTGAGCACTATTCGAGCCTGCCTACACGTAGAGGGCTCCCTCCACCTTTTCAGGTTTAATGAGTTCGCTCATCGTAGGACCTTAGCTCGCATCATGTCATTACCTAGCGATACTCTGGTTCTGGTCCACTGAAATTCACAGCAGATCCCCCTTTTCCAGTTTTCCGCTGCTTGATTCCCAGGTGTGCACCTTAACGAACATCAATGTTACCTCATTAACCGAGGAACATCTGTTAAGTTTTAAAACACAATACAGCACAAGTTTGGAGTACACATTTACCTGCCTCATGCGGTACAATAAGAACCTTTCCTCCCTGTACTCAACATCCCAACAGGTAATGCAACTCATGCAGCGGTCCATTGTTTAGACTGATACTTAGTCTAACGTTACACATAAATTTTAAATATTCACTGGGAACGAACATATTGCTAAATGGAAATATATGCTTGCCAAAAACTCAGTGGGGGAAGCGTGAGACTTAAAACCAAAAATTAATTACGGTCTTACAACACCATAATAAGGCCAATTTTAACTTGCTCTGCCCTTGTGTTATGGTCAACATTGCCTTCCTAATTTGTGTCTCTATTACTGAGACGATTAATACCTGCCAAATCTATGCCCTAGATGCTATGCACATAACAGTGCAAGAGAAGGAGTGCAGACGCGCATTTCCGACAGCGAACCGTTCGTTGGTAAAAGCCGCTATCCTAGTTCTACCCTTGCGCATAGTAAGTTTCTTTAAAAATGACCGTATCATTAGGGTACTAAATCATATTCAAATGGCTCTCTTGTTGCGAAGGAATTTCGGTAAACTTATCCTCGATAAGCACCAATAGACAACTAGACGTGGTGGATAAAAAAAAAATGACAAGGTTTGGTTTAATGTTGGAAATAGGTTCTTTGGCCCAGGTACTGACAACAGACTAACCAACCTGTATAGAAAATAATATTTTTACCAATTAAAAGTTTTAATTGGTTTTAGATTAAAATTTAATCAAATAATTAATTGATTCAATTATTTGTTTAGTTAGGTTTTTTTGTTCTGTTTTAAACAAATATATATTTGAATCAATTAAAAAATTAATTGAACTTTAATTTAAAACTAATTAAAACCTTGATTTGTGAAAAAAAATTTCTGTGTAAGTGACTAACGCTGTTTTATGCGACGAGTACTTTGTTATATCTCGCTTAAAAGAAAACTTGTTCCAGGATCTAATCTGAGTTTTCTCAACATTTGAAAGCTCTGACAGGGTTCAGATAAGCAAAGCGTTTAAATACGCTGTATCAAGCATATCACAAAGTCCATTGCCATTCATGGATGGTTTATCGCACATTATATTCTTGTAGACACCAGCAATTTACGTTAAATAATGCTGAGATCAGACTTTTAACGTTTTGTGAACTAAAAGATTAGAATTCGATACAAGAACCTGTGCTTTTCCTGTCATGGGGTAACGTTCTCTGTTGACTCTAGAGAATGTAAAAGATCTCTCTTTGAACGTAAAGAGGCTGTACAAAAGTTTTTGTGGGTCACGGTACTTATGACATATGACGCTATTTTTTTTTTTTTTTTGTTACAAGAAAATTAGAAATATTAGAGGCTTAAATCAATCATATTTTGTATTAAAGTAATGTCGTATGGTTCTAGCTGGGACTTGCATGAGCGTGTTAGATAAATGCTAATACGCAAATGTTCTGAAATTTTCATATGATAATTAAAACAATCCCACTATGCAATGTAGGGAATTAAGTTTACACATAACAGTTAGCATACCTTAGCAAATATATTCTTATTGGTACAGTGTGACGAAATTAACATTTTTTTTCTTCAAATTGTAAAAGCAAATGTTCATAATTTCCTAATAAACATTAATAATAATTGAACACGTTGCATTTATGTTTTTATCATATACCGAGGAAGAGGTACCATTTTTTGTTAGTTCTTCTTTAAAATATATCAATGTATTTCGCAAAGAAATTAAGTTTAATTAAATTTGGCTTTACTTTCATTTTACTTTAACTAATTAGCGGTTTTTAAATTAGCAGCAACATATAAATTTTATTTAGCAGCATTGTTAGCATTTGGAATATAAAAATATATGTATTTTGCTTTAAATAAATATTAATACAATTGTTTAATTTTGGGGAAATGGAAAATAGATAAATTTTTTTTAAATTAAGTTTTAATTTTTTTTTTTTGTTTAGCAAATATTTATCATTTAAATTTTTGGTTTTTGGCTTTAATTGAATGTAAACTTTCATTTATGTATATGTATTAATATGTTTTATATCAAATTGCAATTTAATAATCGTACCCTCCATTTGATTAAGGACTGAGGATATGCCTTGATTCACCATTCCGGTCTGCATCATTATCATGCCCACATCTGCAAAATTGTTTATGAACATTTTCAAACTGGTGCATATTTTTAAATAAAAAATGTTTTTGTGGATTTAAATTCCAGGTTAGATTTTCATAGTTGAAATTTTAGATTTGGGGTGGGTAGATTTTTACACTTAAATTATTAACACCAAATGCCGGTTACAATTAATAACATTTAAGTATTATTATTATAACACACTTACAGGCTTTGTAAAAAATAAATGTTCGATAAATAAAATAAAATTATTTTTCTTTACTTTTTTATTTTCTCAATCCCACTGTGCATTTAATTAGTTACTTTCTGCTCTAACTAAGTTAGTAGTGAAGCCATTGACAGAGGCGTACACATACATACACATATAAAAAATTGTCTTAGAACAAAAGCACTGATTTGATTCGGTTTACACCTGCGACCTGTTGGATTCGTTTATTTTAGTTACAAATTTTCTAACTACTCTAAAAGAAGATAATATAATTTAAATAATTTATAATAACATATTAACATCATTAAAATTATTCATGTCAAATGATTGTTATTACACTACATTGGAGTTCGTTGCAATGATTTTAATTTACACAATGTGCGTTTTGTCATCTGACTGGAGAAGGTGAGGTGTTAAGTTCTGAACTCATATTGTTTTATTTACATAAATGTTATTTATATACACTTGCAAATGTATGTATGTATATGTTATTTTGATTAAATTGTTATAAATGATATGTAAAGGAACTGTATAATTAAATATAAAACCTGCTTAAACATTTAAGGGAAAAATAACTTGTCTATTAAAGTAAATACTTCAAACACTCAAAAATGCTGTCTTAAAACCTACATTTATACATACATACATATATAAATTAGTAATTTAATTATTATACACAGAAAAATAATAAAATTTGATATAAATATGCTTATTCTAATTTTTAATGAGTCTTATTCTGAAAAGGAAATGACATTTTTCTATTACATTTTGTCGAACTTTTTTATTATATAAAAATAAATTTAAACAAATTCTCAAGTATTCCTATATTTCAATTTGGTTAATTAAAAATATGCTGTTATATGCTAAGCACTGCTCAAGTGGATAGATACAAAGACTGCTAAAGAAGAGTTGCTGTTTGAAAAATAAATTCTGTTTACTCCAAGGTGGAAGATTATAATCAGTTAAGTTTTGGTTTTTGTACGCTATTCTATTTTCTTTATGTTGTATAAATAGTAGTTTTTCAAAGGTAATATTATTTCTCAATCTTACCAAAATTAGCTATAGACTACCATTCTAAAAATCCCAAAAAGATCTACCAAATTTGAGAGGAAAAATCCAAAAATTGTAACATTGGTTCTGAAAATATTTACTATATTTTGAGTATTATTATTTTTTCAATAAAAAAAAACGATACAATTCTAAAATTTCAAAGCCTGCTCACAAGCTGTTTCAGCTAAAGTGTATAAACTTTAAACCATACGATAGCTCGTGAAATGAGCAATTATTTTTAGACCTCAATAAGGAATTAATATTGGTTTATCATTTGCATGTTGTAGACTTAAATAAAATAAATTATATGATATCAGCAAAGGCCCCCAACCAAAAAATGTGGTTAAAATGAAAATGCATTGGTTTGCTAAATATTTAGCAAAGAGACACAAACCTACCTTGTTGAAGACTGGTATGCTACTGATTTAAAATTTTTACATGTTTTGTTCTCTTTGTGAGATTCTCGTTGAGATTGTGTATGTGCTAACAGACCCTTAGAGGTTTGCGTGGGGGCCCTTGGATATCTGATTCTTAAATAGTTAAACAAAGTCTGTCGTTAATATTCTGTGAGAAATGTTTATAGAAACTATTTTCCGAAATTTTATGGCGTTTTCTTTTCTGACAAAAATGTTGCATATATTTTACACTTACATTTTACATTTTAGAGTGTGAAAAAACATTGTTTTTTTCTAAATATGTTGCACCAAAACCAGGTAAATATGCTACATTTTTTACACTCAACTTTTATTCAGGGTGTGATATTGTTCTTTTTTGTAAATATTTTTTTTTTTTTTTATTGAAAGCAAGAATTTTATTTATGTAAATAATTATATTATTTTATGTGTCACATAGACATAAATCTTAAATGTAAAATCAGTTTGTTTTTATGTCCTTTTAAAATCATAAAAAAGGTCACACTTTGCAAGGGCTGGGTGATCCATAAAAAGTATTACCTATTAATAAGGCTGATTTTTTTTAGAAAAGAAAACGCCTTTAGTTTTTAATAATAAAAATGTTTTTAAATGTCACAAAATACTTTACTTTTTAATTACATAATTTGTTTTTAAAAATCATGGCTGAACACACAGGCAGCAAAGACCTATGAGGTTGCAACAATTTAAAATGATTTAATGTTTGACAAAACAATCAAGTCCCAAGGTTTTATTTATGGCTCATCCTAAATGTATGTTGCATATTTATATTTAACATACTTATTGTTACATTTGTTTACCTTTTCTGCTGAAAGCTTTTTCTGGATAAAAAAAAGTCCTGTTTTCAGCAGTTGCTGAAAATGTTTAAAAGCAGCATTCAGTAATGAAATTTGTGATTTGTCCATTGTCATTGCTACTAGAAAATTAAAAATTGCCAACAATTGGTTCAGATTTGTGCTAAAAAGCTATTTGTTCTTTTCGCCTCTTTTTATTATTTTGCCGTGGTTTTTCATAGCTTTTAGCAAATATCAGTCGCTACAAATTAGCGATGCCAACTTAGCTCTTTTCGCGCCATTTTTAGTTTTTATTGACTACCTCTGACGCGAAATTTTTTCCTTTAGCACTTTTTCAAAAAAAAAAGAGCTCTTTTCTATCTTATTAAACCGCCGTCCTCATTTGTTATCAACATGTCTTAAAAAAAGTCAAACATTATATAAAATACAGCATCAAAAAAAAATGTTTTTTTTAATATCAAGTTTGAATTTTGTTAAGACATGTTAATGTCTAATAGAGACGTGATGTTACCACGTTTGGCTCTTTATGCTTTGTGATTGAATGAATTTTCCCATTTTACCCTTTGGTCTTTCATCTTTGTTATCAATCACATAACATTTTTATTTATATAAAATATGTCTTACGAAGATGTAATAGCTGTTGTTCGAGTTATTATTTACCACCAAGCGAATTTGGAAAAAAATACAAATAAAATATAGTATATCAATATATGGCCAGAAGAAAAAAATAATAGACTCTTTCTGAAAATGGCTGTTTATTTTCGAAAGTTTGAGAAGCTTTTTTATCACAAATACAAAATCTATTGTTTATAATTTTCATAGGTAGGTATTTGGTTTAAAAAAATTTAAGACACAATGGGCCGATATCGAGTAAATAAGGATGAACATCATCACCTAATTAATCTAGAAAAAATAAGTGCTATAAAGCAGTGTATATAATGCAAAAGTCAGTAACATAAAAATACAAGTGTTTTAGAACAAATATTAAGTAAACAAATATTAATTAATCAAATATTTAATGAAACAAATGAAAATTTTACTCGTTTTACTTTCGAAACTTAAAAGTAAATCGTAAAAGTTAATAATGTAATCATTAATTTCGAAAAATGTGAATTTGTGTCATTTGGGTCTAAAATCAAAATCGAGCTTCCAGAATACGATTTTAACAACCGCTTGTTGAGATTTTTTCAATACACACAAATTGACCCATTCTAATGTACAAACCAAGGCGAAATCATACCAGGTGGAGTCGATAGCCCAGCTGATTGTTTTTTGCTCTCGTTTTTTTTTTGCTAATGTCTTGTCAAAAATACATTGTTTCATATCTGATAATCTAATGTCAAAGTTGTTGCTTTGTTGTAGTTGTTGCTCTACTGCTCACACCTGGTATGAATTCGCCTTGGTACAAACCTATGAAAATATTTGTATATTTTTTTAAAACGTAAGTGAACTTTCTCTAATGTAATAATTACATTTAAAATAAAAATATAACAATAAAATAGTTATTTTTTAAATTTGAGCTTTTTAGCTCTTTTTGACTGCTGAGTCGACGCGTTGGATCTTTGAGAAGTTGGCATCCCTGCTACAAAAACAACCTTAGTAAAATCCGTTTAAGGCCATAATTCGCTATTATACTCAGACGTTCGATATGTCAAAAAATGCATGTGTGCTCAAAAAGTATGATAGTGTGGCTTAGAAATGTATGTGTGTGACACACTTTTTGACAAGTCGTACGATTTGATAATCTTTTGAAAAAATTCATAAAATAATGTTTTTCCATGCGATCAGAGTTGCAAAAACTTGTTTTGTATGATAGTGTGGCATCTACAACGCCACTTTTAAACGATTTTTAAAGTAGGACAGAATCAGAATAGGATAGTAAAGCCTGCCTTTACCGCTGCGAAAATAAAACTGGTCAAAACAAGAGCTAATAGCCCATTCAGGCTGCCACGAAATTAAGTAATTTCGAGCTGAAATTACGAACGAAATCTAAAGTGTTCATACTGGGCTTTTTGACATTTGAGTTAATTTCGTAAACAGCTGATCACGTTTAGTTACATTTGTATAATTAAATTATTTTGCAAAAAGCTTTCGCACAACACTTTCGTATTGATTTAAAATATACATGAATATTAAAAACAACACTACAACAAAATTAATGTAGAATTATGTATATATTTGCATTATTTCATTTGGCTTTTAAATTTTTTTTAAACAAAACGGACTTTCAAGGTTGTAAGTCTGGTCAGGGTTGCAAAAAAAGTAGCTTTTTCTACAAAACCAGCGTTGTCTATCGTAATTTCAAGTTAATTTCGACGAAATTAAGTAGAATGAGTTAATTTCGGCAATGGTAAAATGTATGCGAAATTACGTAATTTCAAGCTGATTTCGGCTGAAATCACGAAATGACTTAATTTCGTGGCAGCCTGAACGGGATATTAGTTAGACTATAAAAACTAGTATAAAATAACTATCTAGAACAGACCTGCCAGATTTTTCCAGAAAACAACATTCTAGTCGTTTTTGCGCGGATATAATTATAATTCACACCTGCCAATTAAATAACTTTTTATTACAGCATGTTTTGCGATTTTATCAATTTTATTTTTGTTTATTTTAGAGAATATTGTAATTACAAGCAGAAAGTCTGTAAACATTGTGTGCGTAGAATTAGGAAAGACGTATTTTGTCCTGCTTAACCGAATATTTTGAATAATTGGATATTATAAAACAGAAAATCAGGAATAAACTATTTTTATTTCAAATTAGTTTTCTACATTTCAGAATAAGACATCATACTTTTAAAAAAAAGTATTTTACTACCAGAATTTAACACAAATTACTTTTTTATTATTTTATTATTATCAATTAAATTACCTAAAATGGTAAACTTTTTAAATAAAGTGATGTTTATTGTAATTTATTACAAGTGTGTGTGTGTGTAGCTGCCTTAATTAATTAACTACTAAGTATTTTTTCTTTAACATAATTCTTTTAAATTATTTATTTATAATTATTTTTAATAAACATTTTGAATGGAGGTTGGTTGATTAGTTGGTTGGTGATGATAACAATTATATATCATTGATACTTTATTATATTGAATATGCGATTATGAATGTCTGGTGCAATTAATCGTTTCCATGCACTCATTTTAAATAAAAATATATGTTGGTATTTGATTATTGTTTTTTTTTTTTTTTTTTAAACTGCGGAAGACATTGACTGAGAGGAAAAACACAGAGTGTGAGAGAGATAGAGATCTATATATATTTAGAGTTAAGGTTTATTAAATATTGAAAAAAAAACAAATTATATTTTGTATTCGGTGCAAAAAATCATAATTTTGAATTATTATTAATTTTTGTACAAAATATTTTTTTTTTGTAACTTGTTGTGTGATGCTAATTCTTTAAATTAATAAATGAAGCAAAAGTTAAAATATGGCGAATTTTTTTTGAAAATTTTAAAAAGTTAAGAGAGAGAGAGAGACAAACATATTTAAGAAAATTAATTTACAAAAAAATTACAGGCTTCATTACATATTGCAAGGAAAAATTTCATAAAATAAAATGAAAAACGAACACAATAAAAATCTCATCGAAGGATGGTAACTTTGTGGTTTATTTTTAACATACTGAAAAGTGTTTAATGAGGCATGTAGTGCAGACAGAAATCACTTGCGCGAAATCAGCCTGCTTATACCATGATTATGTTATATATTTTTTTTTAACATCAGGGTTTCTCTATGTAAATTCTACTTTGCATATCTCTTCCCCGTTCAGACGAGCAATTTTTTTAATATTGCATTCGTGTTCATAGATTGAAATTTATGTTTTTGCGATTTCTTTTTATTTTTTCTGCTTCTTATTTTATTTTTGACATTTTATTGTATACTTTTATACAGTCATCCAGACGAAAAAAGCGAACAACAACAAGAGAGTGCCCCAGATGAGTTGCTTGTATATTGGACTTTGTACCCGCTGCTATTCGTCTTTTCTTTACTCAATAGTTTCAACCAAAAGTTGTAAGAGCCCGTCTACATTAGTCATCAATTTGTCTTAACATTAGCCAAACTTCATATAAAAAAACAGTATTTTTAATAGTGTTTTTTTATATGAAGTTTGACTTTTGTTAAGACATTTTGATGAATAAGGTAGACGGGGGGTAATAGTTGGATGGTGCCTAATACGAAAACTAATTTATTACTTTATTTTAACAGTGATAAGAATATGGATAGGAATGGATAGAATTGAATGCGAATGGAAACACTGAACAATTTTTTTCAACACAATACCAACTTGCCCTTTCCACAGGGATAAAGAAAACTTTAATAAAAACTATTAAGTTTTTAACTTTTACAACACTTTAGTTAATAAAATTAATTTACAGTTCTCAAATGTAGTCATTAAAAAAACATGCAAATTGAATTGATAGAACAGAGTTGCACTTCTGAAACGCTGTGCTGCTCAAGGGCGGTTTAGACGATATGACTTTACGTACGTAAATTCCAGAAGAAAATAATATTAAAATGCATCCGTGTAGGAGAAATGAGAGTTAAAATCTTAAGAGGCCTAGACAAGATCAAAACGATGGATGTCAAACTCTTGTATGTGTGGCTGGATGCTCTGATGTTCACATGTTGGATGACTCGTTAACATTCATTTCATTTTGTGCTGTAAACATCGTGCTGCAAGTATCGCAACTTCCGTCTAAAACTTATGCGCAGCACATTGTTTCCTTTTTAATCTTGCAGATATCCATCCTAATGTTCTCTCTTTTAAAATCAAAAATTTGTACGTGCATGACGAACATACACAACATGCCAGAAATCAAAAAATTTAGATTTTTCATCCAGAATCGTCCGTGTAACACACAGAAATATATTTTCACAAATACTACTATAATAATTGATGATTATTTTGATCGTGTCTAGGCCGCTTTACACCATCGCTGTAGAGTAAATCATAATAAAATGAAAACAGGTGTTTAAAGTTTTTTCTTTGTTTGCAAAAATATCAGTGATGACAACTCAACTTTTTTTGCGTTATAACTATTTGGTTTTGGGTAAATTTGAAGCCATTCGCCTTTGAAAAGTTATCATCACTTAAAAAAATGCATCCCTGATGTGATGAAGAGTGATGTTTTTTTTTAATTTCTAAAAATAACCCCCCGTCTAGATTAGTCATTAACATGTCTTAACAAAAGTCAAACGTCATATAAAAAAAAAGTATTAAAAATGTTTTTTTATATGAAGTATGACTATTGTTAAGACATGTTGATGGCTAATGAACACGGAAAGTAGAGAGAGTCATACGAAATATTTTCTCCTAATTTCTTTATTACATATTACCTCCCGTCTACATTAGCAATTAACATGTCATAACAAATTTAAAATTTCATATAAAAAACCAGTATTAAAAATAATGTTTTTTTTATTAGAAGTTTGACTTATGTTGAGACAAAATGATGCCTACTCTAGACGTGGGGTTAGGTTTAGATGATAGCATGAAAAGTGACGGACCAGTCACTTTAACAAGGTGGTGGCATATAAGGCGATCAATTGGCACTGTTAGGATACTCTGTGATAGGTGTTAGACCTAACCTCAACGTGCTTGTTCATTACCAGTTACATGTATACCAGATTATCTCTAACTTCTTTTGCAACATCCTATTTAACAAGCCATGGGTACAATTGCAGAAATATTAAACGACTTGTTCAGACTAACTTATATTCTATTTCATGTTCTTTATTAATCTAAGCATCTTATTGTGTAAAAAACATGTTATTTCCGACACTTACACTGCATTGGCGACTTTATTTATGGAAGGTATGAGAGATGATGAGAAAGTTTGTCAAGCGCTTGAAAGAGAAAAAAATCGAATTGCGTCTGCTGAACTATCTCCCTACTTGGCTATTGGTAAGAACTCTGTGGTTGAGTAAATAGGTAGCTGAAATTTATCTTTATTATTTTACCGATAGGTTACATAGTCTGATAAGGCAGTGAATGCCGTAAATGTAGAAAACATCGCGAAAAAGGCTTAAGACCAAATTCACTAAGAGAGTAACACAAAATTACCATTTTGACCTTTAACTCTTGGCATAAATTTACCTTATTTAAACACTCTTCAGTTTATTTTCTGTTTGCGGTTTTGTTTTTTTTTTTTTTAATAAGTAGAAATTTAAGAATTAGTAAAGTAAAATAATTCATAACTTATTTACAGAATTTTCAAGGTACGTTCTTGGCCATTTGATTAAACTTAATGAAAAGTTAATTAAACCTGGGAAATTATAATAAAAATCAAACAATTAACAAAACATAAGGTCAAATTAATATACAGTTTGGTAATTAATTAAAATTTAAAAGGATCAGGGGCACTCAAATCAAAACTCAAAGCACCAAAAATAAGTCTAAAAATTTATTTAAAAAAAAAACTGAAAGTTAAACACATACACACAACCAAAATTATAATTTTATTAAAAAGCACTGGAGGTGCAAAAAGTAGTAGTTAATAATTATTATTAAAAAATTATTGAAAAAAATAATATATGTATAGATTATTTTGTTTTGGAAAAGAGGTCAACCAAAAAAATATTGAAATATATTTTCACAGGGGTGGTAGTGGTGGGTTCATTGTTAAAGATTACAAAATAAATTAAACATTTAATTTTGTTAAAAACAGGTTAGTTGTTGTTTAAATCAGTTTTAAATTGTATTGTTTTGGTAGAAAAAAAAATATAAATTTTAGTTTGATTTTTTTTTTTTTGCTTATCTGTTGGTCATTTACCTAAATCATCAAACTTGTTCCGGGGCTGAACTGCCACTGTTAAGATTACATTTCATTATAATTGAAACGATTAAACGAACGATTCAATTTGTTTTAAAGAAATTGAATTAAAAGAGTACAAATTAACAAGGTTTGAATTGTGTTTCATAGATTGTTTTTAGATTTTTTTTTTTTTTAACAAATTTCAGTTAATTTTATTTTGTTTGTAGTAGAACAATAGTAGTAGTAGTAGTAGAATGGTAGTAGTTGAAACGTAGTTGTAAATTGTTGTTAGGAGGTAAGGCCACGCCAACATGTTTTATATAGTAATAAGATAATAAAAATTTATAAAGAAATTGTTTGTTTAAACATTATTGTAATACCTTAAAGAAATCCTTATTAAAAATAATATTGTATTTTATATAGTTATTTTTTTCTTAAATTACTTAAATTTACTTTAAAAAAAAGTAAAGATCCTTTTTTCAATCTTTTTTTTAAGAGCTTAATAACAAATAATATTTTTTTAAATAAAATTATACATGAAAATTTTATATATAGAGAGAGAATAATAATAAAGAAAACGCAGTAAGAAAACAAATTTAGAAAAATGTGTACTTACAGTTTTTACATTTGCATTTTTTAATTAAAGTCTCATCTTTGATGTCCTCGTGACAGGCTTTACAGTAAAACCACGCTCTGAAAAAATATAAAGAAATATTCTCAGAAACCTTAAACTTGTATGAATGAAATATAAATTTTTAATATAATATTCTCCAACATTATAAAAGTTTATTTTTAAGCAAACTTTAATCCAGTATTTAACCTAAGGTTTACACATGCAAGTGCAAGTGCAAGTTCGAAAAACACAATACACTCGCTTTTTTTACTAACACACTCACATTTTTCGAAATTGTAGCTAAATTAGCAAGACATTTTTGCTACAAGTGATTTTTTCGCTGGCTTTACACATGCAATTAATTGCATACAAGTTTTGTATAAGTACGAAAATTTTACAAGTTGCAAGCATGTTTACACATGGCAGAAACAAAGTATATACGTAGCCGATAAGACTGAAGTCAATTTTAGTCACCTGCAGGAAAAAAATATCATATCGGCTGCGTTACATTCAGCTTGGTTCTTTGTTTTAAAAAACAACCCTGATAAAATGAAAAATCTTATAATTTAGAAAAATTTCTAAAAATGGTTTGGTATTATGGGACGTCAAATTTCTTTCCGTTTTATTTTAGATTTTCATAACATATTACTTTCACACTTTCTCATAATAGGGTAAGTGCACCACCAGTAGTCGGCAGTTTAATTTTTTTTTCGTGTTTAAGGTGGTCACTGTTGCCAACTTTTTCTTACGATTTCCCACCAAATTTGTAGTAAAAAACGCTTGAAACCGCTAAACTTTTTGTTAAGCGGTAACTAAAGTGAAAAAATAGCTAAAAATATAAAAATTACATCTAAATTCCAGTATATTTAAATTTATTAAAATTTGAAAGCGTTTTCTGTTCTGCAGGTTATGTCATTTAATATGGATATTATTCGATTGTATAATGACTAAAGGAAATTTAATAAAAATTTAAGAAATTTATTCAATAATCGACAGTTTGTCGCATTCTAGGCAAACTTGAAAGTAATTTTTATCAGATATATAGGAACGATTTATTCGTTTCTGACAAACCTTTCTTAAACAACAACTTGTATAATTTTTAGAAAATTTAGTTTACTTTTAATACAGTTCTATTTTCAACGTTTATTAATAAAGCCCATTCTTAATGGTTATGTAAGAACCACAAAGTCACGAAAATAATTTTTAACTATCACTCTGTACAAAAAAAGTTATTGCTCACCGCAGCAAGTTTACTTTGTTCAAATAAATTGGATACTTGACAAAAATTGTATCTCTTAAAATCACTTTAAAAATCGCTAGATTTCCCGCTAACCGCTAAGAGACCATTTTCCCCACGATTGGCATTGCAAAACCGCTAGATTTAGCTGCAAAATCTCCAATTTGGCAACAGTGAAGGTGGTGTCATTATGATTATAAAAATGGTATTGGGATAGCAACTATTTATTATTTTCCAACAATTGCTTATGTTTTAGACTCAATTAACTGTTTTCAAATATCTTTTTATTAAATTTCAGTATTTTAGAATTTTTTAAAATGTACTATATGTGCCTATAGTCGGCACACATTTTCCTAAATTCGGTTTTTGATGACCCTATTGTCGGCATGAAATTTTCTATAAGGGAAATACTAAAGTCGTGAAGGAATTCAAGTTATTTTTTTTAATAAAAGCTATTTACATTTTTTTTCATGTTTTATATGCGATCAAAAGATCACATATAAAACAGATAAAAAAAATCAAAATATTAATTAAAAAATTAAATAACGAATTAGAACAAGGTATAAAATTATACTTAGGTATGTAGTTAATTATAATTATGTAGGTACTTATAACTGGAGGTTAGGAAAAGGGTGCCTCGGTGGTTAAGTAGGTAGTGTGCTAGTTTATTACTCCGGGGTTGTGGGTTTGAGTCCCACTATAGACTGTCATTTTCCCCTACAAATTGGCATGAAGACCAAGAATATACTTGGATTTAATCAGAATGCCTACAAATGGGTAACTGCGTTAGTGACAGGTCACGGATACTTCACGGACCTTCGGGCTAAGTGAAAAATGGATACTTGCAGACTGTGCCTGGAAAAAGGCTAAGACGGCAGAGCATCTTTGGACCACGGGTAGACACATATTAAATGGGGAGACCTTAGCCTCAGACAAATGTTAGACTCCCTGATGAGGAAGAGTGTCGACAGGTATCAGTCGCTAGTCTGAAATCACTATAGTCGAGAGTAAAATATTAGTGACAGGACGAGACTCAATGAAAGTACGATAGTCGTATATTACCAGTCGGATACCAAAAATCATTGAGGAACGAAGGTGATCGCAAAGGAAACCATGCTTCGGTAACCCCCCTACAAAATAAACAAACCAAAAAAAGACTACACAAAATTAGAATCACACAGACCTGTAAGCATTTTTTTAAATATCTCGAAGGTATTTCAGATGACATTAATAACTAAGCTGAACCATATACAAGTTGAAGCTGAACTTTCCCGAAACTTTCTGTAAACTAAAAAAAACTCAATAAAGCGTGATTCAGTTCATATTGCTGATGTGTTTTTTAAGTAGTCATGAAAGCGCCCAAGTAGCATTACAATATTTACAAGACAATATTTTTGACAAATTTTAATACTCAGTATTATAGTGTGAAACGGGCTTAATCAGTACACCATTAAAACAATAAAACACGGTGGTGGTAACGTTATGGTTTGAGGTCCATTTTCTGGCAGGGATGCAACTGGGCCAATAGCAAGAAGTTCTTAAAAAATGAACCAAAATTTATACAAAAATATTATGAAAAATTCGATGATAATATTCGTTCAAAAAAATTTACCGCTATTATGGAATTTTACGCAAACCCAGATTTGCTTAGAAGAACAAAACATTAAGGTTCTAATATGGACAACTCAGTCCTCTGATCTGAATTCAATTGAGCACTTGTGGAATAAAGTTGAGAAAAGTTTGAATGGCAACATTTTCAAAAACTTAGACGAATTGCGGGAAAATATTGAGGCGGCCTAGAAAGCTGCAGCAACTTCACTTTGTTTGAAAATATGCCAAAAAGATGTCTGAATGTAATCAGAAATAATTTAATAATAAATTTAAAACTATTGACTGAAATTTAGAATTATTGAAACAGTGGTAAATGATTTAATTATTTGTCCAATATTATTAACTTTTGTCTGGTACTTTTTGGTTTCAGGCATTTATGATACCGTTTTGAGGATAGTTACCAGACTTTTATTTAAGAAAAGTAATAAATATTTATGTTGGTGATCTTTTTATATATGAAAAATAAAATTAATAAATTATAGCTTTAAACCCCCGTCTACATTAGTCATTAATATGCCTTAAAAATAATGTTTTTTTATATGAAGTTGACTTTATATGACTACCACTCTACATACATACATATGTACATACATATATACATACATACATACATACATACATACATACATACATACATACATACATACATACATACATACATACATACATACATACATACATACATACATACATACATACATACATACATACATACATACATACATACATACATACATACCTACATACAAACATACATACATACATACATACATACATACATACATACATACATACATACATACATACATACATACATACATACATACATACATACATACATACATACATACATACATACATACATACATACATATCGTCATAGAAAATGCAAATCGCCCTATCTAACATTACTCACTTATGTAGTAATGTTATGTAGATAGGGCGTTTTGCATTTTCTATGACGATATGTAAGTAGGCACTTTTAATTATATTCGAATTACATACATACCTTTTTACTTCATCTGCACTTTGTGCTATGAAAAATCCTTGTGTATTTGCTTGAATTTTGGCGCTTCTGGGATTTATAGAGATTTTGCTATCAGCTCCATCTTCAGAGTCCTTGATTTCGATTGCCAACAGTAGTAATTTTAACTTTGAAAAGCATAATCTAAGCAATCCACAGTGGAGAAAAAAAGAAAAGGAAACACAAACAAACATACAAATATTAAAATCGAAAAAGAATGCAAGTAGAATTAAAGAAGTGAATAACTAAGCTTATAATAGGTGAACTTATGAAAAAATAGAAATGTATTTGAATGTTGTAAATAAAAAAGAAATTGTTGGTATTTTTTAGAAAAACATACAGCTACAAAATACTATTTGCAATATTAAACATGCAACATGCCAAACAAAATTTATATATTCGTATATAATAAAAACTCGGGCAAATTAAACAACGTGCTTGTGTGTAAAAGCCAAATTTAAAATAAAGAAAAAAAAACATAAATAAATTAGATTTAAAAATTAGTAATTTGAAAATTAAACAAAAAAAAATACTCTTATTTTTCTACAAATATTACACAATATTAAATACCAATACTAGTTAAAGAGATGTATTTACAAACTATTTTAGTTATTGGAAAGGAGGAAAAAGTGTCAAGAATTCGTTTGCAATCATTTAAAACATGCTTTTTTGAGAGGAATTTTGCCAAATGGTGGTTTTTTTGTTGGTTTGCTTCGGTAGAAGGGTTGCCTTTAAATTGTTACTAAAACAAAATCGAAAGTGTTGTTGAGGATAAAAATTTATATTACTATTGTATAATTTTATGTTTTTTTTTTTTTTTTTTGTTAAAATAAATATAAACAAATATGCATTCCATTCCATCTACGTTTGTTATGTACAGTGTGACAAGTAAGTCTTTCGACAAATTAAAACATTTATACGTTTCCTTTATAAAAAGAAATGTTGGCACTAAGCAACTACATCTAAAAGATATTACACCACTTGGAAAAATATTATTGATTCCACGATTTTTCATAAAAATTTGATAATAATTTTTTTGCACGGTTGTCTACGACGCCTATATCGCTATTAAATAATAAACGATACCTGAGTACCTCCCTCTTGGTAATTACTCAGGTCTTGCAACACTGGATTTATATAAAGATCTGTACAAAATGTCTAAAATTTCCTGTTAAAAATATATCAATTTTTCAGTATCATTGAAATCCGTTAAATTGCGTAATTTTTCATTTTTCTTTATTTTCCTTGGAAATGAGATATTATAGGGGGAAAAAAGTATCTTATATATTGACCAAGGTACTAAGGTACCTTCCAAGATTTAGTAACCAAAGCCGATTTTGTATATACCACAGTGCGTCTTTTTTAACATTCAATTTTGTTAGGACTTCTTACTTTGACGATTTTGTTTTATTTTCATCTGGCAACTGTGAATGTAAATTTCTATTTTTTAAAACATGTTAATAATAGAATGCATGAAGGACTTATTAAAATTTATATACATTTTTTCTATAAAATTACGATCGTTGTATGGACATTCGATTTACTATTTTTTGTTGTTATTATATTTTTATTGTTGTAGCAGCTATAGTGCACATACATATGTATGCATAACAGTTAAAAAATACAGCCAAGTGACAGACGGCTAGACATCGAATCGTTATTAATAGATTCGGAATCGATATTAATTGGGTGCGGTACTATTAAAGCCCCTTTCACACCATAATATTGAGTATTAAGATTTTCATTGGATTTTGTAAGATAGAAATCCAATGAGAATTGTGTGATTGTAAAAAAAATCTAACGTAACATAACATTTCGTTTTCACACTATCACACTTCAAATAAAATGAAAAATATCAGCAAAGGAACAAGCCGAGACGAGACGTTGAACGGCGTCGGCTGAGCAATTTTATGTGGACGGCAGACGTGCCGGGTCTAAAGTTTGCTTGGCCATTCAAGTTTTCAGTTAATAAAAAAAATAATACGTACATCCAACAATTTCTAGGCATGGCAGAAACAAAGTATAATATTATCGGCGGCGGCGAACTATAGGCTGCGACTCACTCAGCTTGGTTCTTTGCTTTAAAAAAAACACAAACCTGATACAATAAAAAATGTTATCGTTTAGAAAATTTTCTAAAAATGGTTTGGTATTATGGGATGTTAAATTTATTTCCGTATTATTTCACATTTTGATAACATACTGCTTTCACACTATCACACTTTCTCATTGGATTTAAGTATTTGACAAGTCTTAATACTCAGTATAATAGTGTGAAAAGGGCTTAAAGGCTTTAAATTGATATTATTTCATCAAAACTGGCTACCGTTGCGTTTTCATTCACTCGTTATTTCAATGGCCCAAAACAATTTAAAATTACATCTTCACTTTCTATATTTACCTCTTCGAATTGTCCAGGCAACTATTTACGACAAAAATGTGGAAACTGCTGTTGGCAGCTGCTTTTGAGGAGCTTGAAGTAGTAAAACTTGGTTTTACAACTATGAATATAAAATAAAATAGAACAGGTAATTTTAAGACTACACTGTTATCCACCGACGCGTTCCCTTACAATATTTTAACTAATGTTGGCTAAGAGTTTTACTATCTTTTAATTCTAATTCAGTTTAGTATTTTGCAAATAAATTAAAAATTATTTAGGTTGGAATTTGAAAGCGGCAAATAGTTGGATGACGTTTTTTCAATAGTAATAACAGTAATCTAGGACATAAACATATTTATCGGTAGCATTGGAAAAGAATGTAAATTGTCATCCTTGGCTATCAAAAACAGCTGAAATTTTATCATTCTCTGGTTGTACATACGCGTATTAAGCATTCTACCCTTTGTGGTGTGTAAAGCTGAAAGTCCATACCACGCGTTCTACGCGTACGCGCTTTGTGTGATTTTCATACTTTATACGCGTTCTATACAAACTACAAAGTTACAAGCAACGCTTTTTTGCGCTTTTTTTGTTTTGATCAGTAGTAATGTTAATTTTTTTTTTTATGAAATAAAAACAATTTATGCTAACATGGAGAGTGAAATTGTAATTTTTAAATAATTTTTGAAATTCACTAAGTTTATGCACATAATATTTTGCGCAAAAATCATTAGCTTCTGGATTGCAGTTGTTTAATAAATTGATATATGTAATTAAAAAAAATAACAGAGATGACAATAAGTACGTAAAAGTAATCGACACCTAAAATGGAAATTTTGGTAATGAAAGAATTGTTGTAAAAATTTATTTCAACGAATTTTATACTTTAAAATATTTGTAAACTTTACTACAAAATGCTTTAAAAAAACCTTTTTAATAAAAAAAAAAACATAAAAAAGTAATCAATGACACAAACATGTTTATCGATAGCATTGGCTATGAGAACAGCTGACATTTTTTCATGGCGCTTGCGAAGCAGTTTTGGGATTTGTGATATAATTGTACCAAATTTGGTACAATCGACACATGAGTGGTACACTTCATACTTTTTTGGTACAATTTCATATACAATTTATTCAATAAATTTTTTTACTTAATCAATATTTTTTCTTACAATAATAAACATTTCCGAATTCAAAATTCTTCAACCCTGTCTAAAACTAACTGTATTGCTACATTCTTGATTTACGTTCATGATTTTTATTATTTAGTTTGATAACCCTTTCATGTGTAAAGAAATATGTAATTTAGTAACAAGGCCATCTTGCTGAACTACAGCGTTTGAACTTAGTTCCATCGCCTCAAGCCGATTCCGGCAGTAATTTGCTGATATCTGTTTCTATTCTTTCTAGAGAGAAATCGTAACCGCAAAAGTGAAAAATTTCCCGGCTACCTAAGCGCTACCTAAACGGTGTTAAGAATCATTCCTAGGAAGTTCATATGTTCTAGAAAGTTGTTTATTGAGATCTTAAATTCATTTTTGTAATTGATTGTTTCCTTGAATTTTGAACGGTTTGCTACCTATGGACCTGAACAGGGGGAAAAAGGTAAAAAAATTGAATTTTTTAAAGTTTTTTGCGATTTTGACCTTGAAGATGAAGTTTTTTTGATTTTATGTTAACAATTTTTGTTCTTTATGACAAGAGCTACAACTTTGCCTCAGAGAGTATATCAAAATTTCAAACGGTTTGCAAAATATGAGCTTGAGTAAATGATAATTTTTTTGCAAAAATGACATCGAGGCCCTACATCTTACTTTTTTGACAGACGCACGTAAAGCGTGTGCGCATAGAACTCGTGGAATAGATTCTTAGCTTAACTTGTCACATACAATTCCTACTTTTTGACAGACTCCTACAAAGCGTGAAGGCGAAAAATCCGTGGTATGGTCTCAGCTTTATTATATCAGAGATCATTATATTAGTTTTTGCTCGTAGTTAGTAGCCAATACTAGTACTAATAAGTAACATATTCCGAATATTTGAGACTCAATTTTAAACTCAAAACTGCACTATAAAAACTATATTTTTTAAAGCAATTCGACCATACTTTCGAACATTCTAAATGGACTCAGCATAATTCAGCTGAAAGCTCAAAATTTACACTTAGTTACTCTACGTGTCAAACGAGCTAAAATATCTTTTGAATTAAAAAACTCTTATACAGACGAGTATTTTATTAATTAAAATCATTATTGAAAATCAAATTCTGTTGAATTTATCACTGGAGGGGCAAGCTAGTCTGTAGAGTTATTTTGTTAATTTCTAAAGTCAATTCGTTAGGAAACCTTCACTCAAAATTTAAAAATTTGCCTGACCAAATGAGAGTTATGACAAACAACAAAATCAATCACAAAATATGAAAGCTTAGACAAAACACAAACAAACAATTATTATTTTATTTATATTTTTACTTTATATTCTAAGCTAGCCATTTGTTCCTCCAACTCGAAATTACAGCTTAGAGTATTTATCATAAAATATAAATTAAAATAGTTTTCATATTAAAATTTCAACTGAAATAAAATATTTGATTGAACAAACAAATTATGTGCACATCCAAAACAAAAAAATGTATTCCTTTTGTCGAAAGACCTTACTAACACACTGTATATGGTACTAGTAAATATAAAAAATTAAATTAAATTAAATCATTCCTTAGGTAATTAATAACAACAAGTTAATTCTAAAGAAACTATTAAAACGGTGTTATTTAAAATAAGTAAATGTTGAATTGTATTTAGTAATTGAATTGGGGAAATTGTTCGAGTTTTTATTTACACTAAATGTTTAAAAAAGTACGACAAAAAATCTTGCTTAATGTATTTTTTATCATTTTTTTTTAAACATTTGTTTTGAATCAATTTAAATTTGTTAAAGTTTTGAGTTTTTAATTAAAAAAGAGGTAGAATATATGCATATAAAGAGAGATAAAAATCAAAAAATAATTTTTTTTACAAATCATCTCTAAGGGTCTTACTCGCTGGCTTGTGGAAATGTCATGCCGGTAAATGAAGGTGATAGGGTTTCGGTATACATCTCACACCCTGTACCTTGAAGATAATCATTTTGCCAGGCCTGAGTATCTGGTGACTGAAATTTTAAATATATAAAGTTTTGTCATGATTTCAAAAAGGTTACAAGGTTTTCATTTTTTCTTATTAAAATGGGTTTAAGATTAAGAGATGTTGAAATTGTTTTTTTTTATTTTTTGGATTTATATGAAATGAATTTCTTTGGGGAGGTAGTAGGTAGAGCTTTAAAAATCCTTTAAAGAAAACTTCTAAAGGCGTGTTTAGGTGCTAAACAGTCGCTGCTATTGGTCAGACAAACTCAAAACGGTGGCAGCAGTGCTAATAACTTTTCACATAAATTGAGGTGTTTTTATAATTGTTTGGGTGTTGTTGCATTGTTAGATGTAACCCACTCGATTAAACCATTTTTTCTCAATCCATGCTTAGTTTGAAATGATTGGTTATCTGCAGATTTTCGTTCACACTTATTATCTCGGCTTTATACTTAAATACTAACTTTAACTTATACTATACTTGTTTCTTTTCTTGTAAAGAAGCTTAAAGCTTAGTTAACCAATATTTCATTTAAGCTTTAATTTGCTTTAAAATTACAGCCACTTTATTATAAAGCTTTATATAGCAATAGTTATAATTCTTTTTGTTTGGGTTGTTTTTTTTCATTTGTTTGTTTCTTTTTTTAATACATATATTTAGAAAAAAAATACATAAATATATTCATAACAATAAATAAAATGTTGTTGTAGTAATGAAAATTGTTGCTAATTTGAGAAGTCCATTTAAAAATGTTGGTTCTTTTATGCGAGCAATAAATAATAAGCATTTTTATGGGATTTATCCTTTACACTCTCGATCAGGTGATTAGAACCACATAAAATTCTGTTTATAGTAAAAAAAAGGGTGATCCATTTCGAGGTACTTTTTTCAATAGCCTTTTTTTGACAGATCAGGTATGAGTCTTGTCATGCTGTCATGTTATTTTTTTTTGGTATTGTTTGGCATTTCATAATGGAAAGACTTAAGTCTGAATCGCTTCGCTCTATGGGCTCTTGAAAAGTTCCAAGGCATACGTTTTCGAGGCATATTTTGTTTAGCGATGAGGCCCATTTCTGGCTCAATGGGTATGTAAAGAACCAAAATTGCCGCATTTGGGACCAATAGCAACCTGAAGAGATTCAAGAGCTGCCACTTCATCCTGAAAAACAACGGTTTGGTGTGGTTTGTGGGCCGGTGGAATCATCGGTCTATATTTCTTTAAAAATGGCGACCGTTATCGTGCCATGATAATCAACTTTTTGATGCCTGAAATTGAAGATCGTGATCTCGTCGAAATTTGGTTTCAGGAAGACGGCGCCACTTCCCACACATCGCATCAATCAATGGATTTATTGAAAGAACATTTTGGTGAGCATATAATTTCACGTTTTGGGCGGGTCGATTGGTCACCAAGATCGTGTGATATCACACCGTTAGACTTTTTCCAATGGGGGTATGTAAAGTCTAAAGTTTATGCGGACAAACCCGCTTCGATTTAGGCTAAAAGGTTTTTTTTGCAGAGTACCGAAATGCTCACTCATGTGTGAGTAATTAAAATTTATTTTTTTTTCTGCTTCTTTTAATACATGTATGAGAGATAAGGTTTGGCACGAAGGCCTAATATTTAAACTAAAGCTGAACTTGCCCGAAAACTTGTATAAGCTCTTAAAAGATTATTTAACGAATCGCAAGTTTTTATTAAAAGAAGGTGATTTTAAGCTCGCCACAGCTCATTGAAGCCGGAGTTCCCCAAGGTAGTATTTTGGAACCAATTTTATATTTACTGTACACATCGGATATGCCAATTAGCACCCTAGTCCACACATCAACTTTTGCAGATGACACAGCTTTTTTAAGTATTCATGAAAGTGCCCAAGAAGCATCACAACTTTTACAAGACCACATACTCAATTTG
The DNA here is from genome assembly GCA_949628195.1 of Phasia obesa. Lineage (NCBI taxonomy): Eukaryota > Metazoa > Arthropoda > Insecta > Diptera > Tachinidae > Phasia > Phasia obesa. The sequence continues at coordinate 24,406,647 of OX451215.1, read as the reverse complement.
GAAAAATGGCTAGAAAAATGGAGAATAAAAGTGAATGAACAAAAATGCACTCACATAACTTTCACACTGCGCAGGGACTCATGCCCTCCTATTCGCATAAATAACCAAATGATACCACAGCTTTCAGATGTTAAATACCTGGGTATACATCTTGACCGTCGCCTTACTTGGAAAAGCCACATTGACTTCAAGTTAACACAAATGAAACTAAAAGCAGTACAACTAAATTGGCTTATTGGCAGAAACTCCACCTTGAGCTTAGATTGTAAACTTCTACTGTACAAGTCGGTCCTCAAACCAATTTGGTGTTATGGGATGCAGTTATGGGGCACTGCCTCAGCTAGCAATGTAGAAAAAATTCAAAGGCGCCAAAATAAGATTTTACGTATTATTACATCTGCTCCCTGGTATATAAAAAATTCGAACATCCACAAAGACCTAAATATGCCATCAGTTAAATCAGAAATAGCGGAACATGCAGTCACATATCTAAAGAGGCTTGAATCTCATCCAAACCCTTTGGCGCGTAACATGCTGAATGAACCTGGTTACATTCGACTAAAAAGAAGAGATACTGCTTTTCTTGGCCGTACATTAGAGGGATGACCCGCAAATGATTTCGAAATCCGTGAAACAAACATTATTTTTGTCTAGCACTGGCTGGACTTAAAAAGAATATTTTATTTTAGACTTAAGATACGAGTAATTATTGTTAGTTCAAAAATTATTGAAGATACAATAAATAAATTATGAAAAAAAAAAAATGTATGAGAGACTAAAAAATATTCTGTGTTTGTTCATTTATGAATGAAAAGATTTATTTTTTTCCTTGCTATTCAAAAATGAGTAAATGAAAAAATATTTTGTTCTACACGCAAGTGTATGAGCAGTTTTTAATTTTGTTAATTTTTTATAAATGAAATGTTCGAATTAAGCATTATCATAAATGTATGTATGTATGTGCATATGTAGGCGTATGCAGTCACAAAGAGTATTAGAAATCTTATAATTGAACACTTTTAATGAAAACGTTCATAAATGAAAAAAAAAATTTTAAACATTTATTTAAAAGAGCATTAATGAGAATGAGCTAATTCATTATTTATCACATATGAATAATACGGTTATTCTTCGTTTTCCAGCGTTCATGTAGGTAGGTAGAGCATTTTTTGTTGTTCATTTATGAACAAATATACAATTTTAGAAATCTCATTTATGAGAAATATCATAAATGTTAAAATTTCAACGCTCATAAATAAATAATTATGAACCCTGGTAATGTAATGTAATCATAAAAAACTAATTTTTAAAAGTTAGATAAAATATCTCTTAGAGAATATTTATATTTCGTGGAGATTTATATGACATCAAGGTAACAAAAACATACACAAAACAAATCGAATATTCTCTATCAAAAATATTTTGTATATAAAACTAATATCTTTAACCAAAAATAATTTTCTCTACAGAAAGCATAAAAACTCTTTGTTTAGAAGTTGTAAAATTTTCTATATATAATATAAGAGCACATTTGTCATCACTGGCAGTTTGTGTGTAACTTGCTCATTAGGGTAATATCTACATACATGAACAGATAGATTGCTTGCTACCTTGTTTATTTATGTCCAGTGAGTGTAAAATGTAATATTTTCGTCTTTTATTATTATATAGTTAAGTAGGTTCGTTTGGTGTACAAATTGTGTCTGAGACTGTATTTATTTATTCGTTAATAATCTCCGTCTTGCAATAAAAAATAAGTATAAATTAATTTGGAAGGTCCAATTGGTTGCAATTTTTTTATCGATTCACAAAATTTATTTAGAAGAAACTTTCACGGGTGGGACCCCACGATGCTCTAAATTAGGACAGCCCAGCTCGGGTGTATCAAATCGCTGCAATTTCTTATTTTTTGAAAAATAAGAAAATTTTCGTAGAAAACATTTCGATATTCAAAATTCAAAGCGAATTCATTATAAACGGGTCATTCCAATCTCTAAAAGTTTTTATCTGGATTAATGCAATACAAAGCTTTTGTTTTATTTTATCCTTGTAATTAGAAGCTTAAATGGAAACATAACATTTTAGTTAAACAATTTTCATTACTACGACAGTCGTATGTATGTACAATTAAACATTTTTATACAAAATAATACAATATTAAGAATGATTATTATGTATGACATTTAAATAGAAAACATAAATTAAAACCAAATACATTAATAGAATTTTGAGCAATAATAACAAAAAGCTGATTTCACAACATCGAAGGCAATCAGTTTTAACACTTAAAAAAGAAACAAATACAGACAAAAAATATCTTTTTTTTTTCTTTTTAGGCACCAAATACTAATGTTCAAAAACCAAAAGAGTATAACTTAAAATCAAAGAAAAACCAATTTACAAAACTTAAAGTGAGAATGTAATTAATAAATCACAAAAAAAAAATAAAGAATGGAAACATGTGAAACTTTATAATGTAAAATTTTCAAAATCATAACATCGACTTAATAGAACTGACAAATTCAAAACTTAAGTTATGAAATACCAAATAATGCACTAATTTATAAATAATATAATATCAATTGAAAACTTAAAAAACAACTTTATTAAAACAGTGTTAAACTATGTGTACAATATTCAAATATTTTTATTTTATTTTTCATTCAATTTTATAAAGGGTGTCCCAAAACTTATATTTGATCACGTTGTTGCGACATTTGTCCGGCGAAACGAAAAATAACGTGACAGCCGACAGTAGAGAATAATAAATGCCGTTTCATTGTATGGCAATATTTTCAAAATAATAAATTTTCAGAGCTACATACCGCAACGTTAATCCAGAATATGGTATAAAATTTTTATTTATTAATTATACAGAGATCAATCAAATTACTGATCATTCGTCATCTGAGTCTAAACTGCAAGATATATTACACATAATTAACATAATTCTTACAAAAGAATTCTTTCGATCAGTAATTTGCTGGACGTAGAATTTTGCGTTTTTATATTTCAAAATCAAAACATTATGAAAATATACCCACGCAGTATTAACGACCAAATGCCAAATGTTTATAATATATATCAGCTGCATGGCTTACCCGTTATAGTGTTTCTCCGTTGCTCTGTATACACTTATACTTCATGATTTAATAAAATAAAATTTGAACAACATTCCGTATTTTCTATCAAGATTAAATCTTGCGTGAATTTTGGGACACCCTTTATTTTCACAGAAATCGTTTAGCATTTTAGTAGTTTCTAAAAGTGAAACGTTTAACTCTGTCTGAATATTTTACTCGATGTAACGGAAAAAAACAAGACAGAATACATCCTGTGTTTTTAAACTTACTCAGTGGCCTGAGCAAACGGTATTCCAATAAATGTAGGACTCAAAGTTTCCGTGTACATTTCCATGCCTGTACCACGTAGATAATCATTTGTCCATGACTGCATGTCTGGTGACTATTTGAAATCAATCACAATATTACATCACAGTGTAGAATAACAAGTTATAAATTTTTTTTATATAACAACAATAGTTTACAATAATAATAGTGTAAAATAAATATTTTTATATTTTTCTTTTATATTTTGACTTTTTTATTTTTATTTTTAACATTAAACTGTTTTCTTAGGACTTTTTTGTATTCAGCCTTCTTTTTATTGCAGTGTGATTTCTTCGTTGAAAGTCTTTTTGTAACAAAAGCCCAGTATTTTTTTATTAATGACAAAATATACTTCTACTTACGGTTTTGAATGAACGCATAGCAAACAGATTTGCCATCATTGTAGAAAATCCAGGAGCTAAACAACTCTGTGCGATAAAACCCAATTTTAGTTCAGCCAAACAAATGACATCATCACCCTGTTTCCAATCCCACGAAGGAATATTTAATAGATAAGCCTACATGAAAAATTAAAATTAAAATCAATAATTCCAAGTTTGTTTTTCAAATTTTAAATTCAGTAAAAAATGACTGGTCTACATAGTCAGGACTCAGCTACGATTTAACTGGTTGCTCTACAAAACTGATAATAAATAAGATTTCAAATAAAATGCAGTACATACTGATTGACTAGATACTTTAAGAAGTTTATAAATATTTATTTAGATAAAAAGTAGCATTATTAAGCGAGTAAAAATACTTACTGTGATGTCACTAAAATAATTAAAAAGACATTGCTCTTCAAGATGATGCGAATTAGTTATAAACTTCTTTAAAGGGTAATAATGTACAAACTAAAATTTAATACCAGAAAAGAACTGAGAAATTGTAACGGCAATACCGTCAAATACTTTTGCAATAAAAAATATTGCTCATTCAAGATGTGGAAAACTTTGAGCACTTTTTAATAGAAAGCATAAAAAGCAAAAAATATTTTCTATATAGAAACATTAAATATTTTCTATATAGAAATCATTAAATTTTTTCTGTATAGAGAATATTACATATTTTCTATAAAGAAAACATTAAATATTATCTATAAAGAAATCATTAAGTATTTTCTAGAAAACATCAAATATTATCTATATAGAAAACATTATTTTTTTTTTATATAGAAAACACAAAGAAAACATATTAAAAAAATATTAAGTATTTTCTATATAAAAAACATTTGATATCTTCTATATAGAAAATATTAAGTATTTTCAATATAAAAAACCTTAAGTATTTTCTATATAGAAAACATTAAATATTTTCTATATAGAAAACATTAAGTATTTACTATATAGAAAACATTAAAACCTTTCGATATAGAAAATATTTTCTATAGAGAAAATATTTTCTATATAGAAAATATTAAGTATTTTCTATATAGAAAATTCTATATAGAAAACATTAGGTATTTTTTGTATAGAAAATATTAAGTATTTTCTATATAGAAAATATTAAGTATTTTCTACATAGAAAATATTTCGTATTTTCTATTGAGAAAATATTAGGTATTTTCTATATAGAAAATATTAACTATTTCCTATATAGAAAATATTCAGTATTTTCTATATAAAAATATTAAGTATTTCCTATATAGAAAATATTAAGTATTTTCTATATAGAAAATATTAAGTATTTCCTATATAGAAAATATTAAGTATTTCCTATATAGAAAATATTAAGTATTTCCTATATAGAAAATATAAGTATTTTCTGTATACTTAATATTTGAGAAAATATTAAGTATTTTCTATATAGAAAATATTAGGTATTTTCTGTTGAGAAAATATTAGGTATTTCCTTTATAGAAAATATTAAGTATTTTTTGTATAGAAAATATTAAGTATTTTCTATATAGAAAAAATTAATTAAACAATATTTTCTATATAGAAAACATTAGGTAATTCGTATATAGAAAATATTAAGTATTTTCTATATAGAAAACATTCGATATCTTCTATATAGAAAATATTAAGTATTTTCAATATAAAAAACCTTAAGTATTTTCTATATAGAAAACATTAAATATTTTCTATATAGAAAATATTAAGTATTTACTATATAGAAAACATTAAAACCTTTCGATATAGAAAATATTTTCTATAGAGAAAATATTTTCTATGTAGAAAATATTAAGTATTTTCTATATAGAAAATTTTATATAGAAAACATTAAGTATTTTTTGTATAGAAAATATTAAGTATTTTCTATATAGAAAATATTAAGTATTTCCTATATAGAAAATATTAAGTATTTTCTATATAGAAAATATTAAGTATTTCCTATATAGAAAATATTAAGTATTTCCTACATAGAAAATATTAAGTATTTCCTATATAGAAAATATGAAGTATTTTCTATATAGAAAATATAAGTATTTTCTGTATACTTAATATTTGAGAAAATATTAAGTATTTTGTACATAGAAAACATTAAGTATTTCTATATAGAAAAAATTATGTATTTCTATATAGAAAACATTATTCTATATAAAAAACATTAAGAATTTTCTATATAGAAAAGTATTATAAGTATTTTTTATTTAGAAAACATTAAGTATTTTCTATATAGAAAACATTAAGTATTTTCTATATAGAAAACATTAAGTATTTTCTATATAGAAAACATTAAGTATTTTCTATATAGAAAACATTAAGTATTTTCTATATAGGAAACATTAAGTATTTTCTATATAGGAAACATTAAGTATTTTCTATATTGAAAACATTAAGTATTTTCTATATAGAAAACATTAAGTATTTTCTATATAGAAAAAATTAAGTATTTTCTATATAGAAAACATTAAGTATTTTCTATATAGAAAACATTAAGTATTTTCTATATAGAAAACATTAAGTATTTTCTATATAGAAAACATTAAGTATTTTCTATATAGAAAACATTAAGTATTTTCTATATAGAAAACATTAAGTATTTTCTATATAGAAAACATTACGTATTTTCTATATAGAAAATATTAAGTATTTTCTATATAGAAAATATTAAGTATTTTCTGTATGAAAAATATTAAGTATTTTCTATAGAAAATATTAAGTATTTTCTATATAGAAAATATTAAGTATTTTCTATATAGAAAATATTAAGTATTTTCTATATAGAAAATATTAAGTATTTTCTATATAGAAAATATTAAGTATTTTCTATATAGAAAATATTAAGTATTTTCTATATACAAAATATTAAGTATTTTCTATAGAAAATATTAAGTATTTTCTATATAGAAAATATTAAGTATTTTCTATATAGAAAATATTAAGTATTTTCTATAGAAAATATTAAGTATTTTCTATATAGAAAACATTAAGTATTTTCTATATAGGAAACATTAAGTATTTTCTATATAGAAAACATTAAGTATTTTCTATATAGAAAACATTAAGCATTTGCTATATAGGAAACATTAAGTATTTTCTATATAGAAAACATTAAGTATTTTCTATATAGAAAACATTAAGTATTTTCTATATAAAAAACATTAAATATTTTCTATATTGAAAACATTAAATATTTTCTATATTGAAAACATTAAATATTTTCTATATTGAAAACATTAAATATTTTCTATATTGAAAACATTAAATATTTTCTATATAGAAAACATTAAATATTTTCTATATAGAAAACATTAAATATTTTCTATATAGAAAACATTAAATATTTTCTATATAGAAAACATTAAATATTTTCTATATAGAAAACATTAAATATTTTCTATATAGAAAACATTAAATATTTTCTATATAGAAAACATTAAATATTTTCTATATAGAAAACATTAAATATTTTCTATATAGAAAACATTAAGGGCCAAATTCATAAAAAATATTTTTGTTTTATAAAAGGTTTATGAAACAAATTTTCATACAAAATTTGTTCAATAAACGTTTTATAAACCAAAAATATTTTTTATGAATATGGCCCTAAATATTTTCTATATAGAAAACATTAAATATTTTCTATATAGAAAATATTAAATATTTTCTATATAGAAAACATTAAATATTTTCTATATAGAAAACATTAAATATTTTCTATATAGAAAACATTAAATATTTTCTATATAGAAAACATTAAATATTTTCTATATAGAAAACATTAAATATTTTCTATATAGAAAACATTAAATATTTTCTATATAGAAAACATGAAATATTTTCTATATAGAAAACATGAAATATTTTCTATATAGAAAACATTAAATATTTTCTATATAGAAAACATTAAATATTTTCTATATAGAAAACATTAAATATTTTCTATATAGAAAACATTAAATATTTTCTATATAGAAAACATTAAATATTTTCTATATAGAAAACATTAAATATTTTCTATATAGAAAACATTAAATATTTTCTATATAGAAAACATTAAATATTTTCTATATAGAAAACATTAAATATTTTCTATATAGAAAACATTAAATATTTTCTATATAGAAAACATTAAATATTTTCTATATAGAAAACATTAAATATTTTCTATATAGAAAACATTAAATATTTTCTATATAGAAAACATTAAATATTTTCTATATAGAAAACATTAAATAATTTCTATATAGAAAACATTAAATATTTTCTATATGGAAAACATTAAATATTTTCTATATAGAAAACATTAAATATTTTCTATATAGAAAACATTAAATATTTTCTATATAGAAAACATTAAATATTTTCTATATAGAAAACGTTAAATATTTGCTATATAGAAAACATTAAATATTTGCTATATAGAAAACATTAAATATTTCTATATAGAAAACATAATATATTTTCTATATAGAAAACATTAAACATTTTCTATATAGAAAACATTAAATATTTTCTATATATTTTCTATATAGAAAACATTAAATATTTTCTATATAGGAAACATTAAATTTTTCTATATAGAAAACATTAAATATTTTCTATTAGAAAACATTAAATATTTCTATTAGAAAACATCAAGTATTTTCTATATAGAAAACATTAAGTATTTTCTATATAAAAAACATTAAGTATTTTCTATATAAAAAACATTAAGTATTTTCTATATAGAAAACATTAAGTATTTTCTATATGGAAATCATTAATTATATTCTATGTAGAAAACAATAAGTATTTTCTATATAGAAAACATTAAAAATTTTCGATAAGGAAAACATTAAATATTTTCTATAAAGAAAACATTAAATATTTTCTATAAAGAAAAAATTAAAAATTTTCTATAAAGAAAACATTAAATATTTTCGATAAAGAAAAAATTAAATATTTTCTATAAAGAAAACATTAAATATTTTCTATAAGGAAAACATTAAATTTTTTTTATAAAGAATACATTAAATATTTTCTATAAAGAATACATTAAATATTTTCTATATAGAAAACATTTATTATTATCTATATAGAAAACATTTAGTATTATCTATATAGAAAATATTTAGTATTTTCTATATAGAAAACATTTAGTATTTTCTATATAGAAAACATTTAGTATTTTCTATATAGAAAACATTTAGTATTTTCTATATAGAAAACATTAAGTATTTTCTAAATAGAAAACATTAAGTATTTTCTATATAGAAAACATCAAATATTTTCTATAGAGAAAACATTAAATATTTTCCATGGAGAAAACATCAAATATATTCTATAGAGAAAACATCACATATTTTCTATAGGGAAAACACAATATATCTTCTATATAGAAAACATTAAGTATTTTCTATATAAAGAATATTAAATATTTGCTATAAAGAAAACATTAAATATTTTCTATTAAAAAAAAAACATTAAATATTTCATCTATAGTAAACATTTAGTATTTTCTATATAGAAAACATAAAATATTTTCTATATAGAAATCATTAAATATATTCTGTATAAAAATCATAAAAATTGTCTATATAGAAAATGTAAAATATTTTTAAATATAAAACCTTGAATATATTTCATAGAGAAAACGTAATATATTTTCTATATAGAAAACATTGAGTATTCTTGATGTAAAAACGTTGAATATTTTCCATATAGTGAATACTTTCTATATAGAAAACTATACATATTTTGTACAAAAAGCGTATTTTTTTGACTAGCCTTTTTATTCTATAGCAAAGCATATTTTATTATAAATCGAGACTATAAATAATTTTAATTAAATAAAATTTTTATTAATTTTTGAAATTCGTATCAGGTTGCGGCTACATAATTGTAAGCAAAAAGGATAAAATAGACTTTATTTAGGGTAAGTTATTACTCATTACTAAATTGTATTTTTTTGGGTGTTTTGCTATAGAAAAAAAGCAGGTTTTATGAATTATATTTTTTAAACCTTATTCAGTATTTCTTACAACTTGTGTGTGTATGTGTGATTGGTGGCATCATCCATTCCTTACTTGGCCAAGTGACTAAATTTTGGTCTCATTTTATTACGAAACATATTGTAGAGTCACATGAACTTCACGAGAAAGTTTACGTGTGACTTACAGTTATTTATCGTGTCTTTGATTACTAAGTTGATGTCAGAATTAAAATATTCAAAATGGTGAACTGAATCCATAACTGTGTTGCAATTAATGGATATCGTTCTGGAATTTTGAAATATAGGAGAAAATTTTGGATTTTAAATGTTAAGTAAGGTTATATAATTGGCCAATTCAAATTTAAGATTAAAAGATATTGACAGTTAAATGAAAATAGGGACAAGGAAGAGTGTCAGAAAAATGTATTTCTGTTGAAGGTACCCTACACCATAGCATACATTTTAATGTTGTTTTTGCTATTTTTTTTTTTTTTTTTTCTTTTTTTTTCTTATGAAATCATCGAGATAAACTCTTTGAGCCAGCACAAAAGCCATACTTAAAACAACAAATCTGTTCTATTCAGCTGTAATTTACATCGTAAATGATGATTATAGTCTAGGTGGCATAAATTAGGTCAAAATGAAAAAAAAACAATAAAACAACAATTCTAATTGAATGAACAATTACCTCTTTAGAGAACCTTGAGAAATACTTTGGTTGGAAGGATAAAAAATGGGCAAACGTAATAAAAAGTGTACTGAATTAAAAATAAATTTTGTTGAGGAGTTGCTTTTTTTAAAGCTTTTTTTAAAGCCGTTTATAGGTCCGGTGATGAGTCTAGAAGCGCTTATGAAAAATACCACAGCGCAATGATAACCTTTTACTTACAAATATCGTATTTTTTATACAGAAAAGATAAAATATTTCCTACAGACAAATATTTGTGAGTATCAATAAATGAAATATATGCAACACGAGGTTGCACTATGGATTCTAAAATTGCTTGCGTTTAAAACATTTTCAACTCAATTTTTTCCTTTCATTAACCAATTCTCATCAGTTTCAGTAGCATCTAGAGGTGCAAAAAAATCCGAGCTTTTTAACAAATCAACAGAAGTTTCTATAAAATGTAGCAATACAGCGAAGAAATTTTTAATACCCATCTGTAATTTATTTTTAAATGCGTTTACTTGGTGTAGGGCAAAATAACTATTTTCAGAGATCTTTTTAAGGTTAGGTAACTTAACGTTTTAGAAATTTAACGAAATGGAAAATGGGTGGATGGTGTTAAATGAATTTATGAAATTTTCTTTCAGCTTTTTTTTTTATAATTTTTTCTTATAATTTGTATAAAAGCCTGTAAGGATTTTATACAAAAACTTAAATGGTAGATTGGTTTGCGTCGAATATGGTTTTCAAAATTTGTGCAATTCGTTCATTTGAAACATACATATTTAGTAATTTCTTTAAAACATTATTTACTACTATTACTGGCTCACAGCGATATAATTTTATACACTTTTTAAGTCGACAATTAAATATTATAATTTCAATTAATTTACCATTTTTACAACACAAAAGTTATATTATAAAAAAAATTGATTATAATCAATAAACTTATACAAAAAAAAAAAAAAAAAAAAAAAATACTTAAAAGAAACTGGCCAAATCTTTGAATAGTTTTAAATATTAGTTAATGTTTTTGTTAGCAATACCAAAAAAAAAAATTAATTTACTCAAAAAGTAAAAATCAAATCAATGAAAAAATAATAAAATTAAAATAAAATAAACCAAATTTTTTAAGAAACTTAAAAAACTCTAGCCTTTCTATAATTTTGGTTTTTTGTTGCATATGTAGCATTTTTCAATTACAATCAAATTATTTATCCTTATTAAACATAGTTTTTAGTTTTGTGTTTTTCTTTTTAGCTGGGTCCTAATTACATGTGGGCCACTGTGCGTAAGTAAATCATGTTCTATTATTACCTTATTATGATATTGCATTAATTGAATAATAACTCTGATATCATCACTGTAATTCTTTATAGATATGACACGCATAATATTGGCAGCATCTTCAGCATCTGGATCCTGACAATATTTATTGGCCAGCACTAAACAGGCATCAGCTTCATGAACCTTGAGAAATTTCCAAAAACAAAATAAACAATAGAATACAAATTCATACATAAAAGTCAATAGGAAATTTAATATTAATTTCAATAATTTTTTTTAAGTGTGTAATTATTCGATAGAAAAATCTTCCATGATTAATTTTTTTTTTTTGGTGATCGGTGATTAACAAAACATGAAAAATGAGCTTTTAAATTAAAAGAAAAAATGTTGTATGAGAAACTTGTACATTTTGAAAATTTTTGATACAAATTTGAGTATGTTTTTTTTTTATTTGTGTGGGACAAGTTTTTATTATGCAACATATTTTTTTACTGTAAAACGTAAAATGACACAGTGTCCAAAATATTTAAAGCTCAGTTGATATTTATATTTGTAAAGCATTTTATTTATACGCAAAAACAAAAATATAATAACAAAATAAAAAAGTATGTGCTTTAGGTAAGAAATAAAAAATTGGTCTTAGTAACAAAAGCAATTATATTACAGACACAAATATTATAGCAAACATGCAAACAAGGACATTTATAGCCAACTACTAAAAATAAAATATTTAAAAAAATTGTTTGAACAAGTTAACTTTTAAAATTGTATTTTAATCACATTTTGTTTTTTTTTTTTTAATTAATATATTTATTGCAGAAAAAAATTTTATACAAACAAATACAAGCCCTCAGCGTCACTTTTTTGAAGCAAGTTGGCAAACGTTTCTATATTATAAATCATACAATAATTTTTTACTATAAATAGAGCAAAATAAGTGAGTGTATATAATATGCTTGCAGAAATAGGAACTTACACGCAAAGAAAAAACATGGCTGCGTTAATGATAATCTGAGAACAATATCTTATGATTGAATTATAAGGTTGTAGTCACACCATATTATAATTTACTTAACAACAAAATTGTTGTCTTAGAGCCATATTATTAATTATTATTAACATAACAATAAAATTGTTGTGTTGGGACCATATTATTCTCCAAATTAAAACTAACATTGTAAAATATAAAATTTCATTATTAAATAAATAAAATAAATATAGTGAGATATATATTTATAAAAACATAACTTATTTGTTTATATAAAATACCTTATTATCGAACACACAATTATTTATTACTTTTTTTATTAGTTGTAAATTATTAAATTTTTAAAGATAAACCCGTTGAATTAGATTCTAATAATTAAAAAAATAATTAAAAACACACAAAAAAAATCCAAATATTATTTATTTATAAGCATACTGTGGTTACATACGAGCAAAATTATCTTACAATTTGTTTACTAATAATATATTATGGTTATAAATACAATATTATTTTGGAATAGCAATAAAACTTTTGTTGTGATATTATATAGTTTATTATATAGTTTAAGTCAACTATGTTGCATCTTTTGGGTATAGTAAACAATTAATGCTCAAATAGTAAAAAAAACTTGTTTGTCGTGATCATAGTAATAATTAAAAGTACTATAATTAGTTCATCGCAACTATATATTGTAACCAAGAATAGAAAATCCTTCATGTTTTTTTCGCTGCGTGCGTATATCTACATACAAAGATCAAAATCAATGAGATCGAAAAAATACAAATCGAGGGTTTGATCGAGGAAAATCCTCGATTTGTATTTTCAAGGAAAATTTGAATTTTTTATTGCATTTTAGAATTCTGCTTTTTGTACTTAATTCTTCTTTATTTTGTTTTTATTCTTAGCAATTGATATACGTTTAAGGACTTTAGAAGTTTATTAACAATAAATTCAAAAATATCATAGCTTGCACTGTTGTCTGTGGCAGCTGATTTGAATCCACACGGCTGCTTTGAGGTAAGTTTGGTTTGTAAATTTGTCCTAATTACAAATTGTTTGCAAATTTATTTTGAAATTCATTCATAGTTCAGTTCGGACGTGCTTTTTATGGTGCTCATAATCGTTTAGCAAAGCGATTAATTCAAGAAACTAAGATAATTTTACAGTACGTTTGCTGTTAAGCATTATCGAAGACCGATGAAATTCATATGTCTGGTCCATATGTTTCCAGATATAGCCGATGATCAGAACCTAACAGTTAACAGTAAGCAGTTTAGAGACATAACTACTAACGTTTTCATATCTCAAGTGGAAGGCATTAATATTGCAGATATTAATGTATGTATTGTGCGCTGAAATTTACTGAGAAGAATGAAAGAACGAAAAATTTCAAGAATTTAACCGCTTAACTGGCCACTTCATTCATGTGATTTAACGTCATGTGATTATTTATTCATTACGAAACTTTTTTATGTTTTCTTATAGGAAAAAAAATTACGAATTATTTTAATTTTACGCAATAATTACATAGGGCGAAGAAAAAACCAGTCTAATCACCGCATTCGATATCGAGTAAAATCTCTCGTTATTTTTCATTCGAAAAAAAAGTATCGTAATCGATATCAAAAAAAAAAGTATCGTAATTTCGTTCGAAAGGAAATGTTCTTAAAACGTTTTTTCTTGTTGAGTTATTATTAATTCTATTACAATTTGATAAAAATAACGATCCGATAAGTGTCGAATGGCATAATTAGCTTACTCGACAAATTCGATACTATAGTTTACTCGATATCGAATGCGGTGATTAGGCTCCAGTTTTCTGCGTCATTTGTGAATATTCCGAATTAATTAAGAAACATTTGATGACAGAGTTCTCAGTCTATACATTACATCTTTTAAATATATTCTAGTTTTTAAACTACTTTGCAGCATTCATGAAGTGGTACGATATTTGTTTATTTTTTTTTTTCATTATTGTAGGGGGAATATCGAAGCAGACCGCTTCCATCGTGGGTCCCTTTACGACCCCTTTCCTTCCTCTATGATTATAGGAAACCTAAATGTAATTTACGGCAACCTACTTTCATTGAGTCACGTGCTACAACCAGACATTACTCTTGAATTTAGTCGGCCTTCAATTCTCATCACGTGACTATTCTAGTAATTGCTTATTTCTTTACTTTACTGCCTTTTGAAAGATGCTAAATTGTAAGCAATGCGGTACCAAAGGCTAAACACCATTACTGAAAAAATAATATTTAGCCATGTCATTCGTACGATTTTCCACCATTGGATATCTTAAGTCTCATATCTAAGCTAATAAATGAGAAACTTTGGAAGGTTTAAAAGGCAACATTTGGTGCGTGTGTTTACTGAACTATATCCTGGTAGGCTACAAAGAATGTGTGAAAATTAAAACTCCAGATCAGTTCATTTCTTCATCAGCCGAGGGGTTATACGCATGTTTCATAAATTATAATTATATTATATTTCATGATACATAATTAACATTTTGTTTTATGACAATAAAAATTTCTTACCGCTTTAGATTTGCTATTAAGAAAAAATATCGAAATGTTCATACATATACAGTGCCGGTCAAAATAATAGCACCAACGACAAAATGAAGTCTCTCATTCCAACGGAAAAATAAGTGGTAGATGAGTCCAGAATTGTATTATTTAGAAGCAAGGAATCAGGTTCCTGCGTAAGAAGACCCCCAAACGCAGAATTCAACCCAAAACTTACAACTAAAACCATAAATCACGGTGTGGATCTAGTGTAATGGTATGGGTTAGTTTTTCTTACTATGGTGTAGGACCTACAAAACCACAATAAGAACATTTATGTTGATATACTCGGGGAAGTAATGCTCCCTTATACTTCTGAAGAAATGACATTGTTGTGGGTTTTCCAGCAAGATAATGACCCGAAACACACAAGCAAGCTTGCGACAAAGTGGTGTCGGGACAATAAAGTCAATGTAATGGAATGGCCCGCTCAGAGCCCAGACCAATTAAGAATTTATGGCCAGATATAAAAAACAGTGTCTCAAATAAACCCAACTAATAAAGTAGCGCTTTGAACAGCTGTCCAGCAAATCTGTAATAAAATTCGAAAGGAAAGATGCCAAAATCTTGTAAATTCAATACCAAAACGTTGTGCAGTCTTTATTACAAATAAAGGACATGAAAGAAGGTATTAATTAGCATATACAAATCATGCTTAACGTAGTAAATGCATCATTTATAATTCTTTTTAATTTGTTCTTAATTTAGTGTTTAATATTAGTACAAATTGAAGTGAAGTGCTATTTTTTGACTGATTGTTTTCAAGTTTTTTTTTTAAATAAAGTAAAAATTTCAAAACAAAATAATTAGAAAAAAATAAAATTTATTATTTTAAGTAGTTGTACGGTATCCAAAGCGTCTTCTGACAAATTTTGAAATAAATATATCAATTAAACCTTTAGGAAAATATGTATCGTAGAAATATTTTCTTAGCCTTGGTGCTATTTTTTTGACCGCAGCATACATACATACATACATACATACATACATACATACATACATACATACATACATACATACATACATACATACATACATACATACATACATACATACATACATACATACATACATACACACATACATACATACATACATACATACATACATACATACATACATACATACATACATACATACATACATACATACATACATAATATTTTTGTTTTATGAAAGGTTTATAAAACAAATGTTCATAAAAAATTTGTTCAACACGCAAAGACAAAACATGGTTATTGTATGGTCACGGCATCCACACTATATTCTCTGTAACAATACATGTTTGCTGTGAAAAAATTATAGTTACTTTAAACAATACTTTGGTCACGATAAACAAGTTTTTGTTAACAGTTATTCATTCAATGGTTATTAGCACCAAAAAAGAAACATGGTTGATTTGAATCATTTGGTTTTAAAAATACATATTTTGGTTTTGGCCTTTTTTAAGTTCAGAAATATGTGTGTAAGCTACCGGTTCATCTAAAATCGTAAAAACATTAAATATACATTGTTGTCAACAAATAAATTTGTTTTTATTATAAATGATAATTTTAAATTAGAAATATCAAACATATAAAAAAGTAAGCAGAAAATAGCAAAATATGTATGTAAGTCTAAATGCAAATATTCCTGTATTAGTTTTTTGTTATTTAATAAATATATTCATACGTTGTCACATATAACCATTTACATGTTTCAAATTATCTTATAGTATGTTTATATTATAAACATAATTATGGTTGTATTTTAAAATGTTGTTTTTATGTAAGACAATAATATGTTTAAAATATTATTATGGTTTAAAATAATATGGTTTATTTATTATGTTGCTCTTAGATTATAGTTACCTCAACCATGTTTTTTCTTTGCGTGAATATACCTTTTATAAACCAAAAATATTTTTTATGAATATGGCCATAAAAATCTGTTTCTTAAGCTCAGTACAGACGGTTGTCAGATCTTACAATATTGTCAGACCTAACATTGTGCTGACACTCGATTGTCACATATTTGGCATTATTATTGTTAGTTTAAAGTCTGACAATGCTTTTTCCGACAATATTACCAGACAAAAATTGTAAGTTCACACAATTGTTAGACGTTTTCTGTATATTTTTTTGACAATATTGTAAAATCTGGCAACAGTTTGTACAGAGCTTTATTTTTTATTAGCAAAATATTTTAAATTTATTTTTTATTAAATTTTTATTTGATACATACAATGATTACACTCTGTTATGAATACGAGTAATTATAAAAGAATAAAATACGAAAAAATAAAATGGAAAAATATTTTGCAAAATAAATCATGCAATATTTATTTAGTCTATCATGCAATAAAGAACTATAAAATGTCTCTTTGTACAGTAGTCTACAAAGTAAAAAAAAATTCAAAATAAAATACAGTGAGAGAAATTTAAAAGTTCAATTAAAATCTAAGCTATAAACAACCATGTTGGATAAATATATTTTCTGTAAAATAATAATGAAATATAATCTTTTTTCTTAATGTACATCGTTTTTACTTCACTTAGTACTAGCTATAACCGATTGCTTCGCTACCTATATCGTCATTAAATAAATAAAGATTTATTTACACATGTATACAATATTTCATAACTACTTTGCTATAGGTTACTCCTCCCCACGCTCATAATTGTTAGTGTATGCCCTTTTCCTTTTAAGTAATCTTTAGATTTTCGATATTTAAAAATTAAATATTTTGTTGGTCTTTAGATAAAAGCTGAGCCGATAAAAGTATGACAACTTTTAAGCGTTTCCGTATTCGCCTTTCATACCTAATTTGCTAGGCTTCAGAGAGAGATGCTTCACCAGTAAATCTATTTAGTTCACGACAATATAAGCTGCTTCAGAAGCGAACACATACATAAAAAATATTGACTCTGTTTTTGCTGTGGAAAAACATTGAAATGTTTCTGGCAACATTTTATCA
This sequence comes from Phasia obesa, assembly GCA_949628195.1. Taxonomy (NCBI): domain Eukaryota; kingdom Metazoa; phylum Arthropoda; class Insecta; order Diptera; family Tachinidae; genus Phasia; species Phasia obesa. The sequence goes on along the minus strand of OX451215.1, from coordinate 24,388,427 downwards.
AAGCTGTGAAATAAAGCAAAGGGGCAGTATTTCATGTGGAATTTTTCAAACAACAGCTGATCGCTTGGCTTTTGTTAACATTTCTAAAACAAAGTGGTAAACTTAAAAACAATAAAATCGTAAAATTTTTTCAAATCGCGAGATAGACACCACATTTTAAATGTCAAATTTACCTTGTGAAATAATAAATGTTGCTCAACATTTTTCATAAATTCGAACAGAGTACTAGGCTTGAATCTTGATTGCGAATAATACCATTTACACGCCGCATACGGGCTTCGTTTTATTTGGATTTTAAAATTTATTGCACGATTTTGTCTTTTTACCACTTGATATGCTTTTGTTTATGTTTTATTTATCTATTTTAAGTTATATTTTAATTATTTGATTATTTATTTATATAAACATCACTTTTAATTTTATTTTCTTCTACAAATGTAAACAAAGAAAGCTAGTTTAGATAAACTTGCGATAAAAATTAGAGAAGAGACAAATTATTCATGCTTCGCAAGCAGATTCAAACTGAATCATCTCAACACAAAGTGCTTCACTCTCAAAATTTTGTATGGCGAAGCACGTTGATTTAAACATGATTGGAGTGTGAAGCACGAATGAGAGTGCGAAGCGTGAATATTGGGCTCCGTGGAAACGTTCTATTATGGTAGTGACATATAATGACTTTCATCTAAACGATCAAAATATGTGTCCAGAACTACGTAACGAAATAATTACGTTCTAGACAACATCAACGTTTTTTTATTACTGTCTATATTTGATCTCATTTTTCTAGTATTTGAAAAATTGTAAGTTAAACCCTTTGTGCCCTTTACCACCCATATTTATATGTCTATTATTGCTTGAACTTTTATGAATTATGTGACTACCTACTTTTCGATAAAAAAAAACCAACCTAACAAAAATATCGATATTTTTACCATTATTGATATTATTAGAAATATCGATACAATATATATTCCCTTCACCTCTTAAGGCCATGATTCACCATCATACTCAGTCGTACGAACTGTCCAAAACAGCATTTGTGCTAAAAAAGTATGATAGTGTGGATTAGAAATGTATGAAATGTAAATGACAGTCTGTACGATTTGATAATCTTTTGAGAAAAACATAAAATATTATTTTTCCTTGCGATCAGAGTTGCAAAATCTTGTTTTGGTTGATTGTGTGGCATCTACAACGCCATTTTGACGCGATTTTTTAATTAGGACAGAATTCTGTCTGATTTTTTTGTGATTAAATCGATCGATTGTGTAGGATAGTGAATCCTGGCCTTTAGCAACAACGAAAAATCGCAATTATGTAATATGATTTAAAATTTAATGCTTAAATGTAATCTAAGTAACACCGACAGCTACTAATTAAATTTATTATCTTTTTTAGTTTTAATAAATTTCGCTCACGGTATTTAAAATAATTTATTTTATTTTTAATATTTTTTATTGTTACACTGCATTAATTGAAAAACGATTATAATATCAAATACATTTAACACTAACTAAATACGAGTGCAAACAATGCATTCAGGTCTTTATAATCCAAAATATTAGACTCGTAAATCTAAGATTTTCAGACCTCGAATACATTGTTAAAGTCCACATATATAGACATAGAAATATATATTGTACATACCCTACAAGCAAAATGGTAGTCGACTACGAAAATAACACACTTTAAGTTAAATTTTATGGCCTAACTATAAGCTAACTACAATGTAAATGCGAAACCTCCCCAAAACCAAAAATAAATTATTTTTGATAATTATGTTTTAGATATTTTTCATTTCTTTTTTAAAATTATAAAATGAAAATTTGTGTCACATCATGATTAAATTATGATCTTAATGTTATTTGATAGGAAATATCTTACTGCCTATCGAGCATTTCATGTATTAACATTTTTAGTTAAGAAGCCTTCAATCAAAGGTGCAGGAAACAGGGAAAAAATTTATTTCATATTTTTACAAATTCGCTAACTGATATATGTATGTATATTAAGTTATAGGTAACTACAAGTTGACTAACTTTAAGCTATCTTTTGAGTAGGACATCACAATGTTAAAAAATAATCAACTACAACTGATTGCAAAATAATTAGCTTAAAGTGCAATAAAAGTTAGTTGAGTTGCTTATGGGGTATGTATATCATATAACAATACATAAGGGTTTAAATTATACTGTTACATATAAAAGTAGCTCATAATTATACTTCTACCAGACATGGGAGAATTCAATTACATTTAAATTACAAATGAAATTACAGGTAATATGTAATTGTATATTCTCAATTGCACATTACAAGTAATTGTAATCTAAAGGACTTAAGTTAATTACAACTACTTGTAATTTATAATTGTAATTTATAATTGAACACATTACATGTAATTTTAATTGGAAGTTTTCAATTACAAATAACAAGTAATTGTAATTAGGCAATTATCATTACTTAAAATTTTACAAAATACAATTACATTTTTAATAATTTTCCATTACATGTAATTATAATTGAATTTTTTCAGTTACAATTACATATGTAATTGTATTTTTAAATTACAAATTACAAGTAATTGTAATTTTTCAATTACAAATTATGTGTAATTGAAAAAATCTCAATTACAATTACAAATAGTTGAATGTAATTGTAATTGAAAAAGTCTGATTTCTACTCAATTTTCTTAAAACATAAACATTTAAACCTATAATTATCCCTAAATAATGTTCTAAAAAATTGTTGTGTAAAATTTGTAAATGCTTATGTAATATTCAAATTTTACTTAACATCACACAGTGGTTTAAAAACGTTTTATTTTGAAAATAATTTGGCAACGCATGAACCACTAAAGAAATTTCACAGAATTATGTTAACGTTTTTTAAACTTAGATAGTGCTTGGAAATATCTACAAAAATTGTGCTTGCATCGTTTTTACTTTGGGAGAAAATTGGCTTAGAATTTTTTTGTTTAATTTTTTTACTTAAGGTATCACCACGTCAAAAATACTTAAGGTACCCATACACGGCATGTTTTTTACATCTGACTTTTTAACTGTGTGAGTCAGATGTAATTCTGCATGTCTGTCAAAATTGTTATTTTACAGAAGACTTTTAACATTTGATCACAAACGTACATGTACAATTACGTCGTTGCAAAATAACTTGTTGCCGAACTAAATTATTTTTGTATGCAGAATTACTGACGACTTATCCATATTTAAGTTTTTTTTTTTACTCTAAATGTAAAGAAGTTAAGTTCGCATTAAATGAACGACTTAGTGTAACGTTGTGAAATAGGCAGTAAATAATTTTTTTGAAATAGACAAAATTAGTTAAAAGCATATTCAGATATTGCTCTTGAAAAATATTACCTTTAGCGTTGATTGTTTTCACACAGCAAAGGTTTTTGGCAACACTGAACCACTGTTGATGTCAGATGGTTGGTCAGATCAAAATAAAACACGTTCTAAACGAAATGTTATCAGATGACTTTTCACATGTATTTTACAGAGGCAATGTTTTAACAGCCCCACACGACATGTTTGTGATTTACAGTGGGAAATTTGACATGTCAGATGTAAAAAACATGCCGTGTATGGGTACCTTTAGTATTTTTGACGTGGTGGAGTTATTTATGATCGGATTATTATGTTAAAATATTGACTGCACTCTTAATAAAATTTAGATAAAAACTAATATCAAGTTTTGTTACTATGGCGTGTTTCGTTAAAAAGTTACAAACCTCTGAATTTGGAAAATTTAAAAGCATTTTTCCCAAAAAGGTGATTTGGTTTGTTTTGCTTGTATGAGTTAAACCTACTTCGGTACTAGTAGATTTTTAGAGCTATTTTAAAGACAACCTATAACAAATGCGATAAAAAAACAATAATTGGGTCATAAGTTGTAATGGTTCTCCCTTTAGCCCTATCCAAACATTGACAATTTTAAAACAAAATTGATTTATTGTATTGTTAAAGAGAAAACAACTTTTGAAAGCCTCATCACTTGGCTACATGTTCTAAAAGGATTTTGACTCTTCCGTGGTGAACAAATCTTTCCCGTTTTGGGAATTTAGGTGCTAAAATCAGAGTACTTATCTTGCGCTGCTGTCATTATTCACGAACATCCAGCCATTTTCCTCTGTGAAATTTAATTAAGATATCTTTAGTGGTTCATAGGCTACGGAATTATTTCTAAAATTAAAATTGTTAAGCCACTGTGCGTCAGTTGTTTAACCTTATAAAAGTGACAGCTAATTACGGTGGTTTCAGAGAAGTTATACAACCATGTAAAGCCCATTTCGCCTCGCGTTTTTGATAAAACAATTATTCATTGCACTACAAATTTATAAATTTGTGTTAATTTAGCTGCATTTGTTTTACTTTTTTTTACCCGATAATAATGATTAATTTTTTAAATAATTTTTATCATTTATCTAAATAATAAACGTAGATAATTCAATGCACTTATCATTTTTAGTTACAATTGTACAACACTTTCGTATTAATTTAAAAAATACACGAATATATAAAAAAACATTACAACCAAAATGTGTATACTTCCATTATTTCATTTTATGCTACGAACATAACTGGGACAAAGGACGAATTTCTTCCAATACGACTAATTTGGCGGTAAAAATTCGCTGACTAAAGTCTTCGAGTAAGAAGTACAATTACGACGAAATTATAACAGCAGTTATAATTGACAAAGTTGTTTACTGTTTGTGCAAAAAAGAAATGGTATAATGTATGAATCGCGAAATTAATAAATTTCGTGGCAGCCTGGGCCATTACACCAGAACCAAGGTGAATTCATACCAGGTGTGAGCAGTTGGCCAACAACTACAACAAAACAATAACTTTGACATTAGATTAGCAGATATGAAACAATGTATTTTTGACTTACTCTTTGCAAGAGTAAGAGGAACCAATATATGTATATAAAAAATAATCAGCTGGGCTATCGCCTCCACCTGGTATGAATTCGCCTTGACCACAACCGAGAAATATAAAATTAGCTGTCAACGAAAACAGTGCTGCCAATAAAAAGTACTCCGCCTTTAAAAATCCCAATATTTTGATAATATTTTCAACCATACTCGTAATGTAAATATTTTATGTTACAATTCTTAAACTAAAAACTATTCTGTAAATATTAGCATATATTTTGAGTGAAAGTGTTTAAAAGAAAAATGAAGAAAACAGCAGCAATAAGCTCGAGTACTTTGAAGAATTGTTGAATGTTTTCCGCAAAGTGTGATTGGTGTACGTGTAAATTTTAAAACTTATAATAAAGAAGTAAAAGCTAAATAAACTAAAATTAAATTAAAGACTACAGTAAATACTTGTAGCAAAAATCAATAGTAAAGTAACAATTTAAAAAGTTTTTAAGAAAATTGTCCATAAGACAGACGATTATAAAATTGTTTGCTCTTTAATATTGATTGCAACTGGCAGCGCAGTGTTCAAGAATAAGAAAATAAATGCTAATTTTTAATAGTATTTGTAAGTTATAACATCACTGTATGTTAAAGGCGTAAGTAGTAGAAGTAGTAGTAAGAACAGTAAAGATTGAAAATAGTAGTAGAAGTAGTAATTTATAAGCGTTAATGTTAAGTGGATGTTTGATGTGTTTGGCTTGTAACTATGATAGTTACAGTTTTAAATATATTTAAGTCTATAAATTAATTTAAAATTTAACATTAAGACAACATTAAGATGATGAAATTTTTTTTTTAGTTTTTAACGTTTTGTTTTTTGTTTACGTTTTTGCTTCTTGTTTGATGAAACTATTAAAATTGTTTAACAGTTTTCTTAAAAATGTAGTACGAAATTTGTTGACAACAAAACACAACAAAAAAAAACGAAAGATTGAATGATTGATAGTTTTAGGAGAAAGTAGAAAAAAAAACATAAAAAATAACTATTACCTTAACCCTTTGTAGATCGATGGGATTCATAATAGTGCCTTGAAAAAATTCCACTGTTGTAAAATGACGTTTAAATAAACCTTCTAGTTCCAAATCGGGTGGTTTTCTTTAAATTTTGCGTGTTTTGTTTTTTATTTCAATTTTTAAATTCATATACAATGAATTGATTTTCAATTGTTATTTATTTGGTTTTGATGTTGATGTCAAATTTTTGTATGGTTTTAATCCATATAAGAGGGTTTTTTTTAATTTTGTTTTAGATAGTGGTTTTTTACAAAATCAGGTGGAGATGTGGATGGCGCAAGAATTTTGAAGTTTTAATGTAGGTTTTTGTTTTAAAATAAAAAATTTACAAAAATATGTTGATTCAATTCAGTTTAAATAAAAGTTTTCATACATACATATGATAATAAAAATACAAAATAATTTACCTTAATTATATACAATTCGAGTGTTTAGATAGGATTAAGTGTGGCCAAAAGTTGGGATTTGTTTTAGAAGAATCTAAGCGCTTTTACATTATACACATATGTTGTTGCAATCAATGAGAATATTGTAAATGAAAAACTAGAGCGAAATAAACGGCACTTATAATCAAGCCATTTATGCTCTGTATGTGGCTGTTTGCATGTTCCAACAGCCGCTTGACAGTAGTCTCAACAATTGTTTTTTGTCAAGAGCATACACCAGTTCGTTGAGTTGTAATAACAATAATCATCTACTTTTAAATGTACCGCCTGTTTATCAGGCCTCAGTAATTTTGTCAGCTACATATATCCAGTCCCTACTACTGTCTATAGTAGTTGCTTTATATTTAAGAATTTAAACATATCGCACTGGTTCCTCTAAAGAGATTCGACTCAAAATTTTTCAAATTTTACTTTTTACAAGAAATCAATGTACAGTGGTCATATCTACCCACTGTAAAAATCTTTTTCATCATTTTCTCTCCTCTTTCGCCAAAAAAAAGGCAGTTCTCTTCTCCTTCTTGATATAAAAGTATATTAAAAGGAAAACAGTTTTTTAACTCTACGAAAATATTTAAATTTTGATTTGACTCTCTTTAGAGGAACCAGAGCGATATCCGAAAGCTATTTTGCGTGATATTGGTTGCCCATTAATTAAACATTTTAGAAAAACTATCTATAACACGGCTTGTTAATGATGACCTCACATCGAAAGCGCTCGCCAACCGTACCAAACAAACAGCTAGTGCCGGTATTCACCGGAAGATATGACAACAGTACAGTGCACCCTCGGTTAACGAACTTAATTCGTTTCAGCACCTCGTTCGTTATGCAAAAAGTTCGTTAAGCAAAACGACTATTTTCATATAAATACATGTAAAATAAATTAATCCGTTCCAGAAAAAACTACCCACTAATATGCTTTGAACTCTGTTTCACTGACTGTTGATGTTCCTGGTAACTTTCCAATAAGATTGACGAAAATAGTTTTAGCCTTCTCACAAATTATATTCTGCGAAATTGAGTCACCTTGCATTTGCTTTTCGTTAATCCATATCAGAAGCAATCTTCCAATATCATCCATAATTTGTCGTCGTTGCAAAGAAATTCTTGTGTTGCCGAAGAACCGAATCTGTCGATTCCTCGGCTTTCTCAGGAATTAGGACTGTCTTACGGCACATTATGGCGTATTTTGCATTTGGATCTACACCTACATCCATATAAAGTCCAGCTCACACAACAACTGAAGCCAGCTGACCATTTACAACGTCGTAGATACGTGGAATGAGTGCTGCGATGAAGCACATTTCTCATTCGGTGGGTATGTTAATAATCAATTGTCGTATTTGGGGTTCTGAGAATCATCAAGTAATTGAAGAGAGGCCATTATATCCACAAAAAGTCACTGTTTGGTGCGCTCTTTGGTCCGAAGGTGTGATCGGACCTTAGTTCTTCGAAAACGATGATAGAACGACTGTCACCGTCAATTCGGAGCGTTATGGTCACATGATAACTAACTTTTTTTTACCTGCTATTTAAGAATACGACTTGGAGAATATGTGGTTTCAACAAGACCGAGCCACATGCCACACAACTCGAGCGAATATGGTTTATTGCAAGAGACATTTCCTGGCCGAGTAATTTCTCATCGTGGCAATATCAACTGGCCCCAAGATCAGGCGATTTGACAGCATTACATTTTTTTGTGGGGCTACGCGAAACACCGTGTTTATGCAGATAAACTTTTAACTCTTGAGCACTTAAAAACCAACATTCGTCAAGTTATGGCTGAGATACCACCCAATATGTGTGAAAAAGTGGTCAAAAATTACCTCAAAAGAATCAATGCTTTCAACACTTTGCGTGGTGGTCATTTTAATTATGTAATGTTTCACACATAATGTCAACGTTCAAACTTTATAATAAAAAAGAAATATCATGAAAAAAAATATTTTATATGTGTTTTATTTACATTTACTTTTGAAACCGCAAAATGGTTAACCTTGTACTAAAAATTTTCATCTGAATACCTACCTACATCTAAATATTCACAAGTAGGTAAATTTGTATACATACACTCTCGGTGAAATAATTAGAACCACTTAAATTTTTGTGTTTTTGAGCTCTTTTTTTAAGATTATAAAAAAATTAACAACAAAAAAAGAATTTTCAGAAAAATACAACAAAAAGTTTACTATTTTTTTTTTTTGTCATATGATAAGAACGATTTAGAATTCTGGCATCATATATAGGAGCATTAACTTGTTGCAGAATCCATGGAATCGCTCCAAATACCATATCATGTGCAAATGTAATGAACTTTGCATGAAACGTTTGCGAAATGTTTCATTTCATACATTGTTTTGCTTTCATAAATGTTTAAAAGAGACTTGTGTTAAAAAAATTATTTAAGCAAATACGAGTAGTTTCAAAATGTATTCTAACTTTGGCCACACTTCATATTTAATACTTACATACATATATCTACTTTATACTTATATAATTTGTATCTACATTTTAATATATATATATTTTTTATTACTAAAAATAAAATACATAAGATAATTATAAAAATCAAGAAATTTTAAATTTTATGTAATTACTTACTACTGTACTTAAATAACCCAATACTCAATAGAAAACATTTAAAATATAAAGAATTTAAAGAATTTAAAATATTTGTTACCAAACTAAAATATAAAAAATAGTATTTTTAAGAAAAGGTGAAAAGGCCTATTATATATAAAATTTCTAAGAATCTAAAAAAGAAGTCGTAAAAAATATTGATTCAATTAATTCACTAATAAAATTCATTCCATTGAAGCATTGAAAATTTTCCAAAGCACATAGTAGAAAGATAAAAAAATATAAATTAACTAAAGTAAAGAAAAGAAAGAACAAAACTATTATTTGTTCGGTATTAAATATATGTATATAAAAATTTAAAAATCTAAGAATAAAGCAAATTAAATAAAACGAAAATATTCTCAAACAAAACTGAACTAATAATAAAAATATTTTTTCAAATAAGCCTGATGCCCCTAAAAAAAGAGCCATAATGCACATTATTGCTGAAAAAGCCAAGTTCTTGAGACCCAAGAAAAAAAAAGAAAAAAGGGAAAAGAAATTAAGAAACGAAATAAAACGTTTATTGGTTGCAATGCAATTTTATGTGAAATGAAACTTTATTGAAATAAAGTTCTGAAAGATTAAAACGGGAATTTTAAGTGCAAATTTTATTAAAAAAAACACAATGCAACTACTCGTTTGTTTATTCATCATCAAAATTAAAGGCAGTTATAATTTGGTAAAGGAATTTCTCTGATTTTCTTTAAATGTCATAATGTTGCAGAGATTTTGGACTTTTTTGGAATTCTGTATTACGAATTATAAGTTTATCTTAAGAGGAGTTTTAAATGAAAATAAACATATTTAACATATTTGCTGTTTGGAAAATGTTTGTCTTTCTTGAAATTTATAACGGATTAAGGTGTCTGCAATTTTCAAAATATTTTTTTGTTTTCTGTTTGTAGGTGTGTTAAGAGGTGTGTACCTTGACTCTTTCCAAATCGACGGCATTCATCATCGTTCCCTGAAAAAACGCCACCGTTGTATAATGACGTTTTAATAATCCTTCTAGTTCCAGATCTGGCTCCTTGCTATATGTTGATTTTGATTGTTTTGTTTTTTTTTTTTTTTTGCATATATACAACATTAATTGTTATATTTATTATTTGCTTTATACTCAAAATTTATTATAAAAAAATATGTTTAAATACAAAAATAAGAACAATAAACTCAAAAGTAATTTTTAATATTATCATAAATTATAGTATATTTACTATGCTTATGGTTTAATTTATAGTTATTATTTTATAAAATTATTTTATACTTATTTTCCAATTATTTTAAGAAAATTACGATAATTACATAAATATGTTTGCTAATAAAATTATTTATAAAACATTAGACTAATTGTTATCGCATTTAATTTATTTTCACACAATGGGTCTTCAGAAGCAAAAAGAAACCTAACTTCTTAACATTTGTTTTTTACTAGTTGTAGGAAAAAGTATATTTCGACACGTGTACTGTTTAGGGAATTGTTAATAAAAGTTTATTTGCGGCTCAGATGCCATTTGAAAACTTAATTACACTTGCTCTCTTTTTTAAGTTCGGGTATAAAATGGGCATTACGCCAGAAACCAAGCAGATCTGAGTCTCTAGATATCTATATTACAAGACCTTATATATTTCCCGACTTCTACTTTAAGAGAATTAAATCTTAGAATAAACAAAAGCTCATATTTCTAGGACTCTCTCCTATTTTTTGCTTTCAACAAACCCCACTAATTTTAGTGTTGTCGGCACCTATACGATGTGTAAAAGTTTCAGAATGTAGAGCGCCATTAAGTTCAAGTAACTAAATATAACGATTTTTTCTACAGAAGCAGCAGACTATAATTGACATATTCGTGATTTGTTTTGAGGATCAATTATTTCGGTTAAACATAATACATTATTTTCCAAACCATCAAAACTTTTATTAACAACCAATACTTTATCAGCGGTTTTGATATATTCTCTCTTTCTGACAACTAACGATCAAATTAAATTTTATAACATTATATTTAATAATATCATATGATATAATATTATATTAAGAATTGTTTAATAACGCTTAAGTTCGTTTTACAATTTTTTGATCGCTAAACCCTTCTTCAGCATTATTCGCGTCAATCAACTTTGGGTGGTTTTTAGTTGTAAACATCATCTATATAGTCATTATAACTTGCCAATAGCTAAAGATAGGATTTTATCGGAGAGATAAGTAATTTTTCGTTATAATAACGAGGGTAAGGTAAGCTAAGGCCCGTTACTATAACTTACCTTTAAAGTACGTGATAGTTAAAGGTTATTTTTAGTTTACTGATAATAAAAAATCCTAATAAAATCCTAACTTTGGCTATAGGCAAGTTGAAATAACACAGGTGAACAGCAAAAAAGACGTATTTAAATCACTATACAATTTTGATGTATTATGGTTCCAGTAGTACAAATATGGTCCAAATTTGAAATTCTATAGAGAGGATTTTTTTTTAATTTTTAAGTTAAATTTAAAATTTTTTTAGACATTTCTCCACATAATTAATTATAACACAGTGCAACACGGAAAAAATAATCATATACGGACACCACTACGTGATAAAAGACCAAAAAAAGACCCCTGTCTCCCAGTTTTGCACATAGTAATCCAGGTTTTTTTTATGGGCCCTCAAAGATGTGGGGCCTCGATGTCATTTTTGAAAAAAATTATCATTTACTCAAGCTCATATTTTGCAAACCGTTTGAAATTTTGATTTACTCTCTGAGGCAAAGTCGTAGCCAACAACTTTCTAGAACATATGAAAATTTTTTACTTTTGCGGCTACCTAAGTGCTACCTAAACGGTGTTAAGAGTCATTCCTATGAAGTTCATTATGATAAGAGCTACGACTTTGCCTCAGAGAGTAAATCAAAATTTCAAACGGTTTGCAAAATATGAGCTTGAGTAAATGATCATTTTTTGCAAAAATGACATCGAGGCCCCATATCTTTGAGGGCCCATAAAAAAAAACCTGGATTACTATGGGCAAAACTGGGAGACAGGGGTCTTTTTTTGGTCTTTTATCACGTAGTGGTGTCCGTATATGGTTATTTTGCCATGACTTAAAAAATTACACAGTGTGTAACTCAAAAAGCGTATATCCGATATTATTAAAGTGAAAGAAAGAAAAATTGAAATTTACATACCCTTTAATCCGTTAATATATTGCGTTTCAATCGGCCCAGTAGTTTCGGAGTTATGATAAAAAATTTAAGCAAAAAATATATTTTTTGCTTGAAAATACCAAGTTTTTTTGTTTAAAAAAAATCATGAAAAATAGAAAACGGCAAAAATTGTTCATATTTATTGCTTTATCGTAAAGTCACATACAAATCGATTGATTATTTTCGAATTTATTCACAATTAAGTGAATTCAAGTATTAAAAAATGGGCAAGAAAGCCAGAACATTTTTGTGTTTTTACATGTTTTTTTACATAAAAATGTTCTGGTTTTCTTGCTCATTTTTTAATACTTGAATTCGATATCTCATTTTGTACCTATTACATGTGGCTTTCCGATAAAGCAATAAATTTGATTTCTATTTTTCATGATTTTTTTTTTAAACAAAAAAACTTGATATTTTCAAGCAATACTACTGGGCCGATTGAAACGCAATATATTAACGGATTAAAGGGTATGTAAATTTCATTTTTTCTTTCTTTCATTTTAATAATATCGGACAAACGCTTTTTGAGTTATCATTAATTATGTGGAGAAATGTCAAAAAAAAATTTAAATTTTACTTATGAATTTAAAAAAAAAACCTCTCCATAGAATTTCAAATTTGGACCATATTTGTACCACTAGAACCACAATACATCAAAATTGTATAGTGGTTTAAAGTCCACATAAAATTTTTTCGATTTTGTTGCCTTGTAGAATGGGCCTTAACCAACTAAACTATAGTAATAGAATTCGAGAAATTTTATTCCAACTCTTCAGTTGGGTTGTTTTTGCTTCAGCCAACCTTTTATTAACAACGAAATGAATTCTGATAAACTCTTTTATTGTATAAAATTCATATTATTCGCTTACAAGGTCTAATAAACTCAGCAATTGAACCCAAACGGCCTTTACGGCTTCTCAGTTTTGTCCTTGTATATATCGAAATATGCCGAAAAAATATCGTTTCCGATGTGGCGCATTCACAAAAATACGAAATAGAAGTTCAAAATGATATTAAATATCGATACTATTGGATAAATATCGATAAATCGCTATAAAAAATAGGGACAATATATATATCGATAGTTTTATGAAAGATTGTTGTCGAAATATGCCAAAAAGTTATCGGTTCTGATGAGGCGCATTTCGCAAAATACGAAAACAAAGTTCAAAAAGATATTAAATATCGATACTATAAGATAAATATCGATAAATCTCTATTGAAAATAACGGCAATATATATCGAAAGTTTTATTAAAGCTTGTTGTCGAAATAGGTCGAAAAAATATCGTCTCTGATCATTTCTTAAAATACCAAATCGAAGTTCAAGAAGATTTGAAATATCTATACTATAAATAAATATCGATAAATCGCTACTAAAAATAGCTGCAATATGCATATATAACGAGAGTTTTAGGAAAGGCTGTCGATAAATCAAAATATCGATATTTTTGGCCCAACCCTAAGCAGGATTAAGACTATAATGAAAACATCGAAGAAGAAAAGCTATAAGCATTAGAAGAAACGTTGGAATAGAAAATGACTTTGTGATGGCAAGAAAGCAGTGTTTTTGCTTAAAACCAACAAAAACTCTCTATTATATAAAAACCTAAGTTAAATGCTTGCAACGTCAAATTGACCTTAAATGGCGGAAGATTCCACTATACTTCTACTTAGTAATAAAGATAATATTGAACAATTTGCCCCTTATTTACATCCTGACAGCTGCAGCAAAAGTTATTATTTAATAAATCAATAAAAAACTAAAATTGTAAAATGTTGCATAAAAAATATGCGGTTTGCAACAATTTAATGAATATCTTCGAAGCTAGAGAGCAGATTGAGAAAATTCAAGCCAATTTATATGCAGATTTTCGTAGTTTTTTAATTAATTACCTCGGAGGTACCCATATCGAGTTATGCTTACATATAGTAGGGAGCAGAAATGAGTACATCCTTTTTTTTCTGCATTTGTAGGCGCATAAAAATAGTACTTGGTCCGTAGCCATTTATTCTGTAATACACTATTTATGCGTTTGGATATAGTTGTAACCCATGTTTTTATAATTTCATCTGAATTTTTCAGCCACTCCAGCTGCACACATTGCCACAACTTGATTAAGTTAGGTGGAGCTCTTCGATATTTTCCCGATCGGCTTTTAACAATTGATCACAAATTCTCAACTGGATTAAGGTCGGGAGGCCATAGCATCAATTATAACTTGTTCCAAGTCAGACATTCCTCAATGATTTTTCAGGTGTGTTTCGTGTCCACCACGTGTTGCAACAGAAGTCCTTCCTTGGGATATGGGCTCATATCTAAAAAAATCGAGAAGTTAGGTAGGCAATATGTTTAAATAGACATCTTTTCTTATGATGCCATTAATTCACACTTAGTTGCTTATAATTTACAGGTCATACTACCAACTACAAAGACCACCAACAAATGTAATTTTTGAAAAGAACAGCGTAAATTTGTTGGACTTTTACTAGCAACACAAGTTGCCTCCGACGTGATTGACCATTTGTTTAATATGGTGTCGTTTAATTGCCTCCTGCTGTCGGCGCCAGTAATACTGATCACATCAGACTGATATCGGTTTAATTTTAACGCATGGCGAATCGTAAATGAGTCGAAACCATTTTATGTATTACTGCAGGTTAAGGCTTCTTTATAACTGCGATGTATCCAATGTTGTGTAGCACTCTTCTTGCTGACCATCGTCCAACATTTTTAATTATTGCTATGGAAGCTTTCTTGGAGTTAAAGATATGTCAGCTCTCATCTTTTTCATCATAAAGCGAGCGTCCCCATAACTTAAAAGTTTTCAGCCAGTGGCCGAAAACTTTTGGAGCTACACTGATTGGCTTAAATGAGCTATTATACATGATGAAGAGCCTTTCATTGTCATATTTACAACCGATTGTTTCACGGTTCGCCATAGTTTCTTCACTGTTTTAAATAATATTAACTTTTGCATGCCAGAACTAGGAAATTTGGTTATGGGAAGGAGTATAAATGGAGTAGTGTTTGTGGACATTTAACTTGAACTTTCTCATATTGAAGTTGATAGGAAAGACATCCGCAGGGAAATTATTCCACATACGAACCGTTAGGGCGAAAAAACGCAAAAAAGTGTGGGTGTCGGGTCCAATTTCCCTGATTTCATTAGAGCACATTCCATTGTAGTAACGGTAAAACAGCGAAACACAACCCACATTGCTTCGATGCTCCAGTGAGTCAATAGAGTTGGATACCCTACTGTCACCGCCCTTCCTGCAGGCGGTCGAGTAGCTCAAAAATAGACTTTGGGGCGCCGGCCCATACATGACAGTTGTATTCCATTTTAGGCCGGATATAGGTAATATAAATAGTAAGAAGATCAGATGGAGTGAAGTATCTCTTACACCGTTTTAGAAAACCGAAGCACTTGAAAGCTTCTTTCGAGACTTGAAAAATGTGTTTAGTCCATCGAACATCGCACTGGATTTGCATGCCAAGAACGTCAAGAGCGTATGATTCCTCAATATCTACATCATAGCTACAGATGAGGCGTCGTCTTCAAATGAACGTCTGTGCGTAAGCATACAACATTGAGTCTTACGAGCATTAAATTCCACTCTATTTACGCGACCCCATTTAGAAATTGTGGCAAGATCGTGATTGAGCGTATCATTCATGTTTTGTCTCTTGACTCCAATCTCCAACTGGTTCGGTCTATTATTGAATGAGTATGAATGACAAATGCTGCTATCATCTGCAAAACAGTAGATAGGGTTGAAATTTTGACTAAGAAGGTCATTTATAAAAAGAAGAAATAGGGTAGGAGAAAGAACGGAGCCTTGCGGTACCCCTGAATTAATCTTGAACACATTTGATGAAATCCCATCTATAACAACTCGTAAAGTGCGATCCCTGAGAAAGCTCGATATAAATCGAGAAAAAACCCCCGGGGATTCCAATTGTCACTGTAGGAATGTCAAATGCTTTGACGCGGTTCACTCGGGGAAAATAGGGGCACCAGACGCTAGGGTTCCTAAAGCCTAAATCTGGAAGAAAAGGTCTGTGATAAAAATCGCGGGTCCTTTTCGCGGCCCGACCAGTGCCCAAAGGACTGGTACCACGGGAATCGGTGGCCCCACAGAGAGCCTATCCTCTCTGTGACCGGTTATTGGTGAGGTGCCCTTCGGGGGTACACGTGGTGGTTGTGGTTTAAGATCGATTTATGTAGGTATGGTGCACGGTTGATCAAGTGTGCTGTTTCACTCTCAACAGACGGAATTGGGATAGTCTCCAAACCCCTAAAGTTATAATGTGGATCTAGGCTTGCCTTGGATAAGGCTTGCCATATTATATAAATTGCTACTCATTGTGACTGCATCACACACAAATTGCGATTGGTGGCAATCGTAAAGTGTTGTTATACTACACAATGGGGGCGCTAGTCTACGCTTACATTTCACTCGGTGGTAAGACCACCGTGAGGCCAACTATGCAGGTACTCACGTTAATCTTGTTCCACAATAAATCGAGAAAAGTTGACACCGACAGCAAAAGCAATGAGTTTTGACAAATGCCTTGGAGATATCTAGAGCCACCACCTTACTTTCACCGAAGTGGTGTATGGAATAACCCCATTTTTTTTTTTAAAGAAAAGCTAGTAAGTCACCTGTAGAGCGACCCCTACGGAAACCATACTGGCGGTCGCTTACCAAATTGTTTGACTCCAAATACCTCACAAGATGAAAGTTTATCATACTTTCCATTACTTTAGAAAGCGCAGAAACACTTTTTGTTTTAAATTAAAAAGCAAAACTTTTTGGTATATAAAGTAATTCCATTACAATTTAAAACTAAGGTGTATACATATTACCAAAACTCAAGATTATAGCTGACCAATGGAAAATGTTCTACAATTTAGTTGAGAACAAGTAAGAACAAAACTGAGTACATACGAGTTATTTTATTGCAATTCAATTTTCTATTATTAATTATGATTTTTTAATTTGATTTAAGGGCAATTTTGTTAAGATCTAAATAGGAAAGAACGCAAAAAAGAAATTTGAAAATCGCTGCATTATTACTATTTTTATGCACCTAGCAATAGAAGAAATACAAACATGTACTCACATCTGCTCCCTACTGTATGTGATGCAACCAACCTCTTTTTGATTTTTGAACCAGAGCTAATTTAAAAAAGGTAACCTAAAGGCTAAGAAATTTGTAATTATACGTATGTAGGTAGGTATATATGTATGCTTGCTTATTAATTCTTAAAAAGCCAAGCCTGTTTTAGTCGCCCCGTGCTATCCTTTACCTCTTCAGGCCCACTGTTACTTAAAACATGCTTTAAATAAGTTTATATATAAATTTTACTTGATAGTTTAATTTATTTGTTTGCTGTTTCAAAAAAAAAAAAAAAAATACATTTCTTTTTTAACACAATCTATTTTAAAAGTATTTAGATATTCCTTTGATGTTGTATTACATCAAAGGAAACAAACAATTAGTCCAATGTTTACATAATAATTAATTTTCTTTTAGTTTGTTTTTAATTTTAACCATAATCGTATTCATAACTGTTAAATATAGTATTTCTATTTTAAACATAAAATAATAAAGAAGACAGTTTGTTGGTATGAGACTTACCGATGTAAAAAGACCACTTCAACGTCGACATCTTCACGATCTTCGTGCAGAAAATCCTTCAGAAAATGTGACACCGATTCGTATGTGATGTGACCACAAACCACTATGTGTCTGATGTTTTTATTATGGAGAGGATGTAGTGCGTTGGTGTTTAGTTGATTGGTTGTAGTTGTAGACGTCATCATTACCAATATCGTCATTATTATTAAACATGATTTTTAGTCCATCCAGTGATTAATGATTTTCCGATTGTTGGCAGTATTTTTTTTTTGTAAATTCAATTAAATTTTTTTTATTGATTTTACATGGCAAAATCAGTTAAAAAAAGTAGAAAGAAAAAATCAATTAGATTATTTGCATTCTTAATTGCGGTTTTATTTTTGTATAAATAAAAAAATATTAATAAATGAGTGTAATTTTAAATGCATTTTTTTTTTTTTTTTTTTTTTTGTTAATGTTAAGCAAAGGATGAGCAAAATTATGGATGACTTAATTTAACGTGGTTAAAAGCGTTTTATTTGTGTGTGTGTTGTTATTTGTTATTAAAAGTTGTTTGTGTACATTTTTGTGTTTTTTTGTTTAAAATATATGAAGAAAATCCATTCTAGTGATAATCGTTGAACAATTTTTTGTTAATTTTACCACAATATTGGTCTCATTAAGGAAAAAATTAAATAAAGTTGAAAATTAAAGGGTTTCCCCATACAACACACGTATTGAAATTTTTACCAATAATAAAAAATAATATACAAAAAATTATATTTGGAATTGGTTATATATATTATTTGTTTTTATTCACGCATGATTCCTTTTGAAAATTTATTTAAATAAATATTTTATGAGTATAAAATATTTACTTTCCAAAAATATAATAACCGAAATTGATTACTATGGGAAAAGCATATCCAGGTAGCTATTTCGCTAGTGCTCAACTAGCTCATCAGTGGATTTTTCCCTATTTTTCTGAATTAAAACTCAGATTCTTATGCTTAAAACTTAATAGACTAAATGAGAAGTTCAATCAGTCTAGAAAGAAAGCCAAATCTAAATGTAGAAAATTGAAAGAAGAATAAAATATACTTTTTGAAATCGAAATGGTTACTATGTTTTTTTTTATTTTGTTTAGAAAATAATAAAAAGCAAAACTCAGATATTAAAGGGAATAACTATACTTGACGTAATATGCCCTATTTATTAAATCTTAATTGACGTCCACTTGAAATTTACATAGAATGTTTATTACTATCTAATGTACACCCTGAAAACACTGTACACCTTCTATACATTGAAGACATTGCCTTTTTGATATTAATGTGTGGCTAGAACTTTACTTGTGTACATCTTGTGTATATGCTTTAGCAAGCAAACACATGGATGGGAGTTGCCATATTAGTCATTTTTTTAAGTTTTGAACTAGAGACATAAAAATGATATTGGGTATTTATAATATTTTCAGTATTTGCTAAAAGTGATATTGGGTATTTATAATATTTTCAGTATTTGCTTTTACAGCACACACACACATTAATCTTATGAAGTTACAAAACAAATTCAATGTTATCTTCATGTGCATAACCAAATAACCAAAAACGGCAACGCTGTTTGCTTTTACTACGCACACACACATTAATCTTATGAAGTTACAAAACAAAATCAATGGTATCTTAACCACGAATGTGCATACGTATATAAAGTTAATTCCATGCTTTTAAAATCTTCAATGTGTATAGAGGATAAAATCTGTACACTAAATTAATCTCTGATCTATATATATATAAAGCACAAAATATGACACCTCCCATACAAAGTAAATATTTACCATAGTGTAGCTTAGCAGTAATAGGTAGTTCCTTGAAATTTTGCACCTGCAACCTCTATATTAACACACATAGATTAGAGAAAGATAGACTGGTGGTACCTCCCATACAAAGTGAAAAAATATTATCGTGTTACAATAGATAGAGCCTTCAAACTTTGCACGAGTATCTGCTATGTTAATGCGCACAGTCTACCGAAATACAAACTGGATTGGGGCAGTGGGTGTAATACCTCCCATACAAAGTAAAAAATTATTATCCTGTATCTAGGGAACAGCGCTTTAGAATTTTGCACCAGTAACCAACACATTAATGTACTTAGTCAAATAAATACATGCTAATTTGGAATAGTGGGCGTGTTACCTCCCATACAATGTGAAAAATTATTATCGTGTTTCTGTCGAACTACAATAGATAAAGCCTTAAAGCTTTGCATTAGTAACCCCTGTGCAAATACGTATAATCTACTAAAATAGAGAATGATTTGGGACAGTGGGCGTGGTACCTCTTATATAAAAAATTATTATCGTGTAACTGGAGAACTACAATAGGTAGAGTCTTGAAACTTTGCACAAGAAGAGTTCAGAGTAATGTGCATTGTGTAGCAAAATACAGACTGGATTAGAATAGTGGGAATGGTACCTCCCATAAAATGTAACAAATTATTATCGTGTTAATACGAACAAGTATAGTTTTCAAGTTAAAGGTTGGCCATACTTTTCTTCCACGTGTTTATTGTATTTTTTTGTGGATGGATATAGCGAAGCGCATCGGGGACAGATAGTGCAATATATATTCAACAACAAGTATAAAAAATAAATCAGAAACTAAAGGGTGTCGCAATAAAGTACTTGTTTTTGTCGTATTTCACTTAATCACGATTGAAATTTACTTATCTTGTGTATTTTTATACCTGGTATAAAAACAAATATAAAAATTCAATAAGAATTAAATGGTGTCCCCATAGAAGACTTGATTTTGAGGTATGCATATGACCTGACCATTTTCCCATAAAAGGTTATTCAACTGATTGAGCTTTGTTTTAAACATCGCTGTACTATTATCTGGCTCAATTTTCTAACTATTTGCTTTTATTTTCAAAATAAAAAAAGTGATAAGGAAATATTTATTTTTATATATATATATATTAAATTATACAATACAATTTCAAATTATATTTTAACTTAGATTATCGAGCATAGTAACGAAGACTTTTACTCGTTGTAGTTAAACATCCAGAGTCTTTGTTAGGAGTCGAACCCACAACCCCCAGACTGATAGACTAGCACACTACCCACTAGTGATAAGGAAATAAAAAAATTTACACATTCAAAACCCAAAATGGTCTACACAGAAAAAATGTTATGCACCAATTAAAGGTTTTAATTAGTTTTTAATTAAAATTCAATTAATTTTTTAATTGATTTAAATATATTTTTATTTGAAACAGCACAAACAAATTTCCTAATTAAACAAATAATTGAATCAATTAATTTTTAATCTGACGCCAATTACAACCTTTTTAATGATTTATTAATTTAATTTAATAATTCAGGCCAACAAATTTAATTACAACTTTTTTGTTCGGTTTTGTGAAATTAAAATTTTATTAAATTGGTTGCAGTTTTCGAGATATTTTTTAGTATTTCATAATATTAAAAATTGTTTTTTTCGATAATTAAAAATTTACTATTATCGAAAAACTTAACATTACCGGAAAACAAAAATTATTTCAACGATTATCATATAAAAGTTATTTGAGTTAGATGATCTTTATTAAAATGTTTGTGTTTGTGTATATGTATTTTGTATAATTTATTTTTTTTTCATTTCAAGTTTGATTGGCAAAATAAATTAATAAAATTAAATAATAATAAAAATCAAATAAATATAAATGTGAAAATAATTAAGCACACTGGCACATTTACTTTGTATTTTTACTAAATTTTTAAATTTTAATAAAGAGGAAATCAAGAATATAAGTGGAGAAAAATCAATTAAGCAGCTGTTTTTTTAAGTAGTCAGTGAAATGAAAATTACAATATAATAATAAAAAAAATTATATATGCTAAAAGCGTACAAGATGCAACAAAAGGTTTTTTTAGTTTTTAACTTTTTTAAGTATTTTAGTCTGCTACCCCATTAAAAATACATTCATAGATTTGTTAATATTGAATAAATATGTGTTTAAATTACATTATAATTATTTGAGTGTATGTGTTCTTTGTTTTTTTTTTTTTAATTTTAAACAATAACATTTATAACTTTTAGTTGGCAATTAAGTTAAAATTTAAAATTAGTTTTATAATTTCTTATTTCATTGTTTGCTTCAGTATAAAAATTCTGAAAAGGTTTAAAACAAACAAAAATCGTTTAACTATCTTACAATAAGGGCGACAGGCGATAGATTGGTCAATATTGAATTTTAATTGTTAACAAGAACTTTATATTTGCTCTGCAATTTAAATTTTCCACTTAACTAAAAAAAAAATATTGATTTTACGAGTAAAATCAAAACTTTATTTTTAGCTTTGAAAATAATTTTATTTGATTTCTTCAAATGGAAATTTCATTGTTGAACCGTTTTGCAGTTGAAGCTACATCTCTTTTCGCTCAATCAATTGTTTAGTTCACCATGAATGAGTTCAAAAATAGTTACAATAGCTATGAGGCCGGTATGAGATATAAGTTCGATACCGCATTTTAGATACTAAATATTAAAAAAAATATATAAATGGCATTTATTACTTGTAATACATTAATAATAGCATCCACTTAACAAGATCAGTAAATAAAATACCCCACTTGACTTACCTATCTAATGTAATACCCTGCTCAGACATAAGCTTTAATTGCGCAATTACTGAATTTATGAAATTACGGACTTAATTGAGTTAAATTTAACATACGAGAACTCAATTAATAAATTGAGCAATTAGTACATAACTTTGACACTAATTGAACAAAATGCAACCCGGCTATATGTCTACTGTGAATTATGTTTAGTGAGAAAAATTTAGTTCACTCACAATAATATTAGGTAGTAGCTTTACTACAACAACATAAAGCACATGTATTTTAGAAAAAAAAATTTTTTTTTTTTTTGAAAACAATAACAAAACGAAAAATTGTATACTATTATAATAAAAACAATGTTTGTTCAGCTGTCAGATACTGATTGAGTAAGCTTAATTGAGCATGTGTGGACACTAAATTAAAATGCTCAATTAAGACATTAAAAAATTGGCCTTTAAAATCTTATTCTAGACAATATATCAAATGAGATATTAAAATGCAGGCCATTTTAATAACGGGAAACACTCTTTTAATATTGGATTCGTGGTAAATTGTAATATACAGTAGCACTCATATTGCGGAAAACTCTTTTAAACAAAATTGTTAATTTAAAATTAAAACTTCAGAATCATATGCATTGCCTTGCTCACTCTAATTTCAGATCCACCAAAGCCACATGGTGAAGGGTTTTTATCTTTAAATGGCCATCTCCGTAAACTTTCAATCTAATAAACCCTTTTGTAGGTGTCATGAACATTTATCATTCATATTCATTCAATAATAGGCCGGGGTATAAAACACAAAAGGTACGATCTCACTTACGATCTGGTAACACTCACTGAATGAAGTCGTGCGAAAGGGTAGTTTTTAATGCCTTAAGAAAGAAACTATGTATATGATTACGCAGAGACGTGCATTCGAAACCATTAGGTGTGGGTGCTATAGCTAATATGATCATTTTATAATTCCACCGGACGATGTCTATAAAACTTTTCAGGTCTCAAAAGCCTGGTTGTTTTCAAATGGTATAGACGATATTTCACTTAAATGATGTCCTTACTATAAATTTTACCTTCAAAATCTCTTTTGGAGTTTCTCGACCGCTTGCAGCAGATGTCAAAGCTTCCATTTGGGAGAATACGGTATCTATAGACTCACTGGAGTATATTGTCTTGTTGTCTTTTAATACCTTGACGCCAATGCTAGCGAAGCTTATACGAGGCCTGAAAATGGATTATTTGAACCTAAAACACAATGAAATGTGCTCTAATATAATCAGGGATATTGTTCACGATACCCACGCTTTTTCGCACATAACATGTTTTTCATTAAGAGCTCTATTCATTTGTGGGCCACAGTGAATCGCTTTACTCAATTTAGAAAGAATTATAGCAGAGTAGTTATCTGCAGATAAGTGATTCCGTTTGGTTACATTTTTTACATTACATCGTAACTTTTGGTACAAAATACGATAAAATTTCAAAATGTAAGTTTTTGAAAAAATTTTATTTAGTCTGGCCCTAGCAACACTGCTGCAGAGGTCTTTTTAATCACTTTAAATGTAGAAATATTAAAATTGAATGTTCGCTGACACTATCCTCCCTCCCATAACCATTTTTTTTTTAATTCCGCAACTATGTATCCTTGTGTTTGTATTCAAAAGTGTTGCCACAATGTTTTTGTAAGTGTTGTCACTCGAAAATGTTTCTGTAAATGCGTCTATAAAAAATTGTTACATATATATAAATATTTCTAGGGAAGAGTTTTTCACTTGCAAATGTTAATATAGAAAAATGTTGCTATTTGCAAAATATTTTTTACCGGAAAACTTTTATATATTCTTTACAATGTAAAGCGTAAAAAACTTTAATATTGCCCACGTTCAGCACTATGTTGAATGTATAAAGGATACATTCAACATTTCTTTTTTTGCACTCATTTTTGTTTTAATTGTAGTTTTATATAAAAAGCCTTGGTGGAGAACTATTAAAAAACTCAACAAAATTGTTGGAAATGAATAAACTTAAGGAGACGAGTTTGTTACCAGGCTAATTTGGAGAAATAGAGATTGAAAGTAATATTATTTTTTTATTTCAATCACTTTTTTAAGCTTTATATGTAGTAAGTGGGGACTGTTTTTCGCTCTAAACCAGTTGAAAAAAATCTGAATTCACCATAAGCCTCAAAACCATTAAGCTGTTAGAGCACCTAAGACCTAAAACTTTCAACGTTTTCGGCTCATTAATACACATTGTTTTGTATTATATTCCATTCGGTTGAAAAATCTCAAATAAGGTGGATGTACGCTTGCCGCCCGTCGCTTTAATTGAGATTTCTGTTATTTAGTTGTTTTTTGTTTTGTTTTACTAATTGTTTTGTTCTGTCAATTTTTACTTAACTACATGCATTTTTCACTTATGTATTATAGCCTACGAATATAAAAGGACCATCAAGCTACAATCTTAGAACAACAAAAATATTTGTGAATAAAATGCACACGCTATCATTCATGCATTTGGTTTGTAAAAAAAATATTAGTTAATTATTGTATTTCTTAAAATATGAAAATTTAAAAATATCCATACATATGTACATATAAAAGAAATTAAAAGTGAAAACAAATAAAAAACTAAAAAGAAATAATTGTCGATAATTGTATATAATAAATAATTATGATTTATTGATTGACTGACTGACTGAATTGATAGTTTAGTCTTTAAATAAAGATGAGAATGTTTGCAAATATGTATGTATTTTGTATTTAAATGTTGCTTTAAACTTAAAAAAAATTATTATAAGTAAGTGTTGAAATTATAACTGATAACGTGTTTCAAATATTTAAGGTGGGAGTGGTTTTTTTTTTCTTACCAATGAAAACTTACTTGTATGTTTTTTTATAAAATAGATATATTTTTTTTTGTCTGGATGTCATTCAAATGATCTTTATGAACAAATTGCTACTAGAAACAAACTATTTTTGCAATATGAAAATGGTTGTTGAATAAATAAATGTTATTTATTACAATATATAATTATAGTTTAAAAAAAGTATTGTATTTAAAAGCAGATTGTAACGTATTTTCAATTCAAACAAATTGTACAATATGCCTGGCCACGCATTTTATTTATTATTTATTTAATTCAATTTATAAATTACTCAATAAGTTTAAAAAAATACAAAATAGATATTTTATTCGTTTAACAACATTATTTAATTAAATTTAACTAAAAGTGACAACTAAATTCCTGTTAGTTATCCCTAGTTTTTACTCAATTCCTTCAAAACAATTTGATACAGTGAAAAAGAAAGAGCGGGAGAGAGAGAGAGAGAGAGAGGACTAAGTAGAACAATAACAAAATTCTAAGGTGCAAATAATTTTTAACAAAATGTTGGTGGTTTTTGTTAAATAATTTCAATTTACCTAAAGTTAACCTAACAAAAAATTAATCTTAATAAAGTTAAAGAAAAATTCCACAAAATACCCGTCTCATATTAATAAAATTTTGTTTAATGTCATATAATTATAAAACTTCACTAGCCGGGTATTTTTTTTTTTTTTAAATAAATAAAATATAAAGGTTTTACAACTAAACTTAAGACAGTTTTATAACCGCTAATACCACATTACATATTTTATTTTATTTTCGATTACAGAGAATTTTGTTTTTCTAATTGTGTTTAAGACAGCATTGCGTAACCTCTGTATTAATTGCTAAAAAAAAAGATGTTATTTAATTAAAACCTATTAAATCACTTGTTTACATTTTTGGTATGAAAATAAGTATAGTGTTTTATTGTTGCAAATAAAAATATTTTAATAAGAAATTGAAATTATTTTGAACAAAAACTTAATTAAAATTAATTTAAAAAACTAAATTATTTTTTTATTTTTTGGTCTGCTTACATAAAATACATGTTAACACAAACTAATTAAAAAAAAAAAACAATTTAATAAAAAATTAATCACAATAATTAATATATCAATACCAATATCTACAACACAGTCACGAGGTAATTTGAAGAATTTAGAAGATTAGTATATAGATTTTGATATAATTTGATGGTATTTTTATTAATAGACACATATTTAAATAATCTATAAACAATATCAAGAAGTTAAAACAAATTTAAGGACCAAACTTAAATAAAATTATTAAAAGAAAATTTTTTTAAAGAAGATTAAAAAAAATTTTTTAAAAGAGGACATAAAAAATAATAAAAAAAAGCTTTTGAGCTGTTGATTTCGTTGAAGTAATATTTTTTAAATCTTAAACTTCTTTTTTCGAAACCCTGAGTTAGAAAATTTTTTAAATCCTTTTTGTTTTAAACGTACCCATTTTCTCTTTATAGGTTTCACCTAGTGTTACCAACCCTATCTACTTTTTGTAGGTTTTTTTATTTTTTTATTAAAATATATAAAAGTCTACATAATAACTTCATACAGAATTCAGTAACACAATTTCATAGAATTATTCAAAAACGAAAAGAATTAGCAAATGGATGAATTGAACAATTAAAAATAAATGAATACATACATATGTCGTTTGATAGCATTTAAACTTATAGAATTACACAATTCTGCAGAGAAATCCTCCTTTAAAAAAAAGTATATTGAAAGTATATTGAAATCTATTTCAGTCTTCTTCTATCACATTGGAATTTTTTTAATAGGCGTGGCAAATATTAATCCCATAATCAAGCATTTACTGCCCCTTAGATGCTATGGGTACCTTGGCCTTAGACAAATTTTAGCAATTACGGGCAACTATACGTACAATGAAGAGAAGGTCAACATTTATCAGTCGCAAGTCTGAAATAGTGCTGGCAATTTCCTCTACTTTTAATTAGTCGATACAACTTAATACTTTTCATTTAGGTACTGAATAGTACTCAATACTTCCGTTTACATACTAGCAGAGGAAATTTATCGTCGTAGTTGTCAAATATTTTTATAAATTTATAAAATACTAGCGTAAAAGTATCGATTAACTACTTTTGTGTATCGAGTACTCAAAAATATGATCGAGTATCGAGTACTCGGTACCCACTACTCAATACTTTGCCAGCATTAGTCTGAAATCACTTCAGTCGAAAGTGAAATCTCAATTTAAATCAAGTATACATATTGACCATTATTATTTATATATATTTTGTTTATTGCCATTTTTCGGGGTATCAGTGAAAAACTAGGCCAAGAGATATTTCGTCGGCCAATTTATTTATATACCACCAAGCGCTAAAAACTAATCTAATATAAAATGAAGTATTATTAAAAAACAATTCAAATTTATTTCTTCAATTTTTGATTTGTTTTTCTGTTCCAGTTCTAGTTCTAGTATTGGCGATTAGTGATTCTTTATCATCACTAGCTCTCTAGTAAAATGTTATTTATGTAGCCAAAATATTAATTGCATGAACCAGATACTAATCATTGATCATTTTAGGTTCTTAAATTAGCCGAAAAAAAAGAAGTATTTTGGGTTGGTAACACTGTTCCTACCATATTAATGTAGTCATCTCCGATTATTCTCAACGGGATAAACCGAATAATATTAAATAAAAATATTTTTTCGTTCAAAACTTTTTATTTTATGTTGTATTTATCAACTTTATTTTATTCTGAAAATACGCCATTGAAAAATCGCATACGATTTGATAATCAAAAATATTATTTCTGCGAGTGCTGGAGTTTACTCGATTTACTTATTTTTTTGTATTCGAAAAATGCAAACATAGGTTTTACTTTTAAATATTAAAACCGAATAAAATAGAAAAAGAAATTGTAAAAAACCCCGGAAGCTTCCATATTGAGTCTTATAACAGGTGGCACATAACTAACGTTATGATATATTTAGTGAATAATTTCTTTCTAAATATGTATTTTTTTATTTTTTCAGAATTGATTTAAAAAAAAAAAACTTGAAATATTTTATAATAAAAAGACTTAGCACACAACAAAGTATCAAAGTTGTTAATTTTACTTCGAAAGTTAGCATCCGTGTATTCAGATACAAATATCATTTCGAAATTCCTTTGCCATTCGTGTGAGTAAACAATGTTGCCGAATATGGTATAATGAAAATCCAAGAATAATGACTGAACATCGAATGCAACCGCTTGGATGAACAGTGTGTAATAACTTCTGAAAGGATCATTTTACAATACTTTTTGGAGAAAAAGAAACAAGTCGGGGTTAATGTGAATGTTATGCAATAAGGTGCAATTATTGAAAAATTTGCAAGGCGAGAGATAGAGAACAATCCAGAATTATGATTTCAACAACATAGAGTAGCCGTGTTTAAGCAGCTAATCCAACTATGGCTCTCCTGCGCGAAATTTACGACGAACGAATAATATCACTTTTCTGATTTTAAGTGGAATCCGGGCGTTCGCCCGGTACGGGCTAAGGGTAATGTGTATGGCAATAAACCAAGAAACAATAAACAACTGAAGAGGCTGGGACGTGAAATTCTTAGTATTGAAGGATATACATAATATTTAAAACACAACATGAAGATATTTTTAAACTTTAATTTAATGTTTTATAAATGCCAACATTAAAAAAATTCAGAGAGAAGAAAGTTATTCATTCAATAAATCATAACGTTACACATGAGCCACCCTATACATGCAAATTGTATAGGAGCTACATATAATAATATTGTATCACATTCTCAAAACTTGAATTTATTTTTTTTTTTTTTTTTTTTTGTTTTGAGTTTTGGTTTAAAATGGCCAACACTTGTCTGTTATATTGCAAGGGTCTATCAGCAAGTATGAGTTTTTTCCGGAAAATCAAGCCGACCTGTATCTTTGCACAGGAAGTAGGCTCGCCAGTGTCCACTTCGAGAGTATTATTGGTCTCCACCAGTATCAATCTTAGTATTTTTTTGGTACTGCACCTCGTCAAAGTGAGGTTACAATGCTCACTTGTGAGTTTTAATTGGTCGTTCACCAGGTTCTATCATCCAATTGTGTATTTACTTCTTTATATTAAGTAAGTTTGTGTTTTATTTTTGGTC
Organism: Phasia obesa; assembly: GCA_949628195.1. Taxonomy (NCBI): domain Eukaryota; kingdom Metazoa; phylum Arthropoda; class Insecta; order Diptera; family Tachinidae; genus Phasia; species Phasia obesa. The sequence continues at coordinate 24,358,920 of OX451215.1, read as the reverse complement.
TCGTCTCCACCAGGTTCTTTTATCCACTTTTTTTTTTTAAACGTTTTTTCTCTCTAAAAATATTACATGTCATTGTGCATTTTTATTCTTTTCTTTTCTTGTTAAGTTTTTTCTTTCCAATTGTTGAAATTTATAAATACATACTGTTATTTTAACAGTTTCACAGTTGACAATTATCGACGAATGCATGTGGTTAATGGAAAAAACCACTAAAAACCGTAGTGCGATACAGTTATCAGAGGCTAACCATTAGCCAATGCGAGAGTGAGACACAAAACTCTCGAGGTGAATTAAACCGAATCAGGCCTGATCGCCCTATGACGATGACGCGAGAGATGTTTACTAAATCGGAGCTGCTTTACGACTGAAACTTGAATAAAAAAAAATTTTTAAATATATTTCTATGTCTACCTTTTAGAAGATGCCATACTTTTTAACTGATTGTTTTACATTATGTTTAAAATCAACAAATCAGATTTTTTAATTCTATGTCTATAAGAAAAATGTGGTTATGTTTTATTCTCTATTTTTGAAGTATACCACTTTAAGACTTTGCAGCTGAGTCTTATTACTTTATTCCCATTGCAGTTAAAGATATTTCTTCCCTGTCGGAACTTTATAAATTAAAAAATATTTCGTTCTATGCTCTGATAAATAACACATTCAAATAAATGAGTTATTCACGATAACAAAACTTAAGAGCTTAAGTCGACTTAAGCAGTTATTATTAGAATTATTTATTTATAACTCTGAAAACTTCTTCTTCTTCTGGATTGTTGCTCATACAGAGCAACAATGTTGGTGCCAAATGGTAAAAAGATGCCGTAAACACTAGGTTCTTATTTGCAGCTTTTGGTCATGTCCAGAAACGACGGTTAGATTGAAAACAATGTTTTATGTTCTAATTTTGTTTAGTTTGTGTAGTTTTGTAGTTTTTATTCATTTGTTGAAAATCCTTCTTTATTTTATTTCGTCAAATGTATGTAAAATTTGTTTGTTAATTTTTCGTGTAACTTCTTTATTTCGATTTTCAATTTATTCCAACAATTTAGATTATACACGATAACCCTAGCGATTACACGTGGGTGATTAATGCAAGCACGAATTAACTGTACCACGGTACAGCTAACCGTGGAAGCCAATCAGCCAGTGCGAGAGGGAGACGCAAACCACTTGAAGACCGAGCAACAAGGACGGCCTGATTGACCTTAAACGATAATGACAATGACGCGCGAACGCGTTCCTCAATCCAAAGCTACTTTACGACTCCAACTCTGAAAACTGTTACATAAAACTTCTAAACATTTGATACATTATTGTTTCAAAGAAAAAGAAAAACAGCTGTGCATGCTTAAATCGCCATCTTAAAATAACGCATAAAAGTCCAATTAAACCAATAAATGGTTTAATTAAGTACTTTTTATTAAAATTGCTTGAGATAAGTAATTTTTTAAGCATTGAATTTTTTTTAACTTCTTGGTTTCTGCTATTGGAAGTTGATTTAAATGGAAATTTACATGTTCACTTTTCGATCACAAATATTAATTGCGAACTCCAGCACACCTATTTTGAGACTTCAAATCGTAATCGCAAATTGTATGTGATTTGAGATTTCTAGCACATGGGCATATCCATAAACATATTTTTCAAGCTCGACATATTGAGCTAAACTGGTTTTGAATGCAAGTGTAAATAGCTTTAATTACCTAAAAGTAAGTAAAAATACGTCTAATTTTGAGCACTGAATACATTTATTTAATTTTAGTTTAATTAATTCCTATCTTATTAATTATCTTGTACATTAACTGTATAAACTGTTCTAAATTCAATAATCTCTATTAGATATTAGATATGAGTTCTTTATAAATTTATGATTCATTTTTAACGCAGAATTAGCAACAGCTCAGGTAAATAATAAAATTTTATGCAAATTATAATTATGTAATTATTTTATTTTAAAACCTGTAAAGATTATGCAATTAATTGTTTAAAATTATATAAAGTAAATAAAGGAGACTGTTCAAATGGAGGTTCTGAAAATGGTAAAAGGTTCTTTAAACAATGCTCCTTAAGGGTAGTTTAGGCGGTACGACTTCAAACACATAAATTCCAAGAGAAAATAATTTCAAATTTAATCCGTGCTTACCACCCGTGTTCATTAGCCATCAACATGTCTTAACAAAAGTCAAACTTCATATAAAAAAAAACATTAAGACATGTTTATGACTAATATAGACGGGGGTTCAGAAATGGGAGTAAAAATCTTACGACTGATTTTTTCCTTTTACACCATTGGTGTAGAGTATAGTAAAATAAAAACAACTGTTTTGAGTTTTCTCTATTGTTTACAAAAATATTAGGGATGACAGCTGATCTTTTTTGTGCTATATCTAACTGTTTTTTGGGTAATTTTGACGCAATATTCTTTAATTGCATCCCTGATCTGATGAAGTGCGATGGTTTTTTAAAAATTTTCAAAAAATAAAGAGAGCTTTACGACTGTCAAATTTTCATTCGTATTTGCTCCACTGTCTCGCAGATATATTACATATTATGTTTAGACGATCTAATTCTTGCTCTTTTACACAACAAATTGATACATATGTCGTAAGACTTGTGTGATCATGTAAACCGCCCTTAAAGGCTGTTTTACATTATCCCACATGTAATTAGAACTGTTATAAATATTTTTTATGATAAAAAAAATAGAAAAGTGTAAAAGCAAATTGTACTGAGTAGAAGAGAAAATACGGATAGAAGTTTGACAAGCGGATAACTTTTATTTTTTAGACCATTTGAAAAATTAAAGATTTTTCATTAGACCAGTGGTGTATTTTAATGTAAACACTATTACCGAGTGCGAAGATTTATCATATCTTTTTATTTTTTTAATAAATATAACTCTAAATAAGATCACTTTGAACCGTTTTTAATATAAATAAATAAAATTAAATAATTTATTTTATATATTTAGTTAAGAAGAATTTTTTGTAAAAACAAAAAAAAATATTCTTGGATATTAAAACGTCTGTTATGTTTTTAGTTATGGTAACACTGTTTCGTTGCTTTCCACTTTGTTTCTACTGTACACTAATGGTGTAAAAGTAAAAAAGATTTACATCCGATTTCTGTTGGCATTTTTTAGGTACGGACCCCTACCCAAAAGTATCATAGTCTAAACGTTCCCTATAAAAAAGTACCTCAAATTACTTTTTAAAGCAGACGCTATCTGTAAAAGAACTTTTTAAAAAGGCATCAGCCATATTTAGGAAAGTTACATTCCTAAAAATTAAATTTCTGAAAAGGTACTTTTTAAATTAGTACGTTCTGTTCCAATAAAGATAATTTTTGAAATGTTTAAGATGGCATTGTAATTTTTCAAATTTTAATAGGTGTCCCAAAATTAACGCAAGATTTGAATTGACCGCCATTTTTGCAGTAAACTTTTGCGAACCATAAAAGAGAACAATTTAACGGCTGAAAGTTTAGGTTAGTAAACATAACGTCATTTTCACAAAATGCGCACATAACAGTGAGGCGTTGTGGGTGCATTTTTTATCATAAAAACAAACGACGCGTTGAACTTTCATTCTGACTTATACATCGAAATACAATTTTAACAGTATATTTATTAAATATATAAGCTTTAGAAAGCCTGGGTTATCACTGTGACTATTCTAATATATAGCCCGTAGGGTATCCCGTTTCGGCTAGAATCGCTTCATCCGGCAAATTATTACTCGACATAATGTTTAATTTGGTAAATAATTTAAACTGAACTAATCGGGTGAATTTAGATTATTTTAAACCAGTGTGTTCCTATCAAACAATACGTAAACTACACAAGTTCGTGTACGCAACCAAATATTAAAGCTGGATTCACCCATTCTGTCCGCACAAAAGTTTATTTATATATAGTTTGGATTTCTTTCAGACAGTTCTGCACCGTACAAAATTTAGAGATATTCCCCTGCAGATAATATTGGCCTACGTGGTCCATTGTAACTGAAATGGGCTAGCTACAACAAGGTCCTATGTAATGTTATTTCCAACAAGAGTTTGTTGATAAACCGCGTTTAAACGATTGCATTAAGAGAGAGAGAGCTGTACAGTTAATGCAGTGTGTTCCATCGTGTAGTGAAATAGAGTAGTTTTGAAACTACTCCCTAGGACATCGTAATGTTAAATGGATTATGTTTTTTCTATACACCTGGGTTACCTTTGGACTAGTCCTAGTCCCTTATGGAATATAATTTACGTGCGTGTATGGACTAGTCACGTTATCTTCATGTACATGATTGATATGAAAATAAAAATACATACATATGTAATGGTTTGTTTGAGCTGTGTTTGTTTACAATCATGTACGAGATTTTTATTCACTTTATGTATTTTTCTGAACCCTGGTAAAATTTCACATCCATCTAAAATGGGGTCTACTTGCAATTTTATTTTATTTTTTTTTTAAGTATATTACATTTTTTTTTGCAAATATTAATAAGAGCCAGGTTATTAGCTGTTGTTTGAAAAATCCGCATGAAATAATGTCTAGTTTAAGGCAAATTCATACCGGGTGCAAGCGATAGCCCAGCTAATTGTTTTTTCTCTCCTTTTTTTTGCTAATGTCTTGTTAAAAATACATTATTTTATATTTGCTAGTAGAATGTTAGAGTTGTTGTTTTGTTGCCCTAGTGCTCTTACCTTGTATCAATTCGCCTTGGCCTATTTGCTTTATTTCACTGTTTTGATAAAATGTTGCCAGAAACATTTCCTATGTTTTTCCACAGTAAAAATGGAGTACTACTTCTGCAACATTTGTTCATGAATTTTTCATAAGTGAGAAAAAATTAATCGGTTAATCGATTAAGAGTTAGTCGATTTAATGCCCTTATTTTTTTAAGATAACAAAACGTGAAGCTTCTAGCTTGTCTGCGGAAACCAACCAAAAACTAATAGACTAGCACACAGTGATAAACCATTTTTTTTTTCTATTGTTTATTAGAACTCTGCAGGGATATTACTTAAAATTTTTTAAGCCAATAAAGCTATGCTATTTACAGGCCAAATGAGGACAAGAAGAGAATGAGTCATCACTAAAGAACATTTTTTACGCTGAAATTTGGTTTTTAAAAATGTTTTGAAAAGTTTTCTGTTTATGTAGATTTAAAATCAAAAAAATAGATTAGTTGAAAATAGGACTTTTTAAAAAAGTACTCTTTGATAAAAATAAGGTATTTCTTAATTAAAAACATACTGTCGTAAAAGAATCAAAAGTCAATGACATAGGGATCTTCTTTCGATTCTTTTGAAAAAAGTTATTTTTGAAAAAAAGGGTTTTCTTAAAGTCGGTACTTTTCGTAATAGGTGTATTTTACAAAGCGTAATTTTTATAAAAATTAAATTAAAGGTAAGGTACATTTTAAAAAAGTACTTTTTAAAAGGATCTTTTTTAAAAAAGTTCCTTTAAAAAAGTCACATTTTAAAAGCTATTTTCTAAATAAAAAACACAGTTATTTTCCTTTCAAAGTTTTGTGTTTAGTGCTTCGCTTTTTTCCTATTTTGCTGCGAATGTTTACTATTTCCTGTCGTTTTTGATTGTAGCCGTACTTAAATTGTTCTACTCTAATGGATGCTTTAGTGAAGATCATAAAAACTCATTTAAACAAATTTATTATTTTTATTTTTTATTACTCATTTTTGGCTCAGAAGAATCCTGGAGGAGGTAAATTATTTTATTTGGCCAGGGTGATACTCTGGCTAAATAACTTTTGATAAGATGTTCAAAAAATTATAGCCCAAATAAAGTAGTTATGACAAAAGTACCTTCTGAAGAGTTAATAACAATACATTTTTTAATTGATATTTCTAAATTTATAAAATTTATAAAAAAAATTAAAAATTTATAAAATTTACAAACAATTAATTGCACAATCCCTTACCACTCTATTTCATACTCTAAAATTATTTTTAAAAAAGTACAATTATTAGCAATGAAAGATTAAAATTCAACAGTATGAAATGGCAGCTTGTTCAAAATTAAACAAAATTTAAAAAAATCTTAACTATTAATAGAAAGTAAATAACCAAATACAATAATATTTAAAGATGTCTAGTACAAGAAAAAATTTGCTTTGACTGTACTTTTTAAAACTTATTTGTTAAAACACAATAAACACCAAACGTCAATTATAAATGTTTTTTTGTTTTTTTTATTTTTGAAACATTAACATTAAGGAATATTTTTGTTCGTTTGTTTTAAAGGAATAACAAATTTCAAGTTACTGTAGACTTAAAAAAAATGAAAAAATCATATATGTAGATAATAAATAACCAAATATGTTTGTAAATGCCAATCGTTAAATAAGGAAACTCGGAGAAAAAATTTTACTAAAATTTCCTTTCAATTTAACTTCACTTTTTTACTCAAACAAATACAAAAACACAAAGCGTGCAACATGAGTTAAAATTAATGAAAAGGTAAATAATTTCTTGATTAATTAGAATTAGAAACATAAAATGTTAGTTTTAATTTATATGTAGACACTAAATGAAATTTATGCAACTTAAATGAAATTTCAGGGTTGGTGACAAAGAACAACTAAAAATTCCAGATAATGAAATAAAACACAGTTAATAATAAAAATAATTCCAAAACAAAAAGAAAAATATTTTACTAAGGAAAAAAAGTGAAAACAAATAATAATTTTCAGTTCCGTTATTTGCTCGTTTAAACATAAAAACGTATTACTGTTTATTTGTGTCGGTGTTGAGAGAGGAGATAAGTTTTTTGTCATTTTAAATGCATGAGTTTTCTTTCATTTAATTTACGTAGGTATATTGAAAAAGAATAATTATAAAACAAGAAAATATTTAATGTAACGTACTGTAAATAGAAAATCAATGAAAATACAAAAATACTTTTAAATTAAAAGAGATATTGAGAGCAAAACCAAATAATGATTTCCGGTTCCGTTTTTTTTTTTTTTTGTTTTTGCTATTTATTATACTGTCAGGGTTGTCAGATTTATTTCTATGTGAAAAATCGCCAAAATCGTCAGATTGCTTAAAGTTACTCCACATAAAATTGATAATCGAAACTAACTAACACATATACAAAAATATAAAAGGAAAACTCAAGAATGTTGTTTCTTTTTTGCACATATGCAAGAATAATGTTAATAAATTAAGAACGTGATGGAAAATTTCAGTGACAAGCAAATGGCCGATAAAATGACTGTAACTGTCTAGTAGGATAGATTTTGCTGATACATATATATATTTTTTTTTTGTTTTTAAAAATATTTCTTTCTATTAATTTAACAAAAAGGTCAAATAAACTATATAAAATAATATTTCTTTCTTTTATGTGGAATATATTTTAGGGGGAAATGAATCTATTCAACATTACTGACAATCAAATAGTTTATAGCTTCAAGAAAATCATACTGTAGTATATATCACCCTTCAATTACATTTCAATTAAAATTATGGGTAATTGCGTGTTCTCAATTACACATTAAAAGTAATTTTAATTGAAATCAGGGACTAAAGTCAATTACAGCCACTTGTAATTTGTAACTGAATATTTTCCACTACACATTACATGTAATTGTAATTGGAAATTTTCAATTACATATTACAAGTTATTGTAATTAGGTAATAATTACCTAACCTAATTACCTACCCTAATCATTACTTGAAATTGATCAAAATTCAATTATATTCTAACAAATTTTGCATTACAACTAATTATAATTAAATTTTTTTCAATTACAATTACCTGTAATTGGAATTTTTTAATTAAAATTACCTGTAATTGGAATTTTTTAATTACCAATTACATATAATGTGTAATAGACAAAATCTCAATTACAACTATCTGAATGTAATTCAAAAATTCTAATTACAATTACATATAATTGTGTAATTGCAAGTATAATTAATTACAAACTTTAATTGACATCGCCCAAGTCTTGTCTATTCCCAATTACAACAACTTGTAATTTGTAACTGAATATTTTCCACTACATATTACATGTAATTGTATTTGGTAATTTTCAATTACATATTACAAGTAATTGTAATTAGGTAATAATCATTACTTAAAATTTAACCAAATTCAATTATATTTTTAAAATTTTGCATTACATGTAATTATAATAGAATTTTTTTCAATTACAATTACCTGTAATTGAATTTAGAATTTTTTAATTACAATTATCTGGAATTTTAATTTTTCAATTACAAATTACATGTAATGTGTAATTGACAAAATCTTAATTACAAATATTTGAATGTAATTGAAAAATTCAAATTACAATTACATATAATTGTGTAATTGCAATTGTAATTAATTACAAACTGCCGTTGACATCGCCCAAGTCTTGTCTATTCCCAACTACAAGCACTTGTAATTTGTAATTGAATATTTTCAACTACACATTACATGTAATTGTTATTGGAAATATTACAAGTTATTGTAAATAGGTAATAATCATTACTTGAACCAATTTCAATTATATTCTTAAAAATGTTGCATTACATGTAAATATAATTGATTTTTTTCAATTACAATTACCTGTAATTGTAATTGGAATTTTTCAATTACAAATTACATGTAATGTGTAATTGACATTTTGTCAATGTCAATTACAAATAGTTGAATGTAATTGAAAAATTCCAACTACTATTACATATAGTTGTGTAATTAATTATAAACTGTAAATGACATCGCCCAAGTCTTGTCCACTTCACGGACTAGTTTTAATGGAAAACACTTTTTCTACCCAGTATACAGTAAAAAGTAACGTATAAATATATCGTTGGAAATATCAGCATATTAGGTACAGTCGAAGTAACGTATTTAAAATGGTACATATCTACCGCATCTATATAATTAAAAGCGTGAAATTTATAAGCATCCAAAAGTATATCAGGATTCATAAAAATCTTGTTGTTTATGATAACGCATTGCAACACGTGAAAAACATTTTTCTCTTATAGCCCACAAAATCGCCAACTATTTTAAAAATATCAAACAAGTCGCGATGTCGCACCATCAGATAATAAGAAAGACAAAGAAGTATGAAAGTCGTAGCGAGAAATAGCTAAATAGTTTGACAACCCTGGTTACTGTTAGTTGATTGTAATACCCCGTCTACAATAGCAATCAATTTGTCTTAACAAAAGTAAAACTTCATATAAAGAAACCATTATTAAAAATAAAGTTTTTTTACATAAAATTTAACATTTGTTAAGACAAATTGATAGCTAATGTTGATGGGGGATTAATATTTAAGAGTGGTTTAAACGGTACGACTGTACGCACGTAAATTCAAAGAGAAATTATTATCAAATGTAATACGTGTTTAAGAAATAAGAATTAAAATCTTACAACTGATTTTTTGGCATTTACACCATTGGTGTAAGAGTAAAACATGTTGAAATGAAAACAGCTGTTTTGAGTTTTTTCTATTGCTTACAAAAATATCAACAATGACAGCTTAGCTTTTTTGCGCTAATTCTAGCTAGTTTTAGCTGTTTTGCTCTTGAAAAGTTGTCATCCCTGATATGATAAAGAGCGATGGTTTTTCAAAAAATTTCTCAAAATAAAGAGAGCCTTACGACTGTTACATTTTTATCCTTATTGCCTCTCAGTGTCTAACAGATTCATTACATAATACGTTAAGACCAAAGCGAATTCATACCAGGTGTGAGCGGGTACCTAGTTGATTATTTCTTTCTATCCTTTTTTGCTAAGTCTTGTCAAGAAACACTGTTTTATATCTGCTAGTAGAATGTCAAAGTTGTTGTTTTGTTTTAGTTGTTGCCGTACTGCTCACACTTGGTATGAAATCGCCCATTCGTGCTCTTTCACAAACTAAAATTGGACACGTCGCAAGACTTCTGTGATCATGTAAAGCGCCCTTTAGAGAGAATAGGAGAGTTAGTTGTTATAGTTAGTTGTTTAGTTATATTTTACATACTCTTTGTTATATAACAAAAGTGTAACTTCAGGTCTAAACTAAGTGGAGATCTGAGAAAGCGATCCCGGAACTAAAGGATCGGATAAAGATTTAGTAAACTCTCTAGAAACTTTGATCCTATCGCAACAGCAAAAGAATTCCCACATGGACTCGATAAATCCAAACGAGACGAACATAAGGGGGAGGAGATATAAACTATTTTTTTTTTTATTGCTGTAACTAAAAATTGTACCTATATGTATCGTGTTCTATAATAACTTTTAATTGTTCTCTTTTTTTAACTGTATATATACATATGTTTGAGCGACTGTTTTTCTATTTTTGGCGAGTACGATTTTGATTTAACGTTTTCGATTAAATTTATTTTTTGTGATTTTTGACATAAAGCATTTTAGCGATTTTTCGTATCGATTTTGACGAAATCTGACAACTCTGATAGTTTCGATTTTTTTTAATTTCACTGTTATGGAAGAGATTAATTAAAAACAAAACAAAAAATTAAGATGATACATATACATTTTGTGGGGTAAAGAGAGAGGTTTAGTTATATTCTTATGTAAATTTTTAACATAACGACTCAGAATATTTGTTATATATATTATAAATATGAGAAGAAGGCTTTTTAGCCATTGTTGTGGTTTAGAAAAACAAGTTTATAAGAAATAAAAAAGAGAAAAGGAATAGTTTATATTATAAAGTTATTTTGTTGTTTTGTTTAGGCTTACAAGGTTAAGTTAGTTCGTATTTTAGTTTTAATTCGTGCAAATCTGTATTTTTTTCTGGATTGTAGTTAGGATCAGTTTATATTTGTGTGAAATTATTTGAAAATGTTTTGATTAGTTTTGTTAAAACAAAAATCAAAATAAAATTTCATTTTATAATGTATGTTTTCTCGTGGGATATAGAATTTTTATATTAACAAATAAAAAAAAAAAACAATTAATAAATTTCAAGGGTTTATGTTTGGTTTTAAATGTAATGACCAGCAAACTAAAAAATAATTACATAAAAATAACTAAAAAAAATTTTTCTATACAAACATTAAGTATGAGTTATACTTTTGTTTTCTAATTTAGCAAAATGTTTACTATTCTTTTATAGTTTTACTTGTTTAAACTGTTATAAGAAATTTCATTTTGATTTGGTGTTTATTTTATTCAGTTCTCTATAATAAAACTAAAATAAAAAATCATAAAAAATAAATGTTGTAAAGAAAGAAATTTTTTTATTGTATAAACTTAAGTGTTTTGAAAATAAAAATATTGTTTATATTTTAATTGACATTTGTTGTAGTATTTTTGTATGAATTTTTTATGTTTTTTTATTTTAATTTGCTTTTTGATTGTTTTAATTTTAATTTTTTTTTGTTTTCTTTTTTTTGTGTGTAATAAAAATTTAAATTCTCACCTTCGACCCTTTTCATTTTTTAATGTGCCCCCATATTTGGCTCTTGTTCCAATCAAGTCTATAATCTCAGGTATACAACTTGCAAATATCGCCTGTTTTCAATTATACGGATGGATCAATAAATTTTTGTGAAATTTTATCAAATTGTTAATTTTTTAGGGCGAAAAAATTTTGTAGATTTTTTTTTTATTAAATACGTATTCAATACAAACTGTTCACTAAGAGCATAAATTGTTAAATCTTATTTATATCGAATCGCTATAGAAAAGCTGCTGTTTTCAAAAAGCTAGAAGAGAAATGTTAAAACCTGTCTATGCCAATTTATAACGAATTAATTCTGTGGATTTCTTTTTTCGTAATTTTCTTATCTTTTTATTTATTTTTTAAGGATTTGCGTTTGTTTTAACAGAGATCATTAAGAATAAGAATTTTTAAATGTAATAAATAAATATTATATTTGAAATAAAAATAAATACTAATGAAAATATAGTTTTGCTTTAGTAGTCTGCAAGTTATTATTTTTTTTAAGACAACAAACAACAACATCCAGAGTTTTTGGCGGGAGTGGAACACGCAACTCCCAGTCTTATAAACTACCGCACTATCAGTTAGTCTATGGACGCACTCATAGATAAAACGATTTAATAAAAATTCAAACTTGCTATAAAAAAACATTATTTTTAATACGGTTTTTTTTTATATAAAGTTTGGCATTCGTTAAGACAGATTGATGGCTAATGTAGACAGATTAATGGCTAATGTAGAGCCATTAACAGGTAACAGTTTTCTGTACTTTTGATTCTTTTTATATATTTTTTAAATATTTTAAAAATGCCAAGCGGTTATTTATTCAACCGATTCCAAAAAAAGGCGAAATTATTGCATTTTTTTCGCAATAGCAAAGGTTCAAATTAGACGGTTGTACTTTAACGGAGAGTCTTGTGTTATTTTTTAAAAAGTAATTTTGGTGGTGTTTTGTGAAACAGTATGTGTCTCTAGTATGCTAGGGTTCGCTTTTCCCAGCAGAATATACAACTTTTCTCTACAGACAAATATGAAACCTTATTAAAAAATTACTAAACCCGTCTGTAGCTAGATTAAGAACAGCTACATTCGGATAAAAATTCTTATATAATTATGATGCCCAAATTCTTAGCGTGAAATAAGCAAATTTTACACGATTATGGTATCAAAGCCGCGGTAAAACCTGAAAGGCAACCGCCGCCGAAATTAGTGTAAAAATAATAGAGAGTATGTGTAGCTTCCAGCTCATTTCTAACAATGGAAGCCCATCTCAGTACTAATTTGTAAATAATTTTTATTTATTAATTAATCTATTTAATAAATACTGATATGCTAGTACACTAACTCCTAGCCCCTACAGCAAAACGGTTTGTTCTTAGAACTGCGCTATAATAATGCTTTATGGTTTATAAAATAAAAATACAACACTAGAAAGCAACACTCTAAAACTTAATCTCAAGACATCGACGAAAACAACCGACAAGTTTAGTACCTAACAGTGTAGTATACAGACTTAATTGCACCTACAACAATACCCATGTAGGGCATACTGGATGAACATTTAACACAAGATTCACAGACACACACGCTTATGCAAACGTAGAAGAGAGGATTCTAACTCTGCACTATATCTTAATATTGAGATGCACACATTAAAAATGGACGGACTAGAGATTCTTGAAAAAATGGAAATCTAAAAAAAACGAACTTTTATCCGCGTTATTATTAACGAACAGGTCGATACAACCTCAGACCAATATTACACCACTGAAACTACCAAGAAAAAAATTCAAGCAGTAAAATAAAACTCATATCTTTCAAAAGCGGTTCTATTAAGCGCATCTAATAAGAGCATTCGAGAATGCTTTAATTGTAAGACAATAATAACAAACTGCATCCTCTCTCGCTTACGCGGATGCAGGTATGCAAGCGAATAACTTTTATAAAGAATTTGGTGAAGCAAAGAGACCTACCAAGTGGGACATCGTAAACAAAAATCATGCCTTCCTGAAGCAGGTTGGAAAGGATAGTCTATTTCTATCTCCCTTACAAACCTGCTTCCAGTATCTAATAAAAGTGGTTTTACACGACGTGTGTTGTATGTAATTTCATGTGTTTGTCAAAATAGGAATTTTACATACGGTTTTAATTTTTGCTTTCAAACGTACATGTGTAATTACATGTGACATAACCTACAATATATAATTTTGACGCCACACAGTTTTTCATTTGCAACCACAGCTGATGCAAAGATGCAAACCTAGTGCTTTTACCACATTTTTAGCGCTCTTGGTACCACAAAAAGCATAAAATAACAAAATATCAAGTTGGCATTACAGGATGTCAGATGCTTTGTCACATAAAAATAGAACACGTTCTAACTGTAAAATATCATATGTATTGTACACATGGAAAATACACATGTTATGTTTGAAAGGGTTCACACGACGTGTATAGAATTTACACATGGAAAAGTGACAAGTCATATGACAAATACACGTCGTGTAAAACCACTTTAAGAGATGAACATGTATTTGTTTGTTGGTGTTAGTAAGAACATGATAGTCGTATTACTCCTAAAGTATTGAACCAATTTTACCTCGCCGACGACGATTTAGTGCTAAAGAGTAATACCGTCGAAGGAGGGCGATGTGATATATGTACATATATAAGATAAATAGAAAATCTAATATCAGAAAAAATTTTATGTTGATGATTGGCGCGGCTGGGATACGAACACGCGCGACTCAAGCCAAAATGTATGCTTACTGGTCGACGTGCTAACTACATAAGCATTAGAACCCTAAGCCCACCACTAGTTATACTAAAACACCTTATAATAACTCTCCAGTACAATCCAAGAGATGGCTTGATAATGATGTTCTCACATCAAAAGGTTGCGCCTACCGTACGAAACAAACATACAGTGACGTACAAAGAACAACCTTCACCGCAATATATGACATTATTATTCATTTACTGTCGGAACAAATCCAATTAACTTTTGTTAATTGTTACTAATTTTTTAATGCTCTTTCAGGTAGAGATTAAAGAAATATTCTCTAATTTTCATGTGAATGTAAGAAATGCTTAAAAAGGTCACGGGGCTATGATATTCCACCGCAGTATTAGGTGGATAAGACAACACTTCGAGACCTAAATTTTGTATTTTTGGCATCGAAACATTTCATTATCTTAATAGAAGGTAATATTTTTTTTTGATTTTAAATTGATCATTTAATATTTCTTTTTTCTAAATGTTCATTGAAGACAATTATATGGATATCACAGAAAACAATGATGCAAATTCCCTAAAGATTTTTTGATTCGATGCCATTTTATTCCTATAAGAACTTATATTTGAACCATCCATTCACATTATAGTTTTGAGCAGAGTAGCGAAATGCTCACTCACTGCTCAATCATGTGTGAGTATGTACATTTTAGTTTGTTTTTGATTCTTTTCATACATGTGTGAGAGACTAGAAAATATTCTGTGTTGTTCGTTTATGAGTGAGATGATTTATTGTTTTCTTTCTATTCAAAAGTGAATAAATGAGAAAATATTTTGTTTTTCATGCAAATGCATTTGCATAGATGAAAAGGTCGTAAAAAAATGTTCGCATTAAGCACTGGCATAAATGTATGTATGTAGGTTTGTATATAGGTATGTAGGTATGTAGGTATGTATGTATGTATGTATGTATGTATGTATGTATGTATGTATGTATGTATGTATGTATGTATGTATGTATGTATGTATGTATGTATGTATGTATGTATGTATGTATGTATGTATGTATGTATGTATGTATGTATGTATGTATGTATGTATGTATGTATGTATGTATGTATGTATGTATGTATGTATGTATGTATGTATGTAGGTATGTATGTATGTATGTATGAATGTATGTATGTATGTATGTATGTATGTAAGTATGTATGTATGTATGTATGTATGTATGTATGTATGTATGTATGTATGTATGTATGTATGTATGTATGTATGTATGTATTTATGTATGTATATGTATATGTATATGTATATGTATATGTATATGTATATGTATATGTATATGTGTATGTATGTATGTATGTATGTATGTATGTATGTATGTATGTATGTATGTATGTATGTATGTATGTATGTATGTATGTATCTATGAAAAATGTTCGCATTAAGCATTAAGCATTGGCATAAATGTATGTATGTATGTATGTATGTATGTATGTATGTATGTATGTATGTATGTATGTATGTATGTATGTATGAATATGTGAATGTATATATGTATGTATGTATGAATATATGTATGTATGTATTTATGTTTGTATGCATATCCACATATTATATGTGCAACTGCCGACATATGCAGTAACAAAGTGTTTTAGAAATCTCTCACTTTTGTGTGAAAACGTTCGTAAAAGAAAATAAAATTTACAAACATTTATGTAAAAGAGCATTAATGAGAATGAGCTAATTCATTACTTATCACATATGAATTATAAGGATATTCTTTATTTTTCACCGTCATGTATGCGTGCTAAAAAACAAACATTTACACTCATTCATGTGCGAATTTGGCAGATCGCACATGAACAATACAAATATAAAATTTTAGAAATTTCATTTATGAGAAATATCATAAATGTTGAAATTACAATGCTCCCAAATGAAAAATTCTGAACCCTGGTTTTGAGTGAATATCAAAATATACATACAACAAAATGCGTGCTTAATAATTCAAAATTTTTCAAAATCCCATCATTCGGTTACATTTGTGTTCATTGAGGTGGCATCTAAATACCCTGCTATAAGACAGGTCATGTAAAAAACAGGAATAAATTCAACAAAATCATAATTTGTATGGCTCTCTGGTCAGTTTGTTGTTTTTTCGGCTGGATATGGTGGCTTTTACATATAAAATTTTCGCCTTCTAGTTTTGCCTTTTTCATAAATCATTTTTTTTTTTTTATTTCGCCAAAACTTCTAGAATTTGAAAAAATAATACTTGCAGACTACTAAAAACAATTATACAAAATAAAACCAAAAATGTTAATTAAATATATTTTTACTTTAACTAAAGGCTTGTAAATTAACATTAAATTATTTTTAATCTTTTTTTTCTTTGTGGTTATAAAAAGACCAAAGGCTGCGATTTCTTGGGAACATGTGTTTTTATAAAAAAAATATATATTTTTAACACTCAATCTAAATACTTATATAAAATTCTTTTGGAAAGTTTTTCTTTTTTATTCTTTTATAAAACGTGTAAAAATGATTCGTATGTAAATGTGTATGTTTTTTTATTTTTATTTAAACATAAACACTAATTGGTTTAATTAATATAATTTAAGTCCAACAATTCAAATGTCTTGAGTAGAACGTTTACGACAAAAATTAAGTCAGAAAATAAAAATAAAAAATTTACTTTTTCCTTTAAATAAATTAAGTATGTATGTTTATTATACAGGGAACTACTTATAAATAATATGAAATTTCTAACCTAAAAAAATATATATTTACTTGATTTTTTTTCTCTTTTTTTTTAATTTTCCATTTTCAAACACTTTATAATTGGAAAATTATGCGTGGCTGCGGCATACAGTTTGTGTGTGTGCAAGCAAACAAAACTTAAGGTGGCAATAATTTCTTAATTAATTCAATCAAAAAAAGGTGAATATTTATTTAACAAGATATTGGCAAAAAATCTATTTTTATATTAAGTTTCAAAAGGAAATTAATAACTAAAAGCAAAACAGTATAAGGAAAAAATTAACTTATGAGAAATTATTAATTAAGCTATTTAATAATTGAATTAATTAATATTTTCATCAAATGAACAAAATAATTTTTAATAAACAAAATAATTGAAACAAACAAACGAACAAACGAGAACGATTGATTAATTTGGTTAAAATTGGCATTTAAAAAAACGCATCTACAGCATAAAAAAATTTACAAATAAATAAATTATTATTAATTAAACAAATATTATTAATAATTATAAATAAGAAATCATAATTAAATAACAACATGTAAAGGATATTTTGGTCAAGTCAAACACTGTTTATAAGTTTTTTTTATACTTTTGGGAAAATATCTGACAAAAGCTTTTCTGTTTTGAAATAAAACAAATTACTTTATTGTAATTAAAAAATAAAAAAAACAAAAGAAATAAAAAATAATAATAAGCCTCAAAGAGACTAAAACAACAATTAATGTTTAAGTTACAAATTATATAAAAACAAATCACAAAAAAGTGCTTTAACTCAAACATTTGATTTTTCATGTACATATTTAATGAAAAGAATTTTTTTTTAATTTTTGAAAACTAATTCTAGAGGGTATTTGAATAAAAATTTTTATTAAACAGGCTGATGAATAATTTAATTATTTTTTATTTATAAAAAAAGCTTTTAATTCAAATAAAGCTTTTAAGTTTAATAAAAATACAAAGTAATTGTTGAGGTTTTTGTGAAAGTTCTACGGAAATATTATTACGGCTTGAATAAAATTGTTTTAATTAATTTTTGTACATCAAAATGTTTTACTAAAACTATTAATACGAAAAAAAAAACTGAATCGACTTAAGCATCGACTTCTGTGGTAACATGTTTGCTTTTTTATTATATTTTTGTTTTATTATTTTTTTTTTTCGTTTATATTAAATCATTCGAAAATTAACCTTCTGTAAATTACTTAGACTTTTTACTTTAACATAATTTTTTTTTTAATTCTAGTTCAAGGTTTTAAAACAAAAAATATCATATAAGCTTGAATTTATAAGGGGAATCATAGGTAATAATTTAATTTAAAGATTTTGTTGATTTTGTAGATTATTTGCTTAGAGGCAAGGAAAAGCAAGTGCATAAGTAATTGAAAAATATGTCCTAAAAATTTAAATATTTACAGTAGGGAGCAGATGTGAGTACATATTTGTATTTCTTCTATTGCTAGGTGCATAAAAATAGTAACAACGCAGCGCTTTTCGAATTTCTTTTCTTGTGTTCTTTCCTATTTAATTCTAAACAAAACTGTTTTAAAAACAAATTAAAAAACAATAAACAATGAGACAAAATTGTACTTAATTTTGTGCGCCTAGAGGCTGAAAACTTTTAACTCGTGGGGACGTACGCCTTATCATGATTAAGATAAGATTATGATGATATAGATTAACGCCAATAAATGAAATAAAAATGTAGGACGACTGACAGACTGGCAAGAAGAGTTACATCCTCACATTGGATACATCGCAGCTGTGGGGAAAACTAAACATGCAGGTATACATAAAATTGTTCCGGCACATTTACGATTCGCCATGCATTAGAAAAATTGGGCTGTCAATGACTGGAGGATCATAATATGGTCAAATTAAATCAAAACTAATCAGTCTGATAGTAAAAAGTAATAATGATGCCGACAGCAGGCCACAATTCAACGACACCATATTAAACAAATGGTCTAGCAAGTCGGAGGCAACATTACATAGTGGTATTGTTTTACATGGTGACATGTTGGTCCATTGGAAAAACTTGATGGCATCATGAGAAAGGAAGACTATTTAAACATATTGCCTACCCATCTTCCCATTTTTATTTAGATATGAGCGCATATCTTAAGGAAGAACTTGTGTTGCAACAGGTTGGAGACCCGAAACACACCTGAAAAATCATTGTGGAATGTCTGACTATTATCAATTGATGCTGTGGCCTCCGCAAAGTCCAGACTTCACTCCAGTTGGCAATTTGTGGTCAATTGTAAAAGACGATCAGGAAAATAGCGAAGAGCTCTATCTAACTTAATCGAGTTGTTGCAAAGTTTGCAGCTCGAGTGGCAGAAAAATTCAGATGAAATTATCTAAAATTGCTTGAAAGTCGGCCCAAACGCATAAATAGTGTATCACAAAATAAATGGCTGTACTAAAAATGCAAAATATTATAAATATTACCAGAAAGTGCAAAATTGATTACAGATTTATTTTGACTTTTCTTTGAATATGTAATTTTTTGATTTGTTTTAAAAACATTATTGTTAACAACTGAATAATTTATAAAATAAAAAATAAAATAAAATAATAGATTAAATCGCGTCATTATTACTATTTTTGTGCGCCTACAAATGCTGAAAATACAAACATGTACTCATTTCTGCTTCCTACTGTATATTAGTTATTTCTTTCATATACCAGAAAATCGGTGCAATATTATAGCCTCACTTTCATTTAAAGGATTTCTTTATAGAGGATATGTAGATATTTGTTTATACCATCCAAACATCATTAAAAATTAACAATAAAAGCACTAAACGACTTTATTTTATTTGTATTTTTTTAAGCTGTTACAACCAGTAATCTTTTTTAGGTTGGTGCATTATTATAGTCGTATTTCTAAAAAAACTACAAAGCAAACAGCAAAGGTGGAATAGGCTAAAAGCCATAGCAAAATATAAACGAGAAGAGAATATAATAGAATCATAGGTACTTATCTCGTGACATTGTCCACAACTTACTATAAAGTGTTTTATTTGAAAGTTTTTTTCACGTCAGCATTAAAAGCAAAGACGTGTAAAATACAATGGAAACGATTTTAAATTTTAGATTTAAAATTAAATAGAGAATAGTTAGATTCCTCTGTTATTATCTATTTCAATTTCAGTATGGAATAAAGCTATTTCAAAAACATGTCAAGACTGCTTCCGACAGAGGCGTAAAAGTCCAATAGCAAGGCATAGAGAGATAAAGAGAATACATCTGACTTCCAAAATGTATCAATACAAAGTCTGTAAACATTTGTGCTGTCGTATTTAAATCATGTTTATATGCAAAGTTTCGAAACAATGCATGATCTTTAAATTAAAACTGATGCCCTGATTGCTTGTTTACTGCGTTACTAATACTTGTCGAAATCATTTTGAAAGGGTATACATTGTCAATGTTTTGGACTGCGGCGTTATGAACTTGAATGTTCGCGGAAAAAGCAATTGACGTTTTGGAAGTCAGCCTACCTCAACACACAATCTTTAATAGAAAAAAAAACAGCTATCGAAAGAACTACGTGATTACGTTAACGGAAATGGGGAAGGGGCTACAAATTAGTCATGGATAAGCTAGCGGCAAAACACCCTATAGAGAACATGGATGACAAAACTATTGGGAATATTGTAAGTACATATTTTCCACTACGTGATATCTGTGAGAAAATGCCATGCCCAGAAGAAATATCAGACATCCTAGAGTTAATACAACAAGAACTGATAGACGCACCATGCATACTAAAAGACTACGATGCCCCTTGCTCTGTTGGAAACCCAGGCGAGGTAATAAAATAAATTGCTCTAAAGCGCCCAGAAACACCTATATTAAGAAAGGAGTGTTTCGAAAGATCTGGAAGAGCCAACATCTTTTGCTCAAAGGTAAGGGAAAAGGAGATCCAAACTCGTAGTCAGCACATGGACCACTTGATATGGAGGACACTGCAGGAAAACTTAACGAAAGCTTACTAAAATCTCGACTAAACGAAGCTAAAATCACTAGAGGAGGGCTTTAGGAGAGGCAACATGGTTTTAGATCAAAGGGGTCCATCGTAGGAGCCGTGAACGATGTGATCCACGCATTTGAGGAAACACATACTAATCCTCCACCCACCAGACCATTGATTTTCTTGGCTACACTGGATGCTTTTAACAGTCTTAGATTTCCAGATGTTCTGCAGGCCTTAGTAAAATGCTTTACATTCCAGTTTACTTGGTAAGGTTTATGAGAGACTAGCTTAATGATAAAAAACTCATTTGCAATATAATTGAAGGTCAGAAAAAAGTGCAAGCAACGTTAGGCAACGTTAGCACCGTATACCTGTGGAGATAGAAATACAATTTAAAGTTTTTACAATGAGAATAAACAAATTGCTCATCTAATTGGGAATAAGGCTTGACTCAAAGCTGACTTGACAAAGCTTGACTATGGGGCGAAAAAATGATGGTAAAGAAAATCGCAAAGGCATTACTGGGTGTGCAAAGAACATCCGCACTACTGGTAACATTTGCGTACTGTGTCTGCAAATTAACAACACAGAACAATGAAGAGAGGAGCTAATAAGTCTGGAGATCCTAGAGAGTTGGCTTCATAGGTAGAACACATAGAACACCTATACAATAGGCAAATGGAGCATAACATTATGCCAGATATAGAAAAATGGGTAATTATAAGAAACGGAAATGTTAACTATTACTACTTCATACAAATGCTGTTACGTCACGAATATTTCCAGAAATGCCTTTATAGGCTGAATGAATGCAACACTGCCTATTGCATATAAGAAAACAAAATTGTCACGTATGAAGCGAAGTCCACTTTCCTTGAGTGTTGCCGCTGGTCAGGAAATCGGCGAGAGGTGGAGAGTCACGGGACCTCTAGCGGTCGAGAATATTATCGATAATATGTATGCAGATGAGAATAACTGGCGAGTAGTTGTTAATAGTGCTGGCAAAGTATTGAGTAGTGGGTATCGAGTAGCGAGTATTTGATAATTTTTTTGAGTACTCAATACTCAAAAGTAGTTACTCGTTACTTTTAACGTTATAGTTTTGATAACAAATTAAATAAAAAAATTATCGACTTCATTAAAACGCCGATTAACAGTTAGTTTCTATTATGTAAACAAAAGTAATGAGTACTATTGAGTACCCAATTGATAAGTATTGAGTAGTATCGAGGAATTAAAAGTAGCAGATATTGCCAGCACTAGTTGATAAATATTGCAAGACAATCTTGCATACTAAGAAAGAACACCTGGACGCTGCAGAAAGAGAGATGAACTTCAACGCAGATTAGTTTATCTGCTGCGTATCTCGCCGTAAGCTAAATCGTCTATAATCTGGGAAGAAGGGCGGCGCCTAGATGCAAGTGAATGAACCACCCCGAAGTAACGCGCAACCGGACACGCGGTAAATATCATTTCTAACAGGTGACAGGTGGGTTTTTTAATCGGTACTCCACAACACCAGTGATAAGCCCGACACATCCACATTAAGTACTGACAGTGCATGAAGTATCTAAATGCAGTTCTGTCTCCCTACCGCAAAAAATAGTACGAACTATCTCCACACACATTTTTATAACCTATTTATTTTCGTATTTACAAGTAAAGAACAACCCCACGTTGTATAAACACAACTACAAAATCATAGCATACATTGTATGTATGTTGTATGTCATACAACTGGTTAAGCATACAACCAAGTAGTAGCTAAGGTTTGCAAACAACCGGGATGTTGCGATCCTCACAAGAGGCAATTGTAACATCATGCATGTCTTGGACATTATACTTGCATTCGTAAAATAAAACTGGTCAAACAGTTGATATTTTGAAATATCTATCTTTGGGTTGGACATAATAAATTCTTATAATGATTTCGGCTGACTATTCTTACAGCGGCAGTATTACCATTTGTAAAGATTTATCTTTTTTTAGTTTCTTTTTTAAATATCTAAAACATAAAAAACAGACTCTTTAACTACAAAAAAGATTTATAAAAATGTGATACTTAGTCATTTTAGTCTGCATAAAATGAATATATTCGTATTGAAAAGTTTAATAAAAGTGGTGTAAATAATTGTATCTTATCTTAAAGATCCTAACTACATTTGTTTAGGTGCCTAAGTAGCTATAGCAATTAATTCTATTAATTATCAGAAGAAGAAACTAATGTACCACTATATAAGATTTTTAATAAAAAAAAATGTTTTTTTGGTTGACTTGAAAAAAATATGGTAACACTGCACAGCGGTCATTCGATTGATTATTCTTGAAGTGATCTACTATCAGTGATCATCTGATCCTCAGTTTCAGAACGCCCGTACAAGTTATTTCCTCGAAACGGACTTAATTAAGTATAATTTAAAGATGGGAACACTTATTGTTAGTTCATTTATATTTGAAGATTCAATAATTAAAATTGAAAAAAAAACACTGCAAATCAATCCAGTACATCCAAACCTGCGGATCGATCTAAGATACCCGAACCTGTTACTAGTCGTACCCTGTTATTTTACAAATCAGCTGCTCTCATTTAAACCAAATTAAGTCGATAATAGTAGTTATTATCAGTATTGTAAATAAAATATACACAATATCGACAGTTTAAAATCACTACAGCCGAGATTAAAGGCTGGTCACAGCACGAGACTGAATGAATGAATATAAGGGGAACCTTATTGCCATATATCTATGTATATGAAGAGATTTACTATAATATTTTGAAAGAAGGAATCAATAAGTGATTAAGAAACAGGATCAACTCTTACTTATTTTATAGTTATTTTCTTTATTCGCGGATCATGATCGACTAAAGGTACAGTCAGCTATTTTAAGTAATGGGTGATTCAAGTAGAGATACTTTTTTCAATAGCCTTTTTTTGACAGATCACGTGTGAGTCGTGTCATGCTGTCATGTTATTTTTGTTTAGTATTGTTTGGCATTTCATAATGGAAAGACTTACGCCTGAACAACGTTTACAAATCGTTCAACTTTATTACGAAAATTCACGTCCTGTGATGAATGTGTTTCGTGCACTTCGCTCAACTTATGGTCAACATAATCGGCCTACTGAACGTACTATTAGCAACACCATAACCCATTTTGAGACCTAGCATTCATTATTGAATAATATTCGACCGAATAGACCACGTCCAGCACGCTGTGAAGAAAATAAAGCGGCCATAGCTGAGAGTGTACACGAAGACCGTGGAGAGTCGATTTGACGCCGTTCGTAGCTACTCGGATTGACGTATGGAACGACTTGACCTATTTTACGTCGAGATCTTAAATTGAAAGCATACAAAATACAGCTTGTGCAACAACTGAAGCCGCTCGACCTTCCCAAGCGACATCGCTTCGCTCTATGCGCTCTTGAAAAGTTCCAAGAAGATCCGACGTTTACGAGGCAAATTTTGTTTAGCGATGAGGCACATTTTTGGCTCAATGGGTATATAAACAAACAAAATTGCCGCATTTGGGACGAAGAGCAAACTGAAGAGAATCAAGAGCTGCCACTTCATCCAGAAAAAAACAACGGTTTGATGTGGTTTGTGGGCCGATGGAATCATCGGTCCATTATTCTTTAAAAATGATGCCGGTGCGAACGTAACCGTCAATTGCGACCGTTATCGTGCCATGATAACCGACTGTTTGATGCCTGAAATTGAAGCTCGTGATCTCGGCGACATTTGGTTTCAGCAAGACAGCGCCACTTCCCACATATAGCATCAATCAATGGATTTATTGAGAGAAGATTTCGGTGAGTACATAATTTCATGTCTTAGGCCGGTCTATTGGCCACTAAGATCGCGTGATATCACACCGTTAGACTTTTTCCTATGGGGATATGTAAAGTCTAAAGTTTATGCGGACAAAAACGCTTCGATTCAAACCCGCTTTGGAGGAAAACATCACGCGTGTCATTCCCCAGTTACCAGTCGAAATGCTCGAACGAGTCATCGAAAATTGGAATCAACGGATGGACCATCTGCGACGTAGCAACGGCCAACATTTGATAGACATAATCTTCAAAAAATATGTGCTAAAGAATTTTCTTTCATATAATATTAAACATAAATTTGAATTTTCTGTGTTTTTTTTTTTTTTTTGCTTTAAAAAATTAGGGAACCTCGAAATGGATCACGCGTTATTTGATTCTTATTCTTAACACTGTGTTTACACCTGACAATGCAGTGCAGACAATAACAATACATACACACTATTTCAATTGTCTGAATTACTGTCTTGAATATTTCGAAGACAGTAAATAGGACAGTGAGTTGACGTATGCCGACGATAATTCAAATTATTGTGTATTGAAAAAATTAAAAAGGGAAAATTCAAAAACTTAAATAAATTGTCATAATTATTGTCTGGACGCCTACAGAACGGACACAATTGCCTGCATTATTTTATTGTCATAACAGCATTGCCAGATATAATTTCTTACTCAATATAAAAAATTTATTATATTATAAATCGTCATTTGAAATGATACGTGCCATGAAGATCAAATAAACATTTATAAAATTAAGGGTTAGGCTTTTTTGAACCAATATTGGACATAAGTATTTTCTTATGATAAAAATTAAAACTTTGAAATTGAACAATGATTAATACTCTATTTTGTGCACAAATATTTGATAATGAAATTTATTTTCAGTGAAACTGTATTGTCTACATGTAAGTCTATCAATTTACTTTCAAGATTCTGACTAGCAATTTTATTCAAAATCAACAAAATCTAAATTTGAAAGCATTTAGCGATTCAAATAAACTTAAATTTCCTTATATAACAAATGGAATATGGAAGAAATCAATTTTAAGAAAAAATAAAAAAGTTTTATTAAAAAAAAACTACTTAATTTGTATTAAAAAAAATCTTACATGCAAAAATTTTGAGAGGACAATGTAGAAGTTATTTAATTCTTTTTTTAAATGATTGCAAAAGTTAATTTAATAATAATAAAAATAAAAATGAAATAAAAACATAAAAGAAATTTTAAGAAAAACAGAAAAATAAAACATATTTTAGTTAATATTTGAGAGAAAATAATTTTTCTTTTTTTAAGGGCCAGCTTTTTCCACAAAGTAATTAAGTGATTTACAGAAGATTGTGTAACCACCAAAAGGGGAAAAAATAAAAAATGCCCTAATATTTGGTCCAAATTAAAAATTAGTTTAACCCTAACATTATGAAAAAAAAATTAATAGAAAAATTTATTAAACTTAACACAAACACACATGCCGCCAAGAAATCAATGCCTTCTTAAATCGATTTTTTTTTTTCAAAAAGAAAATTATAAATTTGATTTCAAACCAATTCTTAAATTTAAAGATTTTGTTTTTTAAATCTGAACTGAAAAAGCCTTTGGTGAGTTTTCAATATTAAAAAAAAAAACGTTAACAAAACATTTTGATTTTTTTTTTTTTTTGAAAATTGAAACAAAAACTTAAATGAAAAACAAATGTTTGAATATGCATTTTAAAATAAAATTACAAAAAAAATACATAGAATAAAAATAATTACGAAAAAATTTGGTTAAAAAAATTTGTATATTTTGTGTGTAGTTTTCATACTAAATTGGTGAGATTTTTTTTATTAATTTAAGAGAAATAGGCGGTACAGCTGCATGTTGGTTTTTATTTTAATTTTTACTTGATTTGGTGGTGGATTTTTATTTTATTTTATTTGGTTTTTTTTTTTTGTATTTGTAGGTGTGTACCTTTTTCTAGGATCCTTGCTATAAGTTCCACCATATTTGCTTCTTTGGGCAGCCAGTTCTGTGATTTCTGGTATCCAACTAGCGAACACAGCCTATGTATTATATTGATACATATACAGTTGTAATAGTAATTCATGTAGTAGTAGTAGTAGTATTTTAACAAAAATTTAACTCAAATCATATTAAACCAAAACCAAAAAAAAAAAAATAACAATAAAAGAAATTAAATTATACGTTTATCTATGTATGTACAAAAACAATATCCTTTTTTCACACAGTTACATATTAAGAGCGAGAGAAAGAGAGAGATATAGACATTTATACGTATTCATAAAAAGAGCGTTATATAGAACAATATCCTTAAACCTTGTCGTAGTATTAATAAGTTAATCATAAGAGAAGCTATTATTTACATACACTGCCTGTTAAAAAATCAGTTTTCAAAAAAAAAACACAAATAGACGACGAGTATATATTTTTTAAGTTAACATTCATACACTTGCACACTTTTACGCAACCATTCATTCTTTTTTCAAGTTTTTCTTTCACACTTTACGAGTACCAATATTTACCAACAATATTACAAAAGTTTACAAAATTTTTACAAATTTAGTTTACATTTTTATCTTAAAATCATTCTACTGTAGGGCCCCAGATGTAAAATAATTTTAAAGGTTGGTTGAATTAGTTAAAATTTACTTTAACGGAACGTAACATTCGAAAATTGTTGTTGTTTGAGTCTCTCTGTTCGTTAATAACCATTACATTTTTACGTTACTCTCAAAACACATTGAAAGAGAAAGAGAAAAAAGACAGGGACGTTAAACGTGGCGTTAAAGTAAGTTTTAACTAATTCTACATTACGGCTGACCTACATAGTTCTTATAAAACTAAACTTCTACTTTATCTTAAAAATAGATTTTTGAAATAGTGAAATTTTAAAACTACGAAATAATACAATGAACCGAAAATGAGGGTTGATCAAATGAAAAATATTGCTCAGATTAGAATTTTTTAAAATATATAAAAAACGTCACAACAGTAATTTGGACTAAATCAAATACTATGAAACATCGATCACTAGCCCATTTATTTTACTACACAGAAAAAAATATTTTCACCAATTAAAGGTTTTAATTGGTTTCAGATCAAAATTTAATTAAATAATTAATTGATTCATTTATTTGTTTAATTAGGAAATTTTTTTAATCTGTATTAAACAAACATATAATTGAATAAATTAAAAACTAATTGAATTTTATTTTAAAACTAATTAAAACCATTAATTGGTGCAAAAAAAATTTTCTGTTTAAATTGTGAAATGTTTTTTTAAAAAGGCCGTTAGTTGAAGGGCACATAAAACTGATTTATGCCATCATAGGTAGTATTTATGTAGTAAAGAAGTCACTAGCCTATTTGTTAGTATATGGACTTTGGACTTTGACCCATTTCCAATTTTAACAAAGACAATATACAGTTCTGTGCAGGCGGGCTTTTTTCCCCTTCTAGTGTGACTAAAATTAAAGAACCAAGACAGACAATAAAGTTTCGCAAGAGGCAAACAGAAACAAGTGCGGACTAAATTGTTCATGAAAAGCAGAGAAATTGCCCTTATCCAAAGTAAGACTTACCAGTACAATATAGATCTATACGCGAAGAGACTTTTGTATCCTCTAGTGTGACTATAAATAACCAACTATGACACAACAAATACTCGCACTAGTAAGGGAGATGAATGTAAGCAAAATGCACCAAATGTACCCAATAACATGCAAACAGGTACTGACCTGTTACATCACAAATCCTAAAAACGTGGACGACCGAACGGTCAGGTCAATCAGCGCTGAATAGTCAAACTCATGTCAATCACTAAAGAGTAGGGTAGTGCATGAGAGTAATGATGAAAGTCCAGAAACATTAATTTTGCAAGAGAATTTCAAATTTAAATAAGCTCTCCATGTGTCTCCATGCTTACAAAGTTCTATTAAAAAAAAAAAATTGATATCTATGAACTATCTATGAAATCTATTGCATTTTGGTGAAAGGCGAGCAAAATCATCCTAAGTATTGAATCTTAATTAGTCGTTAAAATATTGGGGGCTTAGACAATTACAACCGATTGTTTAAAAGCAAGCACAACGTATCACCATTTAGAAAAATATAATGAGAAGAAGATATAGAACACTGCGACCAAAAAGATCTTTTTTGCCTCTTCACAGAAAATTTGTTTGCTCCAATTAAAGGTTTTAATAACTTTGTTTGATTGAATCAATTATTTATTTAATTAGAAATTTATTTTGTTCTCTCTTAATTAAGAATATAATTGAATCAATTAAAAAATTTATTAAAACATTTTCTGAAACTAATTAAATCCTTTAGAGCAAATTAAATCCTTAGAGCAAAAAAAAATTTTTTCTGTGTTGTCATTATCTAGATCTGCTTTCCAAAGCAATCTTAGGATACCAATCTGTTCTACTGTTGTCAGATTCCTATACATATTCCAATAAGTCATTGCGCAGCAGGTTGTATTTTTGTAACATAAATCATCTCAATCCTTAACAATATACTCTGCAGTTTTCACATCGTATGCAGTATTCGTTGAGATGTTTCGTTAACCTACAGTTGGCTGTGAGGAAGCCAGTGAACATTTTTATGTTATTTTTACTTAGACCCATGCGAGTTTTAAAGCGATTTTGGATATTTGGTTTAATTCGCTGTCTTAATCTGGGGGAAGCTAACTCAGTGATGATTCCTGGTGTTCTTGATTTTCTACTTCTTAACTTTGTCCGTAAAATGGTTCCGGTTCGACCAGGGTTGTGTTTGCTGCAATTTTGGCCATCCTGTCTGCCTTTTAATTGCCTTCTACAGCAGCGTGTTTGGGAAATCAGCAGAGACTAACCTAATTGGTGACTATCTGATTAAGTCTTATGCGGTATTCCCAAGCTAACCGTATACTTAGGATTTAAGGTTCAGAGTGGACCTTACTTCTTCGAAAATAAGACTGCAGTGACAGTTACTACTGAACATTGTCAAGTTATTTTTTCCTTAATTGGCTTATATTGATGTCCAACAAAGCAGTCTCACATGCCATCGTGAGATTTACCAGCATGGGATTTATTTTTTAGGGTTGTTTGAAATAAAATGTCTTCGCAAAATAGCTCATAACCACTTTTGCATTAAAGGTGAATACTGAACTATGCCACTTCTATGCAAGAAAGTAATACAATTTTTGACAAAAGTGAGGTTATATGCCAGCTAAGGGAAATTTGGCCGATATGCTATTGTTTTCCAAATTCTTTTTTTTTTTTTTGTACTTTATGCCTTAATAAAAAAATAATAATCTCAAGAAGACAAAAACTGCGCTTTTTATTCAACTCACATATTACGCAAATTTTGGTCGCCCCTAATTGCGATTCTGTGTGATTTTGCAAAGCTGATGGTTGTCAAATGGATGGTTCAATATGATTTAAATTACATTTTAAAAGGTATAAACTATAAAATTACTTTGTTTAGAGCATAGTTAAGGGTTTAAGAGAATATAGATCTTTGGCTATTGTTCTTTATAATGAGTTTGAGTGATTGAATCGTATCGATGTCACATCTTCTTACTGTCAACTCTATATTAAAAAATTCAATAAAAGCTCTTCATTTTATTCAACTCAAATCATATGTAAATTTTGGGCAACCCTGAATGAGATTAAGCCTCATTTAGCAACGCCGAGGGTAACGGTTGTCAATATGATTTAAATCATATTAAAAAAGGTATAAACTATAAAATTGGTTTATTCATAGCATAGTTAAGGGTGTTTAAGACAAGATAGAACTTTGGCTATTGCTCTTTATAACGATTTTGACTGATTGAATCGTATCGATTTAAGGTTTTCTTACTGTCAACTCTGTATGAAAAAATTCAATAAAAGCTCTACTTATCGATTTCAAAAATGTGCCATAAAATCTTTATACGTTAGCCTCAAGTTTTAACTTGTTTGAAAATAAATTTTTAAATAAATTTGAGCAATATTTTAGTTTTTATAATTACTTAAATACTATGAGAATAATATTATAACAAATAATTGAATGCATTGATGAACAAATCAAATAACTTAAATAACTAAAAAATTAATTATTTTTAAACAAGTTGCACACGAAAATTATTAATTCTAATACATTATACTTTCAGGTCCTGGAAAAAATTATTTTTTTAAAATTGTAATGCGTGACCCTTTTATTTAAATTTTTAATTGTTGTTGCTGCTATGCATTAATTTTTAGTACGAAGTAGTAATTGTAGTAACAAATTTTGTTTTTCTTTTTTTTATTTTTTTTATTTTTTTTTTTTTTTGTTATAAATATTTTTTTTGTAATTAAACAAGACACAATTTTGGTGAAGAAACACAAAATTAGCAGTAGCGCAATAAATAGACGTTTACGTTTTAAGAAAAAAAATAACAATAATTAAAACTTGTTTGTAAGTTATTATAATTGACTTAAAATGACAACACTTAGAATGTTTTAAATGCTCTTAAATAAAAAATAATTGACTAAAAAGATTGGATTGAACAATAACATAAAAGTCTTATTAAAAACGGTGTCCACACAAGCCATAAGTCTTTGATATTCAAGTTCATAGCATAATTCACTTTTATTACATACATATGTATTAAACAGCTCAATGCTAACGGATGTGCTCATAACCTCATGAGAAAATGGTTATACTCAAGCTCAAACTGGCTTACTGAATACATGCCTACTCATACCATACTAATAGTGAGCAGACCTCTGTTCGTATCACAAACGCAATAAGCTGACCAAGTACAAACGAACTTTCTATACTAGTGAGCACCGCGTTTACTCGTCTCTTGTTCGAAACACTCAGTGTAATGTTTTTTTAGTAGTTGTGTAGAACTTTTCGATAAGGCTTAGTGCGTTTTGCTTGCACTATTGGAAGACCTTAAAATAATCGTAAGTAATGTTGTTAAAAAATTCTGTGTTTTCTGTTTGTACACTCGATGTGTGTTCGTGCTTCACTCAAAGCATAAAACTGCCTGAACTCGCCCAAGTTCATTGTTATTATATTCAACATTTACTTATACTTATTGAAACGTGCTCACGGAAACTCTACAAGATCATCGCTGGTCTTCGCTGTTTATTATTGTCCACTCATCGCTACTCGTGAGTAATGAACAGACATGAATTCAATGAAATATTATAATGATCGGTTTATGAGCTTAGGTTTACTATTTTATATTGTTTGGGATTTATTGGTCTCCATTTCAAAATAATCGATTTCTATCACATACCTTGATAGACTAGCGCCCTACCAATCAGTCTATCGAGTAGTGCTGGCAAAGTATTGAGTAGTGGGTACCGAGTACTTGATACTCAATCTTTTTTGTTTTTTGGTACTCAATACACAAAAGTAGTTAATCCATACTTTTACTGTAGTATTTTTAGAAAGAAATTTATAAAAATATTTGACAACTACGAGGATAAATTTCCTTTGCTAATATGTAAACGGAAGTATTGAGTAATATTGAGTACCCAATTGAAAAGTATTGAGTTGTATCGAGTAATTGAAAGTAGTAGAAATTGCCAGCACTACTATCGAGTCAATTAGTGGTCGAAAAGAACACCACAAACTTAGTGTTGCGCTTCGGCATCACCCTATACGTGTAGATCAAGAGAGATAAGTTACATACATATAATTTACTTAGCAGCGTGTCATCCGCAATATACTTTCCAGTGTATCACTGTACCACAGTGCTCTGTGGGCTATAGTAGCCCAATGTTTTAACTCAGTCTTCAAAGCCTCGAAAGGTTTTTTGCGTTGGCTAAGTTCATTAAGTGCACTGCTCTAGCTTTATTTGCTAGATAATTATTCGTATATTCGTTACCAATTACTTGAAGATGTCCAGGTACCAGTACACATGCTAATGTAACGCTAATTCCCGAAAAGGGAGAGGCTAATAACCCTGAAAATAACCGCCCAATAGGTAAAATATAAACGTTATGCCTATTCGTAATCTCGTAACAATATCTGACTGGGGATAACAAATAGAGTCGATTTTAATGGTCGCAAGACTCAATGTTGTATGCTTACGCACTAGGGTATCCGGGTTCGGATTTTACTCTAGCAAACAAACAATTAATCGATTTTGCCTTTTAAATTTTCGTCGATGAATCGATTAAGGTTTTAAAATTACTCGAATAACTCGAATTAATCGCGCACATTTTAAATATTTGTATCTAATGAGAAAAGACAAACAACACAAAATATAACTTTTATTAATGAGAACCTATAGATAATTTTTAGAAATGTTTCTCCATGTTTATTTCTTTCTCCAATACGCAGCAAAAACTTTGAACATAAATAATATTAACTGCTTTCATAGCTAATCGGTAATATAAAATAAGAATTAGGTACTTCAGTAGGCTAGTAGTCTATCTGTCTGGGGGTTGTGAGTTCGATTTGCAATAAGTGTTTCACTACAACGAGTATGCTCGATAATTAAGTTAGAATTTAATTTGTAATTGTATTGTGACATTATAAAATAAAAATATGATTAGTATGATTTTTTCGTTATGCGGAAAAGGTTGAACATAACATTTTTCATAAAGTGCAAATATTAATTGCAAATATTAAAAATTTATGTTGCCATGGCTGAGTATTGAACTCGTGACCATTGCTTAGTAGTCAACGTGCTAACCACTTAAGCTACATCACCCTCTAATTGTTTACTTTTGCACTGCAATCACATGTAAATATGTAAGAAAAAATGCATGGCTTATATGTATAATTTTTTCTGTATGTTTACTAAACACGTCTAGTTCAAAATTATTCTTAAACGAAGTTAAAATCAGTAAAAAATTACAGATCTAATAGAAATTCATTTTAGTCGATTTGTCGATTAACCGATATAATTTATTCGAGTTATTTTATGTTCAAAATTTGGAATTTTTCTTAATCGAACAATTTATAGACTGAAAATCCTACGATTAATCGAGTGGATACACACAGACGTTCGACCGGAAATGATGCTTCATCTGTAATTATGGGTGATATATGTAAGTATCGGAAGCTCTTGGTGTTTTTTTGGAATTAAAATCCAGGACTAAAAACCAAAAATATCATTCAAATCTCCAAAGAAACTTTCAAGTATTAAGTGTATTGGATTTCTTCCGCCAGTAAATGAAATACCGACGACGTTCTTCACCGAAAGGTGGGACATCAAACTTTCAAGTGAAATAGTGTAAAATATACGTTCTAGTTGTCTATCATCTGACCTTCTTAGAATTTATACCGATTGAAGGAGTGGGCAAAGAAGCTTATAGGTAACAGTAGGGTATCCAACTCTATCGACTCTCTTGAACATCGACGCAATGTGGTATGTGTATAGAGGAGAGAAATCGTTCGTTTTTTCTTTTCGGCTTTTAGCCGAACAATTCGCGTATGGAATCATTTTCCTGCAGTAGAATTTCCTGTCATTTTTAATGTTCTAGTTCATTACTTTACCATACGTAGTATAAGGTAAAGTATAGTAATCATGAAAAAATCGAGGTCGGAAATCCCGACGGATTTATGTATTTTAAGTTCTCCTAAATTCATTTTTACTATTTTCGCGATGATGTCTGTGGATGGGTGGGTGTGTATGCCACTATTTTTGTGGAGTTTGTACAGGTCATACCGTTTCACATATCAAAATGAAATTTAGTATGTGTCTTTGGTATATGGAGATGAAGAGCTGTATCGTTTTTGGGCATAATGGGGAGAGGGCAAGGGGTAGTTTCCTTACCCCCAAATTTTGTGAACGCTCTACAGGTCATACTGTATGAAATATCAAAATGAAATTTAGTATGTGGCTTTGATTTATGGAGATGAAGAGCTGTATAAATTTTGGGCGTAATCGGGAAGGAGCAAGGGGTAGTTTACTTAACACCCCAAACCGAAAATTAATTTTTCGATTCGAATATTCTTTGAACTTTTATTCTTTATATGTAATATATCCATAAAAATATCTGTTTCCATTGTGTATGGTAAAGTTGAGTGTAGGCCACTCCAGTTTTATTTCAACATGTGTTATTGAAAAAAATTGATTGTTATTATATTTTCGAATCTGTTTCGCTTAGGTAAGCTCTAGGGTTTTCCCAAGCTGTTCGTTCAATCTAACGTTTAATCTTAATATTTTTTCTATAATAATTTGCAATCCAATCTTGAAAATTCGCTTGTGATTCTCAAACGGATTAAATATTTTTTATAACTTTCCAGCTTTTTTTTTTAATTGAAAATCTTTTAGGTTTTTTGTTTCAAAACCACATAATCATAAACTGCAGTGTTAAGAATAATGAATAAGTAAATTTAACTAATGATTAGAGTCATACGAATAACACAACTTTTTAATTTTAATTTGAACAGGCTCAACTCACTAGCTCAACTAAACTACCTGTGAAATTGAGTGAAAGTGTTGTATAATTAAGAAACCTGATTGTTTAATTTAATAAAAAAAAATTAACAAAATGGCGTGAATATGGATGCTACATGATTGATTGATATAAACGAAATTATTATTAAGGGTTTTTTAATTTTTTTTAAATTTTTTTAAACGACAAAAATAATGAAAATAACGGCAAACGACATGGTGGAGGAGAAGAAGAATGATAAAAACAAGATTCGGACATCCCATCTTAAACCTTTAAAAAAATCACAAGTGACGTCTGTATATTTTAAAGCAGTTCACAAACTACGTCACGTAACGTAATGTAACGTTACGCAAAATCACGCGGATGCCGTAAACTTGTTGTTGGTATCACTATTGGTAGATAAGAAATTAAAAAGGTAGGAAATAAACGAAAATTGCCGAAAAAGGTAAGGGTGATAACAAGGATGAGTATTAAAACACTCTACAGCAACAACAAAATTTAACTAAATGAGAAATTTAGTAGGAAAAAAATTACGAAGAAACAAAATAGGAAATGCAAATGCAAATGAAACATTAATAAAAATAAATTAATTTTGGTAAAGTAAGTCGAGTTGAATAGTGAATGAAATAAAATGAAAATTTTATTATAGTTTCCATATCACTTTAGCTTAAGGTATTCTTCCTTGCTTTTGTACGGTTGATTGCTGTTTGGTTGCTGGGTTAAACAGTTGGCTGGATGGATGGTTCAATGGATGGATATGGTGGTGATATTAAATAATTATTTTATTTGTTTAACAATGCTACATTACAAAACCAAACCAAAACAAGGGTAACAGACTAATATAGAGAGAATTCAGTAATCCAAATTATAAACAAAATGTATTTAATAATAAAAAAAAAAATATTATAAAACAACTGGTGCTAAAAAAAAATAATTTTCCAAAAAAAAAAACACTGTAAAAAACAAAACTGCACAGGAAAAAAGCATTTCTTATTTGACTTGTTTAAGTGGTGGTTCATTGTTAGCGAATAGATTCGTTTAGAGCAAATCAAGGTTTAAACATTTAAAAAAAAATAAACGAAAATATTCAAGGATCAAATGATCAATATTGCCAAAAGAAATAAAAGCAAGTTCAACCAATACTTTTATTCACAATTGACATAAAAGTCTAAACCCGCTTTAAAATCTCTTTTAACGGCCAAAAACTTTAAACTGAAACTGAAAACTTAATCTCATATGCCCAAATCATAAAAATTTATTTTAGATTTTAAAAAATGTGGTAGAAAGCAAAAAAATATTTTTTTTTTTTTAAACTTTTATAAATCGTAACTTTTTCTATGATTGCGGGCAATAAATTTTAAGTCATCTGCTCCTGCCACATCTAAAGTTAATGGCGTGTTAAAATTTGTATATCCTTGAAATTAAGTTAAAATTATAATAATAAACTTAAACCGAAACTGTAACTGAAACTGAAACAAAAGAATATTTTTCTTTTTTATACGTTTTTATTTAATATTTTACAAGGGTATGTTTAATTGCTTTTTAAATTTTTAAAAATATTTATAATTAGAAAAAAAGTATTGATAGAATGGATCATGTTAGTTATGATTGTTTTTTTTTTTTTTTTTTTGATATATTTTTTACTTGTTTTGTTTTAGTTTGAATTTGTTAGACTACCTCTTTCCGTGTTCTCTTTTAAGTTCGCCGCCATATTTATTGCCACTACCAACAAGCTCAATAATTTCCGGTATACTGCTGGCAAACATTGCCTAAAATTTCGGGGGTATTTTGCATTTATTGTTTCACATTTAGAATATATATATTTTAAATTTATTTTGCTTTAAACTTATGAAATAAACAAAAATTAATACTAAATATTTATTTGGTGAAAAAATACAACCTTTAAGTTGTTTGTTAAATAAAAGTTATCCTTAACAATATCACATAAAATAAAAGCGATTATAATATGTAGTTATATCCCATACCAAAGTATCTTAGATATTTTTCATGCGTTTTTATTTAAGTGTATTATATTTAACTAGCTGTGCCCGCCATGTCGTAGGCGTCCTAGTAATATTTTATTCGATTTTGGTTTGAAAGTAGTCCACACCAAATTTTAAGACTCTTACTTTCATAGTGTTTCAGTTATGGTTTATATATTTGCTTTATATAGAGGTGTCCCTCCCTGGGTAATTACTCAAAAATTTATATAAAATTCTAAAATTATTGTAGAGTTCTTTAAATAGTGTGTTTAAAATATCCGGCTGTCAAGTTTGCAGTATCTTTAAATTGCGTACTTTCACTACTTTTTCTTGGAAATGAAAAGAAAAAAGTATGCTATATACTAAGGTACCTCTTCACAAAATTCTATAAATATTCATTCAGTAGTTTTTACGTGATGCGAACGCAGATGTATGTATTTTCATGTACGGAAATATTCCTATTTATTTTATTATATGTATAGACTAGCTTTGCCCGCCACTTCGTCAGCGTCCTTCAATATTTTGTTCGATTTTGTTTTGAAAGCAATGTTAAGAGAAGTAACACTCAGGCAATTAATGCCTATATTAACTGTATTACTTCCTTTAGAAAGGGATTGTAGTAGAAAAGATAGATGTGTTCTAGATTAACGTGGGCTACTGCCACGGTGGCTTTATCCCACGGTGCTCCAAACACCGAGTGAAATAAAGACGTAGACTAGCGCCTCCATTGTGTAGTATTTTATATATATTACGATTGCCACCAATCGCAATTTGTACATAATTTGATACAGTCACAATGAGTAGCAATTTATATAATATGACAAGCCTTTCCAAGCCAAGCCTAGAACCACATTATATCCTCTTGCTTAGGGGTTTGGAGACTATCCAAACTCCTTCTGTTGAGAATGCAACAGCACATTTTGATCAACAATACATCCACCTTGCATACATCGATCTTAAACCACAACCACCACGTGTACCCCCGAAGGGGACCTCACCAATAACCGGTCACAGAGACAGGGGAGTCTCTGTGGGGCCACCGATTCCCGTGGTACCAATCCTTTGGGCACTGGTCGGGCCTCGAAGAGAACCGGTATATTTTAACACACAGACCATTTCTTCCAGATTTAGGCTCTAGGAACCCTAGCGTCTGGTGCCCCTATTTTCCCTGAGTGAACCGCGTCAAAGCATTTGCCTTTACTGCAGTGACAATTGGAACCCCCGGGGGAAAGTAGAAAAGACAGATGGTTAGTGCGATAGTAAAGCTTCGTAAGTTTAGGCGAATAAGTTTGAAGCTAGTATAGCCAATTTATAATTATTTTACTTCGCCGGCGATTTAGTGCTATGTGGATACTGTGATATGCTACGTATCAGTTTATGTTTTTTTTTTACTTTATAAAAAGTAAAGTATTCATATCTGGTTAGTTCAACTGCAAACTTTCACTGAGTTTTCTCCACTTTCTAAGATATTTTTGCAGAAAAAAGAATCCTATATTGGGACCTGAATACTTAGGTACCTCCTCATAAAATTTTGTTAAAATCAATCCAGTAGTTTTTACGTGATGCGAACGTCAATGAAAAGCAAACAGACAGACAGACAGACGGAAGTGTGTTACTATTTTATTATATGTATAGACGTATAGATATAGATTGTGTGCATTAATTTTAAATTAAAAATTTATATTTAAAAAAAGAGTAGTTTCATTTTAACAATTTTTAAATGAACAACTATTTGGCTTAAGTTCGTACCCAAACACATATGTAGACAACAGAGAGCAACACAACTACAAGGCGGCAAGTGACGCTGGGTACAATTGTAGCCGTATAGTTAACTATACTAAAAGCGACAGCTACATTGCAAGTAGCTGATATTGTTGTTGAAAATATCATATGTATTTCAGTGGCGCCGCTTTTAAATATTTTACTTGTATATACATTAAGGGTTTTTCACACTATAAGTATTAATACTTTTGAGGAAAATGAAAGCCTGACATGATGAGATGTTATTGTTTTTTGAAAATTTTCAAACAGCGATTAGATCAGAGTTGCATTTTATTCGAAAGTATTAATTCTTGTAGTATAGTGTGAAATGCCCTTTAGAGTGGGTCTATTTTTTTGTTTTCTTGACCAAGTGATTGTCAAAATCGTAATCTACGAGGAATTTTAAGAAGGTTTGCCGCAGAAACCATGGGTCTAAAATCAAAATCGAGCTTTCCGTTTTTAACGAGAAATTCCATAACACATTACATGTAATTTGTAATTGCAAATTTCCGATTACAAATTAAATGTAATCGTTATTTAGAAAATCCAATTATAATCACATTTAACTGAAAATTTTAATGAATACAAAAGAGTTTTGTTCAATTAAAAGTAATGATTTTTGCCTAATTGCAAGTGGTTGTAATTGACTTTAGACCCTGATTTAAATTAAAATTACTTGTAATATGTAATTGAAAATATGCCATTACACATTGCCTGTTGATGGGTACTAACATTTATTATATTTTTAGTTCCTGTTTTTAATTATTTCCATTCTTAAAAGACGTTTTTTAAACAGCTTCACGAAGTTAAAATTAAATTTAAATTTATCTAGATTCCTTTACAGTGGTATGGGATATAGCAAAAAAATAAAGGTACTTCCTTTAAAAAAAAAAATATTCCCTAATATATTAAACTAAAATATGATTTTTGTAAATTTAAATTTATTTATATTTTTTTTTATTTTAAGAAAAAAGCTGTTAAACATTTAAATGCAGCCGCCGTCATTACATGCAATACAGAAGTTATCTTTTTCTTAAGAAATATTCCCTAGAAAAAACAAAACTTTATAAAACACTATTAATCACCATGAAGAAAAAAAATATAAAAACAAACAAATTGAAAAAAAAAACGTAATTATTATAACAAAAAAAAAACAAAACAAACAATTTTGTTAAATAAAGAAAAAATAATAATTTTAAATACTATGACCGTTTGCAATGAATGAACATGCAAAGAAGATGACTCGAAACTCAAATTAAATTTAACTAAAATTAATGCGAACTAATAACGGAAACTAACAGCTGGTACTTAACAAAAACCTTTACTTTGTTTTTCTCTTAGTTGTTTAGTGGCTGGTTTTAAATTAAATGAAAAAAATTCTAATAAAATAAATTTAAAATATTTTCGATAGAGTAAGAAATTAAATAAAATGTTTTTAATAAATATGTGTATTTTAAAAAAACTTTAATAATGTTTTTTTTTTTTTTTGGTGTAAACTAAAATGAATTTATAAAGTGCACAAATTACTAAGGCAATAAATTTAGTTTTATTTTTATTTTATTTATAAGAAGATAAAGAGACTCAACACAAGTTAAAAAAGTATACATGTGATGAATAAATATAGTTTGAATTCAATGATACTTATTTTATTTTCTTTTTACTTTATTAAATTTTAATTATTTAATAATAAATATCAAGACCTTACAGTCTAATAGCATCAAACTAAATACTAAAACATAGTAGTAGTAAATAGTAAATAGTAATTAGTAGTAAAGTACTTTTTTTACTTTCATTCACACAACCGTTTTCTTTAAAAAAAAAATGTATCTATATACAGCGTCGTATGCAACGAAACTTAAATTGTTATACGAAATACAAGAAACCTCATTGTAGTAAATTTCATTTATTTTTTATCGCTGCAAATCGTTGCTAAATAGCGACACCTATTTT
This sequence comes from Phasia obesa, assembly GCA_949628195.1. Lineage (NCBI taxonomy): Eukaryota > Metazoa > Arthropoda > Insecta > Diptera > Tachinidae > Phasia > Phasia obesa. The sequence continues at coordinate 24,318,126 of OX451215.1, read as the reverse complement.
TTCCTTCCATTATATCATTTATTGTTTTATTGTTAAAGAGGTTAAAAAAAATTAATTGGCAGCAGCTTACTTAAAATAACAACAATAAATCCCTTGCCTAAAAATCATTATGCGATTTTAATTAAAAACTCTTAAAAAAAATATATATTATTTATTTAATAAAAATATTAAAATGAAAACTTACCAAACCAACGAGCAAGAAGAACACTAGGAATGTTCTTCCCAAAATAGTCTCACAGTAAACATCACCATATCCTACTGTTGACATGGTTACAATTAGAAAATAGACACAGGTCCAATACGATAAACGATGTGCATTATTAAAATCCAGCGGATCGCCAGAGTTTTCCAGCTAAATTTTAAGTAAATGCAAGAATTGTTCATCAGAAACATTTCAACATTTAACATCATTATCATCATCATCATCATCATTATCATAAATTTCTTAATCATCACATCTATTTACAACAGCAATAACATTTCTCAAAAATACATTTACATTTTAAAAATTTCTTTTTTTATGTTTCTTTTTTATATCCAACTTCTGTTTACACTAATGGAGATTTTGTTCATTTAAATTACATATTTACAAAATATTTAAATAAGAAACTTTAAAAATAAATATAATTTTAATTTAACTTTCAATATGGTTACAAAGCTTAAACAGTTCATCAATTATTATAAACAAAACTCTGGCTTGATGGAAAGTCTGTTTAAGCTGAACCAGTATTTAAAGTTTAATATCAAAAGTATATAAAAAGGTTTTTCTTTTCTCTTAAATTTACAATTGATAAACTTATGAAACGGAAGTACTGTCACTAGGCCCAGGCAAGGCGAGTTCATAACAGGTGTGAGCAGTAGAGCAACAAATACAATAAAATAAAAACTTTGACATTAGACTAGCAGATATGAAATAATGTATTTTTGACAAGACATTAGCAAAAAAAACCGGAACAAAAAATAATTAGCTAGGCTATCGATTCCACCTGGTATGAATTCGCCTTGGGCCCAGGCGTTTTGAATTTACAAGATGGGAGTGATAGGTCAGCTGATTATTTTTACTCTTCATTTTTTTAGTGCTGTCTTGTCAACAATTCATTACCCCCCGTCTACATTAGACATTAACATGTCTCAACAAAAGTCAAACTTCATATAAACAAAAAACATTATTTTTAATACTGCTATTAACATAGCAAAGTTGTTATTTTGTTGTAGTTGTTTCCATAGTGCTCTCACCTTGTAAAATCAATTCGTCTTGCACTAGACTTTTTCTAGTTCAGTATAATTATGTCATTCTGCTGCATCGTGAACAATACAGTTATTTGGTGAATGGAGTTTAGTAACGAATTTTGGCAGAATGGTGAGTGCATAAAAGACGATATAAAAAATAACGATTTCGATAGCATTTCTAAAAATGTCTTCTTATGAAACTGAAGTCAAGGCGAATTCATACCAGGTGGAGGCGATAGTCCAGCTGATTATTTTTTTCTCACCCTTTTTTGCTAATGTGTTGTCAAAAAAACATTGTTTTATATCTGCTGGTAGAATCTCAAAGTTGTTGTTTTGTTTTAGTTGTTGCCGGACTGCTCGTCTTGGTTACATACACATGACATGTTTTTTACATATGACTTTTTAACTGTATCAGTCATATGTAATTCTGTGTCTGTCAAAATTGTTATTTTACAGAAGACTTGTAATATTGGGACCTACATGTACAATTACGTCTGACATAACCCTTTTTAACTATATGTACAGATATATCAGCCGTTCGGTTGTAAAATGCCTTGTTTCAAAAATAAAATAAAAAAAATAAAATAAAATATTTTTGTGTGCGCTACAAAATTACTGACGACTTATCCATTTTTAAATTTATTTTTTTTACTCTTAACAACAAATAAATTGCATTTTTATTATAAAACGTTATGGGTAATTAGCATAATATTAAATAATTAATATTTAAATTCCCAAAAATTTTATTAATAACTAAATATGCAACTGCTTGTGCAAACCTTGGCAACACTTGTTTTTTTTTTTTTTGATTCTCTTGCAAGAATAAAATTAACTTGTGTATGCTTTTCATCACACCTTACGTCTGCATTCAGTGATGGCAAAAAATCATCCAATTGTAGAAGGACAGTAAGGAAAAATAAAAACGTGGTTTGTTTGCTGGTGTTTTGTTGAAGCTTTAATATTCTGTAATATTATTCTATTAACATGCATAATTCTCATTGTGTTTTGTAGAATTTTATTACTTATAGAGTATTTTTGGCTTCTCTAAACTTAGGAGAAAGATTTCCTAATGATCAACCAGTGAAATACGTATAGGGACTAGCTCTTTTCCCCAACAAATAAATTGCATTTTTATTATAAAACGTTATGGGTAATTAGCATAATCTTAAATAATTAATATTTAAATTCCCAAAAATTTTATTAATAAGTAAATAAGTTAAGTTTGCACTAAATAATTGTTGTCAAATAGACTAAAATAAATGAAAACATATTTAGAATTTGTTCTTGTAAACTTTTACCTTCAGCCGGCTAATGATAATGCCTATGGTCAACCGCCGTTGATTGTTTTCACACGGCATAGGTTTTTGGCAACACTGAAACACTGCTGATGTCAGATGGTTTGTCATATCGAAATAGACCACCATCTAAATGAAATTTTGTCAGATGAATTTGTACATGTATTATACAGCAGCATTGTTTTAACAGTCCTACACGATATGTACGTGTTTTGCTGTGGAAAACTTGACATGTCAGATGTAAACAACATGTCATGAATATGAAGCATTAGAGAAATAAGGCACATACATATGTATGTAGGTAAAAAATATATACGAAGTTTCAATATCATAAAATTAAAACATATTTACATATCATTGCTTTTATGATAAATATCGATATTGCAATGAAGCGATATATTTTTGCAATTATTATACAATTAGAGCCTACTGTTTCATAAGTTTATTTAAAAGTCTTACAGCTGTTTACAACTTAAACTTAACACAGCCTTCTAAGCCATTGACAAACAAAATTTCTACGGAAATTTTGACTAAGAATGGTTGACAAAGCTGTGTAAAATTTGGAAAAACATGAAAAATAATTTACAAGAAAACATCAAAAACTTAATAAACTAAATAAAGGATTTTTACATACCAGATGTATAATACCAGCTGCTGTTAACCATACGGATATAAAAATTGATACCAATTGCGCCAAACGTATTGAACTTGATGTTTTCAAAACATTCAAATATTGCAAAATATCCGGAACAGTCATGAGACGCAGTGCTCGCAGAAATCGAAGACCTGTTTGTTGTTGTTGTTGTTGAGTTTGTTTGGAATTGGAAGTGGGAATAATCGTTGTTTGTTAAATGTACTAGTACATATAATAGTGTTAAGCATTATCATTACAGTTATGCATTTCGATCAAGCAGACAAAACGTATGTATGATTGTCAATCATAATATAATAATAATAACGATAATTTTTTTTCTTTTCTTTTTCTTTTATTTTTGGTTTGTGTTTTTTTTTTCGTTTTCTTCGTCTTTTTTCAAATTGAAAATTCATCAAAAAAAGAAGAAAACAAAACAAATCATATGCAAAATAAATAAATTTTGAAAGCTTACCGATCCATGTTCGATCTAAATATATTGATACAAAGGACGGGGGTATTGTAAAATAATCTACAAAACTGTACATTTCTAACATAAACCAAAGTTTATCGGACGCCGCTATGAACTGTAAAACGAAACAAAATATTTTGTATAAGAAAAAGAACAAATAAATTATATCAAATGAAACTAAAAACAATTTTTTTAAGAGAAATAACACTCAGGCAATTAATTTTACCCATATTAACCGTGTTACTTTCTTTGGAAAGGGATAGGAGTAGATAAGACAGATGGTTAGTGATAGTCAAGCTTCACTTTCGGCAACACTACAATTGCATGTTATCCCCCGTCTACATTAGACATAAAATTATTAATATTAACACTAACATCATGTTAGTATTAAGTGAATGTTTTTTCCACGTCTTAACATCATTGTTAAAACATTTGGTATAAAAGCTGTTTTATAACATTACAATGACGTCGGTGTTTTATTTGAGTTTGGCAGTTTCATTTTCCAACAGCGCCAGATGTTGCTCAACCGTACAATTACTATCTGCTGTACAATAACCATTCAAACAACACTGATGGAAAACATAAAATTATGTTTAAACAGAAAATGACATAAACAAGTATTCGCCACCTGTAACAACGTGAACAAATTAATACCGTTGCTCTGCCGGCGTTATGTTTATATCTTGCATAAATCGATGACTGGTGGAGACGGGGTATTATGATTATTTTTAGAAAAGTGTTGTTGCAACGCCTCTGGTTATTTAGGCATATTAATTTTGAAGCTAACATATGTTATAATATATAAAGAGATATCAGAAGATATCAGAAAAATCGATATTGTCACGGCTGAGTATTGAACTCGTGACCATGCTGTAGTAGTCGACGTACTAGCCAGCTGCGAAAACACACATTCTTAATAAAGAAAATCTTATTGAGTGTAATAATTTTAGGACGGTTTATTACACAGTGCTGCCCAAACACATCCTATCACATTGTATTATTATTTTGAGGTTATTTTGGTTTAACAATTTATCATGAATATACTCGCACGAAAACAATTGTTGAAGTTTATTTTCAAAATCATGGTTATTGAACCACAAATCATGGTCATCGACCCAAAAAGGCACAAAACAATGGATGAATAGAGATGATCTGTGCAGGCCCTATGCTCCCAAGAGGAGTAACAGGAAAAAACTCAATCACTTAATCAGCAATTAATTGAATCGTGAAAAACGATTATTTTATAGTGTACTACGCATAAAGAAACAAGTTTAATCAGGCCACGAATTTAGCCCTAATAAAATAAAAATATGCAGAAGAAGTTCTGTTTTTCTCGACGTGTTCTCTAATCGTTTATTTCTTAAATTCTGTTAGAACTATTAGTGAAAAAGAATATTTAAACGGAAAAACTGAACAAATACAGTGGCACACAAAACTAAACATACTCCATACTCTTAATCTTGGCCAAGTTGCATTCTATGCACAAAGTGTGTTTTATACACGAACTCATTTGCCTTGTTTTTGTCAGTCCTTGGTTCTCATATTGGAGATTTGTTTGCGAATTAGTGTTACAGCAAATGGGACGCTTCTAACTAATAAGAATTATATTGTGGTATGAGCTAACTAAAACTAAAATTTCTTTCATTTCAACTCCCTTAAAAAGTAATAAAGAAAATACAATTTTATTTCACAGAAACAATAAGTTGTGTGTTGAGAGGTGGAGAACATCATAGACCATGGCCTAGGAAAAACCTAGGAAACAATTCATATCACTTATAAATTGTTATAATAATTATAAAGGCCAAACATCTTGAGTTTGCCAAAACGCTTATAAATGATAATGAAAATATGCAATTCTTTATATTAAATTAATATTCCTTTAATATCGTCCTTCATTATGTAAATACCAACACTAAAGATTAATAATAGTCAGAATTTATTATTAAGCTCAAAATTTGTAAAATGCCAGACGAGTTTTATGCAGGAATCTATTAGCAATGATGGCTACTTTCATCCTAATTTACTCTGGGCAAGTTTTCTTATCTTAAGATTATAAAAAAGTGTAAATAGAAGCATGATAAAAGGATATAGTCGCAACTCGTTTCATTTTGTCATAAATAGTTATAAACAAATACAAATCCTAAAACGCTTGGACAATAAAAGCTGACTTATGTTAACGCAAATGCAAGATTAAAAGAGAAGTAAATAATAAATTAGTCAAGTGCGAGTTAGACTCATATACTTAGGATTCCGTACTATGTTTAGTACAACTTTAAAAATTCAAGTTGTTAATTTTTTCATGTCTTATGAGTCACCCTTTAATTTTAAAATTAAAGTCAAAATTGCATCACTGTTGGAACACCCTTTAAATTTTAGTAATTTTTGTTATAGCGGCCATGGTAATACACTATCTATAGAAATATACATGCGCCTACCTATTGCTGTTCAAAAACTAAGGTAATATACGTGAAAAACATGTCACTGATGGAACACCCTTATTATATTAGTATATATTATATTAGTAATTGTTACAGCGGCCGAAGTACATCGGAACATCTACTGTAAACATTTAAAGATTCTACCCATTACGGTTCAAAAAATAGCGGCCATGGCAATTCTCTTTCTATTAATATATCAAGAGTCTACGAATTACTATTAAAAAAAATAAGTTACTATACATGAAAAACATGTCACTGTCAGAACACACTTTAATTTTTAGTAATTGTCATAACGGCCATGGCAACACATCTTCTATACAAACTGGAAGAGTCTACTTATTACGGTTCAAAAAATATGTCATTATACATGCAGAACACGTCACTGTCGAAAAACCCTTTAAATTTTTATTGTTTTTATAGGGGTCATAGTAATACACCATTTGAGAAAATTTCTATTATGGTTAAAAAATTTGTCAATGTGTACGAAAATCACGTCACTATCGGCACACCCTTTAATTTTTACTATTTGTTATAGTGGCCATAGTAATATTCATCCTGTAAAAACTTCAAGAGTCTACCTATTATCGTTCAAAACCTATGCCATATACATACAAATCACGTCACTAACGGAACACCCGTTAATTTTTAGGTTTAATATTGTATACTTGCTTATAACGAACATAGTTTAAATCACTGCAAATTTTAAGTGGTTGCTTCCTATAGCTCAAGAAATAAAGATATAAAGGCAAATAACACGTCACTTTTGGAACACCCTATAAGTTTTAGTATTTGTTGCTATAGTGGCCACAGTTATACGCCTTCTGTGAAAATTTCAAGTGTCTACCTATTATGGTTCAAAACTTAGGCCTTATACAACCAAATCACTGTCGGAACACCCTTTAATTTTTAGGTTTATTTTTTTAGACTTGTTTATAAAGCGAACTAAGTTTTAATTACTGCTTGCATATTTTTAGTGTATTTTTCCTACAGGTAAAGAAAAAAAGCACATTCTTAAATAACACCTCTCTCTCGGAACACCCTATAAGATTTAGTATTTGTTGCTATAGCGGCAACAGCTATACATCATCTGTGAAAATTCTACCTATTTCGGTTCCAGAGATAAAAGGCGCTGACAGACGGACAGACATTGTAGCGAAAACAATAGGGTTACGTTTTTACACTTTGTGTACGGAACCCTAAAAATTAGCGCTTTTTCTAGTCATATAATTAATCCCAAGTATATTTTTTAGGTAACGCCGATATGACTCCGTTAAAGTTCATATAAGAAATTTTAATGCATGAAGGCGAAATAAAGTCACTTGTTTCAGATTTTCTTATGTCAAGAAATACAATAAATAGCGCGGCGTCAAAGCTTACTGCTATACCTAAACAAGAGCGTAAGACATAAGATAACTGTCAAAAATTCTCATGTACATACAAAATGCAATTGTAAAATCCAATTTTGACAGAGCGTTAGGTTGTGAAGTTGGGTGCAAACAAAATATTATTGTTTTTTTGTGTATGAGTGGTGTCATTTTAGATATTTTCTGCTTCATCTAGCGATGGAGCTCTTTTGCGATTAAATTCATTAGATTTTACTAAACAAAATATCTTAAAATTATTGTTTATTACCAAACTTTGCGCTCTTATTTAGGTTTTTTCAAAGCTAGGCTCTAGACGTCGTTACGCCTTACGCCCTTGTTTAGGTTAGTCAGTTAGTAATAGGAAAATCTAATATAGACAAAGCAAACAAACTGTTATTGTTTTTTTTTTTTTTTTTTTTGTAAGATTGATAACTTTTTAGCTAATTTCTGCTTTATCTAGCGATTTTATCTCTATATTGCGTTTCAATTTATAAAATTTTATTAAAAAAAATAAGTTAACATTACTGTTCATTACAGAGAGTTGCGCTCTTATTAAGGTTTATTCAAACCTAGTCGCTAGACAGCGTTACGCTTTGCGCCCTTATTAAGGTTAGTGTGTAAGCGACGAAAGTCTATTCAACTGAGTCGGATGCGAAGGACATCAAAAAGTTTGATTTAAACAGAATAAGGAGCTGCAACATTTAAACGCCTACGGTGAAACATAGAAGAGGTTCTATTATGGTATGGAGGCCTATGTCGTTGACTAGGGAGGATAACTAAATTTTTATTTTTTACAACAATGGTACCATTTAGATATTCAAACCCATTTAAATATAATTTTAATAAGTTATTGGTAAAAAACGGGGATATCTGGTACTTCCAAAGATAACCACGCAAACCATGCAGCAGTCATTGGTAAGAAATATTTACTATACAATTTTCCAAATAGATTGAATTCTCCTACAAAATCCTCTAACTTATAGACATAAACAAGGAATATAAAATATAGAAATAGAATATTGAACAAATAGAACCGGGTACAAGACCTGGTAAACCTGCGAAATCACTTTCTTACGAAAATAATTTTCATTTCAAGAGATTTGTTTGTACAAATTTAATTTTTAAATATAATCAGTTTGTATAATTTTCTGTGCCACTGTATGAAGTTGCTCTGCAATCCCTGTTTTTTGAAAACAAAATAACCATGACTTTCATAGTTAGTAGTCAGAGTAACAGAGTAAATAAGCTAAAGAGTTAAATGTTCTCTTTCTTCTTCCGCATTCCCAAATATTTCTAAAACCCCCATTTAATAAAATCGGTTAGAAGTTAACATTTGAAAATTTCGTTAACTAAAGGTAAAAACATAAAACATTGGGGGCCGATTTGGGAAAGAAAATAAAAACTTACTCGTATAAAAAAGTAAACCATGAAAAATATATTGAATGCAAGATCGATTTGTTGAGTAATGTTTGTACTCCATGGCTGACATCTTTCGACTTCTTCGCTAGATGCATCAACGAAGTATATAATGAGTGATGCAATACTGAGTATAAATACGAGTACGACCTGAAACGATAAATAAATGATAGAATTTGTTTTAGAAAAGGTTTTGGAAAAATTATTAATTACAATAGCGGTATTCAGTATTTGATGCAAATGGCGTCGAACCCTGAACTCTGCTAATAAGTGCTTCGTTTTCATTATAATTTTATTCAAATTTCGTCAAAACTACTTTAAATTTATTAATTTTTTGTTAATATTCTTCATAACAGGCATGAATTGGAAATACAAACTTATATTATCTCTCTTAATTATTTTTCTCAAATTGCTAATAACAAAAATTGGGCATTGTACCCAATGGGTAAATAACTCAGTCCAGTGCGAGTGCGAGTCAGACTCACACACATAAGGGACCCTATGTGTGTGAGTGAGTATAATTTTAAAAGTACAAGTTTTACATTTTTTTCACGTCTTATGGGGCACTCTTTCTTATACTAGAGCATAGCACAAAATACTCTGTGTAAATATCAAGTGTCTTTCATGACGTTTACAAGAATAGACCAAATTTCTCAAATTCGCGAATTCTAGGGAACACCCATTTCTATTCATTTCCTTACATGATGTTCCAAAAGATTTTGTAAAATATAATTTGTGTCATACAATGTAATTTGTAGTCAAGCTTGAGTTCGTTCTATTCCTTCTAAGAAAGAATAAATTAAATTACAAATTAGGTGATAATAGTAAAGAAAAATTGGGAAATTTTAATTTTTAGACATCAGCAGAGCGGAATGCATACTTTCTAGACAGCTATGTCCGTCATCAGCACTCTTCGTATCTAAGTATCTACTTTGGGTAGTGTTTAGTTGTAAGCATCATCTATTTAACCAACCAAATTCAGATAAAGGAATACGAGAAAACTGTATTCAATCATCAATCGTCAGATGGTGAGACCAAAGTCTACCACTAGCTAAAACTTCCCTCTAGTTTTTTAATATTTTTACTTTAATATTTACCACCTTTTATTTGTTGTTGCTTCAGCCAACTTTCGGTTAGCAATGAAAGCTACTTTTTGTTTATTTGTTTTCTTTCAACATTCGTCAATTTTAAGTGTAAGCCTATTACTGTTCAAATACAGGGTCCGGCAGAATTACCTCCCCGATTAGAAAGTAACATTAAGCAGACGAGAGATGGAGCAGAGTAATGGAGTAATGGTGCGTCTTTGAGTAGCAGCTTACGTGCCGTTATCAGTGCAGACCATGGAGTGGTCGGGTGAACATAGTACGTTCGCAGTGGAACAGTTTCTTAAAATTGGCGGATCTGCTATTAATACTCAACGCGTCTTTCGTGTTCGCTATGCGCTCGGGCGGTCCCACCGATAAGAGAACAACTAAAACGATAACCCCCGGTCGACCATGGACTGCCAGAGGCCCAGGAAATGATAGTGCAGTTAGAGCGTCAATTTAGCAATCTTCTCGACGATCCGCTAAAAAACATGCGGTAGCATTACGATTATCTGGTCAAAGTGTTAGAAGGATCTTGCATCGAGATTTAAAAATGCATGTAATTGACAACTTCAAAAAACAACTTAACCAGTGTGTCAACAGTTGGGGAAACCATTTGAGAGATGTATTATTTAAAAAGTTACATTTTTTTAAACGGCACGATCTGTACTTTTAGATAATAAACATAAAAACTGCTGGACCCTGTATAAGGTCATAAATGCAAAATCGTGTCACTATCAAAACACCCTTTAATTTTTGGTTTTATTTTTTGTACTTGTTATAAAAGACAAATTTATGCTCTGTTAAGGTTTAAAATGTCTATCATTCCAGTTCAAAAATAAGACTACATACGTAAATTTATGCCACTTTTGCAACACCCTTTAATTTAATTTTTTTTTTTTTTTTTGGTATAGCGGACATAACTTTACACACTATGTGTAAACGGCAAAACAAAAATCATATTCGCCAAAATCGAGTCTCTATTAGAACAGCCTTTAAATTTTAGTAACTGTTGTTATAGTCCCGATGGTATGAAAATATCAAGACTAGGGTTCAAAAAAAAAATAAAAATATGTAACTGAAGGCACACCTTTTATTTTTTAATCTTGTTATTGATTAATATTGTTTTTGTTATAGAGGTCATAGTAATACACCTTCTGTGAAAATTTCAAGAGTTTATCTATTATGGTGAACAAATTAGGCCATATTCATGCACAACAAGTCACTGTCGGAACACCTTTTAATATTTAAGTTAATTTTTTACTTGTTTACCTTCCGCTTACGGTTCAAGAAATAAAGACATACATATACGCGAATACCACGTCACTTTTGGAACATTCTATATGGTTTAGTATTTGTTATTATAGCTGTAATACAACTTGTTTGCAAATTTGAAAATTCTACCTTTTACGGTTCTAGAGATAGGAGGCGCTAATAGACGGACAGACATTGTAGCGAAAGTGTGTGCCACTATTTTTGTGGAGTTTTTACAGGTCATACCGTTTGACGTATCAAAATGAAATGTGAAGAGCTGTATAAATTTTGGGCATAATCGGGAAGGGGCAAGGGGTAGTTTACTTAACACCTCAAACCAAAAAAAAATTAATTTTTCGATTCGAATATACTTTGAACTTTTATTCTTTATATGTAATATATCCATACAAATATCTGCTTCCATTGGCTATGGTAAAGTTGAGTGTAGGCCACTCCAGTTTTATTTTTCTTTTAAACGATTTGATTTTTATCATTTTCTCTTACTTAAGTAATTATTTATTTATTTATTTATTTATTTATTTGAAATTCATATAACTAACCGAGCCCGGAAAGGCCATATTTGGTTAGTAGACTAACAATGCACAGAATGGATAACAATTAAGAGATAATTTATATGCTATAAAAAATGCTGATATTATTCGTAAATATATTATAAGAAAAATAAAAATTATAGATATTAAAATATTTTAACAAAATGTAAGTGAAATTAAGTCAAATTATCGTTTAGTTACATATTAATTTTAAACGTTATTAAGACGAGCATATTCTAAAAGCTTTTTCCTAAAAACATAAAAGGAATAAACAAATGATCTGAAATCACGAGGCAACACATTCCAAACTCTCGCCACTCTTACTTGAAACGACAACTCAAAAAGAGAGACTCTAATATGAGGATACAATATCTGTGGATTCCTTACGGAACTAGAAAACAAAAAGCGATCGCGCAAGTAACCTGGACTATTTCTTTTGATAACTTTATAGAAAAGCAACAACAATCGTATATGCATAAAACTATTTAAACTACATCCCAAAAAATCCACAACATAAGAGGTAATAGGTGTACGAACCTTAATACGATAAACAAATCGAACTATTTTGTTAAAAATAAGTCTGAATTTATTCATTATATACGCAGACGATCCCGTAAATACCTCAGAACAGTATAAAATATTCGACATAAGCAAGGCATGTGCAATACGCTTCCTAACAAAAAGAGGTAAATAAAGGTTTAGCAAATACAACCGCCTCAAAGTAAAATTAATTTTAGAGCTAAGATAATTAATGTGATTACCAAAATTAAGCTTATGATCAATTATGACACCAAGACATTTGATATGTTCAACGAAAACAACAGCAACACCTTGAATTTGAATTGATATCATAGGTAGAGACCTAGGTAAACCAAAGATCATCGCCTTAGACTTTGAAGGGTTAATGCAAAGATTAGAATCAGACATCCAACTGACGATGCGTGACAACACAAAGTTTACAACTTGTTCCAAAACATCAATAAATTGAGGTTCACCTGAAAAAAATAACTGAATATCGTCAGCAAAAATGAATGCATCACAAGAAAAACCATGAAAAACAGAAAAAATGTCATTCATATACAAAATAAACAATAAAGGCCCAAGGACAGAACCTTGTGGTACCCCACTAGTAACCATCATCCAATCAGATAAAACATTATTCACTCTAACACACTGGCTCCTTCCAGTTAAATAAGAGTAAATTAAAATGCATGCCATACGCGAAAACCCAAAATAATTGCAAAGCTTTGTAATCAAAATAAACGGACTTACACAATCAAAAGCTTTGGACAAATCCAATGATAACAAAACTCCTACATCACCACTATTGACAGTCCGTCTAATGCAATCCGTAAGACCCAATAAGTGGGAAGATGTATTATACCCTTTGCGAAAACCACATTGATGTGAATGGATTAACTGGTTATTGTCCAAATATTCCATCATTTGCTTCTTAACAACATGCTCAACAATCTTTGACAAAATAGGAAGAATTGATATAGGTCTCAAATCATTCATACAGGACACAGATCTTGTTTTACCCAACGGTACTACTATAGCTTTCTTCCATTCATTCGGAAACACAGAAAAAGTTAAAATATTGTTAACAAGATAAAGTAATTGATTATGAATTAACGGAAAGATAAGCTTAACAAACTTTAGAGGCAATGCATCATGACCACATGCATTTGATTTCACACTACACAAAGCCGTAAATAATTCATTATAGTCAATATTTCGAAATGAAAAACCAAAATCATTAAAATTTAGGTTACCATTAAAAGGGTTAGCCACATCATTAGTTCGGTGCAACAAGAAGTGGTTGTTAAGTTTATCCGGATTAAACTTCTCTACATTCTGTTCAAATTCAATACAACCATTTGATCTGATCACATTCCACATATCCTTAGTATTCAAATTCTTAAACTTGGCTGAAAAATACTTTATCTTAACATTACGAATAACTCTCTTACATCTATTTCTAATTTTACAATAAATGCTTCGATTGCGAACAGATGGAGTTGTAATAAATGCTTTGTAAGCCAAATCTCTAAGAGAAAGATAAAATTTTATTTCAGGCGCATTAAACCAGTCATCACCAACTGCACGAGCTACAAATCTCTTAACTGGTACAAGCGAATGTAAAGCATTTATACAAGCCATTAAAGAAGCCAATTGGACATTAACATCAGAATTATTGTAAAACTCAGTAAAGTCATATTGATTGACTTCGCACTCCAATATACCGACGTCCACATTTTTATAATCCTTGAATTCAACATATTGATCTATCCTATTTAAGGCCATCATGACTTTAATAAAAACGAAGGAATGATCAGATATAGACGGACACTGCATTTGATTGGACATCACAACTGATATGGACGGACTGACAAAAAAATAATCAAGAAGCGAGGTAGAAGAGTTTCCAACATCAAAATGAGTTGGCAAGTTATTATGCACATAACAAAGACCCATTCGCTGACACGCTGAGTTAACTAAAAAGGAAGTATTTAAATCAAACAGATTAGAGTTAAAGTCCTCCATGATAATGATGTTTGAATATTTAACTAAAAGTTGACTTAAACGTTCTTCCATAATATCGAAATTTACAGGGTCCCTGTTCGGAAAGTATACCACCCCAATCAAAAGTTTAGATCCAAAAGTGTTAGTCTCAACAAATATAGATTCAAACTTACCAAAGTCCTCCGATGCATATACTACTCTAACTTTAATCTTACTCGAAACGAACAGTCCCACACCACCCCCTCTACGATCAGGCCTATCATTCCTATAAAAAGTATAACCAGGAATGGACACCACATTAGATGAAATATCACACTTTAACCAAGTTTCACTAATGCCAACAAAATCCAACAAACAATCTCTTAGAATATGCCTTAGCTCGTCTAGTTTAGATGAAGTGCCAGTTGCAAAACTGCGAACGTTAAAGTGACCAATTCTTACATCATTTGTTGAGTTACCCAAAGTTGTGCGTAAAAAGGAATTGTCATGCACAGCTGGGCCTAAGTTAAAATTTACAGTCATTTACCAAACAAATTATATCAGCAAAATTTATTAGAGATCTAATTAGATAAATATAAAAAAATATAAATTTAAGTTTAAAACGCTGTAAATCTAAAAATAAAAATAAAGTAAAAAAATTTACTACTAAACAGAACCAAAACAACTAGTGCTACTAGGAAGTACAAGTACAATCAAAGTTTTGTTCATGACGACCAAATATCGTAATGAGAAAGAATTCAATAAAAATATCTAAAAAACCATTGGTAAAAATAAACAAATCCCATGTTATATAAGTTCATTACTTCTGGGGCAGCACTAATTATTTTAATTAGATTAAAAAAATTATGAAATAATAAACTAGATGACATACATAAATCAGAAAAATAAGATTATAAAAATATTCCAATAGTATACAGAAAGGTAGTTCAATGAAAAAAATAAAATATACTCGTACTAAACTCCAGTTTCACCGTCCACAGTATGCAACAAATCAGTACATTGCTTAAGATCACAAACCTTGACAGAATTATCACAAAATGTAATTCTAACCTTAGGTACATCAGTATTGATATGCGAAAATTTCAGAATCTTCTTATTCCTTTTTAAATCTTTGCATAAGTTCACAAGTCTTCTTGCTTCCAGAGTAAGGTGGTCACTAAGCGTAATACGTTCTTCAATATCAATTACTCTACCATTTGTGTCGGTCAAGACATCCTTCAAATACAGATGTTTATTCCTCGAGTTATATTTAAAATAATTAGACATTATTGCATCCCTAAGGTAAATAGAATTCAGTTTAACTAAAACTATTTTACCACGAGCAATATAACAGCAGTGTTGGATATCAGCATGCTGGAGGGTAACGTCATAAAAAGCAGCAATCTTCAAAACAGGTTCTCTCAGATTCCCAACAGCTTGTGCCAAACCACGAATAAGAATGTCAGCGCGATTTAGGCGTCTATGTAAGACGTTGTTAAATACAACTAGTTGCCTCACCTTCTCAGTCACAGCATTTTCAACATTATCAATATTATCCTGACACAGCTTTAAGTCAGACTTAACCATGCATAATTCGGAAGTCAAATCATTTCGGACTTTATCCACCATATCACCAAACTTAACCTCAAATAGATTAGCAAGGTTATTCATTTGTTGGTCCATTTGTATTTTTTGCTCCACAAACTTGCTATCCATTTTCATACAAATATCACTCAGGCCCTGTTTGAGTTCCATCCCAAAGCCGGAAATATCAGTACCAATCCCCTTCCTAGGGTTGGACAAGCAGCTCTTACAGCAATATTTAAACATTTTGTTGTCAGCTAACATTTTAATCTGGCTATCCGAAACACCATCACATTCAGGATGAAGAAAACTTTTATTTTAATTATTGATTTCTTGTTTTGTTATTTTTTCTGTAGTTTTCTTTTCTTTTTTTTCACTTTAATAACTTTTCAAGTATAAGTATACGGATGCACACAGTTTAAATATTTACATTTGAATGCTATAGATGTGCTGTCATTTAGTTTGTCTGTAGTCGCATATCAATCAATAAATGGTTATTACTTTTGAAGTAAACGATGACGTGAGTTCGAAATATCTATACATATAATAAAATAGTGTCTGTCTGCTTTTCGTTTGTGTTCGCATCACGTAAAAACTACTAGATGGATTTTAACAAAGTTTTGTGAGTCGGTACCTTAGTATTCTAATCCCAATATAGGATACATTTCTTCAGCAAAAATATCTTATTTCCCAGAGAAAGTGGAGAAACAACAGTGAAAAACTGGGATATTTTCAACACGATTATATTCAACACGTTTATATACAACACGGTTATTTTTTCAACTCACCTTTTGATTTTTAAAAGTGGGATATTTTAAAAACTACTTCGCAACAGATGGCGCCAGTTGAATTTGCATTTAATGTATATTTTTACTTTGTGGAATTACAATGTTATTAAAATATTTTAAACACCTCTTACAGAGGTATACAATAATTTTTTGAATTTTAGAATTTTTTATACATTTTAGAATTTTATCCAGGGATGGGTATCTTTATATAAAGTAAATACACTAAAACTAAGAGTCTTTCATTGGTGTGGAATACTTTTAAAGCAAAATCGAGCAAAATATTGTCAGGGCACGCCACGACGCAATTCGTCATACCAAAGAAAGTTCTTTGTTTTGAATTTTAACCTCTAGATACTTATTACTATTAGTAAAGATTATTTTAACGACGATATATCAACTAATTTAATGATGAATTTAATAATGAATTCCACTAAAACTCGACTGCACAATATATTTTCTTGATGATCTATATGATATGAACAGCGTTGCTACAAAGAAAACTATTTTCCTACCAAAGTCATCCCTAAAATCTACCAAAACCTGTAATGTAATTCCACAAAGTAAAAATACAAATCAAATACAAATTCCATTTTGTGATATGGATTTTGACAAATCAATGCTATTACTGTTGTTTTACTAAAAATCATACCAGAAGAGCATGACAATTAAAGTCTTTATATTTTTTTGACTGTTGGAAGCATAAAAATTATTAAATGTAGCATAAAAATATTTTCTTTTACATTTTCCTGAAAATTTCCAAAACTAGCAGATTAAGAAATGTTGTGGGTTTGAACCAGAGTATGGAAATACTCACTAATCATGTGTGAGCATGTACATTTTAGTTTTTTTTCTGATTCTTTTCATACATCTGTGAAAGACCAGAAAATATTTTGTATTTGTTTATTTATGAGTGAGGTGATTTTTTTCCTTTCTATTTAAAAGTGAATAAATGAGAAAATATTTTGTTTTTCATGGAAGAGCTCATATATGAGAATTTAAAAATTTTGTTTATTTCTCATAAATAAAAAGATCGTACATAAATGTTCACATTAAGCATTCGCATAAATGTATGTATGTATGTGTATATATATATGCACATATTTTGTAATATACAACTGCGGGCGTAGGCAGTAAAAATCTTATTTAATAAATAAACACTCCTAAATGAAAACGTTCATAAATGAAAAAAAAAATTACAAACATTTATGTAATAGAGCATTAATGAGAATGATCTAATTCATTTCTTATCAAATATAAATAATACGGATGTTCTTCGTTTTTCACCGTTCATACATACAGTATGCTAAAAAAAAACAGTTAAACTCATTCATGCGTGATCGTAGACAGAGCATTTAATTTTTTTTTTTTTTTTGTTCCTTGTTCATTTGTGAGAAATATCATAAATGTTAAAATTTCAAAGCTCGCTCATAAATGAAAAACTCAGAACCCTGGTTGGAAATAAATAAAATTTTAATGCAGATTTTACTTTTTTTACCTAAATCGGAGGAACCCTTTTCAAGTTATGATTTTATATATATATATATATATATATATGTGTGTTATATATATATATATATATATGTGTGTTATATATATATATATATATATATATATATATATATATATATATATATATATATATATATATATATATATATATATATATATATATATATATATATATATATATATATATATATATATATATATATATATATATATATATATATATATATATATATATATATATATATATATATATATATATATATATATATATATATATATATATATATATATATATATATATATATATATATATATATATATATATATATATATATATATATGTGTTATATATATAACGAGTGATTTTTTAAGAGCTTGAGAACTTTTTTTTAAAAAAAAACGCATAAAATTTGCAAAATCTCATCGGTTCTTTATTTGAAACGTTAGATTGGTCCATGACATTTACTTTTTGAAGATAATTTCATTTAAATGTTGACCGCGGCTGCGTCTTAGGTGGTCCATTCGGAAAGTCCAATTTTGGGCAACTTTTTCGAGCATTTCGGCCGGAATAGCCCGAATTTCTTCGGAAATGTTGTCTTCCAAAGCTGGAATAGTTGCTGTAGACTTTAGACTTGACGTAGCCCCACAAAAATAGTCTAAAGGCGTCAAATCGCATGATCTTGGTGGCCAACTTACCGGTCCATTTCTTGAGATGAATTGTTCTCCGAAGTTTTCCCTCAAAATGGCCATAGAATCGCGAGCTGTGTGGCATGTAGCGCCATCTTGTTGAAACCACATGTCAACCAAGTTCAGTTGTTCCATTTTTGGCAACAAAAAGTTTGTTAGCATCGAACGATAGCGATCGCCATTCACCGTAACGTTGCGTCCAACAGCATCTTTGAAAAAATACGGTCCAATAATTCCACCAGCGTACAAACCACACCAAACAGTGCATTTTTCGGGATGCATGGGCAGTTCTTGAACGGCTTCTGGTTGCTCTTCACTCCAAATGCGGCAATTTTGCTTATTTACGTAGCCATTCAACCAGAAATGAGCCTCATCGCTGAACAAAATTTGTCACATTTGAACATTTCGAACCGAACACTGATTTTGGTAATAAAATTCAATGATTTGCAAGCGTTGCTCGTTAGTAAGTCTATTCATGATGAAATGTCAAAGCATACTGAGCATCTTTCTCTTTGGCACCATGTCTGAAATCTCACGTGATCTGTCAAATACTAATGCATGAAAATCCTAACCTCAAAAAAATCACCCATTATATATATATATATATATATATATATATATATATATATATATATATATATATATGTGTTGCGACCTCCTCTATTTTTAGATATAACGGTCTATCGAAAAAACCTCTAGTATAATATCTAGATAAATTTATGTATCAATATGGACTAATAAATTCCGTGGTGCAGAAAGAGTGTTGACCACTATAAAATACTACCATTATTTAACTAAACTGTTAGTAATAAACAAAAAAAACTGAATATTTAAAATGTCAAAACATAAAATTTTTACACTTATACCACTTGGTATGGATTGTCACGCAATAACTAGTTGCATTGAATTATTAAAAAAATAAACCTGAAATAATTTACAACTTCCTTTACACTGCTATTAAATTAATCAGAAAATTAATAATGCTTCTACTAACAGTAGCACTAACATTTTGTAGTTTTTTTTTTTTTTTTTTTGTTTTTTATACCCTACACCACGTAACGATTTTAGGTTGTTATTTCATTTGTGACTTTTTACGACTTAGTGTACGTTACGTAATTCTTTACTCCGTTTGTTATATTTTTCCAAATTCATTTACCACCCTTAATTTGTACATACATACATATACCTAATTCTTATTGAAAGAAAACTCCATATAACTCACAGTGGGACTTTCACACCTTGTACGTTGCAAGGGTTTTTTCATGCTTCATCTACATATATTTTTATTTTAAAATCTTTTTTTTTTTTTTTTTCTCTGTTTTAATTTAAAAATAAGAAATTGATGAACCTGCATATAACAGACCAATAAAACAATGGGAAATTCGTAAATATAAAACATCTATTCACCGCTGGTGTTGTTTAAAAGTCTTGTTAATTTTGTGAACAAATATTCACTTTATTAATTCCGCCTTATCTAAACATACACACATGCAGAGATAGTTCTTTTAATTTGATTTTGCTAACTTCATTATGTTTTGCTGCTCTTAATTAAATGTTTGTTTAAAGATATATACATACATATTTACAAATTTGCTTCCAGATTTTCTAAATAAAATAGTCACACATTTTTACAACTTAACTACAGGTTAATTTACCAAAAGATTTCAATTTTACTTAAGAATCGAAAATTTATAAAAAAAAATAAACAGTCCAAATATAGTAAACATTAGAAAAAAAATCAAAATTTATTTTATTTACACAGCATTATCCATATTGCCATATTAATAAATTAAAATAAGTCGTGTGAGAAAAAACTCATAATTCATGTTTTAATGAAATAGAAGACAGCGGCTACGCTGCTAAATGAAAACAAATTCCGTTGGCTACAATTGTCGCCGTGTTGTGAGCCACTTAATAATATTGAAGACGACAGCTACATCGTAAACTCTGACATTGTTGTAGAAATACTTATTTTGCTTTTATAAAATTGAGTAACTTTTTTAAAAAATTATAAATATTTCCTACAAAACTTTTTGTTTGTATATGAATTTGTAATTTGCAATTTTGTGACATTTTCTTTTGTTGCCGACAGCCACAACGGTGGTCGTGTAGCTATGTAGCTATACTGGATTCAAAATAATCGTTTACCTTTAAGCGTGTGTATTTTATTTTTGGCAGTTTATAGTCGGTATCCTGATGTTGCCTATGTGTTTAATGCATCTAGGTTTTAAAACAGAGATCTCATCTATTTATACATACATATATTCTTAATATTAAAAATATGTTATGTTAGTCATGATTTTCATTTTCACAGAAATATTGAATTTATTTTTTTAATTTTTCGAAAATTGTTTGTAAAAATATTTTTTTGAAATTTTGATGGAAAATTTTTTAAAAAAAATTTTTCAAAAAATTTTCTGTGGAAATATCGGTTTAAAAAGGGTTTATAACGTTTTTTGTAAATGTAAAAAAATTAAAATTTTTTTAAAAAATTAAAATTTTTTTTAAAAAATTAAAAATTTTTTTTTTTAATTTTATTGAATTTTTTTACCAGTGGGTACCCTGCGGGTAATCGGCTAGAAAAACCCAACCAACCTAAAAACAAACAAAAGTCGCCCCTCGCAGGAGGTTATTGACCCCCCCGAGATCTGTATGCACTTCTTGCGATCTACCTGTCGCGTTTTTCGCCCGCAGCCTCCAAAGAAATGATCCGATGTTGCTGAATTGCAATCTGAAAATTTTCGAAACTATGGCTGACAGATTGGTGTACTTAGATTTTTTGTATCTCTTTTGGTGCCTTGACATTACTACGAACACGGACAGACGGATAGACGGACAGACGACATCGCTTAATCAACTTCTCTATGTATAAGGATCCAGAATATATTTTACGTGGTCGAAATATATATTGTAGAAATTACACACGGAATAACAAACTTATATATCCTTTCCACCTGTGGTGAAGGGTATAAATAGGTGTGTTGATATTATAACAGTGTTGAAAATATCCCAGCTTTAAACCGAAAATTTCAGTACCTTTAAACCGGAAATTGCGTTTTCACTGCTTTTTCTCCACTTTCTCTAGGAAATGAGATATTTTTGCGGCATAAAATTATCCTGTATTATAATCAGAATGTTATAGTACATCCTCACAAAATTTTGTTAAAATCCATCCAGTAGTTCTTACGTGATGCGAACACAAAAAAAGCAGATAGACAAACAGACGGAAATAAGTTACTCTATTATTATATATATGAAGATATTAACGGACATCACTTAACGGTCAAAAACTTCGCAGAAGGTTAGTGAACCTTAACGGACCTGTCACTATATATTGTTTAATTTTTATTGCAGACAATTGAGTTGCATACCTTTAGGATAAAATAAATGGTGGGTAAAAATATATAATTTTAATATAATATTCTAGGCTTAATTGTTTTTAAGGCAGCTGATTTCCGAACACAATTTTATTTTTCACATAACAAATCAAAGCAAAAGTACTCAAGATATACAAAGGACAATCACTTAATTTCACGAATCAAATGTACAATTTCCTTATGTCTATAAATTTTTTGTTTGCAGTTTATCTCTTAATTATTGTAGTATAAATTTAGCCATCGTCCTAACTGTGCAATGTGGTATAAAACCAAAAGGTTATAAAAATAGGCAAAAGTTCATTAACACTTCAGTTCGTTTATCATACAATACGAATATTATTTACATTTACCGTAAATAATTTAAATTACTGTAAATAAAAAACAAATTAACTCATAAACTTTTGTCAACATTTCCTCACATTAAAATATGTATGTGTGTACGAGTATATTAAGTTACACAATGTACATCATAAAACATTGTAAATACTTCTTAACGGAATAAATGGAACAGAACTAAGAAACATGTTCATGAACAAATTATAAACATACTTGTGTTTTTTAGGGCACTTTTACACCCATACAAACTCTACAACTTCTACACTTAAGACATCTGCACGAAAATCTTAATTATTTAAAAGAGCATATTAACCCAAATATTTGAAATAATATTTACACATACACACTTGTTTATCTTAACAAAAATTCACCAAACTACGAGGGTAAGTCAATAAGTCGTCACCATGTAAGGGTGATGATGCCCCGAAGACACCGTAGGTTCCCAGAGTACCACAATTTACACTTGTAATCAGCGTTGCCACAGAGAACAAGAACAGTAATATGACTTATCTGCCAACCCTGTTTGCTATATACTACGATCTCATTATCATATTGCTCAGATGAAGTTGTGCGCGCGCAGATTCTTATATTTTTATTTATTTATTTTTTGTTTTATTATATAATTTCCAATCTTTTTAACAATATTAAGTAAATTTTTTTAAGTTAAATATAAAACATTACAAAAGTTACTTTACATCCGTTTTAAAGCGCCAGCTACAAAAATGTTATGTACATACATATATATAAGGAGTGATCCTTTTCGAGCTTCCCTACTTTTTAAAGAAAAAAACACAGAAAATTCAAATCTAATGAAAAATGTTTATTATCATTTGAAAGAACATTCTTTGGCATTTATTTTTTGAAGATTACGTCTATCAAATGTTGGCCGTTGCTATGTCGCAGATGGTCCATCCGTTCAATCCAATTTTCAATGACTCGTTCGAGCATTTCGGCTTGTAACTGGCGAATGACACGCGTGATGTTTTCCTCCAAGATCTGAATCGAAGCGGGTTTGTCCGCATAAACTTAAGATTTTACTAACCCCACAGGAAAAAGTCTAACGGTGTGATATTACACGATCTTGGTGGCCAATCGACCGGCCCAAAACGTGAAAATATGTGCTTATCGAAATGTTCTCTCAATAAATCCATTGATTGATGCGATGTGTGGGAAGTGGCGCCGTCTTGCTGAAACCAAATGTCGCCGAGATCACGAGCTTCAATTTCAGGCATCAAATAGTTGGTTATCATGGAACGATAACGGTCGCCATTGACGGTTACGTTCGCACCGGCATCATTTTTAAAGAAATATGGACCGATGATTCCACCGGCCCACAAACCACACCAAACCGTTGTTTTTTCTGGATGAAATGGCAGCTCTTGAATATCTTCAGGTTGCTCTTCGTCTCAAACGCGGCAATTTTGTTTGTTTTGTCAGGCAGATTCTTATATGATTGTCGAATGTGAAATAAATTAATTTAAGAAATAAAGTTAAGCCGCTTCTGCGAACATATCGCACTGGTTCATCCAAAGAGAGTCAATTCAAAATTTACAAAATTTCAGTTAAGGCAAAACTATTTTTTAATGTACTTTTATATCAAGCAAGGGTTACATACAACTGTATTTTTTGGCAAAAGAGTAGGGAAAATGATGTGAGATTTTTACAGTGAGTAAATACGGCCACTGAAAATTTTGAGTTGACTCTCTTTAGAAGAACCAGTGCGATATATTCTTTAACCAATAATTTAATCAACAACACTCAAATACAGATGAGCATGATACAAAAGGAACGCGATAACAGCGCATCACTTTTAAGACGACTATAATTAGAGTAAAAACTAAGACCAGTTAAAGTGCACACACTTGGTGCGGCATGGTTCAGTCTTATAATATTTTTTTAAGGCGAGTAGCTCGCGTATGAAATAAGCTTCCTACAAAGATCTTTCCAGTTAGTTTTGAAATTAACTGTTCACAAAGATCCCCTTTATGCCCCTTTCCACCTCCAACTTTCCCAGTTGCGAATCATTGCATTGCATAAGTAGGCGGTATTTAATAGGGTTTGGTCCAACTAAAAAAACATGTGTTCACCCCTATACACCAGAATTGAAAAAACAATCGGTTTTATTAAGTCCGCCACTAAATATATGCGTCCACCTTCTTCTTCAGATTTGATTCACAGCTTTAATATGAAAAGAAATCGCTTAGCGAAGGATTCAAATCTCTGCAACACAAGCCTTTTATTAAGAACTTTTTGCAATTGTTCTTTGTGGAGGGCTTAGAAGTATCAGAGAAATGCTAGATGAGGTGTCTCGAATTTAGAGTAGGCTATGTTCAAAATAATAAACAAAGTACTGAAATTTGTGTTTTTATAGGATTTTTTCACTTATTGGTTTTCCCTCGTATATTATGTGGTATCAGGAAATTACCATAAATTTCAGGTTGAAACAATGTTATAGAAGCCCTCTAAATAAAGAATAGATAAATGTTTATATTTTTAGACAAAACCGATAAAACGAAAATGAAACAATTTATTTAATAGTAAGTGGAATGTAATGATGTTTACAATTGACACTTTACAAAGTACGAAGCCTGTGTAAAACATTTTATGAAAAACTAAAAAAGGCGCGATTGAAACCTCAAACGATTCTAGACATAATTACTGCACTAGAACAAAATAGTAACTGTAGACATTTTAGAAAAAAGTAAAGAAAAATTTTAAATAATTCTTTAAAGATAGACGAGCATTAAATCTGAACTAAAAATTTAAAAGGGTGCAAACCATCTTCTTAACCGACCTGCAACCATATTTTTTTAATTTATGTGAAAATCGAGACACTCTCTTTTAAATTTGACGGTACAGTGGCCTTAACTTTTGCTAATAAGCAATATGCATAAAAATCAATTATGATATGGGCCACCCTGTAGGTTTTAATTTTAAATTTTGACTAACTTTTATTGTAGCGAGCATAACCGTACATAGTCAAGTACAAGAGTCAACCAATTATAATTGAAGAGAAAAGAGAGTTGAAGAAAAAGAGAAAAATGCACCAAAATTTTGCGTTTTATGGCATACCCTTTAATTTTCTTTCTTGCTCTTATAGCGGATATTGCAAGCACATATTGTGTAAATTTCGATTCTCTATTACCCCCAACGCGAATATTTATTCCCATGAAAAAACTCCCAAAATTTCTATCGTGAATGATTTCTATCGTAAAATAAAAGTAAATTGTTGTTGGAATCATTCACGATAGAACAATTTGGGAGTTTTTTCAAGGGAATAATTATTCGCAGTAGGGGTGTATATATAACAATACAAAAAATATATACGACAAATAAGGACACCCGTGTGGACACCCTTTTAATTTTATAATCCTTTTTATTG
The DNA here is from genome assembly GCA_949628195.1 of Phasia obesa. NCBI lineage: Eukaryota > Metazoa > Arthropoda > Insecta > Diptera > Tachinidae > Phasia > Phasia obesa. The sequence goes on along the minus strand of OX451215.1, from coordinate 24,292,222 downwards.
TTGTATTACTAAATAAAGGCTCTATGTAAACTTCAAGTGGCTGTCTATAACGGTTCCAAATATAATGGTATGTACTTCAAATTACCTCACTTATGTGGACACCCTTTAAATTTTATTTTTTTACTTGTAATTATGCACACAGTATTACACACTTCACGTAAATTGCCAATGTCTGTCTAAATGGGTAAAAATACAAGGTACGTCAAATTACATCACCTATGACGACACCCTTTAAATCATATTTAAAATTATATACTTGTTATAGCGGAAATTCCGTGTAATTTTCAATTGTCTGCAACTAATGACTCAAAAAAATAAGACGATATAAATAAGTTTAGGTCTCCTATAGGCCACCCTTTAATTTTTAAGTTTAGTTCTTTACAACTTTTTGGTATTGTGAGCTATATCGATACGAACTTTGTCAAAATTAGAAATGTCTGCCCTTTACTGTTCAAAAGATTCTTTGAAATCAGGGGTGGACACACCTTTTATTTATTAAAACTGTGATTTTTTAATAAGAAAAAATCAGAAATGACGGAGTTTTGAAGGTTTGTGCCTTCAGGTAAACTCACTGAGTGGAACTAAAATATTGAGGGGGAAATTTATAACTTTTTTTATATCAAGTTTGACATTCAAGGGCACTTTAAGCAAAAAGAAATTGTATTTTGAATTTTTCCTTCAATACTTGAGTGAGTGAGTGAGTTTACATGATATAAATGTGCCTTGGCACAGACGAAGTTGGGTAATAAATAAAAGAACTTATTTCCTGTCTGTCTTTTTGACTGTCGGTCTCTCTGTCTATCTGTATATCTGTCTGTCTGCGTTTGCATCGCGTAAAAACTACTTGATGAATTGTAAGAAAATTTCTTGAGAAGGTATCTTACGCAATTTTACCGATATGCATACTTTAAGGCGCCTTTTATATATAAGGCAGCATATTTTAGAAGGCAAGAGACTCTTTATATAAAATAAATACCTAAACCATAACTGAAGTACTAAAAAAGTAAGGGTCTTTGGTGTGGATTGCTTTCAAAGCGAAATTGAACAAAATATTGTAAGGACGCTGACGAAGTGGCGGGCACAGCTAGTATGCAATAAATTGCTAATCTATACATATAATAAAATAGTAACATATTTCCGTCTCTTAGTCTGTACGTCTGTCTGTCTGCTTTTCTTTTCCGTTCGCATCACGTTAAAACTGCGGTATAGATTTTAACAAAATTCTGTGAGAAGGTACCCTAGTATCCTGATTCAAATATAGAATACTTTTTTTAAGCAAAAATATCTTATTTCCAAGAGAAAAAGCAGTGAAAATAGGCAGTTATTTTAGTGGTAAAGTAAATACATAAACCATAACTGAAGCACTAACCACTAACAGATGGCACTGTTTTATAAAGTAAATACATAACAATAACTGAAGCACAGCTTAAGGCGGCACTAAAAAAGTATGAGATTTTGGTGTGGATTGCTTTCGAAGTAAAGTCGAACAAAATATTGGAAGAACGCTCACGAAGTGGCAGGCACAGCTAATTTATTAATAAAGTTTTTAAAAAAGGTATAGTGGTGCACTAAATCTTAAAGAAATTTAAAGCAAAATCTTCAACAGTCTTTCTATATTCTTAGAAATATTTTTATTCTCTAAACCCTTTAATGTAACAAACATATGAGAAGTAATAATAAATAAATAATTTATAAAACTTACCAATATACGACCAGTTGTGGTTTGACCTGATATAAGCTCACCAGCCCAATCTTTTGCTTCTGTCATAAAAGTTCCCTCGAACTCTTGTTTGTTTCGCGATGCTTTCTGCTCTTTCTGTTTGGGATCGTTTGGTCCCAAATCGGGCTCTGTGCGACAGCATATAAATGCGAATGCTCTCCAACATATAACGATGAATAATCCCGTGAGAAATGTGAAAATGCTGGAGAGCAGAAAGCAATAATATTTTCGAACTTTAAGACAATCATCGACCTCAAATGGTGAACCTGTTGGATCTTCAGCCAATGATTCGACAGTGCTTTGATCACACCCCGACATCCCCTGGAAAACGTGAAAAATGAAATTTAGTAAATTTATCATAAAAAAGTTTTTTTTATTCAATTTATAATTTCATGATTGATTTCTAATTTCGATTTAGTAATAGCAAGTAAGAGACAATTCAAATATTAAACGTAGATGATTTATGTATGTAAAACAATTTGTACAATTTAGCTTGATATACTTTTAATGAGGATTCTAGTTACTAGTTACAATAACCTATACTTGGTTAAAAATATTTATTTTATACCTTGTTACGTGTCCTAATGGGTGGTAGTTTACAACATGATAAAATGGTAAAACGATACGATACCGAATTCTTTGTGAGGGTGTACTTTTCAGTAGTATCAGCTATTTTGTACAGTGTTCTTTTTATAAGTTCGCATAAGCGTTCTTACGGAGACATCTATTTCTTTCAGGACCATTGTTGTAAGTTCCCAATAGCTAAAGTTAGGATTTTATCGGAACTATAAGTAGTTTTTCGTTATTATAAGTAAACTAAAAATAACCTTTAACTATTACGTACTTTAAAGGCAAGTTACAGTAACGAGTCTTACCCTCGTTATTATAATGAAAAAATTACTTATCTTTCGGATAAAATCTTAACTTTAGCTATTGGAAAGTTATAATAATGGGCCTGAGAAAGATAATATTGTTACGTTTTACTTCTTCGTGGGGCTCTTTTAATTGCAAAATAAAACTTTAATTAACTTTAATGACACCTTCATCCGTGTCAATCTTTTTTTATCACGCTCTTTAACTCTTCTCAATTTTACAAGGCAATAATGCATCTAGTCCATACATGTAGATATGTAAATTATATTCCATAAAGGACTAGGACTAGTCCTAAAATCAGACATGAGGGGATTTTATTACATTTCAATTACAATTAAAATTACAGCAAATGTGTAATTGCATATTCTCAATTACACATTACAAGTAATTGTAATTTAAATTTTGCACTAAAGTCAATTACAACTACTTGTAATTTGTAACTGAAAATTTCAAACACTCACTCATTACAAAATTACAAATTACAAGTAATTGTAATTTTAATTAGGCAATAATCATTACTTGAAATTGAAAAAATTCAATTATATTCTTAACAATATTCTATTACATGCAATGATAATTGATTACCTGTAATTTTAATTGGAATTTGTTCCTTACAAATTACAAGTAATTTTAATTTTTCAATTACATGCAATGTTTAATTGAAAAAATCTCAATTACAATTACAAGTAGTTGAATGTAATTGTAATTGAAAATTCCAATTAACCATTACATATAACGGCGTAATTGCTAGTGTTATTAATTACAAACTGTAATTAACATCCCCCAAGCCTGACTCAAATATATAAAGAAAATGTTGTCCTAAGGCTAGACTACTCACTACTCGAGTTTACACTTCAATAGTTTATTTTTGACACTATTTCATGGTACATTCCAGAGTGTTAGTTTCACAGCTAATTATATTGCTACTCAGTAGAACACTTTTTTGTGGGGTAGAGGAGCCCTCAATTGTTTCATTTACACTTTGTAATCCTTTTTATGATTTTCGTTTTCCATTTTCACTGCTCGCCTTGTATATCGTGCACTTCAGTTCATAGTAAATAAATTAATTACTTTTTTAATTTTAATTTTACCATTTTATATTACACATACAGAAACGGTTTTACGAAAATAAACAAAGAATGGCATCAGAGTTGCCACTGTGTAACCTTTCAACAAAAACTATTCTACTTAAGGGTATTTCACACTATAATACAAGTATTAATACTTTTGATAAAATGCAACTCTGATCTAATCGCCGTTTGAAATTTTTCAAAAAAACAATAACAACTCATCATGTCAGGGTTGCATTTTCCTCAAAAGTATTAATACTTGTATTATAGTGTGAAAAGCCCTTTAGTACTAACTGCACGAATTGTTCAGTTGTTAGCAACACTATATGCTAACATTTAAACACGAACACATGTGGCTTAACTACAAACTCTTGTTTGAAAATAACGTAGTGCATGACTGCATTACAGGCCTAGGCCTGTTCTAGATGTTAATTTATACTTTTATTTATGTACGAGTGTACATGCGCTACTCATGAGAATTCTTGTTATTTACTTTACCTCTGGTGGAAAAGGGATATATAAGTTTGTCATTCCGTGTATATTTTCTATAATATTCATTTCCGATCCCATAAAGTATATATTTCCTTATACACAGAAAGGTTGATTAAGCGATGTCCGTCTTTCCGTCAATATGAGCGCCCCAATGTGCTTTATATTTCAATATAGATCGCGGGAAGGTCCTAACTTTTCCAAAAACTGTTCGATTATACGACATATTTCTTAATTTAAAAAGTCCTGATATAAAGAAATATCCTGAACGACGATGGGAATAAATTAATAGAGGCCAGCTACACATATTTAAAGTGGTCTACTTCAAAAATAGAGAATAACCCATATGCATTGAAACATTTAAAACTCAGGTATGTGGTACGAACACGTTTGCTTTTAAAACGTCGCACAGAGGGGTATTTTGCCAATCTAGCCGGACATTAGGCCAAAAATTAATTTTGAGAAATGTAAAAATTTAAGTACGCAGCTCGACAGAAAACAAAATTCTGCATCGTATAGTGAATTTTTAAGGCGTTTGCTTGAGATTTGTTGTTTTGGGACACTGTTAAAGTCAGGAAAGTTGAATACATCGCATACGTTTTTATTGACTTTAAACGATTTTGAGAGGTTTGCAATATATTTTATGATGGCTAAAGGAATAAAGATTTTGTATTGATTTTTTTTTTTCTGTGAAAGGGTTTATTAGTAGCTACTTATGTTAAGTTTTAGAAATTTTTTTTTAATTTTTAATGATAAAAAATTTCGTTCGAAATTAAAAAAAGTTTTTTTTTGTAAAATTTTTGGTCAAAAAAAAGTGAAAAGCTTTTTAAGAGTGATCTCCATCGCGATCCTAAAAATGTTATATATCACTCCAAATTTTACGACTTCTTCTTTTATGCTGTAAAAAAACCGTTGCGCATATTTACGCCATTTTTTGCGATTTTTTGAAAATTTTACCTTTTTATGTTTTTTATTATCTTGGATAGGTAAATACTAGTAAGAAACCCTTGTATATTCATAAAATGTTTTCTTTTTTAATAACTGAAGGTAGATGTTTTTTATTTAAATCATTACATCTAACACTGTTATTACCTGTACAAAAAACAATTTAAATATCAAAAGAGATATAGACGTAGATGCCCTTTCTTTCGGACTGTCTACTTCACACGCCAGAATTCGCCTATTTGAGAGCATATCACAGCTGTCATTTAAACTGACAGTGAAAAAATGGCAAATAAAATCTGATGCGGACAAAGCCATTGTTAATGCGAGGAAAAAAAATATCCAAGAAAAATTTAGAAGTGAATTAGAGCTAGTAGTGGGTGTACCGAAAGCTGGATTTGGAAACACCAACGATGGTAACACTAGCAGAAGATTTTTTTCCAATCCTGAATTAGCTGCAGAAGTAACTGTACTTAACGCTGAAGAGGATTCAGATTCGAAAGAGGTCTTTGAAGAATCCGACGAAGAAGAACCATGATCCTCATCATCACCTTAGTGCAAAGGCGAAGTTGTTTTAAATAAATTAATTGTTATAATTTTAAATAAAATTTATCGTTACAGTCATAAATATGTTATTACTATGAATAAATTAATTATTTTCCGATAAATAAAATACCATAAAGTAACAAATTACAAAAATATTTTTTTAATAATATTCTTGGGAGGCGAGGATTGGTTAGGCATTGGAAAGCTTAAAAATGAATATTTTTAGGAAATTGGCAAAAAAAAAATAAAATTTTTTTTTCACAGGGACGTTTTGGGAGTGGGATTGGAGGACTACCTCCCCCTGCCTATAAAAAGAAATTTTTATGGTTTTAAGAAGTATGTAATCTATTTCTTTTAATAATTGCATTATTTTTTCAAATAATTTTTTTTTTTCACCGCCCACAAAAGGGGGTGGGGCTAAGAATCTCTTGAGTCCAACTTTAAGTTTTCGAACATTCTTTGACCTTAAAAGTTGTAATTTCTAAACAAAATGACGGGAAAATCAAAAAAAAAAACTTTCATTTTTCAGAGGTAGGATTAGTTCTTCCAAGGGGAACTTTTTTCTCCATTATCCGATTTTTCGTATTTTATAGCATTGACAGCCTATGATCATAACAGATTTTTCTGCAAAGTTTCAAATTAACCTAAGGGGCACTCAGTACATTTTTAGAGCCAATATAATCTAAAAAAACTTGTAATGTCCGGCTAGATTGGCAAAATACACCTATGTGCGTCGGCTGGTTACTCTTGATTGAAAAGTAAGAAATTTGCTGAAAACAATTATTCGTTTGTATGTACGCTTGTCGGAGACGATCTTTGAGACATTACAATGAGTATTTTTCCGAAGCCGCTGTTGTAACCCAAAGCTTCATAAATGGTAACGAAATGCTAAAAAAAATTAAATAGATTCTAATCTGATTCTGATTCTGATTCTGCTGTCATGCAGCCATTTTATTTTGTATTTACCGCCGTAATGCCGTCACATTTTTCTTTAACTACTGCCTCTTTTCCGCTGTCATATTTTGTGTACACTGCAAAACTAACTTTTAACGAAAAACTGAATGCTAAAAAATGCATGTTCCTGTTTTTGGAGATGTCATAACATCGATTTAAGTAGACAGTTACCAGACAGGAAGTGTATTGCTAATTGCAGAACCGTAATCTATTGTACAGGGTGGCACAAAATTAAAGAAGGGGTTTGAATTGCTTATAACTTTTTTATTATATTTTTTTTCTTTTCTTTTCAGTATTTTGTAAAGAAGACTTGGGCAATGTAAAATAGAGCAGTACTCAATTGAACAACGTGTCCAAATTGTTGAGCTTTATTTTTCAAATCAATTGTTTATCGTTGCATATCGTCGTTATTTTAATGTGCGGATTGGACCCTCAGAGTCAACAATAAACAGTCTGGTTGCAAATTTTCGCCAACAAAGGGCAGTAAGGAACATTCCTGGTGCTGGCAGACGACGAACGGTGCACACGGATGACAATATTGAACTGGTACAGATGAGTATTCAGGAAGATGGATACACATCAACCAGTAGACATTCGACACAACTTGGCCTCTCACGATCGTCGCTGCAGAGAATTTTGCATATAATAGGAATGTTTCCATACAAGATTCAGTTTGTCCGAGGATTTAAATAGACAGATTACCAGCAAAGACTCAATTATGCAGTTTTTTTTTCGGCAAAAAGCAGAAGAAAATTATAATTTTATTCATAATTTAATTATGAGCGACGAAGTCCATTTCCAATTAAGTGGGTTCGTTAATAAGCAAAACTGTAGGATATGGGCTACGGAAAATCCGAGAGTAGTTCAACAGCGTGAATTACACCCATCTAAGTGTACGGTTTGGTGTGGTGTTTCATCGGAAAGGATAATTGGTCCTTATTTTTTTGAAAATTAACACGGGGTCGCCGTTTCCGTCAATGGTGTTAGATATCGGACAAAGTTGAAAAATGTTTTAAGGCCAGCCCTTAAAAACTATCCGCAAGTATGGTTCCAACAAGACGGAGTCACAGCGCACATTGCAAGGGACACAATGGCTCTTTTACGAGACATCTTTGGTGAACGAATTATTTCGCGTACAAGTGATTTTAATTGGCCGGATTTAACCGCTGCAGAATGTTTTCTTTGGGGTTATTTGAAAGGAAAAGTCTACATTAATAAGCCTAGAACCATTCATTGCGAGATATTATTTTTCATAACTAAACTTAAAATATTCCCCATTTATATTCTGTATTAAAAAAATTTTTTTTATAATTATGTCTTAAATAAAAAGTTATAACGAATTCAAACCCCTTCGTTCATTTTGGGACACCCTGTACAATAAATCATCTCTAAGCTATCTAAAAGATATGTAATCGGTTCCAAATCGATCCAACAGTGAAAAACAAGAGTTAGTCGATATGCCTATGAAGGGCATTCCTGATACTGCTAGGCACATGTTCATTTTATATGTTGATGTGAATGAGCTCTTACTGAACAGGTTGATTGGCTCCATTGATATTTTATACAGAACATAAAGGTTGTAGAAAAGATTCTATGGTAACCGGTGCTTTTGGGTTTATGATATAATAAAAATATTCATAATAATGCCAAATATTTTTACTGCTTTCTATTTATAAATTTTATAATTCTTCTTTTTGTCAAATTCTAATTTTATTTTTGGTTCATTAATTTGTTAATTGCGCTTTTATTATATTCTTTGTCTATTGATGTTTTCAGAAATGTATTTTTATGTCTTAATTAAAACATTCTCAATCTAATCATATCTAATGGATTTTAACAAAAACTGTTCACTGCCTCGTAATTCTTTCAATTAACAATCAAATGCCTTTAATTTATCACAAAACACTGCGTTTAATGATATAAACACAACTGGGACGAACGACGAGTATCGCACAGTAAAACGAATTCGTCGAAAAAAAATTGTACACTACCGCGTAGCTGTTTCAATTAACAATCAAATGCCTTTAATTTATAACAAAAGCCTGCGTTTAATAATATAAACCATATTCGTACAATGTGTAGAAACAAAATTTAAAAAAATGGGAAAACGTTGTCACATCTCTGGTTTAATCTGGACATTTTTATTTTCTTTGGAACCAGGGGCCATATACTGTAATTCTCGTAGCTAAATCTATCGCTAAAATTCTAAAAATGCACCAACAAATTACAAGTATTCTTACAACAACACTCATAATTTGTTTGCGCATTTTTAGAATGTTAGCGATAGATTTAGCTACGAGAATTACAGAATATGGCATCAGATTATATTAACAGTCATTGTTTTTCACTTTCTCATAATTTATATCTATTTTTATACATATAAATTATGATAAAATTACACCAAATTGCATAAATTATTTAATTTATAAATACAATTTTGTTTAAATTTAGCAGCTGATAGTGTGACCATATTTCAACAGAAGAAAAAAAAATTAAAAGAAAAAAATATTGACAAAAATTTAATTTAAAACAAAATAATCTAAATAAAAAATTTTTATTCGAATTTTATGCTAGAAATAAATAAGAAAACAATTCTTTAAATAAAAAGTAACTTTATATACTAACAAAGTTTAAAAGAAAAACGGGCACCCTGCACCAATTTATTCGTCGTACGTATGAATTGGAAATAAACCTATCGGAGGTAGCGTTATGCGCGACGAATTTTGTCGAAGCACTGATTGAGTGCATTTCCATAAACACAAAGGTATTTTTTTTTTTAAATAATATTCGAAACAAAAATTCGTCGTTCGTCCCAGTTGTGTTTATAGCAAACAAACGTTAGAAATCAAATAATAGAAATTTCACTTTAACCACAATTTTAACTGCAACAATTAAAACTTTTATTTGATTTATTAAAAAGAAGACAATATCTTTTCATTTAAAATTGCAGATATAGGAGGAAAATAATAGGAAATAAACTTACTTGAACCATTTGGTCAAGGTCTGTCAAGTTCGCCATTTCATGAGAATAGAAATTAAATAAAACTATAATGACACTTCATCTACTCTTACTACTGCACAAATTGCACAAACACTACAACACTCACTTATAAAATGTGAAAACTTTTAATATATAAAAATTTATGGCTGTGGTGTTTTCACGATTTCCATTTCATTTATAAATTTAATTCGATCATTTTGTTGAACATTAAACGTTTATGCACTGCTAATTTAAATGACATTATAAAATTTTAAAATGTCATTGTTGAAGATAAAGTTTTTGCAATGTTTGAATGTTTCAAACGTGCTTTTAAAAAATACTAAATAATTATAAATATACTATATATAGTAGACAAAAATTTATTAATAATTTTGTAATATTTTTTCACTTAAAATATTTTTGGTTTTAAAATAAGGCACCATGGGACATGATTTTTTTATTTTTTAATTTTTTAATTTTTTTTTTACGTGCTTACAACACATTTATTTCTCATTTTCTTTATTCTTATTTCTGGTTGTTTTATTTATTTTTTTTTTTTTCTTTAACAAAACTTAAAATATAAAAATAGCTACAAACAATATTTTATGTGTGATATTTGTAAAAAGAAGAGCAAGTGTTGTCAAAAAAGTCTGAGAGAGAAAATTTGTATTAGGAAAAAGAAAAGATCGCGGCGAATAGGCTTTTATTTTACGAGTAAAATGTTGAAACAACACGGCAACAATAGACAATTACGACGTCATTATCCAACCGATTGACAAGTTCAGAGCAGGTTGACACACTCATTTAAATCACACATCCCAACTTATTTCTTCTTTTTTTTTCTTTTTTTTTAATTTTTTCACTAAATTCTTATTTTAAAGATTTATATAGTTCCAGAGTATTAAAAAGAAATTAATTTACAACTTTCTTTCCATTGAGTTTTTTCATAATTTGTTTTTTTTTTTTTTTAATTATTATATATTTTTAATTTATTTTTATACTTTTCATATTCACAAAATACTACTTCAATAAATATTTTTAGTCGTTTTTGAAAAGCAACTCGTTCCGACGATTGTTCTTTCGCTACTGAAAAAGCAAATTCAATTTCTTTTTCAATTCAAAATACAAATAGTAAAAAAGGCCAAAAACTTTTATTTCTTTACATTCTTGGGCGAAATATTCAACATTTCAAATGTTGTTTGTGTCATTTTCTAAGGCTCTCCTTAATGTATGCAAAATATTAAATTAAATTGAATTAAAAAAAAAACATAATCTCACTTGGCCAACTAACTTGTCTAGCTGACAAATTCAAATTAAAGCATTTGAACGCAATGTAACGTCAACTCAAGGCAAGAAGGAATTTAAATAATTATTTAAATTTAAAGGAAACAAAAACAATACGTAATCCCCACTGACACAAAAAGAGTGCTGGCCACTCTCAGAGGACAATTCTCCATATATGGAGATGCTAAGTAAGAAAGAACATGGTTGAGGTAATCATAATCTAAAAGCAACACGCAGAGAAAAAACATGGTGGAGGTAACTAAAGGGTGATCCATTTCGAGGTACTTTTTTCAATAGTCTTTTTTTAAGATCACGTGTGAGTCGTGTAATGTTATTTTTGTTTAGCGTATTGTTTGGCATTTCAGAATGGAAAGGCTTACGCCTAAATCGCTTCGCTCTCGTTTTCGAGGCAAATTTTTTTTAGCGATGAGGCCCATTTCTGGCTCAAGGGGTATGTAAACAAACAAAATTGCAGCATTTGGGACGAAGAACAAGCTGAAGAGATTCAAGAGCTGTCACTTCATCCAGAAAAACCAACGGTTTGGTGTGGTTTGTGGGCCAATGGAATCATCGGTCCATATTTCTTTAAAAATTATGCCCGTGCGAATGTAACCGTCAATGGCGACCGTTGCCTGCCATGATAACCGACTATTTGATGCCTGAAATTAAAGCTCGTGATCTCGGCGATATTTGGTTTCAGCAAAACGTCTCCACTTCCCACATATCGCATCAATCAACGGATTTATTGAGAGAACATTTCGGTGAGCACATAATTACACGTTTTGGGCCGGTCGATTGGCCACATATCTGTCTCGAGTTAGAGCGGAATTATTTTTTTATTATTTAATGAAAAATTTCCTAAATATCTAAGAAACATTAGGTTAGGTTAGACAGGCAGGTGAGGTGCCACAGCTTAAGTGGGACCAATATTCTGATTCCTTTGTGTTACGTGCACAGTAGAGAAAGGAAGAAACAACAGATGGCGAGAAGAACTTTAAATAAAGAGATAGTTAGAGTTTAAATGGAAAGTGAAAAGTAGGGGCTGTCCTTAAAAGCTCACTCTCACTGGCCTGGGCGCACAATCAGTCGTATAGCTATGTAGCGCCAATTAGTAGAAAATCAACCACAACTCCTTAAAAAGGAATTGATACTTCATGTTTCCAGTGATGAGTTGCCCAAGATTCTAAAGACGTCGGTATTCCGGTGCAGGGCATAAGCAGAGGAGATGTTTGACCGCGTCCTCCTCTTCTTTATCTGCAGCTTGTGAAGAAGTCATTACAACCTTCTCGCATGGCTTCCAAGCACGTAATACCCAGTGACTGTAGCTACCAAGACAAGTAGTTGCATTTTCTACATCCCTAGAAATACAGCCGTTTTCTTCTGATTTAATAAGGGACCACTTGACCTGCGCCATGCGTTGCTCGTAGGCCGAGAGGGGAAAGCCACAATAGGTGACAATTGTTCATTGTTCCTTTCTTTGCAAATCCATCTCTAACACAGTTCCTAAGGGCAGTTCCACTTCCCTGCACCCATTAAATGCTGACTGTTGAGTTTTTCACCATCCCATCCTTGATTGATTTTGGAACATGATTGCAACTTTACTGTCGGTACAGAAACAAGTATTCCTATTCGATATTCTATGGTACTTTAACCAGTTTGCCGCCTTTTAGATATTGCAGTGATTTGGGAGTCTGAAACACATTTTTATTTCCAACTAGCTGTGCCCACCACTGTGTCAGCGTCCTTCAATATTTTTTTCGATTTAGCTTTGAAAGCAATCCACACCAAAGACCCTTGCGATTTTAGTTTTTTTTTTTAAGAGAAGTAACACTCAGGCAATTAATGCCTACATTAACTGTGTTACTTCCTTTAGAAAGTAGATAAGACAGATGGTTAGTGCGATAGTAAAGCTTCGCAAGCGCTTCTGGTGTTCTTTAGGCAGCATAGCCAATTTATAATTATTTTACTTCGCCGGCGATTTAGTGCTATTTGGTAATACCGCCGATTTAGTGCTATGTGGTAATGCCGGCGTTTTTAGTTCCGCCTTAAGATATGCTACGTATCAGTTTATGTATTTTTTTACTTTATAAAAAGTAAAATATTCATATCCGGTTAGTTCAACTGCGTACTTTCACTGCTTTTTCTCCACTTTCTAAGATATTTTTGCGGAAAAAAAGTATCATATATTGGGACCAGGATACTTAGGTATCTCCTCACAAAATTTTGTTAAAATCCATCCAGTAGTTTTTACGTGATGAGAACGTCAATGAAAAGCAGACAGACAGACGGAAGTGGGTTACTATTTTATTATATGTATAGGTTTGTCTATATATATATATATATATATATATATACTTATATATTACACCCCCAATACATAGTGTTCAAGTGGAGGAGACCACCGTCAAATCGTAGAAACTTCTTGTCTTCCCATATCCTGTGGTCCATTGTATCTGTCTAACCACTGTTCTTAGAGCCAGCTTCCTGGCCAGTAGGTGTACTAATAACCACTTAAGCTTGGCATAAATTACCTTCGTAGGCATTGCCCCGATAGCTGCAGTTATTAGGATTTTTACACTCAGTTAGACTTGAAGACAATTTTAATGCAGATTTTCTAAAGCGCAGGAACGGTTTCCAGTTATGCTAATACATATATGTGGTGCAACCTTTTTCATTTCTGATATAACAAAATAATGGTTTATCCTGATAATCAGAGCGAATTCAAAAAAATTAACTTATAGAGAACTCTATGACACATGCAATTTAGTTACTCTTGGATTTGTGGAAAACTTGGAATATTCTTAAATTTTAAATTTTTCTATAAAATAAGACGATCAAGTCCTCAAAGTTATATCTCTTATGATTTAGAAGTTATTGTTAAAGTCCAAAAAATGTGTCATTTTTTCTTGTTTTTTTTTACTTTTCGGCTTATATCTGTTTAGTTTATAGTCAGATTTTAATTTAAAAGGCATCGTTCTATTTCTTATAAAAGTGTGAGTTAAAGTGGAGGAAAATTTTTTTAATATCTGCGCATTCGGGAAAAATTAAAAAATTTTAAATTTCTTTAGAGTTTGGATCTTGCATACGTGTCTATGGACATTCTTTGTCAAAATTTGCTGCATAGTCACTAATTATCGTCAGAATAACCTGTTCAATCATGCTGAGGTCTTTTCGTATTACATATTATGTTTAAAGTCGACATAACAAAAAAATATTTTAACTTCCCTGGGGAACTAATTTAATAAAATACATAATTGCACATATTTGTAGATTTTTCACAGCAAAAGGTAGACAATGTGTATATTAAAAAATGTCCCTTGAGTATTTTAATTTGAATAGTTCTGACGACATTTTCATTGTAGGCCTTTTTGTTAAGCTAAAAAATAAGGTGTGTTAAAATATATAAATTTAATTAAAAAATTTGGTCATTACAAATATTTTTTTTTTTGTTTTTTTTTGGAAACTATACAGCAAGAAATACTAATAACAGTTGCTTAAGTAATACTAAAGAGTGCAGAAGTCTGAGAAAGAATTTTTGAATTTAAAACGCAACTATCGTGTTCAAAAAAAAAATGTTTTATAAAATATTTATTTAGCAAGTTTTCGGTTAAATTTTGCTATTAATTAAATTTATTAATTAAATTAATTAAATTTTGCTATTATAGGTAAGAGTTTTATATTAAATTTTATTTAATATATGCAAAAAAATTAAATTATATTAATTTTATTTAATTTTTTCTGTAATAAAATAAAATATGTTGCTTACAAGTTCATTAATAACTATTTTGTAAGTAAGGCAGATGTCTGTGCAGACAGTATTTATTTAGAACTCAGCCTGCAGAAAGCCTGGGGCCAAGTCACAACTTTTTTGATAACTTTTTGGTGATATTATTAATATATTGCGTGCGTATGTATGCTGACTGAGCGTCATACGTAGGATCTTAAATTTGAATTCGTTTCCAAAAATACGGGTTCTTATTAGACTGTCCACTCAATCAATCATCGCTCGATTAATCGTACAATTTTAAGTCAATTAATAGTTCGCGTAAGAAAAATTACAAATTTCTATTAAAAAATAACTCGAAAAAACTATATTGGTTAATCGACTAAAATTAATTTCTATTAAGGTCTTCAATTTTTTACCAATTTTTTGCTTCCTAATTATTCGAAAAGATGCCAAAATCTTGTATATTCGATGCCAAACCGTTGTGCAGACGTTATTACAAATAAAGGACATGCAGGAAGGTATTAATTAGAATATACAAATCGTGCTCAACGTAATAAATGTATCATTTATATTAATTTAACTATTTTATTTTAAGCTTTAGGTCTTTAAATAATTTTATTTATATTTTTTCAATATTTCGCTACTCCTTTGTGTAGCATCATCAGGAAAAATTATAAAATTAACAGTAATAAAAATCACAATTAAAAAGTAATAAAAAATTTTTTTTAAACTAACATATTTCAAAAAACAAATTTTGTCATAGACATAAAAATTTGTTTAAAACAAGTATAACAAATATTAAATTATCCCTTTTTAATGTTCTCACAATCACGTTTATTATATAATAGAATGATTGCAAAAAAAGGAAGTGCCTGAAGTTAGTTGCACTTCATTGCAACTTCATTTCTAGCCGGTGTTGCCAGATTGCCTCGATATAGCCTGTTATCGGCTTCTAGGTCACCACACCTTATTTACTAAATGTCTGTAAATTTGAGCTACATTATCTGTGTCTGCCTTAAAATTAATTCTCTGTGTGTTTGGTGTATTAATTATTTGTAATATTTCTAAAATACAACGACGTTTATAGTTATTTTCTGAATTTAGAACTGAAACATTATCAAAATTGGGATAGTGATTTAATTCAGCACAATGAGAAGATAATGCTGTTTTTTGCGAATTAATATTCCTATATTTTTGGTCTGATTTATGTCCTGCTATTCTAGTTTTAAGTTTATTTTTCGTTGTGCCTACATATACTTTATTACAATTTTCATTTTCATTTCTGTTACAAGGTATTTTATATACTATATTTGACAATTCTAATTTTTGGATTCTATCTTTAGTTTTACTGAATAATTTGTTTAGAGTATTTTGAGTCTTAAAAGCCATTTTATATTTAGTATTATCAAAGATTTTAGATTTTTCTAAACGTTCAGATATTTCTGGTACATATATTAAAGATTTATAAATTTTTTGTTCTATAATATCTCTTGTATTTTGATTACTTCTTCTCCCATATTGATTTATTAATCTATTTGTTAATTGTTTTGGAAAATTATTATCATTTAAAATATTTCTTATTTTTTCCTTATTATTTTTATGGAATTCTTTATTACTAATTGTCAGAACCCTGTCTATTAAATTTTTAGCTGCGTTAACTATTATTCGTTTACAATGTTTCGAATAATAGTTAATAATTCTTCCGGAAGACGTTGGTTTTTGATACCAATCTATTAATATGTCATTGCCTCTCCTTATGAGTAATGTATCTAAATACGGAAGTCTTAAATCAGACTCTATCTCAACTGTAAATTTAATGTGAGGATTAAATTTATTAAATGTCGTTAGTAAATTGTCAATTGCCCTATCGGATATTATACAAAATAAATCATCTACATATTTAGTCAATATTATTGGTTTAATACTTAACTTTTCAATACTCGCGTCTAGTAATTTCTCCATAACAATATCTGCTACAATTGGGGAAGCAGGAGATCCCATAGGTAGTCCTTTCTGTTGTTTATAAATTTTATTATCGTATTTAAAATATCTGGTATCTTCAATACAAAATTTTAAGATACGTAAAAACAAACTTTTTTCTATACTTGTGTGTCTTTCTATGATATCCCACTTTTCTTCAATAGTACTAATTGCCAAATCAACATGTATACTAGGAAATAATGAAACTACATCTAACGATATCAACCTTTCGTCATCTTTTATTTTCTGATTTACTATTTTATCTTTAAATTCTAGAGAGTTTTTTATGTTATATTTTGAATGTTCCGTTATCTTTTTTAAAATGTTTGTAATATATTTACATAATTCCTAAGAAGGAGTATTGACACATGAGCAAATAGGTCTTAAAGGAAATCCATCTTTATGAATTTTTGGTAGCCCATACAATCTAGGTGCATTAGATACATTTGTTTTCAATTTATTTTTGTCTAAAGTTGAAATAATTTTTAATCTGAAAAGCTCGTCAACAAAACCGTTATTTATATTTTGTAATTTGTTTACTTATTGCTACAGAAGCGTTACCTTTATCTGCTTTTAATATAAGTATATCTTTGTTCCTTTTTAAAAATTTTTCAGCTTCTTTTACCTTATCAAACACATATTTATCTCTACTAGTTAGTCTCATTTTGTTTAAATGGTTATCAACTACTATGGTTAACTTTGTCCTTGCTATTTCTTGTTCTTCTTTAGTTTGTAAAGTCTGTATAAAATCTTCACCATATACGTATTAATAATATTTTAGAAGATAGCCCGTCTTAGCGTCTTCCAGGCATAGTCTGCATGTATCATCTTCTTCGATTTTCATCTTGGCTAGATGATACTTGAAGTTTCCATGACCTGTCATTAACGCAGTTATCCAGCTTAAGGTACTTCTATTGTATCTAAGAACCTTGCTTGCCCCCATGCCAAGTAGCCTCCCTCCACCTTTTCAGGTTTAGTGAGCAGCACTAGTTTGGTGTACACGTCCTCCTGCTTCATGCGTTTTATAACCGATTGGTTGTCAATTGCAATAAGAACCTCTCTTCCCTGCACCCGACATTCCAGCAGGTGATCCAACGCATGTAGCAGCCCAAGAAATTCTGCCTGGTAAACGGAGACGTACTCCCCCAAACGGAGACTACAGGACAAGTTTGGCTCAACTGAGTGTACACCTGCTGCTGCTCTACCGTCCATAAGAGAACCATCAGTGAAAATGCTGATGTCATTATCCATACACTCATTGTGTATAACGCCGTCCGCAATTAGTGTCCGATGCAGTCTTTCGACTACCTTTCTGCTACTGATGCGTTACATCGGCATTTGAGCTTCCCTAACCTCCTTACTAATAAGGTCCAGGATTCTATTATGACCGATGTTCGGCCCAAAGCGATGCCAAATGTCATCACTCTTCATACGCAAAACAGATATCGCAGCCGTTGATCTAATAAATAAGTCCAGCGGCAGCAATCCCAGCATTGCCTCAATTGCCTGTGTTGGAGCAATGCATATTGCGCCTCATATGCTCATACAAGCAATTCTTTGAACCCCATCCAACTTACGCTTTATTGTTGTCTGAGAGGCTTTAGGCCACCAAACCACTGAAGCATAAGTTATTATGGGTCGCACCATCATTGTGTAAATCCAGTATGCAGCCTTTGGCGAGACACCCCACTTACGGTCACAAACTCGTTTACACTGATGCATGATCCTTTTTGCCTTCCAAGTCTTCATCTCAATATGTTCGTTCCAGGTAAGTTCCTTATCCAGAATAACGCCTAGATAATTCACCTACCTTGACAAACCGATTTCCGACCCGATAAGCGTTAGGGATCCAACCTCTATGCCCTTCCTCTTGCGAGTGAAGAGCATAGCATCTGATTTGCTGGTATTTATGGTTAGCCCTTGTTCTCTACACCATGCCTTGGTTGTTATGAGAGCCTGTCCCATACATCCTTGGATGGTATCGATGAACTTTCCACCAACCATAAGTGCCAGATCGTCGGCATACGCAACTGTATGGACGCCCATTGAGTCCAGTTTCCAAAGTGTTTTTATATTAGTACAAATTGAAGTGCTATTTTTTTGACTGATTGTTTTTCAAGTTTTATATAATTCTATATGTACAAATTTCAAAATAAAATCATTAACAAAAGTTAAATTTATTATTTTATGTAGTCACATAGTTTCCTAAGCGTCTTATGACAAAATTTGAAATGTATCAATTTAACCAATAGGAAAATATGTATAGGCTTGGTGCTATTTTTCTGATCGCAGCTGTATATAAATCATAAATCGAATATGACATTTTTTGCCAAACTTTTTTCATTCAGTTTATGAACATCGTAATAAAAAATACGAACATATTTAACGTGTATAACCTAATTACTTGCATACTAACGAAGACCTTTTTCACTCGTTGTAGTGCAACACTTTTTGGGCATCGAACTCATAACCCCCAGACTCATAGATCATACTACCTACCTACTAGCCTACTATTTTATATTACCGTCAAGCTATGAAATCAATTTATTTTGGTTTAAGCTCAAAGTTTTTTCTGCTTTTTAGAGGGAGAATCAATGAAGATAATTTTGTAAGTGAAAGAAACAAATCAGGAAAACATTTTTAAAAATCTACAAATTCTCTTTAATAAAATGTAAATGTTTAAATCAATTTTGTTACGTTGTCTTCTCTCATTGGATACAAATTTTTTAAATATGCCCGATTAATTAAAGTTATTCGAATAAGTTAAAAACCTTAATCGATTTTCAAATCACAGACACTGCCAAATATTTTTCTGGAAATTCTGTTTTTTTCTGGCTACGTGACCACGAAGGTTATTAATTTGGGTGGATGTAAAAAATAATTTTGTTAAGGTTTTATGTTATTTCGAGGTTTGTTTTTTCCATATTTTAAAGCTATTAATTTTATATAATTTATTTGTAATGCTTAATAGCGTTGACAACTTTTTACCACGATAATCTTAAAGTCTTCACCACTTAAGCAACTGAACCAACCAACTTTAAAGAAATTACCAATAATCTCCGTTTCAGATTGTGCAAAAATGTTCAAAATTGTTCAAAATTGCCAGTAAAAACTGTTTAATACCAATTACATTATTATATATAATCTTTAACTAGCTTTGTCCGCCACGTCGTAGGCGTTCTGGCAATATTTAGTTCGACTTTGCTTTGAAAGTAATCCACACCAAAAATTAATACTCTTAAGCTGGCTACAGACAACGCAATGTGTTTCTGAAATCTGTTTCATTTCATTACAGATTGCGTCGTCTGAATTCGTGTTTCGTGTTTCACTTCGGGTTGCAATCCAGGTTTCATTAACATCAAAAAGTTTTGATATTTTTTGGTTGCATTGAAACAGATTTCATTGTTTGTATCGCTGTTTCATCATTATATGTGTACATTGACAACAAGTAAGCTGTAAACATCAAACACTTGCTGCTAATTGAATTACTTCACGATTCATTTTTGCATCCGCTCTTCCGCGCGATGATAATGTTATAATATAAAATAAGAGAACTGAGATTGCGTTTATGTTTTCACTGTTGGTTTCAGTGTTTGTGTCAAAACATGAAACCTAAATGTGAAACGTGTTTTTAGAAACAAATTGCGTCGTCTGTAGCCAGCATTACTTTTATAGTGCTTTAAGCCTAGTACTCTGTTCGAATTTGTGAAAAATGTTGAGCAACATTTATTATTTCAAGAGGAAAATTTTACATTTAAAATGTGGTGTCTCTCTCGCGATTTGGAAGATTTTTACGATTTTATTGCTTTTAAATATACCACATTGTTTTACAAAATTTTCCACAAAAAAAATTTACAAAAAATTCCACAAGAAATAATTCCCATTTGCTTTATTTCACAGTTTTGATAAAATGTTGCCAGAAACATTTCAATGTTTTACAATAGTAAAAACAGAGTATAGTACTACTTCTGCAATATTTTTTCATGACTTTTTCATACAAATTTTTTATGTATGTAGTTTGACAGCATTCCGCATGAAAAACTGAACAGAGTACCAGGCTTTAGTTATGGTTTTACTTTATATAGAGTTACCCATCTCTGAGTAATTACTCAGGAACATAGACTTTATATAATATTCTAAAATTTGCATAAAACTAACTATCCCCGGTGCGCTTCGCTGCACCCATGCACAAAAAAATACAATAAACACTTGAAAGAAAAACAAACTTTAACTCGAAAACGCACGCACAACTGCAACGTACAAAGCTCACTGTACCCATTCAATCTGTTTTTTGCTAGATTATGCGATAATAATTTTCACTTCGGATAGGATGTACCACTACCTCTATCCTAATCCTGTTTGTATTTTGCTGGATTTTTCCCATTGGTGTGAGGGTACCTTGTGCAAGTTTTCAAGACTCTACATAGGTACACAATAATAATTTTCACTTTTTATTGGAACTACCAGGTCTACTTTCTCATTCCAGTCTGTATGGTAGACTATGCAGATTAGTCTGAGGGTTGCTTGTGCAAAGTTTTAAGACTCTACCTTTTGCAGAACTCCAGGTATTCGATAATTGATAACTTTATTTGGGAGGTACCACGTCTACTATTTCAATCTCGCTTGCGTTTCGCTAAACTATGTATATAAATAAGAGGGTTACTGGTGTAAAATTTACTTCTTTGGCTACTCAAAAATTGGACGTTAAAATAGGCGTGGCTAATTTTTCTTTACTTAAAAATTTAAGTTGGGTTATGATGAAGACAAAAAAATTGTCCAAATCAGTGCAGCCGTTCCTTGATATATTTATGTTGGTTTTTAAAATTATTGTAGCGTTCTGTAAATAGCTTTCAAAATATCCCCGATTTCAAAAATAAAAACCAGTACCTTTAAATCAGTAAAATTTCGTACTTTCATTAATTTTTTCTCTATTTTCTTTTGGAAATGAGATATTTTTACGGGAGAAAAGTATCCTATTCTAAGGTACCTCCTCACAAAATTTTATTAAAATTAATTCAGTAGTTTTAACGTAATGCAAACATAGATAGACAGTGGACAGACAGATACAAATTCTAAAAATTAATGTTTTCTGTTCCATATCGATTGTTAACTGCACCAGTAACAAAATTTTCAAAAAATATTTCATGCACAAAAAATTTCCTGTTACAGTTTTATTACTTATATATGTCTACCATATGTCCCTATCGCTTTAGAGATGTCTAACAAATGACTGATTATTTGCAAGACAAAACGTTATAATTAAAAAACTACTATTTACATTTAAGCAAATATTGTACGATTATTATCATTAGACTTTAAAAAATATATTTCATGAATGAGTTAATTGTATATCCACCCATTTTTAACGAGGTTCAAAGAATACCGAATTATTTATAAAATAACAAGTATTTAAGCCCACTGTGTTAGAAATTAGTACATGTGTTCATATTTACCGATGCGTATGATTAATATTAATAACTATAATTAAGAAAAATAATAACCAGCATACGTCATGTTGTTTTAAAAATAAAAACGAAATATCAAATAAAAACAAAAAAAAACAAAACATAAAAATAGATTTTTCTATGTTTTACAACTAAGTAATCTAGATCACAAAAATAACATGTTGGCTAATTTATAAGTAAAATGTATGATGAATTATGCTTCAATTTCATTTTCATTTCACCTAAAGGGTATAATTCGTAATGACTTTGATGTATTTTTAATTTCTTTGTCTTTGTCTTTCTCTTTTGTTTTTTCTTGATATCACATGTGTTTTTAGAAATGTCTGTGTATTGCCATCATACATTCTATATATCTATCTTTATTGTATATACATTGTATATATAAAGTATAAAATGTGTTTGTTTGTCGGTTAGCTATAGCTGCCAACACCAGTAGACCAAACCTCCTGAAATTTAGGTGGAAAAGATATGGCATATATTTTTTGATATTTCAACAGAGCATGCCCCTTCTCATACAATGCAAATATTTATCATCGTATTACTTGGGAGAATCTTAAATTTTTGTTCAAGTAACTTTCTTATTAATGTGCTTAGTTAATCAAAACACCGGCTGGATTGAAACAGTAAGGGAGGTAACTCCCATACAAAGTGAAAAAATTTATAGGTAGGGCTGTGAAGTTTTGAACAAGTAACAGGATGAATTGGAACAAAGGGTTTAATACCTCCCATACAAAGTGAAGAGTTCCTAGATAAATATAATAGGTAGAGTCTTAAAATGTTGATATTAATGTGCATGGCCTAGCAAATAGAAGGCTGGATTGGAACAAAAGCGAAAATTTTGATCGTGTACCTAGTAACTCTATTAAAGAGAACCTTGAAACCTCTATATTAACATGCAATTAATGGAATAGAACAGTAGATGTGGTAGCTTCCATACAAAGTAAAAATGTATCACTATATATTAGCTACCGCGTAATATTGTGCATAGTCTAGCAAAAATGTGGCTGGGTTGGAGGGTTGCACAGTGCTTTGTGCCATAGACAAAAATACAAAAAAAAAAAAAATACTATTTCTTGTATTGTAACGAAAGTTATACTGCTCGATAGCTAACATCATAGTTTAAAGCCATGTGAAAGAATTTTTAAGTTTTATAGCCCGTTCAGGCTGCCACGAAATTAAGTCATTTCGTGATTTCGGCCGAAATCAATTTGAAATTACGTAATTTCGCATACATTTTACCATTGCCGAAATTAACTCATTCTACTTAATTTCGTCGAAATTAACTTGAAATTACGATAGACAACGCTGGTTTTGTATAAAAAGCTACACTTTTTGCAACCATGACCATATTTACAACCTTGAAAGTGCGCTTTTGTCAGAAAAAATTTAAAAGCCAAATGAAATAATGGAAATATAAACATAATTGTACATTAATTTTGTTGTAGTGCTGTTTTTAATATTCGTGTATATTTTAAATTGTTACGAAAGTGTTGTGCGAAAGCTTTTTTCTAAAGAATTAAATTATACAAATGTAACTAAACGTGATCAGCTGTTTGCGAAATCAACTCAAATGTCAAAAAGCCCAGTATGAACACCTTAGATTTCGTTCGTAATTTCAGCTCGAAATTACTTAATTTCGTGGCAGCCTGAATGGGCTATTAGCTACTATTTACGGCACCAGAGAGCGCAAAATTCAGATTGTTGAGTGCTTTAATTATTACAAATAAAACTTAGTTTTGACTTTTTCTTAAGAAGATCGAAAATTGTTTTTTTTTCTAGTAGCTAACATTATTAGCAATAATAAGTTATTAGAAGTTTTTGCAAATATTTTGTTAAAGTAACTTCTTATTACACGTTATTTTTTCATATTATTTAAATTAAAACTGAAACAAATTTTAAGTTCGATGGAATATTAAACAAAAAATAAAAATAAGGTCTTCTGGTTTTTTCCTGATTTTACTAATCTTTTGTGTTTTCTAACAGCAGACTCAAAAAAATTTATTAAAACTTTGATGGAACTTTGAGAAAAATTAAATTTGTTTAAAGTCTATTTTTTGATTGTCGCTCGAATTTCTCTATTTTTTAAATTTTTAATGAAAAAAATAACTACAAACGTCGCAAAATACAAGTTGAATTTTACTGTTTTCCATAAAATCCACAATCGAAAAAATGCTGAAGGGAAAAAATACTGAAATTGTCTCCTTCTTTTGCTACAAGGGGGCGCTGAACTCACAAATTAAACAGCTTTTTATTTTTTCACAAAAATAATCACTAAAAATTTATTTTTTGCAACAAGAAGTAAAAATTGAGTTTGTATAATAGCTTAGTATTCACATTTTGGTGATTCTTAAAATAGACAATACGCTCTTTGTAATGCAGAAAATCTCAGTTTTCTAATTGCATTACTGTTGTCATAAGTGATCTTTAAAAAACACCTTTGATAAGAAAAGAAAAAAAGCCCGGTGTAACAAAATTTTTTGTAGTTGATCTAATATTCTTAAAGCTCACCTTTCTGGGACCAGCAATTATGAATCTGGTTTTAGATTCTGAAAATTCAAAATCCAATATGGCGGACTTTATTTTGAAAAGTTAGCAAGTCGATTTTAATACATCTGATCGCTTTTATTGCTTGAAACTTGTTATCCGGGGGTTTTTTGGATTGTAGATTACGAATCTGTTACTAGATTTTGAAAACTCATAATGGCGAATCCAATATGGCTGACTATTCTCTGTAACAAACAAAATCAATAATCTTACTGAAAAATAGTCCGCCATATTGGATCTATCATTTTCCATATTCGTAATCAGCAACCCCGAGAATACCTACGTGACTAATTTCGTGCGATTCCAATAATGTTAAAAAATAGTCCGCCATATTGGATAAGCCATTTTCAATTGCCTAATCTACGACTCCGAAAACCTCCGAGTAGAAAACTCTAACATATGAAAGCGCACAGGCGTATCACAATGAATTTGTTAACTTTAGAAAAAGCAGTCCGCCATATTGGATCGGCTATTTTTAATTTTCAAAATGTAATCTTCAAACTCAAAAGCAGCCGGATGATAAGTTTCAAACCATAAAAGTGTTCAGGTGTGTCAAAATGAACTCTTTCAACTTAAAAAAAAGTCAACCATATTGAATCCGCCATTTTGAATTTTCAAAAAGTAATACCAGACTCGTAATCATCAACCCCAAAAACAATTAGGTAAAGAGTTCCAAGCCATAAAAACCTTCAGGCGTATTAAAACCCACTTGTTCTAAACAAATCCAATAACATTACAAAATATATTCCCCCATATTGGACACGCCATTTTGAATTTTCAAAATCCAATACCAGATTCGTAATCAGCGACCCCCACAAAACCCCCTTATGACGGGTTTCGAGCTATTAAAACATTCAGGCGTTTCAAAATTGACTTGTTAATTTCAAAATCGTTTTTCTCCAAAACTCATTTTTTTATCAATAGGTCCCTTTTAACTGGATTCGACACATACGAGTATACATATGTAAATTTTAATATATAAAGTTAGTTTATAATATTTTCAATTGTTATAAGATCGAATTTACTTTAACCCTCTAGTACCCATTTTTTTTTTTTTTTTTTTTTGGCTTGATAAAAAAAACCTTTTTAGGTTTTTACTATTTCTAAATGTAATGGATTAACAAAAAAAAATTTTTTTTGGCCAGTTTAGCGCCGAGAACTTGAACCGGCTTTAGGCGGCTTTGGGAGAAGAAGCCAAAAAATGTCAATGAAAATTTTCGTTACAATAATATTTTTATAAAATAACTTAAAAAATAAGTATTTTTTAAGTTAATACAAAATAATTATTTGTGGTGAAAATCGTAGAAACAGTCCTTATCCTTAAAAAGACACAGGTGCAAGTTACACCTTCGACATACAATTTGAGTTTCCGAATTGCAACCAGTAAAAAACTCGTAAATTTTTACCAGTTTTTTTTTTCATATTAAAAGTTGATATGGCACTCCATTTCGCAATTACCATCATCCAAATCTTCTTCCATATCTTCTTCGTCAGTATTGCTTTCGAAATTCATTAAGTCCAAAATTTTGGCAATCTCTCTTTGACAACTTTTGAATTTTTCGACGTTCCACGTCTATTAACGACAATTTTTAAGCTTTCATATCTTCTGAAATGTTCAACTATTAAACTTACCTACAATATTTTTTTCCGAATTTTCCTAACACCACCTCCAGACGGGCTACCTTGGAATATCAATAAAATGCCTACTGCCATAAATCTTTTTTTTTCTACTTTTTTACACTACAGACGATGATACACTATTAATTTTTTCTTTTATCTCTGACCACTTTTAATATTTATTTCGATTTTTTTAAATTTACACTCATTGCAAAATACGTTCACTAATTTGCAGCTTCAAATGACCGAAATAGCTACCCGAAGCGGCAGCATACGTTACAAATGCAATAAAAGCAATTTTTGGACTTCCCCGGATTACACAAAATATAAAGAAAAGCCAAACTGAATTTGCAAAGCAAATAAGTGAGCAATGAATTTGGCCCGTCTACAGGCGGTCATGGGTACCAGAGGGTTAATTGAAGCTTTAATTTTCCTAAAATTTATTGAACATTACACAAAAAAAAACATATGGTCTTCTGTTTTTTTCCGCTTTTTATACTCTTATAATGTCTTCTATTGATCGGCAAAAAAACTATAAAATTCAAACCGGAAATTGTAAAAAAATCAAATAAAAAAACATGTTTTTCACTTTTTTCGTAATTATATTCAATACTATTTTTAGTCAATTATATACATATGTAAATAATTTGCTGCATATAAATACTTAAATAAAACAGAATGATTTAAAAAATTTCATTTAAATATTAAATATTATTTATTTATTTTATTTATTTATTTATTTATTTATTTCCATTTCCTGTACAACAATATTACTCTTATATTTAAAGTACAAGAATGTATTGTGCGTCTTTTTTTGACATATAATTCAAACATTTTACAAATAATAGTTAAATAAATTTATAGATAAAATCGCACAACAATTTAAATATATTATAGGCAAAACATAACTAATAAAAAAGAAAAACAAAATTATAAAGTGAGAATTGAAAAATTATTAAAAAAAAATTAAAACTATTTATAATAAATATAATCAAGTGTAATTATTAAACAAGAATTTTTTAAAACTGGTTGCGTTGCTATTAATTTGTTGGGCTGGTGGGAGAAATTTCCAAAGACGTGCCGCATAAACGAAAAATTGCCATTCAGAAACAAGATAACGATGGTTCGGGATAATGATCTTCTTACCTCTAAGAGATCTGGCAAATCTAATTTTATCATAAAGATATCGGGGGATTTGTAAATAAATAATTTTGTGAAAGTATAAAAGAACTCGAATTTTAAGTAAAGTTTCAAAAGATACACCGAATAGTTTTGAGGAAAAATTAGAAACATGATCATATCTTCGCAGCCCATAGGTATATCTCAAAATATTATTGTATAAAACAATTAACTTGTGTTACATCCATAAAGTAAGGCAGGAATGAGATAGGATTTGGCGAGCTGTTCTCTTATGTGTAAAGGTGTATAAGACTGTGTTAGCCAAAGGGACCTTTAACTTCACATATATTTTACTTACAAGTGTGTTAATATGACTACTCCAGGTAAGGTTATTATTAAAGATTACACCGAGATTCTTAGCACTATTCACGATTTCAATTTGTTCCCCATTAATTAAAATGTCAACATTGTTAATAGGACTGATCGTTCTCTTATGTATTATTATGCACTTTGACTTTAGAGCCCTTATTCATTCAATAATAAAGTTTAATTGAAGTAATTTTTATAAAAACTTCAACATAAAGTAATCTTTAAGTAAGCTTTAAGTTTTATGAATATGAGCATAAATAGTGTACTCTGAGGTGAGTACAAGTCAATGTGTTTGTGGTCTAGTAAAACTAACGAGCATAAAATTTTAATCCAAGGACTTGATGTAATATTTTAGTTGGCCAATAGGTTCATATGGTTAAGACACACCTTTCTGAAATTCAAATACAAATTAAATAAAAAAAAACATTTTAGGCTGAACGCAAAGAAAAAACATGATTATTGTATGGTCACGGCAACCACACTATGTTCTTTGTAACAATACATGTTTGCTGTAAACAAATGATAGTTATTTTAAACAAAACTTTGGTCACGATAAACAAGTTTTTGTAACAGTTAATCATTCAATGGTTATACGCACCAAAAAAGCAACATGGTTGATTTGAACCATATTAAAATTCAAACCACAACCAAATTGTTTTTAATATTTTAAAATAAAATTATATTTATAACCATTATTATTAAACATAGTATGTTAAGTATAACTAATAATAAACAAATAATGTTTGGTTTTAAAAATACATATTTTAGTTTTGGCCTTTTCTCAGTTCAGAAATATGTCTGCAATCTATCGATTCATCTAAAACCGTAAAAACATTAAATACACATTTGTTGTCAACAAATAAATTTGTTTTTTTATTATAAATGATAGTTTTAAATTAATAATATCAAACATATAAAAAGGTAAGCAGAAAATATCAAATTATGTATGTAAGTCTTAATGGAAATATTCGTGTATTTGTTTTTTGTTATTTTTAAATATATATGTATATAATATAAATATATAATGTATATAATATAAATATATAAAGTATGAACGTTGTCACATATAACCATTTACATGTTTCACACTATATTACACACTGTGTAATTTAAAGTCATGGCAAAATAACCATATAGGGACACCACAACGTCATAAAAGACCAAAAAAAAGACCCCTTTCTCCCAGTTTTGCCCAAAGTCCTCCAGGTTTTTTTTATGGGCCCTCAAAGATGTGGGGCCTCGATGTCATTTTTGCAAAAAAATGATCATTTACTCAAGCTCATATTTTGCAAACCGTTTGGAATTTTGATATACTCTCTGAGGCAAAGTTGTAGCTCTTGTCATAAAGAACAAAAATTTTTAACATATAAAATCAAAAAAAACTTCATCTTCAAGGTAAAAATCGCAAAAAACTTAAAAAAATTCTATTTTTTTACCCTTTTTCCCCTGTTCAGGTCCATAGGTAGCAAACCGTTCAAAATTAAAGGAAACAATCAACTAAAAAAATAAACCTAAGATCTCAGTAAACAACTTTCTAGAACATATGAACTTCCTAGGAATGATTCTTAATACCGTTTAGGTAGCGCTTAGGTAGCCGCTTTTTCACTTTTGCGGCTACCTAAATGGATCCACAGATCCATTTATGTTTTCAAGAGGGAATATTAAGATTGAAAATAATATAGATTTTGATATATATTTATAAATATATACTAAATGAAAGTGTCGTTAATAATGAAGAGAGCATTTCAAGCAGTGGCGATGAACTTTTTTTAAGTTAATTGCGCGTAACCGTGAGTCAAAGATAGTCATGTGCACTTCTGTACTAATAGATATTCATAAGTTTCATAAAATTCGCATAATTTTTGTTAAACTTATCGCACTTTTTCTATAAAGAAGATTTAACAGGATGAAGAGTCCTTTTTTTAAGAGCGATTATGATGGGTTTAACAAACCTATGTTTTCACATTTTTATTTCTTGAATAACAAAGCAAATATAAAAATTTGCTTTTTAGAACATAGGTGGTAGGAGTGTTCTTGCTCCGATTAGGAGGCTAAATATAACTGCCCTGCAAAGTTTCAAAAGTCGGTGTAAATTCCATCTATTTTTGCCCCATCGTTATATGAGTACAAAGCACTGTGGGTCCTATCCCTCAATCAATATGAAAAATTATTTTCGTGTACCTAGGAAACTATTGCAATTGTTTACTCTGAGAATAACAAGTTATATTTGAAGTGAAAATAGCGGTTAGGACAGGGGGAGGCGGGTATCCCCTCTCGCCAATATCTAGAGAACTGCAATACGCATACCATAAATTTAATATAAACTACTGTGAGAATAACGTGCGTTTACGATTTAAAACTTGGTCATACTAAAAATTTTATTTCATTTTTTAACTATGGGGTTAGCGATGCTCAACGGGTACTGCTAGTATACATATAATTTGAATGTGTCAAAATTCTGTTTTGTTTTTTCTTTATTTTAGCAAAGTGTATAAAAAAGAAACACATAATGAAACGCTCTCCCAAAATTCATATGTATTTTTCTTTACCAAATACCAATTACAAGAAAATATTTCAAACATTTTCTGTAGCAACAATAAGTTCAATTGAATCTAAATGATTGGCGCTTTTAAGTGTTGTTGTATTTAATGATTTTGTAATTTTTTATTAGTTTTTGTTTTTTTTTTTTTTTTAATAGACTGGCACTGTTTTCTTAATTTAATAATGAACTTATCGTACAGATGTTTTTAATCAAAACACTCACGTAATGAATAATCAGCGGAATTGAAATAAGTAGCTATATACATATTTATGGATGCAAATATCTATGTATCTATAAATATTAAGCACAAAATGTGTTTGTTTGTTTGTTTGTCGGAAAGCTACAGCTGCCTACACCAGTGAACCGATCTTTCTGCAATTTTCACAGTTTGTTACTAGATATACGTTTGGTAAAATTTGTTGGTACTTATTTTTTTAATATTCGACGTGGGCGTGGCACCTCCCATACATAGTAAACATTTATCATCGTGTAGCTTGGTAACAGTAATAGCTAACGCCTTAAAATTCTACTCTCGTTACCTCTATATATACATACATAGTTTGGAGAAAGATAGTCTGGATTAGATTAGTGGGCGTGGTACCTACCATACAAAAAGATAAAATATTATCCTGTATCTAGAGAACTGAAAGAGATAGCACCTTGGAATCTCGCTCCAGTAAACTCCATATTAACGTACATAGTCAAGGTAAACACAGGCTGAATGGGAATAGTGGGCGTGGTACCTCCCATACAAATTGAAAAATTATTCCTGGCAAACTACAATAGATAGAGCCTTCAAGCTTTGCAGGATTAACTCCTATGCTAATACGCATAGTCTACCAAAATACAGAATTAATTGGGAAAGTGGGCGTGGTAACTCTCACACAAAGTTAAAAATTATTATCCTGTATGTAGGGAACTGCAATAGGTAGCGTCTTATAATTTAGCACCAGTACCCATCATATCAACTTACATAGTTAAGCAAAACATAGACTGAATTGGAATAGTGGGTGTGTTACCTCCCATACAAAGTGAAAAATTATTATCGTTTTCCTGGCGAACTACAATAGATAGCGCATTACTTTGCATGAGTAACCCCTCTGCAAATTCGTAAAATCTACCAAAATACAGAATGAAATGCGACAGTGGACTTGGTACCTCCGATACAAAGTGAAAAACTATAATCGTTTACATAGAGTACTATAATAGGCATAGTCTTGAAAATAGGTAAAAGTAACACTCATACCCATGGGAATACTCTAGATCAGTGATCGTGGTACACCCCATACAAAGTAAAAAAAAAATATTATCGTATATCTAAATTAGATAGCACCTTGGAATTTCGCAGCAGTAACCCCCATATAAACGTACATAGCCAAGCTAAACCAGATTGGATGAGAACGGTAGACTTCGTACCTTGCATATAAACTAAAATATTTTCGATGTGAGAATAGCGTGAGTTTTCAAGTTAAAGGTTGGCCATACTTTTCTTCTAAGTGTTTATTGTATTTTTTGTGGATGGGTGTAGCGAAGCGCACCGGATATAGCTAGTACTTTTATAAACAAGAATTATAAAAAGGTAATTTGGCAGAGTTCAATCTTATAAGATTTAAAAAGCTCTATACATTCACGCAAAGAAAAAACATGGTTGAGGTAACCATAATCTAAGAGCAACATGTTATGGCTGAATTATATGGTTATATTTCAACCATATTAATGTAAAACATAGTAATAATATTGTTTTCTTTGGAACATATTATTGTCTTACATAAAAATAGCATTGTGAAATACAACCATAATTATGTTTATAATATAAACATACTATAATATAATGTGAAACATGTAAATGGTTATATGTGACAACGTTCATACGTTATATATATATATATATATATATATATATATATATATATATATATATATATATATATATATATATATATATATTTATTTATTTATTTATTTATTTATTTATAAATAACAAAAAACAACTACACAAATATTTCCATTTAGACTTACATACATAATTTGATATTTTCTGCTTACCTTTTTATATATTTGATATTATTAATTTAAAACTATCATTAATAATAAAAAAACAAAATTATTTGTTGACAACAAATGTGTATTTAATGTTTTTACGGTTTTAGATGAACCGATAGCTTACAGACATATTTCTGAACTGAGAAAAGGCCAAAACTAAAATATGTATTTTTAAAAACAAACATTATTTGTTTATTATTAGTTATACTTAACATACTATGTTTAATAATAATATTTATGGTTATAAATATAATTTTATTTATAAATATTAAAAACAATTTGGTTTTGGTATGAATTTTAATATGGTTCAAATCAACCATGTTGCTTTTTTGGTGCGTATAAGTATTGAATGATTAACTGTTAACAAAAACTTGTTTATCGTGACCAAAGTATTTTTAAAATAACTATAATTTGTTCACATCAATCATGTATTGTTACAGAGAAAATAGTTTGATTGCCGTGACCATACAATAACCATGATTTTTCTTTGCGTGTTGTTAGCGGCTATTGGTTATAGTTGTTTAACAGGGAAAATCTCCTAAAGACCACAATCTAATCGATATATGTATGTACCTTTCACTACCTCTCACTACCTTTCACTTCAACAAATTATTCAATTATAGTATTTAGAATCTTTTTTAAGAACTGAAAATGTAAATTCGTCAGTAATTTTGTGTTTTTATTTCACTCATTTAAATAAATTAATTTATTTAAAATATTACAAAAAAAAATATATTATACGAAAATTAAATTATTTATTTTCATTCGAATTTGCGGCCATATTGCTAACAAATTTGTTTATCTATTATAATTGAGCGCTTAGCGTTTATTTATTTTTTTAAATTATTTATTAATTTTATTTAGTTTTTCTTAATAAATGTGAAATTTGCAATATTTCCGCGATAGTGATTTATTATTATTATTAAAATCAACATGAAATTATTTTTGGCATCAATCCATATATAAAATCAACGCCAACGACTGCTGTCAATTACAATTACGATTTGAAAGAGTTTTAAGCAAAAGGTCAAATATTGTCTATATAAAAGATTTTGTTGTTGAAATCATAATAAAAATTATCATTTGCGTTTTTATTTTCCTATTTATTTCGTCTCATTTGTTATCTTTTATAAAAAATAGCAATGGAAAAGAAGAACAGATTTTCTATCTTACTGGGTTTGAATAGTAAGTTTGGCTTGGATTTCTGCTTGCGTTTAATGTTAATGTTAATAATAGCCCCTTTTTATGGCTAATATTTTAAATAATATTTATTTACATTTTCTTGTGTTATGCAATTCTTAGTAATCGATAAAATGCTTTTTTATATATTATTTTATTTAAACAAGACTTGCTGTTGCCCTTTAAATTGGCAGAATAAAAATAAACGGCCAACAAAGAAATTTACATAAATATCTACCAACTTAAGAATATAACTCATTTTATTTTATTTTATTTTATTTATTTTTTTATTTAGTAAGAACGCCAAAGAACATTCACATTGGCCCACTAAACTAAACAGTGAAAGCTAATTTATACATCCCCCCTCAATAACAAACATAAGAGCAAAAAAAAGTTAACAATTTCAAAGTCAAGTATTTAAACAAAAAAACATAAACATTAGGCGTTACGATAATAGTCAAGAGTTCGCCAAATTTTTAAATACACATATACATACTTGCCAAATTACTAGTTCATTTGTTTTTGCAAAATATTGGTTAAGGGTATTATGATTTTCTTAAATATTTCCAAAAATGTTCCCTTATTATTTCTGCTGTTTTTTTTATTATTTTATGTTTGTTATTATTAGAGTTATAAAATATTTGTCATAATTTATAGCTGATTTTTCTATTAAAACCGGTTCGAATAACCGGTTTTTTATAAATAAAATACACTTTCTTAAATTTTTAAATGTTAAAAATAAAAACAACAAATATATAATTAACACTTCGTTAGTTTTAAAATACTAAATGAAAAATTCATACAGAAATCACAACTCAAAAGTTAGTAAAATTTCCTTTCTTGTATAAATCAGTTCACAGATAAAATCTCTAACGACCACGAAAATTTAGTTTGCATCACAGTCTTTTTTAACAGAAAATATACCGTTACCGTGGAACTAACTCAATTTGTCTATAAAATTACAATCATGTTCTTAAAAACAGTTTTTTACCTCTTCTAAACATTTGTGAATTTTGAGTTTATGATTTAGTGTGCGATACTATATCTATGTGATTTATAAACCTTTAATTAAAAATTTAACAATCATTTTCTGAATGATCGAATTGAAAATATACAAAAATGTGTGACTTTCAAAAATGTGTGAAACGTTGCTGAGTCACATATTTAAAATATATAATAGGCATTATATTATATTCTAGCTATGCCCGCCATGTCGTGTGCATGCTGACAATATTTTGCTCGATTTTGCTTTGAAACTGTATTATATTATAAAGGTATCCACCACGGGATAAAATTATAAAATTTATAAAAAAAATTCTAAAATTCTACAAATTATTGTAAATCTCTGCAAGAGGTCTTTAAAATATTTTAATAACAACGTAATTCCACATACAAAAGAAATACAAATTTTGTTTAAGTGGCGCCATCTGTTGCGCAATTTTGTTGAAATTATTCCACTTACAAAAAAAAGGATGCGCAAACGTGTTTAACATATCCCAGTTTTAAACCAAAAATTTAAGTACCTTTAAATGGGAAATTGCGTACTTTCCCTGCTTTTTCTCCACTTTCTCTTGGAAATGAAATATTTTTTCGGAAAAAAAGTAACCTATATTTGAATCATCCTGAGGTACCTCCTCACAAAATTTTGTTAAAATCCATCCAGTAGTTTTTAAGTGATTTGAACGCAAAAGAAAAGCAGACACACAGACAGAGAGACAGACTGACAGACGGAAATGAGTTACTATATTACCATATGTATAGATATAGATATGTGCGCTAAGAAGATTGCGGCTTTTACTAAATTATGTTTCGTCTTGATACCGTCTCATGCGAAATACAGCTTATTGGCTGCTTACTAATTTACGCGCCTAAAAATCTATACATATAATAAAATAGTAACTCAAATCCATCTGTCTGTCTGCTTTTGTTTACATTCACATCACGTAAAAACTACTAGATGGATTTTAACAAAATTTTGTGAGGAGATACCTAAGTATCCTGGTCGCAATATAGGATACTGTTTTCCGCAAAAATATCATCGAAAGTGGAGAAAAAGCAGTGAAAGTACGCAGTTGAACTAACCGGATATGAATACTTTACTTTTTATAAAGTAAAAAAATACATAAACTGTCTGTCTTATCTACTAATTGGTTTTATGACCCTATAGATAATTAAAGGCCATAAGCTATCCAGTGTCATTGCAAACACATTTCCATATTTAAACAGTTTGCTATTTTGAGCAATAGGCATGATATTCGCTTGCTTTTTCTTACAGGGTCTTAAGAAAGACCTGCAATAATAATCAAAACTGTCATGATTATCAGCAATAAAATAAAAATGTGAATTGGACCGAGTTCCTATTCTAAAATTTCAGACGTTCAAAATACTTTCTTGGTACACTTGTAGTGATAGGTATTGGATCAAGTAAGAACTTGGTTCTCATTTTAACTATTCCTTGAGGTTTAAAATGTTATTTATATGTTTAAATTAGGTGACCAATTTAAAAAAAAAAAACATAACTGTAATACATTTTCTGGATCGCTACATTCTTCATGTACATTTTTCTTTGATAGTGTTTAGCTATAAACATCATCTATTTAACCAGTCAAATTAATATAGAAAATGCTATAACTAACCGAATTCAACATGATCAATTACCAGTTGGTACGATATATATCCGATTAATTATTCATTTGAATGTAATAAAATAGATGGACAAACATAAACAAAATAATATATTTCTGAGACTTGTTGTGTTATAAGCCTAGTACTCTGTTCGAATTTGTGAAAAATGTTGAGCAACATTTATTATTTTACAAGAAAAATTTGACATTTAAAATGTGGTGTCTATCTCGCGATTTGGAAGAATTTCACGATTTTATTGCTTTTAAATATACCACATTGTTTTACAAAATTTTCCACGAAAAATTTTACAAAAAATTCCACATGAAATAATGCCCATTTGCTTTATTTCACAGTTTTAATAAAATGTTGCCAGAAACATTTCAATGTTTTTCCACAGTAAAAACAGAGTACTACTTCTGCAACATTTTTTCATGACTTCTTCATACGAATTTTGTTTTTGTATGTAGTTTGACAGCATTCCGCATAAAAAAATTAACAGAATACTAGGATTAATATAAAATTAAAATATGTTTAAATCAATCATCTTAAGCCTCTGTTCGTACTCTGTTCGTATTTGTGAAAAATGTTAAGCATCATCATTTCACAAGGAAAATTTGACATTTAAAATGTGTGTTGATAAAATGTTGCCAGAAACATTTCAATGTTTTTCCACAGTAAAAACAGAGTACTACTTCTGCAACATTTTGTCATGAATTTTTTTGTATGTACTTTGCCAGCATTCCACATGAAAAACTGAACAGAGTACCAGGCTATACACTAGAGTCGTTTATTTCACTGTACACTCTGTTCGGAATTTAAAAGTACACTTCGTTTCTTATTGTTGGTATTGAAAAATCTCTTGCAACAAATTTTAATTAACTAAATATCAACCTTTTCGTAAAAAGTTTTCATATGGTAAAAGGTATTTTGAAAACGTTAAAAAAAGAGTGCGAAAATTCTTCTTAATTCGACCTTAAACAAACCTTTTATTTTTAACATACATACATACATATGTATATAGGTGCCTTCTGTAAGATATTTTAGAAAT
The DNA here is from genome assembly GCA_949628195.1 of Phasia obesa. Taxonomy (NCBI): domain Eukaryota; kingdom Metazoa; phylum Arthropoda; class Insecta; order Diptera; family Tachinidae; genus Phasia; species Phasia obesa. Next base: position 24,255,106 of record OX451215.1, on the reverse strand, counting down.
TTAAAACAACTTAAAACTAATAAGTAAGAAATTCGTTTTTACCTTAACCCACACTAAACACATTACCAATATGAATATGATTTTAAGTACATTTCAGTTTTTAGCCAACATATGAATATATGCAAAAATACATTTGCATACATATTAATGTTTGTACAAACAAACAAGAGCAAGCATAATAAATAATGAATAGAGACTATAAGAAAAATTTTTACAAACAAATTTTTACACCAGCACACGAATACACGAAATGACAAATAGCAAATTTACATTTCAAGATTATGTGTTTTGTAAACAAAAATGACCGCCACACACAATTTACAAATGAATAGAAGTACAAGCACATACATACATACATACATGCATGCATAAAAACATATGTATGTTTATATGTTTGTGCAAGTATGAATTTACATAAATATTTACACATGCAGATACTTATGCGTTTATTTGAATGGGTGGGGTGGTATTAATATAATTTTGTTTTATTATTGTTTTACCTTAAGGGATGACGGTGGCAACTGCAAGGTGTCATGACAATGAGGACACCAATATACCATTGTCAATATTAATCTGTGAACATTGGCGACGACCACCCTTAAAATCCTTCAATAGTCGTATTGATTGTCATTTATTTATTCATACATATATTTTGTGCGTTCTTGTGTATGTTTGTGTTTTTTAATATTCTTATACTGCAATAACAAATTAGAGTGTATTTAATTTTCATATAGAAATATGATAATAATATGTGTGTGTATGAAGAAATACACATGTACTAACAAGTGTACATATGTAGGTTTACTTATATAATTGTTTCTATGAAATATATAACTTGTAAATATTTTTTTTTATTATTTCAAAGTTATTATTATATGTATGTATGTGTTAATGTATGTATATTATTTGGTTTGTGTTTTTTTTTTAATTATAAATTACATATATAATATGTACATCGTACATATGTATATAATAAACCACTTCACAATTTACAGAGAAATATGTAATTCCGTTTTTAATGCGTCTTAAAAAACTCGCCGTCTATTTCGCTTCAAATATTAAGATGAGCCTAAAAGTCTGCTATGTTTTACAGATGAATTGTTTTGCTGGTATTCTTTTAGATTTGTGTAGTTGTATGTTTTTTGAATGGTGTTTGTTTAACGCAAGTTAAAAGTTGTTAAAGTGCTTCCTCGTAATTTTTTTACGCATTTCTTAAACTAAAAAAAATAACTAAAATTATTCTTGCAAAAAGAAACCGACTTCAAAACAGATAGAAGGGCACCAATTCTAAACTTAAAATGTAAGAAGATGCGCCAAAATTAGAGCAAAAAAAGTAAACACTATGTGAATGTCAATCCTCTCCCTATTATGGGGGCACTATTCAAGCCTCTGTCTATAACGGTTTCAAAGATAGGGTCGCATAGATCAAATAATATCACCTATTGGGACACCCTTTAGTTTAAAATTTTAAATTAAAGACCTGTTGTTATAGAGAACTTGACCACAAAGGTTATTTGTAAATTTCAACTAACTGTCTATAACGGTTCAAAATTTGGCCATATATATCAAATTACATGAACTATCGGGACACCCTTTACATTATAATTCCACATATTTATACTTGTTATTATACTAGAGAAAGCAGTGGACAGACTGCCTAATTTTCAAGTATTTGTGTTTAATGGTTCAAAAGATAGGGCCATATAGATCAAATTACATAATTTATGGGGACGCCCTTTAATTTCTAAATTCAAATTGTATACTTGCTATAGTTGACTTTCAGCTGTTCAGTTCAAAAGTTTGGCCTCATACATAGAATTGCATTAACTATTGGGACACCCTTTTATTTCCAAATTCAAATTTTATACTTTTTGTTATAGCGGACTTAGCAATACAGGTTCTTTGTAAATTTCAGCGGACTGTGTACAACTGTTCAAAAGTATGGCCATATACATCAAATTAAATGAACTATTGGAACACCCTTTAATTTAAAATTTTGAATATTTATACATTTTATTATAACGGTCATAGTAATCGACATTCTGTCAAATTTTCAAGGTTTTGTCCGTATAGGTCAAATTACGTCACCTATGGGGACACCCTTTAAATTTTAAATTTACTTTTTTATTAATTTCTGCTGTTGGGAGCTATAGCAATACGCAATTTTTTAAAATTTTAATTTGGTGCCCTTTACGGTTCTTAATACACGTAAAAAACATGTATGTTGTATGGGGACACCCTATAATTTTTAATATAATGAACTGTTTTTAAAACGGGACCAAAAAGCATCGATTTCTTGAAAAAAGTGAGAGTTAAAAATTTTCAGCTGACTCTCTTTAGAGGATCAATTACGATATGTACCATGATATAAAAATAGAAGTTACATAATTCCATTCCTTCTTTTTGTCGCCATATTAACGTTCTGACGTTTGCGGGAATTATTTAAATTTGTGCCACCGTAATAATACTTTGTAAAATCCCATTTTGCAATTTTTGAATTTTATAAAATTAAAAAACAAGCCTTAAGTTTATTTGTCAAAAAAAAAAAAAAACAAAGGAAAATTTTTTGGTTTTTAAAAGAAAAAAGTTATTTGTCCTTTTCCATACGGTTGTAATACACTTTTGCAGAATTCACAAATAGAAATTTTTAATTTTCCAATAGTTGACGAGAGCGTCTAAGTTCGCGTTTTCTTATTGCATCCAACTTACCAAAGGCACCCCTGGCATGTTCGTTAATATCCCTTCTTCACGAACCATCGATTTATCTTGACAAAAGTCAAACTTCATACAAAAAAAATTTTTTTTGTAGTACTGGCTTTTTTATATAAATTCTGACTATATATATATAAATATAATATATATAAATATAAATATATATACATTTTTTTTCTTTCAAAATTTATTAAATAAATATTTTATAAAAGAATCATAAAATATTTATTTTCAAAAAATATATTAATCCAAACAGATTTCTATGGGGAAAGCATATCCATATAGCTATTTACCAGATCGTCAATAGATTTTTCTAGCTTTCTGAATAAAAACCCAGATTCTTATGCCCAAAATTAAATTAAATTAACCAAATGAGAAGTTTATTGAGTCTAGAAAGCAAGAAAAACCCAAATTTCTAAACAAAAATCCATAGTAACCATTTCTAATTAAAAACTACTTCTTTTTTTTGTCATTAATAAATTAAATTCTTGCATTTTCGCAAAATATTTGTTTTGTTATTCTTAATTAATTGTTTCTTTAACCATAAATATAATTTATTGCTATTTCTTGATAACGTGTATATGAAAATAGGACAAAAGCCTACATAACAAGTGCAACTATATATGTATGTACATATTTAGAAGTTGTGTATTGCGTGTTTAAAAAATAAAGAAATATGTTTTTCATATTTAAACTAGAAAAAATATATAAAAAAGTTTAACTTCAATGTCGTTTGCAAGGTATATTTATCTTACTAGGTAGTGTCGTCCGCCCAGCTGATTTAGTAGTTCGACATGTCAAAAATTGTATGTGTTCAGAAATTTTATAGTGTAGAAGTGAGAAAGCAATAATACACATACACGCCTTCTCAATTTTCCTATATGTTTTTTGACATTTCGAACTACAAAGCAACAATAAAATGCCATGTTGTTCTTAAATTGTTGTATTTGTTGTTGGGACGCCACTACCTAGTAAAATAAATATACCTTGGTCGTTTGCAAAGAAGAAATTTATAATACGCATTTGGGTTGCTTATCGAACTGAGGAGTTTAAAGTAGAGTTTTATAAAAAAAAGATATTATGCAATTGAATATAGTTATTTTTGTATTTGGTTTCAAAGAATCAGCACTACTGCAATAACAAAATTAATAGCGATGATATCTTATCTTATAATATATTATTTTTCTTGACACACTCAATTCAATTTTCAACTCAAAAGAATCCTAATAAAAAATTTAAATAATGCCTAGAACTCTCTTCGAATTAGTGAAAAATGTTTAGCAACATTTTCATTTAAAATGTAGTGTCTATCTCGGGATTTGGAAGAATTTTACGATTTTAATGCTTTTAAATATACCACACTGTTTTATAAAATTTTCCAAAAAAAAATTACAAAAAATTCTACATGAAAAAATACCCATTTGCTTTATTTCACAGCTTTGGTTAAATGTAGCCAGAAACATTTCAATGTTTTTCCACAGTAAAAACAGAGTACTACTTCTTCAACATTTTTTCATGACCTTTTTATACAAATTTTTATATGTATGTATTTTGACAGCATTCCGCATGAAAAAATTAACAGAATACTAGGATTAATATAAAATTAAAATATGTTTAAATCAATCTATATTTACGGGTATCATCTTAAGCCTCTGTTCGTACTCTGTTCGAATTTGTGAAAAATGTTAGCAACATTTATTATTTCACAAGAAAAATTTGACATTTAAAATGTGGTGTCTATCTCGCGATTTGGAAGAATTTCACGATTTTATTTATTTTAAATATACCACATTGTTTTACAAAATTTTCCACGAAAAATTTTACAAAAAATTCCACATGAAATAATGCCCATTTGCTTTATTTAGCAGTTTTGATAAAATGTTGCCAGAACAATTTAAATGTTTTCCACAGTAAAAACATACATAGTACTACTTCTGCAACATTTTGTCATGACTTCTTCATTCAATTTTTTTTTTTGTATGTAGTTTGAAAGCATTCCACATGAAAAACTGAACAGAGTACCAGGCTATAGTTGAAAAGAATCAGAAGTGAAAAAAAATCAATAGGCAATTATTTGGTCAAAACAATTATTTACTCACATGTCCATATGAGCCGTTTATTTAGAAAGTGGCATTGGTCACTTTTTAAAAAATACCAGGGTAATGATAACATTGATTACAATTAAACGGTATATCTTCATTTAAAAAAAAAACTAGAGTGGCCTACACTCAACTTTACCATACCAAATGGAAACAGTTATTTTTATGGATATATTACATATAAAGAATAAAAGTTCAAAGTATATTCGAATCGAAAAATTAATTATTTTTGGTTTGGGGTGTTAGGTAAACTACCCCTTGCCCTTCCAGGTTATGGCCAAAATTTATACAGCTCTTCATCTCCACATACCAAAGGCACATACTAAATTTCATTTTGATATGTCAAACGGTATGACATATATATGACACCCACCCACCCACAGACATCATTGCGAAAATAGTCAAGATGGATTCAGGAGACCTCTAATCATGATTACTATACTTTACCTTATACTACGTATGGTAAAGTAAAAATGAAATGATAGTTATACTAATCAAAGATTTTTATTTTGAGATTGACAAACCCTAAAAAACCCTAAAAACAAAGTGACTTATACCATTTTCAAAATAAACGGCTCACATGTGAGAAACAAAAAATGTAAAAAATTATAGCGCGTGCTTTTAAAAGGGGGATAACGAACTTTAAATTGGTAGCACTAGTTTCTGTGACAGCTGATTTGACAGTTCTGCTTAGTTCAATAAACAGAATTGCCGCATTTAAAGCAATGATAATCCTAAAACAATTGTCGAATTACCGCTGCAGTCGAAGGTGAGCGGTATAGAGATATGCTTACTAACTTTTAATTGCCTCAGTTGGAAGGCATTGGTATTGCCGACATGAGGTTTCAGCTGGATAGTGCTGCAGATGTAACACAGAGCTCGATACAATAAATTTACTTAGAGAAACTATTGGCGTACGAATAATTATAGAAAATGGAAGCTTGCCATTAAATTATTTTCTCTGGGGATATGTAAAGTACCAGATCTATGCAGATAAACCAGAAATGATCATGTACTTGGAAGATAATATGCGACGTGTTAATGCCGTATACAGTTTAATTTACTGCAATTTAGATATGTTAAGGACTTTAAATTATTTAAGCATGAATGTCATGAAATTATCTGATTAATAAAGAAAATTGGATTGATAATAAAAACTTTGTTCTCTATTTTATTTCAATTTAAATTACCCCGCCTCTATAAAAAACACCTTTTATTATACCACACCTAGCGTTTACCATTGACAGTACTGTCATGACAATAAAAGAATACATATTAGTTATCAAAAATTCTGACATCTGTCTCCATAGTATAGGCATCCAGACAATAATTAAGGCAATTCATTTAAATTTTTTGATTTTTCCTTTTTAGGGTTCCGCACCCAAATGGTAAAAACGCAACCCTATTGTTTTCACTACAATGTCTGACCGTCTGTCAGCGCCTTTTATCTCTGGAACCGTAATTTTCACAGATGTATAACTGTTGCCGCTATAGCAACAAATACTAAAACTTATAGGGTGTTCCGATAGAGACGTGTTATTCATTTATATGTGTTTATTTCTTGAGCTATAGGAGGCATACACTTACAATTTACAAACAGTAATGAAAACTTTGTTCGCTATATAAATAAGTATCAAAAAATAAACCTGAAAATTAAAGGGTGTTCCGATAGTGACGTGATTTGCATGTACGAGTATATGGAGTAAGTTTTGAACCATAATAGGTAGACTCTTGAAACTTTCACAGAAGGTGAATAACTGTGGACGCTATAGCAATAAATACTAAAACTTGTAGGGTATTCCAAAAGTGATGTGTTATTTACGTTTATGTCTTTATTTCTTAAGCTGTAGGAGGCAGCCACATAAAATTTCCAGACAGTAAATAAAACTATGTTCGCTTTATAAATAAGTATACAATACTAAGCCTAAAAATTAAAGGGTGTTCCGATAGTGACGTGAATTATATGTACATATATGGCTTAAGTTATGAACGTTAATAGGTAGACTCTTGAAATTTTTACAGAAGGTGTATAACTATGGTCACTATGATAAAAAGTAAAAATTAAAGGGTGTTCCCACAGTAACGTTATTTTAATGAATATGGCCTAATTTTTTAACCATAATAGGTAAACTAATGATATTTTCACAGGTAGTATATTACTATGATATTTTTATAGAAAGTGTATTACCATGGTCTCTATGACAACAATTAATATCACTTTAATTTTTTAAACGTGAATTTATACAGAGTGTGAAAATGTACAAGTATAGCAGTAGCATATATAACCTTATATTTGAACAATTTTAGGCTGATACTTAAAATTTACACAGATTATATTTTACAATATCTATTGTAACGAAAATAATTTTTTTAATAATAAAAGGGTGTGCGCTGTTTGTCGCAAATTTGAGTAATTTGGCCTTCTCTTTTGAGCAGACACTTGATATTTACACGTATAGGGTGCCACATAAGACATGAAAAAATTAACAACTTGAATTTTTAAAGTTGTAGTGAACATACGACGGTACCCTGCGTGTGTGAGGCTAACTCGCACTTGATTTATATATATATATATATATATATATATATATATATATATATATATATATTTGTGTACAGAAAATAATTACATATATATATATATATATATATATATATATATATATGTAATTATTTTCTGTACACAAAAATTTGAGTTATTGTCGGCATACGTTAAATCACTGTTTAAGTTTTTGATTTTTCCCTTTAGAATTTTTTTTCTCTACACAAAAATTTTATTATTGTCCTATTTACTGTCCTCAATATTTTCAGGAAATAGTTGAGACAATTGAGAAAGTGAAAAAGTGTGTAGGTATTGCTATTGTAATGACAGCATTGTCTAAACTCATGACAGCATTGTCTAAACTCTTGTAAACTCAGTGTTATATTTTAAAATAAAAATAGGTTATATGTAAATTTGTATGTCCTTTACTCGTTTTAATTCAATAGTTGTTTCAATGGCTAAGATATTTTTAAAAAGTAAAAAAATGTATAGATCACCTATAAAAACTCTATTAATATTTTTTAAAAAAAATTTAACGGTTACATTTTCACATTAATTATAACTAATTATTATTTTTTTTTTTGAAACTCAACTTACCTAATACAGGCTAAACCAACGTGCCACTCCACTGTTGCCAACATTCACAAAAAAAACTTGCACATGAGTTATTTATCGAAGTTAATTAATGTTTTTATTTCACTATTTGTTTTTGGTAATAAATTACAGCAAATATTCCATTATTTACAGACTTTTCAAAGAAAATGTCGACTTAATAGCCACGATGGTATTGTAATTGCATACAATTAATTAAATCAATATATTTTTTTTAACTTTTGTTTAACAAAGCTATGATAATTAAGTACCACACACGTTTAAATACAAAATATTAATTATAACACGTTAAGTAAGCCTAAGCCACAAGGACTTAATTTATTGTTTGTTTAAATATTAATTTAAATTAATTAATTATGTTCATTGATTGATGTATTATTAATTTATTAATTACATATGTATATATTTTTCAAACATATATTTTTTATTATAAATACATTTATTTTTTTTTCGAAAAAATGGCACTTTAAATAGGTTAACAAAATTATTATTTGTTTAATTTAATTTTTGTTCAAGCGTTGTTTAGTACTGCTGAAACAAAAAAAAATTTTTTTAAATATTAATAAAAATTAATCATTTTTTTAGCTTTAAGATTTGTATTGTACTTTCTTTCTTCTTTTACATTTTATTTTTATTAACACTTTCTTATTTTTGACATCAAAATGAACTCAGGCAAAAATAGCAACAACAAAAAACAGAAAAAAAAACTCTTAACTTTCTAAAGTTTTTAACGAATAGTACTCATACGCACGCTTAAACACAAAACTTAAAAAATATGAAATATTTAAAATTAATATTAATTATTAGTAGAATTTATTAATGTTAATTTTTTTATTTAGCTTCTTTCATTATACAATTTATTTTCTATAAACACAATTAATATTACACATCCGCACCGTTGAACGTTTAATCTTTAAATGATTTGCAGCCTGCTTGCCTGTCTTTTAAATCTACGAAAATGTTTTTCTCTATTAATCAGTGAGAGCTTGTAAGAGCAATGGAGAAGCGAAAGAGTATGAAAACAAACAAAGCAAAACAGAAACACACTGCCCTACTTTCTGTTTTGTCTTTAACATGAAGCATATAAACGTTCGTTGTTTGTAAACACACTTACTCGTTAGCAAAACACATACACATACACACAGTTACAAATATACTTCCCCAATCACAACACATAGACAATGTGTCTATATGATCAAGATTTTCTTTTGGGTATTAACGAGTACGAACAAACCCTTTTTTAACTTTCTTCTTCGTTTGTCTCCTCGCGTGTAATCAGTACATAATGGAATTTTTGTTGTTGGATTATTATTTATCCTTTCTGTTTTTCGATGAAAATGAAGTCTTTTCATCAAACGTGCACGCTTGGTTACAATAAATTTGTTGTGATTGATTATTAAAATTGAATTAAGTTACAAAATGGAATAAAAAGAGAAAAAAGAGAAGGAAAAAAATTCGTTTCGAAATTAAAGAATGCGGCTTGTTATAATTTTATTATAGATTTATTATTACTATTTTTATAATCATTATTATTTTATCATTATTATTATTATTATTATTATTATTATTATTATTATTATTATTATTATTATTATTATTATTATTATTATTATTATTATTATTATTATTATCTTATTATAATAAGTATTATCTTATTATTATTTTTATTATTACTATTATTACTTTATTGCTGATTATAATCATTATTATTTTATTTTAAATATTATTATTAGATATTATTATCAATATTATTATAGTTATTATAATATTTATTATTATTGTTACTATTATTCTATTCATTATTATTTTATTATAATTATTTGCTATTATTATTATTATTATTATTATTATTATTATTATTATTATTATTATTATTGTTATTATTATTACTATTATTCTATTCATTATCATCTTATTATAATAATTATTATCTTTTTATTATTTTTATTATTACTATTATTGCTGATTATAATCATTATTATTTTATTTTAAATATTATTATTGTTATCAATATTATTACAGTTATTATTCTAATTATTATTATTGTTACTATTATTCTAATCATTATTATTTTATTATAATTATTTATATTATTATTATTATTATTATTATTATTATTATTATTATTATTGTTATTATTACTATGATTATAATGATTATTTTATTATAAATGTTGTTATTATTTTCATTATTATTTCCAAAGATCTGGAAGAGGCAACAATTTGTACTCATAAGCAAGGGTAAAGGAGATCCAAACTCGCCATCTGCTAATAGACCACTTTATATTCTCGACAATAAAATAATAAAACACCGACTGAGCGAAGCTATCATAACTAGAGGAGCGCAATTAAAGAGGCAACATGGTCTCGAACATAGAAGTCCACCATAGAGGCCATGAACGATATAATCCGCGGATTTGACTAAACACAAACACGGCCTCACTCCACCAGATCATTGGTTCTCTTGACTACACTGGACGTTAAGTACGATTTTAGCAGTGTTTGATGGCCAAATGTTCTGCAAACCTTAGAAGAACGCTTTCATATTTCTGCTTACTTGGTGAAGGTTATACGAAACTATCTTAGGGAAATAGAACTTGTTTGCAATACAATAGATGGTCAGAAAAAGATTCAAGCAATAAAACCGAAGTACTCATTCCCACCAGACATCACATAACTCTGGAGGTGGATATACAAATGAAAGGATTTACAACGAGAACAAAGATATTCCTCAACTATTTGGGAATAAAGCGTGACTTAAAGCTGAAGTACCTGATTCAGATAAACTATGCTATAAACAAGGTATCGAAGATGACAGGACAGCTGGACCGATTGATGGCTAGCATATGTGAACTGCTACCAACGAAGCATAAACTAGCGACGAATGTGACCAACAGTGTTCTTCTCTATGGAAGCGAGATATGTGGCGAAAAAATTAATCGAAGACTTCGTAAACCAAAATGAACTTCCTTCGAGAGCGGCGTTTATGATTATCATTATTAAAAAGATGTTGCGGAAATAAAACATTCGTTTAGATTTTAATTACAGAGCCGTCTAGCGGATTCAGAAGAAAAGAAAAATTCATTGAAAACGTCTGAAACCAAGAATAACCTCTAACAACACAGTAAATTGTGATTCTAATACATAAATTGCCCATTTTCTCCCTTCTGGTTTCGAGTTTTAAAAACAAACATAGGCTATTGCATCTTAATATGTTATTAAGAGTTTTGGATTTCCAGCGCATTAACTTTCAGTTTAATTCTGCTTCCGTTGTTTAGTTGTCTTTTGCTAGACTTCTGTCGGATTTTGACAGATATTGAAAGCAAAAACTACCTTTGCTTTAACGAGAATTTCCTGGGTGTATTAATTATTATTTTTTATACTGTTGTCATACCTTTCGGTGAAGACCGTCGTCACTGGCTGTTGTTTAAAATAGCACTCTTTTAAACGCGGCTTGGGAATGATGTCCTTACATCGAAAGCCCTCGCCAAACGTACCAAAGCAACAACCAGTGACAACGGTCTTCACCGAAAGGTATGACAACAGTATTTTATTTTCTAGCCGAACAAATCCAATCAGTTTAATTCATTTTTATGGTTAAAAAGTGATTCGCTGGATGCTTGTAAGCCATTCAGGGTTCAACGACACTCCGCCAGTCGTCCTTTACGAAATTGGGTTTTGCCCAATGCAAATTTTAAGGGTATACCGCCTAAGATTAAACATCAGAGTTTCGTTAGCTGAAAGTAGGAGATAGTGGGTGCGGTTGTTATTTTTAACGGCTTGACTATATTCACAAATCGACAAATCAATTACATTCCCAAAGTCATGCTTAAGTTTTGGGGAACCCTTTATTTATAATATTATATTTTTTTCTATAGATAATATACTTATTAACAAATCTTCACACACATAATTTACAGCCTTAAGACTATACTGGCATGAAAGCTAAAATATCAAGTTGTTTTGTAATAATAAAAAGAGAACTATGCAGACCCAATTTTTCCGGCTGGAAAATACAAAACAAGTTTTATGTCAAACATTTTTTTACAACCACAATTGCGCCCTGCGACAAACGGTTTTCGTTTTATTATTCTTTTTATTCGTTTTATTAACCATCAATTGACCTAAAAAAATCTAAAGAACACTTTGCATTAAGAAAATACGAACAAAATAAAACCATTTAATATAAACATTTTCTTTTAACGTTGCTTTTAAATATGTGCTTAAATATTAAATAGATTTTGCGTTTCCTTTTTTCTAGAAAATTCGAAATAAAAAGTAAAAATATACAAATTAACACTAAAAAACATTTTTGGTCAAGTACCAAATATTTTATTTCCTTTTTATATTTTTTGTTAATTCTTTTTTGGTCTTTGTAGGGTTCAATGAAATAATACGAAGATGAGGAGTCGTTTGTATCTGTTTAAACGACTTTGCTGTTTGTTCACCTACATTTTTACTCGTTTAAAAAGAAAGTGCTTTTGTTTGCATGTTTGTGTATGTATGTGCACGGTATCTATAAGGAAAGCTCATCGTTTTGGCCTTTTTTCATTCAGTTTATACATACATCTATGTACATATCTACAACTACCTAATAGGTTATAAGTATAGAAACCTAAGACCCGATTAAAATTTTCTTTCAATTACTTCATTTTTATATAATTTTTTCAAAATTTATGAAAAACATTAACTATCGTTTTGAGGGCATCACAAAATAATAACTTATTAAATTCCTTTATACACGTAATCTATATGTATATACACATGTATGTATATTTATCTATGTATATATATATTTTAATTGAAAAAAATTTTTGATGTTAATTTTGTAAGTTTTTTTTTTTTTTAATTTAACTTTTTACATTAAAAATGTTTAAAATTCTATAATAATTTACTTTAAAATTTCTCAAAATCTGATTTAAATTCCTTTTTTCTTTCTAGAATTAAAATTTTTTACACAATATTTTGTATGTATATGTATTCTAGTTTTACACCAAACGACACTTCAACGCGCGACCGTTAAATTTTTTTCACGAACCTTTCACGACAGCAGTTAAAACAATTCTGACACAGTTTATACATGTCACATACTTTAGGGGTTTATTTTGGTTCGTTGGCTGCTGATTGCAGGCTCTCATTACAGGTTCGTTTATTCGTTCGTTCGTTTATTTGTTCGTTGTGTTTACCTTTATGTCAAGAAAAGTTTTATGTTTCCGTTGGAATTTTTCGAATCAAATTTTTATTGTTTGTTGTATTATGTCCGTAGGTAAGTTATAAATACAATTTATTTTTTTTTCTCTCTCTTCAATAAATTCAGATATAAAAGGTGCGAAAATGTGGAATTGAAAAAAAACTTGGAAATGAAAAATTTTAGAAATGAAAAATCTTCTATATAAAGAGTGTTTTTTATAGAGGTATAGAACTTTAAGTTGCAATAAAACAACGATGGATTATTCGATTGACATGAATTTTAGTTATTCGAAAGATACTCTTTTGGCATTACATTTTAAATCAGATTTCTGGAATAACACGGCGAATGTTGTCTTCCAAATGGTCAAGCGTTTGTGGCTTATCCGCATAGATCAATGACTTTACATAGCCCCACAGAAAGCAGTCTATCGGTGTTAAACCACAAGATCTTGGAGGCTAATTCACAGGTCCAAAACGTGAAATTAGGCGGTCACCAAACGTGTCTTTTAATAAATCTATTGTGGCACGAGCTGTGTGACATGTTGCGCCGTTTTGTTGAATCCACATCTCCTGGACATCATGGTTATTCAATTCAATAATGAAAAAGTTAGTAATCATGGCTCTATACCGATCACCATTGACTGTAACGTTCTGGCCACCATCGTTTTTGAAAGAGTACGGACCAATGATTCCACCAGCCCATAAAGCGCACCAAACAGTCAATTTTTCTGGATATAACGGTGTTTCGACATACACTTGAGCATTACCTTCACTCCAAATGCAGCAGTTTTGTTTGTTGACGTAGCCATTTAACCAGAAGTGCGCTTCATCGCTAAACAAAATTCGCTTATGAAAATCGGGAACAACGGTAATCTCGTTCCGAAATAAAATTGCTCTATTTGCAAGCGTTGTTCAGGCGTGTGTCTATTCATGATGAATTGCCAAACCAAACTGAGAATAAGTCACTTGACAGCTGTTGAATCGGTCGCCATCTTGAAAAGTAATGCCAACTTAAAGTTCTTTACCTCTATAAAAAAAACACCCTTTACATACATATTTATGTAAACTCGCGATCCCCGGTGGCCAAGTTTAATTCGAAAGTTATTCTCAGAATAGCCTATGTCAACTTTAGATATTGTAATTATTGAAATTCTACAGATATAGGATAATTACTCTGTTGGGGGTCCCCCTCCTAACCACCAGAATTTAACATACTGTTTTCTAGCTAAATTTCAACATTCTACCCATTATAGTTCCCTACCTTCACGGCTAAAATTTATATTATTATATGCTAAATCATGAAATGAAGTGATAATTATTTAGAGAGTTATGTATTATGGATTTGTTTCTCTTGTTACTGCAACGAGCATAGGGCCGCAAAATTTAAATTCCTACCTATTACGATATTATATCTCACAAGTAACACAAGTATGTGAAGTACCTCGCCCACTTGAAATTTAAAAAAATATATATCCAATTTAAGCTAAATTGGATATATATATTTAAAATTTCAGCATTCCGATTGTTGAAATTGTGTACGAGTATTGAGCAAACTCGAGAACTGGGTAGATTGGAACAATGGGCGTGGTGACAAATGTTTATAATGTACCTACACAAATTTTAGCATTTACAACTGTAATTTAGAATTAATTACCACTTTCCATGCTGGTACACCGCAGTCTAGTGTAGTTAGAGTTTCTTTCTTTGGACGATCAGAGAAAGAACAAATGGTGCCATTTATATTGGTCCGTCAACAACGGCACTTAGTAAACCACTTTTTAACCATTGAAATTTTTTTAGGTTGCATAGCACCTATAGTATATCTTTCTTTGGCTTTGGTGATGGTTTTTTACGTAAAAAATAATGCTTAATCTGCACGCGAAATTCTTTTTTTAATTTAAGTTAAAACTAACGAGGTGTATGCCGCGTTCTTCAATGACTGTAAAAAATATAGACGCAGCCATATTCTGTAATTCTCCTAGCTAAAGCTTTAATTTTAAAATGCTTAAAAAATTTAACAATAGAAAATGTTATAGTTAAGGTCTTTAAAGGCCGTCAGTTTATAGGCACAAGGGAATGGCTTGAAGTTACTTCGACTTGTTCCACCTCGAGGAGACACGGTAATAGGTTACTAGTTAGATCTTGTCTCTGCTAGAAGGCTAGCCAAGTCAGGTCAATCGTGTCTAGATATCTGTATTTTTTTCGACATACTTGCGCATATAAAGCTTTGTCATGGAAACTTCTTCAATAGCTATCTAGATTAATCTCTAAAGGCTCTCCAAAAAGTTGCTTTGATATAATTTTAGTTTCTTAAGCTGAATCACTGCATAAGTGATATGTCATGGAAACATCTTAAGTTCCAGCTTTGACTAATATCAGGGACGTACATATGTTAAAAGTGGATGTCATTATGCTAGCAATTAGAAGAGATAAAATAGATGGTGATAAGGTAGATTGTCGTCGTTACCAGTCACCAGTCTGAAATTGCTACAGTCGAGAGTAAAGGCACGAAACTCAACGAAAGGTAGTCGTAAATTACCAAACGTCTGCCTGAAATTAATGGTGACGAAATGGACCGATATCCTCCTACATTAATAATTGGTCTTTCAATGGAGATCGAAAAGGGACCCATAGAGTTAGTGGTCTGCTTCGATATCCTCCTACATAATCATTGCACGGTACTAAAAAGTTTTGTATTAATAAGTTGGGCAGCTGTGGAGATTAATATTATCTAACTTTGTAGAAATCATTATATACATAAAATTCCCCTTTTCCCCTTTACTTACCACTGAGTCCAAGTTTGGAAAACAGGGTCCTTACCGCGTAATTATACTTGTATCGATAAACCTTTCGAATAGAATTTACGAATCGAAAGGCATTTGGTACTGTGTAAAACGTTCGTATAATACAAAGATATGTATTTCATAAAAATGGATCAAATTGTAAAAAAAAAACTTGGCAGCACTTTACTAAAATATCAAATTTAACGCACAAAATGGGGGAAAACATAATTTTTTTGGCAGCAGTCTTAAACATTAAACGTTATTTTTAATTATTCATTTTTTAAAGAGAAGTTAAAAACAATATTTCAATAGATTCTGTTTATTTATGGATGGATAACAGTGATGAAGATGACATCGAAGAGAGAGTTGAAGAACTTGGAGAGTCCACCACCTGTTCCTGAAATACTTAAGGCCGGGGCACATAGAATCCGTCATACGTTATACTTTAAAACTCTCAATTGAAATCAAAGTAACAACGGAAGAGGTAGACACAATGAGTACTTTGTTGACGGATATTAAATCAGAAAATAAAACACGAGAAAAGCTTTTTTCTACATTTTACTCTATTAAATTAAATTAAATTATTTTGTTTTATTTTTGCTTCCATTCAAGACAAAAATTTGTTTTTGAGAAAGAGAAACAAAGAGAAACCAATTATAGCTCTTAAAGTACGTCAAAAGTTGAATGTTGCCCAACTTTCGTACTTTGCGTTGACGGAGACGTACTGATTGCGACAACACTTATTGGAAAAGCTGTATTTCAACTTTCTTGTGCGTTGAAAAAGTCGACGTATAACGTATGACGGATTCTATGTGTCCCGGTCTTTAGTTGGTTGCGATGGCATTTATTCTTTATATTTTATAACCATTAACATTGCGTGTTGGTGTAGATGCAGCATTTAAATCTTAAGACAGTTTTTCCCGCAACTGCTTAGATTTAGAATCTGGAACTTTGAGGATTCCTTTTGCTAAAATTATAAATGCAACCATAATTTGAAACTGCGCTTGTTTAGTTTGATTTCTATTTAAAACACTACTTAAAAAAAAAACAAAATATAAGTTTCTGTTGGTTGTTATTTTAAAAATAATAATATTATAGTACTTTTATTAAATTAACAATCATAATTACATTAATACTTACGTACATTTTATATTTTTATTTTTTCGAAAACTAAAATGCTTTCGAATAATATTCAACGTTTTTAACATTTTTGACGTTGCATTAACGAAAGGGAAATTTTTCTTTCGAAAGGAAAAAAAGATCTCTAATAAATTTACGATAGTCGTATTACACAGTACAAAATGTTCGATTACGTTACATTTTTCATTCCAATTACACAGTAACCCCCCAAACATATCCAATTGCACATTCTAGATAAGCATCTACATATGTATAAGTATACAAATAATACTTAATTTAAATCAGTTCAGTCATACAAAAATAACCGTTTCCATCTTTTCTTCTCTCTAGGTCCAAAACATTGAAAGTTGACCTAATTGGAGTAGAATACTGATTGCAACACTCCCGTATAGTCCTATCAGTGTATATATGTACATACAAACATTGCCATGGGTGTGACCTCTAAGAAGACCATAATTTATCTTGGTATTGACCGAATTCAGCCCTGCTTGCATGAACCACTGTTTTTATGTACAGTGCTGTCTGGGTAGAGTGAACCCCCGATAATATGAATACCTCGTTAGAGTGAACACCAGAATGTTTACATTGACTACTCTGTAGAGTGAACACTCATGAACCTCTATAGATTGAACATACTTTATAGTGAGTTTTTAGATTTAGCAAAGGAGAAAAACAATGAAAAATAGTTTAAAAATTAAAGAGAACATAAAATAACGGTAAAGTTACGATTCTTTTAGAGCAGGTTCACAAGTTACTCTCCCAAATAAGCATTCTATGAAGTGTTAATTTATTTAAGTCTGCGAGCATGTTCCATTAAGGTCGTGTCTCAAAGTTAATTTCTGAATAATTGGTGTTATAATTGTTACATAAAAATGGATTCGAAAAAAAGAAAGCATTTATCCTTAAAACAATAAAGCGACATTATAAAAGAAATTGTTACTTCTTTGGCAAAGCGTTATGGCGTTGCAAAATCCACAATTTCTTGCTCATTTGAAATATCAGGTGATGAAGACAATGGCGAAACACCAGCAAACACAAATCCGATATCAGCTGCTAAAGCCATTAAGGTTTTTGATAAAGGTATCGAATGGGCTGAGGCTAATACTACAAATTTACCGAATATACAAGCTCTACATTGCCTTCGCGACCAAGCAGTGCAAATATCGGTAAACAAACCAAAGAAACAACCAAGGCGAATTGAATACTAGGTAATCGCAATGATACAACAAAAACAACCACAGGCAATTTTGTTTGTGTAAAAACACCCACAGTTGTCAAAAACCCAAAGAAAAATTAAAAAGAAATTAAAAAAGAAGAAAATTTTTTATACAAAACACAAAAGTTTTTTAGTTTTTGCAAAACATATTATTGTATTTAAAGTAAAAAGTGAAAAAAACGTGAAAAATAAATATAAAAGAAAAAAATCTAAGAGTGAAATTAATTTTTATTTTAAAATATTATTTAATAAAATGTTTCAAAGAAAATGTAAACAAATTTGACATAAGTGGGTAAAAAACAAATAAAAGAAGATGTTCACCTGGGCAATCAGTTTTACCTAGTATTCAATTCGCCTTGAGTGTAACCAGCTGTGAAACTTATAGCACAGTAACGTCAAATTGATATTTTTAAAAATTATTGTCATTATTGTTGACAAATTTTATTATTTTTCCTAAACCCGTTTTTACTAAAGCAAAAGAATTATTGTATCGAGAAAACAATATAGTTTTTTTGGTCGTTTGCAATGGCTATTGTATTGGGAGGAGGTATGAGTGGTCTTTCGGCTGGCTATTACCTTTTAAAAAAGTTTGGGCACCCAACAGCTATTTTTGAAGCTTCCAATCGGCTTGGTGGTTGGATACGTACAGAAAGGCATAATGATAAAGGTTTTATATTTGAGTTTGGACCAAGAACTATTAGGCCTAAAGGTCCAGCAGGCGCTAATACTTTACAAATGATAGAAGACTTGGAAATTCCTATTGAGGGCATAGAATCTTCACACGCTGCAGCAAAGAATCGAATGATTTACGCTAAAGACAAACTATGCATGTTGCCTAATAGTATACTTGGTGCATTAAAGATTATGCCACCATTTAGTAAACCCTTACTAATGGCAATATGGAATGATTTAAAGGCTGAACCTAAAAAAATTAAGTATGGCGATGAGTCCATTTATGATTTCGTCCAAAGAAGATTTGGCTCTGAAATTGCAGATTATGCTATAAGTCCTATGATATGTGGTATATGTGCTGGGGATGCTAAAGAAATAAGTGTACGTTTTCTAATGAATGAGCTTTTTGAAACAGAACAAAAATATGGTGGGGTAGTGAAAGGCATGCTTATCAAAACTATGAATAAAAGGCATGTGAAATCAGATGGATTATTTGTCGATAAAGAACCGAACTTATATGTTAAAGCTAAAAAGAAGAAATGGAGTATGTACACAGTAAAGAATGGTTTGGAGACATTACCGCATCGTGTAAGTGATTATTTAAAGGATCACGATGTAGAAATTAATTTAAGTTCTGAATGCACAGGTATTAAATTTTCTAAGAATAGTGTATATTTAAATATTAAAAATGAACAGTTAGAAACTGGACATGTTATAAGTTCACTACCAAGCTACAAACTAGCGGCATGCCTAAAAGACCAGCATCCCGGTTTGGCCGGCCAGCTATGGGCAATACCCTATGTCGATGTAGCTGTAGTCAATATACAATATAACACCAAATATTTACTTAAGCAGCAAGCATTTGGGTTTTTAGTACCGCCTATAGAAAGAAAACCTATTTTAGGCGTAATATTTGATAGTTGCTGTTTTGATATGGAGGAAAATACTGTACTAACGGTCATGATGGGTGGCAAATGGTTTAATGAATATTTTGGCCCATATCCTACTAAGAAAGATCTTCTGGACATAGCACTTACTGAAGTGCAACGTATACTAGGCATACATCAGGAGCCCAAAACAACAAGAGTAAATATTTTGAGAAAATGTATACCGCAATATAATGTTGGCCATAAGCAGAGAGTGGACGACATAAGAAGTTATATAGAACATTATAATTTGCCTTTATCTTTGTGCGGTTCAGCATACGACGGTGTAGGTATAAATGATGTAATCCTCTCAGCCAGAATGTGTGTAAGGCAAATAAATTCAATTTAATAAAATAAAATTTATTTAATATGTATGTATGTACACGAATCAATATTTTACAATCAAAAATATCCAGTTAACTTTCTGTGCATAAAAATTCTAAACTCATTTACCAAAACCTCCTCTACAATTTGGACTCGGTTCTATTATATACGAAGGCTGCCATTGTTTTGGTGTTTTGGTTTCTATAGATAAAGCGTGGGGAAACAGTTCTCCCAATTTTTCCTTAACCACTGCATTTACTAAGCGATGTCTCTACAATACATAAAATTTGTATATTTAAGATATTAAAAGAATAAATCTAATTTAGCGAAACTACTGCAAATCACATTTTGAAAACAGCAGTTATTGGCCTCTGAGAGGCCAGAAGCCAATAACTTTGAAAACATGGGTGACCGCTTATTTTCTATCACCATGGTTTGGGTACTTTCCTTTTAGCTAAACTAGGTTTGTTCTTTTTTACAATCGTTTATATTAAAAAGACTATTTTTCTACTTGCATTTACCTTTAGCAATGGTATGTTTTCAAACATTTCCGAAACTACTAAAACTTTGAAATGTGTCTCAGATCCTTTTGGCACATTGTGCATGTAAGATTCATTTACAACTTCCATGTGAACTGGTTGCAAGTGTTCAGTTATGGCCAACGAAATTGCTTGTTTTACGGGTCCTTCAGTTTCAGTCATTGTAGTCATTCTGTTTGGAATATGCACTGGAGCTGCGCAATAAATAATGCGTTTTTAAAAAAATGTTTCATTTCATTTATTAAAACTTACGTCTCCTAATTAATAGACTGCGAAACTTTATCATTTGTATTTATTTTATTTGTTGTTATTCAATATAAAGATTGAACAATATTCAACATAATACTGAAATGTGCAACACTGTGTATAATGGTCTTGGTTGTAAAAAAGGCATCAAGATATATTTAATTAGGTGGTCTCAGTAGGAAAGGGCACTCTATTAAGAGAAAAATTTTTGTTTTCTTTATATGGAGATTAACAGCACAAATACCATTTAAATTGAACTGTCAAACTCCATATAAAATAATTAAAAAATTTTGTTTTTATTTATGTTTTTCAAACTTGTTGAATCGGACACTAGTAAATTACACTGAAATTACTCCTCTCATGGCACATCCTTTTTTAAATTGGCTGTTATAGCGGGCGTAGTAATAAATAATACTATGTGTAAATTTCAAGTGTTGCCTATAATCGTCGAAAATATATTCATATTAATTATCTTAATTTTACACTTGTTTTAGTGTTGAGACTTTTGTTTGGAGATAGAGGTACATCATATGTTTGAAGTCGCATTCCAAAAGTTGCGAGATATATCAGTAATGAGTAAATATAAAAAAACAAAATTACTGTTTCTGATATGATAAAAGTTATAGTTGTTATCTTTCCCGCCATTGATATATTCTAAATTCGTACAAGACGGCGTATAAGTCAAATAAAGTTTAAACACAACATACTTTTAAATGTGAAATACATATTTAATTTTAAAGATTTTTGTTAACACTAATTTTTAAAATTCAACAAATCAATTCTTAATTTTATTAAAAGATTTTCAACTTAAAAAAAGTAAAAAATAAAAACTAATAATCCACCAACTTTTTTAATTTTGGTGGAGCTGAAATAACAACACGACTACGACTGGTTGGGCCAACAGATGTTGAAGAGGTAGTAGCACTTGCAAAAGACTGTTGACGATCGCGATGATGTCTATCTCTATCCGTACGTTCATGTCCATCCCGGCCTCTATCGGAACGGTAACGATCCGAAGTCTCACAACTGCCATAATACCTTTGTCTATCGCTATCACGATCTCTATCTCTGTAATGAGTATGATCCCTGTCTCGATCTCGTTTGCGATCACGGTCCCGATCACGTTCGTTTCTTGATGACGATCGCCTTAAACGATCGTCATATCGTGAACGTTCAGCATTATATCGCGAAGATTGCCCGCAGCTTGGATCGCGATAACGTCTGGAACGTGAATCACTACGTCTTCGTCGCTTAGAGTTGCTACGCCTGCTGCGAGATTGAGAGCGCGATCTTGGATGTCTCCTAGAATGACTTGGTGATCGTCTACGCTCACGACTAGATGAACGTTTAACTGTTAAAGGAGAATTTAATTTACGGTTGTGCTCACGACTACGATGTCGCGACTTTTTAACACTAGAGCGTTCGCTACTACGCGATTTGCTTCGTTTTGATTTGGTAATCACAGCTGAATCCGACTTATCGCTTTCCGATTCTTTACTATTTTGTGACCCATAGCGATGACGCAATTCTCTTTGTCTGTAAAGTACACAGAATATGAAATATTTCCACTTATCACAAGAAAGCTCTACCTACCTTCTGCGTAACTTAATGGACAATTCACGCATTTCCTCTTCTCGCTCCTGTTGTAATTGTCTTTCCCTTTCGGTTTTCTCAATCTCAGCTTTTTTGTCGGCTTTATCTGCAATTATTAATAAATAAAAAAATAAATATAAAAAAATCTTATGCTAAGGATTTAAAGAGCTTAATTGGTGCCACACTGTACACTCGCTTACATTGCTTATTAAGCAAATTCTGCATTTTCCTTTTAAGGCGTTCGCGCAAATTTAAGCGTCCACTGCTACTGCTGCCACCGCCAGTTCCACTTCCAGAAGAACCCTGTAAGAAGTCACTTTAAATAATTAACAAACTAGGTTCTACTACCATTTAAAGTGCCTTTAGTCCGATTTTTAAAGTCTCTAAACTATGTGTGATATTACAAAATGGATTTTTAACAAGTCTCGTGCGTTATATTAGTCAAAGTCAAAATATAAAGTAGATTTTGTGGATTTTGATTCGTAAATTTCACTAGACAGGTTGTGGTCCCCATATACATATATTGGTGTGAAGCTTTAAATTTATTTGTTGGTTCTTACTGACTTTGGTTTCGGGAGCATTACTATTTGTCGTGTTCGAGCCATATTTGCCTGTTTGTTGCAGTTGCTGTTGAGGTTTACCCTTATATGACAAAATTGAAGTCGATGGCAAAGGATTTGATTTTTCAGACCTAAAGTTTACAAAATATTTGCATAATATTAAAACATTCACAAGACTTATATTAACAAACAAAAACAAATAGGGTCAACTTTACACTTACGTGGTGTCCACGTCCATTGGTTCTTGAGTGACTATTGTTTCTTTCGTTTTTAAAACTTGTGTTGAGTTGTCTTCTTCTTCGTTATCAGATTCTGAACCATTTTCAGAAGACGAATATTCATCCTTTTTTCTACCATAATAACGTTTTAATGGCGGAGGAGGAGGTTCGATTAAATTTACAACAGGTAAGGATTGTTTATTTGCGACCGTTTCTATTATTTTTAATGGTGACGACGGATTTATTGAAGGCTTACGTATTTCCGTTTGTTTAGTAGTTATTTCTATGACTTTGCGAGGTGATTTGGATTTCTCTTTTAAATCAGCGGCTTTGCTTCGCGTTGCATTGGAATATGAGGAACTACGTGATTTGCGCCTTGAGGCTAAAGATTTTTTCGGACTTCTTACTGATTTATAATTTTTGCGCTTTGGTGAATCAGAACTTCTGTGTGTTGGTGATGATGAAGAATTGTAGCGCTTACGTCTTGATCTGGAGTTGGATCTTGAATGTGTTCTGGTTCTAGATCTTTTATAACCTTCTCTGTGTCTTCTTGAATAGGAACTTCGGAGTTTATTTAGTGACAGAGATCTAGATCGCGAGCGTGTACAAGAATTATCTCTTTTATCAATTTTTCGATGTCTTTTAAAAGATAAACTTCTTGATCTTGATTTACGAGATGATCTTCGCGAATGTCTACGTGCTCGACTTTGCGATCTACTTCGTGAATAACTTCGGCTTCGGCTTCGTCTGCTTCTTCTTGTTGAGGTAGCACTTACTTGCTTTAACTTTTCCAAATTTTCTTTTACTTTCTGTGCATAAGACGTTTGACCCGAGGCAGATGAAGTACTAGCATCCACGCATGATGCTCCTAACGTGGACGACCCTTTCCCCAATGTTATAGTAATTTTTGAATGAGGTTGCAACTCGTCCTCTCCACCAAATGATGTAATATATGTAATTTTTTCTGTGGTTTCTGATGGAGACGGCGACCTTGAATCACTGTCTTCATCTTTTCCAATGTTATCTTCTTTAGCCGCATAACTTGGCGGACTAAAAGGTCTTCTTGCAATACGCCTCTCTTTTTGAGCTCGCCTCTCTCTTCTTGATTTGCGTCCACCTAACAAGATTTTTTCTCTTTCTTCTTCCCTAGCCAAACGTAAGGCATCTGCTTCATCTGCATCTTTGGTTAAATAGGAGTAGAAATCATTACTTAACATTCCGTAATTACGCCCACATGCATTTAATTCGTGAGCCTGATTCGTATCCAGTTTTGATACTTCTATGGAAACATCCATATCCATGTCAGAGTCAGATTCTGATTCTGTTTCATTTTCAGTCTTCATTACGACAGCTACAGCACCAGGCAAAGACCCACCTGTACCAGCAACAGCTGTTGTATGTTTTAGATGAGCAAAAGGCTGAGGATCTTGTGCATTTTCGGTCGAATCGTCATAAGAGTAACCTATTGCTGCGCCCAATTTCTGTGATTTCTTTTTATTCTGATTACTTTGACTCTCCAGCGGCGCATTAGCACCAAATTGTTCTTCTAAGTACAACTGATGTAAAAACTTCTCTTCAGGCACATTTAAAAAATCATTTTGCGCTAATATTCTATAGCGTTCGTAATTACATTGCCGCTCTTCCTGTGAGATGTCTATTACATTGTCCGCGGCTTTTGGTATGGCAGGTATATAATCTAAATGAGCACGAACATCAAATCTATCAATTAGGTTATCATGCTGGCCCTGCCAAGGTACACTAACAAAAGGAAATAAAAAAAGAACTTAATATTTATTTGAATAAACGTTTGCAGTTAAAGATAAACATGTTTTAAGAACGGGTTTTGATCATTCTTCACACAAGCGTTTACAAAAAGCAAAGAAACTTAAGTTGCCGCCAATATTATACAATAAAATGAGCAAATTCGGGTTGTTTAGCCTTCGTCCCCAATTAAAGTTTTTGACTTAAATGCCTAAATATATTATAAAATTTGAATTGCTAATTCACTAGGAAATTAATTATCTTTATCAAAAAATGTCTTTCTTTTAAATTGGCAGTAAACGTTTACAATAATGTTCCCCCTTTTTATAATACGTTGTATATCTGTATATAAAAAAAATGAATATCACTTGCATGATTGCAGCCCCATCTCCGGCGGCAGATACTGCTGGATCCAAGTGTATTTTACAACGTCTGCCGTGAACTTGTATAAATTGTGTAGGGTCAGCTTGCTGAAAAAAAAATTAACTACTGAACCAACTTTATTTGTATGTAATAATAAAAAATACCTACAATTTTTTCATAAAAATCTTGTCTTCGTTCGGCCCGGCGTCTATAGTCAACAATGAGACCACGAATACGACGTTCTTGTTTGCGAGCTTCATGCCACATGTTTAAATCCTTTTTTAGAACGGGTTTTAAAATTAGTACAGCTTTTATTTAAAAAGTCATTTTTTATTTTTAATAAAATCACTTTATTTTATAAAAAGTTATCCGAGCAAGAAAAAATCTAGACGCCTATACATGAAAAAATTTATTCCATGCATGCAGCAGAACACAGCTGTCATGTTTGCGCCAGATTTAACACAGTTGTATGTATAGATTCTTACTTTTTGTAAGTACCTTTTACGACACCTATGAAAGGATATTATAGAGAAAGAAAGGAATTACTCTCTCCCTAAATAACGTTAAAAGTATCCTTTTCTATTTAACAATATAAAATTGATTTATCTTGGACAAAAAAAAATAATTAACTAAATGAGCTCTAGTATAGGGTTTTATGTTAAACAAAAAGTATTGGAATCGAAAAATTTTGAAGATGATCTATTTGACAATGAGAACGATGATGATTTCAATAGTCAGGGATATTTGTATGAAGTACCTTATACCTCCAGCAGTGTTGACAGAAGTTCAATTGGATCTATTCCATGGGCTGATGATGCTATAAAAATAAATAAATTTGAGTGGGAAAAGGTTGAAAAAATGCTAAGTGGTTTGGAACCATTAATATCTGCGGAAGATGAATTGAGCAAAGAAGTTTTAGATTGGCAAAAAAAGTTTCCTCAATTACTCAACAAAAGCAAGAATGAACAGATTATTTTAAGATCAGACACTTTGGATATAGAGTCATTGCCCAGCCTGGAATTGACTACCGAAGATGACGACTATGAAACCGAGGGATTCAAAAATTTAAACAGGGAACAAATTAAGAATTCACAACCTATAAGAAAATCATCAGAAGAAGATAGTAGCAATCTGTGTAAATTAATGGATAATTTTACGTTAAAATCAGTACCGTTGAAACTTAGTCAACGGGAAACAAATAAAACACTAATTAATAAAAGAAAATGCGCTAGTTCAACTTCCTCCTATTATTTACGTTCTCCCCCCACACCTATACAACAAGTTCCTCTAGTAACTACCTCAACTAATCGTTTTCGAATGCCACCCATTTTAAACGTATTAGATTCGAAAAGAAAATTTCGAAATTTAGCACAGAATAATAATCCAAGTTTTGTGCAGTTAACGCAAATACAAACAAAATCAGCGGCGGTGGCACAGGAACAAAAAACTCGACCTCGTTTCCACACAGGCCACAGATCGGCCTGGCACGTCCCCTTTGCTGTCCATCGTTTTTCTAATAACAAAAACTCAATAATTTTACCGTCTATATCAACTACACATCAAGTTGTTCAACGATACAGCACAACATCAACAACCAGTGAAATTAGAACCTCAAATACAACACCCTCAAGCGGGACGAGTGAGATCTTACTGAGAACAAATAATAATAGCTTAACCAGCAAACACCATTTAGTTTCGGTTGGTTTAACTACAAATGCCTCAACACAAACAAACTCATCGAATACAACAACATCCGGAAGATCAATATCAGCTGCAGTAAAACATCCAAGAGTAACCACTTTTAATGCTTTTTATTTACCATATAGTGCCTTAAAATTTCACGCTTTCAAGTAAGAAAGTTTACCTATTTCAATTCTTTAACAAAATAATAAAAAATTCAAAATATTTCAAAGTATTTAGTTGCTTGATTTTATACTAACAGCCAAGTAATAAATTAGCCTTAAAAATTTTCCTCTTTATATGTTAAAATTATCGAGACGCAATCGTCCTTCATTTTCGGTTAAGTACAATAAATCCGATAGAGATTGCTCACATATCAACTCTTCAACCCTATCGTACATCTGAAAGTAATAAAAAATTAGGTAAGAAATTACTTTATAAAATGGGTCAATAAAAATTCTCAGAAAAAACTTACTCCTTTTGCCTTATAGCTATTTATAATTTCTGGATGTTTAAATGCTGGTCCAAAGTTTACACTTACTGTGGCGCTTTTATGTATTGACACGGTAGGGTAATATGATCCTGCATATACATCCCTAAATGCTACACCCTGGGATTGTCCATTTTTAAAAAACTCTATTTTACTACCTGGTGCTATGCGTAATTTTTTCAATGTTTCTTGGATTTTATCCTTGTCCTCATAGTACAAATGTGATTTAAATTTAACTAGCGGCTGCAAAAAACGTTATTAAAGAGTTTTGAAAGAAATGATTAGGTTTAAGTATCCTAATAACCCTGTGCTATATAATAGGAAATTTATTTGTGGTATCATGCAAATACCTCAGGTATATAATTTGGAAAGCAGATAAAATTTGCATTACGGCATTTGATATCTATCGAAATTCCCATTAAAAATTCGATCGATATCGAATGCCGTAAGTAGACATTTAAAATAGACATTTAATTAACTAAAAATTTGATAAATATTTTAAATAGTTATTGTAGATTTTGACTTTTTTTATATTTGAATTCTTTTTTTTATCAAGCTCAAGGTCTTTTTTATATAAAAATGTTTAAACAATTTTTATTTACAATATTTCGCTACACCATTGGGTAGCATCTTCAGGAAATAAAAATGATAACAGTTATAAAATTTTAAATGATTGAAAAAATTCAAATGACCATTTTAAAAACAAAAATGTAATAAATGTAATTAAATACTGGACTTTGTAAATATTTAAAAATCGTAGTAAATATGGTCTTGTATTGTCTTAGTGCTTTATTAAAAAAAAAGCTTACTCTATCTTTAAATGTGTTAGGCAGATATTCAACGTCCTTTTCTTCAGGTAGATCGATTAAAAAACCAAGAGTATCGCCCTCTACATAAGTTTCGCTATAATGTTTACCATGACTTTCACTAAATCTTGTGCCCTTACGCGAACGCCAAGAATATCCAAATTTATCATATCCCAGAGGAGCTTGTAGATTTCCATACTCTTGGCCCCATCCCAAACGTGTGGCAGAACCCTCAGGCATTTCTTCTATAGTCACCTCAAAGTACCAGCGACCACGATTAACAGCTGAAAACAAATAAAAAAGAAAGTTTAACTATTCAATGCTAATCACAATATTGTTTCAAGGTTCTTGAAACTTACAGTGTGTGGCTCTAACCATGCAGTAACCCTTTTCTCCAGTGACGGCCAAACGATCTTCTGATATTTTAAGCTGCGGCGCTCTATCGTGCAGGGCTAAAAGTACACTGTTCGGAACTAGGGTACGATATAACCATCCCGGTATAGGTTTTCCAGCCCAATCAGAAGATTCATCAAATTCTTGCCTAAAGGGAGCATGTGGATCAGGTTCAGCCAATATATATCGATAACCATCCTTATTGAAAGGATGTTCTAAAGGATAACCATGCGCAGGTAGTTTTACATTTGCGGTTATATCAGAACTTGGTCTTCCCTTTTTACCAGTAGGACCCGAATCAGTACCCGGAAATTTGCGTTTGTTTTGCCTATTATTTTTGGATAGTGATGCTAAAATTTTAATTAAGAAAGAATAATTGAGGATAAAATAAAATTTGATGTTATTATTAAGTATGTGTCACAAATGTAACTTATTATTTTTATTCAATTAAAAATCCACCCTTCAGCAGCCCAATCCATATACTATACTAGTGAAATCAATTATAAAATACATATGTATGCACATAAATAACGTACGTTCTTCATCACGCGTAACCACACTTTCCATGATTAAATATAACTTGGATTTGTGCTTTATTTCTCTTTTAAGTCAGGTACAAGTTTACCATAAAATTTAAATAGAAAATGATCTAAGGCATTAATACACATATGTACATTATATACAGTTTTTACATTCTATGTATCAAGATAAATTTCGGACAACTGCGTCTCATTATAAAAGTTATTATTACACCTTGATCACCCTTTCACTCCATCAAAGCGTTAATAAATCAAGCCAGTAGAAAATGTCACAAATATTTTGACTTTTTTCGAATCTAAATCTTTGTCTACATAACAAATGCAAAGAAATAGCTAAATAATAAAATAACAATTTGCAAAACTTAAAAATTCACAATAAAATTAACTATAAAACTTCTGCCTGCGAAAGTATACACTATCAAACAATATTTAACCGACACAGCGACATCATCAACAAAAACAACAATATAATCCATAACATATCTATGTGTGCATGTGTATACGTTTGTATACCCAACAAACCATTTCGTAAATGAAATGGAGAATAAGGTGTCAAAAAATTTTTCTATGACTTTCCCTAAACACAATTATAAATTTTTTTATGTGCAAACTGTGGAGAATTTTGCAAAAATGTCTAAAATGCAATTCACCTAGCAACAGTATGTGCAATAAACCTTCCTATACACTTTGTCTGGACAAAAGTTAGGCAAATATGGTTGTAAACGACTTATGCTCGTTATGGTTTTGAGTTTTTGTTTTTTGTATATGACATATGCAAAATAACGGGTTTATATGACACACATATGCAAATAACGGGGTTATTTGAATCCACTAATTTCAGTTATTTGTTAAAGATATCATTAAAATTTATCTCTTAAGTGGAGGCTGTTTTTTAATTTTCATTGACATTATTTCAAATAATTACATTGTAGTCGGATAAATTTACAAATTTAATAATAAATATTTTTAAATTTGACTTGAAATATAAGATTATTATGCAAAATATGATGGAAAATATGAAAACTACTTCAGTTGGTTGCGGATTTATTAACTAATATTTTTATAGAAAATCCAGCAAATAACTTAAAATTTTACAGTAGTAAATGTTAAATGCATACAAATTGTTTAATCTTGTTGCATTAAAATTGTCCAAACAAAAATTGCTATACGGTGGTCGTATAGCCATCTGGATGTGATGTCAAAAAATCGTCTTCCTATGATTATGTGTATTTTAGTTTTGACAGTTTGTAGTCGGTAGCCTGACGTTATCTATGTACATATTTAATGCATTTGCTTTTATATGAGAAAATGCACAAAATAAAATGAATATAAAATTTTTGGGTTTTTTTATTGCAATAAATTGTGACTTATAATGATAATGCTTTCAAATAATTTAATCATTAATAAATGGCACACTGTGTAATTTTTTAAGTCATGGCAAAATAACCATATACGGACACCACTACGTCATAAAAGACCAAAAAAGGTTTTTTTTATGGGCCCTCAAAGATGTGGGGTCTCGATGTCATTTTTGCAAGCTCATATTTTGCAAACCGTTTGGAATTTTGATATACTCTCTGAGGCAAAGTTGTAGCTCTTGTCATAAAGAACAAAAATTGTTAAAATCAAAAAAACACTTCATCTTCAAGGTCAAAATTGCAAAAAACCGTTCAAAATTCAAGGAACCAATCAACTACAAAAATGAACCTAAGATCTCAATAAACAACTTTCTAGAACATTTGAACTTCCTAGGAATGATTCTTAACACCGTTTAGGTAGCGCTTAGGTAGCCGCAAAAGTGAAAAAAAAACCTGGAGGACTTTGTGCAAAACTGGGAGACAGGGTTCTTTTTTTTGTTGGTCTTTTATCACGTACTGGTGTCCGTATATGGTTATTTTTTTTTCGTGTTGCACTGTGTGGTACTGATTTTGTGTTTTAAATAATGACTAATAAAACTGTTTCATAATTATAATGCAAAAATGCTTTAGTATTATTTATAAATCAATGCTAATGAATTGGTCAATTAATTATCTAATCTAATTAATTAGTCCCATGTATGAAATTTATACACAATAAAACTGTAACTGTTGCTAGTGCAGATAGTAATTCTGTCTACTGGATTCAAATATAGAATACTTTTTTCCGCTAAAATACTCATTTCCAAGAGAAAATGGAGAAAAAATAGTGAAAGTACATAATTTTACCAATTTAAAGGTACTGCAAACTTGACACCTTTTATTTTTGAATGCGGGGTATTTTGAACACTATTCACAAAACTCTACAATAATTTTTGAATTTTATATAAATTGTTGAATTTTATTTAAAGCTTTTGTTTCTGAATTCCCCTTTTACATAATGCATAATGGCTAGAGGAAAAAATGGAAATTAAAAGGGGTACACATATGCATGAACTCTTGAAATTCGTTCTGTCCTCTCATTAATATTGGTTTATAAATAAAAAATGCTAATAATTATAAATATACATATTCTGGAGAATATAATGCATTTTAACATAAAGGTATTTTAAGGTATCCTGATAAGGTAAATTTCAAAATTAGCAAAATAACCATACTAGTTTCTACGGTAAATAATTTAAGTGAATTAAAAATATGGGAAAGAGCACGCTATTAGATTAAAATTAAAGAAAATTTGAATATCAAAATATCGATTATTTGTAAAACATCTTAACATGAATATGATTTTCAAGACTGAAGAAGATCGTCATATGTCATAGTCACTAACAAAATACGGTTTCTTTCTTCCCAACATTTTAGTTAGTTTAAGAAAAGGTAACCGCTCCTAAATATTATATAAACTAATTTTAATACAACTCCGCAGTGTTCTTTGATAGTAGTGCTGTGTGCTAAATTCTGTTATTTATTTTATTTATTTATTTAAATATATAACAATTAGTAACAAATTTAATAATTATTTGCAACAATAATTTGCAAAGACCAAAGGAAAAAATTTAACAATTAAGGAAAATTATAATATTGCATTTTGTAACGTTTAAGCTTAAAGATTAATCAATAAATTGATACTGTTCATTAAAATTGTACCAACACTTGTCCTGCCTAATATGAAAGGTGTTTATAATAAGGAAGTCGCGATACTCTGGAATTATGAGATCTTAGAAAGCTGGTTGATGTGCTCCATTGCTCTTAATATTGCTTTTGTTAATAATTAGTCACGTTACTTTTTTTTCATATAGATTATTTGTGAAGTTAATTCCACAATTAACTTAAAAAAGCTTATAAAAATAATGACACGAATAAGCTTTTCTATACAAAAGTTAATGCAAAAATGTTTCAGTAAGCTTATGCTATAATTGCAATGATAAGCTTATAGTAATCATGCAGATATATTTTCACAAAGTTTTCGTTTTGATTTTTCTACGATTATTACGATAGCATTTTTCAATCTATTCTAAAGTCTTTTTCAAGCTTAAGGCTTATGTATGTAGGTAAACTTTCTATATTTTTCTCAAGTAATTTGGTTTGTTGGGCAAGTTTTTTAAAAAAAATTTTCTCAAGTCATTTGGTTTGTTGGGGAGCCAGTTGGCAACTAAATACTTTTACATTGTATCAGTGTTACCAACACAAAATCTATCTAATAGGTAGATTAGAATTAAAGAAATGTTAGTTTCCGCCGAATCTTAGTTTAAAAAATGGGTAGTGATGTACCAATTTTATTTATGATGATTGGGAATTATTGATATGATATATTTTTGGCCATGAGCCCTTCTTGTATTAATAAATAAAATAAGAATTAATAAACAAAATAAGTTTAAGAAAAAGAGCTTCTACCTATATTAAATTAATTCGAAATATTATATTGGCTGCTAATCTTAGAAATTTAATCTTTTGGAAGTAAAACTATCTCATTTCTACTCGTTTTATATTATATATTAAACACAAATAAAAATCCTAAACTAATTATTGTATTAGCGAACTCAAAGATTGAAAAATATAGAAAATGTTGCCGTTAAACTTTCACTTATCAATGTTATTCCGAGCCAGTTTATCTGTATACGTTCGATATCTAAACTTATGAATTCTTTAGCTATTCTACTATTTTATTATTTTTTTAAGAAACCGCATCTTTTACTTAGGCTTTTCAATTTTAAACTCATTCCATGTTATGCAGATGTTTATTTAATGATTCAAAATTTTTTTCATTAACACTAGGTTCTTAACCTGTTTTTTTTTTTTTTTCGCAGAATTTATATAGGATTTTGTTAATATCAGCTAATAGTTTACATATTTTTTTTAGTTTTTTTATAATTTAACTATAAGAAACAAATTTTGAATTACGTAGATACATATACATTATTTATTTTTATTCACGCATGAATATTCCAAATATAATTTTTTGAATAGTAGATACATATATATATATATATATATATATATATATATATATATATATATATATATATATATTTCAATACTTACCTTGAGCATAACCGTCTTCTGTTAGTCGTAACGCGCCCAATTTTCCCATAGTCTCATAACACGGCTTTATTTGAGATAAATCAAAGCTCACTAGACCAAACATGGCTCCATTATCGGGATGTTCTTCATATGTAAATGTTGTCTGAAGATCCTTTAATAAGGAACGTTGTACAGTTGAATACCACGATTGAGTAACTCTGCGTGGCATTGTTGTCATAGATTCCCAATACTGTTCAATAAATGGTATAATATCTTTATCTTTACTAAATATACTCTTCGTTCTACCATCCTTTAAAGAATTCTGTCTCATATTGGCAATGGCTGTGACACACATTTGAGGTATGGCTGCAAAAAAAAAAATAAATTGCAATATCAAAAGGAAATATGTACTATATATAAAATTTTCTTTTTATTTACTGGCTTGTGAACGACGAAAACTCTCTAAACCACTTGGTGAGCAATTCTTACACACGAAAACATAGTTTGTTATAAATGGTAGCAGTTTGCCCAGTTGATAGCCAATGCAAGACTCGTGAAACCATCGATTGCAATTGGCGCACAATAACTCAACGATGTTAAAATTACGATCCTTCCCACTAAAGTATTTATTTTAATTAAAATTTATAGAAGTATTAAAATAAATATATTTTTTATTTTGCTTGTCTTTTGTTTACCAATAACAATAGCCGGATTTTTCGTCGGATGCTTGACTTTGCTTTTCACTTTGTGTTTCATGCATTACTTCTAATTGTAAATTATTCTCAGTCTCATTGTCATCCATATCGTAAATGTGTTATACAACTGCAAATTTTAAACAAATTACTTAATCTTATTAATAAATTAGATTTTATTTTTATAATTTAACGAAGTTTAGCTGCCGCAAGATAAAAAACCAAAAAAAATAATGAACCAATTTGAAAGGGTATGTTCAGTGCTGATTAACAAACTATACTCACAGCGTTGTAAATAAAACCGTTTCCTGATGTTTTTTTTAGTTTTATTTTTTAAGTAAATCTGAAAAACATGAAATAAGTTTTGTTTACCCCCCGTCTCCATTAGTCGCAATTTACATAGGACAGAAACAGGGCAGACATTTTTTGAATTCTCTTTTGCTCTTGCTTAAACAACAACACTAGTCATGAAATACACACTCTACCTCTTCAACCCCTTGCCTACAAATCTCGTCTGTCTGCCCATTTTTCTGTCTAATGTAAATTGCGACTTAGTCATTAATATGTCTTAACAAAAGTCAAACTTCATATGAAAAAAAAAACATTATTATTAATACTGGTTTTTTTTTATACATATTAAGTTTGACTTTTTTTAAGACATGTTGATAGTAAATGAAGACGAGGGTTTAGCTAGAACAATTCTTTTATTGTTATAAAAGGTTTTACCCAGCATATTTGCTTTATGTACAATGTTTTCTTTTTTATTTGTTTTATGTTTTAGTTTAAATAGCGCAGAAAAAGGCATATTTTTGTAAACCGTAATTCAATGTTCACATTTCTTTAACTTTTTCATAATTATTGTCGGGACGCCTATACTACGGAGCCAATTATCAAGGTTTTTAGACAACTAAAACGAATTCGTAATTGTCATAACACCATTGACAGGTATAAACGCATGGATTCCTTACCACCGTCTCCATTAGTCATTAATATGTCTTAACAAAAGTCAAACTTCATATGGAAAAAAAAAATATTATTATTAATACTTGTTTTTTTTTTTTATATGAAATTTGAATTTTCTTAAGACATGTTGATAGCAAATGAAGACGGGGGTTTAGTTACATTGCGTTTACTGAGATGACAGTAAAAAAATACCTATTATAATTATGACAAATTATTTAAATGTTTGGGTTTTTCCTTTTTGAATTTTTTTCTGTACACAAAAATTTGAATTATTGTCGGTATACGTCAAATCAATGTCCTATTTACTGTCTTCAAAATATTCAAGACAGTAGTTTACGCAATTGAAAAAGTGTACATGTATTAGTAAAAAAATGAGTATGAATTGCTATTGTCTTAACATAATTGTCAGTTGTAAATCCAAAGTTAAAATTGCCAAATATAAATTTTCACTATAAAAAACTACGCACTAAAAAATTTCTTGGTTCCTATAATTATCATTAAGTACTAATTTTCTTTTAACGTTAATGTACTTTTAAAATCTCACAACTTGTAATATTTTTACTAAATATAGCAACAGTGCTTTTGTTTTGGAAACAACGACTGATTTTTACTTTTGTTTTCTATTCGCTTTTCTTGTTATGTCCTACTGTTGAGTTTATTGACCAATAAGTTTTAAAGTGAAATAAAACTTAAACAAAAAGCTTTGAGTTTTGTTTGTAGTTCCTGAAAGATAACAAAAGAAACAAAAACGAAATAACTGGACAATGCACTTTTCTTTGTTTTGAATCAGATTGTTGTGGTAAAGTGTTAATCGGTGTTATTGCTGTTTTAAAATTGCATATTAATCACACCCTACAGTTGAAACTATTGGTAATATCGATTTACTTAAATTATGAAACATTTACAAAAGCTTGAAAAAATTGTGAATTAATTAACAAAAATAGTAGTTATGGTACACAGAATACATACTTGTGTGTAAGCAAGTGTTAATCTGTTATAATTGTTTAATAATATTAATGTTTTATTAAAATACCTATTCACATAAAACAAACAAACTTGGGCTTAATAAATCTAGTTTACGGATACATCATAAACATTAAAAAAGTATCCTATTTTGTGCAAAATTAAATTTTAAGCAAAAGATGTAAAATGAAAAAAAATTGGGGGCGACCCTTAGTTTCGGAGTTACGGACCCCCAAAGTTTCTATGTAAAGTATGGTACCTATATCTCTACTATTTTGTTTGTTGTACAAATATACATATGTTCTACCTAGACTTTTCCTTAGGGTTTTGCATATGTCTTTTAATTCTTGTATATATTTTTCCATTTATAGGTTTATTTATATTTCTTTTAAATTAAAAAAAAAAAATTTATATATCCTTATATTCTCATTTTTTATAACAACATGTTTTTTATCTCCTTACTAAGAGCTAACGTATTTTAACAAGTAAACAATATTTCTGTGTTTTAACATCATTATTACTTAATACTAATTGCTTGTTAAAATAAAGTTTAATAACATTTGTATTTTATTATAATTTTAAATTTAAAATTTTTTTGCAATTATTTTCTATAGTTTTTAGCTAAAACCTTATTAAAACTTTATAAATATTTAATGTATTAAACAAAAAGGTACATATACAATTATATATGTATTTGGGACTACGAAAAACTGGCCACTCTAAACTTTTATCGCTTAAACCGGAAACCAGTAGATAGAAAAAGCGCCTTATCAGTTTCATGTATACTGTAAAGTCTAAGTATAACGACTCCGTGGGTCTAGAAAAACTGTCCGTTTTAAAAAGATTTCACAATAAAAGTAATGTATTTAAAACCAAAGACCTTAAACAGATTTTTTTTATTTAAATCAGTGTTGACATTATTTGACTATTTCTTAATCGTTTTTTTTTTAAGTTAATTAACTTCAATCTGTTTAATCGTGATTAAATTGATTGCGATTAAATT
The DNA here is from genome assembly GCA_949628195.1 of Phasia obesa. Taxonomy (NCBI): domain Eukaryota; kingdom Metazoa; phylum Arthropoda; class Insecta; order Diptera; family Tachinidae; genus Phasia; species Phasia obesa. Next base: position 24,217,649 of record OX451215.1, on the reverse strand, counting down.
AATCATGATTAAAATAAAAACATTTATCGCGATTAATAAATATAATTTATTGTTAATTTTATTAATCTGATTAAAGATGTAGACAATTTAGATTTATGAGTAAAATTGAAAAAAAAATATTTATTATAAAATAATGATTGTAGTTTTTGACCTTTTTTATATTTGAATTCTATTTTTTAATAAGCAGAAGGTCTTTTTTATAAAAATGTTTTAATAATTTTTTTTCAATATTTCGCTACACCATTGGGTAGCATCTTCAGGAAATAAAAATAATAAAAGTTATAAAACTTAAATTTTATAACTTTTATTATTTTTATTATTTATATAAAATTATATTATTTTATAAAATTTAAATTTTATAACTTTTATTATTTTTATTTTTTTTTATTTAAATTTTATAACATAACTTTTGTGACATAACTTTTAGGTTTATAGCCTTATGTTTGAATCTTGAAATTTTTACATTACCAAAAATTAAAAGATGTTCTGTTAGTGACTTGATTTTGACACTTAAAATTTACGCAGAGTGTGTATGTACTATGTCCACTAAGAAAATTATATGTATATGACCTTATATTTAAAATAAGCTGACTCTTAAAATTTATAGGGTATGTTTTACAATGTCTACTGTAGCAGCAAATAGAAAAAAAATTATAATATTAAAGGGTCACGATTAACATTAGAAGTCACGATTCTGACTAATGTGTGCTTATCTTTTAAACTGTAACAAAAAAATTTTTACAAGCAAGCAATAAAAACGCCAAATTAATAATGCTAGGGTGCCCCATAAATGACGTGAAAAAATAAATCTTGTACTTTTAAATTTATATATTGAACGTAGTACGGAACCCTCGCACTTGACTGATTTATTTAATGTTAGTTATTGCAGTTTTATCCAGGGATCGCAAATAATTATTATTTTATAAATATTAACCAACAAAATCATAATGAAGGAGAAATGCTACACAATGAAGAAGTAACCAACATAATCGTTACTACGAGCACCACCTTTGCCCGCATTGATTTTTATTTATTTTAGTTTTATTATAAAAACTAAATTTAAAAATTATTTGAGTTTATTTATTGCTTAAAAAATTAAATTAAATTATCCAAAGATATAAAGATTTGCTCAAATTTTGTATAACGCTCGTGCAACGCAAGTTACTGTTTAAATATAATTTTACGCCTAGAAACCATATTAACTGATTTATTTTCTAAGCAAAAAATAAAACAATAAATAATCATCAATTTCTAAGCGAAAAATAAAACTTGAAAACTAACTTTTTTTTCCAAGCAGAAATAAAACTCAAAATATAAATATTAAAAGCAAAAAATTAAAGTTGAAAAATAACTGTTATTTTCCAAGCAATAAATAAAAACTGAAGAATAATCATTAAAAAGTAATTTTTTTAATAAAACTTGTAACCGTTTCGATCCCTGGTTTTTCTGAATTGTTTAAAAAATACAAAAGCGCAAAGGGTAATAACGTAATCCTAGTTGTATTACCACGATCTGTCTATCCTAGTTGTATTACCACGATCTGTCCATCACACGGCCCAACATCTTAAATCGTAATAGTTAGGCACTTCCAGTTTTTACAAAAGCATTTTTCTATGGCCTTGTTTTACAAAAGGAAACTTTAGTTAATACAAAACTTTATTGGAGCACCATATTAAACTTAGATGTATATTTTGTGTTTGATAAAGTACTATTGAAACTCAGAAAAAAACATACTGTTAGGCCCATTATTACAACTTGCCTTTAGCTAAATTTAGGATTTTGTTAGAGCGATAAGTAGTTTTTCGTTATAATAATGAGGATAATGGTCATTGCTATAACTTGTCCTTATAGTACGTGATAGTTAAAAGTGGTTTTTAGCTTACTTTTAATAACGAAAAACTATTTATTGCTACAACAAAATCCTAACTTCAGCTAAAGGCAAGTTATAATAATGGGCCTTAGCAAAGTACTTAAAAAAACTTAGAGAAAATTCCAAATTCTATGCAAAAGTATAGATCTACTGGCTATTTCGGAAAAATCTCCTATTCGCTTGATACTTTAGCAATATAACTTTAAATAAGTGGACCACAAAATTGTAAAAATAAATAAAATAACAATGTACAATGTAACATATGTATTACATACATATGTATATGAAGGTGCATTCTAGTCGCTGCTTATTCCTAAATATAAATACTTGTTTTCTTGGGGTATTTTTTATTATATCCAAAATCAAGTTGTTTATGAGAAAATCTCCATTGTTGATTCTCTTTTATTGACTAAAGCTATAGAGGAAAACTTATAAGAGACAAGTAATAGAAGGAAAACTTATGAGAGATAAGTGAAACCAGTAATAAGTAATTTAATGAAATATAACGAAATATAAAACATTAATATAATGAAACCCTCAGTCTCATTTAAAGCATTCACGAGCGAACAACAACAACTTAAACTCCCAGCTAAATTATTAAAAAGATCTCAAATAAATGAATGGATAATTTAGTAGATTTTTATTTAAATATAACGTGTGTACATGTGTGTATGCATGCGTTAGTGAATGTGTTATGAAATTTTACCATTAAAAATATTTTTAAATTAATAAAAAAAAAAAATGAAAATAAAAAGAATAAAATCAAACTTTCTCTAAAGTTTGTTGGAAAATTGTTATCAACAGTTCCTTGAAATAGTTAAACTTGGTTCGGTTGTATCTGGTACGTTATGTTAAACAAATACAAGTTTCATTTTAATTAAAGTCGTGTATCATTTGTGAGTAATAATTACAAAATTTTATCTTGTTTGATGGTAATTTTTTTTTTTCGTAATCAACATTGCTATCTACATATGTATGTATATATGTATGTATGTGTATCATATGTATGTAATTATATGTTGGTATGTCGCAAAAATAAGAACAATTGTTAATGATATGGTCCATAGATTTCTAATACAAATACTTATGAATACATGTACATCCATATATATATATATATATATATATATATATATATATATATATATATATATATATATATATATATATACTAGCTGTGCCCGCCACATCGTGGGCGTCCTGACAATATTTTACTCGATTTTGCTTTGAAAGTATTCCACACCAATTGTAAGACTTACTTTTATAGTGCTTCAGTTATGGTTTATGTATTCTTTTTATATAAAGGTACCTGGATAAAATTCTAAAAATTATTGTAAAGCTCTGAAAAAGGAGTTTAAAATATTTAAATATCAATTTAATTCAACAATGTAAAAATACAAATCAAATACAAATTTTATTCAATTGGCGCCATGGCATAATATTATACCATGATTGGCGCCTAATGTTGCACAATAGTATTTAAAATACACTACTTTCAAAAATAAAAAGGTGTGTTGAAAATATCCAGTTTTAAACCGAAAATTTCAGTACCTTTAAACCGCGTTTAAATTGCGGTTAAATTGCGTTTTCACTGCTTTTTCTTCACTTTATCTTGGAAATGAGATATTTTTGCGGCAAAAAGCATCCTATATTGGAACCAGGATGCTATGGTACCTCCTTACAAAATTTTGTTAAAATCCATTCAGTAGTTTTTACGTGATGCGAACACAAATGAAAAGCAGACAGACAGGCGGAAATGAGTTACTATTTTATTATATGTATTTATAGATATTTCATTTATATGTATGTATGTACATACTTATCTTTTAAAGTGACTCTATATTTATTATTTTGTTTTCAATTAAACAAAAATTAAAAATATTCGGTGCCTTTTATTTTTTTTTTTTTTTAAATAAGACAATAACAAAGACAACAACGAGAATGTTATTTCAGTAAAAATGTTGTCAGTCATTAAATGCTCGTGTTTTGAACTGGAACTTCAGTGTAGTCGTCGTAGTAGTTTATTAAATTAGTACGTTGAATATAAGTAAACGATCAAACCACAACTGAAAAAAAATAACATTGAAGTGATGTGTCTGGATAATATTGGACATCAGATTTGGTTTGAAGTTGATTTTATAATTTTGTTATATTGGCCTCTATGGGCTGTAAAGTAACGACTATAATATAAATAAAGAAACGCAGAAATAAACAAAACTTAAGTGATCCATTTTTGTTTTAAATCTTTAAAAAGTTCCTCGCTTTATTTCGATTCTAAACTGCAAATCAACAAGGCAGGCAGGCCCCTGTTATAAAAGGACAAATAATTTTTTAAGCTGTTCAATTCAAATATAAATTCAAAATTTAATTTTGAATAGCTCCAGTTTAATTTTTAAGGCTTGTAAATACGTACACTCTGGGTATGTGATGGAAAACGATCAATTTTAAAACGATCGTTTTCAAAGCATGTGATTAATTTCGATGGATCAGAGTTATGGGCGTAGTACCTCCCGTACAAACCGCAAAATTATTACCGTGTACTTAGAGAATCGCAATATGTAGGGTCTTAAAATTTTGCACAAGTAACCCTCCCATATTAATATGCATATTCCAATAAAAAAACAGATTGTATTAGAATGGTGGGTGTGGTATCTCCCACACAAAGTGAAAAATGATGTTCGTGTGCATGGGGAACTTTATTACGTAGGTTTGAAATTTTGCACGAAATAAATTATAAATAAAATTATATAAAAAGTGTCTTGATTTAAAAAGTGAGTTATCTATCAAAATGTGAATGTGCAAGTGTTCTCTTCCTATTTAATGTTTGTATATGAAAACGAATACATATGTAGTTCAATGAAAGATGCAAAGTCAGTTTTTAGAAAAATTATATTTTAGCGTTAGTATAATAAATAAAACTGGAGTGGCCTACAATCAACTTTACCATAGCCAATGGAAACAGATATTTGTATGGATATATTACATAAAGAATAAAAGTTCAAAGTATATTCGAATCAAAAAATTAATTATTTTCGTTTTAAGGTTTAAGCCCAAAATTTATACAGCTCTTCATCTCCATAAACCAAAGGCACATACTGAATTTCATTTTGATATGTCATACGGTATGACCTGTAGACCGTTCACAAAGTTTGGGGGTAAGGAAACTACCCCTTGCCCTCTCGTGATTATGCCCAAAAACTATACAGCCCTTCATCTCCATATTCCAAAGGCACATACAAAAATTCATTTTGACATGTCAAACGGTATGACCTGTAGACCGTTCACAAATTTTGGGGGTAAGGAAACTATCCCTTGCCCTCTCCTGATTATGCCCAAAAACTATACAGCTCTTCATCGCCATATTCCAAAGGCACATACTAAATTTCATTTTGATATGTAAAACGGTATTATGACCTGTACAAACTCCACAAAAATAGTGGCATACACTACCATGCCGCAGTTTTCCCTTTATGGTTGATTGTTGGAATCAGTAACTAGATCTTGGTACCAACCTCGGTCCTAAGTTTGATATCCGAAAACATATAACTATGATGGTAAACAAAGCCCGAGATGTACTTGCATTTATTAAGTGATGGGCAAAAGAGTTCATTAAAGCAAATATAAGACCTATTTTGGAGTAAGGATCTTTTTAATCTTCCGTCGTATGCAGTAGGCCTACTTTAAAAACTCGAAGAATAATGTTTGATGTTACATTTTTATTTATATTTAAAAATAGTGATGATATATTAGAACTTCTTTTTAGCAATAGTGATTTTAGTGTACCTCGACGTCCTACCCGCTATTTGTAAACGTTAATGTTGTGAAACGTTATATTATATTGGTTTTAAATACTCATAAATATTTAATTTTAATTATTTAGTTTTAATTATACTGCAAGATATCCATAGACTTAATACAAATAAATAAAGAAATGTGGTGTAGTATTTATTAAGCCTTATTTGGTTTCAGTTATGGAAATTCACTTTATTCAATTTTCGTAAACAAACTAGGCTTTTTGCTTTCAATAGCTGTCGAAAACAAACCTATAGCCTTCTGAAAATTCGACAGCAGACCAGTAATAGATAATAATAAGTTAAAGGGAGCAGTGTTAAAAGTTACTGGGCTAAATATACAAAAATTACGGAATTATTAAACTGCCCTCGTACAATCCAAAATTACTTATGATCGTAATTAATTAATTGACTAAAGTTGCTACTTGTAACTATGTACATATATGTATATGTACATTTATATTTTTTATAATGTTACCTACATATTTACTAATTCTAAATAAACAAAAACAAATTTAAAAAATTCGACCTTAGAAAATTGAATAACAATACCATTTTAGTGTATTCTGTTTATCTTGAACCGAATAAAGAAAATGAAATTATGTTTAAAATGTCATTAACTACAATTCAAGTTGAAATTGTACGAAATTTAATTCAGTTTTTTTTCTCGAGTTAAATAGACTTTTGAGACAACAAAGAAAAAACATGCAAAACATCGCGCACATGTCAAAATGCATGCATAACGATTGTATACAATGGAGTATTAAGAGAAAAAAAGTGAAAATATGAATTTATGAAATGTCTAAAAATGTGTACATATGTATGTATGTATGTATGTACATATGTGAATATAAAATCATGATATGAGTTAGCCACTTACATATAAAGTTTTTAGTCAGTGTGTATGCCACTATTTTTGTGGAGTTTGTACCGTTTGACATGTCAAAATGAAATTTAGTATGTGCCTTTGGAATATGGCGATAAAGAGCTGTATAGTTTTTGGGCATAATCAGGAGAGGGCAAGGGGTAGTTTCCTTACCCCCAAACTTTGTGAACGGTCTACAGGTCATACCGTTGGACGTGTCAAAATGAAATTTTGTATGTGCCTTTGGAATATGGAGATGAAGGGCTGTATAGTTTTTGGGCATAATCACGAGAGGGCAAGGTGTAGTTTCCTTACCCCCAAATTTTGTGAACGGTCTACAGGTCATACCGTATGACATATCAAAATGAAATTAAGTATATGCCTTTGGTTTATGGATATGAAGAGCATAGTCGGGAAGGGGCAAGGGGTAGTTTACTTAACACCCCAAACCGAAAATAATAAATTTTTCGATTCGAATATAATTTGAACTTTTATATTTTTCTTTATGTTTTTTATTCATAAATTTGTATCTATAAAAATATCTATTTCCATTGTGTATGGTAAAGTTGAGTGTAGGCCACTCCAGTTTTATTTTCCTATTAATCGAACAGAATAACAAAAGCAAGTTATTAGTTAGGAAGTAAAAGTATTTTCTTATGTATTGTTTTACCCGGTTGTATTGAAGGATTGTGCTTTGGAATAGAAGGAGTGATTTAAATGAAAAACTTTTAATTTTCTCTCAATGTCAAACTGTGTAGCATTACAGTTAATTTGAGTTTACCCTACAACTAAGAAATTATGTTCAATTGTTTTATTTTTCTACGCTGAATGTTGGAAATAGTAACAAGCCAAGGATGATAGAAGATAAGGTTACGCCATCCCGAAAATAAAATTGTAATTTTCTGCCCATGTCGGTATAATGACGTCACGAAAATGTCTTCCTATGGGCTAATAATTCTGATTGAGAGTATACATATAAATTATGAGAGTTTTTAATATAAATGATGAGAGTTTATTTGCAGGGTTTCCAATTTTTGCCTATTATTTAAATTTATTTGTACGTGCTTATTGGAAGCAATTTGTTCATTACAGACTTGACAGCCTTACATTGGCCGAACAACGTCATCTAACGGGAAAACATACGCATGGCGTAATCTTGTCTTCAACCATTCTTCTTACAAGCTTACTAACATAATCTTTAAACTTACAAAAGTATTGTGAATGCTATTTTGAAAGGCTTATTAACAATTGGTTAATAAAGAAAATTTAACCCTTACGATAAGCCTTAATAGTATGTAGTGTACAACAAGTTTAAAAGACTTACAGAAAAATCGTTTTCTAACAATGCTTACTGTAAGCTTAGTTTTGTAATATTATTGTAAGCTTATGAACACAATTAAATAACAATTTTTTAATTAAATGAATAATTATGTTATTTAATTTGTTATTTGCATATTTAATATTTATTTAACTAAAAATAATAAAATATAAACTATTGTTTTTGTTATCAAGAGACGTTAAGCCGATCTCACATTCTTCCATATAAGGTCAACTATACCAAATACAACAAAAATCAAAACCAACCTACAAATTCAACTACCATTTAATGCTACTGTTTTATTTTTAATTAAAATTGTCAATGGTAATGGAAATGTAATGAAATTGTGTAATTACTAATTATGATCGCAGTAGGTTTTAATAGCTAAGAATAAAGTATCATTTTCATGCCTGGTTATGCGTTTTCTAAATCTGTAACTTTTTATTTAATTTAGTGAGGCACTCCTATTGCATTCACTCTAATTTTGAAAATCTGTACTACACATTCTCCAATGGGTTAAAAATTTATCTTAAAAATTTAATTCTCAGAAATATTTTTCAATTTTTTCTGATTTTCGGATTTTGTTTTCATATGATAAAATGCACATAATAAGAGAGCAGAGAATGGAGGTGGGACTTCTTTAAAAATATCATACAAAAAGGTTTATTGCAAATGTGGCAAATAATAATAATGCTTTTTTTATAATTTAATCATTGATTAATGGTAATGATTTTGTTTTTTAATAATTACTAATGAAACTTTTTCATTAAAAACCAGGGACCGTTAATAACAGTTATAAAATAAAATTAAACTCAAAAACTCTTTATGTTAGAGTCAACGGAGGTCTAAACAGTCATATATCAATAGATTTGAATTGAGGAGCTCTTTTAGAATCTATGGTGATCTTAAAAAATCGATCTCAATAAAAGTTCAAATGAAACTTTTAAAAATAGAATTTTATTTTGCCGTCATAAAATAAAACTTTTTTGGGGAGTTTTATTTTTTCCGTCAGAAAATAAAACTCATTTTTTTTATTTATATAATTTTTGTGGACTTGTTCTACTCTAAAAGCGATGTCTGAGATGTGTCACAAAAATCCGCGAATTTAGGAAAAAAATCCGGTCAATATCAACTTAAAAACTACCATTATTTTAATGCCGATTTATTCAATTGAAATGCAAGGTGATTGTGATTCTAACGAAAAAAAAAAGAAATCAACTAACAACATCAATATCTATCTACTGTAAAAATTGCAACGTATTTTGATTACTCTTTCATCTCGAAACCCACATATGAGACCATTTTCGTATTAGCGTCTTTAGTACCTTTACATCACCAAAAAGATGTTATTTTAAGTAAATACCAAAGTTAAAACAGAAATATGTAAAGGGCGTTTTTTATAGAGGTATAGAACTTTAAGTTGCAATAAAACAACGATTCGATTGACATGAATTTTATTTATCCGAAAGATACTCTTGTGGCATTACATTTTAAATATGATTTCTGGCATATGACCGCCACGGCTGGCGCGGATGTAGTCCAATCTGAACGTCCAATTTTCGATGACTTTTTCCAACATTTGTGGCCGTATATCGGCAATAACACGGCGAATGTTGTCTTCCAAATGGTCAAGCGTTTGTGGGTTATCCGCATAGACCAATGACTTTACATAGCCCCACAGAAAGTAGTCTAGCGGTGTTAAATCAAAAGATCTTGGAGGCTAATTCACAGGTCCAAAACGTGAAGTTAGGCGGTCACCTAAATAAATTTATTGTGGCACGAGCTGTGTGACATGTTGCGCCGTCTTGTTGAAACCACATCTCCTGGACATCATGGTTATTCAATTCAGGAATGAAAAGGTTAGTAATCATGGCTCTATACCATTGACTGTAACGTTCTGGCCAACATCGTTTTTGAAAAAGTACGGACCAATGATTCCACCAGCCCATAAAGCGCACCAAAAAGACAGTCTTTCTGGATGTAACGGTGTTTCGACATACACTTGAGGATTACCTTCACTCCAAATCCGGTAGTTTTGTTTGTTGACGTAGCCATTCAACCAGAAGTGCACTTTATCGCTAAACAAAATTCGCTTATGAAAATCGGGAACAACGGTAATTTCGTTTTGGGCCCTATTTGCAAGCGTTGTTCAGGCGTGAGTGTATTCATGATGAATTGTCAAACCAAACTGAGAATAAATCACTTGACAGCTGTCGTTCGCCATCTTGAAAAGTAATAAGTAAAGTTCTATACCTCTATAAAAATCACCCTTTATATCGTATATTTTCATAAAAATTGTATTATTTTGACAATAATAATAATATGTTCGGATTTTTAAATTATCTTAATATGTAACCACAAAAAGTTTTTTTCTACTGAAAATTTAAAAATTTTGAGTTAATACCCCTTGAGTTGATCAAGTGCGATATGTTAATATTCTCTATATAACAAAGTGAAATGTATTCGCTTTGGTTTCTTTTTTTAAGAACAACAAATTAATTTATTGACTGTGTAATTTTTTAACTACAATTAAAATAAAATTAAAAAGAAAATCTTACTAAAAAGAATCCCTTTCCGATATTTGGGATGGTTTTTAGGCAGCACTGATTAGTTTTTTCTCCTTTTTGTCATGATAGAAGTGGCGAAAAATGATCAGCTATTGTTTATAAATAAACGTATTAGACCTCATTTAATCACGGCAAGATTTCTTGTGCAAGTCTTATATTTGTGACAAAGAATTTACTTCTCTTTTTTATCTCCCACTTCAGACTTGCTTGTACTTTTAAAAATGGAAAGTAATGCTGCATTTCCAATTTTTAAAAATCTGTAAACATAGCTTATCAGAAAGTTCGAAAAGTATGATAATCCGGATAAGTTTATGTTTGTGATAGACATTTTGACAAGTGTGTAGGTACGATTTAATAATCCTCTACATACAATATTTCTCTCCGTGTGATCAGAGTTACAAAAATTTGAATAACAGTGTGGTACCTACAACGCCATTTTGAACCGATTTTTTATCCTCTACATACAATATTTCTCTCCGTGTGATCAGAGTTACAAAATTTTCTTTTTGAATAATAGTGTGGTACCAACAACGCCATTTTGAATCCATTTTTTTTTTAATAAGGACAGTATTCTGTCAGATTTTGGGATTAAATCTTACGATTGTGATTGATATTGAATTCTTAAGTCTTAACAATTTAGTAAGAGATATAATTAAAGGGAAAGCCTTTTTTGAAATATCCAGTTAACAGTATTAAAAAACCGAATGCTGAAAAAATCTAAAACTGTATCTGTTTTTAAATTAAAAATCCGTAAAACCGGTGTACGATTTCGTTTAGGAATGGTCCAAGAAATCTAATACAGAAATCATTTTAGGCAAACATATATTATTTAACTACTTATCTTACATTTTTTATTTAATTACACAACATATAAGGTAAAATCAAGTTTGTGTGAAATTTAAGGTACCAATTTCCACTACTAGGACAATGAATATTTTTACAGTGAGTGACAATTTAATTGAAATTTATTTCAAATAAGAAACAAATTTTATCTATACATACATATAATAAAATTTCCGTCTGTCTGTCTTCTTTTTATTTGTGTTCGCATCACGTAAAAACTACATCCTGATTCCAATATAGAATACTTTAGCTACAGCCATAACGGTGGTCGTGTAGCCATGTAGCTATGATGTCGTCAAAATAATCGTCTTCATATAAACGTGCGTATTTTAATTTTGACAGGTTGTAGTCGGTATCCTGCTGTTGTCTATGTGTTTAATGCATAAAAATACAAATCAAATACAAAATTTTATTCAATTGGCGCCTAATGCATTAAACACATAGACAACAGCAGGATACCGACTACAACCTGTCAAAATTAAAATACGCACGTTTATATGAAGACGATTATTTTGACGACATCATAGCTACATATGCTGTAGCTGTAGCTAACTTAGGCTAATTTCTATTTTTGTTTGCGACAATTTTATTTTATTCAACAGAATTAAATGTCACAAAATTTAAAATACAAATTCATTTACAATCAAAAGGTTTTGAGCAAACATATTTATTTGTTTTAATATGATGAATGTATTTTTTGAAAAAGTATTTTTTTATAAGTTAAATATGTATTTCTACAATATTTTCATAGTTTTGAAGTATGTAGCTGCCGTCTTCAAAATAATTCAGTAGCTGACTACACTCAACTCAACAGTTGGGTATTTTTTGTATCATAAAATATTTTAGCTACCTAAAGTCAATATGTTGTGCTCAGCTTAAATAGCTAATAGAAGAGAGTTATACCATTTCTTATCCATATTTTTCAGTTAAAGTAATTAATTTAGTTAATTTAAATTATTTCTTTTGTTTCTCTTTTATTTTTTTCAATTGTTTACATTTATCAGCTCTTTATTTTGCAGTATATTTCTCAAGCCGTTTCTAAGACGTAACTGTTGAGTTCAACAGTTGGAAACAGTTTCGTAGCAGTTGCGCTCAACAGTTACGTCTTATGTTGAATAAAGACAACATAGGTTTTCATTCCACTCGGAAGATTAAAAATTAAAATAAAATATTTTGTTATTAAAAACTACAATTACGGTATAGAGTTTTCAAAAAAAGTTTCTATTGAATTGTCAGTTACAGATAACTCTTACTTCCTATTCCCGATTGGGGTAAATAAAATTTTTCAGTTTGTTCTATTTTTAACCGACTTTAAAAAAGAAGGAGGTTATCAATTCGTCTGAATGTTGCTTTTATGTTTGTTTTATGTTTGTAACCGCAGAACTCAACCATTTCTGAATCGATTTAAAATTTTTTTCTTTATTTGAAAGGCTCTGCTTTCAGTTTGGTCCCGTTTTAAAAACAGTCCATTATATTAAAAATTAAAGGGTGTCCCCATACAACATACAGGTTTTTTACGTGTATTAAGAACCGTAAAGGGCACCAAATTAAAATTTTAAAAAATTGCGTGTCGCTATAGCTCCCAACAGCAGAAATTAATAAAAAAAATAAATTTAAAATTTAAAGGGTGTCCCCATAGGTGACGTTATTTGACCTATATGGGCCTATCTTTTGAACCGTTATAGACAAAACCTTGAAAATTTGACAGAATGTTGACTACTATGACCGTTATAAAATATATAAATATTCAAAATTTTAAATTAAAGGGTGCTCCAATAGTTCATTTAATTTGATGTATATGCCCATACTTTTGAACAGTTGTACACAAAACGCTGAAATTTACAAACAACCTGTATTATTAAGTCCGCTATAATAAAAAGTATAAAATTTGAATTTGGAAATAAAAGGGTGCCCCAATAGTTAATGTAACTCTATGTATGTGGCCAAACTTTTGAACTGTTATAGACAGACAGCTGAAATTTACAAGAAATCTGTATTGCAAAGTCCACAATAGCAAGTGTACAATTTGAATTTAGAAATTATGTAATTAAATTATTTAATTTGATCTATATGGCCCTATCTTTTGAACCGTTAAACACAAAACCTTGAAAATTAGGCAGAATGTCCACTAGTTTTTCTGGTATAATAACAAGTATAAATATTTGGAATTATAATGTAAAGGGTTTCCCAATAGTTCATGTAATCTGATATATATGGCCAAACTTTTGAACCTTTATAAACAGATAGTTAAAATTTACAAAGAATATTTGTGGCCAAGTCCTCTATAACAAAAGGTCCTTAATTTAACATTGTAAATTAAAGGGTGTCCCAATAGGTGATGTTATTTGACAGAGGCTGAAAGGTGTCCCCATAAAAGATGGATGCTGGTGAAAATACCTTAACTTTTGAACAGTAATAGGGAGAGGCTTGACATTCACATAGTCTTTACTTTTTTTCCTCTAATTTTGGCGCATCTTTTATTTGGTTTAAATCTAATTCTTACAGATTACATACTACTTTCATTTTTAGTTTAGAATTGGTGCCCTTCTATCTGTTTTGAAGTTGGTTTTTTTTTGCAAGAATTATTATAATTACAGCTGTTACAATATAGCCTGCTTAATTTAAGTTAATATAAAAGCAATTAAATTTAATTGAATAACATTTCACAATTTCTCTTTTCGTTTTATTTTCAGAACTAGCAGAACTTTAACAATAAAAAATAACTTCTTTGTTGTTTTACATACATGCACGCGTCAGTGACAAGCACACTCTTCGGTTTATTATTTATTCATACATAATATATACATACATACATGATAACAATATGACTAGGGAAGAAAGAGCTGGATTTCAAGATGGAATTAATGAAGTAGATTCCAAATATGGGAAAAAATTAGCATATGAGAGAAATTTTAAGGCGCCGTTATGGCGTAAGCGCTCTTGCACAGATGTACCCTGTTTACTGTTATTTATAGCCTTCTTGGCTGCCTGGATATTTATTGCCATGTATGCTTGGCGCAATGGTGATTTAAATAAGCTTGTTGTCCCAACCGATTCTCTTAATAAGAAATGTGGCATCGATTCCGGAGTTTTAAATAAAAAATATTTATTCTTCTTTAATCTCGATAAATGCATAGATCCCCTAGTACCTATAACAGGCTGCCCTACACCCCAAATTTGTGTTGAACAATGTCCGCAACAAACTTTCATTTGGGATACCATGAAAAATCAACTGACATTAGAAGAGCTGAAATCTAGACTTATTTGCCTAACTGATGCTGATAAGTTGAATATAAAAAGTAAAGAAGATGCTCAAAATGCTATTAGTGAGGAACGTTGCGCTAGATGGTATATTAAAAGTGCTCCCTTCTTAAACCGTTGCATGTGGGAATTTTCACCACAGGTGTGTGAATATATACCGGCTTTCTTATTGCAACGCAATAAAAGGGATCTATTAGACGCTCAAACGAACGTGACTATTGCACAAAGTGAACAACAGTTGCAGGCTTTAGCACTTACAATGTTTTCTGAAGCCCAAGCTCTTATGCCCAAACCAGCTCTGATAATTGACTCCAAAGTTGAACCGGTAGAAGAGCCAATCGTACAATGTCGCAGACGCCAGCAATTGGGTGAAACTGTCATAAAAGAGAAAATGTTACAAACGGACACCAGATTGGCAAAATTTATTGGTAACATTGTAGCTCATTTTACCAACGGCACTCACGAAGCTCAACGCGTGGGCGAAAATGTTGTAGAGGATATCTTAAATTCATTTACTATTATTTTAACGGCAACTTTATGTACATTAGTGGCCTCTTTAATATTTATTGCACTGATGCGTTGGCTAGCTTGTCCCATCCTGTGGACTTCTATATTTGGTGTACTTGTTGGTCTAGTGGTCGCTATTTATTATAGTATTAATAAATATATATTTTATCATCGCGAGGCTAAAGTCCCCCAGCATGCTTTAAATTTGAATGCCGTGGTAAAAAATGTTTTGCAAGTGAGTGATTATATATTTTAATTATAATTTAAATTAAAAATGCATAAGACTTTTAGGCAACAAAATAGAGCTGAAGTATTTAAAAATTTCTTTTTTTAAAACATGACTTTAAATAATTAAACCATTATTGAATATAGGAAAGAAAATAAATTCATTAGCATTATTTATAAACTAATGCTAAAGCAATAGGCAATTAATTAGTCAATATAATGCATTACTCAATTTTTACCATATAAGTATTTATATTTCTAATCAGAAGCTTATGTTTAATTTTTTATTTGCAGGACGAACGTTTATGGCTTTACTTAAGCATATTTTTATGTGTTTTCTTTGTTATCCTGCTGCTTCTTCTTATTGTTTTGCGAAAACGAATTAGTATAGCAGTGGCACTCATAAAGGAAGGCAGCAAAGCAGTTTCGAGTGTTAAATCGACGGTATTCTTTCCAATTATATCATGGATTCTTTTTATTGGAGCAATTATATATGCTGTTGGAGTGGGGCTCTATTTAGGTTCAATTGGTACAAGTTCATTTAGAATGATTAGACAATTAGATCCAAATAGCGCTACCGGAGTTACCCAAGAGAACTGTAAATGTGAGGGGCCTGCTGTAAACTATACGATTGGTGCAAATTGTGATCCGCAAACGTTTCAAGATCACTGCTACAATGCAGATACTTCTTTAGTGGGATTCTTTCAACAGACTCAAAGATCTTCTTGTACCAAAACAATGTGCAGCTTCCTTGAAGTCAAACATACAACACTCATAAATTGGTTCATTGTTTATAATGTTTTCGGCTACCTTTGGCTAACTTTCTTTATAAGTGCTTTTAATGATATGGTTTTAGCCTGTACATTTGCTACCTGGTATTGGACATTTAAGAAAAAAGACGTACCCTTTTTTACTCTTTCCAAAGCTATGGTCCAAACTTGCTTTTATCATTTGGGTACGTTGGCATTTGGTTCATTGATTTTAGCAATTTGCCGCATGATACGCCTTATCTTGGAGTACATTGATCGTAAGTTAAAGAAATACGACAATACCGTCACAAAAGCAATACTCTGTTGCATGAGATGTTTCTTTTGGCTATTGGAGTCGTTTTTACGTTTCCTTAGTGTTAATGCCTATATAATGTGCGCTATACACGGTAAAAATTTCTGCACTAGTGCCAAAGATGCCTTCAATTTGACCATGCGCAACTTTTTACGTGTAGTCACTTTGGATAAGGTCACCGATTTTCTATTTTTTATGTCTAAACTCTTAATAACGGGTGGCGCTGGCGTATCTACTTATTTCTTTTTATTAAATAACCCGTCCATTATACAATTACATTATTTAATTGTGCCAACAGCTATTGTAGCAATATTTGCTTTTCTCATAACAAGTGTCTTCTTTAGTGTTTACTCAATGGCTGTAGACACTTTATTTCTGTGCTTCCTTGAAGATATAGAAAGAAACGATGGTTCACCTGAAAAACCATACTACATGTCCAAACACCTAATGAAAATTTTAGGTAAACGTAACAAAATTCCAAAGAGGACAAAATAATTTTAAAAAATGCCAAAGTAAAATACAAAAAAACCATAAGCGAATGAATGGTGCTGATTGAAATGTCTCTGAACCAAGAAAAATATTGGAAGCTGCAAAATTAAAAATTTATTAGTTTTTTTGTACTGAGACGCAAAAAAACGAGTAATAACTTTAATTTATACTAATATTTTCAAAATACATTCAATTTTATTAACATTATATTCCTTCAAGAACTTCCTTAAGAAATATAAATTCAGTCCAAAATAAATATGCATCAATTTAAATAGGACAAGTTCCTAACAAAAATTAAAAAAAAGATGATATAAAAAGACACACATTACTAAATTCTCACGATTTACAAATAAAATTTTAAATATACTTACAAACGAGTAATATTTATTTATTTATTTAATTTAAGTAAACAATTGAAGTATTTTTTATTAACTTTTATCATGTATTAGATAAAGATTTATTGGATGGTTGAAGTATAAAATTGGAAAAAGAAAGGCTTTAGTAACATTTTGTGAATTTGAAATATACCAACTAACATAACTTTAAATATATATATTTAAGTTTTAATTATGTATACCCATTTGTTCAAAATTTATGGATAATATATTGTTATATGGTCAAGATTAAGTCTTAATTAGTATTTGAAATTGAATTTCATATATGCCAAATTAATGTTTATATTTATATTATATTGAATTCATTTAAATTTTACGTACATATGTATGTATGTATACATATTAAAAATGGAACATAATTTATTGTTTTAATGTTATAAATTTGCTAATTTTCAAATATGATATACTTACAAGTCATATACATATAAAATATGAATTATATAAAATGCTCAAAAATAAAAGTTGTTATTATTATTGTAAAGTTAAATTTTAAAATGTCAACTTTCACAAAAAAATGCAACAAATTAATAAGGACTTTGTCAAGGCACGTTAATCATGTAGCCTCACTACGAAGGGGAAATATTAAGGCGAAAATTATCAGTTTTTTATATGGATTTTGACTAACAATTTCTTTTCTTTTATGAAACTTACAATTTCTCCACAAAAGGTACCTTGCATTTATAATTTTTTTATATGAATTTTGATATTTAAACTTACAATTTTTCCCCTTAAATTGATGTTTAACTGTCAATCTCCATATTAAAAAATTTGAAAAATTTTCCCTCCGTACTGAGGCTACCTGGCAAGGCACGTTTAACAGGTAGCCTCACTACCAAGGCACATTTACCAGGTAGCCGCACTACGGAGGGGGAATATTAAGGCGAACATTTCTATTATATGGATTTTGACAGTTAAACTTACAATTTTTCCGCTTAAATGGTAGTTTAACTGTGAAACTCAATATAAAAAATTAAAAAATTTCGCCTTAATAATTCCCCTCCTGATGAATGTAATTGCATGTGTGCAGGCAGCGTAATTTAGCTGCAATTTCGGAAAATGTGATTGAGTTAGTAAATAACTGCGAGTGTATTGTGTTTTTCGAACTTGCATGTGTAGGTAAGTATTATCTACGAAAATGGCGGAGAAATATACGAAAATCTTGCAAGTTGCATGCATGTTTACACAAGCAATTAAAAAGTTAATTTTAAAAATGTTGTCGAAGCGAAAGGTTTCAAAAATTGATTATCTGTTTGCTATATATATTTATAAACTACCAAAGTAACCGACAACATTACATTTACACATGTGTAGGAAAGCAGTATACATCAATATATTTTAATTGTTTTTTATTATATCTAACTTCTAAAATAACCCCAACTCTTTTTAGTGAATATTTGAAGAAAAATGTTGCTATTTAAATAATAATTTAAATAAATTAAAACCAAGGCGAATTCATACCAGGTGAAGTCGAAAGCCCAGCTGATTGTTTTTTGCTCTCGTTTTTTTGCTAATGTCTTGTCAAAAAATACATTGTTTCATATCTGCTAATCTAATGTAAAAGTTGTTGTTTTGTTGTAGTTGTTGTCCTACTGCTCACACCTGGTATAAATTCGCCTTGGTTAAAACTATATTTTTTATCCAGTTCAGTTTATTTAAACAAAACTTTTCTGGCAACTCTGTTTATCCTTTTGAACAAGGTGTATTTATTTTACTAGGTAGTGGCGTCCCTACAACAAATACAACAATACAAGAACAACATGGCATTTTGTTGTTGCTTTGTAGTTCGAAATGTCAAAAAACATATAAGAAAATTGAGAAGGCGTGTATGTGTTTTATTGCTTTCTCACTTCTACACTATAAAATTTCTGAACACATGCAACTTTTGACATGTCGAACTACTAAATCAGCTGGGCGGACGACACTACCTAGTAAGATAAATATACCTTGCTTTTGAATTTCAAAAAATCACTTGGCTTTCTAACAGTGTTGCCAGAAAATTAACCTATAAAATCTTTAAAATTGGGGTAAAAAATCTGAATAAAATTACAAAACTCATAAGTATGACGTTTTAATGAATTTTTTTTTGAGAAAATTATTACAAAATCATGTAAAATAAAATGAAACAATAAATATTCAGAATTATTTAATAATATTCAACGGAAACATAAAAGTATGTTTTATCTTTACATAAATACATTATTTAAGACCACCACAAACAAATTGATAAATTCAACGACCGCAATATTTTTTTTAAAAGACAACACCAACTGGGAAGGTTGTTGCTTATCTGCAGAAAGCTTTTGGGGGGAATAGAAGCCGCAACTCAGACTGGTAGACTAGCATCGAGTGGCCCATTTGGAGTATTGAAAAAAATTTTCACTTGATCCACATTAGAGGCCGAACGTGGTAGAAAAAAAATATTCCAACTTTTAAAAATCAAGTGATTTAAGGTCTCCGAATTCGGAGTCAGTTGCTTTTGTTTATTAAGAAACAATATTAAAAACAAAAACAAAATTGAAATGAAAAAAAAAAAAAATATTTAAAAAAGGCGTTACATATGAATGTATTTGATTTTTTCATTTTAAATTTTTAAAACACACAACACAATAACACAAAACACAAATTTTCACAACATAATAACAATTTAAATAAGATGCGGTGGGTCCAGATTCATCTTTTCTGATGTTATTTTGATTGCTTTTTATTTTTTAGTTCTAATTTTTTCTTCGTTTTTTCTTTTAGTAAAAATAAACAAAACACATTAGGTTTGTTCTTTAATTAAGTTAATAAATTTATTTTTTGTTGTTTGCTAGTCACGCAGCCAGCAGCTCAAGAACATTTATAGGTCGTTTTAACATCTTTCAGGGATCTTTACACATAAGATTAATAAGCCCTTAAATTATTATTGTGTAAAAAAATAATTTAATGCCATATTTTTCATAAATGTTGGAAGTTTCTGCTTCGAAAGTAAGCGAACACAGCTATTTTTTACATTTTGCTTTGATATTATTTAAGGCGAATTAATTTATTTTGACAGAGGCAACTGACCAAACAAAAACAAAATACATGTTGTTTTTTATTGTTGTACTTGTTGTCGTCTTGCTTTCACCTGTTAAATAGATTCGCCTTGAATTTAATGTGTGTGTTACAAGGCGAATTCATACCAGGTGTGAGCAGTAGGACAATAACTATAAAATAACAACTTTGACATTAGACTAGCACAAGGCGAATTCATAACAGGTAAACTCGAGAGCTCAGCTGACTATTTGTATGTACTAACCAAGGCGAATTCATAACAGGTAAACTCGAGAGGTCAGCTGACTATTTGTTGTCACCATCTTACAGTGTCAAAATGTACTAACATTTTTTATTTTGACAGCCAAAAATGATTTATACAACAACAAAATGTACGTATTTTTATTTCAGAGTTGTACTCTTTTTTCGCCGCGAGTCTACCTTGTTTATTGTGCCATGGTACTAACATATTTTATTTTGACAGCCAAAAATGATTTATACAACAACAAAATGTACGTATTTTTATTACAGAGTTGTACTCTTTTTTCGCCGCGAGTCTACTTTGTTGATTGTGCCATGGACTAGCAGGTGAAACAATATATTTTTGAGAAGACATTAGCAATAAAACGAGAGCAAAAAATATTCGCCTTGGTATGTTAGTAGAGTTCAAGGCCAGGGTTGTCAGATATGGCGATTTCTTACCAAACGTGGCTATTTTCAATCCTATTGGCGATCAATTTTGGATTTGGCGACATGGCGACTTTTTGGCGATTTTTAAAATAGTTGGCGATATTGTTGGCGATTTTTCATTGACTTTTGGTCAACATTTGGAACTGAATTAAGGAATATCAAAATGGATAACAAAAAAATTTAAGTTTTAAAAGTAAATTGTTTTCCATATTTAAATATTATTTTACTTCTGGAAACCGTAAAGTTTTGAAACATATAAATATATTTAAAGTCCACTAATATCTTTCCATTTTCATATTTAAATATGTATTTCATATCTAAATATGATTTTAAGGCCGGGACACATAGAATCCGTCATACGTTATACGTCGTCTTTTTCAACGTACAAGAAAGTTGGAATACAGCTTTTCTAATAAGTGTTGTCACAATCAGTACGTCTCCGTCAACGCAAAGTACGAAAGTACTTTATTTAAAGTTTACAATTTAACACTACTCAAATTTGTAGATACGAAGAGTGCTGATGACGGACGTAGCTATCTAGAAAATATGCATTTCGCTCTGCTGGGTCTAAAAATTAAAATTGTCCCAATTTTTCCTAAACATTATCACCTAATTTGTAATTTAAAGTATTCTTTCTTAGAGAGAATAAAACGAACTTAAGCTTGACCACAACTCTTATATGTATGTTTACAAAAATGTTTCGATTTTAAAATGTTGCAATTCCTTATCGGTAATAAAATTTCTTGTTTTTATTTTTTTTAATCCTAACATACTTTTGGATACTTATCAACCATTATAGAAAATATAATTTTTTTTTAAAGATTATAAAAAATGTGATATTCTACCTAATTATGTACAGCTACATTAGTTTTGTACTTGATGTGCTGGTAATTCCAATGAATTTTTTATACTTATTTTATACATACAAAGGAAGTTTTGAAGTAAGTGCGTTTTATTCTCTCTAAGTTGAAAGAATATTTTTTACAAATTAGGTAATTAATTTTAAAGAAAAATTTGATTTTTTTTTAATTTATGTGCTGATAATTACTTAATAAAAGACCGATTTCAATAATGAATTCCACCAAAACTCGACTGCGAAACACAATATATATAAATTTTATGAATTAAAATAGGGCTTGTGGCACACACTATTAATCTTTAGTAATGTTGAATAAATTTAATTCTTATAAAATATATTTTAAAAAAGAAGGCTGTGAAAAATATCTTAAGGATGGGTATGTGCAAGTCTCCATTTATTATAATATCCACTATTTTTCATTGTTTTAAGTAAAAACTTTACCTTTCTCGTGCTCAATAATCATTTTAAATAAAAACCAAATATATATATATTTTGGCGACTTTTTTTTCTATTTTTGGCGAATTTTAGCAATTTTGGTTAAATTTATTTTTTGTGATTTGTTAAAAATATTTTTAAAAATAAAAATATTGTATATATTAGAGGCAATTTTTAACAAAAACTGTTTTGGCGATTTTGGCGATTTTTCACATCGATTTTGGCGAAATAGGTGAAAATAAATCTGACATCCCTGTTTAAGGCATACAATTTACTGGTGGAGTCAATGCCTCGTGATGTCAAATTGGTCAGCATACACAAGAGTTACACAACCTCTTATTAACATAAAAGTTTTATTTTGTAACTAAAATAATATCTATGTACATACATATTAATATTTTCTATAGAGATTTAAACCTTTAATTTGTTTAATGTTAAATGATGTTAAAAAATATTTTAATATAATTTTGTTAATTAATTTTTATTTCTTTTAACTATGAATAAATTCAAAAAAAAAAATATATATTTTTCCAAAGCCCATTGTTTCTTGTAATTCAAATTAAAGTTGATGCATTGCACATATAATTATTTGTCTAAGGTATGTTCCGAAAGTTTGCGGTTTCATCTTTAAATATGAAAAACCATTTAATTTTAATACTTAAATATCTTCATTACCCTTTTTAATATCCTTAATTCAGATTCTAATGTTGACTAAAAGTCGATAAAAAATCGCAAACTATTTAAAAACTCGCCAGTCGTCAAATCCAAAATTTGATCGCCAAATAAGATTGAAAATCTCCACGTTTGGCGAGAAGTCGTCAAATGTGACAACCCTGCTTGCAACGTTAAAAAAGCAAATCAGGAATACCAACTCTTTAATATTAACAAATCGGCAAATTATCAAAGTAATGTGCATTTTTTATTCTTCATGTGAAATGGTGAAAAAGGTTGGTATAAGGACAATATTACTGAAATTTAAATAAATTATCTGATGATTCCGTGCAGGGGTACAGAACATGGTAAAATGTGGCCATGAAACGTAACATTAAAAAAGTAAACTGGCCCGAGGTCATTATGTTGCTTTTTGGTTATACGTTTTAGAAATATGCACTACTGATAATAAAATTAAAATAGCCGATACATGCATATGGATAACTATATTAATTTATTAAAATTTGTTTTTTTTTTCAGTTGCCGATTCCAACGGTTCAATATTTGAAATCGTTTCTCTTAAACAGTCTTGTGCTTTTTGGAAAGACTTGAAATTGGAATATTCCCTTCGAGTAGCAAGCGCGTTCATTGTTAAATGCTAATGTATTTGAATACACGTCGGTTTAACTAGAGAATAGTATTTTTAGACTGGTTTCGGTATTGATCTAAAAAACCGGCTTATGTACTTCGACATTCATGTAATTCTACAGATGTTCGTATAACAAAAAAATAAGGTAAATTCTGAATCTCTACAGTTTGTAAGATCTAGGCATAATTTAATACATAAATAATCTTCTTTATTGAAACGGAAATTTTGTATAAAGCTAAAATAAATCTTAAAAAAACCGATAATCGATGTTTTTCTTAACTGGTCATGCTAGGAGAATATAACTGACCTATATCTTAAAGAGAACCTTGTTATAGGTACGTTCGTTTTCATCTTCAAATCATACGGATTAGATATGGATTCACTCATTTTGACTAGACAATTGTTGTTGAGACAAACATTTTTACAAAGTGCAGCTCCAAGGCATATTTAAATATCCCTTGTGCAGCACGATTCACTTATTTTGAAACATTTGTCCGGACAAACAAAGCTGCCATATGAAATACATAATAAGTAAACAACTTATTTTTACAACGTGAATTCGCTTTGGTGGCAACAGCAACATCTCAAGGCGAATTTATATTGTGACATGCAACCAGGGTAGAAAAATGCAGATTTTATCAAATCAAATGATTTGGGAATTTATGCTAAAGATTTAATATTAAAATCTCTAATTCACATTAATCTTAATAACTGCGTAAATTTTTATATAGAAATGCGCACGGAAAAGGTTTAATTTTGAAACTAACTTTAAATCACTAAGTTTATTTAATCCATATGTCAAAATGAATAACAAAATTAAATCTAGATTCGGAGTACCGAGAATTGCATTTTCTTGAATTTGAAAAAATATTTAAAAATTCCACAAAAGGTCTTCCTATTTAGCAGAATTTGTGAAACAAATTATGATACCACATTCCTGCGCAAATGTGGAATGAATATCGAAAATTTCGAACAAAAACTTTAGATGGAATATTTTGTAAAGATTATTTAAAACTTAATAAATCTATTATCATATTAAATACGATTTAGCCAAAATGTAAAATTCAGAAATGTATTTTTACTATATATGAAACATATATGTGACGAAGCTGACGAAAGAGACCTTATCTTACCAGGGTAAAATTTTCAGTACGGGACAAATCAACATTTTATGCTACTGTTGCACCAAATGATATTTTGAGATCAACTACAAAATAGATTTTATTAAACTAATTTGTTATCCAACTTTAACCTCGACTATATCAAAACCATACTTTTGAACTGAAAACTTCAAAATGACATATCTTCGTTAATTTCTCAGATTTGTGCCTGATTTTTTGCGTTCTGTCCAGAATTTTGTACTTTATCGAAAAACATCGACTCAATTTTGACCCCTGGCAATATAAGGTCCCTTTCGTCAGTTGACATCATATATTTAGCTTAAAATTAACTTGAATTATTTTATCATCTATCTTTTTAAAAGATATTGTGTTCATTTTTGTATTTATGTTTATAAAATCCATAAAACTATTAAAATTTGTTATTTATTTTGTTTTTTTATTAATACAAATCAAATAAAATCTCAACAAACACTTGGTTTTAGTTAGGCCGATTTTTTTGCCGATTTTCAACACTGAAGTGCCGAAAATGCCAATTTTTTCCAAAAAGTGCAGACTTTTCATCAAAATCTTCTGGCAGCATGCAACATCTAATCCATGGCCAAGGCATATTTAACCAGCTGGCATCACTACTGCAGGTGAAAATTTTTTGCTTAAGTTTTCGTTTTCCTTTGTTTACCCAATTTTAATGTCAAATTATTTTGTTTTGTTTACGAATAAAACAAAGCGAAGAAAAAAGAACAAAAATTTCTAAATTATGAACTGTTTTTAAATTATGAACTGTTGAAGACCATAAATAATAAATATAAATAATAAATAAATATGTCTAATGATTATGCGTGCGTTTCAAAGAGTAAATTGAAGCTTAAAAATTTTAATGGAATTAAAAAAAAGTAAGGAAAAAGAAAAAGGTCGGGACGTGACACAACAGTCACAGCACCAGCAAATTGCAGGTGGTTCTAAAAGTAAACCAGAACTCCAACTGACCAAAGCTGAATTGGCATTTAAACAACAACAGGAAAAAATGGTAAGTATATTACATATACGTAACTTACACCATGAAATCGTTTCATGAAATTTCTTCAATTCTCTTTTGAACTTTCTTGTTTTTCCTGGCATCTCTACACCTCTTGCCAACAAAAAATCGGTTTCATGCAACTGATTTCATGAAAAGTGTCATCGTGTAATTTAGCGAATACATATAATATATTAGCTTATAAGTTTGAAAATATAAGTTTGAAAACTCCTTGCTGTTGTTGTATTTGTTGACGTAGCAATGCCACCTAGTTAGATACGCCTTGGGGTTAGCAGAGTAAATAATAAAAATCCTGAATATAAATCAAGAATGTTGCAATGTAGTCAACATAGAGTAGTCAGTTCTAAATAAAAAAATTTATTGAATAAATTTAATATAAAATTGTACCAAATAAGCATGAAGTGTACCACTGATGTGTCGATTGTACCAAATATGGTACAATTGTACCACAAATCCCAACACTGATACAGATTTTAAATTAGAACGGCGCCAAATCAGATTTTAGTGCTGAAATTTTATTGCAAAATATCACAAAATAATCTATGCAAAATATGGATCGCACAATAATTGTACCGTATCGTGCTGAGGAAAAGGAACTTTCTCATATTTTATATGATGCAATCCAGGGATTAATTTTGCTTCACCCACCGTCAGAAGAATTACGAAAATGTCTCTCGGATGAAATGTTCATAAAACCTAATCCACAGGCATTTTTTCATATAATGCACTATTTATTTCGTCTGCTCGATCCACAAGAGTTCAAGAAACGTTTTTTCTGGCCTATTACAGACAAACGTTCTGAATCAAATTTTCGAACCAGTACTGTAGAATATCTTAAGCACATCAATGAGAAATATCAGCTAAACTGGACCAACATCAAATCATACTTAGTGGTAATGCCAGGTGGCATGAAATTCATCAATTTTCTCCTGGACTTTGTAAATTTTATTGTACATGAATTGATAAAGCACAAAGAGAAACAGTTGAGTTTAGATGCTAATAACTATCGGTCACACGTTTCCGAAGCAAATTTACACAAAGTGTGTGCAAAAAATGAGTTCTTTAAGGGTATGGCATCGGAATTTATAGACGCGGTAGAAAACTTAAATATAAAGTACGATAATAAAAGCCAGAAACTAATGCAACATTTGAAAATGCTCTCGAAGGAGTCGGGCATAAATTTAGATTTGCTGACAGATGAAAAGTTTCTTGAAAGTTTCGAGGAGGAAAATTGCCAGTTATTTGATCAAAGTTACAGTGTTCGTTCGAAAAAGGTATTGGAAACGGATAACTTAATTAGCGAACTAAAAGAGGCTATGGACAAATTTTATAGCAAAGAAACGGGTTACAAATACGATAAACAGCACATCTGTCAACAGTTAAAACGCATTCGAGATCATTATCCGATTGATGAGTTGGTGGATGGTAAGCTTTTCTTAATTAATATTTATATAAATTTCCAGTGTTGATATACATATGTACATACATACATATTTAAAATATACAGATGCAATTTGAAGTCAAGTTTAAGTTCGTTTACTCTCTCTAAGAAAGAATAATTGGCTTAAATGTAGTCATGATAAAGCACATCATATCATATTTGGATATACAAATGAGGAATATGAAATAACTGTAGAGAAAATGACAGATGATAAAGATAGAAATAAGCTCCTTGTACAGAAATAAAAGTCATGGAGGATCGTATATCCACATTAGAAACACGGTTGAATTACATGCTCCACAATATTCCAAAATTAAAACATATGCAAGCTAAAGGATTTAAAATTAATGTAAACAGCTTTAAAGAAAAACTTAATGCTTTATACAAGTTGGAGGAGCCACTGATTAAAGTAGATATAACACAAGACCAAATCGCATTGACAAAAGATATAGAAGTCTTTAGAAACTATAGAGTTAAATCAGAAACCTGTGTTGGTCATACCGTAGAGGATAAAAAGGAAATCTTTAGTAAGCGAAGCCGGCGTTGGTCATACCAAAGAGGAGAAAATCCTTGCGCCTGGCTATGCATAAAATTTTAATTAAGCGAAGCCGGTGTTGGTGTTCGAATTGAGAGTCAAGAGCAAGATTCCCCACGCAAACCCCTAAGGGTCTGTGAGCACATATACAATCTCAACCAGAATCTCACAAAGAGAACAAAACATGTAAAAATTTTAAATCAGTAGCATACCAGCTTTCAACAAGGTAGGTTTGTGTCACTTTGCTAAATATTTATCAAATCAATGCATTTTTATTTTAATCACTTTTTTTGGTTGGGGGCCTTTGGTCAAGAGAGAATAAAAAAAAAATGCTTCGGCTCTTAATGGATTAATTAAAAAATTAGCCCCACCTGAAAGATATTTTCAAAAGCTTTTAAGTGAAACCCATATTGATGTGATATTTTCAAAAATGTAGCGTACAATCATAATTTTATATGAGAAGTTCAGAGGCCCATAACTTGGAAAACTTGGGCGACCGCCAATTTTTTTTACTTTAAATTTTTTCTTGTTATTCAATTCTCTATCACCTTGGATAATTTATTTTTTTGATTGGGGAAGCTTCGCTAAACTAGATTTGTTCAGAATAATTTTAATTACAAATTAGGTGTTGATACAACTTAACAATACCCAAATGTGATAGATGCGAAGAATGCTAAAGACGGATACATCTACAGAAAATGCATTACATTCTGCTAATGTCTAAAATAAAATTTTCCCAATTTTTCTTTAATATGAATCATTTAATTTTTAATTTAAAATTATTCTTAGACAGAAAAAACGAACTTAAAATTGCACCTGTATGTAAAATAAAATAAATTTTCATATATTCAACATATTTAAAATATTTATATGCATTGTAGAGTCGTTCGTCTCAAGAGTATCGGATGAGGGCGTCAATATCAATACTCTCATATCTACATTTAATGCTATTAACAATACTATTCAAAATGAATTAAAAAATTTTAATAAAAAACCTTCTGCTGGTGATTTTGTATATTCACGCCTACTCAGTCTGGAGAAAGAACTGCAAGAAATGGAAGCACAAATAACTAATTTCAAAATAATTTTACATGACAATATGAAAAATTCTAAAGCTGAGTTAACTAAAACACCTATACGTGATCACATAAATGTTCCAACAAATCTAAACTTGGAGAATACTTTGCTTATGAAACTAGTGTCTACACCACCTATAAAATTTGAAGTGCCCGAAGGCGGAGGTAAATCAAGGCTCGCCTTAGTGGATTCAAAAGCTACGAATACTAATGAAACAACCCTTAATAATTTCTTAGGTAAGTGTTTTATAGTAGAAATAAAACTAATCAATATTTTAGAATAACAAAAATGTACAATGTTACGATTATTTTATTGCATTTACTCATTTTCAGCTCCACCCCGCGCATCTGCAATACGTCATCCAAATCGTAACCATAGTTTGGTTGATCAAACAATGTCTGATTTAAATAATACCATGAATCGATCAAAACTAATTGATCCTATTCAACTATTGCGTTCATCAAGTAAGAAAGATTCCTCGAAATATAAGAAAATTACGCAACAAACAAACATTTCATGTTTGGGTAGAAACTGGACGTTGCGTCAGACAATTTTAAATGATAATGATGAGGCTTCAACTGTTGCTGCCACAATGACATTAGATGTCACACCAAAAACTCATTTTAAACCATTATTTATGAATGAGAAATCACCACAATCACTAATAAAAAAAGGCTCACCTACGATGTTAAATCAATCACAATTTACGCCATTTAGTTCAAACGATCTTACTCGAATTGCTAAATCGCAATATCAATTGGATTCTAGTATTATTGTTGGTGAAAATAGCTCTGGTTCGCCTTCTTTAAATTATGCTAAAAAATTATCAGCGTTTAAGAAGGTGCAGGATGCCTCTTTGAACTTTGCCAATCTTAGTACTAGTCCTTCTGGTCGTTTAGAGCCGTTAGTCACAGCTGATGATTTAAATATTCCTAAGCTGACACTGAATGATCAATCGTTAGTAGAACATGATTTAAGTTTAAATGTAAGTATTAAACATTGAAAAAGTTGTACATACACTTGCTACATAATTGTGCCATTTTTTGCATTAAACAATAATATCGACAAATATTTTTGGTTGATTTTTATTCCACAAACAAAAAGTGTACTGTTTAAAATGTTGGTATCGTGTTTGCCTTTTTTACACAAAGTTGACCTAAATTTGTTTGATATTATTGTGTCACTTATAGATTAGTATTGTAAAATGTATGGGCTTCTAATAATATGAATATTGGAAATATAATGAAGTTAAGTTATATAAGCCCATTATTTTTTAACTTGACTGTTATTTTAAGGTTGCGTGAGGGTTGTTGTATTTGATGCAATACATTTTTTTTCTAACGTTTCGTGAGTTTTAAGCTAATTTTTTTCAAGAGTTTAAAGTAGAAATTTAATACTTTACTACTTTATTCATATAGGAGAAAAACTTGCTAACACAGTTATATCAAAATTTAATTAAAATTTAATAAAAAAAAAATGGTTTTAAATAAATGTTACAAACTGTTTTTTTAGTAATCGTATTTATATTTATAAATGTAAGAATAAAATTTAAAATAAACAAGGTCCAAATATTAAGTGACGATAAATATTAATCGACAACGAAAAGTTTCTTAACATAATTGACAAGTTATTAAAATTCCGTAAAATTTCAGTTTTCTTTTTAAATCATCATAGCATACAATTTTAAGAACTATGATCTGAAGTTTTCCTGCGGAATTCCACTCCATATAAAAATAGTTAAATTCCTAAAACAAATTTACATTTTTAGTCTTCTTTCTGTTTACTAAAATTACTTCATTTTACTCTTTTTTTAATTTCGAGTGTAAAAGCAATGACCATAGTAAATCGACTTTAATTTGCATTTGTTTTACCAAATATTTATTTATTCATTAACAAAAAGATGTTTATGTTTCGAATTTCGTTTTTGAAAACAAGTCGACTTTAAAAACAGGGAGGCATAGATTTTGTTATTTAGTTATCAGGTATGATCTTAAAAACGAATCGGTTTATAACCGAAACTAATTGTTATATGCTTGCCCCCATATTTATAAAAAATAAAATATATTTGATATCTACCCTGCAAGCAAATGGTAGTCGACTACGAAAATAACACACTTTAACTTTTATGACCTAACTATAAGCTTACTACAATCTAAATGCAAAACCTCCCCAAAATCAAAAATTAAATTATTTTTGACAATTTTATGTCACATCCGTGAGACAAATTTTCAACGTTCTTTTGTGTTCTTTAATTATGATTGAATTATGATCTTAATGTTATTTGGTAGGAAATATCTTACTGACTATCGAGTATTTCATTTATTAACATTTTTAGTTAAGAAGCCTTCAATCAAAGATGCAGAAAATAATAATAAACAGGGGAAAAATTTATTGCATATTTTAACAATTTCGCTTTATAGCTAACTGATATATATTCAGTCTATAGCTAACTACAAATTAACTAACTTTAAGCTAACTTCTGAGTAGTCAGTAAGACAACTGACTACACCCTAGGACATTGCAATGTTAAAAAAGTCAGTTATTTTTAATAAAAATAATCCAAGTATGAACTACTACTGGTTACAAAATAGTTAGCTTAAAGTGCATTAAAAGTTAGTTGAGTTGCTTATAGGGTATTTTAAAACAAATTTTTCATACAAAAGTTGTTCTAACGGCCACTTTCACAATGTATGATTATAAATTAACATGAACATTAACCTCAGGTTAGTTTAAATTGTATTTCACAAAGTATGATTAACTTTTAATTGACACCATTTAACAAAAAAGTGTCTGTTAAATATACCCGAAGAAAATGTGCCGGTTAGTATTTTAATTGTCAGATTTTGGTCAATAAAAATATTTATTTATTTGAAACCAATTTAATTTTCATAAAAAAAAAAAATATTTGTAATTCAAAATTTTATAAAAAAAATTATTAACATATTTGTTACAATAAAAGGTCCTGCTTGAGATTCATCAGGACTTTTCAACAAACGATTGAGCATAAGAGAAAGAATACTGCTATTACTCTTAAAAAAGACGACGGCACACTGAATTCTTGCATTATAAAATATGGATGTAAGAACACACTATTAATCATATCTGGGTAACTGTGACACAGGCGTTAGTATCCTAATCCCATGACAATATCAATCATTGGCACTGATGTGGTCGAACGAAAGGTATCTTAAATGGTCCCACGTTAAACCATGTTTTGCTAGAGACCGTTAATCCGTAGACCCAAGCGAACACTAGCCCTAAAGATAATAATCGAGGTGATATACTACGACGCCCATCCCTCAGATTAATATGTTTTATCTATTGACGTAGTTGTTACAAGATAATAGACATTGCCATAATTTTTCTTATATTCTCTTGTTAAGTAACTGTATGATGGTGAAACCCAAGTACATAACCGTCGGTTATTCAGTGCCAGTTAACCAAACCGACAGTTAATTTTAAATTAAAAATAAAATAATCATACATTGTGAAAAGGGCCGTAAAATACATTTCAAACAAGTTGTATTTTTTTATAAATATGGTTGTAACACTTATAATACGTTATTTTTAAGGGTTTTTTTGTAAAATTTCTTGAATGGTTGGTTGAACTATAAAACTCCATATAAAAAAAAATTTAAAAATTTCGCCTTAATATTTCCCTTTTGTAGTGAGGTTTCCTGATGAATGTGCCTTGATTTAAATATGCCTTGCCACATTTATATCAGGTAAACTCACTAGAAGGAGCTAAGAAATCGAGAAGAATATTTTAATATTTTTTATATGGAGTTTAAAAGAGTATTCAGAACGAATTTTAAAACGAATACAAATAGGAAATGAAAACCGTTGCGTTTTTATAACCGATTTCCATCGCATACCTGATAAATTTCTTTATAATCGAACAATGTATCAAAAAAGAAATATATCTTTATCGTACACTAAACCATACATGTTAAATTCCAATTAGAATTAGCAATTGATGCAATTGGTTTATATTCTCTAATTCAATAAACAATTAGAATTAATTCAAATAATTCCCATTAGATAATTGAAATTTTTATTCCAATGGTAAAACTAATTGCAATTAGTTGCCATTAGAAAAAAAAATGGTTTACCTTTACAATTAGAAATCTAATTGACTTCTGCTAATGCAATTAGATATTTCACAAAATTTTACAAAATAAGGTTAATTAGCAATCATTAGCATTATCTAATCATTACTTAACATGTATTCACTTAACACACATACAGAAAGAACTGTTATTAAAATCACTTTTTATCAAAGTGATTTGAAATCAGTTAAAAGGTGTTCTACCAAGGCATATTATTCCCCTCCGTAGTGAGGCTGATTAATCTTCCTTGGTGCTCTTCACACAAAAGTTTTTTAAATA
This sequence comes from Phasia obesa, assembly GCA_949628195.1. Taxonomy (NCBI): domain Eukaryota; kingdom Metazoa; phylum Arthropoda; class Insecta; order Diptera; family Tachinidae; genus Phasia; species Phasia obesa. The sequence continues at coordinate 24,184,562 of OX451215.1, read as the reverse complement.
ACGTGATTTTAAACCGCTTAGGAAATGTTCTGTGCTTTCAAATCACTTGCTTTTTTCGAATTCTTTGTAGTTAGATTTATAAAAAACTGTTGGAATAAATAAAAACTGTTGGAATAAATAACTTTAAGTGTTTTTTTCTTCATTTTTGTAGTAAAATTATGCAAATTGAACATTTTTAAAGATTCTTCTTTTGCAGTATTATTTTATACATATTTATAATTTTTGTTTGTTTTTCCGCTCCTTTTTAACTGTCAACAGATTAGTTGTTTATAAAGTACATCTAACCTTGACAAAGATAGAAATTGCAATTGCTACGCAAATAACGTCTTTAACCCATTCGCTGGCAAGCCTAATTATATGAATTCATTCTCATTGCTGATATTTGCTTAATTGTAAAAGATAATTCTCTATAATTAATAAATTATAATTCCTGTAAATTTTTTACCTGATATTACGGGCATACTTTTTGGCATTAAAGTTTTTTTCAGATATTAGTCTTTCAAATAGGTAACTTTAATTCTTTAATTCTTTACATTTAACCGAATTATGAAATGAATGCCTTATTGGGAAGGGAAATGACGACGATAAATAAAATCACATGATTTATTTTAGAATTATCAATTTAATTCAGTTTACAATACAAGAACAACATGGCATTTTGTTGATGCTTTGTAGTTCGAAATGTCAAAAAACATATAAGAAAATTGAGAAGGCGTGTATATTTGTTTTATTGCTTTCTCACTTCTACACTATAAAATTTCTGAACATATACAACTTTTGACATGTCGAACTACTAAATCACCTGGGTGGACGACACTACCTAGTGAGATAAATATACCTTGATTGTATTGAATAAAAATAATTATAGTAAATACGAAACAATTTAATAAATATGTACTTATATACAACATGTACAATTGAAAGCGAATTAATTACGGTAACGTATTGACTTGAATACCAAACCATTAAATAATTATTACATACTTATATTCACTTAACTTTCAGAGAAGAAATATTTTAGCTTATACCCACAGAGAACAATTCATTGCGACTTCGTACCTATGTACATGTCGTTGCGATTTCGAACCTAAATGTTGCGATTTCGTTACTACATATCGTTTCGATTTCGTTCGTACATATCGTTGCGAAGTCATGTCAATCCCTTCATATAAAAATCGTTACGATTTCGGTAATATTTCGGTTCCGAAATCGGATTTCGGTTTGGTGGGTATGTACATACATACGAATGAACACTTAGTACTAATATCTATCACTCAACAACAATTCAGACCTGTATGATGACCAGACCTAATAACATCGCTTGGTGTTATTCATTGGGATTTTCCCTTTTCGGTCGAACTCACGCTTGTCAGGACAAATTCGGCTGTTGAAAACAAGCTCAAGAAACTGATTTTATGTTTTTTATGGAGAATAGATCAGAGATGAAGTATTGATGTAATCATTTTATTTACTTTACAATTTGGTGAACCTGCATCTGCTTTATTTGTATAAATCAATCTGTTATAAATTTTCTTATACCTTTCTCATTTATTTTTCAATTTACTTTTCCTTTATTGCCAAAGAATACATTTTTCTGTTTCTTATTGCCAACAGTATTTCTTTACGAACTTTCTATCGAAGGTGAAAAACTTCCTGTTGAGGAGATACTCAAGGTTCCGGGTTTGGTGGATTGCTTTCATTCTCGTTATCTGAAACAGGAGGAGAATGATCTCTCAAAAAATTCTTAACCACGGTTTCCTTACCTTTTCTTATTTTATTTTCTCTGTAATTTTTGATTTTTTTTCCAGGACTTTCTCTTAGAACTCGATATTTTTATCTGAAACAGGAGGAGAATGACCTCTCAAAAAATTCTTAACCACGGTTTCCTTACCTTTTCTTATTTTATTTTCTCTGTAATTTTTGATTTTTTTTCCAGGACTTTCTCTTAGAACTCGATATTTTTTCTTTCCTTTTGCTTTTGCTCTTCATATTTAACTGGCTTGTCTTTAATTTTATTATATCGCTTTTTTCAGCCTATCGCTTCTCTGCCAATACCTGTTCCTTGAGTTTTGCTTTATTTTTAGCCATCATGAAAATTAAAAAAAAAAAAAAATACTTCAGTAACTTTAAAAATTTAAATTTTAACTAATATATACGATTTTACAGGGAAATGACGTGTACTTTCAGGCATAAACGATAATCTCTATATATATATATATATATATATATATATATATATATATATATATATATATATCTATACATAGAATAAAATAGTAACTCATTTCCGTCTGTATGTCTGTCTGTCTGCTTTTCGTTTGTGATGGCATCACGTAAAAACTACTGGATGGATTTTTACACAATTTTGTGAGGAGGTACCTTAGTATCCTGGTCCCAATATAGGATACTTTTTTCCGCAAAAATATCTTATTTCAAAGAGAAAGTGGAGAAAAATCAGTGATATTTATGAACTACTGCGCAACAGATGGCGCCAGTTGTATAAAATTTGTATTTAATTTGTATTTTACTTTGTGGAATTACATTATTATTAATATATTTCAAACATCTCTTAAAGAGGTTTACAATAATTTTTTTAATTTAAAGTAAGAGTCTTTTAATTGGTGTGGAATACTTTCAAAGCAAAATCGAGCAAAATATTGTCAGGACGCCCAAGACGTGGCGGGCACTGCTAGTCATTTATAAAACTATTAATAAACAAAAAATTAAGCACATTACAAGATAAAAGAAATAATTTAACATTATTTTTTACATCGCACTAATTATATCAACAATTTATATACTATTTTTGTTAAAAATGTTGCAAAATTTAACTCAAAGTAGTGTTAGGGACAGACAGGGTGATGATATTTGCCTACTTTGGTAGTCAATTTTTTGAAAAACAAATCAATTATTTTAGTGACTCTACAGGACTTGTAAAGCCTAATTGTAAAGTAAGTAATGAAGTGGAATATATTTTAGTTTTCCCTACGACGAGTATACTCGTTCTTGGTAGCGAATGGATTAAACGCCCATTTCTTTAGGTTGCTTTTATGTTAAGTATTAAGTAAAATTTAATAAAAATTTAATAAAATTTAACAACAAAAATCAGCAATTTTCTTATGATTTTATAATTTTAACAGAACAGGGGGGTTATTACGTATTTCGATTCGAAGAGAAAATCATTTGAATTTGTATGTCTTTCGAATCGAAATACGTAATAACCTCCCCAGGGTATTTAAAACACGTGATTTAAAAACGGTTCGTGATTTAAAATCATGAGATTTTCAGAACAGGCCTATAACGTTCTATATTTTTGTTTTGTCTTGTAAGCTTTTAGATGGAAAAAAATAATGTGATGCTGTGTTATTTTGTTTTGGTTTAGTTTAACATTTTTTATTAAAATGAAGTAAAATTGTTAACAGGAATTCATATTACAAAACTCTTAAAAACTAAACATAAAATTCGCGAAATGTTCGAAAATTATGTTATCAAATATGCATTTATTTATTTACACAAAATAATTTAGGCCTCAATAGCTTATAATAACGATCTAAACTTTTATATTTATACATAACAATTATAATGTAATATTTTATTAAATACTTGTATCTTTTTAGAAATCTTCAGTTAATAAAAACCCGAAACTCGTAGAAAACTCTCCAACCAATAATATAATGGTAAATGATGAAGAAATTTCTAATTCAGAAAATTTAAGCAGGCACTATCCAACTAATAGCTATTTAGCTGATATGTATGACCAAGAGGAAAACGCTTTATTTAACATAAGTGATAGCGTTTTAAAAGATGTAACCTTATAATTTAAAATTTAACTTTATGTTCCATCAATAATTATGCAATAAAATAAAATTTTTTGAGCACTACTTATCGCATAAAAACTTAATTTGTGTCTAAAAACATTGAACGTTTCTTAAATTTTTCTTCTAGTGGTGGCAAAATGATATTTGCAGGTCTTACGTATGGATTCCATCTAGGTTTCTGATTTAACTCTATAGTTTCTAAAGACTTTTTGTAATTTAACAAATTTAGAGTATATTCTCGTGTAGTATAGAAGATATCGTCATATAAGTTTCTACGTTTCGGTTTTTCAGCTTCTACATCTTTTGGCAGTGCGATTTGGTCTTGTGTTATATCTTCTTTAATAGGTGCCTCCTCCAACTTGTATAAAGCATTAAGTTTTTCTTTAATGCTGCTTACATTAATTTTAAATCTTTTAGCTTGCATATGTTTTAATTTTGGAATATTGTGAAGCATGTAATTCAACCGTGTTTCTAATGTCGATATACGATCTTCCATTATTTTTATATTCTGTACAAGGAGCTTATTTCTATCTTTATCATCTGTTAATTCCTCTACAGTTATTTCATATTCTTCATTTTTATCTCCAAAGATGATATGTTGTGCTTTATCATCACACTCCTGTAGTGATGTGACCTTTTCCTTTAAACATTTATCTATTAGATCATCGATATCCTCTTTGCGTATAAACTGTTCCGAAAGAGATAATTCCTGTAAAATACTTTGAACTTCACCTCTTACCAGGCTCGTTATGGACATTGTGTTGTAAGTAGGTCTCTCAGAAATGCTAGTGCTCGAATGTGAAACATTAAAATCCATCATTGCTTTTTGTATTTCCTTGGTTAAGGGTATTAATCGTTGTTTATTTCTGCGGGGTCTTTGAACAATTTTTTTTAGTTTACTAAAAAAATATTTCAAACGTTTCGAATTATTAAGATTTGATGGACAACTGATTTCCATAAACTGGGAATTTTGATTTGTTTTTTCTCGTTTTTTCTCGTTTAAACTCACATAAAATTTTTTACAAGTTTTAATAAAAAATAATAATAATTTGATTTGTAAAGCATGAATTTCTTAATTTTTTTTTGATTTCATAGAGACGGAACCAATACAACAAAGCCTATTATAAAGTTAGTTTTTTGGAAAATATTGGAATATGAATAATATTTTGGAACATTTAAGACAAACCACATCAATGAATATGCCTTGATTTAAGACTGTAAATTAATTTTATAATTTACTTAGGTTAGGTTAGAAAGACTAGCACCAGTTAGTATTATACACCTCCACCCGGGGACCTTCTGTTATTCCCTTTTATATTACTTCGAAAGAACCCCCACTTACTTTTCTACGAAAAGGCCGGATCATCTTCTGCCTAGCCAATAAAATCTTTGGACACCAGCTGCAGTGTATGCATTCATGATTCTTGTGTAGTCTGTTGACCCTAACTTCTCTCATCCTGACTCCTAAGTCTTCTTGCAACCACTTCTACTACGGAAGCATCAAAAGGAACTAATGCAAGACCTGCTGAGGCGCACTTCTTATGGCAGCTGTGATGCTTAGTTTTACACACCTATGGACCTTTGCAAGAAGCTTAGTAAGACACGCTGTTCTCACAGCTTTCCGCCATGCAAAACAACCATATGTAATAACTAGCTGTGCCCACACACGTTGTGTGCGAGCTGACAATATTTTGTGTTTTTTACTTTTTAAATCGGTAAAAAAATTACGAACTTTCACTTCTTTTTTTATAACTTTCTCCTGGAAATAAAATATTTTTGCGGATAAAAGTATCCTAAATTGAAATCAGGATATTAAGGTACATTCTTACAAAATTTTATTAAAATCCATACAGTAGTTTTTACTTAATGCGAACACAGACAGGAAATGAGTTGTTGTTATAAGTATAGATTGATAGATTGGTCTTACAACCTCTGCTAGTTTTAATAAACTGTCCCAGTTTTGGTAGTCTGATATTCTCTAGCGTGTACCTTTTGGAGGAATGAACTAGCTCCGTCTTGTCAGGGCCCTTTCCGAATTGACCAAGGGCGTCCGTCCTCCACATACAGACAGTTGCGTAGGGGACTTTGAATATAAATCTTCTGAATCAAGACAATTCGTAGACAGACTCGATTGAATCACAGTAAGATTTCCAGGAGGTCTTTTCGCCATTTTGAAACCCCCCTTAAACTTATCGAAACACATCTTATAATTCTCTACTAACCATCGACCATGGATCAGCCAGATCCCTCGTCCATCAAGTCGGCTGGTCCCTCTCCCCTGAAACGAATTTTCGGCCAGGTCAGTTCAAAACTATCGTTACATGCTTTCGTGATATTGCTCTCTTCATTTTCAATCAACGTGTGTACACATAGCGAGGCGTCTTCAAGGATCATGTTACAATGTTTCCCCTTAAATGGAAGTTTAACTGGCAAACTCCATATCAAGGCACATTAGCGACGGCTGCGATAAGTACTGACTGCCGATTAACAGTCTTCATAATCTTTGCAAACTACAGGTGAAGCTACAATTTATGGCAAGTAAATAGCAAAATATAGATATTGGACAGTTGTTGCATAGGAAATTCATAATAAATAAAACTTACTTGAAATATATTTTAGAACAAATTTTAATATTTTTTATTTATTATAAACTATCTGTTCCCGCCACTTCGTCAGCGTCCTTAGTTGAGTTATGATGAAGATCTAAAGAAAAAGTAAGCCAAGGCGGTGCAGTCGTTCTTTGAAATTAGATATGTAAATCAAAAAATTGGACTTTAACGTGGGCGTGATCAATTTTTTTTACCGTAAAAAGCTAATTTGGGTTATGGTAAAGATCTAAAAAAAATTGCCAAATCGGTGCGGCCGTTCTTCGATATTAGATAAATTTAAAAATTGGGCGTTAAAGTGGGTGTAGTCAATTACCATAAAAACCTAAGTTGGGCTATGATGAAGATCTAAACAAAAAATTAGCGAAATCGGTCAAGCCGTTATTAAAAATGTGTACGCAACATGCATGCTATTGTTTAAAAAATCATGCTAAAAGCATGCTATTGTAATTCAAAAACTGAATTAAGGAATTCAAGTTGTAGTGGAAACATGGTATTATACTAACATATTTTGAAAGTGGCATAAGTCACTTTCTAAAAATACCAAGGTAATGATAACATTGATTTCAATTTAACGGTATTTCTTCATTTTTACAAAAATTTTCAATCAAGTGTTAAGCGCCACTTACCACAATGATCATAATTTTGGTATAATAGGCTTTGGGAAATATAAACACTCTAATCCTTAAATATATCGATTTAAAACTAAAGTAACTTTGAAAATAAACGGCTATTATAGGTGGTAATTAATTCGATACTATCGATAGCTTTTAAGCAAACTATCGAATGGGACTACTATCGATAGTTTAGCAGCTCTATTACATGTTTATAATAAAATGTACCATACAATACTTTTTAAGGCGTACTGCTAAATTAAACGACTTTGAAACACAGTTGCCAGACTTAATAATTGACTTATGTGGTTTTGATCTAAATTATTTTGTTTTAGAAATGCACTATTCTTTTTTTTACTAAAGCAACAATTCCAATTGCAAACACGTATTCGCGTTCCCAGTTTTCTTTTATTTCATTTTCTTTTAATAATAAAATTTTAAGTTCAAATGTAGTTTGTTTAAATTTTAACACGCTGTCTTGACAAGCCATTGTTTTCGGCGGAATAGGGAACAAAAATTTTCTTATTTTTTTTTGATGTGGAGAAAAATATTATCGATAGTTTTCTATTTGTCGGCAATGTTGTTTGAATGCTTGTAACACAGCAAATAGGATTTGCACGTTGGATCAATAGATGTCGTTCTATAAAAGTCAAACTTTCATACTAATAACAACACTTAATGGCAGACATAGTTGTGTGAAAAACAACATGACATCGACAACGATAGTCTTCACGAGACGTTTTAATGTGCGCACATGAAATTGTTCAATGGGTGAACAAATCAATGGCTCGTCAAGACGTAGATTTACTTTGATGAAAAATGAAAAAAAGAAAAACATTTAAGAAATTTCAAATAATTTTTTTTGTAATATCAGTATTACTTGCTAATTTTTTGAATTTTTAGCTTAAAAAGTATTTTTAATTGATGGATAGGAAGCAAGGCGTATTCATAAGTTATGAATACGCCATGGATAGAAAGTATGTAGTGTGGAAATACATACATATATTATCAATATGATAAAATAAATATTTATACTTTTGATAATACTCAATCTACATCTTTTTTGGCGTATGTATGTCTAGAATTATTAATACGGGAGTAAAAACCTTCTTCTTCTTCAATGCCATTCAACCTAGAATGGCAGTGTCATGGAAAACGGCTTCTAGAGACAATAAGTCTATAGTGAAGCCTTTACTTAATTTATGTTATATTTATTTATATTTTATTGTTTTTCATTATTTTTGTTTTCTTTAATTTGTAAAATGTTCTTTAGTTTATAATTTTGTTTTTAATTAATTTATGCATTATTTTAAGTTTCTTTCTCGTTTGTTAATTTTTCTCGTAAAATTGTGGTTATACACGATAACCAGAACGATTGCACGTGGCTGATTAATGCAACCACAAATTAACTATACTACAGTACAGCTAACTGTGGAACCCAATCACCCAGTGCGAGAGTGAGACATAAACCACTCGAAGGCCTAGCAACAAGAACGGCCTGATTGACTTTAAACGATAACGACAATGACGCGCGCACGTGTTCCTCCACCCAGAGCTAGTTTACGAATCGGCAGACCTGTTCCAACAAAAACGGTGTAAAAACCTATTTAAAATTATGTGATTTTGAAATTATAATACGATTTTTGGATTTTGCTTTGACGATTTTCATGTTTTCTTTTACATTATTTGTGGATTCTACTGAATTAATCTGGCAACCAGTTTTAAATTATATTTCATTCGGTTAATTATTTCCAACTGGAAAGAGGTGAGTCCTTTTATTCTTAATTAAAAAATTTAAATTGCAAATACAGAGGCAAAACGGCGAAAGTGAAATTTTTAACTCATTATTGTGTATAAAAACTAAAAAATTGTGCTAACATTCGAAGAAGTTGCGTGATAAATATATTGGAAAATTGATTTTCTTGTATACGTTGTAAGTTTTTACTGCGTCGTCTTGTGTATACCTTGGCACACACAAGATACAAACAAAAAAAAATTGCAATAGTTTATGGACTCGAAAATGAATCATTTAGATTGCAACAAAATAAAAAAGGAAAACGAAAAGGAATTTTAAACGAAGATTGTGTGACCTAATTGAAAAAAAAAATATATTTATATCATTGGAAACTTATGGTGAATTTTATCCACACATAGGTACTATGTTTGTACTTTTAATTAACTCTGAAATTATACATAAGTACTTCACATATTTCTGAGAACAAAAAAACGATTGTCCAGTGTAAAAAACACTGATAAGAAATAACAATACTCCCTCTGATTGTTCTTTGTTTTTTATACATGACTGCTAAATAATAAATATTTTTTTTTTGTGTCTATTAACTAGTAGTTTTTGGTGTTCCTGCTCCGTGTAGATTTATAAATATACGTACATACATACATATGTATATAGGTATGCATATAGATTTTTGCCCGTATGCAAAAATCTTTAAGACAAAATTTCCATATAAAATTTGATTTAAAGTACGCTTCAAGTAGACTTTATTTCTTTTGCATAAGGGCATTTATCTTGAGCATGACCTTTCGTATAACTTAATCATTAGGCGTTTCACTTTTCTAAATGAAAGTGTTAGAAAACAAACTATAAGAAGCCACTAATATATTGATTTTTTAAATTTTTACATTAGCAAATTTTTAATTTTTTTCTCAGTAGATTGGTAGGTTGCGAAAACCCCTACGATTCAAGGATTTTTCAAGATATTGTTTTGATTTAAGGTTTAAAAGTTGTCCAAATTTAAAACAAGTTACAAACACTTAATTCTTGTTTAATTTCTCATTAAAAAATGGAGAGATACATAAGTAAAATCATTTTATGCAATAAAAATAAATAAATGTCCGACAAGTGCTGGACAAAAATTGAATGTTGATTCATTTTCCGGTCATCCCTCTGATGTTCGATCAAGGAAAGTAATATTTTTTCTTAGTCGAGTACCTATAACCACGCCCATATAGGATATTACAAGCAAACAGGCTGATGCATTTATCTTCTTTAAATAAGTTGTTGAATTTTTCGCTATTTCTGTTTAACTAATGTCATTTTTACTTCTGTTTGTTGGAGTCTTTAATATGTTGGGGAGCGGTATAAGCGTAGAATCTTAGCGACTTTAAATCTTATGTATGAGTGGTTGAAGCTGAGGAATCGAATTATAAAATTTGAAATTTATTATCCATGTCACTTTTCCAGCTTAAGCGTCGAATTCCGTGCAGTGGTTTAAGCCCATTTTTGGATATAATTCAGTTGCTGATGAACCACTTAAGATGTCTTGATTAAATTTGACCGAGAAAGCACTTTCATTAAGATACCTTAAGTGGTTCATAAGCTTTCGAATTACCTATTACCAAAATAAAGATTTACAAACCACTGAGTACCTATTTGGTTATAAATTCGTGATTGGTGTGATCACTGGTCACTAGTTCAAGAATCTGTAAATTGGTCGTCGGTACATCGGACTTTTTTTTAGGATGTGTGAGTACTAGGAGGAGTTGCAAACTATGGAGGACATCGCGTTACACTGGGTGAGAGATTTCTCGATGGGCTCTTCGACATCGTGCGGTGTAAAACCGAAGATGTCGGCGCTTTATCAAGGAAATCGGGTGGCTGAGTGATAGGTAGGAGGACTCATATAGGTCTCCCCTTTTCCTTTTGTTTTCATACTTTTAGTTAGCTAAAGGTAATCACAATGAACCCTCCGGGTCTCCGATTGGATGTGTCATTTCTGCAACAAGCCTTCTTAACCTAATCAAACCTTATATGGCGAACATAGTTTTAATTACTGTGTGTAAATTTCAATTTCATTATGGTTCAAGAAATAAACGTCACTTTCGGAACATCCTATAAGTTTTAGTATTTGATGCTCTAGCGGCCTTAGTAATAAAACTTGTATGAACATTTCAACAGCCTTATCATCCAGAGATAGAAGGCGCTGACAGAACGTCAGACATTGTAGCGAAAATAATAGTGTTACGTTTTTACCCTTTGAATTCGAACCCTAAAAACAAATATTCTAACAGAAAATCAATTATACTTGCTAAAAAAAATTTTATGTTTTACGTTTGATGATTTGCGGGTCATCCCTCTGATGTTCGGCCAAGGGAAGCAATATACCTTCTTATAAGTCGAATGAAACCAAGATAATTTAGGATATTATGTGCCAGTGTATTTGAATGCGTTTCGAGCTTCTTTAAATACTGATACACGTTTAGATCTTTGTGAATGATCGAGCTTTTAATATACCGAGAGCAACTGTGATCATTCATTAAATCTTATTTTGGCGCCTTTAAATTTTTTTAAGATGCTAACTGTGTTTTACTTTAAAACCATTTTTTTGAAAGGTCAGCTTTATATCCTCCTTGGATTTTGTTTTACTTGTTGTTATTTTAACTTACTTGGTCTTTTTTTTTTTCTATAATACAGTTTTTGCAGATCTAAATGTATTAAATTTCAATATATTTGGATCTGCGGCAATCGGAATTGCGGCACCTCTTACCCTACTCCAATCGTCTTTAAACTTTACAATTGACTTAACAATAGCAAGTGGCAACTTTTTATCACTATAAAAAATATTTTTTCGTTCCACCCTAACGTATAGCTCATGGAATAATCAATTCCAACTCTCTAGCTATAATGCTCCATAATATTGATAAGAAGTCAGTATATACTAAAATGTAAGATTTGTACATCTTCATATGTCACGAAGCCTTTACTGTAAAACAATCATATTTCACCTATAACTTTGATCTGTATGTATAACTTTATCTGTATTATCTGTAGGTATTTCTTTGTATAGTTTGTATAAATAGAAAAATTATTACAATTGAAGCTACCTCGTAGATTGATACGAAGAATGCTGAACACGGACGTAGGGATTCAGAAAATGCATTACATTCTACTAATGTCTAATTTTTCTTTATCTGTTTACAATAAAGAACTTAAACCAGAATAAATTTGATAAATTAAATTTAAAAAAATAATTAAAAAAGATCAAATAAACTAACTATAATATTTTAAATAAGTTATAACTATAAATAATTTTCTTTTGTACTTTACAGATAAATTCTTTTTGTGTACGAAGCAAAGTATATTAGTGATTAAGGACAGTATTATAAAATTTAAACGGCGTTAAAATGGGTTCCCTATTTCGTAGTGAGGAAATGACGTTATGTCAGTTGTTTCTGCAAAGTGAGGCAGCTTATGCCTGTGTATCGGAATTAGGAGAATTAGGATTAGTGCAGTTCAGAGATGTATATAAAAAACCCTTAATTTTGAAAAATTTTAAATTATCTCACATTTGTTTTTAGTTAAATCCTGATGTTAATGCATTTCAACGAAAATTCGTTAACGAAGTTAGACGTTGTGACGAAATGGAACGTAAATTGCGGTATTTAGAAAAAGAAATAAAAAAAGATGGCATTCCTATGTTAGATACCGGAGAGAGTCCTGAAGCACCGCAGCCTAGGGAAATGATTGATCTGGAGGTATTTTAACGAAAATATAAAAATAAATCAATACTATTCATGCTTTCAATTTAAGGCAACTTTTGAAAAACTTGAAAATGAATTACGTGAAGTTAATCAAAATGCCGAAGCTTTAAAACGTAACTTTTTGGAGTTGACAGAGTTGAAACATATATTGCGAAAAACTCAAGTCTTTTTCGATGAGGTAAGTTATACTTTTTATTTGCTTATATAAATTCTATTTTATATTAACTTTTTCAAATGTTTAATGAAAGACTAATAAACTTTTAAAAAGCTTTTGTATATGAAAATCAAAAAAAAAAAAAAAAAAAAAAAAACAACAAATAAATAATATTTTTCTAAATGTATTTAACCTTTTGACAACACAACTGAGAGGTGCACTTTTATAAATTTAATACATTTAATGAACTACTTTAAAGTTAATTAGTACATTTATTTTCTTTAGTTTGTTATTAATTTTTATGTAACTTTTTATATTTTTTCGATTGTTGAGTTTTTATTTACATATGTACATACAGCATGATTGCAATCAAATGATAAAAAAAAAATAAAAGTATTTAAATTAGTAATAATTTTGCTTTTAATACAAACAATTTTCAAATTTATGCTTTTTCCCTATTAATTAGTTTTTTTTTTTGTTGCTTTAATATTTTGTTCTACAAATATATTGTTTATTACCCACCTACCACAGAATTTTCAAGAAAACGTGAAATTAATTTCTTTTTTGAACAAAACATAATCACCCAAAATTAATATGTGCATTTTTTCTTCCAATTACCAAAAAAACGAAAAAAAAAATATTAGAACAACTATTATCATCACATAATCATATTCACTCTAAATCCACTAATTGTTTTTGTATATTTTTTTTATTTATTTTTTTTTCGGAACATATACTTACATATTTGCCCCTGTTCTGTAAAACAAAACCGAAACGATTGTTTTGGTTATTGTGTTACCATTTCGATTTTATTGGTATTTTTTAGAGTAAAAAAGAGTATGGAATGACAAAGATAAAGTTTAAAAATGAATTTAATTTAATTTTATTTTATTCAAGAAGGCAATAAAATTTCAAGAATGTAAAGCAGAATATTGAAAACCAAAAATTTCAGTTTTTGTTAATTCAAAGTGTATACAATTTCACACGTTTTTTTTCCACTCGGAATGCAGAAGAGGAACGATTTTTTTTCTGTAGCACTAACATCGCATTGGGAATATTTTTTTGTATAACGCCTTTATGTAAAGAAAATTAATTAAATAATAGAATTATTTTGCGGCGTGCGAAATATTTTAAAAATATATATAAAAATATTTTAAAAATATATATTCGTGTTTAAATCGGGATTATACAATATTTGTAGAAATATTGTTAGTAATTCATGTAAAATTAAAATGAATATTTAGTCACCTGAAATGAAAGGGGTCCTAACAACAAGAAAAAAATTTAGCTTTTGAATTATAATGGTACATTGTTTTTAAAAATAACGACTTTATTAAAGAAATTCAGAAGGGAATAACAATAAATGCCTTTTATTCACAAGTCAAAAGGCCTAGAAACATATTGGGCCGCAAGTAGTTTTGAATAAACTAAAAAATTCAAATATCTAGGTTACTATTTGGGAATAATGCAACAATAAAAAGTTCAATGTTGCCAGCTCAGCATTTATGATGCTTGCTTTTTAGTCTTGAAATTGTTTTAATTTGTAGATTATTTTAGTTTTTGAAGAGTTTGTATATATTAAATTTCATTTTTAGTATATTTAGGAAATCACAATGGGCTAAAGTTCCCACAGGCAATCGACATGATTTTTTTATGGAAATCAAATTTAATCAAATCTTTAAATCCAAATTATTAGAATTTTAAAATTTTTTTATACAATTTTGCTTTCTACGATTTTATGTTAGATTTAACCTGGCAAAAAAATTGGGGAATCCACCGTGTAATTTTCATTTAATTAAGTTTTTTTCTCTCTAGCAAAATTATAAAAAAGTTATGATTTGCCCTTTTGCATTTCAGGTGACGATTTGTTATTTATAACATAAAATTTTAAATTAATGTTTAATTACTCCATTATTTAAAAAATCAAAAATTATTTTGAACATTATATTCCATCCCTTCTCTTATTAAAAGATATATTTATGAAAAACTATAGAATAGAGCAAAATGAAGATTAAAAACATATGCCCATCATTTCTGTACATATTTTCTTGATTTTTATTTGCATTTTATTTTCTAATAGTAATTTTATTATTTTTCTTTTCAAATGTTTGACGTATTTAGAAGTTCAAAAACAAAAACTTATATACAACAACGCATTTACATCTGACCCAGTTTAATTTCTTATAATCTGCAGTCTACAAGAGGTTATGAATTGAGTGACTCAGTGATCCAGTTTAATATGTTTTTCAAAATGTATTTATAAAACGAGATCTTCTTGTGAATGCGTGTTTTTAAACTTAGGGCGAAACTAAAAAGAAAGGTTACCAAAGACATTTTGTACTTATTTTAAAAATATTTTTGATTAAAACATAAGGAGAATCGTATGGGTAGTATTCAGATATGTGATTAAAATCGAAATCGAAGCGATTTTAAAACGAAAATTGTGTGATAACTTTGTATTTTCGTTTTATATTTGTATTAAATTTGTTTTTAATACCTTTTTATCTTTTGATCTTGATTCTCAAAATCGATAGAAATTCATTACCTCATTTCAAACCGATCCTTTTTTATCACACACCTCGCCATTTTTTATCCGTAAATACATATTCAAATAAAAAAAATGATAACCAAAACTCATTCCTTGTATTGAGTTTGTTAGTGTTTAACAAAAAAAACAGTTGTTTTTTTTTTTAAATTTATATTTAATCAAATTCCACGAAAGTAACTAACCTAACCTAATAATACTTCTTAGAGAGGGTTGAATATGAAGGTTGTAAAGTTTCTTTTTTTGAAAAACTACTCTACAAACGCAACGAAAATGTTTTCTAGTCAAAATTTCTTAAATTTTCAAGGCAATATCGTTTCAATTAATGCAGTTAAAAAAGAAAGATGTATGCCACTCCAGCGACCATATATGACTTATTGACTTATTTGTTTCAGGCAAAAATTATATTATATTGAAAACTTTTATTACCCCTTTCTTTGTAACGTATGAAATGCTACCGGCTCGCTTTCAATTCATTTTACAATCATTCTTTAATCAATTTTGTTGTCTCTTGTGTAATTAAGACTTACTGCGAGCATTTTACTAATAAGATAAGCAGAAGTTTAAATTTAATATTTAAGCTCCAACGGATGTTTATTTGAGAAAAAAAAATTAACATATTGTTTGATTTGAATTTGATGATATCCAATAACATTTAAATCTAAAGCCTGTTTTTAAGTTCTGTTTAACTTAGAATGTTTCCGATTTTGCTTTTTTATTGCTAAACGGAAGAACACTTGTTCTAATTTGTGTACAATTAATTCATATTACATAAACTCGAAAATAAATAAAGTATAAATAAAGTATAAACAAACGGCAGGGAAAATAAATAAATAAACGATGTGAAAATTTCTGTGTATAAATAAATGTCTGAGTCACGATTATTCGTTTAGAAGTCGGCAAAAATGTTCCTCTTATTGTATGAATTTTAAACAAGTAGAATAACTTTTTTAAATATCTGACCACAACTGCGTAGCGAAGTTTAGAAGTACCAATCAGAAATAAATATTATATATATATATATATATATATATAATATATATATAATATTATATAAAATATTTATTTCGGATGTGCGAAATTAGGTTATTAAAACATTATTTTTTTATATTTTAACGTTTTTTCTTATTCTGAAAGGAAATCAAATCGCTCGTTTTTCAACATTCACATAACAAATATTCAATAGAGTTGTAAAATCATGCTATAACTTGTCACATACATACATATGTTTCTTTAATTAGATCATTGGAAATACATTTTTCATTATGTTAATTATTTTCTTATTTTTTATTTCCTTTAGTTATTTACTATTATTATTTTTGTTTTATCATTTTCGGTTTTTTATCAAATCAAAAATTTTCGTTAATTGTTTACGTTTGAAAAACAAAATATATACAAAACACGTTGCCAAATTGAAATCCCTGTATCCCTATAATCGAAATATCCTGCATACCTAATAATTCCTTCACTGACGAATTAACCCTGCATCCCTGCAAAACCGTAACAATTTTGCCTTTCCTTTCCTAACCGAAAAACGGTTGTGTTGCCAGGCGGTACCCTCGATAACATATAATACAACATCCTTTAAATCCCGACGTTATCGACAGATGGCCGATAATCAGAATGAAGATGAACAAGCCCAACTTTTGGGTGAAGAAGGTGTTCGTGCTAGTCAACCAGGACAAAATTTAAAATTGGGGTAAATATGTTAAAACAAATCGTTGTATATATTAAAATATGCCGATATATGAAAACATGAGTCATACAAAACAATTAAAATGTGAAACGCAAACAAAAAACGAGAATTGTCATTCATTCATTATCATGTCATTAAAATCATGAATTATTCTTAACGCTCAGTTTGATGATTGTCCTTTAAACAAAAAATGCACATATTCTTAAATTCTTACTTAAAATATTCGTACATGGAATGGATAATTTTATTATAATCAAAATTGAAAAAAAAAAATATTCTAAAATATCAAAACGTATTTCCATATAATTAAGTAAGACGTGTGAAGCTCTAGTGTGTATTTATTAATCCTTGTTTTTCTTAAGCTACGGCTGCTTGTTATTCACGAAAAGTTATGTATACGTATACTATATATAAAAATTTAAGGAACAATTAATTATTGATTTAGTAAAAAGTAATTTAAAGGAGATGGTTGTATCTGTTTGAATAGTACATATCGCTACTTTAACGCAACATAGTAACATTACAAAAAAAAAATCAAACTTCGCATGTTTTATGGTCTGAGCAGACAAAATATATTTGTGTACGGTTTCGGTCTTAAGCTTAAGTTATAATTTTAACAGATAAAGATAAGATTGAGATATGACTATGTTGTATTAAAAGAGCACTCTTTGTTCGTACACTGGCTAGAAAAAGTCTGCGTCAAACTTTTATATTAAATTTGAGAAACATTTTGTCGATACAATACAATTATATTACCCTTCAGTAAGTAACTTTTGCAAAATTTCAAGAGCCTACCTTACGTTCCTAGATATGGAATCAGCTGACAAATGGACAGACATTGCAGCGAAAGTGATAGGGTTATGTTTTTAATCTTTGAGTAAGGGACTCAATCGGGGATGGTAAAGTTGGCGCACTTGTACTTTTATTTTGTTACAATTTCAACATGAAAAGTGTATTAATGACTTATTAGGTACATTTAAAATGTTTTTCCACTGTTGTAATTCTGATTTATAAAATTTCAAAATTTACTTTTTTAAACTTCTTGAAGTGTTCCAAAGACATTCTAACATTCTTCGACTAGATTTGATGTCGTCTAAATTGCAATACTTTTAACTTAACGTTAGCATCTGTTTTGCAGTGTTAGCATTTTTATTATTTTCAAATTAATTATGTTTGATTTCAAACTATTTTCAAATTATTTTCAAATTTAATCTAGCGTGTTTGCATGGAAAGTCTCGGGTAAAGCTAGAAGTACTAGCTTTTCATATTGTATCCGAGTTACCCAATTTTGGGAGTAAACCTACATGTTCCCGTTATCCCTAAAACAGCAAGTGTTTACTGCTCCACTCGAAAATCCCTTTGATTTGCTAATGTTAAATTTGATTACGGCATCTTTAGTGGTGCACGAGCTACCGAATTATATCCAACATCATAAAAAATGTTTAAACCACTTTGCAGAAATAATAACCGAAGAGCAAGAAAATAGTTCACGTATGTATTCCAAAATGTTTTCGGTACAAAAATTTATCAACGCTGGGGGAAATAACAGAGGTTGTTAAAATAATATTTTTAATATAAGATAAAAAATATTGAAAATAAATAAGATTTCTTAATAAAAATAGAAATTTTGAAAATTTAAATTTTATTAGTCGAACTATTTATGTTACATATAACATACATATGCAATTTGTAGTCAAGCTTAATTCGTTCTCACCAACTGACCATTGATAATTGAATAAAAGTTTTCTCGTATTCCTTTATTTGAGTTTGCTTGGTTAAATAGATGATTCTTACAACTAAATACTACCCCAAGTAGATAGATACGAAGAGTGCTGATGATGGACATAGCTGTCTAGAAAAAGTGCATTCCGCTCTGCTGGTGTCTAAAAGATTAATTTGCAATTTAAATTATCCTTTCTTCGAGAGAATAAAACGAACTTAAGCTTGACTACAAATTTCATATGTATGTAAAAATTAGAAATTTTAAATTATATATTTACTTTCTTAACTGTGTGTATTTTTAGTTGTTTTTTATGCTGAATAGCTATAATTGCTTCAACAATCTGCTCGCATGCATTTAGATTTTTATTATTTAGAAGTCTGGAAAAATGTCTATAAATAAACTTAAACACAGACTTCTTCTAGCTGGGGTATATAATTTTTAAATTATTTATTTAACTGTAACAGA
Organism: Phasia obesa; assembly: GCA_949628195.1. Taxonomy (NCBI): domain Eukaryota; kingdom Metazoa; phylum Arthropoda; class Insecta; order Diptera; family Tachinidae; genus Phasia; species Phasia obesa. The sequence continues at coordinate 24,165,442 of OX451215.1, read as the reverse complement.
AAGTCTTCATTTAAAGATTAAACGTAAAAAACTGGTGGTGGGTTGCTTCGTACTTAATTTTTAGGTTGACTGTATTTGGTATATATATGTATGTATGAATGTATGTATGTATTTGTTATGTCCACTTAAAATATTTTGGTTATGGCAAGGCTTTATTTAGCCTTTAAGTGTTTTTGTTACATAACATAACAAAACAAAAATAACAAAAGTTTTTACATATTTGCCATTAACAATACAAAAAAAAAAAATGAATGTTTACAGAAAATAACTATTACTCAGTAAAATAAATTAATTAAAAACATATCAAACCTTTATAGCAAGAAGGTGGTTTAAATAATACTACTGAATCGATGACACGTGCCTTAATTACCGATGAAGTACGTACAGGCCATTCGATGGGTCCTGTACAATTAGGGTATGTATTTATGAAAAAAAGACCAGCTTAAGATTGTACAAAGTAACAAAAACCAAAATTGTTTTAGGTTTTAGTTTAAACAAATGAAAAAAAAAAATGTTTATATCTATATTATTATTGCAATGGGTTTTATTAATTTAAATTTGTTTAATAATTATTTTTTTTTACAACTGCTTTGATTAGCTTTATGGGAAAATCAAACGAGCGTGAAGAATATTATCCATGGTTGGTACCATACATATTAAATTAGATTTTGCTACACAAATTTCAAATCAATCATTCAATCATGAATTCTAAAATCATATACAGTCACTTCAAATAATGAGTGCTCATTTAACATTCCAAAATTAAAATGCATTTTTCCCAAAAACTGTTCCTTGGAAGCACTCTGCCGTCGAAAAGAGCACAAAGATTAATACCCCTATTGTCGTTCTCAACTCAACTCAGTTTGGTTGCATACGAGTCGACCCAACTTTCACACAACCAAACTGTTTTGTGGTATTGTGAAACACAACTGTTTTTAGTTGAAATTGTTGTGGCGTTACCAACTTGAAATAACTTTTACAGAAAAACCGACACATTAATGTTTAAATTAACGAAAATAATTTAAAATCGATATATGTGTAGATTTATTTTCTGGATAAGTAAAGGAAGATGCTAATATAGATGTACCACGTACAAGGAGGAAAATTCGTGTTGGATCTAACTCTCTTGAACTACTAACTGCAAAGTAAAAATATTCAAACTATAACTAACAATCAAAGTAATTTTTCTTTTTGCAGATTTATTAGCTATTTTCGACTTACAATTAATCACAATAAATTTTTCTACTTACGATCTCTCCATTTTTCTGGACTTTATGTCGAAGTAAACTGTAACCAAACTACTAATAAGCAGTTGTGTATATTTAACGTTTTTGTCAACCAAACTTTTGCATAGTTGAAAACGACAATACCACAAAAAATAGCGAACTCAACCAAAAAGTCAACCCTGAGTTAAGTTGAGAATGCCAATGCGAATTTATAAACGACGACCAAACTGATTCAAAAGTTGTCAACCACAATAGAGGCATAAGATTACAAAAATGATGTCAGAGTGCGCGCTACAATCGAAGCGAAGCTAGAAGCGATAATAGTTGTTGATAATAGTTGATATGAAATTAAAGCGTATGAAATCCCCTTTCAAATGAGCTATTACTCAACTTCCTAGGGCTTTTAGAACTGGAATTAGAATATATTTAATCCTCGAGCGCATATGCCAAAAAGTGATATTTCCTATTTTGATAACTGTATAGCTAAAAAACTGTAAGAGATAGAATTTTTTTAAATTATATTTGGCTTCATAAAGTCAAAGAATATAAATAACAAAAGTTTCCAAAAAATCGGAAGTGGTAAATTTGAAAACCATTTTTTGTTTGTTTATTTGACATGGAATTACCCACATATATCTCTTTCCTCCCAATATTACATTAAATCTTTATTAACGTCAATATGCTTGATACTAGTTATTGATTTCAGTTAACGCCTATTTCATTTCATTCTCTAGCTCACCACCATCTGAGTCTTCGTCATCTGAAGGCTTTTACTGTTACGATAAGCTCCAGTCAATGTTAGTAAAAATCGCTCATGAAGTTTTTGTGTTGCAACGAAGACTGCTGGATTTAGCGTATCGACAAAGTTTTTGTTGCAACATCTAATTCTGGCTGAGATAATTCCTGAGTAGAAATTGTAAACCTAAAAATTTTCAATTTAAATTGTAAATATTTGCAGGGTCGATTCAGGTGTTATGCCTATTTCAGGCCTAATTCTACACTATTTCTCGCAAGAAATCTTTAACTGCAAGTTGTAAAGTATGAGCAGCAAATCTTATAGATTTTATGGCGTGTATTTTCAGGTCGGTCGGTGACAACTCTTCATCATTTATTTTTTCATAATCGTGGTCTTCATTTTTAGCATTTGTTTCAAAATTTCTATTTAGTACGTCCACCATTTTAATCATATTACGACTATTGTCAGTAGTGATGCAGTATACTATTTGGTTTTTAGCAATACCGAAATCAATCAAAATATCCTCTGTATTAATATTAAAATTAACTGCCAAAGTAGTTTAAGTTTCTTTATACAAAAACTCCACGAGTTTGTCTAGAAGCACACAAATAACAAGTCAATATTAGTGGCAGTTGTTAGATTGAATATATGTATGTATATGTATATGCAAATCAAAAGAACTTTTATTTTACAAGCAACAAATAAAACTTGAGAAATAATCGAAATTTCTACGAATGCCGTAATTTTCAAGCTGGTATTTTTCAAGCGAAAAATAACTTTTATTTTTTAAGTAAAAAATAAAACTTAATAAATAATATACAAAAAATTATATTTGGAATCGTGTTAAATACATTATTTATTTTAAGTCACGCCTGATTCCTTTGTAAATTTATTAAATAAATATTTTATGATTATAAAATATTTATTTCCAAAAATATAATAATCGAAATTGATTACTATGGGGAAAGCCTATCCTTAATGTAGAAAATTGAAAGAAAAATAAAATAAACTTGTTGAAATCGAAATGGTTACTATGGTTTTTTATTTTGTTTAGAAATTTAGATTTGGCTTTCTTTATAGACTGTTTGAACTTCTCATTTAGTCTATTAAGTTTTAAGCATAAGAATCTGAGTTTTTATTCAGAAAAATTGGGAAAAATCCACTGATGAGCTAGTTGAGCACTAGCGAAATAGCTATCTGGATAGGCTTTCCCCATAGTAATTTCGATTATTATATTTTTGGAAATAAATATTTTATAATCATAAAATATTTATTTAATAAATTTACAAAGGAATCATGCGTGACTTAAAATAAATAATGTACTTAATAAATAATTTGTAAATTTAATTTTTATAATAAAAATCAAAAAAGAATATTTTTTTATTGTGCAAGAATGTCAATAGGCACTTTGGATTATATTTTAAATTTCTTTTTTCACAAATAAAAAGCCAAAAACCGTATTAAAAATGCATACAGACTAGAGTGGTTTTAAAAAATCGATGTCGGCACATCCCTAAAAGGTTTCATTTTGTTAGATTTTAAGATTGCCAAAGTTTGTGCACAAAACTTTGAGGCCACTGGGGGGCCTCAAGGTTTTGAAAATCTCGATTTTTTTTTTTATCAATTTGGCGACTTCTTATACTTGATTTTTTAAATACATAATTGTTTTCATTCCAAAAATTGATAATATAGGAAGGAAAGTGGTTTTTTTACACAATAGGTTCCATCTTCGCTCTAAGGGGTACCTAGTCACGTTTTTAGGGACATTGGGGCTTCATTATTTCGAATTCAGTACTACCTACGTATTTTTTATTGCATATAAATTATAAACGGTATCGCCTTCAATTTGATTTATGAAACGGACAAATAGCTTTAGCCGTTCCAAAGATATGGATCGCCGAAGTCGCCAAACTGACAAAAAATCGAGATTTTCAAAACTTTGAGGCCTATTGGCAAGTGTTAACATCTTTCGATCGTGCTCAAACTTTGGCAATCCTAAATTCAGACAGAAAAAAACATTTTAGGGGGGTGTCCCCAACAAAATTATGACATTTTTTTACCCTATGAGATAAAACCACCCTAAAACATACACACGAAAAAATTTCTTAAAGCATAATAAAAAAATAAACAAACAAAGGGAAGAAGCATCAAGGCGGTACAAACCATTATACCACCTGCTTTGTAGCACGACCTCGCATGAAGCTTCGCTCTCACTCTGACATCTTTTGACCGAACACATCAGAAAAACATATTGTAGCGCGCATTCTGGCATTATTAGCCTCACAATTATTTTTTCGTTCATATATATTATATAACCATTTAACCAATTTTTATTAAAAATTTTTTATTTTACTAATAAGAACCATTAAAATTAAGTTTTTCATAATATTTTCGACATTTTAATAGTGATTTAGCGGATGTAATACAAAACTTGGTTAATCTTAAGAGATTAAAAACAATTTGTAACAGACTAAACGTGCCTAGCTTTTAAAAGACCTAACAGCTAAGCGTAAAGAAGCGCCTAGCTTTGAACCACAACCTAAATAACGCTCTGTAATAAAATCTAATAAAATTAAAAAAAAAAAATGGAAAATAGTTAAAATGTCATCACTCTTACACCAAAAAAAACTAACAACTTGTTTGTATCGAACTTCATTACCTAACGCTTTTTAAAAATTAAATTTTCCAATTACTAAGCGTTGACGCCGCGCTATTTAGGTTTACTTCACATATTTAAGGATTTATGACAGTTAGTACGCCCTTCTCTATTAAAAAAATTTATTAAATTTTTCATATTTATTAAAACTGCTTAAATACTTTAATGTTACAACTGATACTTGCATAAAAAAATAAAGCTTTAGCCTTTTTTAAATATTTCAAGTTCCAATTGGGCACTCATTTTTTTGGAGTTACTGTACATAAATACACTGATTTACATATCGCATTTATTTAATTATAGAATATTCTAAAAATTTTGTAAACTTGTTGCTTACGAAAAATGTTCATACTGTGTTCTCGTCTTTGTCCACTGTAAAATTTTTCCATTGCTGTGTAAACTTTTTTTGTCATCCTCATTATTCAATTTTTGTTTCATCAAGTCAAGTACTTTTTTTAGTTGAGGCAGTTAACGGTTTGTCTGTTAACCAGGAGATGTAAGGTTATAGGTTTCAAATCATCTAAAGTCAATGGTGTCGTGTTAAATCTAGCAAATGAGACTAAATATCTATGAGTCTATCTAGGTAGTAAATTGATCTGGAATAGGAACATTCAGGAGCGGCTAAAAAGGGTATAAATACCTACTACACTAGCAACAAAATTAAAAAAAAAATAATTCAGGAGCAGACATGGCCCTTCCTTCACCAGTTGTTCTTGCCTTGGAACCTTAGAAGTTTGAAATTTTGCACAAGTAACCCTGAGGATAGTCAGCCCTTATCGGGCGTCTACACGACGTCCAGATTGGTTCGTGAATGCCGGACATCTTTAGATGAGATTCCAACCTGGAACTCTTTTGGTTACCAGGGTACACAGGGGTGTCCGAAAATGTAACTGCGAATGAACTTACTAGTTTTGGAAACTACCTTAGGGAGCAGGAGATAGATCAATTAGTAGGTATTCCACTTAGCTGCTGCACTGCAAGGAAAACTTTAAGCAGGAACTACTGAGGGCTGCGCAGACCAGATGGTCAAACGAGGTCACCTGCGCGATTTCGCGGCTTCTGTGGCCTCAGTATGATTGCATTTCGAGGCTGCAGGACCCTGCAGACCTGTCGGGCTTCGGGATGGTTTTGCACTAAACCAAGTGTGGATTCGCAGGAGTCTTAAAGATCTTCTGCTCATCCCTCTTTCAGGTGTCACAAAGGAACCCAAGTGAGTCGATTTTCTGAACACAGAATCGAGAACCTGTGCAACCTAACCTATCAAGCTTATTAAAGGCCAGGATTCACTATCCTACACAATCGTACGATTCAATCACAAAAAAAATCAGACAGAATTCGGTTCTACTCAAAAAATCTTTTCAAAATGGCGATGTAGATGCAACACTATCATACAAAATAAGATTTTGCAACTCTGACCGCATGGAAAAATACTATTTTATGCATTTTTTCAAAAGATTATAAAATCGTACAGAACTGTCAAAGTATGTTACACACCTACACTTTTAATCAACACTATCATACTTTTTGAGCACACATGCAATTTTTGACAAATCGTACGACTGAGTATGATAGTGAATCATGGCCTTTATGTGGATAGTGGAGAAAAAAAACCGGCTGGATTGGGATAGTGAAGGTGATACCTACTATTTGAAGTTAATATTATAATGATGGTATACGTAGGAGCAACTTAAACTTTTGTGTTCTAAGAATAACGGGGTTGGAGGTGTAGAATGGGGGCCTAATTCTTCCATACAAAATAGTTTTTAATTGTCCAATATCTAGAGAACTTCAATAGTGACACTCTTTTAATCTGCATACGCTACTCTGAGAATAACGTGTGTTTAAGAGTTGGCCAAATGTTTTATTTATTTATTGGCGATGAGGATAACGAAGCCCATCAGGTATGGTTAGTAATCGTATACAATTTAGAAGAAATGATTGCTCGTTTTTATTCTCTAGCTGTATTCAAAGAAGATACTAATTTATTCAGGGTACATAAAGTACTTGCCATCATGTTTTTTTTATTATATTAAAAAGCAAGCTGCTTAAATTTTTTTACTAAGGCGAATCCATTTATCAGTGGTATAATGTGGAATTAATTAATTTGGCCCATTGTACAAGATTTCAAACCCATATAAAAAATATAATTTTTTTTATACATACAGCTTTGGACATATAAATGGCACATACTTAAATTTAAGTCTTAAGTATTTAGCCCAATTATGAACAGCAATCCCCCGGGAAAATTTTCCTTTCTTCCATTCCTGCTATTATAAATTAGAATTTCCCGGGAATTTTTTCCCTTTTCTCTACCGAGGGAAAAAAGTATGTATTATAAATATTAAATAAATTACTGTTTTTATGAGTTTTTTTTCTCATATATTTAAGTGAGAGTTTGTTTTTAAGGCCAGAAAATACAAATAGACATCTGGTGCAACATTCGCTGACCGTAATGTAGAAACTTCCAGGTATATCTAGTGGATTTTTTCAAGGGTGAGAAGTCCTAACTTTTACAAAAAATTTTCTGTAAAATTTTTCCAACAAATTTTTCTGTAAAATTTTTACAAAAAAATTTCGATAAAATTTTTACAAAAAAAATTTCAGTCAAATTTTAGAAAAAATTTTCCAATTTAAAAAAAGTGTCTATATCTTTATATTATATTTAATACTAGCTCTGCCCGCCACTTCGTCAATGTCCTTCAATATTTTGTTCGATTTTGCTTTGAAAGCAATCCACACCAAAGACCCTTACGTTTTTAGTTTTTTTTTTAAAGAGAAGTAACACTCAGGCAATTAATGCCTATATTAACTGTGTTACTTCCTTTAGAAAGGGATAGTAGTAGATAAGACAGATGGTTAGTGCGATAGTAAAGCTTCGCAAGCGCTTCTGGTGTTCTTTAGGCGAATTAGTTTGAAGCTAGCATAGCCAATTTATAATTATTTTACTTCGCCGGCGATTTAGTGCTATGTGGTAATACCGGCTTTAGTTCCGCATTAAAATATGCTACGTATCTGTTCATGTATTTTTTTACATTATAAAAAGTAAAGTACATATTCATATCCGGTTAGTTAAACTGCGTACTTTCAGTGCTTTTTCTCCACTTTCTAAGATATTTTTGCGGAAAAAAGTATCCTATATTGGGACCAGGATACTTAGGTATCTCCTAATAAAATTATGTTAAAATCCATCTAGTAGTTTTTACGTGATGCGAACGTAAATAAAAGAAGACAGACAGACAGACGGATATGAGTTACTATTTTATTATATGTATAGATAAAGAAGTTGGAATAATAAAAGTAAAAACTAAATGCATATTATTGTGAAATTGGGAACATAACAGAGTAAGGGAATATTTAATAATACTATGGTAAAGGGCATAGATAACACATAGATAGTCAACTGAAACGTCAAAAACGTAAGTCTCGTGTCAAAAAACCTAAGTCTAAGTCTTAAGTTTTTAAAAAAATTTCCCCACAGCACCTAAACTCCACATAGTTGTATAAAATGTTTTGTAAAAAAAACCTTTTTTTTTTCATTCAATTTTAGATGCTAAAATTAAATATTTCTTCCGTATGCCTTTAAGTCCATGCCAACTAAATGGAAATTTATGCAATACTAGCTGTGCCCGCAACGTCGTGGGCGTCCTGACAATATTTTGCTCGATTTTGCATTGAAAGTTTTCCAGACAAATAAGACAACAATGTAATTCCACAAAGTAAAAACACAAATCATATACAAATTTTATGGCGTCTAATGTTGCGAAAATTTTAGTACCTTTAAACCGGAAACCTTTAAGAAGTTGATAAATTAGGAAATGGTCCAGAACAATATCTATTACTAATAAAATGATGTTGTGAAGAGTTTAAATGACTAGAAATTGCTTAAAATATCAATTCCATATAGCAAATTGAAAGTGGTTTCATTCCGAAAAATTTTTTCTTTTTACGATTTCTATAGAAGCAAAATGCGAAATTAATTCCACTTCGGAACGTAATTTAACTATGGGGCATTGACCGATTGTTTTGCTACATTCATTCTTATGTTGCCAAATTAAAAGTGGTTTTGTATTTTTTTCGATTTAATGAAATCGAATGGAATCTATAGAAGCATAACAAAGAACTTAGGGTAAAATATGTCCATAGCTGTACATGGATTTTAACGTTTCGAGCAATGTGGGGTATGTTAATGATTTCGCCCTTGCCACAACCTAGCAAATGAATTTTGTATTGTTTTAGTACTGTTTTCTCCTTCAAAATATAAAAAAAGAACTAATCAAAAGATCAATAAACCATTTTAATTTCACTATGCAAAACTTCAGAACTTCAGTACATCAGCATCATAGTTTTTTTTCCATACATTTTCATCAAATATAAACAATAAAATTAAATGTTTTCGATTACATTTGTTTGAAAGTATTTGTTAAAAAATCTGCTTGTGCAATGTTTTAATGTTAAACAGCATTTTTACATTTTGTTTTTTATCATTGGACATTTTAAACTACTATCAGTCAATTGATGTTTTCATATATGTATGTTTGTAACTCTTACATTTACTAATGAATTGAATAAATTTAATTTTAACTAATACACAATTTTTCATATAAACTACAGCTTTGTGGCTGGTGTAATTTTGCGAGAAAAATTGCCAGCATTTGAGCGAATGCTATGGCGTGCCTGTCGCGGCAATGTTTTCTTGCGTCAAGCTATGATTGAGTCGCCGTTGGAGGATCCAGCAAATGTAAGTATACAGATATTTTTTTTTTTTTCATTTAATTTTAAAACTTTAATTATTTTGGAAAGTCACTGATCTAGAGCCCTTAAGCGTATAATTACAACGTATCAATATAGAATTGGTACATTTACCTTTATTGTGAATATTTTCCCCTTTACTATTTGTGAACAATTTCCCCGCGATTAATTTCATGATTAAATAAAATTCAGCTTATGGTAAATGTTTTTTTTTTGCGAGCCTGATTTATTTTTCCTTTGATTTATTTACTTTATATTTGCTGGGAAACAGACAGTATGCTATATTAGCATTTATTTATTAATTTATTTATTTATTATTATAATTAAGAACTTAGGCCTAAATAATTAATTTATTAATTCAAAAATAATTCAAATAAAATTCATATAAAATTCATATATTAAAATATTGTTTAACCCTTAAATACATACCGTCATCAAATGTTTAAGCTCTCATATCTATTAGTGTGACATATCTTTTAGTGGTTGGAATGTTTTTTGTTTTAGTTTTAATTGCGCAAAACCAAATTTACAGTTATCCAACGTTATATAATTAGTTTCGGCATTTAATTTCATTACCAGTGACAATTTTTATTGGTGGTTTCTTGTCCTAGTACAATTTATTTTTTGAACGTTTTGAAATACGGCTATTTATATAGAAAAGAGGTAAAAGTAATAAAACGCATTGATGTTTCTATATATATTGATAAACTGATATCAGAAAAGTATAGTTTTTTTGTGATGAAAATTGGTTCTGTGTAATTTTGTCAAATATTTTCGTACTGTTTTAGTATTTTAGAAGAAATTTTATTTTTATTTTAATAAATATTATCTAGGACTTCATAATTATTGTCATAGGATGTCTTGACCACTATAAAATTGTAAGAAATTTAACAAATTCTTGCTGATTTAGAAGACGGAAATGTTTGCTATGTTGGATTAGAAGAGAATGAGAGTGATGCTGAGGACCAATTGATTGTTACAGATATAAAGAAAGATATAACATGAGAAAACGGCAATGTAGGTGAACACCTCTGAAGATGAACTTGATGGAAATAGTGACCCACATCTGGTTAAATATAACAGTGGCTCATATTCCAGAGATAATGGTCAAAATGACTATTTTATCTTGAAAAGAGATAACTTGAGTTATGACGACTGTATAAAACTCACGTATCCAGAACATTAGAGCCTTAGAGCTTATACAATCTTGATACGCCATACAGATGTTCTCCATTATTTTACACCTGAGTTTCGAAAGCAGGAATTCATTGCTCGTGAACTGTGCAACAAAATAGATTACCTTATTTAAGACTCCCAGACAGAGCCAATATATGTTGTCTACATATATTGGCTCGCAACTCGTAGACAATTACCGCTATCGTGAATCTTTTTTCCCTCGAAATTTTTCCCTTTTCCCTAAAGTTGCAATCGTGAATTATTTCCATGTGAAACAACTCGCATGTTCGAAAAAATATGGCATCGCCGATATTTATTCCCGTGAGTTTTTTCCCAAAAATTTTGTGAATTTTTTCACAAACATTTTGATTGTCGCAATTTACATAGGACAGAAACAGGGCAGACATTTTTTGAATTCTCTTTTGCTCTTGCTTAAACAATTTACATTGGACATAAACAAGACAGACAGATTTTTGCACATTTTATTTTCTGTGTTATATTCTTTACATGTTTGTGTGTTTCAAAATCTGTGTGTTTAATATAAACTCATTAAAATGAGGCCGACTTGAGAAATATAAAGTGAAGCAACAAAGAAAAAAGCGAAAAGCAGAAAAGAGAAACGAAAAAATGTCCAGTACACTAGTCATGAAATACACACTCTACCTCTTCAACCCCTTGCCTACAAATCTCGTCTGTCTGCCCATTTTTCTGTCTAATGTAAATTGCGACATTGGGAACACGAAAGGAAGCACAAAGCAAGTAGTTTACGTGTTACTTTTAAAAATAGTTCTTTTTCATTTTTAATTGGATTTTTAAAAGGAGTAGAAATGCAAACAAACAACAGCTGGTTACGTTGGTGAAATTAATGTGTGGAAATCCCAAGAAAAAGGAAACACCTTTTTGATAGCTTCCTTCTGCAAAAAAGCGTAGAAATGATGCAAGCTTTACAACCGACGGAATTGCTGACGACTTTCTATTTGGCAAGTTGTTCTGTTCTGCTTTCTTAACTCCGAAATGTTGTTGAAACCTTTAAACAATTTTTCGTCTTTTTTTTCTAAATTGTTTTTTTCTTCTTCTAAAAATATTACGAAATACTATGCATTTAAAAATTTATCTGAATTTGTTTAAAATTTACAATAATACGCGTACAAAATAATATGGGATTAATTCACAATAGAATGTTCGAATTGCACAGATGTTTATTTTATTCACTTACAATTGGCGATGCCAATTTATTGTTCATGGGAATAAAAAAATTATTCCCTAAACATTATTCCCTTGAGATTCACGATAAGGGTGAATATTTCGTAAGCTCAAGGAGTGATTTTGCATGATGATATAGAAATACATCAAACATGTTTTTTGAAAATAAAAAGAAAATTCGTATGTTGTTGCTTTTTTTTATTTCCGATTGATTTAAAATTTTATTTAAAAAAAATAAAAACTCATGCATTTAAAGGTTAAAAATTTGTTTGAGGCATGGTAACACATCTTCAAAAGTCTACCTATTAAGGTTAACAAAGGTCATATACAAACAAAAAACCATAGGAACCATTTCGAAAGAAGAATAAAATAAACTTTTTAAAATCGAAATGGTTCCTATGGTTATTTGTTTTGTTTAGAAATTTAGATTTGGCTTTCTTTATAGACTGATTGAACTTCTCATTTAGTCTATTAAGTTTTAAGCATAAGAATCTGAGTTTTTATTCAGAAAAATTGGGAAAAATCCACTGATGAGCTAGTTGAGCACTAGCGAAATAGCTATCTGGATAGGCTTTCCCCATAGTAATCAATTTCGATTATTATATTTTTTGGAAATAAATATTTTATACTCATAAAATATTTATTTAAATAAATTTGCAAAGGAATCATGCGTGATTTAAAATAAATAATGTATATAACACGATTCCAAATATGATTTTTTGTATTAAAGTGTTTCGATAGTGATGAAATTTTAGTATATGACCTTATTTTTGAAACGTAATATTTAGACACCTTAACAGCATTGAATAAATAAAAATTGTTTAGTCAATAAAAATTAAAAAAAAATTCAACTTAAAGCTATTTTGAACGCATCTGAAATTTAGGTTAAGGTTGCCTCGTGAGCTAAATTAAGCACTTAGCGAAATGGGTTATTAAGCTTGAATAAGCTTACCCCATAGCAATTTTTAAATTTTTAATAACTTTGGTTAATAGCACGCCGTTAAATTAAATAAAAATTAAAGAAATTAAATTCCCAAAAATTTCTACAAAAGCGAAGTATTTACGCCAATTGAAATTTTTTATAATAGTACGAGTAAATAACATTTGTTCAAATAATTTTTATAAGATTAATTTGTTGAATTGTCATTAGAAAGCTTCTAATTTTTTAACACTGTAACTTATATAAATTTCAGGGTGATCAGGTATACAAATCTGTATTCATTATATTCTTCCAAGGTGATCAACTAAAGACACGTGTAAAGAAAATCTGTGAAGGTTTTAGAGCAACACTTTACCCTTGTCCAGAGGCACCAGCAGATCGTCGCGAAATGGCCATGGGTGTTATGACACGCATTGAAGACTTAAATACGGTTTTGGGTCAAACACAAGATCATCGTCATCGCGTTTTAGTAGCAGCTGCTAAGAATCTCAAGAACTGGTTTGTTAAAGTTCGCAAAATTAAAGCCATCTATCACACGTTAAATCTATTTAATTTGGATGTAACACAAAAGTGTTTAATTGCTGAGTGTTGGGTGCCTGTTTTGGACATTGAAACAATACAGTTGGCTTTGCGTCGCGGTACTGAAAGATCTGGCTCGACAGTGCCGCCTATATTGAATCGTATGCAAACGTTTGAAAATCCCCCAACGTACAATCGTACAAACAAGTTTACCAAAGCCTTTCAAACATTAATCGATTCTTACGGCGTAGCAACGTACAGAGAAATGAATCCAGCACCCTACACCATTATAACATTTCCATTTTTGTTTGCTGTAATGTTTGGTGATCTGGGTCATGGTGCTATAATGGCATTATTTGGCCTTTGGATGATACGTAAGGAAAAAGGTTTGGCTGCTCAAAAGACGGACAATGAAATATGGAATATATTTTTTGGTGGTCGCTACATCATCTTTCTGATGGGTGTTTTTTCAATGTACACGGGTTTAATATACAATGACATCTTCTCGAAATCTTTAAACGTATTTGGCTCACACTGGCAGGTCAGCTACAATACGTCAACAGTGCTGAGTAATAATTATTTGCAATTGAATCCGGCAACAAGCGACTATTCGGGTACTCCGTATCCCTTTGGCATGGATCCAATATGGCAAGTGGCCAGCGCCAATAAAATTATATTTCAAAATGCTTATAAAATGAAAATATCCATAATATTTGGTGTAATACACATGATTTTTGGTGTGTTGATGTCTTATCAAAATCATACATACTTTAAGAATCGTTTATCGTTGGTATATGAATTCATTCCTCAACTGATTTTCTTGATTTGTCTGTTTCTCTATATGGTCTTGTTGATGTTTATTAAATGGAATCGTTATGCTGCTACAAATCAAGGTAAATACTAAAAGCCATAACCATATAATTTAGTTTAAATAAATAACTCCAAAATTACTTTTATGATCAAGCTCCCTATTCCGAATTTTGTGCTCCTTCAATTTTGATAACGTTTATTGATATGGTTTTATTTAATACACCGAAAAAGGCCCCAGAAGGTTGTCACGTGTATATGTTTGCTGGACAGAGTTTCTTCCAAACCGTATTTGTTTTGGTAGCTGTGGGCTGTATACCTATAATGCTTTTGGGTAAACCGCTTCGAATAATGAAACAACGTAAATTGGCTAATGTAAGTAATATGAAGTGTTTACAAACCGAAATAAATAAAAAAAAGATTTTTAAGTTTTTCATCCACTGACCATTCATAGCAATTATAAGTTTAATTACGAAAGCAATTAAATTGCAATATTACCTCACTACTGAACTCATAAATTTCATCATTAATATAAATTAATAAAAAAGAAAAAAAAAATAATTCTTATACAAATAACACTATCTTTCCCTTTATTACAAATATCACTTCTTCCTTAAATACAAAAATTAATAAAACACATCAGGAGGAGGTTAGTTAGATAAACGAAATTTTATTTATTTATTTATTTTTCTAATCAAGTTATTTATTTAATTTTTACCTAATGAAAATCAATTTTAATTACACAAAGGTTCAACCTATTACTGGGTCGAGTGATGCTGAAATTGGTATTTCAAATGGCCAGGCAGCTGGCCATGGCGGTGGATCACATCATGATGAAGAGGAAATGTCAGAAATATTTATTCACCAAGGTATACATACAATTGAGTATGTCTTGGGATCAGTGTCTCATACTGCATCTTATTTGCGTCTTTGGGCCCTGTCGCTGGCTCATGCACGTAAGTATTTTGTTACATTTTGTTTACTATTCAAAATTAAAACCTTTGACAAATAATTCTTGCAAAAAAACCGACTTCAAAACAGACAAACTTAAAATCATGTTTCTCTAAGACGGTAACAATTGCGACACCCTGTAATTTCCGAATTCAAATTTTTTACTAGTTATAGCGGTCGTAGCAATACAGGTTCATTGTAAATTTCAACCGTCTGTCTGTAACGGTTTAAAAGTTTGGCCATATACATCAAATTACATAAACTATTGCGACACCCTGTAATTTATAATTTTAAATATTTATACTTATTATAACAGATATAGTAATGGACATTCTGTCTAATTGTTAAGTGTTTATCAATAACTGTTTAAAAGATATGGTCATATATATTAAATGACGTCACCTATTGGGACACCCTTTAAATTCAAATTTTAATATAAATACTTTTTAAGGAGGACTTAGTCATACAGATTCTTTTTTAATTTTAACTTTGTGTCCATATACATCAAATTACATCAACTATTGGGACACCCTTTAATTTCCAATTTTAAATATTTATACTTGTTGTTATACCAGACATAGTAGTGAACATTCTGTCTATTTTTCAAGTGTTTGTCTATAACGGTTCCAAAGATGAGGACATAATGGTCAAATTACATCAATAATGGGGACACCCTTTAATTTATAGATCCAAATTTTATACTTGTTGTAATAGCGGACTAAGCAATATAGGTTCTTTGTAAATTTCAACTGACTATCTATAACAGTTGAAAACTTTGGCCATATATATTACTTTTACATTAACTATTGGGACACCCTTTAATTTCCAAATTCATATTTTACACTTGTTATTTTAGCGGACTTAGCAATACAAGTTCTTTGCAAATTTTAACTGTCTGTCTATAACGGTTCAAAAGTTTGGCGATATATAATGGGTGATTTTTTTGAGGTTAGGATTTTCATGCATTAGTATTTGACAGATCACGTGAGATTTCAGACATGGTGCCAAAGAGAAAGATGCTCAGTATGCTTTGACATTTCATCATGAATAGACTTACTAACGAGCAACGCTTGCAAATCATTGAATTTTATTACCAAAATCAGTGTTCGGTTCGAAATGTTCAAATGTGACAAATTTTGTTCAGCGATGAGGCTCATTTCTGGTTGAATGGCTACGTAAATAAGCAAAATTGCCGCATTTGGAGTGAAGAGCAACCAGAAGCCGTTCAAGAACTGCCCATGCATCCCGAAAAATGCACTGTTTGGTGTGGTTTGTACGCTGGTGGAATCATTGGACCGTATTTTTTCAAAGATGCTGTTGGACGCAACGTTACGGTGAATGGCGATCGCTATCGTTCGATGCTAACAAACTTTTTGTTGCCAAAAATGGAACAACTGAACTTGGTTGACATGTGGTTTCAACAAGATGGCGCTACATGCCACACAGCTCGCGATTCTATGGCCATTTTGAGGGAAAACTTCGAAGAACAATTCATCTCAAGAAATGGACCGGTAAGTTGGCCACCAAGATCATGCGATTTGACGCCTTTAGACTATTTTTTGTGGGGCTACGTCAAGTCTAAAGTCTACAGAAATAAGCCAGCAACTATTCCAGCTTTGGAAGACAACATTTCCGAAGAAATTCGGGCTATTCCGGCCGAAATGCTCGAAAAAGTTGCCCAAAATTGGACTTTCCGAATGGACCACCTAAGACGCAGCCGCGGTCAACATTTAAATGAAATTATCTTCAAAAAGTAAATGTCATGGACCAATCTAACGTTTCAAATAAAGAACCGATGAGATTTTGCAAATTTTATGCGTTTTTTTTTTTAAAAAAAGTTCTCAAGCTCTTAAAAAATCACTCGTTATAACAAAATAAACCAACTAATGGGACACCCTTTAATTTTTAATTTTAAATATTTATACTTATTATAAGAGACATAGTAACGAACATTTTGTGCAACTTTCAAGAATTTGTCTATAACGGTTCAAAAGATAGGAGAATAAAGGTGAAATTAAGTCACCTATGGGGTCACCCTTTAATTTTTAATTTTATTTTTTAATTACTTTTTGTTATTGGGAGCTACAGTGATACGCACTTTTTTTTAATTTTAAATTGGTGACCTATAAAGTTCATAATACACGTAAAAAACATGTATGTTGTATGGGGACACCCTTTAATTTTTAAACTTTTGCACTTCTTTTAAAATGGGACCAATCTGTAGCCATAACCTTTGTAACCGATTTTGAAAATCGGTTCAGAAATGACCGAGTTCTGAAGGCACAAACATACAAAAAAAAAAGCAACACACAGACGAATTGATAACCTCCTTCTTTTTTTGAAGTCGGTTAAAAGTTGAAAATTTTTTCACATGAAATGAAGAAATTAAGACAAAATCGTTGTGAAATCATAGAAAAACAATCTTACATTAAGCTTTTTTAATTTAAATTTTTGGAAAGTTGTGAGCGAACATTTTTTTGCTTTTAGCAAATTGTATGAAAAGCCTGGATGTCAAAAACACTCACATTTGGATACGCCGCGATAATTCTTAATTTTCGCAATAAACCTTTTTATGGAAATGTACATAAAACTGCAACGTGGGTTGAAGAAGTTTACTTATGGATGTTTACAAATATTCATCACCCCACCCTTATCGTGAATAATTATTCTATGAGAATCTCGCAATCCATCGTAAATGATTCCCTTACATACAGATAACATTTTATTTGGTCTAGTGTGGGCCAGATCGTCCTCGCACTTGAACCAGTCGATTCGTTGGAGCATCTGAACTCAGCTAGATCGTAGAGAGCACAGCTTGTACGGTACCAGCAATATACACACCTGATCAAAATAATAGATACACCAGCAAATTTTCATTATTATGCTTCATGGTTCAAGGTTTTTTTTTCGTAAATTTTACATGGTATTCTTTATCTTTAGGACATTTTACATTCCTTTCGGAGTCGAACAAATTAATCTTATTTTCATCACTCCTAAAATATTTCTCTATTTTCTTTTACCTTCACAATTTTTATGTAATTTTTTGCAAATTGTAACTTGTTCACCAAATTTTTTTCTCATTAAAGGAACTATTCTAGCTATCCTTCCTGGCAGATTAGCCTTCTGTAAACGTTGCCGAACTGTTGGAGCGCAAACAGAATTTTCACTTTCGGCATAAATCTGTTTGGATGACTTCAATGGGTCTTTTGTTTGAAATTGAGACAATGCACTATAGGAAATTTTACCCCTTTTTTGGCCAAAATTAATTACAGCCAAACGGCAGGACCAATTTGAATGATTTTTTTTAACATGAATTTTGGAAGACTATTAAGAGGGAGGGAGGGATCCTTACAGTTTTGCATATACTCAAAAAAAAAAAAACGTTAGTAAAGTTAACTAAATTGATTAAGGAAATAAAAATGAAATAAATAAAAAATTAACTAAAAATTAGTTCCAAAGGGGTTTCCAGGGTTATAGATTTCCGTATCCAAAATTTTTTATATCTTTGATAGATTCTCTGGTGTTCTAAAATGTTTTTTTACAATTTTTTTTTTTTTTTCAATTGTACTCTAACTTTCAAAGATAGCAGTAGAAATTTAGCTTACCCATTTAAAGAAGTAACAAACAAAGCTATGTTTTAAAATGATTTTATTCAAAAATTTGATTTTCGAGTTCCAATTCGTCAACTACATTTAAAAAACGTGGGTTCAAAATGCCACAACTCTCAATTTCTTAATTTTCGTTTTCGGAATTTTCTTCGTCTGATTGACAATTTTCCACAACATTTTGCTCACTTCTGGTGGAAGCTTTAATTTCTTCTGGTGCTCGATGCGTTTCTTCAACGAAAGGCTGTAAATATAAGGATCTGATATGTTGCTCGATTAAAAACGTCTCTCAAGTTATTCACACCGCTACTTTTTCGTGCATGAAGCCTTCTATCGGATTTATATATTTTGTGGCGCGATTCAGAGGCATCTTCACCAAAGCATCCATTCGCAGCTTTAGTTGCAGAACAGACAATCCCTTTCAAAACCACTACTAAATCTAATTGGTTAGATTTACGAGCAGCCGTATATGCATTCATTATTTTTTTATTCATTATTTTGATCTTTAGAGATTTCTGCTGTAACTCGTCTTTTTGTTCTCTCAGATTTTTGGCAAAAAGTTAATTGCGGCCGTCCAAGCTACGATTTAGTGGAGGCAGATTGCGTTTCAGGTTTTCTTATCGAGGTATTATCTTTAAGCCAAACAGCATGCTGTTTTTCAAAAACATTCAAACTCCTACAACTTTTATGCCACTTCATATTAATATTTGAACAGAATTTTCTTGACCGCTCCTTTATATATTGTTTAAAGTTTTCGGAACAATCACTCTCACTAATGTATGAAAAGAAATGGGCACAAATAGAGGCTCTTTTGTCATATTCGTTGTGTTGCTCTCGCCATGTATTGAATAACTCTGAATTTGACACGCATTAGTCACCTACGTTTTTTAAAAAATTTTGTAGATATCCGCAGTTGAAATTTATTAAATCTGGAAGTAATTGATTGTCCTAGAGAAATATTATAGTTTTATAGCTAGCATGTGCTAGCATTTTTTAACCGACTTCAAAATAAAAGGAGGTTATCTATTCGTCTGAATGTTGCTTTTTTTATGTATGTAACCGCAGAACTCAGCCATTTCTGAGCCGATTTTAAAATTTCTTCCTTTATTTGAAAGGTTATGCTTTCAGGTTGGTCTCATTTTAAAAACAGTTCATTATATTAAAAATTAAATGGTGTCCCCATACAACATACATGTTTTTTACGTGTATTAAGAACCGTTAAGGGCACCAAATTAAAATTTTAAAAAATTGCGTGTCGCTATAGCTCTCAACAGCAGAAATGAATAAAAAAATAAATTTAAAATTTAAAGGGTGTCCCCATAGGTGACATAATTTGACCTATTTGGGTCTATCTTTTGAACCGCTATTGACAAAACCTTGAAAATTTGACAGAATGTCGATTACTATGACCGTTATAATAAAATGTATAAATATTCAAAACTTTAAATTAAAGGGTGCTCCAATAGTTCATTTAATTTGATGATGATGGTCATACTTTTGAACAGTTGTACACAGACCGCTGAAATTTATAAAGAACCTGTAGTGCTAAGTAAGCTATAACAAAAAGTATAACATTTGAATTTGGAACTAAAAGGGTGTCCCAAGAGTTAATGTAATTCTATGTGAGTGGCCAAACTTTTGAACTGTTAGAGACAGACAGCTGAAATTTACAAGGAACCTGTATTGCAAAGTCCACTATAGCAAGTATACAATTTGAATTTAGAAATTATGTAATTAAATTATGTAATTTGATCTATATGGCCCTATCTTTTGAACCGTTAAACACAAACACTCTCTGGTATGATAACAAGTATAAATGTTTGGAATTATAATGTAAAGGGTGTCCCAATAGTTCATGTAGTTTGATATATATGGTTAAACTTTTTAACCGTTATAGACAGATAGTTTAAATTTACAAAGAATCTTTGTGGTCTTTAATTTAACATTGTAAATTAAAGGGTGTCCGAATATGTGATGTTATTTGATCTGTGATCTGCCGCTATCTGTGAAACCGTAGACAGAGGCTTGAATGGTGCCCCTATAAAAGACGGATGCTAATGAAAAGAGGAGAGGCTTGACATTCAAATAGTCTTCATTTTTTCCCTCTAAGTTTGGCGCATCTTTTATTTGATTCAAATCTAATTCTTACAGATTACTTCTTACATTTTTAGTTTAGAATTTGTGCCCTTCTATCTGTTTTGAAGTCGGTTTTTTTTGCAAAAATTATTTTATAAATAAATAAAATTACAATTCATAATTCCATAAGTTCATCTTAAGGTCAATTTAATCGATCTAATAGGTGAGTTTACAAACATTTCACTATATATCATTAAAATACTCACCTTCGACATTATTTTCCATTATTTAGTTTTTGCAAATTTTAAATTAATATTATGATAACTTATTTACAAATCGCAAGCAAAACATGTGATAAAGTAACAGTCAGTCAATTCCTTCGAAAAATTTAAACAGAGATGTTAACTTTGTTATTGTTTTTTTATACTAACGCAAAAAAAATACTTAGCAAAAATTTTCATTTTAACTTTTGGCCAAAAAAATGGTTAAAATTTCCTATAGTGCAATGTAAAGATCAAGAGACGCCGTGGTTTTTTGAGGCCTAGCATTTAAGGATCCCTGGCATTCCAGGACAATATTTGATGCGCTAGACAATCCTTTGGGAGACATAATTGCGGCTTTACTATCGGTACAAAACCAGATATCCCTATTCAATATTCTGTGGTACTTTATGTTGGAGTATTTCCCTAAAATACAACTCTGCACATTTTTCGCATTACTCTTTAACTTTATGTTCGTTTAGTATAGTAAGCTTTGTACTTTTAAATGAGCGTTGCTCGCATTGTATTTTTCATTATTTTTTTATTCTCTAATAAACATTGGAACAACAGGTTATGGGCCCAGAGGGAAAAATAGAATAATCTAGAGAAGTTTCTTTAAATGAAGTAATTTTAGCGTGTGTCGCGAATAATAAAATATAAATCAAATAAAATGATGAGTTCGTCAATGTACCAAATAGACAAATTAGATGCCGACAATTACGACACATGGTCTGTGCAGATGAGATGCATTTTGGTGCACTCCGAATTGTGGTCCATTGTAAGTGGAATGACGCTTCAACCAGCAGAAGCCGCAGAAGCAGCTAAATGGGTGCAAAAGGATCAAAAAGCCCTTGCGGCAATTACGTTATCAGTGAAGCCATCGCAATTAAATTATGTGAAAAGCTGTAAGAAATCCTTAGAGGCATGGGAAAAACTTGCCAGTATATATAAACCAAGTGGTCCTCTACGTAAAGTAAGTCTTTATAAGAAACTACTTAGTCTTCGAATGTCTGATACAACAACTATGACGGAATACCTTAATTCCTTTACTGAAACGTCGGACAAACTGGCTGAAGTTGAAATTGTGTTGGGTGATGAGTTATTGGTAATAATTTTGTTGTCGAGTCTTCCTAAGGAGTTCGAAAATTTTGTCATAGCAATGGAAACTCGAGACAATTTACCCACCCTCAACGTACTCAAGTTAAAATTAATTGAAGAAGATAATCGTAGAACACAACAAAATAAAAATGGTGAAGATGCTGTCGTACATCAACAGGCTTTTGTGGCACGGGCATATAAAGGCAACAACAACAACAAAGGTTACAACAATCATGCAGCTAACAGTAGAAATAAAAAAGTCAACGATAACAACAACAACAACAATGGTAACGGCCATAAATTCAAATGCTACAACTGCGGTAAGCGTGGCCATTTCGCAAAAAATTGTAAGAGTGCGACAAAAAATGAAGGGGAAAAGAAAGAGCAGCATCGTTCGTTCGCTATGCTTGCAGCCAGCAACAAAAATAGTTTTGATCGCAATTCTTGGTGCGTTGACAGCGGCGCTACAGCACATATGTGTTGTAAACGTGAATTATTTTCAACATTCGTTGAAAGGAAAGAGAAAATCATGTTAGCGTGCGACAAATTCATTGAAGCTGAAGGTAAAGGAGACGTAAAAATCAAGACAGAACATGATGAAATTATTTTACGCGACGTCCTCTATGTACCTGCAATGGTTGGAAATTTTATGTCAGTGGTCAAGGCAACAGAAAATGGTTTTACCGTAAATTTTAAAGATGACACAGCGAATATTGAAGATGAAGAGGGTGAAGTTATTTTAACAGCAAAGAAAAAATTAAATTTGTTTATATTTTCAGAACAACCCCACTTGAATTTTTGTTTATCAAATGTTGATGCTGTACGTTGGCACAACCGGTACGGACACCTCAATTATAGAGGGTTGGGCGATTTGGTATGCAAAAATGCTGTGAACGGTCTTGAAATGAAAACAGTGCCAAAGGACATTGCTTGTAAGACATGTATGAAATCTAAAATCACTTCGCAACCGTTTTCGTCTGCTAGTCAAAAAAGAGCTGATAATATACTGGATTTAATCCATACGGACGTCTGTGGACCAATGAACACACCATCAATTGGAGGTTCACGTTACTTCGTTACATTTATTGATGACCACTCACGAAGAATATTTGTATATTTTATGAGAAATAAAAGTGAGGTTTTTGAAAAGTTCAAACTATTCAAGGCTATGGTAGAAAATCAGCATGAACGTAAAATAAAGGCCATTAGAAGTGACAACGGCGGAGAGTATGTTAATACTCAATTTAACAAATGTTTAGAAGATAATGGCATACAAAGGCAGTTGACTGTTCCATACACTCCGCAGCAGAATGGTATCGCTGAGCGAGCCAATAGAACAATAGTGGAGATGGCACGTAGTATGATGGTTTATGCAGGTGTTGATGATGCATTGTGGTCTGAAGCTGTCCATACAGCCGTTTATATTAGAAATCGATCCATTACAAAGGTTTTGAAGGACAAGACTCCATATGAGATCTGGTGCGGTAGGAAACCAAATGTTGGTCATTTTCGCATTTTTGGTTCACCTGCAGTGGCACTCGATAAGACCCAATCGAGAAAATTCTCAGCAAAGGGCAAGGAATATATATTCGTTGGTTATTCCTTGACTGCAAAAGCGTATAGATTGTATGATGATGAGCTAAAGCGAGTTGTTGAAAAAAGAGACGTCATATTCTGCGAGAATATTTTTCAGAATACAGATTCAACAGATGCCGTAGATTTTAACGGTTTTACAACCGACGATTCCAATACTGAGGATAACGAATTAAACTCCAATGAGGAAATTTCAACCGAATTTCAAAGTGATGATGATGCACAGTATGAATCTAGCTCTGAATATGGTTTTCATGGTTTTGAACCCGAAGGTGATGTTACACAAAGTACTCAAAGTGAAGATGATGATCCACAGCCCAGTGGTAGTAAAGTCAGAAGTCGTGGTAGACCAAAACTGATTCGTTCATGTAAAGTTGGCCGCCCTAAAAAGGTTTACAACATACTCCACTTTGCAGATGGCAATGGTGATATTCCTATACCACAATCATTCAAGGATGCAATTAGTGGCGAACAGTCTGGTAAGTGGAAAAATGCAATGAAAATTGAATATTCTGCCCTGCAACAAAACGAAACGTGGTCATTAGTTGATCTACCCAATGGTAAAAAAGCGATTGGTAGTAAATGGGTATTCAACCTTAAGAAGGATGAAATGGGCAATATTGAACGTTTTAAGGCTCGCCTAGTTGCTAAGGGGTGTAGTCAGGAGTTCGGTGTTAACTACAGTGAGACGTTTTCACCAGTCGTTCGTTATTCGACCATACGTATGATGTTTGCATTAGCCGCTGAAAAGGAACTTTACTTACATCACGTTGATGTTTCAACTGCATATCTGAATAGTGAATTGAATGAGGAGATTTATATGAGACAACCTGACGGATTTGTGGATGAAAATAACCCAAATCAAGTTTTACGTTTGAAAAAGGCTATCTATGGACTTAAACAGTCTGGTCGAGCCTGGAATACGACATTAGATCGTGCAATCCGCGATATTGGTTTTAAGCCTTGCGAAAGTGAACCCTGCTTATACAGCATGCACCAAGATGGTAAATTCAACCTAATTGCGGTGTATGTCGATGACATACTGGTTGCCTGTTCGGATATTAAAGACGTAAATGCAATAAAAGGATTGATTTCTAGAAGATTCAAGTTGGTAGATAACGGACCAGTCAAGCATTTCCTTGGTATGGAAATTGATCGTAATGGAGGAACTGGTAAGATTAGTGTAGGTCACAAACAGTATATTACTAATCTCCTACGGCAATATCAAATGGAGAACTGTAGACCAGCCTCTACTCCACTTGACCCAGGTTTTCAAATTTCCTGTAAGAATGATGATTGTGAGCAAATAGATCAAAATTGGTACCAATCCATAGTTGGAACATTAATGTATTTGGCAATAAGTACTAGACCGGATATTCTGCATTCCGTTTGTAAACTTGCTCAGAGGAATCAGGATCCGCATAGTGAACATGAACAAGCTGTGAAACATGTACTACGTTACTTGTCTGCCACAAAAGATTTGAAATTACAATATTCCAAAACTGGTAAGCTTCCAGAAGGTTTTGTCGATGCAGATTGGGCCAGTTGCTCAGAGGATAGAAAATCGTATACTGGTTTTTCATTCTTCCTAGCAGGTTGCGCATTCAGCTGGGAAAGTAAGAAACAGTCGAACATAGCACTCAGTAGCACAGAAGCTGAGTTTGTGGCTTTGTCAACAGCTGCGAAAGAAGCAGTATATTTAAAGCGACTATTAACTGAAATAAAATGTTATCCTGATGACAGTCCAATGATAATTTATGGCGACAATCTTGGAGCTCAACATTTAGCAAAGAATCCTGTTCTACATGGAAGATGTAAACACATAGATGTTAAGTATCAACATGTACGGGAAGTCGTAAGATCCAACCAGATTGAAATTCGTTATATCTCAACAAATAGTATGACATCAGATATATTTACTAAGAATTTATCTAAAGCAAAGCATGTAAAATTTGTAGAATGTTTAGGATTGAAATGAATTGTTTGTCAGTATATATATATAATTTTATATCGAAAGATATGCAGATTTGAGAGGGCGTGTTGGAGTATTTCCCTAAAATACAACTCTGCACATTTTTCGCATTACTCTTTAACTTTATGTTCGTTTAGTATAGTAAGCTTTGTACTTTTAAATGAGCGTTGCTCGCATTGTATTTTTCATTATTTTTTTATTCTCTAATAAACATTGGAACAACACTTTAGCCAGTTTTCCGCCTTTTTGATAAAAGATATTTCTGCTTGTAAGATATTGCAGTCATTTTGGGAGTCTGAAACACATTTTAATTTAAAATTCTTCGATATAAAACGAGAAGCATGCCATTGAAAATTGTTTTAAGGTTTTTTAAGGGAGCGATTATCCTTTAATGTATGCCGGCTATGCAACCTACTACACCTGGTATTCTGTATTTATTTTAAAACCATTTTGGAATCGCTCCTTTCGTCAAGAAATTACCATATAATCCACTAAGGACACAAAGCCCTTTCAAATATTGTTCCAAACCATTTGATTCGATTTGTCTCCCTACAGACTTTTAATAGGAGGTATCACAAACATTTTACCGCTAGGAGACAAGTTATTAGTTGTGGCATGAATCAGCCAGCGCGTACGTTTTAATCTTTAATTTTAGAATAAAAGCCATTGACTGCTAGAGCACCATTTAAAACTCAATTTAAGTTAAGTAACAAAGCCTGAATTTGAGAATTCTGACTTCCTATACGAAGGTACAGGTGTGGCTGCAGCTCTTGGAAAAGGAGAAAAGCTGACAAAACGCCATACTAATTTTATTTAAAGCAGTCAAAAAATATGTGCTTTGACTACACAACACCAATTTTGTATAAAACCCGATAAAAAAGAGAAAAAGTATACTCTATATTCCTTACTTATTTGTAAAAATCTCATATGTATTTTTTTCTTTCAAAATCACCTACTTTGTAAAAAATATTCTTTCAACCCTATTGAATATTAGAAAGAAAAAACGAACGTGAGCCCACTAAATATATAGTTCGACTAATAAATTTAATGCCAAATATTACAAATAATTTTCTTCTTAACTTAAATTTCTTTTTTATGCAGAACTTGCCGAGGTCTTGTGGAATATGGTATTGTCGATTGGTTTAAAACAACAAGGCTGGCTTGGTGGCATCATGTTAACCATAGTATTTGCATTCTGGTCTGTATTAACCGTTGGAATTTTAGTACTAATGGAAGGTCTATCTGCTTTTTTGCACACATTGCGTTTGCATTGGTAAGTAAAGTTTTAAAAATTTAATTTTAAAGTTTTAAAAATAAATTTATTTTACTCATATAAATATAATCATTTTTACAGGGTTGAATTTCAAAGTAAATTCTACCAGGGACAAGGTTATGCATTCCAACCATTCTCGTTTGATGCCATTATTGAAAATGGCTCTGCTGCTGGACCCAATGAAAATGAGTAAATTCAAATGGAGTAATTAAAGAAAAAAAAAAACATTTATCAATAATTTGAGTCTCATAAACAAAATGAATTTAATGAAAGTAAACAAACATTTAATTGTATTTAGTCGTAAAAATGTTTTTACATCTGCATAAGTAGTACCACACATATTTAAAATTTATACATATAAAACTTAAATATCATTCAATACTGTATTTATGTAGAGATATTTGATATAAAAAATATTTCGCTACCAAAGTTGACAAAAAGAAATTCCAATGTTTCATTATATTACTTAAAGAGATTAATTAATATTATCTAAAAATATAAATACATCAAATATTTAGCAAATGTTTATAAGAAAAAACTTAAAAGTTGTTAATTTTTAGTTGAAAATTAGAATTAAAATTACATTTTAACCAAAGACTTATATTCATCACTTTCTAAAAAAAATATTTTAATATCTTTAATGAAATTATGTGTCTAGTGAATAAAATCACATTATGAATTTAATTATTCATTGATGTTATAAACAATTTAACTAATTAATTTATAAGCATATTAGCTAAAATAACCACATGAATTTATAAATAAATGTATTGACTATGTATTGAGATTGAAGTTTATTACATGACACTATTTGTAGCGAAAGTTATTTGTTTGACATGTACCAATTAATAGAAAAACAAACTTCTTAAAAATAAATATGCTTGGAATAGAAACTATTCCTTAGGAATAGTTTTGAATTATTTGATTTATTACTTTATTTATGTTTGCTATAGAAATAATTTTAAACAAAAGAATAGAACCATATTTCTTATGTTTAAAATTAAATGGTCTTCAACAATACTAAACTAGAGGCTTATTCTGAATTGCGAGGCGAAAATCAATGCGATGCGCAAATGAAATGCGAAAGAAAGGAAATTGGTATTCTGTAAGACTTTCGCAATCTCATTTGCAATTTATATCAAATCGTGGCAACGCTGTTCAAATAAACGCCATTGTCAACAAACGTCAAATTAAAAATAAGTAAATTGTTTGTGTTTAGCTGTAAAAATTGTTTATAAAATGTATTTAGGAAATTCTGTAAAAAATGGATTCTGTAGCACTGGTTCGACGACGAAGAAGGGCATAGGCAGAAGATCCGATGTTCTAAGCTTGAATGAAAAAAGGTAATTTATTTTGATGCTTGCGAAAAATAAACGTTTACTTTTGCAGAATATTTCCTTTTTGGAAGCAGTTGTTTTGTCCCAAAGGAAGGTGCGCCCGGTAATCCATTTACGGAATCCGTCATGTTTAACAATTTCACCACTTGCAACTCTAAGGGAGACGGTGGATTATATCTTGATGGACCGTCAGTGCCGCCAATGTCGGCTTTATTTCGTATAAGCTTCTGTTTGGTGTGTACTTTAAAATCAGCCCAAACCTATAAAAAAGTTGAAGTCAAATATTTTTGAACTTGTGTATATATTTCATACTTTTTTCCATCCTGCAGCTTCTCTAATAGGTGGTCCATCGATATTTAGTTCTTCAGTTAACGTTCTGTTTTTGGCGTTGATAAGTGCGGACGCGATTTTTTTTAAGCTCGCATTAACAAAAAACTTAACATACATTGTGTGAACAATTTAAAACAAAAACAAAAAACAAACCTGTTATAATACAACAACAAAGTTGTTTGTAAAATATTTTTTTCTTTTTTTTTCCCTTTTCTTTATTTTGTACAACGGCATATTGAATTGCTACTTTTAAAATAAAATAAAAACAATAAAGGCTAATGAGCCTGTTTAAGCAACAAAAATGTTGACAATGCTGAATTAAATAAAAGCAAAAAAACTGAAAATAATTTGTGTATTAATGATACGCAAGTTATACGTGCCCAATCTTGTTCTTCACTTTTACTAAGTCGCAATTTACATAGGACAGAAACAGGGCAGACATTTTTTGAATTCTCTTTTGCTCTTGCTTAAACAATTTACATTGGACATAAACAAGACAGACAGATTTTTGCACATTTTATTTTCTGTGTTATATTCTTTACATGTTTGTGTGTTTCAAAATCTGTGTGTTTAATATAAACTCATTAAAATGAGGCCGACTTGAGAAATATAAAGTGAAGCAACAAAGAAAAAAGCGAAAAGCAGAAAAGAGAAACGAAAAAATGTCCAGTACACTAGTCATGAAATACACACTCTACCTCTTCAACCCCTTGCCTACAAATCTCGTCTGTCTGCCCATTTTTCTGGCTAATGTAAATTGCGACTAAGCGATGACAATAAAATAAATACAAAAAAATCGCCTTCTGAACACAGTGTTGCCAAAGATAATATGGATAGTATAGAAAAACCCAAGACGCAAGTGGGAATGGACAGATACATAACTGTATTGAAAAGAGGTCGAAGCCCTAAATCTTCGCAGATTGCGCCAATGGCTAAAGTACAAAAAGACAAGGACTCTACCGGAATAAATTCCCATAATCGTTTTGCTATCTTAGATAGTGAAACGAGTGTACATAAAACGGCAATTAAGTCGTTCAAACCACCTCCAGTTTATTTAAGGGAGAAAAATTCAAACGATTTAATAAAAAAATTTAATTACAATTATTGGCGAGAACTCATTTTATGTAATTCCCATAAAGCGCGGTAACATTGATGAGACAAAAATACAATTTATTGATGAAAGTAGTTATAGTAAAGCAGTAAGTGAGTTTGAAAACTGCAAAAAGAACTTTTATACCTATCAGCTGAAGAGTAGCAAAGGTCTACAGGTAGTCATTAAAGGTGTAGATTCATACGTTGATCCAGCTGAAATAAAGAGCCGGACTCCAAAAAGCGGGTTTTAAAATAAAAAGTGTAGATAATCTCCGTAATCGGGAACGTGTCCCCCAACCACTATTTCGCGTTGAACTGGAACCTGGAGATATCAGATTGAAGAAGAACGAAATGCACCCCATTTACAATCTGAAATACCTGTTACACCGTAAAATAACTGTAGAGGAGCCGCATAAGCGTCCAGGACCTGTCCAGTGTCTAAATTGTCAAGAATATGGTCATACTAGGGCTTACTATAAGTTGCCTCCGGTTTGCGTTGTATGTGGCGAGCTACATTGTTCCGCCCACTGCGACAAAGCAAGGGATGATTCGAAAGTAAAAAATGTAGCAATTGCGGTGGAAACCACACTGCTAACTACAGAGGCTGTCCAGTTTTTTCCATGGTAAGGAAAACCACTCAAAAACTAAATACTCCTGCTAAGCACCAACAATATCGAGCAAATGCTCATTATCCTCAGTTAGCCCAACCAACAACACAACATGTTTCATACGCTGATATGGTAAAAACCAATCATACTGCAGTACATAAAGCGACACCGACAACTAATTCTACTCCTAATTTGCAATCGCATCCTAAAGAACAAACACCATCTGGTAATTTTAATCGTCTCGAAGCAAGCATCGAGACATTAGTGCATTCGTTAAACAGTTTTATGAGCTCTATGAGCAGCATGATGCAAGGCGTTACTTAACAAACCATGAACTGTTTAAAAATATGTTTCTGGAACGCAAACGGCTTGCGCCAACACAAAAATTAACTCGAGTACTTCCTTAAGAAGGAACAAATTGATGTCATGCTGGTTGCAGAGACTCACTTAACAACAAATAGCTTTTTTAAAATAAATGGCTATATCTTATATGACACCAAAGAACCCCGTGGCAGAGCATGTGGTGGTTCAGCAATAATAATAAAGGCTCGAATCAAACATTATTTACTGTGTGATTTTTGTGAAGATTACCTACAAGCAACAAACATCTGTATTGAAGAATTTCATCAAAACTTAGTTATTTCTTCGATTTATTCACCTCCTAGGTTTCAAATATCAGAGAGTCAATACAGCGATTTCTTCAAATCACTAGGTCCCTGTTTCATAGCATCAGGCGACTACAACGCTAAACATACTTTTTGGGGATCACGCCTAATAACTCCAAAAGGTCTTGTTTTGTTTGACACAATTTCAAAAATGCGTCTGAATGTGATATCGAGTGGACAACCCACCTATTGGCCTACTGATCGACAAAAAATACCGGATGTTATTGATTCTGGCGTAATTAAGGGTATTCCAAGAGAAACGATTAAAGCTGAAGCGTCACTTGAATTATCCTCAGATCATTCACCCACTATCGTCTATATATGGGACAAACAAAACATCATATCACCAATGACTACAACAAGCATTAATTGGTTGAAATATAGAAAGTATCTTAGTACTCATTGTTCGGAAAACATCCCGCTAAGAACACCTGAAGACGTAGAGCGGAGTCTTATTGATTTTGACCAAAACCTCAAATTAGCTGCCCAACATTCAACAATAACCCGACAATTAGCTAGATACAATCAAATTTATTCTGCAGATATCGAACGGCTCTTGGCTGAAAAAAGAAAAATTCGTAGAGAATGGCAATCACATAGATCTCCTCAACTCAAAAGCAGATTTAAAGAATGCACGAACCGGCTAAGAGACATGCTGGAATCTCGAAGAGTAGCATCCCTGAAAAACTATTTGGGAGACCTTGACGCAACTCCTCAATCAGATTATTCGTTATGGCGTGCTTGTAGAAACCTTAAAAGGCCAGTCTTACGTAAGCATCCCTTGCGAACTTCAGCTGGAGGCTGGGCAAGGAGTGATACCGAAAAGGGAAATTTATTTGCTGAACATTTGAAAAAGGTTTTTACCCCAAATATATCGACTGATATAGTTGAGTTGCCAGTTCTCGAGGCTACTGCTGCAGTACCAATAAGATTTGAATTTGGTGATCTAGAAAAGGCAATAACGGATTTGAACACCAAAAAAGCCCCTGGCGTTGATAAAATCAGTAACAAGATGTAAATTGAGTTGCCCCGTGTAGCTCGCAGAATCGTTCTTTTTATTTTTAATGCCATTTTACGTTTGAGTACTTTCCCACAGATTGGAAGGTGTCCTTGGTTACCATGATTCCTAAACCAGGAAAAGACCACACAAAAATTGAATCATACAGACCTATAAGCCTTTTGTCAAATATGTCAAAGCTGTTTGAGAGGATGTTAATAACTAAGCTTAACCCTATTCTAAGTGACAAAGGATGTATTCCAAACCATCAATTCGGCTTCAGGAAAAAACATAGTGCGATCAAACAAACTCACAGGTTAGTCAATGTTGTTAAGAAGACATTTGAAGAGAGAAAATACTGCTCTGCGCTTTTTATCGACGTTTCTCAAGCATTCGATAAGGTATGGCATGAAGGCCTAATATATAAGCTAAAACTGAATTTGCCCGTAAACCTATATAAGCTGCTAGATAGTTATTTAACCGAACGAAAATTTATTGTGAAAGAAGGAGATTTTTTGAGCTCACCCCAGCCAATCGAAGCCGGAGTTCCCCAAGGTAGTATATTGGGGCCCTTTTTATACTTATTGTATACTTCCGACATGCCAACTAGTAACCGAGTTCACACATCGACATTTGCTGACGACACAGCTTTTTTGAGCATTCACGAAAGACCCGAAGTAGCATCACGATATTTAAAAGACCACATATCCAATTTAGAAAAATGGTTGAAGAAATGGAGAATAAAAGTGAATGAACAAAAATGTACTCACATAACTTTCACACTGCGCAGAAAATCTTGCCCCCCTATTCGGATAAATAACCAAACGATACCTCAGCTTTCAGATGTCAAATATCTCGGCATACATCTTGACCGGCGCCTTACATGGAAACGGCACATAGAAACAAAGTTAACGCAAATGAAGTTGAAAGCAGTCCAACTAAACTGGCTAATTGGCAGAAATTCTACTCTAGCTTTAGACTGCAAACTTTTATTATACAAGTCAATTCTAAAACCAATATGGTGTTATGGCATTCAATTATGGGGCACTGCCTCAGCTACCAATGTAGAAAAAATTCAAAGGCGCCAAAATAAGATTCTACGTATTATTACATCTGCTCCCTGGTATATAAAAAATTGGAACATCCATAAAGATCTAAAAGTGCCATCAGTTAAAGCAGAAATAGCGAAACTTGCCATAAGGTATTTAAAGAAGCTTGGAACTCATCCGAATCCACTGGCCCGTAACATACTAACTGAACCTGGTTACATTCGACTAAGAAGGAGGGACACTGCTTCTCTCATCCGTACATCAGAGGGATAACCCACAAATTACAGTAACCGTGAAACATACATTTTTTTTTTGTCCAGTACTGGTTGGACTTAACAAGTATATTTTTAGACTTAAGATATGAGTAATTATTGATAGTTCAATTATATTGAAGATACAATAAATAAAAAAATGCGAAAAAAAAAGTTAACGTTTGCCACAAAGTATTTGCCGACTGACGTGCATTTGGTGTTTTCAAATGGCCTCTTGCCAATTGGCTGTGCTTATTCATAATTCTATAATTATTTCAAATTGACGCGGTTTGGTGGTCTTATTGCTTGCTTCCCTGAATTAAATAATAAAAAGAAATTTCTCGAGGGATTTATAATTGGACTGATATTTCACTTACATGTTTGTGCTTTGCGAATGCTATTTTGTTGTCGAATAAATTTTGCGAATTTGACATTTGTTTTCGCAATCTAGAATACCGACTTGCCAGCTTTTCGCATTTGAAATGCGATTAAAAAAGAATTTTGCGAATATCGCAATACAGAATAGTAATTTCATTGAAATTTGAATCAATTCAAACGAATTATTGATTTTTTGCCTTTATTTCTACAAAAGTAAGATTCATCGTGTGGTCGTTTGTAGGAATAAAAATCATGTAGTCATGTTTTTAAAATTTTATTGTTATTGTACACAATAACATTAAATCAACACAGAAATGGACAAAAAATATTTTAAAAGTATGAAAAAAGAAATGTCATAAATTCCGTTACAAAAGTTTAGTTTTATTTTTAGCTGAGTACTGCCAAACGGAAAGTTGCCTGAAAATTTTCAAACCTGTGTTTAGGCTGTTTTTTTACACGTACTTCTTATGGGAAACTGAAATTCAGGCGAGCTGCGTACTGGCCTTTAGGCAGAAATGAATCACAATTCGTTTCCAATTCAAATGAATTTGTAAAACGAGTTGCAATTTATTTTTCATGAATTTGTTAAAGTGAATTTCAATTCCTTTTACAATTCTTTTGAATTGAATTCATTCAAATGAATTATAACAATGAATTGCAATTCAATAAAGGAATTAGAACGGAGTTGCACTCAATAAAATTCAAGAGCAGATCTAGGGGGAATAAAAAATGGAATTTTCTCCTACCATAATGAAAATACTCAGTAAAAAAAATTGAAAAGCCTTGTAATAGTGCTTCTTTTTTGATATTTGACGTGGGCTTTGCACCTCCCATATAAAGTAAATATTTATCATCGTGTTGCTTAAAATTTTGCACCAGTAACCTCTATATCAACTTACAAAGTTTAAAGAAACACAGACTGGATTAGAATAGTGGGTGTGGTAACACCCTTATAAAGTGACAAATTATTATCCTGTATTTAGAGAACTGCAACAGGTAGCGTCTTGGAATTACGAACCAGTAACGCCCATATTAACGTAAATAGTTTAGCTTAAACATAACGAATTGAAAAAGTGAGCGTGGTACCTCCCATACTTTTCTTCCAAGTGTTTATAGCGCAACGGTAATAGCAAGGCGAATTTAAACAGATGATTGCACGGGCGAAAATTCTCATTATCTGTTTAATTTAAAAATGTCAAAAAATTCAATAAAAACAAAAATAATTTTGAAATTAAATTTAATTTTTTTAATTGTTTATTGTGTGGAAGTTTAAATAAAAATTTAAAAAAAAATAAGTAAGTGAAACAACAATATACATAAGCGGAGTCCAGTGTTTCATGCAAACTGTATTGCGAAAGTGTAAAAAATAATAGCTTGTTTGTTAAATCCAACAACCAAATTCCAATTTTTTTTTGTTGAAATTGAAAAAAGCTATGATATAACGCACTTGCTTTTTCTCAAAGGTGGTGCCAATAGAGATACGTGGGTGCAATTTGAAGATTTAAAATAACTTCTTTGGTATGTTAATTATTGCAGCCCGAAAAATTTTTAATATTTTTGTTAATTTTTTTTTTGTTTCTACGAATGTTTTTGACAAGTGGCATAGATTTTGTAAAAACAAATTGCCTGTTGTTTTTTTATTGTTGTAGCCCTGCAATCACCTGTATATATTCGCCTTGGGTAATAGCTAGTATTAAATTTTTTTTTTTTATTTAAAATCCAATCTATCATACATAGAGATAATAGGCAAATTTGATGAAACATTAAAGCTGAACATACATATGAAAATACAACTATAGAAATAAAACAAATATTTTCTGGTTAACAAAAATTAATTACATATATTATTTGCTAATTTTGCATTATCTCTTTATAATAAAGAACTTAACTTGAAAACGAAACAAAATTTTATTCATATTCAATTAACCATTAAATCATCCATAAATTTAACAAAAGAGTCAATGTTTTTGCCTGGTTCATATAATTTACGATCATCTAAATTTAAGTGTTCTAAACAATTTTTTAACTCTTCAACTGTGCAGCATTCCAAATATCCTTCTTTTTTCATATGCAAGGCCAACTCTTGTTGATGATTATTCATCAATTGCTCGTTGATGACCAATATTCCAGGTTTGCGATTAGTCAATATATCTAAACAGGTACCCGCTCCGGCGTGGCCAATAACCAGATCGGCATTTATAATATCCATACGCTTCGGTTCAATTTTAAAATCATATTGTTCTAAGTGGATGTCATATTTTATTAATACGTTCTGTTCACTAACTTTGACACCTTTTCCGGTCTGTAGTATTAGAATTTTGCATCCTTTTGATTTTAGTATTGTAAGGACTTCGTCTGAGGTTATTTTTTGTATAAGGTCATCAAATTTTGTACTTCCAACTGTGACATAGACTGTTCGTATTTGTACCATAATCGAAATTTGTTTCTTTTACTTCTTTAAAAAATTGTTTACGTTTAACAAATGCAAAACAATTCTTTTTGTTTATACTGATAACAATGAAAATTAAATATTTACATGAGTCAACCTGTTAATATAAAATATTTTATATTAGCGATGGACTATTATCGATGGTGCTGTCAATAAGATCGAAAGTTACCTAATATAAATAGCAAATTTAATTAACTATACATATATTAAAGTAAAAATAATAAAACAAAATTTAATATTACCATATTAATTGGAAAATTATATATTTGCAAAAAAATGTAAAACAATAGAAAACTATCGATTGAGGTTACTATCGCTAATTTTCCATTACTAGTTTATATGTTTAAATACGGCAAGGCCATGACATTTTGAAAAAAAAAAAATAGGAAAACTAATGAATTTAAAATTTTACTCTTTAACGATATAAACATTTTTCCTTTAGGCTTAAGTTAAATATACATATATGTACCTATAGTTATATGGATAGTATAATGTAATAATTTTTTTAGATCGCTACATCCTTCTTCAACATTCTTCGTATCTGTATGTAACTAACCAGAAAATGCCTGACATTCTGATAGTATCTGATCTTTCTTTATTTCATTATAATAAATCACATATAATATCGAAAATAAGCCTACAAAATTAATAATAATTAATAATTGCATTTAAACAACTTTTGCAGGGAAATAGTATATGAGAAATTATTATATTATATTTCATAGGTAGTGGAGGTTCTGTTGAAGTTATTTTACACTTATCCCTGTATCTTTATTTATTTTACTATCAAGAAAACAATTTGTAATTTAATTTATTCTTTCTTAAAATGGTTTTACACGACGTGTATTTGTCATATGACTTGTCACTTTTCCATGTGTAAATTCTAAACACATCGTGTGAACCCTTTCAAACATAACATGTATATTTTCAATGTGTACAATACATATGGCATTTTTCATTTAGAACGTGTTCTATTTTTTTTGGATTCTGCCCAAAAAAATTGGTAAATGGCAAAGGTACGAAACCAAAGCGCCAGGGCGTGATTGCCTTAGCTTCCTCCAAAATCTGCAGAGCGATCTATACCTTCGTATAGGAAGTGAGACTACAAATTCAGCTAGGTAAAATTAATGAGAGTTTAATGGTGATCCTCCAGTGAAATTCTTGAGTTTATTGGTTCTCCTCCTGTTAAAAATTGAGTTTAATGGTGCTCTTCCAGTTAACAGTTGAGTTTTTAAAATGGTGCTCCACCAATGTCCGACTTATTGAAATTAAAATTTATAGGTTATAAACGATAACAAAACGATTACACGTGGCTGATTAAACAACCACCAATAACAGTACCGTAGTACAGCTATTCGAGGACGCCAATCAGCCAGTGTGAGAACGAGACGCAAACTACTCGAAGGCTGAGCGACAAGGACGGCCTGATTGACTTTAAGCGATAATGACAATGACGCACGCACGTGTTCCCCGACCCAGAGCTACTGTACGAGTAGAACGTGCTCTATTTGACAAAGCTCTTGACATCCTCTAATGCCAACTTAATATTTTGCTCTTTTAGGTTTTTTGTGGTACCAAAAGCACAACGGTTGCATCATTGCATCAGCTGTGGTTGGCAATACAAACCTGTGTGGTGGAAAAATTATATATTATAGGTTATGTCAGATGTAATTACACATGTACGTTTGAAAACAAAAATTATAAATCGTATGCCTATTTTGACAAACACATGAAATTACATATGGGTTTTCAAACTGACAAGTCATATGACAAACACACGGCGTGTAAAACCACTTTTAAAGCGTGTTTACATTGCGTGTACAAGTCATATGGAATGTCAGATTTTCCATATGTAAAACTATACACATAGTGTAAACCTCTTGAAACATAACATATGTTATTTACCTATGTGCAATAACATGTGTTAGTTTTTTATTTAAAGCACGCTCTATTTGATGTGTACAACTATATGACAACAGATGTTTTCAGTGATGTTCACTTTTAGTTTAAAAAATTCCGCTTATTTTTTTTTATAATGAATTTAAGGAGTTTAAAATTAACCAATATCTTTATTCTAAATTTTGTTAGTAATTTCATTTTCGCAGGTGATATTAATAATAAAGTTACATATACATACATACATATGTATATTATATATCTATTTGCAAGTTTGTTTAATTTTATGTCAATCACGGCTAAATCGAATTTATTGATATTTAAAACAGACAGATCTTTATTTTTTGTGGGTCCATTGCGATACATCTGTTTTCAAAACTAGGTCCAGGAGGGTATATGGGACATTTTTATACGAATGACTCAATTTTAATATTTTTGTGTTTATCTATTTTACCGGTACTAATAAAGACTGCATTAAATTAAAAATTTACTTTACAAAAGTGCATTGTTTTTAAATATTTTTTTAAGACGGCAAGCAAACTGTAATATCACCTAATTACCAACTTTAGACCGCAGGATAAAAAAATGCTACAGAGGTATTGTGGGTATCGAAACTGCTGCAAATAATGCAGCCGTTACTTTTGAAAATGAGAGAACTCCATTTTGTGAAAAAATATTAATAAAACCTAAGTCTTATTACAAATTACATAATTTTATGTTTTTAATCCATGTTGAATAGTACTATTTTTTATATTGCAATATATTAAGAAGCATTATCAGAATTTAGCAATCATACTGCAACTATGGTGAAAAATCTTCGCTATGTAACCTAAGAAATATATGTAAGTATAGTAATTTCTTTCTTTCTTTTTCCACATTTTACCCATAAAATTAAATATAATTTTAGTTTTGTTTTGGTTTTTTGTTTTAGTGTACCAAGAAGAACGCAATGATATTGTAATAAAATATGTATTTAAACTATTACATTTTTTGGTATTATAATTACATTCCAGTAAAAGAAAATCAGCAACTACATTGGCGCATACCAAAATCTTTTTTTGCAGCTAAAATGGATAACTATTATTGCATATTAAACTTACATGCAATAAGACCACAAAAAATATAAACTAAGTATATTCCGGCTTGTGATTTTTTTAAAGCCATTCAAGTGCAAATCATTAAATAAAATAAAATGGAGTTCTCTCATTTTCAAAAGCAACGGTTCAGTAATTTAAAAAAAAATTAGTTTAATTTGTCATAAGAATTAGGACAAAAAATATTTTATTCCTAATAAAAAAGAGTGAAAATAAATTGACATTAACATCAACAAAATTATTCATTCAATTGTTGCTGATATAGTTCAAATGATATTAATTATTACTTATTGTATTATTTATTATAATTATTTTTTGTTTTGATATAATTTGTCTATTATAAATTGATTTCTGTACTGTTGTAGAAGCACCTAAATGATAACACAAAACGGTAGTTCTTTGCATCGTTGACATCACTAGCGGGTTTCTAATAAAATGAAATGGCGGCAAAAATATACAAAATTGCCTAATAACTTATTACAAGCCCCAATAAAGCTATTATTATTAGTTTTATTATATAGTCTAACAATTTAAAAAAAAATATGTATGCTGTTTTAAATATTTGATTTTTGTTTTCAACAACAGGAAGTTATGTCATATGTACGTAACATGGGTACGTTTGAAGACAAAAATTATAAACCATATGTAAAACACTGATTTTGACATACACATGAAATTCCATATGGATAGCAATTTTGACAGTACATATGACTTGTACACCCAATGTAAACACACCTTTAGAGAGAATAAAAACGAACTTAAGCTTGATTTAAGATTTCATCTGTATGTAAAATAAATAGTTCAACTAATAAAAATATCACTCATTCAATATTGAAAACAATTTTTTCTTTATTTTATTCTCTTTATATTAGCCAAATTTTGGTTAGCAATTAGCCACAAGAAATTTCTGTATCTAACAGTGTTTCTAACCTGAAACCTGTCTTGTATATAGAACCATCTTTTTTTCTACTGAATAAATTATAGGAATTTTACTTTGCAACACAGGTTAATTGAAGGGGAGACTTTTATGTATAATAATTTATCAGTTTATTATTTATTAAACAAAAATAATTGGTTGGTATGAGTAGTATAAATTCTCTTATGGTTAAATTAAAAAATATTAATTATTAAAATATTAATTTGTTTAATTTTTAAAACTAGTACTATAGTAAAAACGAAATGCCGATGAAAAAATCCAATCCAAAAATGAATTATACATAATATTATCTATACATATAATAAAACTGTAACAGGACTATTTCTGTACATGCAATTTTTTTAGGAAATTTCGTTGTTGGTCCAGTTAGTAATCGATATGTAATACAAAACATCTGTCTGTCCGTTTGCCTGGACGAATAAAATTTTATGAGGAAATACCTAAGTATCCTGATCCCAATATAGGCCAAAATATCTTATTTCCAAGAGAAAGTGGAAAAAAAGCAGTGAAAGTACGCAGTTAAACTAACCGGATATACATACTTTATTTTTTATAAAGTAAAAAAATACATAAGCTGATATGTAGCTTGCTTTCAAAGCATAATCGAACAAAATATTGCAAGACGTTGACTAAGTGGCGGGCAGAGCTAGTCCAACAATAAAATACCTATTGTTTTTGTTAAGATTGAATGATATAACTCATATGGGCTTTCACAAGACCATTTGCATCAAACACTGAATACCGCTAATGTGTTGCGGGCACTTGCAAGCCTCTAATTTAAATAATAATTGGGATTTTCAAAACCTTTTATTTTAAATAATTTGTTTAATGTCCTTATCTTTAATTAAGTATTAATTTATGAAAACCTTCAGAGCAGTGTTGGGGTTTGTGGTACCAAATTTGGTACAATCAACGCATCAGTGGTACACTGGTACATTTCATGCTTTTTTGGTACAATTTCCTATAAAATTTATTTAAATGAAATATTTAATCAATATTTTGTTTTTTTTTTCTTACAATAATAAACATTTCTAGTTTTAAATTGCAACCTTTGGCCTTTTTGCTGAACTACAGCATTTTTTGCATCGCCTTAATTAGTTTCCGGCAGTATTCGGCTGAGATATTTTTCCATTTTTTCTAGTGATAAATCGTAAGGTCTTTTTTGGTAATTAGATGACTATTTAATGATTTTTAAAAATAACTCCAGTAATACTCTATCGGATTTAGATCCGGTTACTGTGGTTGAGTTTCAAGCACTTGCTGGAATCAAGTTTATAAGGAAGCCTTTTGCTTATGAAATAGTTAAGTATTTTGGCAAAATAATTGTTAGTAAAGTAAATAAGCATCACAAAAACAGAAATTCAAGGAATCAAGGAATTCAAGGAATCAAGGAATCAAATACCGTAGTATAAAAGTTTTGATTTGTCCTGTTTTAATGTCGCGCTACTGTATGTATGTTTTTGTGTTAACTAAATGAAAAATGGTACAATTGATGCTGGTTTGGTACAATTTTATCATTAGTGCGGTAAAATTTAAACTTTGTCAGATCCCAACACTACTTCAGAGAGTGCAAGGCATATTAATCAGGTAGCCTCACTACCGAAAATAATCAATTTTTTTATATGGATTTTGACACTTAAACTTAGAATTTTTCCCCTTAAATGGAAGTTGAACTATCAAACTCCATATAAAAAAAATTTAAAAATATTCGCTTTATTACTTCCCCTTCTTAGTGAGGTTACCTGATGAATGTGCCTTGAGAGCAGGGTTCCCAGATATTTTTCGAGTTGCATCCCCAATTTGAAAATTTTCGTCCCCAAAAAAATTTTAATTGTTCGCAAATTTAAATTATCGCATAAATACATTTTAAGTAATAAAAATATACGAGTTGATTGAGTTTTTACCTCACCATTTCTGGGGATGGATTAAAAGGGTTACAACAAATTTCGATAGACTGATTGGTAGAGCGCATTATCTATCAGTCTGGGGGTTCGACAACCACCAAAGACTCTCCAGACAAGCGAAAAGATTCGCAGGAGTGTTGTGTTAAACATGCACGTTAGGATCGAACGATAAAATATTTTTTTTAATTTCAATATGTAATAGTGATAAAAAGTTGTCATTTGCTTACTGCATTTGCAAATGCTGAAATTTTTATTATAGAAATAAAAGGATAATTCTAAGTAAATTAAATAAGTTTTAGTCAATAAAATATCCCTCAATATCAGTTTACTACAAGAAAGAAAAGAAAGTAAATTAAAAAAAAAAAAAAGATTCGAGCAACGTTTTACCATATTGTGCGATAAACTTTTTAGATATAAAAAGAATAATTGATTTGAATAATTGACCGTGGAGCCTCTGCAGATTTCAGTTCTTTCTTAAGACCGTAAGCAAGATCCATACCATGCAGGGTAAATTCTATGAATTAACTTTTATTGCTTGAATAATTTTCGTTATATCTTTTGTAAATGTTAATTAACGAACGATTAAAATAATAATAAAATTACAAAAATCCGAGAACTATATGAAATCAAAATAAGAATACCCCAAAAAACCCCAAAATATTGAAATTATCCTCAGTAAATTCCACAATCCCTAAACCAAATTTTTAATCCCCATTAGCAAATAAAAATCCCCGATTTGGGGGTAAATCCTCTAATCTGACAACACTGCTTCAGAGAGTGCAAATTACAGATATGTTGTGTTATGTTTGATTCAATGAAAAAGTTGTATTAAACAAGTTGCAATGTTGATTGATTCAGCGTCCACAGTTGCCACATAAGTTTGCATATTTGTCACCGAAGAAGATATTTTTAATTTTCAGTAAATAAGTATAAGAGAATAATCATCATTATGAAATTACAAACTTTAATAATTAACTAAATCTTTTTCCTTTTGTTCGACAGATTTTTTTAAAGTTGGTTTATTTGTCAAATACATTGCTTTTAAACGATTTAACCAAAAAGGAAATTGGTAGAAAAAATATTGCATTTTACTACTTAGCACCACATTTGTTAGTTGAGAAGATACGGATACCTTGTAGTCTATTGTATTTCTGATTTCCACGGACTAATACTATTCTCCTTAAGACTGCATCTAGCGATTTCGTCTAATCCACCGTAAAATCGTTTATTCAGCCAACGGAGCCTTTGGCCTTGCAATCTCTGGCTATGATTCAGAGTTTCAGAGTATCACTTATCCATAAACTGAACAATTCACTCGCAATGCCATCTGTAATTACCTTAAGAAGTATGTTGGTGTTCGCAATGTCCAGTATGGTCCACATAATTGATAAGTTCTATCTATAATGAGTCCATTGAGATTCCTTAATAGTTACAGATTGCGATTGAAGCGATGGAAACAGATATTTTTATGGATATATTACATATTCGAATCGAAAAATTAAACATTTTCGGTTTGGGGTGTTAAGTAGACTACCCCTTGCCCCTTCTCGATTATGCCCAAAATTAATACAGCTCTTCGTCTCCATATACCAAAGCACATACTGAATTTCATTTTGATATGTCATACGTTATGACCTGAAAAGCATTCGCAATGGGAGTAAGTAAACTATCTCTGCCGATATATCATATGGTATGACCTTAAGAGCGTTCACAAAATTTCAGGATAAGGAAAATACTCCTTGCCCCTCTCTATTATGACCAAAAACTATACAGCTCTTTATCTCCATATACCAAAGCAACATACTAAATTTCATTTTGATATGTCAAACGGTATGACCTGTACAAACTAGTGCTGGCAATTTCCGCTACTTTTAATTACTCGGTACTACTCAATACTTATCAATACTTTTGTTTACATAATAAAAACTTACTGTTTTTAATGAATGTAAAATGTAGCACAATTGGGCCCTTTGTGGCATATTTGATGCCCTGCTATATTTTCTAATCTATTTTGTCACCTTTACTTCAAATTCAACTTCCCGTTCGAACGGCTAAAAATGTTATAAACGCGTACAGCACAAATTTATTTTTTAGGGTAAAAACGTAACCCTATTGTTTTCGCTACAATGTCTGTCCGTCTGTCTGTCTGTCTGTCTGTCTGTCTGTCTCCCTGTCCGTCTGTCAGCGCCTTTTATCTCTGAAACCGTAATAGGTAGACTCTTAAAATTTTCACAGATGATGTATAGCTGTTGCCGCTATAGCAACAAATACTAAAACTTATAGGGTCTTCCGATAGAGAGGTGTTATTCACGAATATGTGCCTATTTCGTGAACTGTGGGTAGGATACACTTGAAATTTACAAATAGTAATTAAAACTTAGTTCACTATATAAACAACTATAAAAAAATAAAACTAAAAATTAAAGGGTGTTCCGATAGTAGTGTGATTAGCAAGTATAAGGCCTAAGTTTTGAACCATAATAGGTAGATGCTTGAAATTTTCACAAAAGGTGTATAGCTGTGGCCGCTATAGTAGCAAATACTTAATCTTATAGGGTGTTCCGATAGAGAGGTGTTATTTACGAATATGTGCTTTTTTTTCAACTGTAGGAAGAATACACTAATAATATGCAAACAGTAATTAAAACTTAGTACGCTATATAAACAAGTTTAAAAAATAAACTTAAAAAGGGTGTGCCGAT
The DNA here is from genome assembly GCA_949628195.1 of Phasia obesa. NCBI lineage: Eukaryota > Metazoa > Arthropoda > Insecta > Diptera > Tachinidae > Phasia > Phasia obesa. The sequence goes on along the minus strand of OX451215.1, from coordinate 24,120,913 downwards.
AGTGGTGTAATTTGCATGTATAAAGCCTAAGTTTTGAACCATAACAGGTAGACTCTTGCAATTTTCACAGAAGGTGTATAACTGAGGCCGCTAAAGCGACAAATATTAAAACTTATAGGGTGTTCCGATAGAGAGGTGCTATTCACGAATATGTATTTATTTCTTGCACTGTAGGAGGCATACACTAAAAATTTACAAAGATTAATTAAAACTTAGTTCAGTTTATAAACAAGTCTAAAAAAATAAACCTAAAAATTAAAGGGTGTTCCGATAGAGGTATGATTTGCATGTATAAGGAATAAGTTTTGAACCATAATAGGTAGACTCTTGAAATTTTCACAGAAGATGTGTAACTGTAGCCACTATAGCAAGAAATACTAAAACTTATAGGGTGTTCCTAAAGTGACGTGTTATTTGCCTTTACGTTTTGAGCTATAGGAGGCAACCACTTAAAATTTGCAGACAGTAATTTAATCTATGTTCCCGTTATAAGCAAGTATACAATATTAAACCTAAAAATTAAAGGGTGTTCCGATAGTGACGCGATTTGCATATATGTATATGGCCTAAGTTTTGAACGATAACAGGTAGTCTCTTGAAGTTTTTACAGGAGGTGTATTACTATGGTCACTATAACAAATAGTAAAAATTAAAGGGTGTGCCGACTGTGACGTGATTTGCATAAACATTGAGTAATTTTTTAACCATAATAGAGAGACTCTTGCAATTTGCACAAATGCTGTATTACTATGACTCCTATAAAAACAATAAAAATTTAAAGGGTTTTCCGACAGTGACGTCTTTTGCATGTAAAACGACATATTTTTTGAACCGTAACAAGTAGACCCTTCCAATTTGTATAGAAGATGTGTTGCCATGGCCGTTATGACAATTACTGAAAATTAAAGGGAGTTCTGACAGTGACATGTTTTTCACGTATAGTAACTCATTTTTTAATAGTAATAGGTAGACTCTTGATATATTCATAGAAAGAGAATTGCCATGAGCACCATAGCAAATAACAAAATTAAACGGTGTCCTGACAGAGACATGATTTGTACGTAAATAGCCATATGTTTTGAACCGTAATAGGTAGACTCTTTAAATGTTTACAGTAGATGTTGTACTTCGGCCGCTGTGGCAGTTACTTGAATTTTTAAAGTTGTACTAAACATAGTACAGAACCCTACGTGTGTGAGTCTAACTCGCACATGACTAATTTGTTATTTTAAGACCATGATTCACTATCACACGCAATAGTTCGATCTGTCAAAAATGGGATGTGTTTTTAAAAAGTATGAATAGATAGGTGTGTACGATTTAATAACATTTTGAAAAAAATTCATAAATTTTTTTTTGCATGTGATCAGAGTTTCAAAATCTCTTTTTGTATAATAGTGTGTCACCCACAACTCCATTTTTAAACGATTTTTTGAGTAGGATAGAATTCCGTAACATTTTTTTCATTTAATTGAATCATACGATTGTGAATGATAGTGAATCCTGGCTTTAAGCTACATGCATACATATGTATAAAATATGTAAAATTTGATGTTTTTCTCGCGAAATTTTTTTTTTTGTTCCAAATAAAATAAAACAAACGTTTGTTGGTCCTATCAAAGGTATTTGGGCCCTTTTAAATCTTCGAATTGGCCCTTAATAAAAAAACTCAAATGCACCACTGCCTTAAAGTGATAATGTGTGTGGCCTGTCCAACCAGACACAGAGAAAAACGACTGGAGCTTGAACAACAACAACAAACTACACATGAATGTGTACAAATTTTCAACAGAAAACTTTTAGTTGTTTGCCGGCCTTTGAGTGAAACAGTTCGTTTTTGTCTTGTGAGTGTTCTTAAACGTACGAATAGCATCATTATCTTCGCACAACAAAAAATAACATTTTGCTGGTGATTTTTTTTATTATTTTTGTTTAATATAAATTTTGCATACTTTTGTTGCGATAGTGTGTATTTTGAATCTATGTGCAGCAGAAGATAAGTTGTACGTATTCGCACGCGAGTAAGTGTAAATATATCTCATTTGTATAGAATTTAAGTTTAAGCAAAAAAAAAAAACAATAATAATAAAAAATAAATTAGATTATACATATGTATGTATATAAAAATTTTGCAAGGTTTATCTCCTACACTGGACATATGCGACGTGCGAAGCTAAATATTCTATCGTATAAATAAATGGATTAAAATATTGTGTGCTACTGCAACTGCTGCCGCTGTTAATTATTTGTTTACATTTTTTATTGTCGTTGTTTGTAACTGTTGTTTTGATTCAATTACTATTTGCTACTAGCTGTGTAAACACAGCGGTTGGTTATTTTGGTTGACTGTTTCAAATGTGGTTTGTGTGATTGCGTGTGTTTGTGTGTGTGCAGTTAGGCGTTTATTTAGCCGGTCCATCCATCAATTTGTTGGTCAGCCAACAGCAGTAATCAAATCATAAACGTAATAAGATTTGTGAAGTGTTGATGACTTTTTGATTTAAAAATGTGTGTGCCTTATTGTTGTTGTTTTCAGCAGCTTTTTTTAACGTCAAATAAATAAATTTAAAATAAATAAAAAGGTAAAGTGAAAAGTAACAGAAAAGGAAGTGCAAAAATTACGTACCGTTGCATTCTAACAGTATTTAACTTAGGTAAGTTAATTTTAAATTTAGAAATACATTTTTTACGTTAAAAATTCAAGTTATTTATGCCATTCGAAACTTTTAGTCAGAACATGAACATGAATAAGTAAATATTTCTTTACAGAATCATATAAGAAGCATTGGTGTTTTTCTTTATAACAAATTTGAACTCTCCTCCAACGCTTCTACCTGAAAGACAAAAACCTTTTTATGTAAAAAAATAAAGTGCATTTATGCAATTGAGCTTATCTACATTTGGGAAATTTAAATGTAGGCGTACATCATCAAATAATATATGAGCCAGAAGACGTTCCACAATGATTCGTTTCCATATAACTAGTGGGGAAATCAGACGAGTTATCCGGAGTACCCTTAGTAGTAATCCCGAAAAGGGAAGATTGGTTGGGATCTGGTAAATTGTACGACGGAGTTGCGGTTATTACGAATGATCGAAGAAAAATGTGGTCACCCGTTATGGAGTTTAAATTCTAGGAACTCATATACGCCGGTCTTATAGGCTCCCAGACAAATGTAGTGTGTTCCACGCAGAAGTACTGGAGGTAATAAAGAACACCGAATTGGTGTCTGGGCACAAGGTAGGCGGGGAGGAGGTCACTCTGTAGGTCGACAGCCAGCGGCGCTTAAGGCTTTGAAAGAACAAAGCGCCAAATCAAGGCTGGTAAGCGAGTACAAGTAATGTTAGATTGTGTTCGGCTCCGGGTCATTGCAATGTTAAAGGCAACGAAATTTTTGACGAACTCGCAACATTGGGCTCGGAAGAGGCTAACTTAGATAGAAAAGAATCGGTGAAGCCACCGATTAATCACTACTATAGGCTTGGGTAGTTAGAATAACTAATCAGTTCTGGGCAGATAAAGAGGATTGATGGGCTTCACTCGCTCTTAGACTGGACGCGGCACAAACTAAGCTACTTCTGGATTTGTACAGGGAAGTTCTTAGAGTCATGGTGGGTGTGATCACTGGATATTGCGCTATTAGAGCAAGATGGGTCAGCAGTACATCGGATTACTGTAGGATGTGCGAGGACGAGGAGCTGTAGAGCATATTTTGTGTAACTATTCAGATCAGTGCAAGGCCGCATTCTTAGGTGGCTAGGCGAAAGATTTCACGACGGGCTAGACGACATCGCTTTGTGTAAACTGGAGGATGTCATCGGCTTCATCACGAAAATCGGCTGGCTGAGTATTAGGTAGCAAGAGGCATATGCTCGTAGGTCTCTCTTTTTCTATGTTTATTCTTAGCAAGCTCAAGGGAATCACAATAGACCCTCTAGGTTCCCCCTGGGGGTACAAATTGTTACTGCAGCGTTTACAGAAGCTTTAAAAAGTGCTTCCGGGAAGAATGGAAGCACCAGCCGCAAAGGTTCCTGGAGCCTGAATCTGGAAGAACAGGTCTGTTTTATTATGAGTCATTTCGAGGACCGACCAGTGTCTAAACGACTGGTACCACGGGAACCGGTGGCCCACAGAAAGCTGCCCTTATCTGTGGCCGGTTGTGGGTGAGGACCTAGTGGTAAGAACACCGTCAGATAAGGGCCAACACGGCTAGGTGCTGACGTTAATCTTGATCACGAGACCCTCTAGGTCTCCGAGTGGAGGTTCCATTTTTGGCACAACAATTCTTAACCTAACCTGATTTCATCGAAATTAACTTTAAATCGCCTAAATTCGCATACATTTTACAATAGCCAAAATTAACTCATTCTACTAAATTTCGTCTTTTTTTTGGGATTCTGCCAAATAAATTAGTAAATGACAAAGGTACAAGATCGATGCGCCAGGGTGTGATTGCCTTAGCTTCCTCCAAAATCCCCAGCGCGACCTATACCTTCGTATAGGAAGTGAGACTCCAAATTCAGCTAGGTAAAATTAATAAGAGTTTAATGGTGCTCCTCCAGTGAAAAAAATTGAGTTTAATGGTTCTCCTTAAGTGAAAAATTGAGTTTTAAAAAAATCTGCTCCTTAATAGGTTATACACGATAATAGGTTATACACGATAATAGGTTATACACGATAACGAAAACGATTACACGTGGCTGATTAAAACAACCATCAATACTGTACAACAGTACAGCTATTCGAGGAAGCCAATCAGACAGTGTGAGTGAGACGTAAACCACTCGAAGGCCGAGCAACAAGAACGACCTGATTGACTTTAAGCGATAATGAAAATGACGAGCTCACGTGTTCTCCAACCCAGAGCTGCTTTACGACTGTTAAATTTCGCTACTTTATTGGCAACCATGAACACATTTAAAACCTTGAAACTTCGTTTTGTTGGAATAAAATTTAAAAGTCAAATGAAATTATGAAAATACAGACATAATTATACATAAATTTTGGTTGTAGTATTTTTAAATATTCGTATATTTTTTAAATTAAAACGAAAGTGTTTTACAAAAGTTAATTTTTTCAAAACAATACAATTATACAAATGTAACTTAAAATTATCAACTGTTTACGAAATTAGCACAAATGCCAAATAACCCAAAACACTTTAGCCTGAATGAATATTGTACAAAAACGTCTGCATTCATTTACAATGTTTCGAAAAAAACCTTATAAAGTTCAAAAACACAGACTGTTTTATATAATATTCAAATCTAAATTTCACCTCATTTTTGTATGGTAAAACCTTGTTTTTTTTTAAGAAAATTAGATTTACAAAGCTGCGGGCAATAATGTATATTAGGAATTCAATTACAATTCCGCGAAAGTGAATAAATATTATTTTTTTGTTTCGAAATTATATTGAAAAGTTAGCTGACCTACATTTGTGAACATTGAATTGATTGTATGTTTTTCATACAATGATTTTGTTTAAAATATATAGTATCATTCCAAAACCCACAAGGTTTATGAGCAAAGTTTTAAAATATTTTTAAGTCCGTAATTTTATTAAATTTCGAATTTATCCTTAATCCTGACATTTCCTCTTGAACTATTTAAGCCACAATCAACGTGGTGATATTTTTTACATTCAGAAAATGGCAAATAACTTACTAAGAGTCTAATACAAACATTATTTTAACATTTTAACCAACGGCGTAAATTGTGACAAAAATATCTCAAAACCTGCGTTGCCATTGTTGGGCTTTTACTACCAATTTTGGCGGGATGTCAATTTCTGATAGGTTTGAGAAAAGGTTTTCCCTTTGTATACTATATATACAACAGCACTGGACTGGTATACAATATTTCAGTTCTCGGTAAGCGTATTTGTAATGCGGGATTAGTTATTAAAAACTGAAAAAATATCAGCAAAATCAAAAGGAATTTTATTGTTTAGTGAATTTTATCTTTAGTGAATTTAAACTGTCGTGATACCAACATATGCAAATAAAAAAAAAAAAAAAAAATGGAAAAAACTCAAAGCAGTGTGCAAATTTTATTTTAAAGTGCTTTCAAGACCACCCATATATACAATGGTGTTTTTTTTCTGTTAATATTCTTAAATGTTATTATTTTTTTAATTGAGTAGCACAGTGTTAAGATTCAGAAAATTGTTTACTTTTAATTATTTCTCCAGGTCTCATTAGGTTAACGCAACTGTATATGTGTTTGACTTTTACGGTTTAAAATAAACTATTCACTTTTCATCAGCAATAGATGGAAGAATATTTCATAGCTGCCTCCGCTTTACAAGCTAAATTTTATAAGTAGACGATGACGTTAAACGTTTTGCATTATTTAATTATGTATATGACTGAGAAATTGTATTCTTTTTATTGGTTCATTAATCTAATTTTTATATGCAGTGAAAAGTAAAAATGTTTGACATTCTGTTTAATTGATTATTTAATAATCTTTGAGAAAACTATTTTCAAAATTCTTTTAGCTTAGTGCATACAGATTTAGAACAAACAGTTTTCTTGTTTCCTGAACTTTTAGTTAAAAACTTCATATTACTGGCGTTTAGTGATTGATATCTTTAAGTAAATTACAAAACAAAGTGACAAACCAAACTATTTATTTAGTTCCCACTATAGAGCGCATAAATGCTGTTAAAATATATTATTTTCAGCCCAAAAGTTGAATTTGCACATGAAAAGTACGAAAATAAAAATCATAACTTCTATCTTTTTATATGTTTTTACTTTTGCTCTTCATTGTAAAAAGTTTGATTTTAATTTGCGTCTATGTGTGGATCCCGCAGTCATTTTTACGTATTTATTGCATTCACATATGGGCATTTCCACAAAAAAAGTTCATCATGATTGAATATTGCTGCCAGTAGATAAATAAATATTTTTTAAAAACAATGAAATTTATAATCAAGCTTAAGTTCGTTTTTATTCTCTCTAAGAAAGAATTAATTAAATTACAAATTAGGTGATAATATTAAAGAAAAATTAGGAAAATTTAATTTTTAGACAGCAGCAGGAGCGGAATGCACATTTTCTAGACAGCCACGTCCGTCATCAGCACTCTTGTATCTAATCTACTTAAGGTAGTGTTTAGTGGTAAGCATCATCTATTTAACCAACCAAACCCAGATAAAGGAATACGAGAAAACTTGTATTTAATTATCAATCGTCAGTTGGTGAGAAATAAACAAAAAGTAACTTTCATTGCTAACCGAAGGTTGGCTGATAGAACAACAAAATATAAGGTGGTAAATATTAAAAGTAAAAATATTCAACAAGAGGGAAGCTTAAGGTAGTGGTAGACTTCGTTATCACTTACTTACTTCGTTCTATTACTCACTTACTTAGGTGGCGCTTCTTCTCCAACTTCTGGCAGATCTTTCCCTTCTCCGTGAACCGTTATCAGGTTCGTATTCAAATGACTTTCTAGCTGGAGCTTCTTCGCAATCGTTGTAATTTGATACTCTCATTGATAAAACTCATACAGCTCGTGGTTCACACCGACATCGATATTCTCCGCCAACGCAGATTGGTCTATAGATTTTACAAAGAACGTTTCTCTCAAACACTCCGAGTACAGCGTCATCTGCTTTCGCAAGTACCCTTGCTTAGGAACCTTATAATAGAATGGGTATTATCAGTGTCTTATAGAGAGTGATTTTTGTCTCTCGAGAGGTGGCCTTGTTTTTAAACTGCTTAGCTAGTCCAAAGTAGCATCTATTAGCATCTTTATCTCAAAACTGATGTCGTTTGTTTTGTTAATGGCGGTACCGAAGAAGATAAAATCGCTGACTACCTCAAAGTTGTAGGTTTCAACTTTCACTGTCTGCCCGAGTCTAGTGGACGTCTTGTGCGTTGATACCATCAACTTGGTTTTTTTTTATTTACTGCCAGACCCACTATGGCAGATTCTTTTCCGAATTTTGCAAAGGTGGCAGTTACCGCTTGCAAGGTTCGACCCATGATGTCTATATCGTCAGCGTAAGCGAGTAATATGCTAACATTTATTAGCTGTACTACTTAATGGGTGATCCATTTCGAGGTACACGAGGATCACGTGTGTTATTTTTGTTTAGTTTTATTTGGCATTTCATTATGGAAAGACTTACCCCTGAATCGCTTCGCTTTATGGGCTCTTTAAAAGTTCCAAGAAGATCCGACGTTTTCGAAGCAAGTTTTGGTTAGCGATGAGGACCATTTTTGGCTCAATGGGTATAACCCTGAAGAGATTTAAGAGCTGCCACTTCATTCAGAAAAAAACAACGGTTTGGTGTGGTTCGTGGGCCGGGGGAAACATCGGTCAATAAATATGGCGATCGTTATCGTGCCATGATAACCGAATATTTGATACCTGAAATTGAAGCTCGTGATCTCGGAGACATTTAATTTCAGCAAGACCGTGCCACTTCCCACAGATCGCATCAATCAACAGATTTATTGAGAGAACATTTCGGTAAACATTATTATTAATTATAATAATATTGTTGTTGTTAGAACCATATTATTGTTTAACATCACATAATGTAAAATTCATGTAATGTACTCGTACATTTGTGTTCATAATCTACTTATATACATAAATAAAATCAAATGTCGTTCTTTGGTAATCGCATCACTTATGAACGACTGTACCGATTTGGGATTTTTTTTTTAATCTTTATCGTAACCCAACTTAGGTTTTTATGAAAAGAAAAATTTACCACACCCAGTTTTTAAAAATCTAGAGAACTATAATAGGTGGATCTTTGAAATTTTGCACCAGTAACCCCTTTATATGTACATAGTTTAGCGAAAAACAGGCTGTATTGGAATGGTGGGGGTGGTACCTCTCATAAAAAGAATAATTATTATCTTCTACTTGGAGATCTGCAATAGGTAGAGTCTTGAAAATTTGCAGAAGTAAATTTCATACTAATTTGAATAGTCTAACCAAACCACAGACTGGATTGGGACGGTGGGCGTGATACCTCCCATACAATGTGAAAAATTATAACCTCCAACTAGAGACCTACACTAGGTAGAGTCTTGAAACTTTGCGTAAGTAACTCTCATAAATATTTTTGCTCACAAATAAAACGATGCGTTAAAAAAAATATTAAACAGATAGAAAAGCATTTAGCCATTAAAACCATAATATTTTTGAAACTAAGCCATAATATTTTTGAAACTAAACCATAATATTTTTGAAACCAAATCGTCATAGTCATGCTTCGGTTAGATATGAACAGACATAAAATACTTTGTTTATTAATATATGCATTACACAAAGTATTGTTTAAAACAACTATAAATTGTTAATCGAAACCATATATAGTTTCAGAGAACATAATATGGTTCTGGTGACCATACAATAACCATGATTTTTCTCTACGTGCAATCGTTTCAGAGAACATAATATGGTTGTGATGAAAATTACATATGGATTATCAAACTGACAAATCATATGACAAACACATGCCGTGTAAAACCATTTTTAGCAAACAACAAAAAGCCAGTTATTTTATAGTATAGGATTAGTTGTAGTATCCCCTATTACCTAGTACAATTAGTCTACTTTGAATGACACTAATCAAATTATTTTTTTATGTTGCGTTCGCTATGTTTTTATATTTTATCATGCATAAATTTTATTTAGATGAGTAAAATGTAAGGGTAGCATCAATGCGATACGTGAGAAAAATTAAAAAAGATTTACTAAAGAATATTGCGATAAAGCAGCTAATGTAATGATAATGTGTCTATCGAAATAAGCAAAATTAATAGCAAGACAATAAAAGAAAAAATATAGTCACAAAAAGTTTACTTGCGGGGGCACATAACTAGAGTTAACATGACGTAAGTATATTGTAGCTGACATAAGTAAAGAGATTTTTCAAATATTGAAGGTAGCCGAAGAGTAAGTTTTTTTAACCGACTTCAAAAAAAGAAGGAGGTTATCAATTCGTCTGAATGTTGCTTTTTTTTTATGTTTGTGCCTTCAGAACTCGGTCATTTCTGAACCGATTTTAAAAATTTTTGCGCCATTAGAAAGGTTATGGCTACAGATTGGTCCCATTTTAAAAACAGTTGAAAAGTTTAAAAATTAAAGGGTGTCCCCATACAACATACATGTTTTTTACGTGTATTATGAAATTTGTAGGTCACCCATTTAAAATTAGAAAAAAGTGCGTATCACTATAGCTCCCAATAACAAAAAGTAATTAAAAAATAAAATTAAAAATTAAAGGGTGACCCCATTGGTGACGTAATTTCACCTTTATGGTCCTATCTTTTGAACCGTTATAGACAAACACTTGAAAGTTGCACAGAATGTTCGTTACTATGTCTGTTATAATAAGTATAAATATTTAAAATTAAAAATTAAAGGGTGTCCCATTAGTTGGTTTATTTTGATATATATATGGCCAAACTTTTGAACCGTTATAGACAGACAGTTGAAATTTACAAAGAACTTGTATTGCTAAGTCCGCTAAAATAACAAGTGTAAAATATGAATTTGGAAATTAAAGGGTGTCCCAATAGTTAATGTAAAAGTGATATATATGGCCAAACTTTTCAACTGTTATAGATAGACAGTTGAAATGTACAAAGAACCTATATTGCTTAGTCCGCTATTACAACAAGTATAAAATTTGGATAAATTAAAGGGTGTCCCAATTATTGATGTAATTTGACCATTATGTCCTCATCTTTGGAACCGTTATAGACAAACACTTGAAAAATAGACAGAGTGTTCACTACTATGTCTGGTATAACAACAAGTATAAATATTTAAAATTGGAAATTAAAGGGTGTCCCAATAGTTGATGTAATTTGATGTATATGGACACAAAGTTAAATTTTACAAAGAATCTGTATGACAAAGTTCTCTTTAACAAGTATTTATATTAAAATTTGAATTTAAAGTGTGTCCCAATAGGTGACGTCATTTGATATATATGACCCTATCTTTTAAATAGTTATTGACAAACACTTAACAATTAGACAGAATGTCCATTACTATGTGTGTTAAAATAAGTATAAATATTTAAAATTATAAATTACAGGGTGTCGCAATAGTTTATGTAATTTGATGTATATGACCAAACTTTTAAGCCGTTACAGACAGACGGTTGAAATTTACAATGAACCTGTATTGCTACGACCGCTATAACAAGTATAAAATTTGAACTCGGAAATTACAGGGTGTCGCAATAGTTAGTGTAATTTTATGTATATAGCCAAACTTTTTATCCGCTGTATACAGACAGTCGTTTGGCATTGGTTTGACCTGAAAAAGCACAGAACCCTGGGGTCTTGTGCCCCTATATACTCCGGAAGTACTGCTCCCCAGGTAAAAAATCGACTGATATTTGTTTTAGATTATTGAATTCAAAAATTAGTTTTTTTATCAGAATTGACAGTTTGTGCAATGACATTTAAAAAGTCCCGCTACAATCTTTCTCGAATATAATATAATCATTGTATAATTACCGTTTTAAAGAAACATGATTTTAAGTTTGTCTGTTTTGAAGTCGGTTTTTTTTGCAAGAATTATTATTTTTATTAAGCTGCCTATTATGAGCACAAAAATAGCTCTATTGTGAATTTGATTCAATTAAATTATTCACAATAGTCAATATTTATCAGCTGGCACTATAAATAAATATTGTATCGAGTCGTAAAGTAGCTCTGGGTCGGGGAATACGTGCGTGCGTCATTGTCATTATCGCTTAAAGTCAATCAGGCCGCCCTTGTTGTTCGACCTTCGAGTGGTTTGCGCCTCGTTCTCACACTGGCTGATTGGCGTTTCGAATAGCTGTACTACGGTACTGTATTGGTGGTTGCTTAATCAGCCACGTGTAATCGTTTGGTTATCGTATATAACCTAGAAATTTTAATTTCAATAAGTCGGACCATTGGTGGAGCACCATTTTAAAAACTTAACTGTTAACTGGAGAAGCACTATTAAACTCAATTTTTTAACTGGAGGAGAACCAATAAACTCAAGATTTACACTGGAGGAGCACCATTAAACTCTTATTAATTCTAATTAGCTGAATTTGGAGTTTCACTTGCTATACGAAGGTATAGGTCGCGCTGCAGATTTTGGAGGAAGCTAAGGCAATTACACCCTGGCGCTTTGGTTTAGTACCTTTGCCATTTAGCAAATTTTTTTGGGCAGAATCAAAAAAAAAAATAAATATTGTATTAATAATTTATAAAAAAATTAATTAACTATTTATTAATATGACCACTTTGTTGTTGTTCCAAAGGGTGGCCCCATACCATTTAGCTCCTGCGTGGTTTCCTTCCATTTTTTTTGCGCTTGTACTTATTCCTTTTGTCAGGTGAGACTTTAACTAAAAAAAAACAATTGACGTTTTGTATTTACAACTTAGACCTGTATGAAATTAAAATAAAATAATTTACTGCTGGCATTTGTAAAAAAAAAAAATCAATAAAAAATTTTCAAATACTGTTTTGTTCGCGTCTCCGTCATTTATGTACAAAACGATTCAAAAATTTGAAAAGTTTGTACCTTTACATGAAATGTTTGCTTGCGAAAAGTTTTTTTGTTTGTTTTCATAGACTGTGTACACTTCATCGGCGATTTAGTGGTATACGGTAATACCGACGAAGGAGGGCGCTGTGATATGTACCAAGGATTATAGAAGATAAGTTTACGCCACCTTGAAAATAAAATTTTCTTTCATATCGGCCTAGTGACGTCACGTAACTCTTTTCCTATTGGCTAATAATTCTTATTGAGAGTATATCTATAAATTGTGAGAGTTTTTAATATAAACTATGAGAGCTTATTTGCAGGGTGTCAATTTTTGCCTATTACTTAGATTTATTTTTACGTACTTATTTAAAGAAATTTCTTGATTACAGACTTGGCAACCTTACATTGGCCGAACAACGACATCTAACGGGAAAACATGGGCATGGCGTAATCTTGTCTTCTATCATTCTTGATATACGCTATTGTATATATAGAATTAATACATGTCAGAAAAATAGATGTTGCCACGGCTGGGTATCGAACTCGTGACCTTGCTTTAGTAGTCAACGTGCTTACCACTTGAAATACAGCATAGAAATAACTTTTTATATATTTTTTATTTAATATTTAAAATTTTTATTAGTCGAACTATTAATTACCATACAAATGAATTTCTGAAGTCAGGCTTAAGTTTGTATTTTGTTCTCTCTAAGTTGAAAGAATATTTTTTTTACAAATTCGGTGATTTAAATTTTAAAGTTTTTAGACACTATCCGAAGGTTATTTATTTTCTAAATCGTTACATCCTTCTTCAGCATACTTTACATCTATCTATGTACTTTGGGTGGTGTTTAGTTGCAAACATCATCTATTTAATTAACAAAACTATTTAACTAACTAAAAGAATACTAGAAAATTGTATTCTATTATCTATCCCCAGTTGATGACAACGAAGTCTACCACTGGACCAAAGTCATTTCTTCCATTTGTATTTTTTTAATATTTGAAAATTTTTGTGTAGAAGAGCACGAAAGGTATTGTCTCAACATAATATGTAATGAAACTATGCGAAATTAAGAGAAAATACTAATGAAAATTTTAATAAAATTCAAAACACCTGTTTTCATTTTACTGTGTTTTATTCTACACTAATGATAAAAACGCAAAAAAAACATTCGTAATAATTTTTACTCTCATTTACTAAACACGTAAGTTAAGTCATACCGTCTGAACTGGCCTTAAAAGCCGGTTTACATGACCACAGTAGTCTTACGACATGTTAAAGAATTTTAGAATTTTTTTTTATTATATTTCATTTACTGACCGTGGAAATGCCCATATGAGTTTTTATGCATTAATTGACCACAGCTGTCACAACAGCTTTAAAATTGAATTATTGTCTTTTTGGAAAAAAAACATTTTTTAAATTGTCAGTAGGCCATACATAGTATTTTCTGATAACATATAATAATTATAAAAAAACATTTTGGAAAGAGATGATAAAAATTTGCTTTGGTACGTTTATAAATAACTAGCAAAGCCCACGACTCTTTAGCGCCCTGCAAATATTTAGTTCGAATTTGTTTGTTTTTATAGTATTCCACACGTAATTTTAGGACTATTACTTTTATAAAGAACTCTGGGTAATCGCTCAGAATTTTGCATTATACATATAGTTAGCTAAAATGCAAAAAGGAGTAACTCACTAAAATATAATTTTACAAGAGAAGCAGAAAATGTTGCAAAGTGAAAACTATAATAAACAATTTTCTAATTTCGCTTTAAACACACCAACAAATTTGTTTTTAATTAACATTTTTTTAAATTATTTGATGTGTTATGTTAGGTATGCCTTTTTGATTTCTGTTTTTCTGAATCATATAGTTGAAGTATTTTATAAAATATAAATGTATATTTTCTGTGAAAACTCCAAAAGTCTAGCTATTACTGTTCCAGAGATAGAAAGCGCTGACATTCTGAAATCGGTTAAGCATTATCAATCAAAAGGTGATGCAGTAAAAATTTGATAATTTATCATTACTGTGGGAACGCCGAAATAATATAAATGAAAAACAGACATATCTAACAAGGAATCTAGGTTCTACCAAAACAATTTTGCGGCTACACTTACTGTCAAACTCCGTATATACATGAACTTAAAAATAATATGAACTTATAAGCTGAAGTGATCTAATGAGCTAATTTGAACTAGTGAGCTGACTGAACTAGTAAGCTGCAGTAAACTAAGGAGCTGACTGAACTAGGGAGCTCGCTGAACTGGTGAGCTGACTGAACTAGTTAGCTGAAGTTAACTAATGAGCTGAAATGAACTAGTGAGCTGACTGAACTAGTGAGCTGAAGTGAACTAAGGAGCTGACTGCACTAAGGAGCTGAATAAACTACTGAGCTGAATTGATCTAAGTAGCTGAACTGAACTAAGGAGTTGATATGAGTTCAGTGTGGTGATCAGCACACTTAGGACAGTTGAGTGATTAATTTAACTGAACTAGGTCGTTCATGAACTACATAATTCTACTTCCCAATTTGTATAAGTTTTATTTAGATTAAAATAATTTTAAATTTATCCTCATAATTATGCCCATTATTTTCTTGAAAGTTAAAAAAGCAACACTTTGTTAGTCACTTGGGTGTTAAAAGGATATTAGTCATAAAAATAAATCGATTTAGTCAATTTGATATTGAAGTCATTTAAGCCAACGTTTCTTGATATTGAAATGATATTCTATGTACATATATACTAACCAACTTTAGAAAAACATGCATTGATAACTCGTTCATGCAATTCTTTAAACAATTTTCAAAGAAAACCATTTCATAATATTTTATTAGAAAAAAAAATATTACGTCGTTTTGCATTTATAAAATTAATACACTTGCAGTTACGTCCCTTTGTTTTTGTTAATAAAAGCGTCGTTTTTGAATTTTTTGTTAGTTGCGCCCTTTTGCATTTTAGCTAACGATATGTGGGTTTAAAAAAATAAAAGATGCTGCCGAGTCGTTTAAATTGTTGTTTTTATTAATTTAGTTTATTAAAAATCGACCGACAGACGGACAGAGGCACTTGTCTGTTGCTCCAGCAACAAAGTTTTCAAAAAATATTTTATGTAAAGACACGATCCTGTTAAAGTTTTATTATATTTATAGATGTATTTACTTAGATGTATAGACATAGATAAGTTTATAAAAATCTCAGTTGTTAAGTTAACAACTATGACGTGTTTAGGGAGAATATATGTTAATTATTTGATTCAATAAAGCTGAAATGAGGCGCTTAGAGATCAAGGAGTATAGGTAACGCTCAAAGTTAAATAGCAAAAAAATTGTTAGATTTTGCCTTAAACTTAATAAAAGCTCTTGTACCAAATCACATTAAACAGGCCTCACTACGGCGGGGAAATATTAAGGCCAAAATTTTATTTTTTTAAATGGTTTTTACAGTTAAATTTACAATATTTCCCTTTAAATTGAAGTTTAACTGTCAAACTCCATATAAAACAAATTTAAAAATTGTCATCTTAATATTTCGCCTCCGTAGTGAGGCTACCGATAAATGTTCGTTGACTCTAACCTTACAAATTGGAATATGTATTTAGAATGAAATTTGTTTATATATATCTACAACATAATGTGGTTAATATTTTAGGTACACAATTTGCTGAAAAAAAAGATTAGGTCATTAAAGTTTAAAGCCTCTACGTCTTGAATGACGTAGTTTACACATACTTAAGTACGAGATTATAATTAAAATAATTTTTATAAGATTAAAATTGAATGTAATATAAAAAACTGAATTGAATTTGATTTGTTTGATTACAATAATAAACAATTTTATGAACACAAACTTGTCATCTGAAGGCGTTCAGAACTATATGGCGATTGTGAAAGCATATTCTAACCAAGTTCATAGATGTGTGGGGCTTCCTATTATGATGAATAAATAATTCGAAAAACTATTTGGGCTTTATGCCGATATACCGCACATACATAACTTTATTTGTGCTTGCGTTGTCTTCTTGACTTTTCGGAAATATTCAATAAAATATGTCAAAAGTGCTCGTTGAATTTTTTGTTTTTTATACCCTTCACCACAGGTGGAAACGGTATATTTATATAAGTTTCTCATTCCGTGTGTAATTTCTACAATAATAATTTTCAGCCTTATAAAGTATATATATTCTGAATGCTTATAAATAGAGAAGTTGATTTAGCGATGTCCGTCTGTCCGTCTGTGTTCGGGTTGAAATCAACTTTACCAAGGCACCCGAAGAGATACAGAAAATTTAAGCACACCAAAATGCCAGGCATAGTTTTGTAAATTTCGCTTTTCAGCAACATCAGCAAAATTCAGCAAATTCAGCAACATTAGACCATTCAAACAGTGGGCAAAAAACCACGCCTAACTATATTTTTTAACATTTTTTCAGGTTTTTTCTTTTTTTGTTTGAAAAAAAATTTACAAAAAATTTAAAAAAAAATATTTTTACAAAAATTTTTTCAAAAGTTTTTACAAACGATTTTCGAAATATTAAAAAAAAAATTCTATAAAAATGATGAGTGTACCATAACAAATTTTTAATATTTCCTTGATCCTTTCTCAAGGTTTTATTATTAGGAACGACTAAATCCACCTAATATCGGATAAGAAGAAATTACTTTCAAATTTGTATAGAAAATGACAATCTATCGATTAGCTGAATAATATTGTTCTTTAATTATTATTAAATTTCCGTTATATATTTCCATAGTTAAATGGCATAACCTACGGAACAAAATTACCTTGTATCGCCCACAATATACATATGAAAAATATATAAAATATACAATGTTTGTTATTTCTTGAGAACTGTTATGCTTTTTGCTATTTTGCACCTTAATTCCCGCTAAATAAGTAATTTCACGGTTTCTAGCGTTTTTTAAGTACAAATGGTGGGAAATCACAAGAAAAAGTTAGCAACAGTGGACCCAGCTTACTTAATATGCCTTGGAACTAATCACTATATATTTTTACAAGTAAAAAATATGTTTTGTGAATTTAACATTTAAAAATTATATTCTGACATAACCGAGATATTAATTGTGAAACTATTTGCATTTTCTAAGAGATAAATATGAGAAAAAATATGTTCTGTATACTGAGAAATCATGATATCGTCCTTTTTTTCTGGGATATATAATCCCAATAGTATTTTTTCGGAGGACATACAATCTAAATATATATTTTTGTTTGGATTTTAAGTTTAAAAAATTAAATGAAATATTGGAAATCCACATTTATTTGTCTTATTTAATACTAGTTGTGACCGCCACTTCGTCAGCGTCCTTACAATATTTTGCTCGATTTTGCTTTGAAAGCAATCCACACAAAAGACCCTAGTGCTTCAGCTATGGTTAAGTTCAACAATAAAACGCGCTGTAAAGTATGCAGTATTACTATTTATTGTCGTATTCCATCAGCAACATAGACTGTTTACATAGAATCTGTATTGTTGTCTGTTACTAGCTATAGGACGTAGTTCATTAAATGTTTTGCCTGTTTCGCTAATTATAGTGCTTATTATTTGGATTCTAGGCACACGCCACTACTTATACCGCCCTCTTTCGGACGAAGTAGTAGAATAATTGTAAATTGGCTATTCTACTACCTTTAAACTAAACATTCCTACAAAATACTAGAGGGCGCTGTGTAGTGTCGCCATAATTGTAGTGTTACAATAACATAGAGCTTTGATTATCACACTAACCATCCATTCGTCTTATCTACTTCTATCCCTTTTCCAAAGGAAGAACCACGAATAATATATGGGCATTCCTTCCATTAACTGCTGAGTGTTACTTTTACTTATTTCTCATCAAACAAATTGTTTATCTGATATTTATCAAGGAAATTTCTAACTTACTTATTTTTTGACATTTTGGAAATATTATTTCTGTGGTTATGATTATTTATTTTGTATTGGATTCTTTTAGCGACATATCGAACAAAAATAAGTAGTTCTTTCAGTCAAATAGTAAGTACTTGTAACAACGATTTCTCATTACTAAACAGCTTTTTAGTAAGTGAAGTTTTATCTGTTTTTAATACATTAGGAATTCATTGAATTTTACAATAAAACAAAAGGAGGAGTGGATGTTAAGGACCAACTACTTAGAGAATATACTTGCCAGAGACAGACTAAGCGTTGGCCATTATCTCTTTTTTTTAATATGATTGATTTGATGGCATTGTCAGCGTATATCATATACTTTGAAAATAATAAAAACATCCCATATAGTAAGCTTAGACGCAAACGTTTTCTTCGCCAGCTCGTCAAGAAGCTATGTATGCCATTCATTGAAAGATGGTCAGTCAGTGTTCAGGTAATGCGTAACTTTAACACTAAACTTGGCATAGCGAGCTATATAAACACGGCCTTAAATGAAAAAGTTGACCCTACACCTTCAACGAGTGCAGCAGCGGCTCAGCGAGGAAAAAAAATCCAAGTTGGAAACAGCTATTTGTGTTATATTCACGACGAACACAGAAAACGCACTCGTAACATGTTCTCTGAATGTAAACGGCCAATATGTGTGCAACATTCGAGCAATTTCTTTGTATGCAAAACTTGCAATAATGAAGACAAAAAATAAATAAGTTAAGTTTTAATAAATAAAATATGTAATAATAAATAAAATAAATTTACATTACCACAAAAAAAACAAAGTCTTTAATAATTTTTTTAATACAATTGCATAAATGGCCACATCTGTACTTGGGTATACGTTCTTGGGGGTCTCGGCTTAAGAAGCTCATAGATTCTCAGTGGTTTGACCTAGGATAGTAATTGAGATGTCAGTTGACGCAGAATTTAGCCATTTTCTTATATACAAATCCAATGAGAAAGTGTGATAGTGTAAAAGCAAACGATAACATTTTTCATTTTATCAGGGTTGTGTTTTTTTAAGCATAGAACCAAGCTGAGTGAGTCTCAGCCGATAGTTCGCCGCCGTCGATGATATTTTTTCTTTGTCCTACACCTGCCTTAAATTGCCATCAGTCTTATCGCCTACGTATGTACTTTGTTTCTGCCATGCCTAGAATTTGTTGAATGTACATATTATTTTTTGTTTTATTTTTTATTTTTTTATTAACCGAAAACTTGAACGGCAAAACAAACTTAAGATCAGGCACCCTGATACAATGAAAAATGTTATCGTTTAGAAAATTTTCTAAAAATGGTTTGGTATTATGGGATGGTTAAATTTCTTTCCGTATTATTTCACATTTTGATAACATACTGCTTTCACACTTTCTCATTGGATTTAAGTATTTCACAAGTCTTAATACTCAGTATTATAGTGTGAAAAGGGCTTTAGTATTATAGTGTGAAACGGGCCTTAGCTGACATGTACCGTTATATATTTATTTACATTTTATATTTAACACTTAGCCTAGCGGGGCACTCCATTTTACTAAATTAAAGGCAGAAGTTCAAGAAATAAGAAAAAATATAGGTTTAGCGCTTTGAACTCATTATTAAAATTGACAATTGCTTAGTTGCCAATCCAATAGTAAAGCTGTACGCACGCTTTACTTAGTTCGTCTTTCACATGAAAGCCATACTTTTTCCCAAGAAAATTTTCACATATACCCGTGTCCTATTATATACGAAATGACAAACTATGCTTGCACATCCTGTTGTCAATACGTAAATCCCCTATTTTTATTTTATTTTTTCTCATTAAGATTTACAAGCATTTAATCTGCAAATAGTTTACCCTTAAAAATATCACAGAAATCAAATTAATGCGAAACAGGAAATTACACTATAATGTTACGTATTATTATTATCCTTGACAAAGAAAACTTAAATATTCAATTATTGTTCTTTTTGCAACTATGTGTGTATAAGAGAAATTCAAGTGCGGAATGTTTATGCGGTTATTGTGGGTTATTGGTAATTTGGTATGAAATTTCCCTAAGGTAATTGAAACTTTATTAACCCCCGCTTACTAATTAAGAAACATAAAGTACACTATTCAAAGAAGTAGCACGTTTATGTATATATTTTGTATAAATTTGCAAACAACTATTTGTCGCACTCGCATGTAACATTGTTGTGTGTGATAGAATTTCTTACCCGCAACTTAAAAGTTGAAAATATCAAATTTGCAAACAGACACGCTGCAGCAGAGTGTTAAAAGGGTAGGAAAGATTTTTCGATTTCCATGGTATGTAATTTTTAAGTTGTTAATAATTTAATATGTACATAATTAATATTAAAGTTGCAAATGAAAAAAAAGTACAACTAAAACTGATATTGAATGGCCAACTTTATTTTTGTATTTACCCAACAAACCAAAGAAAGATATAAGCATGAGATTTAGAGGGGGCGAAACTGATGCAAAATGAATATTTACTGAGTGCCCCTAGATTAATGAGACTTGGCAGAAAAATGTCATAGGCGCTTAAAGCTTGAAAATAAAAAAAATCGGAACAAGGGGAAAAAAGTTCTCCCGAGAAGAAATCGTCCCCATGAAAAGTAAATTTTTTTTTAGTTTTTAACATACGTTTGTTTATCAAATGCAACTTCTAAACCTAAACTTGGACCCAGGAGATTTTAAAATGCCATTTGTTTCGCCCGCCCCTTTTGTGGGCGGTGACATAAAATATTATTTACAAAAATAATGTAATTTAAAAAAAAGGGATTAGATACGCCTTAATACCATAAAAATAAATTTTTTTAGTTTTTATGGGCTGGGGGAGGTATCCCTCCAATTACACCCCCGAAACGTCCATGTGAATTTTTTGCTAACTTCCAAAAATATTCTTTTTTAAGCCTTTATGTCGAAGAGAAGATGTTTTTCCAATACCTGACCAATCCCCAACACCCAAGAATATTAATAAATAAAAAAGTCAAGTTCCTAGTCAGACTCACACACGTACCGTTCCGTACTATGTTTAGTACAACTTTAAAAATACAAGTTGTTAATTTTTTCATGTCTTATGGGGCACCCTTTAGTTTTTTATACAAGAGATTAGTACTAAATGCCCTGTGAAAATATCAAGTGACTGCCTATAACGTTTAGAAGATCACTCTTTTATTTTTAAATTTATTTTTTAGATTTATTTTTTTATACTTGTTTATATAACGAATTAAGTTTTAATTACTGTTTATAAATTTTAAGTGTATATTTCCTACAGGTAAAGAAATAAACACATATACGTGAATAACACGTCTCTATCGGAACACCCTATAAGTTTTAGTATTTGCTGTTATAGCGGCAACAGTGTTACATATTCTTTGAAATTATCAAGAATCTACCTATTACGATTCCAGAGATAAAAGGCGCAGATAGACGGTCAGAAATTGAAGCGAAAACAATAGGGTTACGTTTTTACCCTTTGGGTAGGGAACCCTAAATAACATTTTTGTAATTTATAACTTTATAGTATTTAATTTACCTGAAAATAATTTATATATTTATAACTTGTTGTGCCTGCCACTTCGTCAGCGTCCTTATTTTGCTTTGAAAGTAATCCACACTAAATTTTAAGACTCTTACTTTTATAGTGTTATGGTTTATGTATGTACTTTATATAAAGGTACCCATGCCTGGGTAATTACTCAGAAACAAAGGCTTTATAAGAAATTCTAAAATTTAAAAAAAATCTAAAATTATTGTTGAGTACCGTAAATAGTGTTTTAAATTTCCCGCTGACAAAAATAAAAGTTGCTGCTAAGTTTGCAGTACTATTTATACGGTAAAATTGCGTACTTTCACTACTTGTTCTATATTTTCTCTTGTGATAATAATTAATCTCTTCGTATTTAACTGGTAGATCGCAAATAGTTGTCAATGGTAGTATTGTCTCTTCACCTTTATCTACATGCAGAGGCGTTCCATAAGGTTCCATAATTGGCCCACTATTTTACTCTTTGTATGCGAATGACCTTCCTTTGCAGATCAGATATTCTAAAATTCAAATGTAAGCTGACGATGTTCAACTTTATCTAAGCTGTTCAAAAACATCAATAATCTCCGCTGTTAAACAGAATTTATCAATGGGCATCTGCAAATGGACTACGCCTTAGTCCTATTAACTCAAAATATTTAGCCATTGGCACAATTCTGGCCGTATTGGGAGACAACATTAATATTTATCTTAATGGGACGAAAATTCAATTGGTCAATACCGCAAAAAATGTGGGCGTTACTTTCAATAGTACACTAACTTGGTCAGACCACATGAATCAAGCGTGTGGGAAAGTTTATGGGAAAATTGGAACCCTGTGGCAGACTCAACATTTCACACCCATGAAGACGAGGTTGATGCTTGCTAAAACATATCTCATTCCAACTCTTTTATATGCCTCTGAGATTTTTGCAAACTGCAATATGACTTTGAAGCGAAAGCTCAATGTAACATTTAACAATATCGTTCGATATGTTTTTGCTCTGAAAAGATTTGATCATATGTATATCTCCGTTTTTAAAATATGTCCTTGGCATGCATCTTGATGATTACATGAAGCTTAAAAATCTTATTTTTCTACATAAAATTATAACAACAAAAAGGCCTGACAACATTCGAACATTTAAATATCGAAAGAGTGCTTCTTCTCACCATTTTTATATATATATATACCATTTATCTCTGGAACCATCTCCCTCCAAATATACAATTTACTAGCAACGCAATTCAATTCAAAAGCTTGTTAATTAGTTAATTTAAAAATTCATAAATTTTTTAAAATGTAATAAATTTGTTAATTACTTAATGTATTGCTTCCTATTTAATTATTTATTTTCCGTTTAATTTTGATTTTTATTTTTCATTAATTCAATATTACTTTTATACGTATGCAACTTATCTGATTATAATGCTGTAATTAATAAGATATTTGATCTTGTTGTGTTAGGAAAACATTAATTATAAATAAATAAATAATATTGAAGGTGTTCAAAGGGAAATGGTGATTTCATGATTTTCTAAGCACTCACTTGCTGGAATGCATTTTTAATGTCATTCCTAACTCTAATAATATGATAAGTTTTGGAGTAATGAAAAATGCATTCGATTTTACTAATAATATATATAAAAGGGTTAAATGTCACAATTTGTTCAAGAAAAATATTTATTTAAAACATAATTTTACTTGAAAAATGTTATCAAAATATATGTATGTATTTATATAAAATTTTGTTCCTACGTTTGCCATATTAATGGATCTTGCTGGACATTCAAAAAGCTGTTTCATTTCTGATTAACATATGTTCATAGACAGTCCAACGAAAAAGTGATTTTAACAGAGTAATACAGTTAATACTCTTAATAACGACTGCATGAAAATCAGGAAGCCAGAGTACATATGTAATTAAGCGAAACTGTGATAAAGGCAATCACCTCTAACTTTCGCACCAATGTGGTCGAACGAAATGTGGCTTATAAACACGTCGCTTAATGAAATCAAAATGGTGTTAACCA
The DNA here is from genome assembly GCA_949628195.1 of Phasia obesa. Lineage (NCBI taxonomy): Eukaryota > Metazoa > Arthropoda > Insecta > Diptera > Tachinidae > Phasia > Phasia obesa. The sequence goes on along the minus strand of OX451215.1, from coordinate 24,096,905 downwards.
AAACGGTATCGTAGACTAATTGGGATCGATTAAAAATGTCTTGCAGCGAAAGTTGACCCTCAAAAACACTGCTAAAGCAAGAGACATCTGTGAGTGCAACTGCTACTTCCAGTGTAAGCATGAATGCGAAGTAAGGTCGCCAGGGTCTTAAATGGGTAATTTGCCACTTCCGAAATAAAATGTTTGACTAAAACCGCAGCTAAAAGCACGTATACTGATCACAAACCGCTTCCTCGTTTGGAGATGATGAGTACATTTTTCTTTTCCTAGACAATTCATTTTTCCTCATTTGAACAGTTGAAGTATCTGATGAAAGTGGAGAGGATATAATAATATTTTATTCAATATTAGGTGATAGTTTTATTTCAAAGGATACCAGTTTTTTAAAACTTTTCCTTTATAAAGTAGTAATTATAATAATTGTTTAACTTATTGGAAAATTAAAAATTAAATTTTTTTTGTATTTATTTATTTTTATTATTATTATCATTTATCAGAAGGCATGAAAAAACCCATGCAAGGCATTGATGAAAATTATAAAAAATAATCTTAATTTTCATTGGAGTAGGCTCTCATTTTAATTACGATCCTTTTATGAAATTAAGAACTCATCCGAATCATCGAAATTTTATTAATCCTAAGCACTCATTTAAATGACAGTCAGTTTATTTAAATGTGAACCCATGACTTCCAATGACAAGCCAATGTTAAAATCATGCGTTTTTCCCCTAAATTGAACCAGTGCAAGATCAGTAGAACTCATGAATTTACTAGTGTTTTGTCATGTCATGTTTTGCTGGGTAACAATACATTTTATTTAAATAATAATAACAATTAATTTATTTAAAACAACTTAAAAATCAAAAACATTTTATGACCGACAAAGAGGTTTCTTACTCGTATCTATCTATACAAAATGGGCAAAAACAGAAAAAGGTAAAATTTGAAAAAAATGGCACAAAAACGCGAAACGTTTTTTTTAAGTCTAAAAGTATAAATCGCAAATTTTGAAGTGATATATAACATTTTTAGGATTCCTATGGCCCCCACTCTCAAAAAACCTTTTCATTTTTTTTTTTGACAAAAAGTGAACAAAAACATATTTTTTTTTTAATTTCGATCAGTATTTTTTATCATAAAATTGTGATTTTTTTGAGGTTAGGATTTTCATGCATTAGTAATGGGTGATTTTTTTGAGGTTAGGATTTTCATGCATTAGTATTTGACAGATCACGTGAGATTTCAGACATGGTGCCAAAGAGAAAGATGCTCAGTATGCTTTGACATTTCATCATGAATAGACTTACTAACGAGCAACGCTTGCAAATCATTGAATTTTATTACCAAAATCAGTGTTCGGTTCGAAATGTTCAAATGTGACAAATTTTGTTCAGCGATGAGGCTCATTTCTGGTTGAATGGCTACGTAAATAAGCAAAATTGCCGCATTTGGAGTGAAGAGCAACCAGAAGCCGTTCAAGAACTGCCCATGCATCCCGAAAAATGCACTGTTTGGTGTGGTTTGTACGCTGGTGGAATCATTGGACCGTATTTTTTCAAAGATGCTGTTGGACGCAACGTTACGGTGAATGGCGATCGCTATCGTTCGATGCTAACAAACTTTTTGTTGCCAAAAATGGAACAACTGAACTTGGTTGACATGTGGTTTCAACAAGATGGCGCTACATGCCACACAGCTCGCGATTCTATGGCCATTTTGAGGGAAAACTTCGGAGAACAATTCATCTCAAGAAATGGACCGATAAGTTGGCCACCAAGATCATGCGATTTGACGCCTTTAGACTATTTTTTGTAGGGCTACGTCAAGTCTAAAGTCTACAGAAATAAGCCAGCAACTATTCCAGCTTTGGAAGACAACATTTCCGAAGAAATTCGGGCTATTCCGGCCGAAATGCTCGAAAAAGTTGCCCAAAATTGGACTTTCCGAATGGACCACCTAAGACGCAGCCGCGGTCAACATTTAAATGAAATTATCTTCAAAAAGTAAATGTCATGGACCAATCTAACGTTTCAAATAAAGAACCGATGAGATTTTGCAAATTTTATGCGTTTTTTTTTAAAAAAAGTTCTCAAGCTCTTAAAAAATCACTCGTTATTTGACAGATCACGTGAGATTTCAGACATGGTGCCAAAGAGAAAGATGCTCAGTATGCTTTGACATTTCATCATGAATAGACTTACTAACGAGCAACGCTTGCAAATCATTGAATTTTATTACCAAAATCAGTGTTCGGTTCGAAATGTGTTTTATCGACAAATTTTGTTCAGCGATGAGGCTCATTTCTGGTTGAATGGCTACGTAAATAAGCAAAATTGCCGCATTTGGAGTGAAGAGCAACCAGAAGCCGTTCAAGAACTGCCCATGCATCCCGAAAAATGCACTGTTTGGTGTGGTTTGTACGCTGGTGGAATCATTGGACCGTATTTTTTCAAAGATGCTGTTGGACGCAACGTTACGGTGAATGGCGATCGCTATCGTTCGATGCTAACAAACTTTTTGTTGCCAAAAATGGAACAACTGAACTTGGTTGACATGTGGTTTCAACAAGATGGCGCTACATGCCACACAGCTCGCGATTCTATGGCCATTTTGAGGGAAAACTTCGGAGAACAATTCATCTCAAGAAATGGACCGGTAAGTTGGCCACCAAGATCATGCGATTTGACGCCTTTAGACTATTTTTTGTGGGGCTACGTCAAGTCTAAAGTCTACAGAAATAAGCCAGCAACTATTCCAGCTTTGGAAGACAACATTTCCGAAGAAATTCGGGCTATTCCGGCCGAAATGCTCGAAAAAGTTGCCCAAAATTGGACTTTCCGAATGGACCACCTAAGACGCAGCCGCGGTCAACATTTAAATGAAATTATCTTCAAAAAGTAAATGTCATGGACCAATCTAACGTTTCAAATAAAGAACCGATGAGATTTTGCAAATTTTATGCGTTTTTTTTAAAAAAAAAGTTCTCAAGCTCTTAAAAAATCACTCGTTATAAATAAAATTTTTCTAATTAATTCGTTTAGCCACAAAATAAAATATATTGCAAACCTCTCAAAATCGTTAAAAGTCAATAAAAACGTTTGTAATTTACTCAAGTTTTCTTATTTTAAAAGTGTCCCAAAACGACAAATCTCAAGCTAAAGCATTGAAAATTCTCTATACGATGTAGAATTTTGTTGTCTGTCGAGCTGTGTACTTAAATTTTTACATTTAAATTTACGGTTAGATTGGCAAAAAATCCCTCTGTGCGGCGGACTAACAAGAACATAATTGACAGCGGCTAAAAAGTTGACTAAAACTGATAGTTTATCGGCGGCAGTGGTTTAGAAAACAGTTGCGGCAAAGGATGCTTAAGACAATAGTTTAAATAAACTTCAGGACTAGATTTTATAGTTTTTTTTGTAATCCTATGTTATGAAGTTCAAAGTTTCACACATTTTTTTTAAATATCAGAAATTGATTTCCTTATAAATTTCGAGTTTTTTTCTGTACAAACATGTATCTCAGAACTTAAAATATTAAATATTTGCTTGGAATCAAATCTATGGCAAAAAGGAATAACTGCTTAAGTCGACTTAAGCTCTTAAGTTTTGTTATCGTGAATAACTTATTTATTTGAATGCATTATTTATAGGAAGGTCCTAACGGAAAGAATTGTCGGTTCTTGCATTAGGAATAAATTACTAAAAACCTGGTACAAAGATTTAAAGTTTTCTACTTTAAAAATACAGAATAAGTAGAGTTTCCTTGCTGTCACAGAAATAATGAGACGGGAAAAATTTTTTAATAATAAATTCTTTGAGTTAGCTTAGAACAAGGTTTTGATAAAGAAAAAAAAAAAAATAAACAGATGTTCAACTGTACAATCGTTTGCAAATAAAATTAACACATTTTTAATTCATTAAAAAGCCATTTTATTTTAATCTATTAATATTAACATATTAATTAACAGATATTATTTTTATCATTTAATTATTTATTTTTTTATTTTAATTTGGGGAGAATATCGAAGCAGACCATTTCCTTATCGCGTCCCTTTTTCGACCCCTTTAGTTATAGACAGCCGAAATGTAATTACGGCAACCTTACCCTCATAGAGTCAGGTGCTACAACTAGCCTTTAATCTTGACTTTAGCGATTCAAGACTGTCGACTGGTAACTGTCAGCCTTCTTCTTCATCACGCAATCTCTAGTAATTGCTAGCATATGTTCAAAGCTCAGGTCTCCCGTGGCCTCCACATTTAACTAGCTTCTGCCAGTGGTACTAAGTCTTACGCTAGCCAGTGCTGGATATTCACACACAATGTGCGTTACCGTCTCAGCCTCCTCCAGGCACAGTCTGCAAGTATCATCTTCTTCGATTTTCATCTTGGCTAGATGATACTTGAAGTTTCCATGACCTATCACCAATGCAGTTATCCAGCCTAGAGTATTCATATTGTATCTGAGTACCTTACTGGCCTTTCTGTCCATCATGGGCTCTTTGACAACCATTCAAGCCTCCCTACACGTAGTGGTCTCCCTCCACCTTTTCAGGTTTACTGAGTCCAACCATTGTATGACTTTAGCTCGCATTGTGCCATTACCCAACGCTACTCTGGGTTCTGGTCCACAAAAATTCACAGCAGATCTGCCTTTTTCCCGTTGATCTGCTGCTACATTCCCAGCTGTGTCTTAGTGTCCCTTAAACCACAACAATGTTACCTCATTAACCGAGGCACATGTGTAAAGTTTTAAAACACATTCCACCTGCCTCATACGTTTTATAACCGACTGGTTGTCAAGTGCAATGAGAGCCTTTCTTTCCTGCATCCGACATTCCACCAGGTGATCCAACCCATGCAGCAGCCCAAGCAGTTCTACCTGTTAAACGGAGTCGTACTCACGCAAACGCAGACTACAGGAAAAGTTCAGCTCAGCTGAGTATACACCTGCTCCTGCTCTACCGTCCATAAGAGAACCATCAGTAAAGATGCTGATGTTGTTCTCCTTACTATAATTTACTTAGGAACTGTTTATTTATAAATTCGTCCTTTCAAATTAAATTTGTAAATAACAATGGAAACATTAAAATACCAATAGATAATAAATAAATAATTAGATAATTCCTTAGGCTGGTTGGTAGTGCAATAGTCTATCAGTCTGTGGGTTGCGGATTCAATTCTCGCCAGATACTTTCGGTTTTTTCTGTTGTGTTGTTATTAAATAAATATGATCAAGTGCCGTAAAGAGTCGTTCTAGTTATAAGACACGAAGTATGTGCAGGTGTCCCACCAGCTTTTTCCGAATTTCTCCAACGAAAAATGCGCTTCTTGTAGCCGAAATGCGCTTCTTGTACTGTGGTGGTATATGCAGCATGTGCAATGGCATAATAGATCAGAAGATCCTTGATCGAAATCTCTTTTGTCTTTGGCTACTACACAAGCAAAGGCAGATTAAGTTAAACTTGGCCTTATAATGGTATTATAAGACCATATTGCTGAAGATTATTGTGTGGCATCTATGATCTTCTTACTTTGACCACAACTACTAAGGGAACACATTAATAAGAAAGTTGTCAACGTTACAATGCGGAACCATTTTATTTAATTAAATAAATATTCAAAATATTCTTCCAAACCCATGTTTAACCGAATCTACCAATAATATTCAATTAGCATAAAAGTGCTAAAACATTTTACCAAAAATTAAAACCGAAAAAAACTTTAGTCTTCTGTAGGCAAAATAAATAAAATCAGAAATGTCGTTGAGATTTCAAACCAAAATCAGTCATGGCAACAACAACAAATATGTATATTAAATTATCGCTGAAAAGAAAACAAACGAATCATCCAAAAAAATAAATATTTAGTTAACTGATTCAATTTGAACGAGTAAGAATAATTTAGTTATAGTTACATATGTATGTATGTCTGTATTTTTTATATTTAAAATGAAAATTTCTTTATATCGTCGTTGTTTCCTTAAATTTACCCATCAATAAGGGCACTTTCTTACTTATGAATTGTAATCATTAATTTAATAAGACTTATCGATGCTGATAATGAAGATGATGCTGAGGAACAATTAACATGAAATGTTGTTAATTTTTTTGCTAAATACAATTTAAATAATAAATTAATAAAGGAATGTGTTAATTAAAAAATGCAACTTGTCTATCAATGTTGATGGAATGACCAACCTATTAGTATATATTATATTATATACATACATATGTTAGGAAATGTATGAATTAACTTAAGTATGCATGTACTAGCAAGTATGTATTTATAAATGTACGAGTATGTAAATACATATACATATGTACTTTTTCGACCACAAAAAATTGTAACGTTGGTTTACAGTGGCCGACAAAAGTCTACATATAGTGCCTATTTTCCCAACTAGACGAGTTTAAAACAGTAAAAGTGGTTTTACGCGACATGTGTTTGTCATATGACTTGTCAGTTTGATAAACCATATGTAATTTCATGTGTTTGTCAAAATAGGCATTTTACAATTCATAATTTTTGCTTTCAAACGTACATGTGTAATTAAATCTGACATAACCTATAATATATAATTTTTCCGCAACACAGTTTTGTATTGCCAATTACAGCTGATGAAAAGATGGAAATGTAGTGCTTTTGGTACCACAAAAAACCTAAAATAGCAAAATAAAAAGTTGGCATTACAGGATGTCAGAAGCTTTGTCACATCAAAATAGAACACGTTCTAAATGAAAAATGTCATATGTTTTGTACACATGGAAAATACACATGTTATGTTTAAAAGGGTTCAGATGATGTGTATAGAATTTACACATGGAAAAGTGACAAGTCATATGACATATACATGTCGTGTAAAACCACTTTAAGGAAGAAATGTATTATGATACATATCGCATATTCGAAAGTCTTGATTTAAATTAATATAAATATAAAACATTTTTAATAAAAAACTATTTTTAGTGCTATTTTCGCAGGTGCCGAATCTATACGATCATTGTACATTCATTAGGCCTACAGTTGTCAGATCAAAGCAAATAAAGGATTAAAACTTTAAAAAAGCGAACCCTTATTGACACATCCCCCGTTACCTCTTGTTGACCGTTGGACGTTGCTGAGATTTATTGGTCTTAAAAAATCGTTTTTTATGTGTGACCATAATCGAAGCAAAAAAGCCATTAAAACCAGAAGAAAACAAATGTAATATTCCCCTACTACTAGAAGGGGGTTCCAGCGCCTCACACTCCGGCTTCTGTTGTTCCGTGCTGAAATCATTAGTACTAAAACGGTCAGACCTACGTATAATAAAAATTTAAACGACAAAACCGAAGAAAAACGAACTGCATATTAACCCCAAACAACCACCTACCTCCTTAAAGGGCCCATCGCAATCCTTATTTACTTAGAATGGTCAGACTAAAGGAAAAAAACTTAAAACAAATTCTGCCCATATTGCTCCCGCCCCCAAGGAGCCATTGATAGCTCCTGGTGGCCAGTGGCCAACCTGAGGGTCTATTGGCCTCATCTATGTTTATTGTTTTCTATAAAAGCATTTCATAAAGGGTGTTTTTTATAGAGGTATAGAACTTTAAGTTGGCATTACTTTTCAAGATGGCGACCGATTTAACAGCTGTCAAGTGATTTATTCTCAGTTTGGTTTGACAATTCATCATGAATAGACTCACGCCTGAACAACGCTTGCAAATGGGCCCAAAACGAGATTACCGTTGTTCCCGATTTTCATAAGCGAATTTTGTTTAGCGATGAAGCACAGTTCTGGTTGAATGGCTACGGCAACAAACAAAACTGCTGCATTTGGAGTGAAGGTAATCCTCAAGTGTATGTCGAAACACCGTTACATCCAGAAAAACTGACTGTTTGGTGCGCTTTATGGGCTGTTGGTCCGTACTTTTTTAAAAACGATGGTGTCCAGAACGTTACAGTCAATGGTGATCGGTATAGAGCCATGATTACTAACTTTTTCATTCCTGAATTGAATAACCATGATGTCCAGGAGATTTGGTTTCAACAAGACGGCGCAACATGTCACACAGCTCGTGCCACAATAGATTTATTGAAACACACGTTTGGTGACCGCCTAATTTCACGTTTTGGACCTGTGAATTGGCCTCCAAGATCTTGTGATTTAACTTCGCTAGACTACTTTCTGTGGGGCTATGTAAAGTCATTGGTCTATGCGGATAAGCCACAAACGCTTGACCATTTGGAAGACAACATTCGCCGTATTATTGTCGACATACGGTCACAATTGTTGGAAAAAGTCATCGAAAATTGGACGTCCAGATTGGACTACATCGGCGCCAGCCGTGGCGGTCATATGCCAGAAATCATATTTAAAATGTAATGCCACAAAATTATCTTTCGGATAAATAAAATTCATGTCAATCGAATAATCCATCGTTGTTTTATTGCAACTTAAAGTTCTATACCTCTATAAAAAACACCCATAGCAGAAAAATACTATCAACCTAAAAACAAACAGAAAATCTTCCCTCCCAGGTATGTATTGGTCGTCATCTAATATTTAATAAAAATTCAAACGAAAATTATTACAACCAAAAAGCAAAAAAAAATAAGCTGAAAAAATATAGGTAGGCGTGGTTTTTTGCCAGCAGCCTCGAATGGAATGGTCCAATGTTCCCGCATTGCAACAGCTAAATTTCCGAAACTTTATCAGGCAGATTGGTGGGCTTAAATTTTTTGTAGTTCTTCTGGTGCCTTGGCAAAATTGATTTCAACCCGAACACAGACGGATACTGTTAAATCAACTTCTCTATGTATTAGGATCCAGAATATATATACTATATGGGATCGGAAATGAAAATTGTAGAAATTACACACCCTTTACCTATGTAACAATATATATTGACATCTTATATACGACATCTAAACAGACAATTATTGAAACCTTTTTTTTGTGGATTTACTAAACCTGCAAGCAATTGTCTCAATACTGGCAAAATATTGAGTAATGGATACCGAGTATTCGATCCTTTTTTTACTCAAAAATAATTACTCGTTATCAGATTAAAAATTGCCGCTGCTTAAGAAGCAAGAAAACTTGACATTATTGAGGGTTAAAACGATGAATTTGTTATCTTTGTTTTGAAACAGAATCAACCAAGAATTATGATGGCCCAAAGTTGTTTTGTTTCTTTTTGCTCGCAACTGTATTTGTGTCGTTAATCATGAATGAATACGATATATATTATAGTGCACAGTGAAGCACTATAATGAAAATAGTTTTTGTATTTTGTGATATAATAGTAGCATATTCGAATCGAATTATTTTTGCAGGTGCAGAAATTTTAATTTCCAACACTAATTACCACGCCCAGACAATTGGAAAGTCCCGATTATTTTGACGTTAAACTAGTTTGAAAATTTACGAAAAATATATTCAAGCCGGAACAGAATTTACCGTTAAGATACTTTCCGGGATACCAGCTTGTGAGCTAAATTTTTGAAGCAGAGAGAGGAGGAGTTTGACGCAATTCTCAAGATTTTTCTCTGTTTGGTTAGAGTTAAAACGGTTGGAATCCTTCCTTTGTAATTCTTTCTGTAGTTATACTTTAAAGATATTGAACTTAAGTACTCAACATTCAGACCTACACAGCACAGATGTGATACAGATTTACGTCAGCGCCTAGCTAGTTGCCTTAAACTACTTACTTGTTTAAGAGTTGGAGACTATTTAAACTCCTGACAGGCTATTTTTGCCTCTGTTGACAAGTGCAACATCACACTGGGCTTAAGCGCCCTTCCTGCGATTTAGGCACAAATCACATCAGGCACGTTCCTCCACGAAGGACGGTCACAACGATTTGGGGAAATCTCAGTGGGGCTACCGATTTCCCTGATACCAGTTGTGTTGGACACTGGTCAGACCTCGAAGATGCTTATCTTCCATTGGCATCAATATGTTAAAAGTCAACAAGGCAATATAACGCCCCAGGGCTCTTTCCGATACCTTTTAAATATTTTTCTTCTCCTGTAAGTTTTTTGTATAAATCAAATGCAACTACCTGAAAAAAATTAAAACTGCAAATTGGTTTTATTACCCACTACTATTTTAACCAGCTTAGATTGGATGACACGCCTTTTGCTTATGTAGAAAAAGTTAAACATCTAGGTGTTCATATCAAGTCGTCCTTATCATATAGTAAACACACTAATAATATAATACGCAGTGTGTACCTGACGTTGCACAATAACCTCAATTTATACACCTACTGAAGTCAATAATGGCCTTACTTTACAGCTAAATCATTTACCTCTTAAAATTTTGTGGAGGTTGACAGCAATTTGGACTCGTGCTTACACAGGATATGTATAAAATATTCAGTAGTATTTTATCTTGAAAAACTTTAATTCTTGCGACATAATCTGCGATATTTGCACAAACTAATACATGCCCAATCACCGATATACTTGTTTAGCAAGAAATTCTGTGGTCAGCCAGGGCGATGTAACCTTAGTACCACCTAGCTACAACTACTTACTTTCTGTCTCACGATGTCACACAAATTTCTTCTTTCGCACAATTATATTTAAAACAAAAAGAAGCATTTTTGAATATGTTTTTGTGCAAATGAACGAACTCGTCTGACATTGTGAGACAGGCAGTTAAACATTTTTTCCTCAATGCCATACAACTTTGGAAGTCATTACCTGCAAATATTAAAAAGCTCTTAAAGTGGTTTTACACGACGTGTATTTGTCATATGAATTGTCACTTTTCCATGTGTAAATTCTATACCCGTCGTGTGAGCCCTTTCAAACATAACATGTGTATTTTCCATGTGTACAAAACATATGACATTTTAGAACGTGTTCTATTTTGATGTGACAAGGCATCTGACATCCTGTAATGCCAATTTGAAATTTTGTTATTTTATGCTTTTTGTGGTACCAAAAACGCTAAAAATGTGATAAAAGTATTAGGTTTGCATCTTTGCATCAGCTGTGGTTGCAAATAAAAAACTGTGTGGCGGCGAAATTATATATTGTAGGTTATGTCACATGTAATTACACATGAAAGTACGTTTGAAAGCAGAAATTAAAACCGTATGTAAAATGGCTATTTTGCCAAACAAATGAAATTACATATGGGTTATCAAACTGATAAGTCATATGACAAATATACGTCGTGTAAAACCATTTTTAGGAAATACATATGTTACGAAAAATATCTAGCCTCATACTTTATTATTCGCTTTTTATCAGGGTTCAGAATTTTTCATTTATGAGCATTGAAATTGAGATTTCTAAAATTTTAATTTTTTTCACGATCATAAATGAAAAAAAAAAAATAAATGATCTGCCTACGATCACACATGAATGAGTGTAACAGACATACATGAACGGTGAAAAACGAAGAATATCCGTATTATTCATTGTATGTGATAAATAATGAATAATCTTATTCTAATTAATGATCTTTTACATAAATTCTTATGCATTTTTTCATTTATGAGTATTCATTTATGAAATTTTTTATAAATGAGATTTCTAAAACATATTACAAAATATGTGCATATACATAGACACATGCATACATATATTTATGCGAATTATTTTCTACGATCTTTTTTCATTTTTGAAACATTAGCAAAATTGTAAATTCTCATAAATGAGCACTTGCGTGCACTGTTGCCAGATTTGATGATTTCTCTGCATTTTTCTTTCTCAAATTGCAGATTTTATGAAATGACTGTGTTTAGGTCACACTCTTTTTTATTGATCGTTGTCAATTTTATTTCGTTGATTTCTTGAGACGTTCAAACCTTGGACAATTTAATGAAATTCAAAGACTATTAGAAATAAAACATCTGAACATATTGCATCCCTGCCAATCTCATTGACCTTGAATCGAAAGCGTTGTAAACTGTTTAGTAGATCTATACGAAACATCAATGATTTATTTTGCATTAGAGGAAAACGTAAAAGATACAACTAAAATAATGTTAGACAATTTAAATTAAGATATGCAAGGAATTGATTTTAAAAAGTTTGTAAACCAAAAAACCATTGTAAATCAAAGTACCTTGCTAGGCTTTTGTAAACATTTTGTTACAAGTGTTCAGACAAGTTAGTCTTAATAAAACTAAATAAGAAGTCAATTGCAGGAATTTTAAATATTAAAGAAAAGAAAACAATTGTTTCCAATAGTCCAATCGAGGCACTCGTTGCTAGTTTACCAGTCTCAGGCTTGGGGGTTCGATTCCCGCCAATATTACGACCGTTGAATTCTTCGATTTTTGTTTGTGGTCTCAAATAATGTATTTATGCAAAGATTAAACATACTTATATTTTTCTGCTGAATATTAATAAATGATAAAAATTGTATTCAGATATTGCAGATTTACCTTTCCAATTTAGAAGATTTATAGGTAAATTTTCTGGCAACACTGCTTGCGTTAAAAACAAAATATTTTCTCATTTATTTACTTTTGAATAGAAAGGAAAAAAAATAAATCATCGCACTCATAAATGGACAAACACAAAATATTTTTTAGTCTCTGATATATCTATGAAAATAAGCAGAAAAAACTAAAATGTACATACTCACACATGATTGAACAGTGAGTGAGCATTTTGGTACTCTTCTTTTTCTTACTCTGCTTCTAATTTCGCTGACTGAATAACCATATTGTATATAATTATCGTAAAAATGTTAATTTGTGGTAAAATTGTATTTTTTTTAATTGTCAAATTCAAATATAATTAATGTGTGGCGTTTATTATTATTATTACTTTTTTTCATCCTCTTGGACTATTAAAAATTTTGTTCTAAAATCTAAATAAATTAAAGCATTATTATCATTAAAATAACAATAACACATGCACAGATATTGCTTTTAATAGTTGAATTTTATTATAATTTTAATCAATTTTTCACAAATCTTTTTTGTTAGTTTTGTGTGTAAATCAACCCACTGTTCGATTTACAAATACGAGTACTATCGCCGCTGTTCCAGTGATAGCATTTGTAAAATATAAAAATAAACGAGAGATTATATTCATATGTGAATGAATAAGTGAATGAATGACAATGTAATGTTTGAACACTTGACCCTTGGACGTAACTTTGACATATATTTCAATTAAATTCAAAATCGTTTTGTTTAATTATTGAAATAGACGTATTTTTTGTTGTATTAAGTATAAGCGAATTTTTTAATTACAACTTTGTAGTGCTTTAAATAATATTCAAATTACTCATAGCTATTAAAAAAAAAAGAAATTTAAAATGTTAAGTAGGAAAATTGACAGAAACAGAACAATCGCTCGTATCAATTTGGATTTTGCTAAATTAATGAGTTTTATTCGAAATTTTCCATTATTTATTCCATAGATGGGGGTAGTGCACTAAATTTTGATTGAAATCAGCATTGCACTACCACTAAATCATATTGCAAAAGAAATTATTGCACTATTTTTTTTTTTGCAGCTTAGTGACAAACTGCAAAGCTGCACTAGCAATCAAAAGAATTTCGTGGTAGTGCAAATGTTTGCACTACCACTCAACGCAGATTTAGTGCAAGAATTCTTCACTCACTCAATTGATTGCAAAATTTTTACTTGCAATCAAAAAAAAAAAACAATTGATTGCAAAATTTTTACTTGCAATCAATAAAAAGCTGCATTTATTCATACTCTCAATCAACTTTCAAAAATTATTGGTCATGAGAATTTTGTAATAAATTCGTTTTTTTGAATATTTTACACCAAAATAAAAAAAAGTGATGTAACATAATGAATTTTTTATTCAGTATTGAAACAAAGTACATAATGGTAACAAATTAATTATTAATAATATATAAGAGTTACACAAAAATTTTCAAAGTCAGTTCGAACATTACTAGGTAAGTTAGATTCCTAGATTTTAGTGCAATTGACGAAGTAAATAAAACGATTGTTTAAATCACGAGTCTTCTCAGATCTTTGATATTAGATAATTCAACAGTAGAACAAAATGATAGCATATGAATAGAATTAAGTACTTCTCTACTGGATTTTGAGACTGAATTGGGTTGTCTTAACAAATATCCCGTAATTAGGCAAATATTTTTAAAATTAAACACGCATTTGCCTTCTTTTGCACCTGTGAGGCCATTATTTTTCTTCAGTGGAATGGTAGCCACTCAGAAGATAAAAAATTTGGTGGTAACAGTTTTGAAAAGTTTGTTGCAAATAATTTTTTGAATTTTACTTTTTTTATGTATCCATTTTGTTTATTGAAATAAAAAAAAAGTTTGTTAAACTAAAAATTAATTAAATTAATTTATGAAGGTTTAGATGGTCATATTCGTATATTTATGTTACATATATAAATTTACTGTTTTATATAATCATAAATAAATATAAAATAAATTAAATTATATTTAATGAAGTATTAGTCTTCACTTTTGAATTAGTGAACAAAAATAACAATAAATCAAATTGACCCTCAAATTGAATGCAAAATTTCTTCTTGCAATCAACTTGAGTGAAGAAAAAAAGTTACAATATATTGCTGATTGCATTTTTTGAAATCAAAATAATTAAATTTTAGTGCAAAGACTTTTTAACTCACTATCACTAATGTTGATTGAGGCTGCAAATTTTGCAATCACCATTAGAAATCAAAAAAATGAATGCAATAATTTTGCAATATCACTCAGTGTGAGTGAAGATTGCAGAATTAGTGCACTACCCCCAACTATGATTTATTCCACTTAATATCATCAAATCTCATCTTTTAGTAGCAGTTCTTGCAAGACTGTTCTACGCCAGGTAGTTTTCAGACCACCAGGGCGCACAGTTGACCACTTCACGAGAAGGTGGTCAAAAATCCATAAGTTTTGATAGGATTGAAATTTTGATAATATAGATATTGCTTAAAAATATCTGATCTTGGGTTAGAAATATTGTTCTAGTGGACACGGCTGCTACTTAGTGCGTATATAGTGGAGTATAGGAGTGAAGGGATGGGTTCGGACTACGAAATGGGGCAAGACTTTTTTGACGTGGTTTGATGGCAAGGAATTATGCTCTATTAAAAATTAAAAAGTTCTGAAATACCCAGACCTCGATAAAATTCTAAAAATTATAAAAAATTCAAAAAATTATTGTAAACCTCTGTAAGACGTGTTTAAATTATTTTAATAACAATATAATTGCACACAGTAAAAATACAAATTGAATTTAACTGGCGCCATCTGTTGCGTAATATAAAAATAAATAAAAAAATTGTGTTGAAAATGTAACCGTGTTGAAAATATCCCAGTTTTAAACCAAAATTTTCAGTACCTTTAAACCGGAAATTGCGTTTTTCACTGCTTTTTCTCTATTTTGTAAGGAGGTACCTTAGTATACTGATCCCAATATAGGACACCTTTTTCCGCAAAAATATGTTAACAAAATTTGAATTGAAAGCGGGGTATTTTAAACACGGTTGCGCAAAAATAGTCAAATAGCCAATTGAATAAAATTTGTATCATTGGTGCACGTGCCCCTTTTTAATGAAATAAAATAAACACTTGGAAGTAAAAGTGTGGCCATGCTTAAACAGGAAAACGCACGTGTTTCTCTTAAAATTTACTTGTGTTTTCGACTTGCAGCTAAGAGAACAACATGTACATACATACATATTTGTTTATTGTGTTAGTAAGAACTTTATAGACGTATTACTTTTAAAGTACTGAACCGATTTAAATAAAATTAAGATTGTGCACATCTGTGAAGAAAACCATATAAGTCTTTCCAAAATCGGTGCAGTATTACGGACGTAAAAGGGATTACAAAAAACGTGTTTGCCTATTAATTATATAGATATGTTAATAAATGTTATGTGTTATTAAAAGATTAGCTATCCCCGGTTGGCTTCGCTACACCCATCCACAAAAAAAAAAACAATAAACACTTGTGAAAAAAGTATGACCAACTTTTAACGCACGCTATTCTCAAATCAAAAATGTTCCCATCCAACCTGTTTTTTGCTAGACTATACGTATTAACACGACAACAATTTTTTTCTTTTAATGTAATGTGCCACTTCCAGTATTCTTATCCAGTCTGTATTTTGCTAGACTATGCACATTAGTACGAGGGTTACTTGTGCAACGTTTCAAGACTATACCTAATGTAGTTCTCTAGGTACGCGATCATAATTCTACACTTTGTATAGGAGGTACCACGCCCTTCATTCAAATTCAGTCTGTGTTTCTCTACACAATGTATCTTAATATGGGGGTTACTGATGCTAAATTCCAAGGCGCTACCTATTGCAGTTCTCTAGATACAGGATAATAATTGTTTACTTTGTATGAGGGATAACACGCTCACTGTCCCAATTCAGCCTATGGTTTTCTAGAGTATACGCATGGGCATGGTGTTTACTTGTACCTAGAGTTGTGCCGGTCCTGTACGACCTAGTTCAAGTGAACGATTCTGACTCGGTCAGTGTTTTCTTTTTTATCGTTTATCGTTCATCGTTCGTTGCGTTTTTTTTTTTTTTTTTTGATTTGTTCAGGTACTTGATATTTTGCTCTATAAATGTTCATAAAAAATGATCAACTGTTCAAACGCTTTTTTTTTTTTTTAAATAATAAAGGAGATATTATTGCTTGGTATTTAATGCATAATCCTTAACGTTTTATGTATTAATATTTAATTTTTAAATACTGTAACCATTCCACTTTACATACAAATATCAATTGCTTGTTAAAACTATTCAGAACGTTACAAATACCATTTATTTCACATTAAAATATGTCCTGAAATAAAAATATCAATTTTTATGCTTTAAGATACCTGAAAAAACAGAAATAAATAATAAGTTAAAAATTATTTATATAGGCATACATATGTATACTTACTTCTTGCCAGTGAATTTTGTACATTTGTTTAGAATTGTGAAGTGTTGCCAGAATGAACTGATGTGTTTGATGAGAATTACGTTGAGAACGATGAACGTAACGAACGACCTAGTTCATTAATTCTCGCTGTATGATCTGAACGATTCATCGAAATTAACTATTATGCCCAACTCTACTTGTACCCACTTTGAAGACCATACCTGTTATAATTCTCTATATACACAATAATTTTGCACTTTGTATGGGAGGTACCAGGCCCACTGCCCCACTGCCTTAGCACAAAGGCTACTCTTGCAAAGTTTCAAGGTGCTATCTATTGCAGTTCGCCAGGAGCACGATAATAATTTGTCACTTTGTATGGGCGGTACCACGCCAACTATTCCGGCTATAACTCACAAACCAGTACACATACAGAGACCGTTTATATATAAAAACCTTGGTATTAACATCACCTTTCATATAAACTTTGCAGAAAAAAAATCGGTTCACGCATTCCAGAACAGGAAATTAGTGACACAATGCAATTAATTTTTATATACATATATAGATTCATTAAAATAGTGTTATTAACATATAAATATAAACACCTTTTACAGAGCTTTACAATAATTGTTAGAATTTTAGAAATTTGTATAAATTTTATCCAGGGATGGATACCTTTATATAAAGTATATACGTAAGAGTCACACAACGTGTGTGGCACAGCGTCTTGGTTCCAAATGTTTTTGGAACAATTGCTTTAAATTCTTTATCATTCTGTCATTCACACAACACCATAGAGAAAATTTGGTAACTGCAGCTGGATACCAGTTATTGACTACAAATATTTACCTATTTGTACAAACAAACTTATGTATGTATATCAGCTGGATTTCATTTATTTTTTTTTTTCTTTTTAGAATAATTTCGAGTTTGTTTCTCATTTTGCAATTAAATTTTTATTGTATTCTTGATTTATTAAGATTCGGGCTAATAAAACGTTTAAAAAAATTATTTATTTTCGTGGCATATTTTAGTTTCAACAAATGTTTCATTAATAAATTTCTTAAACAAATAATGTGTCAAAAGAATAATTAATATTTTATTCCTTGTAGTTCGTTTATTTGTATCAACATTAAGTCTAATACACTTGAGAAAATAACAAAAGGAATGTCTCATTTGCCCAATATTTAATTTTTACTTTACCATACGTAGTATAAGGTAAAGTATAGTAATCATGAAAAAAAATCGAGGTCGGGATTTTGACGGATTTATACGTTTAGAGGTCTCCTGAATCCATTTTGACTATTTTCGCGATGATGTCTGTGGGTGGGTGGGTGTGTGTGTATGCCACTAATTTTGTGGAGTTTGTACAGGTCATACCGTTTGACATATCAAAATTAAATTTAGTATGTTCCTTGGGTATGTGGAGATATAGAGCTGTATAGTTTTTGGGCATAATCGGGAAAGGGCAAGGGGTAGTTTACCTAACACCCCAAATCGAAAATAATTTTTTTTCGATTCGAATATACTTTGAACTTCTATTCATTATGTAATATATCTAAAAAAATATCTGTTTCCATTTGGTATGGTAAAGTTGAGTGTAGGCCACTCCAGTTTTATTTTAATTGGTGTTAAAATACTTCTTAAACTGTATAATTCAAATGAAATGTCATTTACCAGATTTAATATGTAAAATTTGTTTTGCAATTGAACCTAACAATAAGTGAAGTTAATCGATTTGGCAATCAAGACATCCCTACGTATTTTCCCCAGGGACGTAAGAATTATAAGATAAATCACAAAAAAGTAATTTTTAACCATTAATATTAAAAAATTCATAAAATGGTTACAATTAACCATTTCTATAAGATATATTTTATTCTGATCATCGCAACCAATTTTAGTAAGAGTTTGTTTTTTGGTTCTAAATAACCATTATATCAACCAAACTTTTTTTTGGTTGCAGATAACTATTATATCAACCGAAAAGATCATTTGGTGAAAAATAACCATTACATAAGTTTTTCTTTTTTAGTTATCATATCTATATAAATAAAATCAAATGTCGTTCGTTGGTAATCGCAACACTTAAGATTAAGTGGTTGTCATTAGTATAGAAATTTTTTATATGAATTTACTGATTTTCTTGAGACAAATTCAGTATCAGTAAATTTTTATTTTGAATTTTGTATTGTCAATGATAACCAAAAGAAAGAAATTATTTTTTTAATTGTTATTTCTAACCAAAAAAAATTTGTTTTTTTGACAAAATGGTTATTTAAAATAAAAAACTTTTTTTGTTCATATAATGGTTACTTATAACCAAAAACAAATATTTCTTACTTTAATTGGTTACGATAACCAAAATAATATATATGCAATGATAATGGTTAAAAATAACCAATATTAAATAAAATGAATTTTTTCGTAACCTTTTTATCTGAAATAAAAAAATAACAATTATGTTCGGTCCCTGATTTTCCCATATGAGTTTTTTAGTCGTTTAAGAAGAAAAGTTAAACATAGGTTAGGTTAGGTTAAGCAGGCAGCTTCAATACAGCTCACTTGGGTCCAAGCATTGGTCCCTTTGTGTTACCTGCAAGAGAGGAGAGGAAAAAGGAAAAAGGAAGAGATAGAAAAGAGAAAAAGCGTTGAGAAAAGACGTAGGATAAAATCACAGAGAGGACAGACAGTTTCAAGGTAGAAAGAGAAGAATCAGAAATGTGGAGAGGTAGCCACGGAGGGCAGGTTGGTCGAGCCAGGTTGTTGACGAGATTGTCTATACCTCGCCAAGTGGAAGTGAGTTAGAAAACCATCCGCTGCTCCTCAGAAAGGAGTTAATCCTGCTCGGTTCCAATATAGAGACACAGGAGAGGCTTGCAAAGCACCTCTGTCGAAGGTACTGGAGGCGTTGGTATTATAACGCAGGGCAATGGCAAAGGAGATGTTCGACAGTTTCCTCCTCTACCTCATCCTGACAACTTCTGCAGAAATCGTTGTAGTGGAGACCCATTCTTCTTGCATGAGTTCCGAATAGGCAATGCCCAGTGATCGTTGATATTAAATCACGTAGCATTTTTGGCAGCCGAAATAGAAAATCCATTTTTTTTTTCTGATCCAGTATAGGCCAGATCGTCCTCGGCGTTTGACAAGTCGACTCATTGGACCATCTCACCTAGGCCTGATCGTATAAGGCTCGATTTATTCGATGCGCGCGTGTAGAGAGGGGAATGCCACAATAGACGTCAATGACGCTATCGTTGAGCAAAGTTCCCTTCTTTCCCAGTTCATCAGCAACACAGTTGCCTACAATAGTCCCACGACCCCGCACCCATTTAAGGGTGACTGTTGAATTTTCCGCCATCACATTTAAGGATGTCCGGCATTCCAGGACTAAGTTTGATGTGGTAAACACATCTGCTAAGGACAGAATTGCAGCTTTACTGTCGGTACAAAACCTGATATCCCTGTTGAATATTCTGTGGTACCTTAACCAGTTTGCCGCTCTTTTGATAGTAGCTATTTCTGCTTGTAAGACGTTACAGTCATTTGGAAGTCTGAAACATATTTTGATTCCAAACTCTTCCATATAAACTTAAACATACAGTTTGAAAAATTGAATAAAGATTTAAAAAATGAGACATACTACCCAAGGCGAATTGATTTTACCAGGTTGGTGCAAAGAAACTTTGGCGGTGCCAGCCTTGGAAAGCATTTTGAGCAGATGGCGTTCTGGAATTACAATTTGTGTCCCCAAAAAAGAGCAGTACAAACTACATTAATATACTGAAATATAGTTTGCTGCCAAATCGTAGCATCATAAGGTCTTCCGGCATCTCAACCTACCTATTCATAAAAGCCGCACTCTAGAGTTTCTCATGAATGGTCCTCGCTACATCTTCAGCGCATATAAATCCCAATAAGCACATTTGGTGGCTTTTTGACGGTCGTGTGTCGTTTTCTATTCCTCATAGCAGTGCTGGAAGTCGGATACTGGAATAGCTCTTTGCTGGTCGGTTATGGCTGTTTGAATATTCTCCACTGTCCCAAAATGACGCCTTTTTGCTTTTTTTTATGTATGTAACCGCAGAACTCAGCCATTTCTGAATCGATCTTAAAATTTCGATCTTTAATTGAAAGGTTATGCTTTCACGTTGGTCCCATTTTAAAAACAGTTCATTATATTAAAAATTAAAGGGTGTCCCCACACAACATACATGTTTTTTACGTGTATTAAGAACCCTAAAGGGCACCAAATTAAAATTTTAAAAAATTGCGTGCCGCTATAGCTCCCAACAGCAGAAATTAATAAAAAAAATTCATTTTAAATTTAAAGGGTGTCCCCATAGGTGACATAATATGACCTATTTGGGTATATCTTTTGAATCGTTATAGACTAAACCTTGAAAATTTGACAGAATGTGAATTACTATGACCGTTATAATAAAATGTATAAATATTCAAAATTTTAAAATAAAGGGTGCTCCATTTAATTTGATGTATATGGCCATACTTTTGAACAGTTGTACAAAGACCGCTGAAATTTACAAAGAACCTGTAGTGCTAAGTCAGCTATAACAAAAAGTATAAAATTTGAATTTGGAACTAAAATGGTGTCCCATAAGTTAATGTAATTCTATGTATGTGGCTAAACTTTTGAACTGTTAGAGACAGACAGCTGAAATTTACAATTTGAATTTAGGAATTAAAGGGTGTCCCCATAAATTACGTAATTTGATCTATGACCCTTTTGAACCGTTAAACACAAACACTTAAAACTTAGGCAGAATGTCCACTACTTTCTCTGGTATGATAACAAGTAAAAATATTTGGAATTATAATGTAAAGGGTGTCCCAATAGTTCATGTAATTTGATATATAAGGTTAAACTTTTTAACCGTTATAGACAGATAGTTGAAATTTACAAAGAATCTTTGTGGCCAAGTCCTCTATAACAACAGGTCTTTAATTGTAAATTAAAGGGTGTCCGAATAGGTGATATTATTTTATGGGGGCACACAGAAACCGTTATAGACAGAGGCTTGAATGGTGTCCACATAAAAGACGGATGCTGGTGAAAATAGCTTAACTTTTGAACAGTAATAGGGAGAGGCTTGACATTCAAATAGTCTTTATTTTTTTCCCTCTAATTTTGGCGTATCTTTTATTTGGTTTAAATCTAATTCTTACAGATTACTTCTAACATTTTTAGTTTAGAATTGGTGCCCTTCTATCTGCTTTGAAGTCGGTTTTTTTTGCAAGAATTATTACAAGTTGCTTTTGTAAATGGTGTTTTTTTCTAAATTATTTTCGTTGACGATTATTTTATGTGTTTTTAATTAGCGGATATAAACAGATACAGATATATGTATGTATGTATATTCGGAAAAGAATAAACTCTTTAATGACTAGTACATGTATGCACATATAAATAAGTTCGTTTTCGTATTTACATAATGTAGAATATTCATAGAAAGGAAAAAACGATTATTGAAAAGACTGTTGTTAGTTAGTGTTCACCCTATGTGTGAAATTCAACTAAAATTTACTTTTTTGTGCACATTTATCAGGTATCCTCACTACGAAGGGGAAATATTAAGGCTAAATGTTTTTTATATGGAGTTTGACATTTAAACAATTGTAGTGAGGCTACCTGATAAATGTACCTTTGAACTTTGAACTTTCGCATCTAGATAACAAAATGTATCATCAAATTTTAAATATATAGAGGCGAAAAAGCTCAATTTAATTATATTTTTTCATATAATTATGTTGTAGGTTTTTCATCATTTTTGTAAAAAACGTATTTATAAAAAACCAAACTCAAGATTTGTTTAATCGTTAAATCATTAAATTTGTTAGATTGTGTTTCTGAGGTTTTCTTAAAGAGTAACACGCCTAAATGAGAGAAATGGGTTTCCCCCAAAAAGATGGTATACCTTTTTTGCTTCTATTAATTAAACTTCAAGACCTAACCTAAA
Source organism: Phasia obesa (assembly GCA_949628195.1). Lineage (NCBI taxonomy): Eukaryota > Metazoa > Arthropoda > Insecta > Diptera > Tachinidae > Phasia > Phasia obesa. The sequence continues at coordinate 24,074,054 of OX451215.1, read as the reverse complement.
TAAGAGTGCGAGGCTCAGCGCTGCCTAGCGCAAAGTTCTGTTATGAACAGTAATGTTAACTTGTTTTTTAATAAAATCTAAAAAAATCAAACGCAAAATAAAGATAAAATCGCTAGATAAAGCAAAAAATAGCTAAAATGTCATCACTCTTACACAAAAAAAAATCATATAAAACAATAACAGCTTATTTGCATCCAACTTCACTATCTAACACTCTGTCAAAATTGGATTTCCGAATTACTAGGCGTTGACGCCTCCCTATTTAGGTTTGCTTCATGCATTTTGTATGTATGTACGTGAGAATTATGGCCGGGCACATAGAATCCATCATACGTTAAACGTCGTCTTTTTCAACGTACAAGAAAGTTGAAATACAGATTTTCTACTGAAGGCCGGGGCACATAGAATCCGTCATACGTTATACGTCGTCTTTTTCAACATATGTACAAGAAAGTTGAAATACAGTTTTTCCAATGAGTGTTGTCACAATCAGTGCGTCTCCGTCAACGCAAAGAACGAAAGTTGGGCAACTTTTAACTTTTGACGTACGTTGAAAGCTATTAATTGGTTTCTCTTTGTTTCTCTTTCTCAAAATTAAATATTTGTGTTGAGTGGAAGCAAAAATAAAACAAAATAAAACAAAATAATTTAATTTAATAGAGTAAAATGAAGAAATAAGATTTTCTCGTGTTTTCTTTTCTGTTTTAATATCCGTCTACAAAGTACTCATTGTGTCAACCTCTTCCGTTGTTACTTTGATTTCAGTTGAGTATGTATGACGGATTCTCTGTGTCCGGCCTTTAGTTTGGGCTCAACATGTTTGCTGTTACGTTGGTACAGGTAAATTTTTTTGAACTATAATTTGTCACCGCACCGATTGAGAAAAAGTAAACAGGCTATTAAAGCTTCATCGCTGGGCTACATACTCCAAAAAGGATTTGAAGACTACATGGTTAAAGGCAGGGTAGTCACTTTTATATACAAAATTTTTTTTTGGAAAAATAGTTTTCTTGTTTAAGAATTTAGGTGTTAAAATATAAAATATTGTAATTACATATTTAATATCACTTCTTTACAAGAGGTATTATGTATCTATGTTAGTGTACATTTTTTTAAGAATATCTCAATCCGTTAAGAAGTTGTGTCAATTCAAATTCTGTACTTTATTTCTCAAAAAAAAAAAAAACTCTGTCGTGAATTTTTTAGTGTTAAGAGCAAATAACATTTGAAAAATGCAGCGTGAAAAAAATTTCTTAGGAAACATTAATCTACCAATTACATGTATTAAAAAATAGTTAAGCTGCAGGATTTCAACAAAATTTCTATGTAAAAATTTAAAATGTGTATAAACCAAAGGCCCCCAACCAGAGAAAGTTGATGAAACTGGATAAAATGAGAATGTATTGGTGTTTTGCAGTGAAAAAAATCACATTGTTAACATTAGTAAATACAAAAGCGTTTAATTTTAAAAGAGTTAACCAAATTTTAATTTAAGTTTTTTGTTAAGATAGAGTTAAAAAGTAGCAAAAAAGGTAGCATGTGAATATTGTATGGTTGTGAAAATTCCATACAAGAGGTTTTTGTACAATATTTAGTTAATGTATAATTAAATTAGTTTCCTTATGATTAAGAATGTCATGAATTGTAACATATGTATGTGTATGTTGTGAAAATTCTGAACTATTAAAACTAATTTCGTATTTTCCAATTAAATAATATGCAAATAAACTATTCGTGCATGCATACCTGTATATCATTTTTTGCGAAAATAAAACAAATAAATGTAACGTTTATTGCTTTAAAAATGTTAAATGAAAGAGTGGTTTATATTAATCTAATACAAAAACTAATAAAAATATTTTTTATATTTAAATAATAAATATTAAATCAAACTGACAAAATTTTTGGTTATGGTTGAATATTTTCAGTGTACTTATTTTATTACACAGTGCGACATAAACCTGCTTTGTTGAAAGTTGGCATGCTACTGATTACTAATTTTATATGTTTTGTTCTCTTTGTGAGAGTCTCGTTGAGATTGTGTGTTTGCACACAGAATACAGAGGGGTTTGCGTGGGTCTCTATGGTATAAACACATAAAAGCTCAGTAATTGCCCATTAAACAGTTGCATGAGCAAGCTCATCCGATGGCTATGATCATAACCACATGAGCATGTGGTCATACTCGAACACAAACTAGCTTATTGAACACATACCTATTCATACCATACTATTACTGAGCAAACCTCTGTTCGTATCATAAACGCAATTTACTCTCTATACTAGTGGGCACCGTGTTTACTCGTCTCATGTTCGAAACACTCAGTGTGTTTTGATTAGTAGTTGTGTAGAACTTTTCGATAAGGCTTAAGGCCATGATTCACTATCATACTCAGTCGTACGATCTGTCAAAAATAGCATGAGTACTAAAAAAGTATGATAGTGTGGATTCGTCTCATGTTCGAAACACTCAGTGTCTTTTGATTAGTAGTTGTGTAGAACTTTTTTATAAGGCTTAAGGCCATGATTCACTATCATACTTAGTCGTACGATCTGATAAAAATAGCATGACTTCTAAAAAAGTATGATAGTGTGGATTAGATATGTATGTGTGTGGCAGACTTTTTGACAGCTCTGTACGATTTAAAAATCTTTTGAAAAAGTTCATAAAATATTTTTTTCCACTCGATCAGAGTTGCAAAATCTTTTTTTGTATGATTGTGTGGCACCTACAACGCCATTTTGAAACGATTTTTTGAGTAGGACGTAATACTGTCAGATTTTTTTGTGATTGAATCGTACGATTGTGTAGGATAGTGAATCATGGCCTTTAGCGCATTTTGTTGCAATACTGGTTTTTAGTTTTCTTTTTTTTTTTTTGTATTTCTTACAATGAACGTAAGTAATGTTGTCAAAAAATTCTTTGTTTTTTGTTTGTAAACTCACTCAAAGCATAAAACTGCTTAAACTCGCCAAGTTTATTGTTATGTTCAACATTTACTTGTCTTATTCAAACTTGCTTATGGAAACTCTGCAAACTCATCGTAGTTAACTCACACGTTGTTACTCGTGTGCAATGAACAGACATGAATTCAATAAAATATTATAATGAGCGTCTTATGAGCTTTGTTTTTGTGCTATGGCAGTGCTTTTTTGCACATTCACATAATTTTACATATAAAAACATGTGGACTTTCAAATGGGTGTGGAGAACATGCCCGAATATGTAGAATATGTAGTAGCGGTAAAAAGTTGACATTTGCTATTGTTAAGTCAATTGTAAAGTTTAAACACTATTGGGGTAAAGTAAGAGGTCCGCAAATCCAAATATATTGCAATCTAGCAAATTTAGTGTTCTGCATTATTTTAGGCGTAGTTTTAATGAAATTGAAATAATAAACGTAAAAAACTATCAATAAAATATAAGATTTGAAGACACAAAATTATGTTCAAGGCTTCTGTGGCACTTCTCACATGAAAAGACAAATTTAAATCACTATTAGAACGGGTAAAACAAACAAAAAATTTTTCTGCTCTATACCATCGTTCCAGCCTAATCTAATCTATGTATTTTCTTTTTTTTTTATAGATTTCACAAAAGTAAATTAATTAAACTAAGTAACAAACACACCTGACTTGTTGAGCAAGTGGGTAGAGACTGATATGGTTACCCATCCGCATGAAAATTTAAATATGGATTCCCAAAGATCGGGTAGCAACAATACCACAACTACACAGTTTATTTCTCATAGAAAAGGATACACGCTGTCATGCAGCACTTTATTACTATTAGGAGCATTTTTTGTCTGCACTTTATTAACCGTCTCCTTTGTCGTCTACAATTTCGCAACATGCGATAACTTAATACCGAACGAAGATGAAGATATTGTATGCACTGTAATACCAATAAGACACAAAGTGAACGAACAAAATGCCACAGAATCTACTCAACGTACCTACGAACAGGATGTACGTTTGCCAACTTCAATAAAACCCTTAAAGTACAACATTTCGTTGGAGCCCTACTTGTACGAAGGTAATTTCACATTCAATGGTGAAGTTAACATTCATATCCTTGTGCTGGAGGATTGTTACAATGTAACAATGCATGCAATAGATTTAGATATTTCAAAAAATGATGTTGCCATACAAGCACTTGACAGCAAATCCGATAAGAGACATTTGAATAGCACTAAAATGAGCAGTGACGCTAATGTTCGAACTGCTGAATTGCGTATACGCAAACAATATCTCCTAGAGGCTAAGCAATTTTTCATTATTGAATTGTATGACAAACTTTTACGAAATACTAGATACGTGATTAAAATCAAATTTAGTGGCTTAATACAAGACTTTTTACAAGGATTCTATCGCAGTTCATACAAGGTGCGAAATGAAACGAGGTAGGTGGGTGGGTGGTTAAGCAGCCTGTGACTTTGATACATAAAAATATTTCTTAATTTATTTTTATCTTTTGTTCTTTTTGTTTCGAATATGTTCATTTAATTGAAGGTGGTTGGCCTCTACACAATTTCAAGCCACAGACGCTCGCAGAGCATTTCCCTGTTTCGATGAGCCAGCATTAAAGGCAAATTTCACACTAAATATAGCGAGGCCCAAACATATGTCAACCGTTTCCAATATGCCAATAATCAGAACTAAAAAGCAGTAAGTATAAATCTATATCTATACATATAATAAAACTGTAACAGGATCGTTTCTGTACATGAAATATTTTTTTGTCCATTTGTCTGTGTGTTTGCGTTCGCATCACCTAAAAACTACTGGATAAATTATAATAAAATATAGGATGCTTTTCTCCCGTAAAAGTACCTCACTTCCAAGAAAAATTAGTGAAGGTACGCAATTTTACCGATTCAATATTACTCCAAATTCGCAGCACCTTTTATTTTTGTCAGCTGGAAAAAATATATACTCTATTTACAGAACTCTAATAATTTTCGAATGTTATATAACGACAGTCGTAAAGTAGCTCTGGGTCGGGGAACACGTGCGTGCTTCATTGTCATTATCGCTTAAAGTCAATCAGGCGTCCTTGTTGCTCGGCCTTCGATTGGCGTCCTCGAATGGCTGTACTACAGTACTGTTAATGTTGGTTGCTTAATTAGCCACGTGTAATCGTTTGGTTATTGTTTATAGCCTATAAATTTTAATTTCAAGTCGGACATTGGTGGAGCACCATTTTAAAAATCAATGTTAACTGGAGGAAAACCAATAAACTCAAGATTTTCACTGGAGGAGCACCATTAAACTCTTATTAATTTTTACCTATCTGAATTTGGTGTCTCACTTCCTATACGAAGGTATAGGTCGCACTGCAGATTTTGGAGGAAGCTAAGGCAATCACACTCTAGCGCTTTGGTTTCGTACCTTTGCCATTTACCAATTTTTGGGCAGAATCCAAAAAAAATTGTATATAAATTATAGAATTTTTCCGCAGACAAGCAAATAGCTTCGCATAGACAACACTACCTATGCCGGTGGTGAAGATAATGCGAATTCAATGTTCATCAGCCAACCTATCTACAGAAACCAGCAGACTTATCTATAAAAACCACGATGGTGACGATGATTCGAGTTCAATAATTTTTCTTTAACCAAAACGTGCAGAACAATGTTAGATGACGATGATGCGAGTTCAACCAAAACGTGCAGACCAATGTATAGAAACAATGTTAGGTGTCGATGATGCGAGTTCAATCATTTTCCTTCAACCAAAACGAGGAGACCTACATATGTATTATAGAAACCTGAGTTAATTCCGGTAAATTTTCGTAACAACAAAAAATTGTTTGTTGGGTTTGAGTTTTAATATCAAAGTTATTGTAAGTTTGCCACAAAACAATGTTTCGAATATATCTTGAGGGCTTTGAAAATGTTATTTCAACAAGCCGAAGAATGTAGTAAAAAGTCCCACAAAACATATTAACTGTAGGACCGCGCAAATAGCTTTTGTTAAAATATGCTACTTCAAGGACAGTTCTTTTATAATTTTTATAGTGAATCATTATCGGACTATGAATGGGATTGTTTTGCTGAGTCGCTGCCAATGTCAACATACTTGGTGGCCTTCAGTATATCGGACTTTAGTAAACTATCCGATGGTAATTTTACAGTATGGGCTAGACACGATGCTATTCAATCCGCCTCGTATGCTTTGAGTGTTGGACCAAAAATATTAAAATTTTTGGAAGAATTTTTTGATTTGAAATTTCCATTGCCAAAAATTGACATGATAGCACTGCCGGATTTTCAAGCGGGAGCCATGGAAAATTGGGGTCTTATAACCTATAGGTATGCCGTATACTGTTTAGAATTTCTCATTTCAATTAAATATAATAATCTTTAAACATTTAGAGAAACTACCATGCTGTTTGAGGAAGGTGTTTCAGCTTCAACTTATAAACAGCGCGTCGCCTCTGTAGTGGGTCATGAATTGGCCCATCAATGGTTTGGTAATTTGGTAACACCCAGTTGGTGGTCAGATATATGGTTGAATGAAGGCTTTGCCAGTTATATGGAATATTTGACTGTGGATGCCATACAACCCGAATGGAAAACAATGGATCAATTTGTAGTCAATGAGTTACAAAATGTTTTTCAATTAGATGCGTTATCGACATCCCACAAAATATCTGTAGATGTTGGCAATCCTGAAGAGATAACAGAAATATTTGATCGCATTTCGTATGGCAAGGGATCTACTATCATAAGAATGATGAGTCACTTCTTAACCTCAACCATATTTCGGCGGGGTTTAAACCGTTATTTAAAAGAAATGTAAGTAAATGCATTTCCACAAGTGCACGATTTAATTGAATATTCCTTGATTACTTTATTAACAGGTCCTATAGTTCGGCCGAACAAGATGATTTGTGGCACGCTTTGACTTTGGAAGCAAAACTTGAGGGCCTTTTAGATCGTGACACAACAGTCAAGCACATAATGGATACTTGGACGTTACAAGTTGGCTTTCCGGTGGTACATGTTTCCAAGCATCCCAATACGAATGTAATACGTTTGGAGCAACAACGTTTTGTTTATGAGAATTCAAGAAATCACAGTTACAAAGCTGAAGAAGAGAATGCTCTCTGGTGGATACCAATTACATTTACAACCTCAGATGAACTGAATTTTGAAAACACACGTCCTTTAACCTGGATACCTAGATCAAAAATTTACGAAATAGAAAGTCGCAATTTGTCCACAGCCGAGTGGTTTATATTTAATATTCAACAGAGTGGTTACTATCGCATTAATTATGAATTGGCCAATTGGCAAACAATCACGAACCATTTATTGGATGCTCAGAAGTTTAAACAAATTGCTCCCTCCAATAGAGCTCAGGTGATAGACGATGCCATGAACTTGGCCAGAGGAGGTTACTTAAAATATGATGTTGCTTTAAATCTGTCACGTTACTTAGTAAATGAAGACGATCATGCGCCTTGGAAATCGGCTGTAAATGCCTTTCAATTTATTGATTCTATGTTTGTTAGCCAGGGTGACTATGATTTGTTTAAGGTGAATTTTTTTCCTCTTAAAGTTTGTTTTAATTTTTTTAATATGTAATTAATTTATAATTAACTTTGTAGGACTACCTGTTAAAATTGGTTAACAAGGTTTACAATGAATTGGGCTTTAGAGATTCAACAGATGAAAATAATATGTTGGAACATTTTAAGCGTATCGAAATCTTAAATATGGCCTGTCACTTGGGCCATTATGATTGTATATCAGAAAGTGTGAGGCATTTTCAGAATTGGATACAAGTTCCAAATCCAGATGCAAATAATCCGTTAGTTTTTAAGTGCTATTTTTAAATTCTTGGAAATAGTAAATAAATCTATATCTTTACAGTATCTCACCGAATCTACGTGGCATTGTATATTGTACAGCGGTGCAATATGGCACCGAAGCCGAATGGGAATTTGCCTTCGAACGATATTTAAAAACAAGTGTCTCAACTGAAAAAGAAATTTTACTAACAGCCCTGGGATGTTCCAAAGAACCCTGGATATTATCAAGATACTTACGTTATTCGATAACTGGAGATATGGGCATACGAAAACAAGATGTTTATCGAGTATTTGCAGCCGTCTCATCAAATGTTGTGGGACAAAAGATCGCATTTGATTTTATACGTAACAATTGGGAGGACATAAAAGTATAGTAAGTTAATCTAGCTTCCTATTTTAAGAAAATAGTAAATTAAACTATTGAATAATTATTTTTTTTAGCCTGGGTTCCTCGATGTCTAATTTTAATACGATATTAAAATTTGCCACAAAACGTATTAATTCAAAATATCATTTAAAAGAATTAGAAACATTCGTTACAGATGAATTAAAAGATAACAGCCGTTTAGCTCAACAAATCGTCGAACATGTCCAAGTCAATGTCAATTGGATGAATAAAAACTATCGAACAATATTGGAGTGGTTACAAAAAGAGTCAAAAAGTTATTTATAAAATATTTATTTTTTTAAAGGCCAAAGATTTAAATTTTTTTTAATATAATTAGTTTAAGTTTTTTTTTATAAAAAATAATATTTAAGATTCTTTAAGAAAATTTTTCATCAAAGAAAATAGTTACTTTTTATTTTAAATGAAGTCAATTGAATCAAGAGTGTTAGAAACAAGATTACGTAATGCGCATGGTTTCCCTTTAGATTACATAGTTTGTCCATTGTAATATGCAAAAATTGGGAACCCTGCAATTTAAATCTCAATTACACTGTTCTGCAGAGAAATTCTCCTTTAAAAAATGGGATAAATAGTAAGGATCAAGGCGGATTCATACCACTCCTTTTTTTGCTAATGTTTTGTCAAAAATACATTATTTTATATATGTACATACCTATGTATGCTACTACATACATATGTATGTCGTAGTGTTTAATAAAAATCTGCTTTCAGTTTTTTTTCGAGATTTTTGTTAATTATATTATACGTATATTAAATATATTTATTATACGTATATTTTCTCATAATTTAAGAACCGTTCTTATCAATTTGAATAAATAGACAATCCGATGATTAAGGATTATTCGAATACAATTTATACGTACATCCAATTATTTTTATGAATTTTGGAATTAGTCGCAAATTCTTATATTGAGAAAAAATGTGTATCCTTAATGCATCAAGCAAATAGACGGCAGTAAGCTACCGACTTCAACCTCTCAAAACTAAAATCCACAGGTTAATATAAATACGATTAAAGATACATGTATAAACTTTTTTTGTAAACATTTTATCGAATTTTGTTGGTAAAAATTTTATCGAAAAATTTTTGTAACAATTTTATATAAAATTTTTTGTAAAAATGTTATCGAAGTTTTGTTGTAAAAGTTTTATCGACAATTTTTTGTTAAAATTTTATCGAAAATTTTGGGAATCATAGTAGGTAGCTTGACTAATGAATAGTATATAGTAGGGGGAAATCAGTAAGTAATTACAATGGACTACAAGGTGTCCGTATCTCCTTAACTAACAAATGTGGTGCTCAATAGTTAAAAAAAAAATTTGAAACATTAACGGTAATTACTGAAATGCAATTTTTACCAATTTCCTTCTTGGTAAACTCTTTTAAAAGCAATGCCTTTGAAAAATAAACCAAACTATTGATAAATAAGTAAGAATGCTATATACATATTTGGTCATGCCGAATCCTATATACCCTTTACCATAGTAATGTTAAATATTTCCTTACTATTTCAAATTTCACAAAAAATTTTTTTTGTGATAATTTTATCGAAAATGTTTTCTTAAAATTTTATCGAAACTATTTATTAAAATTTTATAGAACATTTTTTGTAAAAATTATTTCGAAATTTTTCTGTACAAATTTTTTTGTAAATTTTATCGAAATTTGTTTGTAAAAACTTTATCAAAAATTGACTGCTCGGCTATCTCTATGTGTATTGTTTTCTATAAAGGCCTTTAATACAAATCAAAGCATAAAATCCCTACCAACAATAATAAGCAAAAATCGCCCCTCGCAGGGGGTTATTAATCCACCGAGATCTGTATGCACTAGATGGGATCTACTGGTCGCGCTCCAATATTATTTAAAAAAAAGCAAAAGAGAATCATTACAACCGAAAAAAAATAAAAACAACGTAAAAAATATAGATGGTCGCGGTTTTTTGCTCGCAGCCTCGATTGGAATGGTTTGATGTTATTTGAATTGTATTAGTGAAATTTTCGAATCTATGCCTAGCAGATTGGTGGGCTTAAATTTTCTGTATCTCTTCTGGTGCCTTGGTAAAGTTGATTTCAACCCAAACACAGACGGACAACTTTTAATAAACTTCTCTATGTATAAGGATCCAGAATATATGTATGTAAATGCTTTATTGGATCGGAAATTAATATTGTAGTAATGACAAACTTATATATACCCTTTCCACCTGTGGTGAGGGGTACAAAAACTGAAATCACATTCTTATTAAGCACGTGAAATATTTTCTATTCTTTAAATTTTTTAGGCTTTTAGTGACGTCAAGCCCAACATGCGTAGAAAATTTAAATTTGATTTTAAGTGTGGCGTAATCTTGTTTTTGAATTGTATTAGATTTTAAAAATAATTTAAGGATATTTTGTATAGACATTTTTTGAACTTGCCATTATTTCAAACATTGTATTTAAAAAAAGTAATGAAATGAGTTTTATAATCGTCAAAGGTTTCAAATCCAAAATGCATTAAAAATCTTCATTGTTATTTAAGTCCGAATTGGGGCCGAATTACCGCATTTGTGATTGGATGATATTAATCCAAACTTTATAAAATAAATACTTCTACGGATAATACACCCTCTCAAACTTTTGTATAACCCTATTATAACCACCAGTATTTTTCCGATGGAATGGAAATATGCCAAAATCACTCCAGTACCAAAAACAAGTAATAATCTCCAAAGTTTTGACACTTATGTATATATAAACAAATAATGGAATATATAAATCAGTACAATTCATTAACTGACCGTCAATCAGGTTTTAGAGCTCAGCATAGCTGTTTAACTGCCCTAAGCGATGTAATCGAAGACATAAGAAATAGCTTAGAAGATGGGAGAATATCATATTTAGTTTTGCTCGACCATTCAAAAGCCTTTGATACGGTTCACCACTCAATACTGTGCTTAAAGTTATCTAAAATGTTCAACTTCTCCACTACTGCCGTTAGATTGATGTCAACATACTTAACAGACAGATGGCAATGCGTTTCCAATAAAGAACTCCTTTCTAACGCTCTTCATGTGACAAGAGGTGTTCCGCAGGGCTTCATACTAGGACCATTACTGTACTCGATTTATGCTATTTATGTACCAAAACAGCTGAAACCTTTCAGGATTCAGATGTATGCTGATGATTTTCAGCTCTAAATCTTCCATCACTTTTAAAGTCAAAGATCTTAAACACTGATTTAAACAAAATTTTTCCATTGGCGTCTGCAAATGGCTTACGTAGTAACCCTAATAAGTCAACGTGTATTGTAATTTGTAAAAATTCCGTCAAAATATAAAATGGAATTGATATTTACAATATCAAAATTGACATTGTTAATGCTGCCAGAAATTCAGACCACATCAACCAAACATGTGGAAGAGTGTAGAGAGGAAATTTTATCATGTTTCTCAGTACTCCAGTCGTATATTTGCTATTACCTTTGAGAACTATTTAAAGCTAAAAAAACTTGGTTTTTCTGCGCAAAATAATAACTTCAGAGCAACCGAAATATCTTCATGTCCGCTTAAGATTTATGAGGTCTTCAAGAGCAAATGGCATCATGCAAATTCGACATCGGGATACAAAGTCTGAGAGACAAATTTTCATATTGACTATCCGTCTCTGGAACCAACTTCCACCAAACTTGCAAACTATTAGCAAATAAATTTAAACATTTACTAAACCAATTCTACAGAACGTAATTTGCTGTAAATGTCAGTCATAACTTTGTTTTTTATTTATTTTATATTATTTTTTATATTATATTAATATTTTTGACATAGTGTTATTTATATATATGTATATTTTTATATTATATGTATATTTTTGTACGTTATATTTAAGTCATTTATTGATATAACTTTTCTGATTCTGTTACTATCAATTATAAGATATTATGTCTTGTATCAGAAAATTGGAATTTAATAAATACAAGTTGCATAATGTAATTGGGTACTTACAAACCAACCTTTTCTTTATAGTTGATAATAAATTTGATACGTGAGCTATCGAATTCAGAATTATCCTCATTCTATACGTGGCGAAAGTTCACGAATGTGGTAAATCGGGCCCTATTTTTTTTTTTTTTTTTTTTTTTGTAAAGATGTATTTATTTTTTTAATTCCTAGTTTAATGTAATCCAAAGGGAAATTAGTAAATACGGTGTAAATCTTATAAGAATTATTTTTTGTAAAAGTTGTACAATATAATATAAAAATTTATATTTAAGCTTAAATGCATCCAAAGAATTATATGTATTTTGTTAGTAAAGTACTTAAATTAATAAACAAAAAAAATATTTAGAAAATAATTATGGCTAGAAACTTATCAATTGCAAAGATTTTAATTCGAGAGACAGATGTATATATGTATGTATCTAATAATAGGTATGTAAAAAATGAAAATTGTTTTTTAAAAAATATATATGTACATATGTATATGTATTTACCCTTTAGCTGATTATTTAGCTGATTATTATCTTGTTTTACTATTTATAACTAATGTCTACATTGTCATAATGTAGGTTAGCTTGAAAATGTTATTATAAACAATACTTTTGAAGATCAATATGTATTAAAGAAAACATTGAAAGAAAAAATCGGTGATTGGTACTTTAAAAACAGGACATATCGTGGGTGTTTTTAAGAATTACCCCATATTTTAGTTAAAGAAAGCTTAGATGTACCTCTAAGTGCTAATTTATTTATTGAAAAACACCACCGTTGTGGTGTAAGAAAGCAATTATCCAGAACTTCTAGTGTCATAATCGATTGACAGATTGACTGGTTGACTTGAATATTGATGGACTACCATTATTTAAAAGCTCAAGAACTCAATTGTGGTCGAATTTAGCTAAAATCGTAGTCTTTACCAATATTTCTGTTTTTTCTATTGGTGTTTACGTTGGAAAAAGTAAGCCCTGCAACATCGCTTTCACGGAGGTAAAAGATTTAACTGATAACGGAATATTGATTGGCAACAAGGTGATTGCATTTGAAATTAGAACACTTATTTTTGACGCCCCAGCTAAGGTTTTTGCTTGCGGTATTGCTGATCACACTACTTCACATGGTTGTCCAAATTTAACCAAATCAGCAAAAATAAGAAGAAGAATGTGCTCACGTATTCTGCAATGCCAGGCGAACTAATTTCTGATGCTGATTTTGAATCCAGAAAGTATTTAAATCATCATCAAAAAGAGTTTCATTTAAAGCAGTCACGATTTAAGGAACTTGATCTAAGTATGATAACTCAAGTACCCCTTGACCCAATCCATGTAATAGATGAAGAAAATGCTTGTCCGGATGAACACGGACAAAACAAATTATAAAATCAGAAAGATATTGAATGAAGCAATTTCAACACACCACAAATCCCTAATAAATACGTCCCTTGGGAGTTCGCTATTCGAGAGAATTGGATGAAATCATTAGCTGGAAAGCCACTGAGTTCCGTCAGTTTCTGTTATACACAGTTAGCATAGTTTTAAAAGACCGCGTTCATGCCGATTTTTATTATGAACTCTTCTTACTTTACTGTGCTTGACGTTTGTTTTCCTGTTCCAGAACGTGTGAAAGAAATGTTGAAAATGCTCAAGTCTTACTAGAATTATTTGTGGAAAAATTTCCAGTCATTTTTGGTTAAACCAGCATATCTTATAATCTGCATGGTCTTCTTCATATAAGTGACTGCGTAAAAAATCTTGGCCCTCTTACCTATTTTTCTTCACACCCATTTGAAGATTATCTCCAAAAGTTAAAGAAATATGTAAAAAAGCCTACGCAGATTCTTCAACAAATTCATGTTCGCATACAATATAGTAAATAAATAGTGACACCACAGCAAGATATAGTATTTAACCAAAAAAATTGTACTGTTGTTAGTATCGCTACCACTAAACATTTTTTACTGCTGTTTGCCCTAATAATCTTTGCGCTATTCGACCATTTATGTATACCCATAAAAATAACAGGCTCGATCGCTTGAAATAATGCTCATTAGAATATACATAAGTTTTTTAATATTAAAAATAAACGTTGCAATATAGATGTCACTTCCAAGTATTAAGCGTTGTGGGCTAGGTTTTCTCCATACACAGAGCCAAAAATGCCTAATAGAATCAAAAAGATTTTCTCTATAAAATATGTTAAGGTATTCAAGCAAAAAGAACCAAACATACCAAATGGCTTGTGAAAAATATTTTAAAAAGCTTATAAATATAAATAAGCCTTAAGCTTGAGAAAGTTTTTAGAATTTATTGAAAAATGATATCGTAACAATTGTATAAAAATCAAAACGGAACCCTTATGTAAATATATGTATGTATATATACGTACATGATTAATAAAAGCTAATATTTGTAATTGTAGAATAAGCTTACAGAAACAATATTTTATTAATTTTAGTATAGAAAAGCTTATTCGTCTCAATATTTTTATAAGCTCCTTTACATAATTGTAGGCTTATATTCGCAAATAATGTATATTTGTATGTACATACATATGTTTAATTTGCGGCTAATTTCCCCAAAAATGTTCACCTAAAGAAATATGAAGAGCAATGGAGCACATAAACTAGTTTTCTTAGATATCATAAAATAGTGCTATTTCAAACGAGGCTTGAAAATGATGTCTTCACATCGAAAGCGCTTGCCAAACGTACGAAAACAACAGCCAGTGACGACGGTCTTCACCGAAAGGTATGACAACAGTATTTTATTTACTGGCGGAACAAATCCAACCAATTACATATGTACATTATTTTTGTTATTTAGCGTTAATTTTTAAAATTTGGTAAGAAGAGTACAACTTGAGTGTGGCTATAAAATTCTGTTATTGTTAGTTTCTTCTTAGTTTATTTGAATTTTTCTCTTATAGGTGCTACTCTATATAAGTAAGTCTTACAATAGGTGTGGAATACTTTCAGAGCAAAATCCAACAAAATATTATAAGGACGCCCACGACGCGACGTGTCGGGCAAAGCGTCACTGAGTCACTGTCAAGAGGTTTTTCCAATTTCAAGGAACTTGTCGTGTAAAGGTTTAAAGAAATGAATAGTAAGCTTAAATTATAAAAAACATATACATATCTTATTTTTTAATACTGTGTAAAAGCTCTATTTTAAGGTCTTTCTTTTTTAATAATTGGAAAATAATTATTTTAGCTTATGGAATTGCAGAAACTATTGTTAACCAAAATAATATTATAATGAAAACCCTGGTTGAGCAGAAAGTTTTTACAAGAAGTCACTAATAATAATTTGCGCACTGTTTTTCCCATAAAAAAGCATTCTTGAAATGACTGAGCTTAACAACACTATTAATGTGGACAGTCGTGAACTTTATGTAAGTTTTTAAAACTTCATTATTGTAACCGGTGGTGTCGAAGTAAAAGATTTTTGGGTTCGATATTATTATATTATTTCATTTATTTAATATCAATATAATTAACACTTAAAATTTGATGAAGGTATATCAAGCAGAAAACAAGAATAAAGTAGAAAAGGAAAAAATGTGTATCTATATCCTAGTGATGCACTTGTTGTGAATGGTTACTTTTAACAAGTGATCAATATTATAGAACAGGGGTGTTGAAAACAATAAGGGTATTACAATTCTCCCACTCTTAAAATGAACTTTAGGTGTTGATCAACATTAATCCAGGACGTACTGTTCCAAATATTTTGGAGCTTGACGCTGACGAGTTGTGCTACGGACTGATGAACGACTTTGACTTGTTGACGGTTCCTGATTAGCTGGTGGTTGATGAATTGCAGATGACTCTTGAGGTTGACTTATTGGTGGTTCGTTTTCAGATAGTTCCCTTTGGGTTTCTGACTCGGCCGTAGATGCCGAACCATGATGAAACATTATTTGTTGATCTAAGTTTTGTTGCTTATTATTTTCCAAGGATTGACTTGGAGGGGAATGAACGTTGCTTAATGTTCCATCTTGAACGTTTGTGGCAATTAACTGGTTAATATGTCTCTTAAATGTGTATCCATTATCCAATTTTACCATGTAGTGAAGGCGACCCATTTTTGTAATAATGGTGCCAAGTTTCCATAATGGTTTGTTTGAAGTGTAATACCGGGCTTGTACCCTATCTCCCACGCTTAATTGTCTTGATGGAAGATTTTGTTGCTTATTGCCGTGCATTTGTGACGGTTTTAATACGTCTAAGCGACTTCGTATTTGGCGGCCCAGGTAGAGCTCTGAAGGAGTTTTCCCATTTTTTAATGGTGTAGCACGATACTTGAAAATAATTTCTCTTACCTTTGACTGCATTGATGACGATTCGTTTGACATAGCTGCAAGTTTGTGCTTCAGCGTTTGAATGTTCCTTTCAGCTAGCCCATTGGTAGCTGGATGTCCAGGTGCGATAAATTTTTGAAAAATATCGCAATCCTGACAAAAATTAGAGAACTCTTCACTTTTAAAAATAGTTGCATTATCGGAGACCATGACATCTGGATAACCGTTTCTTGCGAAAGTATTGCATAACATTTCTATAGTTGAAGCTGATGACGGTGCTGTTGTGCATGTACCAACTTCTACCCATTTTGACTTAGCGTCCACGACAACCAAAAAATAGTGACCTTGGTAGGGCCCCGCGTAGTCAATGTGAATTCGCTGCCAGTTGTTGTCCGGCTCCTCCCAGGGATGAAGTGTAG
Organism: Phasia obesa; assembly: GCA_949628195.1. NCBI lineage: Eukaryota > Metazoa > Arthropoda > Insecta > Diptera > Tachinidae > Phasia > Phasia obesa. The sequence goes on along the minus strand of OX451215.1, from coordinate 24,057,128 downwards.
CTTTTGCTGGACTATTTTTAGTAGAAGCGCAAGCTGGACAAGTGCGTACAAATTTTTCAATATCTTTATCGATGGATTTCCAGTATACGTAACGTCTGGCTAATTGTTTCATTTTTGTTGTACCTGTATGTGTATGATGAAGTTCCTGTAGAACTGCTTCCTGTAGTATGCTAGGAATAATTACTCGCTGACCTTTAAACAAAACGTTGTGATCAATTGTATATTCTGAATCAGGTGGTGTGTTGTGCTGTAATTCAAACAAAATTTTTGAAAGTGTAACATCTTTTTGTGTTTCTCGTTGAATTGCCTTAAAATTTAAGTTTTTCGAACTTATTTGATTGATAGATGCATTACATATTTGATGGACTTCTTTATCAATAAAATTTGTTGAACTACCTTTTACATTTAAAGGTGCCCTTGAAAAACAGTCTGCACACTGGTTTTCCGACGAATTTTTGTGTATGATTTCGTAGCTATATCCACTTAAAAATGCAGCATATCTTTGCAACCTAGCTGAAGTCATCTGTGGTAATTTAGCATTTTGGTGGAAAATTCTCATTAACGGCTTGTTATCCGTTACCAGTTTAAACATACGCCCGTATAAATATTCATGAAAGTGTTGCACTGCATAGAAAATGGCTAACGCTTCTCTATCTAGCTGTGAATAATTTTGCTCAGCGCTTGATAGTGACCTTGACGCAAATGCGATTGGCCTTTCCTCCCCATCGACTAGATGCGAAAGAACCCCAGCTATACCAGTTGGACTGGCATCGCAGGTAAGTTGAAGAGGCAGTTCTGGATTAAACGGCATTAAAACTCTATCACTTGCAATTTCCTTTTTAAGCACCTGGAAAGACCTTTGGCATTCAGCAGACCAATTAAATTTTGCGTTTTTGTGTAATAGTTTACGCAATGGTGTGGTTATGGTCGACACATTTAATATAAATCGAGAATAATATGTGACCATTCCCAGAAATCGTCTTACATCATCAACTGTTTTTGGTTGCGGCATCTTTAAAATTGCGTCTATTTTAGAAGAAGATTTTAATACTTTGTTCTGTTCGATTGTATGCCCTAGAAACTCAATTTTATTCACGAAGAATAAGCATTTTGACCGATTTAAATGTAGATCGAATTTTTGTAATTGTTTGAGACAGCATTGTAAATTAGTTTTGCACTCTTCTAATGTTTTGCCATGTATAATAATATCATCGAAATACGATTCGGTATTGGGCACATCCCGTAAGATTTGGTCTATAATTCTATTGAACTCGGCTGGAGCAGTCTTGATGCCAAATGATAACCTATTCATTTTGTACGTACCTCGGTGTGTTGATATAGTTTGAATTAGGCTTGATTGTTCATCGACAGGTATATGAAGATAGGCTTTGTACAAGTCTAACCGACAAAAGTATTTTGCATTTCGAAGGCTATTGAAAATATGTTCAATTTTTCTTATTGGGTAATGAGCATCTACTAATCGTTGATTTACCCCAACTTTATAATCCACGCACAAGCGGATTCCACCATCAGTTTTTGGTATAACCACAAGCGGAGAGCCCCAATCGCTATTTGAGATTTTTGAAATAATTCCTGCACTTTCTAAATTATTTAACTCTTTTTCAACGCGCTCTGTTAAAGCGTATGGAATTTGACGTTCTTTTGTATATACAGGTAACACAGATTCTCTCAACTTTAACGAAACCACATAGGTTGGAACACATCCAATTTTTTCCTCGAAAACGTTTGCAAAATCGGCCATTATTTGCTCAATATCATTTTGATTGTGGAAAATATCTGTAGTGTTGTGACCTGAACCAGATTCATCTAGATCAGCCAGGTTGATATTGAGACCTCGAATCCATGACCGCCCAATTAACGCTGCACAATTGTCCGGAACAATGTATATATCATCTGTTGTTGAAACGCCATTAAATTGTATATTAACCTGTACTTTACCATCTGGAATAAAAGTATTTTGAGTATAGGATCGAAAAATTATATTTGTAGGATTTAATTTTTTATTCAATTTTAATTCCTGGAATTGTTTTCTAGGGATAAAAGTAAATCCCGACCCGGAATCGACTTCAAATTTGACTGGTTTCCCTTCAATTTTAATAGAGGCATAATATCGTTCTGAACCAGAATTTTGATACACGTCAATTATCTTGTAGACACCGTAATTTTCACCATTTATATTTTGAACTTGATTTGTTATTTTTTTATTCCCCGAGTCTGCTTTTAACAAAGTTGTAATGCAAACTTTATTCACATGTCCCTTTTTGTTGCAGCTTGAACATTTTAATTTTGTTTTGGCAGTACGACAGTCCTTTGCATTGTGGTTATTTCTACCACAACGGAGGCACAATCCAGCAATACCTAGTTCGTGATAATTGACCTTTGCACTTTTCGATTGTTGAGCTGGCTGTTGCTTGTTATGGTGCCTGAACTTTCTACCAGAAATTTTATTAATATCAGGGGTACTGTTTACGTTTAGAGTCGGGCCAACTTTATCAGTGAGTTCCCTAGCATCAATTCTAGCAGCTTCAAGTGCTAAAGCTTTTGTAACGATTTCATCAAACTTGTCGGTACTAGACTGTAAAAGCTGTTCCCGAATGTTGTTATCACGAACGCCCCTAATGAACTGAGCACGTAGAAAAATATCTGCAATTGAAATTTTGCAGTCACATGGGGACATAAAATTACAATCAATTACTTCTGAACGAAGAGCAGCAACAAAATCAGCAATCGACTGTTGTTCATTCTGATACTTTGATAAAAAACGATGTTGAGCCACCAACAAGTTTCTCTGTGGAGAAAAATGAGTGGCCAGTTTTCCCCGCAAATCTTCGTACGTTAAATCAGAAGGTAATTTGGGTGCTGTCAATGCTGTAATGGTGTTGAATGTTGCTGTACCAATTGAATTTAAAAGCAGTTTGGCACAATATACTTTGTTTGCGTTGATTCCCTTCATTTCGATATAGTTTTCAAAACGCTGTATGTAGTTTTTGTATGGCTCCTTAGTTGGATCGAACTGATCGAAATTTGGTACTAACACTGTGTTTGCAGACGTATTTTGCACTGGAGTAGCAGTAGTATTTGTAGCCTTTAGGATTTCCCCCAACATTTTCTGTTGCACGGCCATGAATTGCTTGAATTGTTCGGCGTCCATTTTGTATTTTATATGTTTTAACTGTAAAATAGATGAATTGCACTTTCATTAATTTTACAAATTCTCCTTGAATTGTACTCTTGATTTTCTTCTCTCGTCGCCAACTATTGTAACCGGTGGTGTCGAAGTAAAAGATTTTTGGGTTCGATATTATTATATTATTTCATTTATTTAATATCAATATAATTAACACTTAAAATTTGATGAAGGTATATCAAGCAGAAAACAAGAATAAAGTAGAAAAGGAAAAAATGTGTATCTATATCCTAGTGATGCACTTGTTGTGAATGGTTACTTTTAACAAGTGATCAATATTATAGAACAGGGGTGTTGAAAACAATAAGGGTATTACATTCATATTACAAATTATCTCGATAATATGTATGTGTCAGTATATTTATGAATTTTATTTTAAACTAACGATTTGCCCTTTTATAGCCCGTTCAGGCTGCCACGAAATTAAGTCATTTCGTGATTTCGGCCGAAATCAACTTGAAATTACGTAATTTCGCATACATTTGAAATTAACTCATTCTACTTAATTTCGTCGAAATTAACTTGAAATTACGATATACAATGCTGGTTTTGTATAAAAAGCTAAATTTTTTGCAACCATGACCATATTTACAACCGTGAAAGTGGGCTTTTGTCAGAAAAAATTTAAAAGCCAAATGAAATAATGGAAATATAAACATAATTGTACATTAATTTTGTTGTAGTGCTGTTTTTAATATTCGTGTATGTTTGAAATTAATACGAAAATGTCAAAAAGCCCAGTATGAACACCTTAGATTTCGTTCGTAATTTCAGCTCGAAATTACTTAATTTCCTGGCAGCCTGAATGGGTTTAATAGCCCATTAACACAAATTAAGTAAGTCGCAGCGCAGCGCAGCGCAGCCTATGTTATAAAAAAAGCAGTGGCTACTTTCTCTTGAATGCTATATTAAAGAGGAATTCCCTTGTTGAAAATTTATACGATTTTGTTTACTTAAGGTGTGTTTAGATTGAGTGTACAAGTCATATGTACTGTCAAAATTGCTATCCATATGGAATTTCATGCGTATGTCAAAATCAGTGTTTTACACATGGTTTATATTTTTTGTGTTCAAACGTACACATGTTACGTACATATGACATAACCTCCTGTTGTTGAAAACAAAAATCAAATCTTTAAAACAGCTGGTCTTCAAAGTGTGGTATAGATGGATTATTTTTTTAAATTATTAGGCTATATAATAAAACTAATAATAGCTTTATTGGGAATTGCTGTAATAAGTTATTAGACAATTTTGCATATTTTTGCCGCCATTTTATTTTATAAGAAACCGGCTAGTGATGTCAACTATGCAAAGAACTACCGTTTTGTGTTATCATTTGGGAGCTTCTACAACAGTACAGAAATCAATTTATAAGAAAGAAATTATATCAAAACAAAAAATAATTATAATAAATAATACAATAAGTATTAATTAATATCATTTGAACTATATCAGCAACAACTAATGAATAATTTTGATGATGTTAATGTCAATTTATTTTCACTCTTTTTTTACTTGGGAAATATTTTTATCCTAATTCTTATGACAATAGAAAATAATTAAATTTCTTTAAAATAATTGAGCCGTTGCTTTTGAAAATGAGATAAATCCATTTTATTATATTTAATGATTTGCATTTGAATGGCGTTACAAAAATTCACAAGCCGTAATAGACTTATTTTATATTTTTTGTGGTCTTCTTGCACGTAAGTTTAATATGCAATAATAGTTCTCCATTTTATCTGAAAAAAAAGGTTTTGGTTTACGCCAATGTAGTTGTCGCATTTTCAAAGGCAATTTTTTGATGAAAATGTTGATTTTCTTTTACTGGAATGTAATTATAATATAATTATAATATTTTATTTCAATATCATTTCATTCTTCTTTAGTGCAGTAAAACAAAAAACAAAAAAAAAAACTAAAATTATATTTAATTTTTAAGTAAAAAGTGAAAAAAGAAAGAAATTACAATACTTATATTTCTTAGGTTACATAGCGAAAATTTTTCACCATAGTTGCAGTATGATTGCTAAATTCCAATAATGCTTCTTAATATATTGCAATATAAAAAATAGTACTATTCAACATGGATTAAAAACATAAAATTATGTTAATTTGTAATAAGATTTAGGTTTTATTCATTTTATTTTCACAAAACGGAGTTCTCTCATTTTCAAAAGCAACGGCTCAATTAAGTAATTTTTAGCAGTTTCGATACCCACAATACCTCAATAGCATTTTTTTTGTCCTACGGTACAAAGTTGTTAATTAGGTAATATTACAGTTTACACAGAAAATAAAGTTCTATCTATGTTTTAAATCATTTTATCATTAAATTTGATTTAGCCGTGATTGACGTACAGATAATCAAACTTGCAAATAGATATACATATAATATATGTATGTATATTAGATTACATAACTTTATTATTAATATCATCTATGATGTATCGATGTAAATGCGAACATTAAATTACTAACAAAAGTTAGAATAAAGATATTGGATAATTTTTAACTCCTTAAATTCATGATAAAAATGTATGAGCGGAATTTTTGAAAATAAAAGTGAACATCACTGAAAACAGTTGTTGTCATATAGTTTTACACATCAAATAGAGCGTGCTTTAAATAAAAAACTAACACATGTTATTGCACATAGGTAAATAACATATGTTATGTTTCAAGAGGTTTACACTATGTGTATGGTTTTACATATGGAAAATCTGACATTCCATATGACTTGTACACTCAATCTAAACACACCTTTAGTAACAAGGCATATTAAACAAGGTGATAGCGTAAGGGAGAGGAAATTTGAACAAAAAATTTTTTGATTTTTTTTTATATGGATTTTGACAGTAAAATAGATATTATTCTCTCTTAAAAAAACTTGATTAATGTCAAACTCCATAAAAAAAAATTTTAAAAATTTCTCTTTAATATTAGCTCCGCCTTGTGCAGTCACCTAGTTAAATATGCCTTGCTTAGTAACTTCCCGCCAATTGCAAGGGCTTAGCTTTGAAGACAGGGAAAAATACATACATATGTAAGTCGTAAATTAAACTTTTGGAAATTAATAGTGAAGATGACAAGGATATTTGTAAACCTACATTTGCAGACGAATGGGGTGACGGCAATACTGCTAGTGTTGATGATTCCGAATGGAGTAGATAATATGGAGAAATGCCAAGGAGAATACACGACAAAGAGGAGAACTAATAGATGGCACTTAGCGTTTTTTTATAATATTCTTGATGTAGCAGCATTTGCAAAATTTGTTATATACGAGGTATGTATGTTCAAAATAAAAGGTAAATTTTTAATTTTTTTAAAATGTTTTTAATTATTCATCAATATCCATTTTGTCCCCTTCAAAGTAATCCCCCTCAGCGCTACTTCCAATCCTCGAAACACTTCCGAAATACGCTTTTCGGTAAGGCCATCATCGTTCTTCGATTTTGGTTTATCTCATCAATTGTGTCAAAATGCTCTCCCCTTCATAAATCTCTTTAGTTTTGGGAATAGGAAAAATTCGCAGGGTACCAAATCTGGTGAATAAGGGGGTTGAGGCATGATTAGGGTGTTGTTTTGAATGTTGCAGAAGATGTTGGTATATCAATCTTCTAATGCCACGCAATTTTCTCGAATATTTTGGGCATGAAACGTGTAGCAGTGAAGTTTGTTTCAAAATTGCTGTTTTGAGCAAAAGCAACGTCGCATTATTATCGCTCAGGAGTTGTTGAATGATGTCAACGATTATCCAGGTTTGCTCAAAAGGGTCATAACTGGTGACGAAACGTGGGTATATGGTTATGACGTCGAAACCAAAGCCCAATCATGACAATGGAAGCGGCGAGAAGTCAAAATTCAAAGAACACACACAAACGTGACTAACCTTTTCAGTTGTCAACAACAAACTACTAATCTAAATTAGCTGATAATGCCAGTATATGACTAAAAAAATTCGATAATCGAATGTACAAACCCCGCGAAAATTCAAAATTCACATTTTCTTTTGAACAGACCTAGTACGTACATATGTACTAGTATTAGTATATTTTCCCAAAAATATAACAACTATGAAATATAATTTACTTTGCATGGAAATAAACGTATATTCTTGCATTTTTATACAAAATTTCATTAATAGTTTTATGCTTACCCGGGTATGTCAATTGTATGGTTAAGGGGTTAGTTTCAAAAAGTGCTTATAGATTTTCTTTTAAAAAAAATTTTTGCAGTTTTTTTTTTTTTGGGCTCCAAAAAATAATATTTTAGAAGCATAATCAAAATTTTAAGTCGATAACGCAACAGAGGGTAAAATTATATCGAACTTGTAAAACCTACATGGTTGTCGACATAAGGGTTAATATGATGAAGTCATTAATAAGGGGACGTCTGTCCAAAACATTAACAGAAGTAATTGATATGAACGTCTGTGTGGACATAAATATGGGTGGAGCAAACGGCAAGAAGCGATTAAAAAACTTTACAGCTTTTTATTTAGCTTTAAACGGTAACCTACATATGTAACCTACATATACATATATGTACATATTTTTGATGACAAACAAATACGTTTTAAACAGATGCCTGCCGATCTATGGTGGATCAGAAGTGGAAAAGGACGTGAGAAATGCTCTAGAATCTAAAAAAAACGTTTTATCCACGCAAAATGCATTAAAAATAATTGAGAAAAATTAATTTGTATTGTATTAATTTTCATTTAATAAAAAAACTGTAACAAAAACAAAATATTTTTGAAGATTTTAAAAAAAGGGGATTATTATTATCTAATAGTTACACTTGAAGTTGGTTAAAAAGTAGTACATAGTCAGCTAATTGTCTACTGCCTAGGACATCCCAATATTAAGAAAGTCAGTTAGCTTTAGGGTAATTCCAAGTCAAATCAACAAAAAACAAAATGTTTTCAAATTTACCACTCCCGATTTTATTGAAACTTTTTTTATTTATGACTCCTTGAATCGAAATATGATTTTAAAAAAATTCTATCTCTTACAGTTTTTCCGCTACACAGTTATCAAAATTGAAAAATATCCCTTTTTTGCATATGCGCTCGAGGATTAAATATAATCTAAATCCAGTTCTATAAGTCCTAGTCATTAAGCCACGTTAAAAACCATATGTAAATATAAAAAAATAAAAGACACTATCTCAAAGATTTTAATAAAACTTTTTTTTAAATGTCAGAAAAAAATTTGTTAAAAAATTTCATGATTCATGATTGATACCAAATTAAAGCGTATGAAATACCCTTTAAAATGAGCTATTACACAACTTTCTAGGACTTATAGAACTCGATTTAGTAAGATATAAAATTTTTTAAAAATCATATTTGGATTCAGGGAGTCAAAGAATATAAATAAAAAAGTTTCAATAAAATCTGAAGTAGTCATTTTGAGTGCCTTGTTGGTTTGACGTGGAATTACCCTTTAGTAAAACTAATCCAAGTACATCCACCCCTGTTTGCGACGTAGTTAGTTTAAAGTGCGTTAAAATTTAGTTGAGTTGTTTGTAGGGTTGTTACTAACCTTAATAATGTTAAGTAATTTAAGAAATCAAAAAAATATTGATCTAATATCTTCAAAACTGTAGCGCTCAATCACTTAAATTTGTTTCATATATTTCAATTCTCTATCACCCTATATATTTTGTTTTTTGATTGGAGCAGCTTCACCAAACTAGATTTGTTCCAAAAAAACTAATAATCTAGAATTGTGTGCGCAGATTGCTAGCCTATGTTTAAAGATTTTTAAAGGCCGGGGCACATAGAATCCGTCATACGTGAACTTTTTCAGCGCACAAGAAAGTTGAAATACAGCTTTTCTAATGAGTGTTGTCACAATCAGTACGTCTCCGTCAACGCAAAGTACGAAAGTTGAGCAACTTTTAACTTTTGACGTACGTTGAAAGCTCAACTCTATCAAAATTCAAAGCTCTCTCTCAAAATTAAATTTTTGTGTTTAGGGAAGCAAAAATAAAACAAAATGCAACAAAATAATTTAATTTAATAGAGTAAAATGGCGAAAAAAGCTTTTATCGTGTTTTCTTTTCTGATTTAATATGCGTCAACAAAGTACTCATTGTGTTAACCTCTTCCATTGTTACTTTGATTTCAATTGAGAGCTTTAAAGTATAACGTATGACGGATTCTATGTGCCCCGGCCTTAAACCCCCGTCTACGTCAGTGTTGGAATTTGTGGTACAATTGTACCAAATTTGGTACAATCGACACATCAGTAGTACACTAGTACATTTTATACTGTATAATTTGGTACAATACAATAATTTTTCTTACACTAATTGCAACATTCTTCATTTATGTTCAGGATTTTCATTATTTACTTTGATAACCCTATGTATAAGCAGGGTTGTCAGATTATGTTCACCTATTTCGCCAAAATCGATGTGAAAAATCACAAAAATGGTTTTTTGTTAAAATTTGCCTATAATATATACAATATTTTTTAATGTTGAAATATTTTTAAAAACTCACAAAAATTAAATTCATCAAAATAGATAAAGTTCGCAAAAATTAGAAAAAAAGTCGCCAAAAGATATAAATATTTAGTTTCTTATTTGAAATGATTAGTGAAGACAAGAAAGGTAAAAATTTTTTTTTTCAAACAATTATAAACATACCAAGCTCAAGATATTTCTTATTCTGTTCTTATTTAGAATATATTTTATGGGAATTCAATTTATTTAACATTACTAACGATCAACAGATGTATGCAATATGTCCGAATACAATTCATAGAATCTATAGCGTCAAAAAAATAATTCTGTTCCGTAGTCGTACTTTCTAATGTTGACCAAAATTCAATAAAAAATCACCAACTATTTTAAAAATCGCCAAAAAGTAATTTATGTACATAGCTACAAGGCTATTTTTTTCATCGCCTCAGTATTATTATAATATATTCTGATATATTTTTCCGTTCTTTCTAGTGAGAAATCGTAAGGTCTTTTTGGTATTTAGATGACTCTTTAATTATTCTTCCAAATAAATCTACACATACTCTATCGGAGTAAGATCCTACTTTGGAGGAGTTTCAAGCACTTAATGGATATTGTAAGCCTTTTGTTTACGAAATAGGTAAGCCTTTTTGCAAAACAATTCTTAATAAATTAGCAACACAAAAACAGAAATTCAAGGAATCAAGGTCAATTATCATTACGTTAAAATACCCTAGTATAAAAGTTTTGATATGTTCTCCTGTGTTAGTTTCGTTAATCTGTTGTTGTTCCACACATGTGGATGATTGGATAATGGAAATGGAATGCCATCTGCGTTGCCTAGAAACAAAATTTTTTTTTACTTAACCAACACTGGTCTACATTAGTGATTAACATGTCTTAACAAAAGTCAAACTTCATATAAAAAACAGTATTAAAAATAATGTTTTTTTAATATGAAGTTTAAGAGGAGGAATCAGTTCAACACCTTCTCTGCGACTGCCCGGCTCTTCAAGAGCGTAGGCCTAAATTTCTGGGTCAAAGATTCTTTCACGACCTGGACTGTCTCAGTGATGTGACACTGAGTAGCCTATTAGGCTTTGTGAAAAGCTCCGGGTGGTTTACAAGAACCACCGGTATTGGAGTTCTTTAGGGAATGGTTGATGATCGTTGGGGCATCACAATGGGCCTTATTAGCCTCCGAGTGAACTCGCATTTTTGCGGGCGGCCCGTTTAACCTAACCTAATATGAAGTTTGAATTGTGTTAAGACATGTTAATGTCTAATGGAGACGGGGGGTAAAATCTATTACTGACGCTTAAAATCAAGGCATATTTAACCAGGTCACAGCACAAGGCGGAGCCAATATTAAAAGAAATTTAAAAAATTTTTTTATATGGAGTTTGTATTATAAGAGAGAATAAAATAAATATTACTTTCAAAATCCATATATAAAAACAAAAAAATTTTTGCAGATATTTCCTCTCCCTTACACTATCACCTTGTTAAATATACCTTGCTTAAAATCAAGGCGAATTCATGAGTTCGTCTTGCTTAAAACAATTCATCTTACAAAGGCGAATTTAATACTAGGTAATCGCAATGTGGCAGCAAAAACAAACCACAGGCAATTTTAATTATTTAATATTATGCTAATTACCCATAACGTTTTATTATAAAAATGCAATTTTGTTTGTGTAAAAGCACCCACAGTTGTCAAAAACCCAAAAAAAAAAAATTTCAAAAGAAAATTTTTTAGACAAAACACAAAAGTTTTGATAGTTTTTGCAAAATTTAAGTAAAAAGGGGAAAAAACGTGAAAAATAAAAACATAATTTTAGAGTGCAGTAAATTTTTTTTTTTAATTTTATTTAATAAAATGCGTTGCAAAGAAAATGTAAACAAGTTTTGACATAAGAGGGTATAAAACACATATAGAAATAGACGCTCAACTGGGCTATCAGTTTTACCTAGTATTCAAGCAAAAACTTCCAACATTTATGAACAATATTGCATTAAATTATTTTTTTACACAATAATAATTTAAGGGCTTACTAATCTTATGTGTAAAGATCACTGAAAGAGGTTAAAACGACCTACGACAACGACAATGTTTCTAGAGCTGCTGGCTGCATGACAAGCAAAAAGAAATGTATTAACTATTTTAAATTAAAGAACAAACCTAATGTGTTTTGTTTATTTTACTAAAAGAAAAAACGAAGAAAAAAAATAACTACAAAAATAAAAAGCAATTAAAATAAAAGCATACAAAAAAGAATCTGGACCCACCACAGCTCCTTTAAATTGTTAAAATTTGGTGAAAATTTGTGTATGTGTTATCGGGTTGTGTGTAGTAAAAATTTAAAATAAAAAAACAACGTACATTCATATGTAACGCTTTTTTTAAATATTTTTTTTTTCGTTTCAATTTTGTTTTTGTTTTCAATATTGTTTCTATATAAACAAATTTTGACAAAACCTGCCTCCAAAAAACGTAAACAAACAAAATTCAGATGGGCTATCAGCACCACCTGATATAAATTAGCCTTGCTAGTATTCATTTCGCCTTGCATCTTATTTGTTTATAAATTATGTATATTCGTAATACCCTGTGGTATTAACACACAACGAAAATGAACACAAAACAAAATTTTCCAAAAACAAAAACAACACTTGCCACAATACAGAGGTGCTTACGTTCGTATTTGATAATTATTGAATACTAAATAATTAATAGATTAAATACAAAATTTTAGTTATGAAATTTACATTTTCCTAACAAATTAAAAGAAACATTTCAATTTGTAAACAATTTCTGGTTACAAAATATTGTAATTTCTTGTTCTTCTGTTGAATATTTAAATTTGTTGATGTACTACGGCAACTCTACATTTGTTTACGAAAACAAATAAATGAGTAAAAAAGGGTACCTTTAATAATTGTGTCCGCTCCAAATAGTAAAAGAACTGAAAAAACTTTAGTGTGAATGTGTATAAAAAAGGAAACAAAAAAATAAACTAAAAGAACTACATGTTGTACATATGTACATTGGGGTGTCGCCGAAACATGATAGAGAGAACCGAGGAACTAAAAGAAAAAGAACAGAAAGCAAAAACTAAAAAAGAAGAAATCAGATCAGAAATTTTCACATTGTCTGCTTAAAATTAAATGCACTCTTACAATTTAAGGTGCTTTATTATTTTAAAATAAAATAAGAAAAAAGTTTATATTAATTATAAGAAACTAAATGTTAGTACATGCTAATAATTACTTATACGTTAAAATGATTGTGTTGAAAATGTGGAGTGTTTGAAAATATTCAAATAAAAAATTATGGAATTAGGTATATTTTAATTAAGATACAAAGCAAAAATAAATTACGTTGATACTTAAGTGATTAACCACTTTACAATAAGGTAAATAATGTTGCATGATATATAAAAAAAATAAAAGTACATTTTATGTATCGTCTTAATAGAAGTTTTCTTTAAAAATAATTTTACCATAAGTGCAGTAAAACAAAAAATTATATATACATATTATATATATATATGTATGGATAGATGGCTAGCGGAATAGTAGTGTGGTTTTAAGTGAAACAATAAAATTAACGCCATTAATTTAATAGTGCTTTAAAATTTTCTTTTACCGATGCAAATTCTTCAATATACAAATGTATCTTGCGTAGGTTGGTTAGTTAAAGAATATGTATGGGGCTTATGGAAGAACAAATGTTTTGTGTCAAATCCTTTGATTTTACTATTTGCGAAATCTTATGCAAAAATAAAGACTCCGGCAATCTCTTTTCGTTGGTATACTATCAAAAATTAAACAACAAAAATAAAAAAAAACAAATCGAAAAGATTCAAAAACATACCAGGAAGAATAAATGTATGCATAGTGCGCTGTCAGAGATGCGAAATAAATATTACAAGTTGTACCAATGAAATCGTACCAACGAAATCTTTTATTAACATTTTCATAGGTATAGGTATTTACTTTTAAATAAAAAAAGTAAATTTTTAATATTCAAAAATCATATTTTACTTACATATAGTATACCTACATAGCATACGCTTAAACACGAGTGCATAGAGCGAAATAAAAAAATAATAAAAATTCTATACTATTTAGACACTAATCCAGTCATATTATAGATATGCACTCTTAGGTATACCTCAAACTTGTCATATAATAGTTTCGAGCTTACTATTTTCGATTATAGAAATTTGAGCCCCTATATAAAATTTACAAATCATTAGTTATTATTAGAAACAATATCACTTAATATTGGAAAAAATATGCAGCAAAAGATACATCAGTTTATATCTTGAGAATTTAATCTTACATTTTGAATAGACATTGCTTATGTTAATAGTTTCTGTAGGTTCAAAGCTGCACTCTCACCCGTTAAACCTTCATCGACGTGATGGCAACTCATCTTTAAGATCAAATTTAGCATTAAACATTATCTGACATTCCTGGCTATCAAACGTAAACTCTGCTTTAAGGAGACAGTTTCGCCCATGCGTTTTTAGCAGAATATACTGCATGCATTTAGTTAGCATATTTAACTCTATCGTGGGCTATGTAGTTCCCTAATAATTCTTAAAATTTTTAAAAACATTCATATTATGTTATTGGCTGATTGATGTATAATTGGGAGGCAAAAGTTATGCTTTTGAAATTGCTGTTGTTTTAATAAGATCCTGTGTTATCTAGAAAATGTATAATTTGCCTTTATTGTGCTTCCATTTTCTTTCCAAAATTTAATAATAACTCTTTACTCATAACTCCAGACTTTATTCACTAATTTAAAAATGATCATTATTTTATTTTTTAAAAGCTTTTGGTTCAAATTTATTACCTCTTCTGCCATGTTCACACTATATAATATTGTAGCCTTTTTAACAACTTTCCTTCCATCCATTTTTAATTTTTTAAAATAATGATTTTGTTTGGTAATTCTCTCAAATACACACCAGTTCCGCTAGCATTATAGGTAAATATCATTTGGTTTTTATTAAAGCAGTAATTTTTACTATACATAATGCTACATCCTCAGAATTAACAAACCACCTCTTCTACAAACGCATTGTTTTGGAAAAAATATAATAATTTTGTTAAATCATATTGATACATCAAAGGATTCATTCTTAAATCAATAAAATATAACGCAACCTGTTATAAGTTTTTTGTATAGAATGAAACACCAACTTTCTTACTAGTTAACGTAATTCCTTTATGCATACTGAAACAAACAATTAATAGCATAACTGATCAGTTGTTTGTAGATCAGGACTCAAAAACGATTTTTATTTAAAGCATGTTTGACTGCTACTTTTTATTAGCACTTCTCTTTCTCATAATTCTTCCATGAAATGTACATTTTCACATAATTTTTACATGACAATTTTCGCTTTAATGCGCCTCGTATTTAAATACAAAGAAAATTATGTATATAAATTTAAATCACAATTTTTGCTGTGAATTTGTACCTTTAACACTAGTTGGAAAAAGTACCTTTTTAACGTTATTTTAATCCTCTTTGTGGGCACTTTGGCGTGGTGTACGTGTTTTTGTGTTAATATTGAGTCGTAAAGTGAATGCGTCGGGTTTTCTTCGTTTGTTGTTTTGGTTTGTTGTAACCGTAGTTTGTGGCGAGTATTGTTATTGTTTGTGGATATGATATGGTGGTTTGTCTGTGGTCAGTCAGACAAGTCTATCAGTGAGTCGCCGGTGGTTTCGTGTCCGTAGTAGTTGATCAGTCAATTTTTAAATTATAAATTTGTTTCCTTTTATTTTTATTTCTTAAATCAGTTATGTATTTTTCAATTGAATTTGCAACAATAATAAAACATAAAGTACATAATTATGTTTAATTAAGTGTTTTTTTTTCAATTACAATAGTTTGCCTCTCAAGGTCATCTAAGTATTTATAAATGATTATTTTCTAACAATAATTTGACCTCTATGTTGAATTGCTGTATGGGCAAAATAGCAAATAATTAAACCCCTCTTAAACAACAACGAAACTAAACACCTTACTGAAGCAGTTTTGATTTCTACGTTCTACATCTATGGTGTAAATTCGATTGTATCTTGTTTGTTGACGTTTTTTTGTTGCATGTTGTGTAGCTAATTTGAGGTTTTTATCAAGACCAGTACGACACAGCTCTACGTGTTTTGCTGTTTTTAGTAGTTTATTTCCCGAATAATGAGTACTGAGATATTTTCTATATTTAAGCCAATTTTCATGAATTTTTCTTCTCACAAAAAATCCAGTCGGTGAAACTGAAATGATATGAAGATAATTCTAGTGATGCTTCAACTTTAATTATTTCTCTTGATATATCATTTGCTACACCGAAATCAATATCTTCAGGAATTTTCTGTTGGTCAGAAAAACATGAAACATGAACTTTCGGAATAATTAGTTGCGATCCCAAGAACGTGTGTTTTGCATTTTGGTCGTTGGTTCCTCTGCGGAGATTTTGTAGTGCAACAGATGTTTAAATAGACCGCGTTTTGTTATTTTTACTCTATTATCTACAGGTTCCAATTCCACTCGAAATAGTAGTTGGGGTACGCATTCTCTATTTCTAAGATTAGCTGTGCGTTTCACGTTAATTCCGTTTTTTAAAGCCAGCTTTTATTTCTTCAGGAGTACATACCTTTAATAACGACCTGAATACCTTTGCCACTTTATAGTTAGTATGTATAAAAGTTAATTTTTAGGCTTTCTCCTAGCCATTTAAGTCTGTGGCTTTGTAAAGGCGGTCAGTGACATGAATTGGACTCTAATGGCGTAATGAGCAGTGATCACACCTATCACGAGTTTTTTAACTTAAGCAAACCCATTAGTGGGCCGAATTGGCCGTGTGCTCATTAAATACTCCCTATCTTCCCAGGGCTGATTGATTAGTTCTCCTCAATACCTAATCGGATAAAAGCCTATAAAAGTGACTATTCGGTGGCTTCACTGATTGCACTCTATCTGAGTTAGTTTCCTCCGAGCCCAATTTTGCGAGTTCGTCAGTAATGTCGTTGACTTAACACTGCAATGACCCGGAATCAACCCAGTCTAGCCGTATACTTGTCCATCAGCATATCACTAGCCTTTTTGCAACCTTGATTTGACGATTTGTACTTTCAAGGCATTATGACCAAGGCACATGGAATACATTTTACTTTACACTTTTACGATAAATTAAAATATGCTCAACTTTCGTGCTTTGCGTTGACGGAGACGTACTGATTGTGATAGCACTCGTTAGAAAAACCTGTATTTCAACTTTCTTGTACTTTGAAAAAGGCGACGCTGCTTGGCTGTCGACGTACAGAGTGACCTCCTCCTCTTCTGACACGTGCCCCGACACCAATTCGTTGGCCTTCACAACCGGCCGCATCTCTGCCTGGATTACACTTCATTCATTTGGTAGCCTGTACGACATGCGTATTTTACTTTCTAGAATGTGAACTCCAGCGGGGTTGACCAGATTCATTTTCGAGCCTTACTGGGTTCAGTTTTCGACGATGACTAGTTTTTATTTCTTTTATTATCACTACTTAACAACAAAGGCGAGCAAGAACTCCTACGGTAAACTGGATTAGCAGTTAAAAACAAGCTCTCATCAACATTTTTTTACTCTTATCGTCTACATCCCCTAAGTGGCATATTGTCTTCTTGACTTTTGACGCCAATGCTTCCGACGTATATGAGGTCACCAATCCCCGAAGATTCCACGGGGCCTGAATAACCTTTGAGGTTTGGGAAGAATGGTAGAAAATAGTATCAGGACACGTTCAAGATGGCCGTGAATAATCCTTCCCAGACGCATTCTATTCCGTAATTCGCTCTAAAGATATTTTATTGTTATTGTTATTATTATTTTGATTTATTTTTAATAACCTAGCCTCTTGGCCATAATCGGTTACAATATTCTGCTTACATATTATTAACAAGTAACAAATATTGTAATAAATTTAAATAAAGCTTAACAGTATAAAAATTAAAAACAAATAATTAATAATGAAATTAATAACAGAAAAATAAATAATAATAGAAATAAAAATATCGAAAATAATTACATATAATAAAAATGAGATCACAAAATTGTTCCAATAGAATCAAAACCCAAAAACTTCATCAACAATAAAATAGTTTTCATTAAATTAGAAACTTGTCTAAGCAAAAATCAAATTTTATAAAAAACAGTAGTAAAAATAAAGTAAGGTAAGGTCTATGAGACACTAAGTCCCTGTATATAAACTGTGATAAAGAGTTTCAAAACAGAGTTTCATCAAAATTAAAAACTTAAAGAATAAGCGTTCGGGACAACATGATATTACAATTTCACATGTTCTGACCACCATTGTTCGTTTTAAGAATAAATTATCTTTAAAATTCTTTTCATTCGAGTATAAATTAAATGAATAACAACTTTTTAGTCAGACTTGAGTTTGATTTTTAATTCTTTATTGAAAAGAAAAATTATTTTTTATATAAAATAAAAGAGGAAAACTTTAGTGTAATATCTCTTATTCCACTCATAATTTTATTAATAACAACCACAATTTTAAATAATATAGTATCTCCCACACTATATTTAATATTAAGTCATACTAATTTATCTCCATCTATATTTTTAGAGTTAAACTACAACGATATCAACAGCAGCAATAGCAGTAGCAAAAAGGAACAACAACAAAACATTATTAAGTTGACTTTAATTAAACATTAAGAGCTCAAAGAAAACAAAGAACACGCACGCACACACACACACACATACACACCCATCAGAAGACTTACAAAATGGATGAAAACGAACAAGAGTTAAAAAGTCCTATGAAACGAGTTGGATCCACCCGTAAGGTGTTTCTATTTAATAATATACGACAACAGTTAAACGAACACTTAAGATGCTTAGATGCCCGCGTTGAATCGCAAGTTTCTCTCATACAGGAGCTGCAAGATCTCTTTCGGCGAAGGGGTGAATTGGAATTAGAGTACAGCAAAAATTTGGATAAACTAGTTCGCAGCCTACATGCCAGACATAAGGAACAAAAACAAAAACGTGAACAATGGCACATATTTTCAGCCTTTGCCTGCTGGTCTCATCTGCTCGAGCAGACACAGTCATTGAGCAAAGATCACGCCACCTTATCAGAATTATACTCCGTAAATATTGTATCATCACTACAGACGACCATTGAAGATGTCCAAAGGATATATAAGAAGTGTCGATCTATAGGCTACGATATACATGAGGAAATATTAAGAGTATTGGAGGAGTTGTATGCCACAATGAAAACTTATCAGAAATATGAAGCGGAATGGAAAGCAGCTGAAGTGAAACTAATGACTGCTGAAGCCCAACAACAGAAATTAGAACAGACTATACAGAAAGAGAAACTGCGTAGTAGTAAGAAATATCGCGTGATTGAAAAAGAGGTGCTTAAACGCCGCACCAAATACTCAGATGCTCGTATGAAAGCTTTAAAGGCCAAAAATGAGTATCAGCTATGTTTGGAATCCTCAAACACAACTATACACAAGTATTTCATTGATGATTTAAGTGATTTAATTGACTGCATGGATTTAGGTTTCAGTTCAATGATCTCCAGATGTCTAGTTATGCACGTTACTGCAGATCAAGGCCGAGCGAGGTCAATTCTAAGTCAAGCAGATAATTTGGCTCATGTGATCCATCTCATAGATAGTCAGCAAGACAAACAAAAATTCATGGAACAGTATCATGCAGCCTTTATGATTCCCAAACGCTTTGAATTCCAAGGTCAGTTTAGTAACGATTTGCTGGAACAAAGTGTCCAAAAAGAACTGTACGTAGACATGGAACATCGTTTGCAATTGATAGGACAGCGCTTGAATTCATTACGCACAGAATCGGAGGAAATCTGGAAGACATTAGAGATGGCTGAAAGTAAGTTACTAGAACATTTCAACAGTAAAGACTGTGATGTAAGCCCCGCCTTTACGGAGCATAATAAAAGCCTTTTGCAAAAGGGCGGTGCCACAATGGCATTTAATCCAAAACTCAAGGCTGAAAAGGAAGAAGTCGAAGACTTCTATATCAATAAGATACGAGAATATATACGAGGCACATCGCGCATAGCGCGTTTGGACGCAAAAGCCAAGTATTTAAGAGAAATGCTGTTAACCGACAATAATAAGGCTTTTACTACAGAAATTTTAGAACATCCCATAAACAGCAAGCGCAAACGAATAGGTCGAAAAAATCAATCCGGCAGGCCAAAACTATTTGGTGGCTCCTTAGAAGAGTACCTTGAGTGTACTGGAGAAGACATACCCTTGATCATTCGCAGTTGTATTCGTGTCATTAACCTCTATGGTTTGCACCACCAAGGCATTTTTCGAGTATCCGGATCACAAGTAGAAATAGCCAACTTTAAAGAATCCTTCGAAAGGGGAGAAGACCCCTTGGCTGATACCACCGATGCATCGGATATTAACTCCGTGGCCGGAGTCTTTAAATTATATTTAAGGGAATTGAGAGTACCTCTTTTTCCCAAGTTCTACTTCGAAAATTTCATTTCCATAGCAGAAATGCAAACAAAGGGTGATATGGTCAAAGGTATAAAACAATTTCTACAAAATCTTCCCAACTCTGTGGTCATAGTTATACGCTATATTTTTGCTTTCCTAAACCATCTATCCGAGTATGCTGACGAAAACATGATGGACGCCTACAACCTGGCCATATGCTTTGGTCCCACATTGATGCCAGCACCCGAAGATAAAGATCAAGTTCAATATCAGAACCAAGTTAATGAACTTATCAAAAATATGATAATCTACCATGAAGAATTGTTCCCCAAGGAACTAGGAGGCCTCGAATATGAAAAGTATATATCGCCTCACACGCTTGATATGGATGTTGGAGATTCGCCATCAGAGGTGCTGACTGAAGATGCAGAATCAGATGCCTATCCGTCTGAAGATGAATCAGAAGTGCTGGAAGCCATGGCGCAGTTTGATTTCAATGCTCGTTCCAGCCGTGAATTATCGCTGAACAAGGGTGACTGTATAGTTTTAAGAAAACAAGTATCAAACGATTGGTGGCAGGGTTCAGTAAATGGTAAAGAGGGATTAGTACCAGATAAATATATATCGCTTAAGCTCAAAGATGAAGTTCGTCTACCCGCACAAAATTCCCAATCTATGGAACATTTGTACTTAGAGAATTCATGCTCTTCATCCACTTCAATGTTAGTAGACAATAAAGATATCGCAAAGTATGTTGTTAATGATGTTTATTTTAACAATACCAATAATTCCGCCTCTTGCAATGCCAATGTTAATGTCGTTGCCAATGCCAATTCAAATGCCAATGCCGCATCCTGTTCTTCCCTTTCTCACATTAATAACATGACAACAACAAATAAAACAACAGGTGGTGGTAGTAGTTGTAGTAGTCTTGCCGGCAGTGTTAGTGGTAGTAGTGGTGGCGGTGGCAATGGCAGCGTTTCGGGCATTCATAGTGGTGGTAATAATGGTATAGGTTCAACAACAACTACAACACATCATACAACTGGTGGTGGTGTTAGTATTGTTGGTGTTAGTGGCGGTATTAAAACTTCTACAGGTGGTGAAACTTCTTCCTCCTGCTTAGACGGTGCTTACTCTATTCTAACAAATGATGGCCAGATAAATTCAACAACTACTCCTCCACTTCCTGTTTTACACCATGTAACAGCAACATTACCAACACACACAGCAGCATCAGCACAAATCTCATTGACATCACCGGCAAATGCTGTGGCAGCAGCTACTAACAGCTCATTAATTAAATTTATCAAGAACAAAAATAAACAATACCATGACGAGCCACATTCCTTTGAGAATGCAATCGAATTTCAAAATGCCTACGACGAACAGATAGAAAAGTTTGAAACAACCGTATAGAAGTGGAGGAATATGAATGCACAAATCTCACAAGACGCACAAATTAAAAACTTTAAACGCAAAAAATCATTTGAAAAGTAAGCATACACTCTAATTATTAACACAAACATATTGAAAATTTATTAACAAGTGCTATATCTAATACACATACATACATACCAACTACTACTACTAATTATTACATATTTCATGCTTAAGTATCATATCATACCATACGGTATGTAGAGTGAGTGCTAAAAATATTTGTTAATTTATTAACAGGAAAACTGTTAGAATTGATAATCTTTTCAAAAATTATGAATTGAGCAAACTAATTTTATTTTTAAGTCAACAAAATCTAAATAATTTGTAAAGCTGCTGAGAACTCTAAACATTTTTAGTATATGTAGATACATATGTATATGTATGTATATGATATTCATATTCCGTATTAAAGTGACACAACAAATTATTAACTGAATTGAGTTTGTCGTTAAAACAAATTTTGACTAATCAATTTTTGGTTTTGTTTTTATTTTATTACTGTAGAGGGAGTATCGAAGCAGACCGCTAAACAATTTTACTCGTATAGAAATCAAATCGACTTGGATATTAATTCTTTTATTTGCCTTAAATACCAATTTTTGCCATGGAAATATTAATTTTTGCTTTTAAATTGCTAACATTTGGCATTGTTATCCTATTTGAAAAAATTGTACTTATGTCGCACACTAAAATAATAAAACCACCGTCTTCTTCAACTGGCAAAATACCGTTATCTGTTTTTATGTTCTTTAAAATCGTTAAAAAAAAAATCTGTTTTCCCTCTTCTAAGAGGGTTTCTGCGTAATTCGAAACAAAAGAAACCTTTTTCGAAACACAATGTATAAGTCATACAGATTTTAACGATTTTTCTTTCGAATCGAACATTTGTTAATTTTAAGTTTTGTCTGTTTAGGACTTAGTGTGTAACATGATGATCTTAATATGTTGTGTGATATTGGCAAGCTCGAATTACTAATTAACTCAATATGATTTAAGAGCGGGTTTTTAGGATGGAGATTTAGTCATCCTTAATCTTTGTTTTAAGTTTTTAAGATAATAATTACAACATACATACATTTGCGGACAAAAAAATATGGTTAGTTATAATTACTTTGAAGAAAAGAAATATAATCTTCTAGTTTTAAACATTTGTCCTTTTTGTTGATTTATTTTTAGTTATCATATGTTATTGATCTACTATATAAAAAATGAAAATAGTTCATTGATTGAAATAGAAAGCATAACAAAAAATCACAAAAAATGCTAAAATTATCTTTTAAAAGTTTACACGTTGCTAATATTTGGTAGCATAACCTTTGTTTTGTATGACTGCCTTGTACCTTGTCGGCATTGAGTCCACTGGCATGGCCTTCTTTCGTGTTTTTATTGGTTTAATTTTTTCCTTTAATATTTTCAAGAAGTTTTCTATCGGATTTAAATCCGTTGATTGCGCAAGCCACGTTATTAAATTTACATTGTTATCCAAACCCCGTTTTCTTCTAAGCAAGAATGTGTGTTTAAGGTCGTTCTCTTGCTAAAAACTCCATTTCACGTGAATTTCCCAGTCAACACTGGGCAGTGTTACTTCAGTAAGGATCTGACAATAAATATTTTTATACATGTTTTCTTTTATCCAATATAATGGTCATACTTCATACCATGCAAAGCATATCCACACAATTATGTTACCTCCAGCACGTCTGAATTGTTCGGGTGTGTATCGGGAACATAAATCTTTATTTTTTGGACATCAAACCCACGTTTTTTCATCAATGCCAATCAAATTGATTTTGGATTCGTCCGACCATAATAGCTTGCGCCACTTTTTGGCGACGTGGGGCCATCCCAATGTGCATGTTGTTTTGCAAATATTACTCGATTTTGTCGATGGTTTTTAGTGAAAAATTAAATTTTTCTGAAAGACCAACTATAAATAAATTATTTGTTTTCTCGTGCTGCTTTAAATACGAAAGTCTGGGATCTTCTTTTTATAAGGTCTATAAACATGCGATAATTAAAAAAAAAAAAAAAAATGAAATAACTTAAAAATGTTCAATTTTATATGACAAAAATTTGTGACCCTATTTTTTGTCCGTAACTGTATATGTATACAAAATATACAAGATGTAAAATTATTTTTTAGAAAACGTAACAAATGGACAAGACATATTTTTTTTATTATTTTTTTACTTTCTAATAAACTTTCTAGAAATTATATTAAATACTAGTAATTTCTTCTTCTCGAGACAACACAGTGTTCTTTTATAAGATTAGCTAATTAATAAGAAAACTTGACTAAAAATTTGCAAAATTTCAACGCGCAGTAAATATTTAAACTTTTATACCTCAATAACAAACAGTAATTGATGTATTTTTGGGAAAAAGATTTATAAATCAGATATTTTAATCTCAATAACAGGACTCAAATATTAGTACTTAAGATGGAAAAAAGAAAGCACATGTTCAAATCTCTTAAAAATTTGACAGATATTCATATTCCTCACAAAATAATAATAATACTAAGCTCAAATTAGTTTTTTTTTCTCTTCATATTTTTAAAATAATTATATTTTTATGTGATAATAATCTATTAAAATCATCAGGTACATACATATATGTATAAGTTGTGTATTTAAAAACAGAACAAGTGCCAGTATATTTGTGTCATAAAAATACTTTTTAAAAAGTTTAAAAATTACTAAAATCTAAAAAGGTCGTAAAATTGAATCGCGCGCGTCATTGTCATTATTGTTTAAGTACAGTCAGGCCGTACTGATTTACCTACTTTTGAATGATTTTCTTCTCCTACCCTAGAATTGGCAGATTGATCTGCCTCGGATAACTGTATTGAGATACGGTTATTAGTGGTGGCATGAATCAGCTACATGCGTGTGTTTTATAAATCGTTTATAACCTAAAATGATTAAATCAAAAGCCATACATTGGTGGAGTACCAAATAAGTTGGTACACCTCTGCTTTGCTCCAGTGAAATTTTATTAAGATATCTTTAGTGGTTCATAAGCTATCGATTATTATTTTCAAAATAAAATGTTCTTCAACTACTGTGCTTTGTAAATGCAACATTAAACTAAAGATTGTTATCTGAATTATTGTTGTCTAAAATCTGGACCCATACTTAATGATGTTTTCCTTGACTTTTCAAATATAAAAACCGATTCGTAGTTATTTTTTTTTTTTTTCTGAAGTAACCAACCCATTTTATTTTTAACGTAAATACTGGCTATAATGTAATTATAAGGTCTTATTGTATATGACAACAAAAAAAAATAAAAAATAAATTGTATTCAGGTCCGTATTTTATGACGCTATGTATTTCCCATAGCTCCTGAGTTGTGGATAAAAATATAAATTTAAACTTTGGATTCCGGCGTAGGCCACATTTTGTTTCCTCTTATTTTTGTAACGCTATATTTGATGTTTTATTGTAATTTTTGAATGTTGCTAAGGTAGACATATTAAATATTTTTTTTATAATTTTTTAAATAAATTTTTAAACAACACCATAACGGGATTTACACGGTGATTTTTAAGACATGGTTTTTTTATATTAAACATTATAAAAAAAAAAAAAATTGCGCTCTTATTCAATCACAAGTTTTTTTATTTTTGTTTAACCCATTTCGATTTCGATGCCAAGGACGAGTATACATAAATATATATAGTATGTAAAAAACTTTAAAAAATACTACAAATAAAATTTGTTTTGAAAAAATTATACCTTATTTTTATGGAGAATTTTTTTTTTACAATTCAGCAAAAATCAGCAATTTGAATGATTTCATACAATTTAGGCTTGGCAGCGAATGGGTTAAATAAACGTGTACAGTGAGGAACTAGTTGAGCCAATGTTGAATGATGTTTATCAGGGATCGTAACAGTTATAAGTTTTAATAAAAAAAATAATTTTTAATTTAATGATTATTTTTCAATTTCTAGTGTATGCTTGGAAAATAATAGGTATTTTTCAAGTTTATTTTTTTGCTTAGAGTTTTATTTTTAGCTTGGAAAATAATAGTTATTTTTCGAGTTTTATTTTTTGCTTAGAAATTAATTATTATTTATTAAGTTTTATTTTTTGCTAAAAATTCTCTTTTTACAGTAATTTGTGTTGTATGAACGTTATGCAAAACTTGCCCAAATCCAAATGTATATAAGATTTGGATAAATAAATTTTATTTTTAAGCAAAAAATGAAACTTAAGAAATAACTATTATTTTCCCAGCTAAGAATAAAATTCAAAAAATAACTGTTATTTTCCAGCAAAAAATTAAACTTGAAAAATAAAACTTAAAAAACACTTATAATTTTGAAGGCAAGAAATAAAACTCAATAAATAATTTTTAAATTCAATTTTTATAATTAAACTCAAATAAAAATCAATGTAGGCAACGATTATGTTGGTGTTACTTCTTCATCGTGTAGCATTTCTCCTCGCCTTTATGATTTTTTGGTTAAAATTTATTAAATAATAACTATTTGCGATCACTGATGTTTATTAACTAAATACAATAAATTATAGCTTAATGCCCATATTCATTGAAATGTAATTTACAACAAATTTTGTATGAAAAATTTGTTCTAAAATAGATTTCATTACATTTTCCTTGCCAGTGGTGAAAACAATTGTAATTAAAAATAAATCAATTACATTAAAGATAAGTTAAGTTTTTTTCATTGTAATTATTTCTAATACATAATGCCTTGTATGATATTTGTAGGTATGTACATACAAACATATACATAGGTGGTCATATAATTGAAACATTCGTTAGAGCTGTAATTTATTCGTTTTATTTTTCATAAATAAAAAAAGATATAAAAACTATATATTTTTTTTAATCTGGCAACTATACATGTGTGTTTCTCAAAACGGTGTCGTAAATGTATTTTTCAGTTTATTAATAAGCTCTCTTACCTCTTCCGAACAACTTGGTGCTTTACCCATACACCTAACAATTAAAAATTTAATAACCCAGCAAACCAAATGTTACGATTTCGTAAAGAATTCTTAACGACTGTTCGAAAAAATTTTCCGATTTCGGAACCGAAATATTACCGAAATCGTAACAATTTTTATATGACACGACTTCGCAACGATATTTAGTTACGAAATCGTTACGTTTTATAGTTACAAAATCGTAACGATATGTCGTTACGAAATCGCAACGACATACAGGTACAAAATCGCAACAATATGTTTTCTGTCGGTACCTGCGTATAACCAAGAATTTCGTTCTCTGAAAGTTAAATGAATATAATGATTTGGTATTCAAGGCAATACTTTACCGTAATCAATTCAATTTTAATTGTCCAACTTGCATGTATTGATTAAATTTTTTCCTATTAACTACAATTCTTACGACAAGTCTGACTTTAGAAAAAATCGAAACATTTGGTTTGGTTGAAATCTATACATATAATAAAATAGTAACTCATTTCCTGTCTGTCTGTCTATCTGTCTGTCTGCCTTTCTTTTTTTGTGTTCGCATCACGTAAAAACTGCTGGATGGATTTTAAAAAAATTTTCTGAGGAGGTACCTTAGTATCATATTTAAATATATGATACTTTTTTCCGTAAAAAATATCTTATTTCCAAGAGAAAGTTGAGAATAATCAGTGAAAGTACCCAGATATTTTAGTAAAGATGAGAATCTTTATTTAGTAAATACATAAACCATAACTGAAGCACTAACCGATATGCTGATAAACTGTGCATATTGGTGAGTGCTTCAGTTATGGTTTATGCATTTACTTATTTTAGTAAATACATAAACGATAACTGAAGCACTAAAAACGTGAGGGTATTTAGTGCGGATTGCTTTCAACGCAAAATCGAACAAAATATTGCAAGGACGCTGAAGAAGTGGCGGGCACAGCTAGTTTTTATTAAAATCTTCTTAATACTTACCAGGAGTCTTTTTTTGAAACAATGTGAAAATTTGTTATTATATAAGCAAAGTCGAAAATATTTTAATCATGTGTCCACTTTGCGAAACGTATTAATGTAAAATAACGCAAATAAAAACCGATTTTGCGTAAAAGATTTAACTGACTGGAGCAGCAGATAAATATTATGGCCATTAATATCTTGTTTTTTTTTTTTTTTTTTTTTTTTTTAAGGAGGATTTTGTTGTTGACCAGTAGTATTTTATATAAAAAAAAAATTTGGCATTTGATAAATTTAATTAATTTATGAAAGTACATAGATATTTTCCTGAATAACAAAAGTCTCTATTAAAGCTCAAAAATTAAAAAAAAAAAACTACTAAAACTCAGACTTAAACCTAAAATTTATAGAAATCAAAGCGAAAAATAAAATAAATAAAAATATTTTTTGAATAAAAGTCAAAATCAAAAATAACTATTAAAATTATTTTTCTACTCCACTACTACTATTAATATTAATAACTAACAAAACAAACTATTACATCATTAGCATTTAAAGCAAACATTTTTAAACAAATTAATTTAATTAATAATTAATAATTATTATATGTATGTATAATAAAACAAACTAAAATTTATTAAAGTCAACGCCATATTTTGTTTCATATTATTACAAGATTAAAAAAAAAATAATAAAACAAAAAAGCTTTTCAGTTTAGTTACACGTGTTGTGTGTGTTTAGTTAGATTTCTACCATATTCATTGTCCAGCCTCATTATTATCATTTATATTAACATTTATTTAAGAATAAATCATCATTATCATGTTTATATTTATATTTAATAATTTTTATATTTGTATATTTAAATGTACTATGTAATCCATTTAAATTGAAACTTAAATTGGTTTAAGTAAA
Organism: Phasia obesa; assembly: GCA_949628195.1. NCBI lineage: Eukaryota > Metazoa > Arthropoda > Insecta > Diptera > Tachinidae > Phasia > Phasia obesa. The sequence continues at coordinate 24,028,642 of OX451215.1, read as the reverse complement.
AAGCATTAAAATAAGTTTCTTATATGCATTTTGTGACGTATTGAAAATAAATATTTAGGTTTTATATTTTGTTTGTATACATACACACATACATATATACATGCATACATACATTTTATTATTTAATAATTGTATTTTATTAAAAAGTTTTATTTGAAATTTTTTACTTAATATTATTTATTTTTAATCATGCGTAATTCCTTTCTTCAAATTTATAAAACAAAAATATTTCATTAAAAAATCATATAATACTTATGCCAAAAAAATTTTAATCGAAATGGAAAATGGATTATCATGGGGAAAAACATATCGTCGCATTTCTTCTTAAACCACGTTAGCGTCATTTTTTTTCGAAATTGACTTTTTAGGTTTTTATGGTAGAAAATAACAGTTGCCACCAGACTACATTCTCATCTTAACAAGTTTGTATGAAAAATAAATAAAACTATTTTCAAAACCTCGTAAGCGCCATACAAATGACATTCGCATGCAAAATATAATGGCTTTTATACTTCAAGTTGGAAATATTAAAGTCTCAACAACAAAATTTTTTGTATTTGAGATTAAAAAAATTCGGAAAGTTTCAGACCAATTTATATTTATTTTTTTAATAAATATAAAAATAAACGTTAATTTACACATAGAAATTAGCAATTTGCTGTTTGCGCCAAAACCACGTAAGTGAAAGATTTGGCTACGTTTCGTTCGTTTTTTGAAAAACGATTTCTTGGCGCTTACGTGTTTTGAGAATAAACGCGACGATATCCATATACATATGTAGCTATTTCGCTACTGCCTAACTAGCTTAAGTTTTAAGCATTATAATCTTAGTTTCTATTCAGAAAATTTGGAAAAAAAACATTCCCTGAACAGCTAGTTAAGCTATACAAGGATATGCTTTCTTTATAATAATCCATTTCGATTATTATAAAATTTTTTTGAAATAAGTATTTTTGATTCTTTCATGAAATATTTATTTTATAAACTTCAAGAAAAGGAATTACACATGATTAAAAAATTATTATATTTTATGTTTAATATTTTTAAATGTAATATTTTTTTGTTAGCTCTAGGTAACATTTACTATAAAAAAAATAATATACTCGACATTTCTTAACTTAAATAGTGCGGATATATTATTTCTCTTATTAATTTGTTAATTATCTTGTTTTGCAGTCACAGTTTTTAGGATCCGTTCCGTTCTGCCTGTCTGCCAGCGCCTGAAACCGTAATAACTAGCCTCTTGAAAATTTCACAGATATACGGGTATGTTCTGTAATCCGAAACCGAGTGAAATTGAAATCGAATAAATTTTTAAAGAAAAATATAACTTAGTTGCGTCTATTATTTTAAAACATTAGCAATCAAGGAAGTTATGTGAATGGTCTTCAATCAAATACACAAAAAATAATATCAAAATGTTGTAAGATTTAAAAGTTATGACAATTTAAAATTTCATTCGGATTCAATTTCACTCGGTTTCGGATTACAGAACATACCTGATTGTATTATTATGGACGCTATAACAACAAATACCGAAAATTATAGGGTGTTTCCATATTAATATAATTTTCACGTATGTATATGACCTTATTTTTATACAACAATAGGTAGACATTTTAACAGAAATTGTAGTAAATATAATAAAAATTAAAGGGTGCTTCGATAGTGGCGTAATTTTTACGTACGTAGCCTTAGTTTTTGAACCGTAATAGAAATTTATACAGAATATATAAGCAGATCGCACTTGTTCCTCTAAAGAGAGTCAACTCAAAATTTTAAAATTTTCACTTTTGGCAAGAAATCAATGTACAGTGGTCGTATCTACTTACTGTAAGAATCTTACATAATCTTACATCCTCTGCTCTTTCGCCAAAAATACAGTTGTATCCCTCTTCTTGATACAGAAATATATTAAAAAGAAAACATTTTTTGCCTCTACAACATTTTTGAATTTTAAGTTGACTCTTTAGATATCTTCGCTATATTAACAAGTATAAAGAATAAAAATCAAATAGATTCTTAAAATATTAACAAAAGTTTTAATACTATGTATGGCCGCTATAAGAACAATTAGCAAAAGACAAAGGGTGTTCCGATAGTGATGTGATTTTTTAGTATATAGCAGGCAGATACTTCAAATTTATACAGAGTATGTAAATGTGTCCTCTACAACAACAACCAATAAAACTGAAAATTAAAGAGGTGTTCAATAGGTTGTATATACAAGCTATCCCCGGTAGGATGCTCTGCCCCCATCCTCAAAAAATAATATAAATAAATACTTGGAAGTAAAAGACCAAACTTGAGTGTCGCTATCTAGTTATGGGATAATTATTTTGTATGGATGGTACCCGACCGTCCGGTCATAATCATCGAGCTTTAACTTGAAAACACATGTTATTCTGAGAGTCAAAAATTTCAAAACTCCACCTATTATAGTCTTGTAGGTTCACGACAATAATTTTTGGACTTTTTATGCCAGGTACGACGCCCGCTATTCCAACTCAGGAAGTTTTTTGCTCGACTATGCAAATGATATCAATTCGTTTGTTTTATTTTTTAATTTTGTTACTTCATAACTTTCATTTTTATACCGATTTTTATTTAAAAGATTACGCTTACAAATTGTTCCGAATTAGATAAAAAGGAATAAATTTTGAAATTAAAGGGTGCTGCCATTTCGCATTTATGGTTTTAACTTATTTTTGAACCGTAAAGAGCAGACTTTTATTGACAAACACTTGACGATTACAAAGAATTTGTATTACTATTTTCGCTTTATCAAAAAGAATTGAATTAAAGAGTGTCCCCATAAAAGTTTTAATTTTGACTAGATAGCGTTGACTAGATAGCGTTATATAACAGTTAGACGCTTATACATATATTAAGCCGTAATAGTTAGACGCTTGTAATTCACGTATTTATAAAATTAAAAACAACTACAACTAGAGTTGGAATAAACTGACCAGTGTAGAAATAAAGTATGAAAATAAAAAGTTACTATGGGTTATTATTGTTTTGGCTAATCTTTAATACATTGTTTTTAATTTCTTTAACTTAATTCTCATTTTGATAAGGGCTGTCACAGAATCCAAATCGGTTTTGCAAACCAGTATCGGTTTTATTGGGTGTCATAAAACCAAGTCGTATTTGTTTGGTTTGGCGTTCAGAAAAGGTAAACAGAATAATTTAGCGAGATTGCGAGCATATATCTAGGTAAAATTATGGTTTCAACAATTTTACATAATGTGCTTAAGTTTATAGAGAGGTACATTTGCACTCAGTGGACTCCAACGAATAGTGCAGATCAAGGGACTATTTTTACAGCAAATACAAAATCCTTCAAGAGTTGGTTGCAACGACGAGACACGCATAAAGATTACTAAGCCTAGTTGTGACGAGCATTTGTACTTTGCGGGTGACCTGCACTATTCAGTGCTTAAGCCAACTGTTGCCAAAGGGGAATCTACGGCTGTCGTATACCGCTTCTTGAAGCCTCACGTAATATCAGGATATTTTTTCATAAGTGCCATGATTATGGTATTTTGGATGCTATTTTTATTGTTTCCCGTAAATGTTAATATAAATATGAATTAATAAATATTTACTTTTTTAAAGTATACATAATAAATTTACTTACATTTTTGCAAAATAATCGTCTTCAAAATATAACAACAAAAGCGAGTAAATTAAAACTAACAGCTGATAGCTGATTGGTTATCTATACATATAATAAAATCGTAAAATAGTAACTCATCTCCTGACTGTCTGTCTGTCTTTCTTTTTTTGTGTTTGCATCACGTAAAAACTACTGGATAGATTTTATAAAAATTTTATGAGGAGGTACCTTAGTATCCAGGTTCCAATATATGATACTTTTTTTCAGCAAAAATACATATCTCATTTCCAAGAGAAAGTGGAGGAAAAGTAGTGAAAGTACGCCGATTTAAAGGTACTGCATACTTTAAGGCATATTTTATTTTTGTAAGCAGTATATTTTAAGCAATGTTGAGCAACAGATGGCACTGTTTTAAAATAATGAGTAACTCATTTGCTGTCTATCTTTAACAGAGCTTTACAATAAGTTTGTAATAAAAACTTAAAACTATTACTTTTCACAGAAGTTTTTCAATAACTTTCATATTATGTATTTGAATTTAAAAAAAAAAATATTCCTTCAACGCTATTAGTAGTCAGAGAGAATAAAAGAACTAAAGCCCAATTTTAGAAATAATTTCTATTTTAAAAGAAACCTAATTTTTCGCAAATTTTTATAATATTTGTCGAACTATTGTATTAAATATAATCAAGTAATAAATTTCATCGGCTCGAGTTCGTACCCTAATTACTCCTTGGAGTTAAAAGAATATTTTTTTTCTAAATTAATCATTTGAATATTAAATTTTACATACATATATAATATAATATTATGATTTTTGTTTTCTACTTTAAATTTCTATATTTTCTTACTCATTTAGTTTCGAAATCTCGTCTTTACAAATTAAAATGCTGTACACTTAAAATTCGCATGTTTTTTTTAATGGAAATAATTTTATTTAATATAAAACATAAATACATAAATATTTATATATAAATTAGAAACAAATACGGACAATATATCATCACCGTGATATTATCATCCTCATCAGTTTTATGTCATCGAAAGTAGATATAATTTACACTAGAATATTAACAAAAAATAAAACTTAATTGGATAAAAATCTTTTAAATTGTATTTTGTTAGTTTTTTCAACAAGATCGATATATTATTAATCTTAAATAATTTTTGAAATTTTAAATAATTTAAAAAAGTAATTTCTTATTAAAAAGATTAATAAATTCAACTACGATTACTCATTAAAAAGAAAAAATAAATCATTAAATTAATCAATAAACTAAACATTAAAATTCATATAAACTATATATTTTTAAATAAAAATACATATTAAAAATACTTTCAAAAAGTTAAAAAGAAACAAAAATTTGTCTTTTATTATAGAAAAAGTTAGAGAAGAATCTTTGTGAACTTATTTAACTCGTTACGGTTAGAAAAAAAATTACTAAGTACTCCATTTTACGGCTTAGGGTTTGTCAAGTGACGAGTGTCTCTCATCAGGTTAAACAAAAGGAATACAAAAAAGTAACAAAATATACCATATATACTACTATTAGGATATACAGCGGTGTTACATAAAATAGCGCCACCTTTTACTACATATTTCGAAAAAGAAAAAAAAAACATACTAAATCTTCATAACAAATTTTAAGGTTTATATTATATGACCAACTTAATTACTATAGACCGGTTTTGATAAAAAAAAACTTAAAATGAAATATATACGTAAAAACATTCGAAATTCAAGATTTTAGGTGTGAAAAAAAATATAGCCATCCATTTCAATTATCTAAAAACACAAAATTCCAAGAGATGAATAAAATAATATACTTTAATTATCTTTATTACCTCAGTACTTATTTTTAATAACGGCTGAGCACTGTTTTGGCATAGGGTCAACGAGTTTTTGGCATGTCTCAATCGGAATATTACGCCATGCTGCTTTTACTAATGCCCATATGTGATCTTTATCAGTTGCATGTTTTCCTTTAACGAGGTTTAAGGCTGGCAATTGAGCAGACCAGCTTAAAACATCAAAACCATATTTTTCAACCAATCCTTTGCCTACTTCGATGTGAGTTTCGGGTCATTGCCTTGCTGAAATACAATCGAAGCGGCATTTCTTATTCTGCATAACCCATCAATTAACTGTTAAGCAGATTTGTATTTGTGGAACAAGATTAACGTGAGTACCTGCCTACTCGGCCTAACCTCACGGTGGTCTTACCACCGAGTGAAGCTTAGGCGTAGACTATTTGTAGTATAACAACACTTTACGATTGCCACCAATCGCTTTTTGTGTGTGATACAGTCACAATGAGTAGCAATTTATATAATATGGCAAGCCTAGATCCACATTATAACCTCTTGCTTGCGTCTGTTGAGAGTGCAAGAGCACACTTGATCGACCTTGCACCTTACCTACATAAATCGATCTTAAACCACAACCACCACGTGTACCCCCGAAGGGGACCTCACCAATAACCGGTCACAGAGAGGATAGGCTCTCTGTGGGGCCACCGATTCCCGTGGTACCAGGCCTTTGGGCACTGGTCGGGCCTCGAAGAGGACCCGTATGTTTTAACACACAGACCTTTTCTTCCAGATTTAGGCTCTAGGAACCCTAGCGTCTGGTGCCCCTATTTTCCCCGAGTGAACCGAGTCAAAGCATTTGCCATTCCTGCAGTGACAATTGGAACCCCCGGGGTAAGCAGATTTGTATAAAAAATAGTATCCATTATTTCGTCCACCCGTACGGTAGGCCCAGTTCCAATATATAAAAAACACCCCCACACTATAATATTGCCGCCACCGTGTTTAATGGTGTTTATGGTGTATTGATGAAGACGTTTGTTGTTTGGTGGCCTTCGTAGACAGTGGCTGCTTGTCAGAGTTAAATAAATTTAGTTTTGATTCGTCAGACCACAAAGTTTCTTCAAGTCAATTAAGGACAGTAAAATGTAGAAAGTGAGACTGGCTCTATTTTATGGAACACCACTGTATGTGGTCACCTATTTAGCTCTCTCATACTTTTTATGTTAAGATTCAAAAATAATTAAAAACCACATCCCAAAAGCCACTCGACCATATTTTCCACTTACCAATGTATCAATGGCCACGTTCATAAGACGTAACTGTTGCGCAACGGTTGAGTATTTGTCATAGAAACGGGTTGTTGACTAGTTGCGCTCAACTCAACAGTTGGGTATTTTTTGTATCATAAAATATTTTAGCTACCAACATGTCAACATGTTGTGCTCGGCTTAAATAGCTAATAGAAGAGAGTTATACCGTTTCTTATCCATAATTTTCAGCTAAAGTAATTAATTTAGTTAATTTAAATTATTTCTTTTGTTTCTCTTTTATTTTTTTCAATTGTTTACATTTATCAGCTCTTTATTTTGCAGTATATTTCTCAAGCCGTTTCTAAGACGTAACTGTTGAGCTCAACAGTTTTGTAACAGTTGAGTTCAACAGTTACGTAACGTGCCCAATGTCACAACTACATTCATTTTAAGCTTTCATACAGGTATGTGATGAAAAACGATTTCGATGCAAATACGACATAAAATCGAAAAAGGTGTGATGACAACACTTATTTTTTTCGTTTTGTTTTTAATTCGGTTTCTTCTTTAAATCAAATTCGATTTCATTTTCCATTTGTTTCTATGAAAATATGAACTAAAAAGAATGTGATGAAAAACGAAATTTTACTTTTTTAACTGTTTTTAAAACGATAAGGCATTTACGGACGTTTTTAAGAAAAAGTCGATTGAAGTTAATTTATTAATATTCATTTTATAATCACAAATCTAAACAAATATACATAATAGAATACATCATCGTATTTATACTATGATAACATTTTCTATTATAGTATAAATAATCCTGATTTCCGGGCTTCACAATCCTAATGTGGGTGCCGTCAATACAACCAATCACCCCCGGAATTTTGAAGTTTTCAAAAAAATGTTGCTTTGACTTTTAAATATAGTCTGAGTCGGCTGACACCTTAATCCAATATTGACATAGCACTTTTTCTAATATAAGTATCATCTTTGACAACGATTTCGAGAACGTAGTCCTGTGCATAGCTATAGCTGAATCATTTCCAACCGACCTTTGAAAGCTGCCTTCTGCTAGGAACTAGGAACGTGCCTGCGAACTCAATGACTAAAGGAATTAATTTAGTTTTCACATGTAGTTCAATTTTTAGTAGAATTCAAATAAATAATAAATATTTATACGGAAATATTCCTTGAACCTAAAAATATTTGTTGTGAGCTCAGTTTAAATCACTTGGAAAAACTTGTTACCTAGCCTCCTGCATACTCGGTGGATCGAAAGCATCCCTCAACCTCTTTCTTTGTATATTTGCAACGTTATTCGAATTATTTATTATTAAAAAAGAAGTGGACAAAATAAATGCCATTTTTTGATTCAAAATCACTTTATTCTTTTATAAGAAAGTTGTAATTTTTACTTGAAACAATTTGAAAAGAAACAAAAATGGAAAGTGAAACCGTTCGATTTTGATCACATCTTATAACAAAACGTTCGGTTTTAGCTTTCGATTTTGTTTGAAACCCGATTTCTATCACATACCTGATAGTAATCTTTTTCTTAATCAATACAGAATTTATTAATAAAAAAAACAATTTATCAAAACTACAATAGTGGAGTTCAATGTTCGATGCAAATGGTCTTGCAAAAGTGCAAGTGCGTAATATCATAGCTTTTTTGTAAAATCCAACAACAAAATACATATTTTTTTGTTAAATTTGAATGATATAACGCATTTGCACTTTCGCAACTTATCGCATCGTCTATGGGTTACTTGAATGACTTGAAATTAACAATTACACCGATCTGCAGAGAAATTTCTCTTACAAAAAAGAATGAATATAATAGTTCACTTACTATTTTATCACTGTGCTTACAGCAAAAATGTTTAAAGTTTGTAAATATTGCTGATCACGAAAAAAAAATTAAATTTTTAAGTTTTCAATAAAATAATTTAATTTTATATTTTGTTTTATATTTAATTTAATATGTTTTTAAAATAATCAAGGGTAGTTCGACCCAACCAACTTGTTTTTTTAGTCGTTGTAAACATATCGCACCCTAAATACAAAAGGGTCACAACTCAAAATACTAAAATTTTCAGGAGAGACAAAAAACTGTTTATGTAAAAATGATTATAATATTTAAAGAAAATATTGTTCCATTATGAAAAATTCAATAATTTTTCAATTTTATATTATGTTTGCGAAAATAAAATAAAATTTTGAATTATGACTAAAAACAATTCTCTTTAGTTCGTCGTGCAGAAGCAACACACACTAGACATAACTGTATTTTCCAGTTAAAGAAGATAGTGATGTGAAAGAAATTTTTGCAGTAATTAGAGATATGTACTCTGAATTAATTTATGGAAAAAAGTCAGTTCTGGAAAATTTGAGTTGTGATCCTTTTGTATTTAGGGTGCGATATACCTACATAAATTTTTATTATAAAAACATTTGAATGGAACATAAACGAAAAATAAAATCTAAAAAATTTAGTAGGAAAATCACAACAATGGCAACGCTGGTTACACATTTCAGTCAGTAATACGGCATCTTTGGTAAAAATGTAAACAAAACCAAATAATAAAGGTTTAAAAGACACAATTTAAGAGGTATTTGTTTATAATTATTCTAATAAAATTGTTTGAGATTCCATTGAAAAATATGGATATAACTGAAAGTGGCTTAGGAAAACTAACGGACGAATCGTTAAAACGCAAAGAACGTTTACGCTTGCTAAGAGAAAAAGCTGGCAAAAATGATGCAAGTAAAAATGATTTCAATAAAGACAAAACGTTACCCAAGTAAGAATAACTAAAATTAATTTTAAAATTTGCTTTGTAAGAATGTTATAAACTACTTTGTTTCAGACCAATATTCCGTAGTTATAAACCCCAAAATGAAACTACCGTAGGCGAAGTAGTACCGCAAGAGCCTTCCGGAGATATAGAGGCGGCTGTCGAAGACCAATTAGAGTTGTTAAAGCAACCTACGATTATTGACGAAATTGATATTACAAATTTGGCTCCCCGGAAACCAGATTGGGATTTAAAACGAGATGTATCTAAGAAATTAGAGCGCTTGGAACGAAGAACACAGAAGGCCATAGCCGAATTGATCAGGGAAAGACTTAAGAAGAATCAACAAGTCGATGATATATTTCAAGCTGTAAACGTGGCTACAGCACATGCTGGGGAAACACCAAATATTGTCGATGATTGATTTTAGCAATAAATATTTATTTAAAATGATAAGTTAAAATAATAAAACTACATGTTAGATATTCAGTGCCTTGTTAATCTGCTTACATCATTATCAGGTCTTAAATTTTCCTTGTCCAATGGCTGCAGTTTCATTTTTAGGGAATTTATTTCTGAAAGATAAATGAATCAATTTGTGTTACGTTCGTAGTTATTAAAATTTTCTTACGCTCAGTATATTTGGTTTCCAACATATTAGCAAATTTTCTCATTGAGTCCAGCTCGCGTGGTATTTCTTTTCTCAACGTTTCCAATGCAGTCTTATGGAAAACCAGTTCGGTGTCGAGTTGTTTTAAAGCAAGATCTTTTTGGTTTATAGCCTGTTCTTGCTGCAAAGCCACTTCCGTACGCCAACCTATAGCCTTTTTCAATTTATTTAATTCTTGATTTTGTTTCATTATTATTTGATTAGCTTTGGAAATTTCTTCAGTAGCCATTTCCAATGCCTGACGTTTAGTCTGACTAATTTTTTTTTCTGCCTCTAATTCCGCCACCAAGTCTACTTTATTTTTATCATATTTTTTAAGTTTTTCTTTCAAATCATTAATCTCTTTGCGTGAATCTTGCAAATGCATTTCATTTTTGCGTTCAAGATTTTTTAGCAGTGATATTTCCAAGTGTAGCTTTTCACTTTGCTCCTTTAGATTTGATATTCTTCCCTTTGCGGCGGCTAATTCTTCATTTAATGTTTCGTTGCGTTTAACTTCTTGACTGTGTTAAAAAATTTAAAAACTTAGTTTAAAGGCATAATTATCTTTCATATTAAACATACACTTTCTCATTTAGTATTGCACTTTTCTCCGAAACTAATTTATCTATTTGTTGCTGTAGTGAATTCATTGTTTTACGATTTCTTTCACTATCCTGCTGTCTTTGTTCCGCTGTCTTACGAAGGCTTTCCTGTAATTGGCTTACTTCTTCGGCATGTTTTTGATTTAAATTTCTAGTATTTTCTAGTAGGGTTTCTCGAAGTTTCAAACATTCTGCATCTAATTGGTCAATTCGTCGTACGTGGTTATGTATTTCATGTTGTAACTGCTGTGTGGTTTGTTCTTGATTAATACATTTTTTCTATAATTTGAAAAAGTGATATTTTATTTACTTTTTAATGATCATTTTTATTTATCACCTGCAAAGCATCCAATATGTTATTCATATAAAACAATACAACATTTAAGGGAGCCATACGGCAAGGCAAGCACAAATGAATCAAGTTCTTAAATGGCCTTGTCTCAACGAATTGCAATTGATAATTACAGTTTAGTTGACCACTACTTGCAGCGGATTCGCTTAAGTGAATATCTCTTACATCCCTCTGTTGATGTTGCAATTGTAGCAAACATATTTCAAGTTTTCCTGTTTGACAGTCTTGTAAAATGTGAACCAGATTTTCGATAAAGCCGGCAAACGTTACATGCAATGACTGATCCTGTTTCAATTCCTGAAAAGAGGTGCTATCCACAGTTGTCATATACATTTTTCGTTGATCACATTTTTCGGTTAATCTAATTTGCTAATGTAAGTAAAGAAATAATAAAAAAAAATGTTTTTTTTCAATTCTTATTTATTTAAACTTACAATTAATCCTTTAAAATCCAGCTTTTCAGCATAAACAAAACAAGCCTTTTGCGTTTTTAATCCATTTGCTCTAAAGGTTACCATTAGCTCTGCCGTAGGTAAAATACATTCAATATTTTTGCTATAATTTATATTTGCGAAATGATCATCTTCAACATAGTGCATGGGCACGGAATTAAACATTTCTGTTCCTTAAAAATAAAATTATTTAGTGCCAGTTTTTTAAATTGAATTGCTTCTTCTTTTAATTGGTTTGTTTATATTGTACAGTAATGTAGAAACGACTACGAGTGAAAAACGATGGCGTCTTGAAATCGAGGTCGATCGGCCAAAGACGTTTTATAGCCGGTCAGCTTTCAATCAAATCGTCGAAGTGTGCAGCTAGTTCCGGCTAACTTTATCAGCACATTGGATTTTTTACTGAGTTGTTTTAAACTGAGATATAGTCCGGTAAATTTATTACGTTCTTAAGAGAAAGGAAACAAAGATTTTCTTTGCGTGTTTGTATTGTATTAAAAATAAAGCTTAGTGTTCGCTAAGCCTCTTAAAATAATAACTGTTTATATAATCCTGGCGAAGAAAGAAACATTTTTTTGTTATTGTCTACTGCATCAACTATAAAAAAGAAGATATTACACGCAGGAATAAAAAGGTATTTGGGGTATATGTTTGGAAAATATTTAATACAAATTTTTTAATATTTAAGAAAATGAGTTGATAAATTTTAATAAACCTTAGTAATTCCAAACAGATATGACGGGCAAGAATTTAGTAAACTGTTCGGCAGGGTTTAGGTTTTACGGATGGTTAAAATTTGAAAGTAATGTGTCAAGGCAGGTAAACGAGTCCAAAAAGCCTCTCTATGTGCTGAGTTCGATTGTTAGGTTCCGGGTCAATGCAATGTTAAGGGCAACGAAACTGCCGACAAACTTGAAAGATTGGGCTCGGAGGGGATTAATTCAGAAAGGGTGGAATCAGTAAAGCCACTGATTAGTTACTACTATAGGCTTATACATAACTGGATAATAGGAATAACCAATCAGTGCTGGTATGCTAGGGAAGACTGCAGAGCCTCTTGAGCCATTTGGACTAGTCTGGGCATGACAAAAACTAAGCTGCTTCTGTGTTTGGCAAGGAAAGTTCTAAGAGCAATGGCTGACCAGTGCGCTAGTAGGACAAGAATCAGTAGATGTGTAAACGGTACATCGGTTTTCTGTATGATGTACATATGAGGACGAGTAGGAGTTAGAAAGCGACAAGCATATTATCTCACTGTAAAGGAGAAAGATTTTATAATGGGCTAAGCGACATCGCTCAGTGTAACCTAGAAGATGACGTAGGCTTCATTGTTTCTTAAGGTATTTATAGTGAATTCAATGAACTCTGCGGGTGTTCTAGTGGAGGTTCCATTTCATCGGCACAACCCTTCTCAACCTAAAATACCCTACACAGAATACACTGTGAAATCTTTCAGATATTCAACATTCACTATAAACATTCAGGAGAGTAAAAATATTGAAAATACAAGAGTAAATGAATTGAGTGAACACAACAAGTATCTCTTAAATGTTTGCTCTGGATATACATATATAAATTTAATTTGGGAATTTCAAGTCCCGTTCCACACTTGCAATTTTTGTTTCCGCAACACATGTATTTCTTGTTAGGAGAGGAAATAAAAATGCCAGCGGTACGATGTTTGAAACTCTCTATTGTTGTTTTTTTGCTCTTTTTGACATGACGATTACTGTATAAAAGTATACAGTCATCAGAAACACAATTTTTAAAGTATGGTCATAAATGAAACTTCAAAAGAGAATTTAAAAACAGTTTCAGAAACAAAAATTGCAAGTGTGTAACGGGATAAAGCATAGCAAAGAGCAAGTTTTCACCCACAAACTACAATATTGTTTAAATATTCAAATATTTCAATTTATTTAAATTTTTTTTGAATAATTTTGGAAAATTAGCACAGCCCATTAAACTATATCCTGTCATTATAGGATAAATCTGAATTTCAATTTATTTAAATTTGTATTGAATAATTGTGGAAAATTAGTAGTCCATTACACTATGTATGTATATCGTATCATTATTTATACGCAAAGTAATATTTAAGGTGAGAGTATATAACACGCTTTGAACGCTTCAACGCGTCGCTAGTTTTGTATACTTTATACGCTCTAAACACTTCAAGTTACATATTACGCATTACAGAATTCTTATTTAAATCAGCTTTTTAAAAATTTATTGATTTCGGCATGCTTCTTTTTTATTTTTATAATCCCTTATTATATAAAACTTTATTTTTTACATTTGAGTAGAATCTTTATAACAAAACGAAACAAAAGTCAACTTAGGAGATATTACACATAACGAGAGAAAAGTTGAAAAGCAGACGCGTTGCAAACTTCTTTATGTACCTTATACTATGCATACCCCATAATGCGTTGAAGAGCGCAAAGCGTGGTATATACTTTCGCCTTTGGAATAAATATGTATTCTTACTTTATAGAGATCGTTTGCAGACTTTTACCGGCCACTGCAAAGCATAGGAAAACTATGGAGTTTTATTATAGTTTAGATATATTTTGTCTTGTCTTTTTCGTTTCCTTTCTCAATATTTTAATAATTTTTATACTAATAGTGCATTTACACTTGAGCGAAATTTAGTACTTACGAGATTTCGAATAAATCTAGTTATTTTTACTAGATTTCCTATACAAATCAAAATCAACTTCGTCACTAGATTTTGACGAAATCTACTCAAAATCTAGTAGTACTTAACGAACCAACAATAGTTATGTCCAAATTGAACTAAAAAATTTTACGCTGTACAACAAAAAATTACATTTTAATTAAAAAACAATAAATGAAAATTAAAATTACTAAATAAAATTAAAACATTGCAAGAAAAATTTAATTAATTAGATTGGAAAGATAACTAAAATTAAGTAAGAAAAAAAATTAAGTGAAAGTTTAAAAAAAGAGGTAAGTTAATGAAATATGGTTAATGAAATCTTGCTAGTGTTAAAAAAATTAAATGTAAACGACCTAGATTTTGAACGAAATCTACTAGATTTCGACGTAGTGTAATGCACTATAAATTTTGGCAGATGTAAAATGTTTTATAATACAAAAATATACTGGTCACCTCATTTTGACGCATTTTTCAGTTGACATCTTTTCGTTTCTAGTTTTGCTACTAGTTTTTACAACCTGTACTTTTTTCTCGCCACCATTGTAAAAAAAAAGCCGCGTCAAGTGTGGAAGGAAAAATATTTTATAACAAAATTTTGGACGAATAGTTTTATTTTATTGCAGATAAAAAAAGGAAAGTAAAAACTATAAGTGAAAAAATGGCGGTAAGTTTATAAATAATTGTTAAATATTCTTCTCATCAATTAAAAAAAAACAATTAGGCTCTCTTTAGTCAGCACATTTTTTCCTAATTCTAAATCGAAAATTTTTATATTTTTTAAAATTTGTTAATAGCAACCTACCAAAGTATTTGTTGGTAGTTTACCACCAGGTACAAAACCAGAAGAACTACGTCGTTTGTTTGAGAATTATGGTATAGTAGTAGAATGTGATGTTATGAATCGGTGTGGATTTGTGCATATGAAAAATACGGCAATGGCGGACAGCGCTATTCAGGCTTTGCACGAAAGTGAGTTTAAAGGCCAAAATATTGTAGTGGAATATGGAAGACCTAAAGAAAGAAAGCAAGGTGGTGGAGGTCCCGGCGGTAATAGGGGAGGTGGTGGAAACAGAGGTATTATGGGTAAGTTTTCTTTCCAAGATTTTGGAATTTCATTGTTTTTTAATTATTAAGGCTTAAGGGAAGCCAACTAAAGGTTTGCCTTAATAATAAATATCCTATTTGTTTTTATTTTTATATTTCTATAAATGTTAAAGTTGGCTTCCCTGGCAAGCAAAACAATTTTAATCAAGCGGCCACTTTGCAACTGGCCGGCGTCATTATGGAACTACTAGGTGACCAACAAAATCAACTCGATGATATTTCAGGTGGTAATAATATGAGAGGCGGTGGGGGTGATTCGGGTTATCGTAGAGGAGGTGGTGGTGGAGGTGGTCCTCAAAGTGGTGGTCGCGGTCGTGGTAATTTCCAAGGTGGTAATCGTGGTGGCAACCAAAATATGAATGGTGCTGGACCAATGCGTAACCAAGGGTTCAAAGGCGATAGGCCCGCCCCTTATCACCAAGGCATGAACGCCGGTGGTCCTAATAATTCTAATCACGGCGGAGGCCACGGTGGTGGAAGATTTAACAATCAACCAAATAGAGCTGGTGGTGCAGGGGGCCCAGGTGGGAATTTCAATAATCAACGAGGAGGCAATTTTGCTTCTAAATCTGCACCAAATAACTACGGTGGTGGCAATAATTGGAATAGTGATCAAGGTGGCATCAATTTTGCCGAAGACAACTTTTCCGGAGGATTTAGTGGCAATATGGGCAACGCTGGTGGTGGCAGTTTTGGTGGACAACAAGACAGACGTGGTTTTGCTTTGCCCTCAAATCAATTCCAACAATATGGTGGTGGTGGTGGCGGCAATCAAATGGGAGGCTTCGGTGGCAATGAAGTTGGTACACCATATGAAGATGACATAATTTTTCAGAGACGCAACAATAATCCACCTAATGCGTAAGTATTAAATACTTTTTTTAACTGCCTGTCCTACGATGGCTTACGAATTGTGCGAAAGAACGAATTCGTGTGAGATTGTGGATCAGACAGTAAATGTTTACATTAGATATTGAATATTAAAAAAGGAGTTGTTAAATATAATAATACCATATTTCTATAAAAACCCTTCTTACTATTATTTATCAAAACTAGTAAAATATAAAAAAATAAAAATTTGCCATTTATTAATGAAATTTAGATTTTAGATTAAATAAATTAAATTTATTCCTTCAAACCTCCTTTTTTATGTCCATAAAATATTTTAAGATTTCACTGATATTTTTTTCTCTCATTTTGCATAAAATCAGTCCAGTAGTCATTGATTTCAGAAGTAGTGGAAAGGGAGGCGGAAACGTTGGCGGTGGCAATTTCAATCGTGGCGGCAATCCTGGTGGGCGAGGAAGTGGTGGCCAAGGTGGTTTCCAAAATAATCGTGGAGGCCAAGGGTTCCAGCAAGGTGGTGGTTTTAAACGTGGAGGGCCTGGAGGTAATAACATGAATCCTGGTGACAATTACCAACAAAACTTTCCCCCTCTAGGAGGCGGTGAATTTAATGGTCAAGGCGGTTTTGGTGGTAATAATCGTAATCATGGTGGACAAGTTGGTCGCGGAGGTGGCGGTATGAACCGGTAAGTTTTCGAAAATCTTAAATTACTGCAAACCGCCTTATTTATTTATGCGTTTTAATAAACAAGAATTCAAAACAAAACAATTGATAGCGCTTAAACCTATATATGCTATATCTTGGTATAAGGGTATGAAAATCTTTAAACAAAAATACATGTCTTCATTAAGCATAAGCTAGCTTTTCATTTTCTGAGTGAAATAAACAAATCTCTAAACCTTTATTTTACTTGATACCTAGTGCGTAGCAAGCTGCCACATAAACCAATCGTTCGTATAAGAAAATAACTAGATGTCGAAATAAAATTAAAAAGTTCGATATACAAGAAAAATGTATTTTATAATAAAATTGCTTACTGTGGTTAATAGACAATTTTTAACGAATAGTTTCCCCGAAAAAGCATTTTAAAAGTTTATTTCTGTCATACAAAATCAATTAAAATTAAAAAGGGTATGATAATTTACTGCGTTTTGGCATTTTAAAAATGATCACAAAAAGAGGAAACAAAAATTAAAAATATAAATTAATAGAGAATATGATGTATAAAAACAGATGATGCCAAATTTTGTCTTAATAAAAAGTTATCAGAAGTTGGGTTTTAACATCAAACCAAAAATCTTAAACGAAGATATAAATAAAAATAAAAAGAAGGATACAATTCTTAAATGTTTGTTGTTATACGAAAATTAAAACATATGTATATATATATATTAGAAAATTAAAATGCAGTTATAATTTCCTAAGTGACCAAAATATGACAAAGGAATTATTTAATCAAGTATTGCAAAAACATTCTTGCCCAAAAATTTTTAAATCTTTCATTGTTTCATTGAAACATGAATGGCGTGACTGTCCTTAAACAATTATAACATGACGCGCGCCCCACCTTGCCATTGCTCTACAACAATTAAGATTCATTATTTTTTCGACAACCAAGTAGCTTTTCGAATAAAATATGAAAGTTTTACCGTATTTGACATTTGTACGATTTGCTTTTTGTATGGGGAATACAAATGTACGCTTCGAAAAAATATTTCCGAAAGTTCGAAAAAATTTTCGAAAATTATGCTGAATAATTCAATTCGTCAATTTTTTCTTTTGAATCGAAATCTTTAATAACCCCCATGAATGGATGTCAGTTAACTGGCCCCAATTCTTCTCTAAATAGGTTTTGAGTTAAATTGACTCTAATAAATGAAGCGTTTATACATAAATAACACTTTCCATGTTTTTGTCGAATATTTATCTATTCCATTTATAAACCATATGCGCTCAAAAATTCGTATTCAGAAGTAGAAGAATATATTCGACATTAAATTGCATTTTATTTATGCATCTCAAGAGTTACATGTCGATAATTGTTATCGGTAGCCATTTAATGCGTTTCGTCTGTTGTAAACGGGTTGTTTCGAGAAATCATCGGTTTTTTCCATTAACTTAAAAAGTGTATCGATTGCACTACATGAAAAAATCAATTTAAAATGTTAAAAAATTATAATTTCGATACGATGAAAAAAAGGTTTTTTCTTGGGTTTTATTTCAATACGGCGTGAAGAAATACGATTTAAAATTAAGTATGTATATCAAAAATTAGTATCCTAACAATTGTCAATAAGTTTATGCAGAAATATCGTTGATACTCTACGATTAGTACTTAAATATTTAGTTTTAAATGTAGCTTAAGAAATTAATACATTTTATATAAATTAAGAAAAAACCAGTAACTAATTAAACATTTATATTTTTTTAAACAGCAATGCGCCTCGTCAAAATATGCCAAATCGTCGCTATTAGAATGCATACTTAAGCATGATCACTAAGGCACAGTTTTATTTGAAAGCAGACAATTAATACTGACATTAATTTTAAAACAATGAAAAGTGTAGGATTTTTCTACTTAAAAGGTTCTTAACCTTTATAACTTATTACGTTGCGTAACGTAAAATATAACAAATCAATGCGTTCTCATGCGTCATAACAGCAAACAGATGTTTTATTTAATTTCTAATTGATAAATTACAAACATCAATCTTCAAATTTTTTACAAAGAAAAAGTTAAAAGAAACATTTAAATAATGCGACTTAGCTATTAAATAGAATTGTAAACCTATAACGAAATATCAACAAATTTAAGTTTATACTCGTAATTTCCATAAAACAAACGTACATAAAAAAATTATTACATATTTAAAGAAAAACAAAAAATGCGTTTTTTAAGAACCTAAATAAAACAAACAAAAATATATATAAAAAATATTTAAAAAAAATCCTCACAAAATGCGTTTTATTAAATAGATCTTTACCAGAAGTTTTAACAAACAACATAATATTTATTTTATAAAATTAAAATATAATACATATGTATATCGAAAACTCAACGTTCCGATCGATCATCACCAATATTTGGGCGAATTCTCTTAAATAAAAAAGAAATTTCATAGAGATAACGATATTGCGGATTTTGCGGATTATGTTGTAAAACTCGAAAGTTATTTCGTAAGTACAAAATAAGAAGACAAAATTTTTATAAATTTTAAAAAAGTCTTATTAAAGTAAAAAAGAACATTTAAAATTTTATATAACAGAGCAAAGAAAAAAGCGACTTATAAATTAGTATTGAAATATTTTGATTAAAAGTTTTTTTTTCTAATTCAGTTGCAATAGTTTACTTCTTTGATAAGCGTTGGAAATACGAAAATAATGATAATTTCAATTTAATTTTTATAACTATGTATTTCAACATCGTTTTACTAAATTATTTTAATGCTTTCTTTTTACAGGCAACATTACCAGGATGCAAATCACAATTTTTAATAAGTCAAATTAAATTTTTATTTAAAAGTGCCTTTAAGTATTAATTTTAGTTTAACAACAAATTTCTTTGTATGTATATATAACAAGACTGTCTTCCACTGTTTTAAATATATTTTTCTCTTAAATAAACCCTTTGTAAAATAAAAATTTTACAAAAGTATCAAAAGAATATTTTGCTTGATTTTCTTTAACGATTTTTTTTTTTTAAATTGTAAAGTTCGTTTTATACCTATTAAAGGAATTGTAGCATCATTCTGACGGATCGAGACAAATATCACTCGAATATTGTCAACAAATTCGTTGAGTCGATTTAAAAACCTTGTATCAGTGAAAGGGCCTTTCAACTAAAATAGTGCTTACTTATACATATGTACACAAAAGGGTCACAAAATCAAGTAGGTTGCAATGTAGGTAGTTCTAGAATGGGTTGGAGAAATATGAAATTAGAATTATGATTATTGTAAAGAAAAATAAAAAATTTATTAAATAAGTAACATTTATTGAATAAATTTGATGTGTAGATTGTACCAAATTTGGTACAGTGTACCACAAATCCCAACAATACTCCTCTCACGAAAATGAAAACAAAACTTGCCCTGTAGAAAACAGGTCTGACACTGCTTTTACATTTGGACAAAAAATGGGTAGACAGACGAAATTTGTTGGCAAGGGGTTGAAGAGCTAGAGTATGTAATTCATTATTATCTGTACAAATCTCGTCTGTTTGCCCATTTTCTGTCCAAATGTAAAAGCAGTGTGAGAATATTTTAACACATGCACTTGTTTTGTTGACAAATTTACAACATGTGCATGTCTTCCCATTAGTCACCCGTCAATATATTGAAACTTTTGTGGGGATATACAAATAGCAGCGGACTACTGTATACTTTTAAACAGTCACCAGAAATTAAAATTTCAAATTATGGACACGAATTCAACATTACAAACATTAAACATGGGCAGTCAACACTAACATGATTTTTTTTTTATTTCGGACCAGCACTCAGGGGATGACCCCTACTCATGCAAAGCATTGTGCCAGAACTAGGAAATTAGGTTTTGGGAAGAAGGATAGAGGGAGTAATGTTTGTGGACATTCGATTTGAATTTTCCACCATTGTAGTTGACAGGAAAGACCTCTGTAGAAAGATGATTCCACAAGCGAACTGTACGGCTAAAAAACGAATTTTCGCTGTAATGTATTGTGCGATTCACTGGCCAATCGACCACAAATGGATGAGCTCTTAATGAAAAGCGTGTTGTGCGCGAAAGCGTGCGGATATCGGGAATTAGTTCCCTAATCTCATCAGAGCACATTCCATTGTAGTAGCGATAAAACAGCGAAACACAACCCACATTGTGTCGATGTTCAAGAGAGTCAATAGAGGATACCCTACTGTTACCTATGAGCTTCTTCGCCCTCTCCTGCACGCGGTCGAGTAGTTCCAAAACAGACTTTGGAGCACCGGCACATGAGAGTGTATTCCATTTTTGGCCGGATGTAAGTGGTATAAATAGTAAGATCAGATGAGGTGAAATATGTTTTACACCGTTTGAGAAAACCGAGACACTTGAAAGCTTCTTTTGAGACTTGAAAAATGTGTTTAGTCCATAAAACGTCACGCTGGATTTTCATGCCAAGAACATCAAGAGCTTCTGATTCCTTAATACTTATACCACCCATAATTACAGATGTAACACCATTTTCGACCGAACGCCGGGCCGTTAGCATACAACATTGAGTCTTACGAGCGTTAAAGTCGACTATATTTGCCCGGCCCCAATTAGATATTGTTACGAGATCGTGATTGAGCGAATCATTCATGTTTTGCCGCTTGGCCCCAATCTCTAAAAGGCTCGGCCGTCTGCAGAAGGAATACGAATGGCAAATGCTGCTATCATCTGCAAAAGAGTAGATAGGGTTCGAAGTTTGACAGAGGTCATTTAGAAAAATAAGAAACAGGGTAGGAGAAAGAACAGAGCCTTGCGGTACCCCTGAATTAATCTTGAACTCGTTTGATGAAATCCCATCTATAACAACTCGTATAGTGCGATCCCTGAGAAAGCTCGATATAAATCGAGAAAAGCTATCACCGACACCAAAAGCAATAAGTTTTGACAGGAGTGCACCATGTCACACTCTATCAAAGGCCTTGGAGATATCTAGAGCCACCATCTTTCGCCGAAATGGTGAATGTATTGACACCATTTTTCGAAAGGAAAGCCAGCCACTCCCCTGTAGAGCGCCCCTACGAAAACCATACTGGCGGTCGCTTAGTAAGCTGTTGGACTCCAGATACTTGACAAGATGCAAATTTAGCATACTTTCCATTACCTTAGAAAGAGTAGAACAGACTGCAATTGGGCGGTAATTTTCAGGGTTGTTAGCCTCTCTTTTTTTGGGGATTGGCGTTACATTAGCTAACTTCCAGCACATTGGAAACTCACCAGCATGATACAAGGTGCTGAAAAGAGTCGCTAATGGACGTGCTAGCGTCGAAGAGCACTGTTTTAAGACCAGTGCTGGAATGCCATACGGCCCAGAAGACTTGTTAATATTAAGATCTGCTAAGACATTTTTAACTGCACGTGCTCGAAAGAATATCTTTGGCATAGTTACTGATACTCTGTCAAGCACGGGTAGTGGCTGATTGCTTTCCGGCAAGCAGGAATTTCTTGCAAATTGACCAGCCAGAAGGTTAGCTTTGTCAGCGAGGTCAGTGAATATTTGGTCATCCTTCAAAAGAGTCGGAATTGCGGAACTAGCATTATCCTTTACTCTTTTGACAAATGACCAAAAGCTCTTACTGCCCCGAGGGACAGAAAGAACTTTAGCATGAAGACGCTCATCGTGTAGACCTTTTTCACGCCTAAGTACTTTGGCACACGAAGATCTCGCTCCTTTGCGTAGCGAATCAGTGTCTGCGTTTTTATTTTTACGCCAGGCCCTGATGTTAGTCTTAATGTTTTTCATTTTGTGTATAATGTAGTCGGGGTATTATTTTAAGAAACTTATCAAGGCATATTTATCAAGGTGATAGCAAGGTATATTTAACAAGGTGATAGCGTAAGGGAGAGGAAATTTCAGCAAACAATTTTTTCAATTTTTTTTATATGGATTTTGACAGTAAAATAGATATTATTCTCTCTTAAAAAACCTGATTAATGTCAAACTCCATATAAAAAAAATTGAAAAAAATGTCTCTTTAATATTAGCTCCGCCTTGTGCAGTCACCTTGTTAAATATGCCTTGGGAGATAGCGTAAGGGAGAGGAAATATTAGCAATAAAGTTTTTGAATTTTTTTATATTTTATTCTCTCTTAAAATATATGATTAATGTCAAATTCCATATAAAAAAAATTTGAAAAATTTCTCTTTAATATTACTTCGCCTTGTGCGGTCACCTGGTTAAATATGCCTTGAAACTTTTTTTAATTGTTTTTTCTCTTTTATTACCTTTTATTATTTTAACATGGACTGAAGTGTAAAACGGTTGGTTTTAATAAACGATTGCTGCGTAGTATTTGTTTCTATTAGTTGTTTTCTTGGCTAAAGCAAATGACCAAGAGCTCCCACGCAAACCCCTAAGGGTCTGTGAGCTCATACATAATCTCAACGAGAATCTCACAGAGAACAAAATACAAGGTAGGTTTGTGTCACTTTGCTAAATATTTAGCAAACAAATGCATTTTTATTTTAACCACTTTTTTTGGTTGGGGGCCTTTGCAAATGACACTAAATGGAGAAAGCGAAATACTCTTTTTGTTTATGTAATTTTGAGTTTAGTTAAGACAGATTGATGTCAATATTTTAGTGTTAATGTTTTTATTTTGTGTCTAATGTAGACGGGGTATTAGTTTAAGAGACTTATTTTCATTGTTTTTCTCTTGTAATACCTTTTATTATTTTAATATAATTGGAGAATATATTCGCGAAAATAACGGCAGTTGTGTAAAGCACATACTAAAGTGTAAAGCGGTTGTTTTCAATGGACGGTCGTTGTGTAGTATTTGTTTCCATAAGTTTTTTTCTTGGCTAAAAAATTATACAAAATCAAAAAAAAAAAGTAGAAAGAAAATGAAGCAATAGAACTTAACAAAATTAAACATCACTAAATGAAGAAAGCGAAGTGTGGACAAAAGTGGACACGTTTAAATAATTAAAATATTTAGAAACTGCGTTAGCAAAATATACATATGTATTTTGAGTTGTAATTTTTTAATTAAATATGTGTGTATGAATGTAAGTTCAATATGTCAACCCAAATTTATTTAACAAGATTTCTTAATTACTGGAGGATTGAAAAAACTACATTGTTTTTGGTGTTTTTTGCCATTATGGCAAATTCTATGTTGGTCAGAGCCACAACTCCGCCAATTAACAATTTAGATGCCGATGCCCAAGCAAAAGCAGTAGATTTAAAGGGAAAATTGATATTTGCTCATGTAGTAAGTATATGAAATTTTCGTACTACAGGTTACGTTAGACGGGACAAATAAATAGTAAAGTCAGCGTAGCTACTAAATAAATTATATTCTCATTCAATAAGTTCAACAAGTTTCGGAAACTATCTATGTTTTAAATTTAGTTTAAGGCCACATCACAAATTAAGGAACAAATCTAGTAGTAGCATATTGTAAGTAAAATGCATTTTTAAGCAAAAAATATGAAGTGAACATTGGTGGCGACCGTTAGTTCCTATATTTTGTATGGTATATATACAGTCTGTCAAGGAATTCTTTTTACATAATGAAAAATTATTTGTTTTTGGCTTTTATCATAAAGGCATGTTGTCTTTTTAATGTTTAAATTACTTTTTTTTATTAATTCCATTTTTAACCGACTTCAAAAATAGAAGGAGGTTATCAATTCGTCTGTGTGTTGCTTTTTTTTTGTATGTTTGTGCTTTCAGAACTCGGTCATTTCTGAACCGATTATAAAAATTTTTGCACTATTAGAAAGGTTATGGCTACAGATTGGTCCCATTTTAAAAGAAGTTCAAAATTTTAAAAATTAAAGGGTGTCCCCATACAACATACATGTTTTTTACGTGTATTATGAACTTTATAGGTCACCAATTTTAAATTAAAAAAAGTGCGTATCACTGTAGCTCCCAATAACAAAAAGTAATTAAAAATTAAAGGGTGACCCCATAGGTGACTTTATTTCACCTTTATTCTCCTATCTTTTGAACCGTTATAGACAAACACTTGAAAGTTGCACAGAATGTGCGTTACTATGTCTGTTATAATAAGTATAAATATTTAAAATTACAAGTTAAAGGGTGTCCCATTAGTTGGTTTATTTTGACATATATATGGCCAAACTTTTGAACCGTTATAGACAGACAGTTGAAATTTACAAAGAACTTGTATTGCTAAGTCCGCTAAAATAACAAGTGTAAAATATGAATTTGGAAATTAAAGGGTGTCCCAATAGTTAATGTAAAAGTAATATATATGGCCAAACATTTCAACTGTTATAGTTAGACAGTTGAAATTTACAAAGAACCTATATTGCTTAGTCCGCTATTACAACAAGTATAAAATTTGGATCTATAAATTAAAGGGTGTCCCCATTATTGATGTAATTTGACCATTATGTCCTCATCTTTAGAACCGTTATAGATAAACACTTGAAAAATAGACAGAATGTTCACTACTATGTCTGGTATAACAACAAGTATAAATATTTAAAATTGGAAATTAAAGGGTGTCCCAATAGTTGATGTAATTTGATGTATATGGACACAAAGTTAAAATATAAAAAGAACCTGTATTACAAAGTCCTCTTTAAAAGTATTTATATTAAAATTTGAATTTAAAGGGTGTCCCAATAGGTGACGTCATTTGATATATATGACCCTATCTTTTAAACAGTTCTTGATAAACGCTTAACAATTAGACAGAATGTCCATTACTATATCTGTTAAAATAAGTATAAATATTTGAAATTATAAATTACAGGGTGTCGCAATAGTTTATGTAATTTGATGTATATGATCAAACTTTTTAAACCGTTACAGACATACGGTTGAAATTTACAATGAACCTGTATTGCTACGACCGCTATAACTAGTATAAAATTTGAATTCGGAAATTACAGGATGTCGCAATAGTTACCGTCTTAAAGAAACATGATTTTAAGTTTGTCTTTTTTGAAGTCGGTTTTTTTGCAAGAATTATATCTACATATATATTAACTAACAAACAACAACAACAACAAATAGAAAAAAGCCGCAATTATAATTAAGAAAGGGAAGAAAAACAAAAGAAACTCCAAAATTGAGTTGTCAAGAAATTGTTTTTACAATTTTTGTATTTGTTGTTATTTTTATATAACTGTTAATTTTTATTGGTCATCTATATTTTTTTCGAAAGTCGAGTGACCAATGATATATTTCACTGCAAATTTTATTTAGATTTCCTAAAAAACGTGTTTAAAACGGAAAATTAACGAGAATTTAAAATGACATCGACTGATCTGATTCAACTGGTTTATTATAATCTCGCTATTGGTAAAACTGTGCAGTAATTGTCTAAAATGTGTTCAATAACAAGGGTAACTATTTACAATATTTTAAGTAGCAATAAAAATTAAAATAGGCTCAAATTAGAGTTTTCAACTGGTCACCAAAAATTAGTTTATTCCATCAAAGCGTGTCTGCAAGTAGTGGTTAATGCCAATGCTAGCCATACAAAGTACTGATTGTCTTACAATTCCAATGTTTTCATATTGTCTTAGTATGTAAAAACGTTTTCTTGACAGCAAAATTCCGGAAGTGTTTCTGTTTTTAATCTTGTTTTTTATCCTTATTTTTTCTGGGGTTTTCTTTTTTGATGTTTTTCGTAAGTCTACATGTAGATAAAATTAATTTAGTAAAAAAATTAATAAAAAATAATAAAGGAAACAACGTTTTCTATCATAAAAGTCAAAACCAAAACTTTTTTCACTATGTAAAAACAATACCTTGACAGACTGTAGGTACATAAGGGTCTAAACTAAATTGAAATTAATAGAATAAAGTGAAATAATCTCAAGTCTAGGAAGCTACTTTTTTCTTAGTAACAGTAAGATAGTTTTATAAAATATTAGGCTAATTTCTCATAATATTTGTCCCGTTTGAACGTACCTAGGAAGACGAATAACTAACTATAAATATTTTTTGTGTATATTTTTGGAAAGCTCTACCGACATGGTGATCGAACTCCTATTGAACCATATCCAACAGATCCATGGAATGATTTAAAATATTGGCCTACTGGTTGGGGTCAACTTACAAATGTACGTACATAGATTTTTTTATTTATCAACATATGGTTCTCAGAATTAATATATAATTGCACACATGAGTACATACATACACACAGTATGTCAAGAACGAATTTACACGGCAATTTTTAACTTCGTATTTATGTAAATGGGAATTTAGTTTATTTTCATTTAGAGTTTGTGTTTCAGACCTATTTCATATAATTTAATATTCAATTATTCTTATTCAACTGCGAGAGAAATTTTATATCATTATAAATATCAAAACAATTGCAAATAATTTAACAGAAAACAGCCACCATTTAGCATTTAACATTTAGCCTTACACCCTAACCAACAAAGGAACACAGATAGGAGCAGCTCTCTCTTTGGGGCTACCGGTTCCCGTGGTACCAGTCGTTTCGAGACCAGTGTTGCCGTTGGAAATTTTTTTTACCAAAATGTTCCCAAAAATGGACCAAAACCGTTTGCATCGGACCAATTTTAAAACTCAATTAATATACCAATTGTGTTTTTTAAAAACATTTTATTAAGTAAAATAAAGGTTTGAAACATAATGTTTGATTTAAATAATTCAGGTATGAAAAGAATAACATTTAGATTAGATTTTAGGTTAAAAAGAATAAGAGAGAATTAAAACTATTTTATGCATGTAAACAGTGGGGGAACTACGTACAAAAATATAATTCTAAGTATAATTGAGCTTTTTTCATTGCCATTAAATTTTGTTTGACATTATTGGAAGTTATTACAAGGACAATAATTTTAATACCATTTAAACCAACGGTAATGAGAATGCAATGAAATGGTAAAAAATTATGAAAAAATGGTGAAAAAATTATATAATGAAATTTATAAATAGCTACATTTAAAATGCCGAAAACTAAAATAATCTTATTCAGTCTTTTTGTGTATGTATTTTATATTTACTGTTAAAAAAGAATAATGAAACATCCCACTAAACCAAAACATTCGATTTTTTCTGAAGTCAGACTTGTAAGGAATTCGTTAAGACATTTCGGTAGTTTGTCGGAAATCAGATTTGTCGTAACGAATTCGGTAAGACATTTCGGTAGTTTGTGTAAAAACTGAAAAATAACGAATTTGTTAAGACATTTCGGTTGTTTGTCTGTACAAATAAAAAAAATATATAAAACTGATTTATATTGTTACGTTTTTACTTTACGTTGGGTTCTTTTAATTGCAAAATAAATACACACTGTTATTACTTTTACAGTAAGTCACTTTATTTACTTAACACCACTGTTCAAAAATACAGCAAACTGTTAAACACTCTTACAATTCGACAACTTAACTCTTTGACTTTTAAATTAATACTGCCATACTACTCGCCAGCACGATTCACTTATATAGGTGCTTTAAGAGCACCAGAATGTTCTATTCCAGACATATCTGGCAGGTTCGACTGTTATTGCTCTTGTTTTCGTTTGTGTGATTGGTTATTTCTTTATACCTGTATTTGTGGCTGTTTATTTGTTTATGCTTGTATTTATGTATGTGGCTGTGTATTTAACAGAATAGTGTTTATTTAATCTGTGTGTGTGTATGCGTAAATGCGAATTTTTGTATGAGGCGTTTCTTTCTTCCATCATACAAAAGAAAATAAGCCATTAATGTTGTTGTTGTTCGAGAGTATTGTTGTTCAGAGCTTATAATGAATAAATTCTTCTTTCGTAACACTACCCCCTTCTCAAACCTGTTCGTCCCGAACAGACACAGATGTACCTTTTCCATAGTTGGCTAGCCGCTCCAAGTGCACAACTTTCATTTTTGATCTTGGGCTCTGGAATTTCTGTATTCTGTAAACTACGTCGTTTAGCCGCTTTATTACTTTATAAGGTCCATCCCAATGAGTTTGTAGTTTGGGTGATAATCCTTTCTTCCGTTGTGGGTTAAAAAGTAGAACCAGTTGTCCCTCGTTAAATCCCTCGGAATTGGCAGCTCAATCATATCTGGCTTTCATTTTATCACTGGTTAATTTTATCCGACTCCGCACGAATTCGTGAATCTCCTGAAGGTCCCTTTGTGCCTGACTAGAGTTTTCGCCGTCTCCTTCTGCCGATGTTGGCTTAACACCAAACTCTAAATCTGCAGGCAAATTTAGCTCAGATCCAAAGACTATTTTCGCTGGTGTTCGTGAGGTGGAATCGTGAACAGCTGATCTATATGCCAGCAAAAACATGGGTATATGCTCATCCCAGTCCCTCTGATGTGCGCTGACCACTTTTCGCAGGTATTCCTCCAGCGTTCGATTGAATCTTTCGACCATACCATCAGATTGCGGATGTAACGGTGTCGTTCTGGTCTTTCTTATTCCGTATATTTCGCACATCTCTTTGAATATAGCGGATTCAAAATTTCGGCCTTGGTCGGAGTGTAGTTCTAAGGGAACACCATAGCGACACACCCAGTTGCTTATAAACGTGTCTACAATCGTTCTGGCTTCTTGATTGGGAATGGCATATACTTCCGGCCATTTACTAAAATAGTCCATCACCACTAAAACGTATCGGTTTCCAGCATTGCTAGCAGGGAAGGGACCTGCTACGTCCATCGCTATACGTTCAAAGGGAGCGCCTGAATTGTACTGCTGAAGCTGCCCCCGACTCCTTCGTACTGGACCCTTTGCTGCAATGCACTCCTGGCAATTGGCTATCCACTCGGCTACGGCTTGTTGACAGCCGACCCAATAGAACCGTTGTTTTATCTTTTCCAGCGTCTTCGTTACACCAAGGTGACCTCCGCTAGGACCATTGTGGAATTGTTTCATGACCTCTTTGATCTTGGAGGATGGCACGACGATTAAGTCTAGCACAGTTTTGCCGTCTGTGCTGTCCCAGGTGCGACATAAGCAGCCATCCTTCAGCCTTAGACTGTTCCACTGGGCCAAATATGCCTTCGCCAGTGGACTTTCTGGTGAGATCTCACTTCGCGTCGGTCTTCTGTCTTCCTCTTTAGCTGCTATAATTTTTGCCAATATGGGATCGTTTCTTTGTGCAGTCGGCCAGTCTTCACTAGATTCTATATGTGTAAGCCGAACATCAATAACGAATTCTTTTCTCTCCGCCTTTGTGCAATGCTTACACCCCAGATCACATGGCCGCCTAGAAAGGGCGTTTGCGTTGTTATGCTTGCCTCCTTTTCTGTGCTCAATACTAAAGTCATAGCTCTGAAGTCGCTCAATCCAGCGTGCAAGCTGTCCTTCAGGGCTCTTGAATTGTAGCAACCACCTGAGTGCGGCATGATCTGTCCTCAGCGTAAAATGTTGGCCATACAAATACTTGTGGTAGTGTTTAATGCACTCCAATGCTGCTAGAAGCTCTCATCGCGTTACGCAATAGTTTCTTTCAGGCTTCGAAAGTACTCTGCTGTAGTAGCCTATAACCTTTTCTGTCCCATCTACCACTTGCGACAGCACGCCTCCTATTCCATATCCGCTTGCATCAGTGTCTAGCACGAATTTTTGTCCAGCTACTGGATATGCCAGGATAGGTGCCACACACAACAATTCCTTGAGCTTCTGGAATGCTTCCTCGGCTGCTTCACTCCACTGGTAAGGTCGCGACTTTTTGGTTAGCTCATGTAGGCTCGCAGCAACACTAGCAAAATTTGGCACAAATCGTCTGTAGTATGTGCAGAGTCCCAAGAAACTTCGTAACTCGTGAAGATTTTGAGGACGAGGCCAGTCCTTTACTGCCCGTATTTTATCTTCATCGGTTGATATGCCCTCTGCTGTTACACGATGCCCCAAGTATTTGACTTCCTTCTGAAACAATGCACATTTCTTAACACTGAGCTTCAGTCCAGCCGCTGATATACGCCTGAAGACTTCTTCCATATTCCTTAGGTGTTCATCGAAGGTCTTTCCCATGACAATTATGTCATCCAGATACACCAGGCATGACTTCCAATTGAGTCCCTTTAACACTCGTTCCATTAAACGCTCAAAGGTGGCTGGAGCGTTGCAGAGACCAAATGGCATAACATTAAACTGCCATAAACCATCGAGAGCACTAAAAGCAGTTTTTTCTTTATCTTTGTCAGCTATCTCGACTTGCCAGTAACCGCTCTGTAGATCTAGTGTAGAAAACCACTTAGTACCTGCTAGCGTGTCCAAGGTGTCATCGATTCTTGGTAGCGGATAACTGTCCTTTTTGGTAACATCGTTGAGCTTTCTGTAGTCAACGCAGAATCTAGTGCTGCCATCTTTCTTCTTTACTAAAACTACCGGCGAGCTCCAGGGACTCGAAGATGGTTCGATGATTCCGTCTCGCTCCATTTCGTTGACTAGCTGCTTTACTTCGCTCCGCTTGGCTAGGGGAATGCTCCTGGGAGCTTGTTTTATGGGCCTCGCTTCGCCAGTATTTATTTCATGCTTCACTATTGCCGTTCTACCTTGGCTTTTATCTTTTAGGGCGAAGACAGAGGCGTACTTTCGTAGCAGCTGCTTGACTTTGTTTCTGTCAGGTGGCTCCAGCTCTGCTACCCATTTCCCAACGTGTTCTGCTAGTATTTCGCGCTCTTTAGTTGACAGTTTTTCAGGCTCCAAGTCTCTCTCGCAATTAATTATGGCCTCTGCTGGTGTACATTGAGCTATGTGAGAGTTTTTACCAATTACTTTTTCACTGCTGGATAGATTTAACACTCTCACAGGAATTTTTCCATTCTTACAGGTTTTCACGAGGGCTTTTGCTGTTATTGTTTCACTCTTAATTCCTGATGGTTCTACCACCCACAACCGGTTGTCCTCACAATCTTCCTCCATACGTGCCCATATCACAGTTTCTGCCTGAGGTGGTAATTTCTGGGATGCTACAGCAACCAACTTCCTTACTGCACATTTACTCACATATCCAATATCAAGGGGTATTTCGACGTTTCGCCAGATCATTATTTGTTGCCCCATGCGCAGATCGACTCCATGCATGATCATAAAATCTGCGCCAATAATAACTTCGTCCACGATATCGGCAACAATGAACACATGGTCCACACTCATGTTGGCTATAGTTAATCTGACTTTGGCCTTACCATAGACAGTAGCAAATTCTCCGGTAGCGGTGCGCAGGCTTACATTATTCAATTGTTCCACTTTTCCCTTTACTAATTTGGGCCTTATTATAGACTGCGACGCTCCTGTGTCTATTGTCAGAATACGCTTTCCTCCGTTGATATACCCGCTTGCAGTAAGATTGCTGTTTTGCTGCTGCATCACAGATATGGAGATTGTGGGGCCCTCGGTTGTGGGAGCTAGCTCATGCCCCGTAGTGCTAGCTCTCTTTAGTTTAACGACTCTCGAGATGTTCCATGAGTCGCACGTTTATTGTTTCTTGACGGCGAAACAGATCTGGCTCGTTTTCTTGCTGCCTTACAGTTTCGTTGAAAATGGCCGACTTTGCCGCAATTAAAGCACTTAGCGTTTGTCTTACCTTGTCTTTCATCTAAGACTTTCTTTACCGACTCAAGTACTTGCTTTATATCGTCCATTGTTGTTTTTTCACCTTCAGCAGCAACTTCAACTTTTCGCACTTTGTATGACTGCGGCCTCGAAATGACTTTTGCTGTTTCTTGAGCCAGAGCGTAAGCAATGGTTTCAGCAAAGGATGTGTTTTGCTTAGCGCAAACTGCGTGCTTAATATCTGGGTCACGAATACCATTAACAAATGCCTCCACCTTGAACTGTTCTAGAAGTGGATGGTTTTCCCCAGGGTATATTAGCTGCACCAAGCGCTCTATCTCCATGGCGAAATCCTGAAGCGTCTCATTTGCTCTCTGCAGCCTGCCCCGTAACTCCATTCTATACAGCTCCTTTTTATGATCACCGCCATATTTGCGCTGTAACGCCACCATTATGTCCTCATAATTATTTCTGCAGCTAGTTGGTAGGCTTTCGAGGACTTCTGCTGCAGATCCTTTAAGTGCCAGAATCAGCTCAATCGCTTTTTCTTCATTCCTCCACTGCCTCAAACTGAAATTTGAAGACGTTGAAGGGTATGTTGCCGTCGAAACTAGGAGCTTTTATCCTATTTGTGTTTTCAGTCACTACTCGTACTGGACCTTCTCTTATTTCCAGGCTCATAATTTTGTTTTCAAGCTCCTGCAGCTTTACATCGACATCCTTTACCTGTACTTCGACGCCACTAGTTTCTAGAAGAATCACTTTTCTTTCCAGGCCGGATAGTTTTTCATCGAACCTGCTGACCTTGATTTCTACGTCATCTACCCGCTTATTGAAGGTCTCAGAAATTTCCTGTAGCTTCTCGTTAACTTTTTCTAGTTTCTCACTGTTAGCCCTAGAAGCTTCTTGTACTTCACCTCTTACTTCAGCTAACAGTTTTTCGCTGTTTGCTCTAGAAGCTTCCTGAACTTCATCTCTTACTTCAGCTAACAGTTTTTCGCTGTTTGCTCTAGAAGCTTCCTGAACTTCGACTAGCTTTCCGTTTACATTTTCTAGAAGCATTCTAGAGTTTTCTCCCATTTTCTCCATCATAGCGGCAAACAACGTATTGAGGTCCATGCTACTTGCTGTTGTTGTTTCACGGCTACATACCTCTGTCATCTCTTTTTCATCAAACTCATATGCGCCAATGTCCATGCCACGATGCTTGAATTCATCTATGAGCCTCTTCTGCAGTTCTGTTTTGTTACCTGCTGTTGGCAAATCCAGCTTACTCAACTCCTTTTTCAGCTGCTCCACTTTAAGATCTTTAAATTTCATTTTATTTATTTTTGTTTTGTTTAGTTATTTTATTTTACAATTTCACTTCTGTCACCAATTGTTACGTTTTTACTTTACGTTGGGTTCTTTTAATTGCAAAATAAATACACACTGTTATTACTTTTACAGTAAGTCACTTTATTTACTTAACACCACTGTTCAAAAATACAGCAAACTGTTAAACACTCTTACAATTCGACAACTTAACTCTTTGACTTTTAAATTAATACTGCCATACTACTCGCCAGCACGATTCACTTATATAGGTGCTTTAAGAGCACCAGAATGTTCTATTCCAGACATATCTGGCAGGTTCGACTGTTATTGCTCTTGTTTTCGTTTGTGTGATTGGTTATTTCTTTATACCTGTGTTTGTGGCTGTTTATTTGTTTATGCTTGTATTTATGTATGTGGCTGTGTATTTAACAGAAGAGTGTTTATTTAATCTGTGTGTGTATGCGTAAATGCGAATTTTTGTATGAGGCGTTTCTTTCTTCCATCATACAAAAGAAAATAAGCCATTAATGTTGTTGTTGTTCGAGAGTATTGTTGTTCAGAGCTTATAATGAATAAATTCTTCTTTCGTAACAATATGTAAGAAAATAAAAATCAAAATTGTATTAAATAGGTTGCACGGGTTGTCGTCTCCGTGTAGGGGGAAATCCGACTCACTTGGGTCCCTTTGGTCCCGTTGTGTCGATTGTATTAAATAAAAAAGAACAATAGTAAATACAAAAAATTGAAAAAATACATGCGAGATGGACAATTGAAATCAAATTGATTACGGTAAAGTATTGCCTTGAATACCAAATCTTTAACTAAGCATTAAGCTCACTTTCAGAGAACGAAGTTCTAGCTTATACGGGGATACTTACAGAAAACAAATTATTGCGATTTCTTACCTACAAGTCGTTGCGATTTCGTACCTACATTTCGTTACGATTTCGTAACGACATATCGTTACGATTTTGTAACTATATATCGTAACGATTTCGTAACTATATATCGTTACGATTTTGTAACTATATATCGTAACGACATATCGTTACGATTTTGTAACTATATATCGTAACGATTTCGTAACTATATCACGTTGCGAAGTCGTGTCAACCTTTTCATATAAAAATCGTTACGATTTCGGTTCCGAAATTGGAAGATTTTGTCGAACAGTCGTTATGAATTCTTTACGAAATCGGAACATTTGGTTTGGTGGGATAACACATTTATTTATTGGCATGTTTTAAATACATTAATATCAACAAATTTTTCAATCTGTTTGAGATCATATGCAGGACAAAGAATGTTAATTAAAAAAAATTATTTAGGTAAAATATTTCATTCATTTCATTAGCACTTAAAATTAAATTATTTTATATTTGATTAGGTATGTCTCTTTTTGCTGACCACACATAGTGTGGATTATTTATTTCAATAATTTGCAAGACATAATACTATAATAGTATTTACTTCCAGTTTATTTCTTAATTAGGTTTTTATAAGTGATAGAGGTAAAAATTTGTGTTCAGCTGCGGCGGAGCTATGTGGCAAACAAACATACTAAATATAAAATTAGAAATATTTCCAAAGCATTTTTTATTTCGTTGAGCCGCAGCAAATTCCATTCTGTTACTATTGAATCAGGATCACATTCAATTAGTTTAGGAAACTTTAAAAACGTCGCACAGTGGCTGAAAATCGTTTTTCGTTGGCCAAAATTCTGTAACTTTTGAACCGATCAAAATATTGAAATAATTTTTTTTTAATGGATAGATATTTAGCTCAGCTTGATTCAGTTTTAATTACATTAAAATTGATTGAGGACTTTTTAAGGAATTCGAGGTCAAAGTTGAACATTTTAATTTTTTTAACTTTCAGAGTGAAATATGGGTTTATTCTGTGTGTAACATAGTAAAATATCCCTCTAAGATCCAAAAGAGTATATATATTCTTGATCAGTGATGAAATCTAAGACGATATAGCTATGTCCGTCTGTCCATCCGGCCGTCCGTCTATTCGCCTGTCTGTATGAACACGATTCAGTCTAAACGAAAAGAGCTAGACCCTTGAAATTTGGTACATATATATCTTGAAGGATAGGGCAGGCTAAGTTCGTAAATGGGCCAAATCGGACCAGGGGGAAAAAATTCCCCTAAGAAGAACTAAACCAACCCCTGAAAAACTACACATTTTTACAAGTTTTTTGTAAATTTGTTAAGCAAATGAAACATTTTTATGTCAAAGAAGTTTCAAGGTCTTTACCCTGGAGCCAGAAAATCATAAAAATTTATTTTTGGACCCCGCCCCCTTTTTGTGGGCGTTTATATAGCATATTATATGAAAAATTTTGTCAATAATTAACAAATTGTATTAACTAAGCCTAGATTGCATAAAAAAATTAATTTTTAAGCTTTCATGACGAATGGAAAATGTACTCGGATCTTCTGCGCTACCTTCACCTCACCCCAAAAAAAAAAATTTTTTTTTTTGGTTAAGCAACAAGAAAATATAATTTTTATTCATTTGACTTAAATATTAATTGCAAATATTCCATATTTTGTTCTGTGCTATTTCTGTTCTTTAGTAGTTTTTTGGCTTCTTCATCTAAATCCCGATGGTCCACTTTCCATTGATTTCGAATACTGGATATGAACGGATCTGACGTTGCCAATAATATATTAAATAGATCTTCATTTGTTGAATTCCGTGAAATTTTCGTAGTATTGTGCTCTCTATAAAATATGTAATCCTTGTTCCTTTTTTCCTAAACCTCCTCTGATAGATCTTCAAGTGGCACCAAATGATATTTAATGACATCTTCACCATGATAAAGGATTTTGTGAACTGTTGCAGACATATTTCTCCATGGGTAGTTAGTTGTATATATTTTTGCAGTTTCCTTAGCATAATCTCCAAATTTTCTACAGTCAATTTCTTCATTGCACGCAAGTACTTCTAGTATTATTTTAAATCTGAAAATAAGGTTGAAATCCACTCCTGTTATTTCAGATGCTGTTTCTGGATCTGAAAAGAATCTTCTTGCGGTATTGCCATCATTTGTATTGCCTGACCCTTGTTTTGGCTGATCTATAATCAGTCCACGTTTGCGATATTCATCTTGAACATGTTTCTTTTTTGAACTTCTTAACTCTTTGTTGGTCACGTTGTTTCTTATTGATCCTGAAGATCCGAAATCCAAATCATAACTGATTTTTAGTATGTGTTCCATAAGTCGTATTCTTGCGTGTAGTGGTGATAATCCAAATTCATATGCATCGGTATTATCTAATGATTTTGCTGGGACTTGGTTTAATTGGGTTGATGTTGCTTGGCATATAATGCAGCTGGATGCAGCCTTCGTGTTAGTCAAAGCCTGACCCACTTTTCCATCTATCATTGTCAGGACTAACTGGTAGCTTACTTCAATTTGCTGCCCATCTAACTGTAATTGTAATGGCTGTAGTGCTGTAATTTGGGCCTTGATATCACTAATTTCTTTATTAATAACATCATTTGTTTCTTTTTTGAATTGAAATTTGATTGGCCTGCAGTATTTCGTAGAAGATGGTGTCTCATTTTTCCAAATATCCATTGTTTGCGTTGTACTAGTTTTCAATCGCAATTGTACAAATGATACCATGAACATATCTGAGTCAGAAATATTTTCACATACAGCTTGTTTATATTGTTTTTGTCCCGAAGAACCATTACATCCCCATTTAAAAAGAATTAACTTTGTGTTTCCGTATTTCTTCAACTCATTTCCTGTTATTGATTGCAGCAAGCGTGCGGCTGTATGATCAAGTAGTAGTTGTACCTCTGCCGAAATTGGTGTGATTGTAATAGTGTCCTTTGATGGCAAACAGTCCATTTTAGCAGCGGTTATGTGATGATATGCTGGATATATATTTGAGCCTTTTTCAATCGCACGCTGTCTGAGTTTAAAATATTGCTGTTTTGTTAATTTCAAATCCAGAAATAATGCTAATGCCTCCTCATTTGTGTACTGTATTGCATCATTCGGAGTTGGTATACTTTTAAGAATCCGTTTTGTTCTCGGTGGACTAGCTTTAACAACTTTTTCAATGATATCCACTTTTGTAAATTGGTTCTGTGATCGTAATTGATGTAGGAAAGATTCTTTTATATTTGTAGAACCAAAGGCATCGTTAATATCTTTAAGCTTCCGCCTCTTAGATCTATCGCTGCAATTGTCCACTAATGATTTGCGTGGTCTTCCAGCCTTATCTTGCTTTGCTGTTTCTGCAGCGACAGTTAGTTGACCTTCTAACCACTTTGCACTTTTTATATAAAATTTTTGTTTACTGTACATAACTTCTTTGTAGCGTTTTTTTAGTGCTTTGACGAAATTATATAATTGCTCTTGCATTTCGGTGCTACACGAATTTAAGTTTAATTTTATTTTAACGTAACTAAGAACATCTTCCTGATTTTTGTTTCTAAAATACACTTCGGCCCGTTCTTTATAACTGAAGCTCTCCATTTTCTTTTGAATATTTTTATTTGCGTTTGTTATGTTTTATCCGTACACTTAAAGGATTAAGTTATTACTGAGTAATCCCTTAACGAATCCGTACTTTTATAAATTTTTAGATACATGTTCTTCACACACTGATCTTTAATTTCATAGCAGGTAGCGCTTAAATTGAACAAAACAGCATTCATGCGTCAATATGAGGTTGTTTTTTAACTTTAGTGGTTTAATGTCGCAATTATTGTTATAAAATTGTTTATGACTTTGGTTGACCCTAACATTTGATAACAGGTAAATTTAGAAAGAGATCATATGCTTCCTGTAGAGCCCATTGTGATAATTTTATTACTTATTTTTTGCTGATCAAAACAAAGCCATTAAACCCTTTCGAAGGTATTATATTTATTTTTTTAGTTATACGTAGCCTAAACTAAAAAAAATAAACTTTTAGGCAAAAAAGTGAAAATTTAATACACCATTGTATATGAATTTTTTTCGAGTAATTTCATTAAAATGAAAAAAGTGTTCTATAGGCGGCTCGTGGCGGGTGCAAAAGTATATATAGCCTTAAAGAGGACACTTTCACCTTTCTCGTGGTTATATACGTTTCTTGTTCCCTTTTGTTCCCTAGAAGTTCTATTCCACTAAAGTTTAAATTTGAGGAAATAGTAGTTTCATAAATATTTCATAACGCCCCTAATATTAAACGCTAGAGCTGTGTCTACTTACAACAACTAAAGACAATAATCCTACCAACATTATAAAAAAAACCGCAGACCATTATCGATGATAGCTTGCGAGTAGTAACCATTTAATTTTGATAAAAAACCAAAGAAAAACACCTTTTTCTGAAATTAAAAAAAAAGTTAAGTTTGACAGCATGCCACGCCCACAATTATCAATATTTTAACATAATTTTTTGGCTACCTTAATTTGGATATATTAACTACAAAATGACGTAAAAATTTTAAAAATCGGTGACAAAAAAAATTTACTTTGGCCAACGAAAAACGATTTTCAGCCACTGTGCGTCGTTAATAATTAATTTGTGAACGTATATCGGTGTGTAAAAACTATTTTGAATATAAGAGATGTTTGCCGTACATTAAAAATAAAAAGAAAATAGAATAGGCCATCGGACCAATTTAAAATTTTCAAAACTTTTCGGACCAAATTTGGTCCAATTGGACCAAAACGGCAACGCTGTTGGAGACTGGTCGTTCGGGTCTCGAAAAAGACCCATAATAAAAAAATCTTCTAGATTTTCGCTCCAGGAAGCCCTGGCATCTGGTGCCCACATTTCCCCCGATAGCACTTCGTCAAAGCTTTTTAAAACACTGCAGTGACAGTTTGTACCACCAGGGTGAATAGCAGCGGATATTCTGCTAAATGACTTGACTACAAACGTTGGTGACTATAATCGTCGAGATCGATACATCGTGAGCCCCCCACATCGTGTGGAGTCTCTACAGGTCATATCCTTGCCTTTGGTAGGTATATGGAGATGAAGAGCTGTATAGTTTGAACTTTTATTCTGTATATAATCGGGTATGTTCTGTAATCTAAAACCGAGTGAAATCGAATCCGAATGAAATTTTAAATTGTCATAACTTTTAAATCTTACAACATTTTGATATTATTTTTATACATTTGATTAAATACCATTCACATAACTTCCTTGATTGCTAATGTTTAAAAATAATAGACGCAACTAAGTTATATTTTTCTTTAAAAATTTATTCGATTTCAATTTCACTCGGTTTCGGATTACAGAACATATCCGGATATATCCATAAAAATATCTGTTTCCATGATGTATGGTAAAGTTGAGTGTAGGCCACTCCATATTTTTTAATGAGCAAAGTCAGTCTTGATACCTATAATATTTAACTTCTATTAAAACAATGAAATGTTTTTGTTAATTCTTTTTATCTTGCTTACATCTAACAAACAAAATGCGTGATTTTTAAATAGCCTTTGTGCTAATTTTATTTATATTTTTATTTTTCTTTATATGTACGTACATATATATTTTTAAAATTGTGTAATAAAGAATTTCAGTTAATAATCTACCGAATTTAGCAATGTCATAGGTTGACAGACATATATATATATCTGAAGTAGTATTCTTGTTTAGTTAGTTTCATTTCACTAAGTTATTTAAATATGCATACAATACTTTATTGCATTTAAGGTTGAAATACACACTTTGATATTTAATCTTCAGATTTAATAAGTTGACAATTAAGTTATATTTCATTCGTACATATTAAATTTAGATTTTGTAAAATAAACCGGTTAAATTAATACGAAGAATAAAAAAGCAAACAAACCTACAAACAAAATATATACACATTCATTCATACATATATGCATATATAGACAGTATAACATATAAAAATATTTAAAAACGTGTTTATAAATGAGCCCTTGATTTTGAAAGTGGTATAAGTCAAAAATTTTAAAAATCTAGTTTGTCAGCTATTTCATATCGAATCCTAATAAAATAACATAATCTGAAGTAATTCGCAGTATGCCATGAAAATTAAATTGATAAATTGAGTTTATTTTTTGGTTGGTAAACAAAATGCAGTTACTGCATATTTTAGTAGTGGTATAAGTCAGTATGTTTTCAAAGTAATTTTGTCATGTCTTCAGATATAGGTTCAGGTATGATCAGGTAATCCTATTAATGTAAAATGCACTATTTATAGTAAATTATAGACATTATACATTCCTGAGCATTATTATAATTTAATAGAATTATATAAAAAGAGAAACCCATTTTTGGTAGAACAAATGGCTCAGAAAGATTTCATTTCGACGAAACAACTGGGAGAATCAACGACCAATAGAAAGAGAAATACCAATGTAGAAGCTGTGTCTTGGCTAAAAATACAATGGATCAGATTTCTATAAAAAATGTTCCATATAAGATGTTTTATAAAACTTCTTTGGATGACAATTCCGAATTCAAAGTGTTACACTTTTCACCTGAAAGAGGAAGGCCAAGAATATACTAAAATATTGATTTGCTTCCATTATACACAACCATTAGACCAATAACAGAAGAAAAACTTAAAGATATAATGGAT
Source organism: Phasia obesa (assembly GCA_949628195.1). Classification (NCBI taxonomy): domain Eukaryota; kingdom Metazoa; phylum Arthropoda; class Insecta; order Diptera; family Tachinidae; genus Phasia; species Phasia obesa. The sequence continues at coordinate 23,987,371 of OX451215.1, read as the reverse complement.
TTACTACCCTATATCCCACCAATTTTTCACAAACACTTTATTTTCCTAAATAGTAAAAAATAAATTACTTGTTTACAATGTAATGAGTTTGAATAAAAAGTTAATTTCTAATAAAAAAGTTTTTCTTGATTGTTTAAGTCAATTATAAAGTGATGCAGTTAATTTTGAAAATGGTATAAGTGATTTAAACTTTTCAAAACTAGATTTCCTTTCAAAAATGATTATAAATTATAAAAACCCTATACTCAGTTTGGCGATTTAATGTCCACTTTGCCATAAATAATCCTCGAAAGATTGTGAAAATCTGTGGGCCCTTAAAAAAAGGTGTCATCAGTTTTTGTCTAACATCTCATTCATACTCGCTAAACTTTGTTCGGCAATAATGTAAAAATTCCATTAACATTTTATGTCAACAAAATATTTTATTCCTGCTCTTTTTTTGAATTAGAAATATTTTTCTCATTTATTTTATTTACAAATCTATCAATTAAAGATAATCAGCTCTATTACGAATGTCGTTGTTATACAGCGACGACAAAAATATTGTAATAGATTAAAGAGAACAATCAGAATTTTCCGATTGTTTTCATTAATCTATTACAATATTATTGTTGTCGCTGTGTGACAACGACATCCGTATTAAGGCTGAATAAGTAAATTTGATGAATTTTAGAAAAATATTAATTGCTGAACTCCTGTGAGAACAACGAAATAAATACAATATAGAAAACTATATGCGAGCATTTAATTAATAAGAATAAGAAAATTAAAAAAAATATTTTTTTTTTACTTTTTTACTTATATGGGAAAATTGTATGTAGCCACTGTAAAACTGTCAAATTTTTGTGAACATACCTATATCAGCAATTACTAAAAATTACAGGGTGTTGAAATAGCGACTCTTACGTATACATAAAATCAACACTTAAAATTTATACATGGTATAATTTACAATGTGTACTGTAACCACAAGTAACAAAAATAAAATAAAAAAAAAAAAAAATTAATGAGTGGCCCTATCTGGTAAACTTTATAGGCAGACTTATTGCTCGCTGTAACAACAAGTAAAAAAAAATAATTAATAGTTGAAAGGTGTGTCTTCTCATAGAAGACGAGATTAAATGTGTTAATATTTTTAACCGCAATAACCACACAATTATATCAAGCAATTAAAACATAAAACTTAAAATTAAAGGGGGAACCATAAAAGACATGCCAATATTAAAATCTTGTATAGTGAAAAGTGCGAGACAGACTCGCGTATCTTAAGTCTGACTGGCACTTTTTTCTCTCAGTACTACAGTATAAGCTAGTATTTGGTTCTCTGAAAGTTAAGTGAATATAATGATTAGTTAATGATTTTGGATTCAAGGCAATACTTTATCGTAATCAGTTCAATTTCAATTCTCCATCTTGCATGTATTTGTTAAATTTTTTTGTATTTACTATACATTTTTTTTGTCCTGTTCCACACTTGCAAGTTTTGTTTCTGCAACAGATGTATTTGTTGTTGGGTCGTCAGAAACACAATTTTTAAAGTATGGACACGAAAGCAACTTCAAAAGAGAATTTAAAAAATGTTTCGGAAACAAAAATTGCAAGTGTGGAACGGGACTATGTAATACCATTTTGGTTTTTATTATCTTACATATAAATCAAAGTTTTATATATTTTTTTATTTTTTCAGACAAACAACCGTATTGTCTTAACGAATTCGTTACGAGTCTGATTTCATACAACGAATTCGTCACGACAAGTCTGATTTCAGACAAAGAAACGAAATGTCTTAACGAATTCGTCTGATCTGATTTCAGACAAACTACCGAAATGTCTTGACTTCAGAAAAATTCGAAACATTTGTTTTAATAAGTACTTTGTACTTACATACCTTTGGTAGTATAGGAATTATTGTTTTATTTATTTATAAAGTTTATAGATTAACCCCCATATTTATAAAAAATAAAACTTATTTAAAATGTATTTTAGAACAACCATTCATTGTATGAAAAATTAGTTTTAAAATACATTTCAAATAAGTTTTATTTTTTATAAATAAGGGGGTTAATATTTATATTTTTGGCGTAATAGAGATTTTTTACGTGTATAATATTATATTTTTTATACTACAAAGATAATGCGAAATATTTTCAAAGACGTTGTTCTTATTACACTAGCCAACAGGGTTTTTGACTGGAGCAACCAAATACCGTTCCTAGCGTAATTTGGTGCGCTGAATTCGAATCTGTAAATGGTTTCTATCACGTCAGGTTTTCGAGATATAAAAAAAAGCGTTTGTTGGATTTTTCCATAAAAAATTATTATTTTATTTAAAAATCAATGAGCTTTCAAAAGTGAATAGCGTTATATGATTGTCGTTTGTATTTCGTTGGTTCATTTTCACGTCTTAGAGTCCAGCAGTAGTCTCCCAGCATACTTTTATCCCAAAATCCTTGATAGTTTTTTTTAATTTTCTTTAAATCCTGATGGGCGCGCTTCCCTTGTTCATCGCTAACAGCACCTAGGTTTTGTGGGAAAAAATCTAAATGTGAATGAAGAAAATGTATTTTAAGTGACATTCGTGCACCCAGTTCATGATAATTTTTCAATAATTCAGCAACAGTTTGTCTGTAGTTTTCACTCTTATTGTTTCCAAGAAAACTTTTCACGATGCACTTAAAAGACTCCCAGGCTGCATATTCTTTCCCCGATAAACATTGCGAAAAATTATGATCATTAATAAGCTTCCTGATCTGAGGGCCAACAAATATCCCTTCTTTGATTTTAGCATATGAAATTTTAGGAAAAACTTTTAACAAATATTTAAATGCTGCACCATCTTTGTCCAGAGCCTTGACAAAGTTCTTAAAAAGGCCCAATTTTATGTGCAGTGGTTGAAGAAGAACGTCATTTGGATCAATTAACGGTTTATTTGAAATATTTTGTTTTCCTGGTGAATATTCAGTCCTTTTTGGCCACTCTGTTCTGACGTAATGATGAAATGTAGCGCGACTATCCCATAGACACAGCAGTATTTTACAGTATTGCCAGCATGCGATAAAAAACGAACTGGACGTGAAGGCCCAACTTTGTTGCCAGATTCGAATTCAGCGCACCCAGATTAGCTAAAAAACATGCTTCGTCTCCACAGTCAAAATTTTTTGCCTAATTTGTTGGCCAGTGTTATTCTATGTCTTATTCATAAATGAATAAATAAATGAATTTGATTTGAAATTGTGTTTGTGGATGGGTTAAATAGCTGCAGCTTATTTAATCTCATTCATTTAACCACTATTATTAAAATTTAATATTGTTAAAACATCTTTTATTGAGGTTATAATTAATCTTCTGCCTAGCATAAAAGTAAAACATGGAAATATTAGATAAAACAATGTTTTCGGTGTCTGCATATTTAAAATTAACCATAAAAGTGGTTGGAAGTGTATGCCCTTCACTACAAATTTGTCAATGCGTTTATTATTTTATTCAGTGTACGTTTCCACAAAAATATCTATGGATCAGTAGTTTTATGATTTTTATTTATAACATGTTCGATGATCTTTTTAATATATTTATTTATAACTTGTTCGATGATCAGTTGCCCCCAACTGCATGTGACTTGTAATCTTTTCTTTTGTTCTTTTTATTTTATTATTATTTTGTACTCCAGTATTTTTATTAGTTCATTGTAGTTTAAATATAAATACTAGAGTATCCATTTAATCGGGGTTTGATTTATACGAGCAAATAATTAATCGATTTTGCAATTTAAAATTTTCGTCGATTAATCGAATAAGATGTTAAAATTGTTCTAATGACTCCAAGTAATTGTGCATATTTAAAAAAATTTGTATCCAAAGAGAAATGACAACCATATTTGATAAATATGCTGCAAAATAAAGAGCTGACAAATGTAAAGAATAAAAAAAAAAAAAATAAAGAAGGTCACAAGAAATAATGAAAATCAACTAAATTAATTACTTAAAGGTAAAAAGTATGGTGGAGAAACAGCATAACTCTCTCCTATTAGCTGTTTAGCCTGAGCACAACGTGCTAACTCTAGGTAGCTAAAACAATTTTATTATAGAAAAAAATACCCAACTGTTGAGTTAAGCGAAACTACTCAACAATCCGTTTCTAAGACAAAAGGTCTGTTCAGTAACTTTCCTAGCAGAAACTAGCAACGAGAGAGTAAAACAGAAATTTACATAATTACTTTCCTAAATATGAAAAAGTAAATGAACGCTTTACTAGCAAAAGTTAGCAAGTAGACTACGGTGGCGTCAGGAAGGACTAAAAACTTGTACCGATTAGACCATAAAATAGTACCTTTGAAAACGTAATTGTACTGAAAGGTCAAACATAAAGTTATCTGCCGTTGTTAGCCAGAAATGTTGCTCAAGGAAACCATAGAATTAAATCAAACAACAAAAATAAAAGCACAATAATTTAAATAAAATTATTGTTTTAAAATACTGGGCAGTTTTTGAAAGAGTTTATGATGCATTTAAGCTTTAGATGTCAATATTTTTGGTTAGTCAGTGCTAATAAACAAACATTCTTATTTCAAAGAAACTTCTATAATATTTACATTAATAATATTCCAAAACACAAATATGTTTATTGTTCAAAATATATTAAAAACTGTACAATACCAATTTTAAAATCAGAATTGTACCGAAAAAAGTACGATTGCAATAAATGTGTCATCCCCGATTTGTTTACTATTTATTATTTTAAAACAAAAAGACTAAAATGAAAGCCTAAATTTAAAAAGGAAAAACTAAATTTTATCGTTTGATATCCTCGCTAAATTAAAGAAAAACAATACAGCAACAAAATTTTATTCACTTTTTTATTATTTTCTCTACTAAATACTGATATTTTTTGCTCAATATTGCAAAAATTTCTTTTTTCATACAATTTTTCCAAAAAAATATTTTGTACACAAAATCCCGAACAGGTGTTCGACTAATTCTTGCAAGTAAAAATTTTACTAGCAAAAACTTGCAAGTAATTTTTCTTCTCTCACATTGCTATTCTCTTGTTTTGCTCTCTCGTTGCTAGTTTTTAGAGTTAATGAACGCTTTTCCAGTAACAATTAGTACTAATTTGCAGTTACTGAACAGAGCTAAATACTCAACCGTTGTGCAATAGTTACGTCTTATGAACGTCCACAATTTCAGTTAGAAATTATTTTCATTTCTTACTCTAATAAGTAGAAAATATTTTGAGCATAAATAATATGAACTGATTTCATGGCTTTTCCGTAATAATAAAATATGAATTAGGTGCCATAGTATAGTAGGTAGTATGCTAGTCTATGAATCTGGGGGTTGTGGGTTCGATTCCCAAAAAGTATTTTACTACAACGAGTAAAGGTCTTCGTTAGTATGCTCGATAATAAAGTTAGATTTTAATTTGTAATTGTGTTGCGACATTTAACTCTTTCAGGTTAGGTGGTTAGTTATCTAACCACTAATTGTTGCTTGTTTAAAACATGCTTTCGCGTCATCTATTGACAAATTATTAAAGAATTACATTTTTAAATACATCGCTGATCATTTGTTGCGAGACTTTGTCGCTAGGGTTCATTGGTTGTATTTATATCTCTATTTAAATTCGGGGCATCCCCTTGCTTTTTTAACAGGTCCGTTGTCATTGAAATAAAGAAGCATAGAGTGTTTATTATTAAACGAAATCAGTGTTAATTTGTTATTTATTACTTGTTTTTTTGTTTTGTGATAACATATATATGTAACCAGAGCATAATATACAAAAACAAACGTAAGTAATATGGTGGTTAGATTATTAACCACTGTGACTATAGTACATTCTATAGTAAATAATTGTTTTCCCACATAATTTTGTGTTATATACATATAAGTAATTAGAATGCCGCGCATACTCAATGAACAAGATATCGTAGATATTTTGTTTGAAGATATACCTTCTGATGGCGAAAGTGTGTGTAGTTTCGAATCAGACGAAGAAAGAGATGATGACCAAAAAGCCAATCTGATGGTACTTGGTGATATACCGTCAGGACTGCAGCCAGAATTTGATGATTATTTTGAGTCAGTTGATGTAATACCTTTATCAAATTTGTGTACCTACTACGAGCTCCGCAGCTGTGCAACCAAAGTGGAAAAAAATTTCAAAATGAAAGAGCCGTGTGAATTTACAGGAGGCGCAGGTGTTGCAGATGATATAGTAGAGGTAGAGAATATAACACCAACAAAATTATTCGGTTTATTTTGGACAGCAAACTTAGTTGAAACAATCTGCTTTCAAACAAATCTGTATGCCACGCAGAAAGGAGCACCTTTTACACCCACTACACCTGAAGAAATTGAAGTATTTCTTGCTTTAAATTTAGTGATGGGTATAAAAAAATCGCCCAGTTATAAAGATTACTGGTCTTCTGCCCCTGATATGAAGAAAGTATACATATCTTCTTTTATGCCACTCAACCGTTGTTGATAAATTTGATCAGCTGAAAAGCACTTATGCCATTGATCGAAAATCCCGCAAATAATGGCATCGAATTTTTTTTCATTTTCTGGACTGCGCCGTTATAAACTCTTGTATTACATATAAAGAGCTCCAGAAAACATACCACCAAGAACTTGATCAGCTCAATGCCAAAGAGTTTCGAAGAAGTGTTTAACATGGCATCCTAGCACCAGTTCAGGCGAAAAAACCTAAATCAGGCACTAAGCGCTCAATTTCGGAACCCTCTTCCCCACTACCAGTACAAATAAAGAAACACAAACCTTCAGTACCAAGAGAATTGCGTCTGGAAAGCAGTATGCATCAGCCAGAGCGATCTACATCACGAAGATGTGCAAAATGCAGCACCAAAAAGAATCCGGTGCGTACTATATGGCAATGCAGAACCTGCAAAGTTCCTCTTTGCATACGCACAAATAAGACATGTTTCTCCGATTTCCATCAGAATTAATTTTTTGTTATCAAATGTAGCTGCGTATACTAAACTTTACTTGAATTTTTTTTTGCCAACCGTCACAGTGGTTACTAAACTAACCACCCTATTCCACAAAAGCCTAAAGGTCAAATTTATTTTTTTCTTTTTTTTTATAATAAATAAACCTTAATCAAACCAAAAATGCAGTAGTTTTGTTATTAAAATAATATATGTAAGACTGTGGCTGAAAGAGTTAAACAAAAATATGAATTATTTCATAAATAGTATGTTTTTGTTGTTATGCGGAGGTAACGAACACGTTTTAAACAGAACATTTTTCATGAAGTGCAAATATTAATTGTTTAATTTTGCACTTTAAACACACGCATGTAAATATGATACATACATGGACCTGTAAGGAATCCTCGTAGTAAGAGTAGAATTCCTCTTACTACGAGGACGAACATGCTTTAACCGACACTTAGACACAGGGCACTGCACAGTTTATCTATAAAGATAAACTATACACTACTAATTATGTAGCATATAATAAGTAAATATTTTTAAAACACACGTTATGTATGTTCATATTTTTATTCCGTTGCACATAGGAGTATTTCACGTAAAAAAGTGGACACAATTATTTTATATTTTATTTTATTGTTTTATAAAATAAAAGTTAATAATTGATCATAATTAGGCATTTATCAAAGAAAATAAAAAAAAAGAAAAAAGAAGTCACAAATATAAGAGAGCATTTACTCTTAAAACAGTATTTGTTTTCACGAGGATAATCATGAGGAGACCGAATCAACAGGTGATTTGATACTCATCATATTCGCCTCGAAACTTTCACAATTCAGTGTTTTCGTAAAAAGCAAACTAATAACTTCCTGGGAAAAAGGGTTGCTTTTCTTCTTCTGTTTTATTCTATTGCAGCTGATGAAGGGTTCAGATGTCAGCTACGACCTATTTAAAATATCTTTATTGCAGTCTACTCTTGAAAATTTTCTTGCAAAGTCTACGTAGTATTTACGGAAATGTTTGTTCGGGACTTCAGCAGCCTCCTGCGGTAGCTGTCCGATAGGTACGATGTGACTTGATATTACTTGAGCGCCATGCGTCAGAATCTTGTGAACTGTAGGTGACATGGGATGCCAACCATACGGTTCCAAGTACAGCTTGGCTTATACTTTTGATATAAGTCTTAAATGTCGAATTGTTATTGAAAATGAAAGTCAAATGAATATTTTTTATGAGAAGTGTCATAATTCATTATATCACTTTTTTTAACATGAAGGATTTCTGCCAGAAGAACGGGCTAAAAGTGGTTTACACGACGTGTATTTGTGATATGCTGTTTATTGATGGCTATACAAGTAGAAAATTAGGAAGAAACATAATAAAATATACTTCAGTATGTAGTACTAACCTCCTATATCCATGTCCGAATAGTTAATCTCCTGTTGTTTGCTACACGAAGCCATTTTAGCATAGAAAACTGATAAACATTAGCGAGAGCGCCGAGAACAAAGACAAATGTACTACGATGTCTGGGTTGCGACTGACATTGTGGCCACATTAGTGTTGGGATCTGACAATGTTTATATTGTACCGCCCCAATGATGAAATTGCACCAAATCTATATCAATTGTACCAAAATTTGGCATTTAGTAAAAAAAAAACATGGATACATGCAGTAGCTCAACATTAAAATAGGACAAATTTAAACTCTTATACTAGGGTATTTGAAAATAATACTATTGACCTTGGATCCTTGAATTTCTGATTTTGTTGCTTATTTACAAACAATTATTTTGTCAAAATTTTTAACAATTTCATAAGCAAAAGGATTCCTTAGGAACATGCTTCCAGCAAGTGCTTGAAACTCCACTAAAGTATCCGGATCTTAATTCTATTGAGTATTACTGGAGTTAATTTTAAGAATAATTGAAGAGTCGTCTAATTGCCAAAAACGACTACGATGTCTCACTTAAGAATAATTGAAGAGTCGCCTAATTAACAAAAAGGACTACCATTTCTCACTAGGAAAAAGAGAAAAATATATCAGCCGAATACTGCTGGATGAAAAAACTTTCAAATGCTGTAGTTCAGCAAAAAGGTCTTGAATACTAAATTACCTATCAGAGGTTATCAAAGTAAAATATAATATAATTTTTGCAAAAAAAAACCGACTTCAAAACAGATAGAAGGGCACCAATTATAAACTAAAAAGTAAGAAGTAATCTGTAAGAATTAGATTTAAACCAAATAATAGATGCGTCAAAATTAGCGGAAAAAAGTAAAGACTATGTGAATGTCAAGCATCTACCTATTACTGTTCAAAATTTAAGCTATTATATAAGCATTCAAGATAAAATAACATCACCTATTGGGACACCCTTTCATTTACAATTTTAAATTAAAAACCTGTTGTTATAGAGGACTTGACTTTCAACTATCTGTATATAACGGTTAAAAAGTTTAACCATATATTTCAGCGGTCTGTGTACAACTGTTCAAAAGTATGGCCATCATCATCATCAAATTAAATGAACTATTGGAGCACCCTTTAAAATTTTGAATATTTATACATTTTATTATAACGGTCAGAGTAATCGACATTCTGTCAAATTTTCAAGGTTTTGCCTATAACGGTTCAAAAGATAGGCTCAAATAGATCAAATTACGTCACCTATGGAGATACCCTTTATATTTTAAATTTATTTTTTTATTAATTTCTGCTGTTGGGAGCTATAGCGACACGCAATTTTTTAAAATTTTAATTTGGTGCCCTTTACGGTTCTTAATACACCTAAAAAACATGTATGTTGTATGGGGACACCCTTTAATTTTTAATATAATGAACTGATTTTAAAGTGGGACCAACCTGAAAGCATAGTCTTTCAAATAAAGAAAAAAATATAAAATCGGTTCAGAAATGGCTGAGTTCTGCGGTTACATACATAAAAAAAAGCAACATTCAGACGAATAGATACCTCCTTCTTTTTTGAAGTCGGTTAAAAATATTGCAATTCAGAAATTAGTAATGTTTATTATTGTAAGAAAAAGTACAAAAAAATATGGATTAAATAAAGAATATATTTAATAAATTTTATATGAAATTGTATTAAAAAATCATGCAGTGTATCAGCGTACCGCTGATGTGTCGATTGTACCAAATTTGGTACCACAAATCCCAACACTGGGCCACATGTGCAGGAGTTTAGGATTGGGGGGTCTGCCTTTTGATAAACCGATTATCGTAGGTAAAGAAACATGTATTTTGGGTGCAGTTGGATTAACAACACAATTTTCAATTTAGTCCGGTTTTTTTTGTGTAATACTCCTACGTGCGATGTTTATAATAGCCTGTTCAGGCTGCCACGAAATTAAGTCATTTCGTGATTTCGGCCGAAATCAACTTGAAATTACGTAATTTCGCATACATTTGAAATTAACTCATTCTACTTAATTTCGTCGAAATCAACTTGAAATTACGATATACAACGCTGGTTTTGTATAAAAAGCTACATTTTTGCAACCATGACCATATTTACAACCGTTAAAGTGGGATTTGTCAGAAAAAATTTAAAAGCCAAATGAAATAATGGAAATATAAACATAATTGTACATTAATTTTATTGTAGTGCTGTTTTTAATATTCGTGTATATTTGAAATTAATACGAAAGTGTTGTGCAAAAGCTTTTTTCCCAAGAAAAAAATTATACAAATGTAACTAAACGTGATCAGCTGTTTGCGAAATCATCTCAAATGTCAAAAAGCCCAGTATGAACACTTTAGATTTCGTTCGTAATTTCAGCTCGAAATTACTTAATTTCGTGGCAGCCTGAATGGGCTATAAACTAAATGAAAAATCTTTGTTAAAAAATTTCATACCTATTCGATTAAGGAAAAAAATGCGTGGGTTAGACATATGTATTATTATTTCTCTGTATGTTCACTAAACACGTCTATTTCGAAATTATGTTCAAATGAACAAAAAAGAGATAATAATCAGTAAAAAAGTTTAGATCTTAATGCCGATATAATTTGTTCGAGTTATTTTTTAATCGAAATTTGCAATTTTTCTTATTCGAACAATTATTCGAAATCTACGATTAATCGAGTGATGATTGATCGACTGGATACTCTAATTAATACATTATTATAGTCAAAGCGTTATAATTGAAGATAATTTTAAATTCTGCATTGTTTATTATACTACACGCATACATATTGTATTTTCTAGTATAAATTTAGAAAATGCATATTGATATAAATGTAAACAAAGTGTTTCTAATAAAATCCAACTTTTAAGCGATAAGAAATGAGTATTTTTAAATTTAATAAAGTCTCGTGATGAAAGTCAATTAGGGCTAGGAAGTTAAAACATACGAGGGCAATTTGATAACTATTCGACTTTTTGTACAAAAGATATAACACAGAAATCAAAACAAATGTACATTAAAATCCCAAATAAAATATAATAAAAGATGCGCAATATATGTACAATTCATGCCTTGTTTTAATTTGATGTTTTTTTTTACTTGGTTTTTATAGCGAACATGGTAATACACTAGAGCTGGCAAACTATCGATAGTCACCATATTTGATATTTTCGATAGTATCGAATTCTTTTATGAATTATTAAATGTAATATTTTAATAAACGCAAGATTATATACATATAACGAACTTTATATACATAGGTAGTTTCATTCTTTTTTTAAATAACAATCTAATAATGAGATCTATTTTTAAGAAATATGTTCATATAAATACTAACGGGTCCGCCAAATAACTTTTTTTTTGAAAATGCTATAAAAAAAACTACTGAATATTTTCGCAAATTTCTTTTTTTATTTAAAAGTACAATCCTTCCGGTTAATAATGGAAAATAATTTCATTCAAATGGCTGCTTCGGCTGGCCATGCAGTCGCCTACACGATCGGTCCAATTTTTAAGCACATTATCTATTGTGTGCAACTGTATATTGTCCTTCACGAATATTGTCCTTTAAAGCGTCAATTGTCTCTGGCTTGTCGGCGTAACACTTATCTTTGACGGCACCCCATAAATAATAATCCAACGGTGCCAAATCGCAGCTCCGAGCTGGCCAAACGACATCAGCTCTGCGGCTGATAACGCGATCTTCAAAAACAGGGCGCAAAACATCGAGTGTAGCTTCGGCTGTGTGGCACGTAGCGCCAGCCTGTTGAAACCAAATGTTGCCAATATCCTCCTCTTCAATTTTTGTGAACAAAAATTCGTTCAACATGGGCCGATAACGATCGCCATTGACTGTAACGGCCACTCCTTGCTCATTTTCGAAGAAAAATGGCCCAATTATGCCTCTGGACCAAAATCCGCAGCAAACAGTGACTCGTTTGGGTGCATCGGCTTTTCAAAGTATGCGTTCGGGTTTTCTGTGCCCCAAATGCGACAACTTTGCTTGTTTCTATACCCTCCAAGATCAAAATGAGCTTCATCTGATAAGATGATTTTTTTTTGGCAAAATCGGCATCTTCTGGAAGTCGATATTTCCCAGCGTTGTTCAAGCGTATACACAACCATATTCGTTCAGCGGAAGGATAAAACTAATTATCTGTCAAATCAGACATGAGCTAAGTATTACCATTCACGAAATTAGCACTAGTTGAAAAAAAAAAAAAAAAAACGTTAGATCGCGGACCCTTTATATCGAAATTTTTGTGTGTTGTAGTCTCTCCAATAATTTTGTTCATAAAAACAGTTTTTTTTTATAATTATCGAGTTACCCAATTACATATATTTTTAAATAAAGACCAACTTATCGGTTGTCATGGTGGGCTGGTAGGTAGTGTGCTATTATATCATTCTGGGGGTTGTGGGTTTGATCACTCTCTCAATCCAACGAATGAATTTCTCCGTTACTATGCTCGGTAAATTAAGTTAAAATATAATATGTAATAATATTAATTAAATGAAAAATTGTTTTAATTAAATAAAAAAAAAAATATCAACATATTTTGGTTTTAAGCTAAATAATGGTACCTGCTTTGCTTATCATTCTTTCGGTACTGTCAAAGTTGCAGTTAAACAAAAAATAATTTAAGACACATACATACATAATATTATAATCGACATCTGATTTTCGTTGTTCCATAAGTCTACTTAGTACTGCAATGAATTTTCTACGATAGTATCGCTATCGAAAAAAAACTATCGATAGTTCAATGGAAACAGATCTATCGTTAGTATTACTATCGAAATGTCTGTCTGTGTCTGTCTAGTTTTACACATTGTGTAAATTTCTAGATTTTAGTGTTGCGGTTCAAAAGTTGTACTCGTATGTATGTAATATAGGAGGAATATCGAAGCAGACCACTTCCATAATGGGTCCTTTTTCGACCCCCTTCCGTCCTCTATGAGTACAGGCAACCGAAATTTAATTTAAGGCGACCCACTTACATTGAGTCATGTGCTACAACCAGCCCTTAATCTTGACTTTAGTGATTTCAGACTGTCGACTGGTAACTGTCGGCCTTCTTCCTCATCACGCAGTCTCTATTAATTGCTAGCATTTGTTCAAGGCTCAGGTCCCCCATGGCATCCACCAGTGGTCCTGAGTCTTATGCTAGCCAATGCTGGACATTCACACACAATGAACGCTGCCGTGTCAACCTCTTTTCTTTTCTGTCTCCTTTTCTGCCTCTGCCTCTTACTTTTAGGCATGAGCTGTAGAGACTCCGACTCGACGTTGCAGGAACGTTTTGAGGTGCCTGCTTCCAAAAAGGATTTGCTTAAGCCCATAGGGCCAGGTGCGTCCAATTCATCCACATTTACCTCGATAGCCGCAGGAGTATCTTCATAGACTGACCAGTCCGCCCCTTGCGAGGTTTCTTTGTCATTCTATTTCGATATCCTCCCCTGGCCAGTGGCAACCGGAGTTCCTAAAGGAATTAACCTCTCCACCTCTAACGAGGCTTCCTTGTCCATCCCTATCGAAATATCCCGGTTCAACGCCATAGGAGAACCTTTAGAGATTAACCTGTTTACCCCTTGCGAGGCGTTCCTGTACATCCCTTTTGAATTCTTCCCTAGACCATTATTGGAGAAAACGTTGTCCACCCACACAGAGCTCCTTATGCGTGGGTAAGTCTACATTGAAACTGGAGGTCGACTAGTATCCAGAGTTCGCATACTAACGGCCAAGCATCCCTGGCGTATGCTGTTCCACCGTGGATTAGGGTTAGGTTTCTTCCAGCTTAAGGTTCAAGGAACCCTGGCATCTGGTGCCCCCATTTGCCCCGATAGCACTGCGTCAAAGCTTTGAGAATGAACCGCAATGACAATTAGTGCCTCCGGGGGATCAAAAGTTAATTACATGTGTTACCTTAAAATTTAAAATTTTACGTTTCACTACTTTTTAATGTAACAAATAAAGAAATGCACAAATTATGTAATTTAACAGATAAGGCGATATACATACATATGTATGTTGGTCAATATCACGTCTTTCGTGAGGACACCTTTTATTTTTTAATTTATATTACTTGATTTGAATTTAATTTATATTACTTGATATAGCGAACATAGTAACCCGCAATCTGTGTAAAGTAGTACACAAACTGTGTGATATTTAATTTAAAGGGACCCTTTCAATTTAAATTTTATTGTTTACCCTGGTTGGTATATCGGCCTGCCTGTTGCGTTTCAAAACATTAATGCCATATACCCCAAAATATTGTCTCTAGTGCACCCTTGAAATTTAAATTTTAGTGCTCCAGGGCAAGTTCCAGCCTATGCTCACAGTGGGTACAAGAATACATTCGTCCTGTTTTATTATTTTACGTATTATGGGGTCCATTTAATTTTTAACTTTATGTTGTTAATACTTGTTTTTAAAAATACCAAATGGCAGCTTATTACGCTTCGAAAGATAATTTTATATTAATTTCATAAGGTTAAAAAATAAGTGCATATATGTACGTAAAACCACTTCACTATTGACACACTTTTTAACCGACTTCAAAAAAGAAGGAGATTTCCTATTCGTCTGAATGTTGCTTTTTTTATGTATGTTACCGCAGAACTCAGCCTTTTCTGAACCGATTTAAAATTTTTTTTCTTTATTTGAAAGACTATGCTTTCAGGTTGGTCCCATTTTAAAATCAGTTCATTATATTAAAAATTAAAGGGTGTCCCCATACAACATACATGTTTTTTACGTGTATTAAGAACCGTAAAGGGCACCAAATTAATTTTTTTAAAAATTGCGTGTTGCTATAGCTCCCAACAGCAGAAATTAATAAAAAAATAAATTTAAGATTTAAAGGGTGGCCCCATATTATGACCGTTATAATAAAATGTATAAATATTCAAAATTTTAAAGGGTGCTCCAATAGTTCATTTAATTTGATGAATATGGCCATACTTTTGTAACAGTTGTACACAGACCGCTGAAATTTACAAAAAACCTGTATTGCTAAGTCCGATATAACAAATAGTATAAAATTTGAATTTGGAAATAAAAGGGTGTCCCAATAGTTAATGTAATTCTATGTATGTGGCTAAACTTTTGAACTGTTGTAGACAGACAGCTGAAATTTACAAGGAACTTGTATTGCAAAGTCCACTATAGCAAGTATACAATTTGAATTTAGAAACTAAAGGGTGTCCCCATAAATTATGTAATTTGGTCTATATAGCCCTATCTTTTGAACAGTTTTGAACACAAACACTTGAAAATTAGGCAGAATATCAACTACTTTCTCTGGTATAATATCAAGTATAAATATTTGGAATTAAAATGTAAAGGGTGTCCCAATAGTTCATGTAATTTGATATATATGGTTAAACTTTTTAACCGTTATATACAGATAGTTTAAACTTACAAAGAATCTTTGTGGCCTAGTCCTCTATAACAACAGGTCTTTAATTTAAAATTGTAAATGACAGGGTGTCCCAATAGGTGATGTTATTTGATCTTAAATGGTGTCCCCATAAAAGACGGATGCTGGTGAAAATAGCTTAAATTTTGAACAGTAATAGGTAGATTTACATAGTCTATACTTTTTTCCGCTAATTTTGGCGCATATATTATTTGGTTTAAATCTAATTCTTACAGATTACTTCTTATATTTTTAGTTTATAATTGGTGCCCTTCTGTCTGTTTTGAAGTCGGTTTTTTTTGCAAAAATTATTAATTTTAATTTTTGTGATTCATACTCGTTAATGTAGCGAAAATTTAAGCTACTGCCTCTTGCGGTCAAAAAAAATTCTATATACATGAAAATCATGTCACTATCGGGACACCCTTTCTACCTTTCACGGTTCTAGATGTTTATATATAATGCGCTGACAGACGGACGGACTTTGTGGCGAAAACAGTAGCGTTACATTTTTACCCTTTCAGTATGGAACCCTGAAAAATGTGGCAAATCGCAGAATTCGTTATCGCTCCAAAATCCAGTAGAATTGAAATTTGCCATCGATGTAGAATGACGTGAGTTGGGCCTTTTTTACTTTTCTTGCAGAGTATTTAATCGGGTTATTTTAAGAATTTCATCTTTACTAGCAGAAACTTGGTGTGCTTAAGGACTTTGTTGATAAGATTATTTACTCGATTTAATATTTTTATTTCGAACATGGAACCAATACTTAAAAAATGCCATGTCAATATAATCATTATCAGCAATTTAACTTCATTACTAACCTACCACAAATTGTGTTATTAATTAAATTTTTTTAACACTTATTGTATACTTATCGCTTAAACAAATCCCTTTAAAACAGCTCAACATATGTATATACATTCATACATAAATAATTTATAAAAGATTTTAAAAACAGAAAAATACAAACCGATTTTATTTGTCTTTGGTCAACAAATTCCAGACAAAAATATATTTCGACTGGTGGTTTATAAGAAAGTGTCTACCCGTATATGTCGCGTGTATTTCTTTGTGTCAATAAATAGCGATTTTATTGAATAAAACATTTTTTTTTTTTTGAATTTCAGATTGGGAAACAACAGCATTATCATTTAGGGCAATGGCTGCGTAAAAGGTATAATAGCATTTTAAGTGAAACTTATAAGAAGGATGAAATTTATATACGTTCCACTGATGTTGATCGTACGCTAATGAGTGCCTTATCGAACTTAGCTGGTCTATATGAACCGATTAAAGAAGATATTTGGGATCCAGCAATACACTGGCAGCCAATACCGGTGCATACTCAGCCAGAAAAAACGGATGCGGTAGGAATTTTAAATAAATTAAATAAACTAAAAATATATTAAAATATACATATGTACATACATACTCGTATGTATATTAGATTTAAGGAAAAGTTCTGTCGTTAATATCTCAAGAAAATATTCATATGGTCTGTCCCACGATGTCATTATATTTAATTTACATGTCATTATCTATTAAAAACAAAACGAATTCGTGTGAATTCTTAGTACTGGCAGTAAGCGTTTTAATGTGATTCAGACACTTTTGATTTAGATACTTTTCACAGAACTATACAATAATAGAATTTTATATAAAACCTATGTTGCATCATCCAGAGTAATTACCCATAGAGTTGGGTACTTCTATATAAATCTAAACATATAATCAAATCATAACAGAAGCGTGTCTAAAAAACCGTGCCTTTCCAAAGTCTTTAGTCTTGGTTCATTACAATTGACACTGTACTTCGGCCCAGATAAACGGAACTATCATTTCCAAGGATGACATAAGACAAGGTTACGCCATTACGAAAATAAAATTGAAATTTTCTGCACATAACGTCCTAATGACGTCACGAAACTGTCTTCCTACCCTGAAGATAACGTGACTAGTCCATACACGCATGTAAATTATATTCCATAAGGGACTAGAACCAGTACCAAGGTAACCCAGGGATATAGAGAAAACATGATCCATTTAACATTATGATATCCTAGGGCTGTACCATATAACCCAGCTTTGCATTACATAGGAGTAGTTTCAAAACTACTCTATGTCACTACACGATGGAACACACTGCACGAACTTTACAGCTCTTGGCAACACTTTATGCAATCGTTAAAACGCGAACACTTGTCGTTTAACAACAAACTCTTGTTGGAAAATAACATAGTCCCTCACTGCGTTACATAGGGCCATGCGGTAGCTAGTCCATTTCAGTTACAATGGACCACGTAACCCAATATTATCTGCAGGGTATTGGCTAATAATTTTGACTAAGAGTATAACTATAAATTATGAGAATTTTTTTATGAAAATGTTGAGAGTTTACTTGAAGGGTTACCATTTTTTGCCTTTTACTTAGATGTTTTTGACGTATTTATTTTAAACAATTTGTTGATTACAGGCTTGGTAACTTTAAATTGAACGAACAACGTCATCTAACGGGAAAACATGCGCATGGAGTAATCTTGTATTTTATCATTCTTGATCATTTCCAACTGCCTTTTGATAAGATCCTTCGGCGAAAAAACGCAATGTCGCAGCGAGCTGAATAGCAGAAGAAATATTTGAAGGACGAAGATCTTTAACAATGTTCGACAACATTTGAAAGGCCTGTTTATTCAAATGGAAGTGAATCTGTAGATTATTTTACGCTGTCACTGACAATTCCAATGGATTGGTATAACCCCTTAATATTTTTTACTATTTGTTTCCTCCATTAATAAAAATTAAACTACCGCCTCAACCATTTTAATTTAGATACAAAGATTATTGCCCTTAAAACTCAACTCAGTTGAGTTGTCTAAAACTCAACTCAGTCTAAAAGACAACTTGAAAGACAACTGCTACTGATGAGTTGTAATATGAAACAACTGCTACTGATGAGTTGTAATTTTTTTAAACTTTTGTTAACCGAACTAACACAGGGTTGTAAACGGTGAAACTACAATTGAAAATTCAATTTAAAAATTTTAGACAAGTTGAGTTGTAATTGATAATACCAAATTGTAAAATTTCAACTGAAGTAGAGTTGAGTTGTAAACCGTAATAGGGGCCTATTATTTACTATACCACCTCCAAAATAAATTTTTAAAATGTAAACAACACCGAACAGCTGATGCGGATATGGGTTTTGTTGGTTTTCGAATTAATGCAAAATCAAGACGATTTCATGACACCAATTCAACTCAGAATCGATTTTCAATTCTAATAAATGACAATTATGAATTGAATTCCTGCTATCACCCTGAAAACCTTATGTATATATTTTGAAAATTTTGATGCTGGTGCAGATAGCAATCGATATGGAATACAAAACACTAATTTTTAAAATGTTTGTCTGTGTGTATTCGCATCACATAAAAACTACTGGATCAATTTTGTTTCGGAAAAATTTGTGAGGTGGGTTTAGTAACTAGGTGCAAATATAGAATATTTTTCTCCCTCAAAAATATCTCATCTACATGACAATATAGAGATAATAAGCCGAAATTACACAATTTTACCCATTGAAATGACTTGGCAGCACCTTTTATTTTTGTTAACGGATTATTTTATAGACTATTCACGGAACTCTGCTATAAAAGAATTTTACATAAAACCTATGCCTGTTACAAAATGCAGAGTTAATACCTAAGAATGGGTACCTCTATACAAAGCTAATATATAAACCATATTTGTAGCACTATAAAAGTAAGTCTTAAAATTTGTGGTAGATTATATTCAAAACAAAATACAAATTCGTAGAAAATATTGTCAAGGCACTGCTACTCATATAATAATCTTAACTTTTTAAACCGATTTATGTCAGATCAGATTTCCTGCTAAGGTGCTAAAAAACCTTAAAATTGCAAGTAGTAAAAAATAACAGAACATTTCCTTACACCATTTACACGCATATAAAAATAAACCCAAAATTTAATTTATTTTTTAATAAATGTTTTCTAACTTAAATTTCTTAAATCAAGGTACTCGCCGGCAAAGCTCCTTGTCCAGCTTACGAATATGCCCTGTCTGCTTTAAAAGATACAGTAGAATTTCAAGAATTTAACGATCGCTATGCTTATCTGTACAATTATCTAACAAAATATACTGGCATTACTGTCGACTCCCTCGAAAGTATTCAACGTCTTAATAATACATTTTACATAGAGGAACTTTACAACAAAACTCTACCAGAGTGGACTCGAAAAGTTTATCCCAGCACAGATATGACATTTATATCCGATTTTACATTTTCCATTTTTACATATACGCGACAAATGGCACGCCTAAAAATGGGTCCATTGATTAAAGAAATGTTGGATAGATTTGTTGACAAATCAAAAGGTAAATTAAATCCCGATCGTTCGCTATGGGTTTATTCGGCTCACGATACAACTGTGGCTAGTGTTTTGAATACCTTGAAGTTATACGATGTAAGTTTTAAAGCATTTAATAAATTCAAGTCATATTTTATCATTAATTCTGTTTGTTTGTTTGTTTTAATTAAAGGTGCATAGTCCTCCGTATACAGCTTGTGTAATGTTAGAATTACGTTTGGATGAGAAATTACAACCTTACGTTTCTATATTCTATAAAAATACTACAGATGAGCCAAAACCTTTGTTTATACCTGAATGTGGTGTTGCCTGCCCTTTAAATAAAATGTTTACAATATATAGTGATATTTTACCAAAAGACTGGGAAAGTGAATGTAAACTTTCAACTCTAATGATGACCTATGAAGAAGCCAATGTGGGAACAGCTATGGGTAAATTTTAAAATAATGTTTAAATAAGTTATTTTTTTATAACAAAAAAAAAAACATGTTTTTTAAACTGATTTTTGGTCACTGAACTTCTAGAAAAATAAATGAAATTATAAAAATCATTTATTTTCTTAACAACCGTTTTCGAAATAATCACCAAATACTTAATGTCTCAGTTACTGCCAAAAATCTGGAAAGAATTTTGTTTGAATAATATAAAATATATATCGTATTAAATATATCTTAATGAAATTTCACAGAGGCAAAACGGAGGTGCTTTTGAGTGGATATGTTTTTTGTGAATTGGCGCTCAAAGTTGTGTGTGAATCTGAAAAAAAAAAATTACCAAAAATGCGTTTAAAAACACGTAACACGTTTTGCTTTTTTAAATAGAAAATGATAAAAAATATTCATTAATAGGCAATGTTTGTGGATCTCCTACGTCTTAAATACTGCGAGGCTACTGCGTATTTCGATTCGAAAGAAATCTTTTTTGAAACACAATAATAAAACCATACAAATTCGAATGATTTCCTTTTCGAATCGTAATACTCAGTAAATCCCAAGAACGAGCTCGGTTTGCGTAGCCGAAAGGACATTGGGGTTGGTGCTTTTAGCGAAAAGTTGCAGTAACCGCGCCATTAGCAACTTTATATAAAAAGTTTTTTATGACATTTCACTGTGAATATACGCATGGGTATGGGGGCTACTTGTACCCACTTTCAAGACCATACCTGTTATAGTTCTCTATATGGACGATAATAATTTTTCACTTTGTATAGGAGATACCACGTCCACTCTCCTAATTCATTCTGTATTTTGGCATACTATGCGCAGTAGCACAGGGGTTAGTTACTCTTTTAAGGTTCTATCTATTGTAGTTCGCCAGAAACACGATAATAATTTTTCACTTTGTATGGGAGGTACCACGCCCACTATTCCAATTCACCCTGTGTTTAGCTTGACTATGTTCGTTAATATGGGGGTTACTGATGAGAAATTCCAAGGTGCTACCTAATTCAGTTCTCTAGATACAGGATAATATATTTTCACATTGTATGGGAGGTACTCCGCCCACTATTTTAATCCAGTCTATCTTTCTCTAAACTATGTATGTTAATATAAAGGTTACGGGTGCAAAATTTCAAGGCGCTATCTATTACTGTTACCAAGCTACACAATGTTAAATATTTACTTTTTATGGGAGGTGTCATGTCCACGTCGAATATCAAAAAATGTGAAAATTTCAGAAAGATCGGTTCACTGGTGTAGGCAGCAAACAAACAAACAAACATACAAACAAACACATTTTGTGCTTTATATACATATATAGATAGATAGATAGATAGATAGATAGATAGATAGATAGATAGATAGATAGATATAGATTTATGTATTCTTGTTATTAGTTATTGTTTATTTGTTTCATACTAATACATTTTTTCTTTTGTCTTCTTTCTTTTTAGGGATTTTAGTTGCTATTATTACAATAATGTTATTCCTTTCCTATGTTGTTATGATCTACTACCGTCGACGCAGCTATAGAGATCATTTCTCCTACATACAGGTGGCTTAAATAATTTATATCTTATATCTTTTACTTTTCTTTACTTTGTTTTAACCCTTTTTGTCATCATTTATTTCTTCCTTCTTTTAACAATCAGCAAAGAAAATTGGATGTTTAAACACATACATACATACATACATACATATGTTTGTGATCACTGTTAGCAAATTATGATTAAAAAAATCACTTCACCATCTTCATTTCTGATACTAAAAGCCTTTTCTCAACAAATTGATAGTCAAAATTGTTTCCCAAAAAAAAATTGTATTCCAGCTTTTTTACGTCTATTTTCTGTTCGTATTAGTTTTAGTTTAACCTTTAAACACATTCATGTTGCACCTGTCTTTTTTTTT
The DNA here is from genome assembly GCA_949628195.1 of Phasia obesa. Classification (NCBI taxonomy): domain Eukaryota; kingdom Metazoa; phylum Arthropoda; class Insecta; order Diptera; family Tachinidae; genus Phasia; species Phasia obesa. The sequence goes on along the minus strand of OX451215.1, from coordinate 23,964,828 downwards.
CTCAAATTTATGCATATTTAATTTCCTAAACGTAAAAATGCCAAAGGAATAATGCATTTCTTAAAATTTATATTTATTTAAAGAACTATGCATTTGATCTAATTGTATTTAAATATTAAAATTATAAGAAAATTGTTAAAACACAAATCAAAGACATTTAACATTGTGATTCACATTTTCAACTAACGTTTACAAAGCGTATACAAAAAAAAAAAAAAAAAAAAAAAAAAAAAACTTTTATTAATATTGAAAAAAATTCTAGTAATTTAAGAAGACTTAAGACTTAATTTATTTAACTACATACATATTTACATATATAATCAACAATTTGTTATTTGAGCATATTTTTTAACCTTTTTTTTATTAATTTATTTATATAAATATGTATTTTAAATGAGATTTATAAAGCGAATTAAAAATAGAAGGAAAGGACAAAATGAATAAAATAACGGACGACGTCCGACGACGTATTATCAAAACAGAGTTGCCCAGTAATTACATTCATATATTTAAATTGTTTAAAAAAAATGCATTGTTTTAAGCACCTGATCGAAGAGTACTCAACGTTTGAGCAGCATTATAGCCTGCCGGGGAGACACAAGCAATCATCAGTGTTACAGAATTGCCACCCAGCGAATCCTGGAGCAGACGAGTCAATTTTGAGTCAGCAAACCAATACGGTTTTGTTCGTTACCGAACAAAATCAATACGGTTGTATGTTTTGCCATCTCCAAATGCTGATATGTATGGCATTGCCGACAGTCAGAAGACTCTGATTAATTTTAAAACGATCTCCGTCTCCGTTTACATCAGTCTGTTATGAATGTTTCGAACCGACCAAATCCACCAAAATGTAACTTTGAGATAGTAACTAAACGCAGATTCATTCTTTTTGGCTGATTGAAGAGTAACTATGAAAATAGCATGATATGGAAGACTGACTCTTAGTTCATAGCAGTTGAGACAACAGCCCTGCCTGTCGAACCTTTTACGAAACAATCGGTGGTTTCTTTAGCGCTGAATGTTTCTTTCTCAGTTAAGCCTACCAATGATAATGCCACCACTATGATCCTTACGGCTATCAATAACCTTATCATCTCCTGCTTTTTCCGACAGCAAATCATGCAGCTATTGATATAGATTCACAAAGAAACATCTAATAGCAAAATCAAACTTATAAGAGAGTTTCTTAATGCATTCGAAAATAACGTGCACATGGCCCTTGGTATAACAACCACATTTCATCCAATGCATTATCGAAGGCTGTACCCATTGTATGAGTTTTTGGTGGCGTTGAAACCCCCAAAAAAGTCGTATAAATTCTCCTGAGTACTTTTCCAATCGAATTCAACTTTCTCCACAGCCATTTTACATTCGCATGCCTGTTGTGGAAGGCATACAGCGGATGGTTGATTTGCGTGGCAGCTTGCTACATGTAAGCTTTCAATAAAAATCAAGTCATTCCGTTTTGACAAGCGAATGCGGCACACGTGCACTTTCTAAATCACACATTCGGTTTTTTAATTTATCTCAAGGCTTATAGATTCTGAATCCAGAATTTTCCGTTTAACGGTTGACAATTTTGGCAAGACATCACGTGTTTCCTTGGCCACTACAAAATGTTCGCATTCGGCTGGCAAACTGGATGCTCTTGATTGAAATTATAACTTAAAAGTTCATTTTGGATGATAATTCCATTTTAAACCAGTTTTTCGGCCAAATCTGTAAAATCATAAAATGTTGTCATAATGTTTTCACCTTCAGCCATCGTGTGATTGACTAGATGTGGGCCTCTAAGCATTACGAAATGTTCACCTGTTTTTTATAAAATACAGTTACGATTTACGGTTTAACACAAAGTGTGATTGTAGCAAGAGCTTTTTTATTATCTGTCTCTCATGACGTTCTAGCCTCATCACTTGCCTGATCTTCTTTCTTGAAAGCACCACTTACATGTTTCCACCAACCATTATGTATATATTAAGACGTATATATATATATGTACATTATTTACATATTATACATATATTATATTATATGTACATATTATATTATTATATATATGTACATATTAAGACACTACGCACGCAAGCATACACTTCAACTATCATAGTTTGCGTTATCCCATTAGAATTTTTCATTCTTAACACTCTATTATTTGTTTTACAAACGCCAGAACTTAGTCTTGGGTCCGCATAACCTGTTTTATTAATTTTTTTAACAGAATAATTATATATATAATCGAACAATAGAATGAAAGGACAAAATGAACAAGATAACGAACGACGTTCGACGATGTATTGCCAAAATAGAGTTGCCAATTAATTGCATTTTGCAACATAAACTCATTTAAAATTTAAAATCTTTTAAAACTTAAACTATTTATTTTGTAATTGTTACACATTCATTGTATTGGTTTAACAAAAAAAAAAACTCTTATTACCATTTTTTTATTATAAATAAAACGTGTTATATTAAATGTTACATTATTTGTCTCATTGTTTTTTATTCAAATTAAATGTTAAAATACTTCACTTATCGCCGACATAAATTTATCTGAAAAAACACTGTTCTGCAAAAAAATCGTAATCTTCTGGGTGGTCTATTGATCCAAATAGAATAGTTTACTAATCTGAACGCTTGATTAAGAGACTAAAATTTGTCACGCCCCTTAAAAAAATTCTCGACGTGATAGAAAAAAAAACAGATTCTTATTAAGCAATTTTTCCTATTTATCCCATTTTTTTTAAAGGATTATTTTTTTGCAGAACAGTACAATAATTATAAACGCTATGAAGTAATAAAATTTGTTAAGACACCGCACCGTGGGGCAGCATCAAAATATTTTAATCCCAAAGTTGGGTACCTCGCACGTGCAAAAAAAAAATTGGTCTTAAATGCCTTCAAGGTCTAGTTAATACCTACAAAATGGTGATTTAATCTGCAAATAGTGTTTTAAAATGATTGAGTTATAAGCATTTTAAATTTTTCGTTACTCGGTCCAGTTTTTTTAAAATTTTAAGTACAATTTTTAGCAAATTTTTTTAAATTTTTTATCGTAGTTAGCGAGCAAGATTATATATTTTCGGAGTTAAAAACTAGACGATTTTTAATTTAAAAAATCCAAAATTATTGCACTTTTGTGTATTTTTGACAAAAATTTAAGAAATGACAAGCTGTAAAAGAATTTGCAGGTGCGAGGTACCCAACTTTGATCCCACATAGCGCCATCCCTGGAAAGTGTATAGTACCCAGCTTCAAAATTTAAGCTCAGACACTCAGACCTCTGCTGGAATAATCGTTCTAGCCCTTTACAAATGGCTGAGTTTATTCCAAATATTTTGATTCTGAAACCAACCCCCCACACTGTGTACTGTTAAATTTATAGTTCAAATTCGTCGATTTTCTTTAGTTGCCACATCGATCCTCTTTTAAGTAAATATTTAAGCCATAACAATATATACGATCTCTCAGTATATCGGTATATATACACACTCAATTGGCATTAGTCCATATTTTTAATTTAATTGTTGTAGCAGGAATAAACAATATATAATCACGCTCAAGGATCGGAAAAATTTTATTCGAAAGTAAAATATTCCGAATTTTTTAGAAGTTCTTGTTTTCCAATTCCGATTTTTTGCGTGTAATTTAGAATGTGTGTCGAATTAAAAACCAAATCATTGTTTTAACAAAACTATTTTGGGTAATAAATTTATGGGATTATTTCCTTTCGGTTAATACCGTCGACACTGGCTGCTTGTTTGGTAAGGTCGGTGAGCGCTTTCGATGTGAGAACATCATCAACAAGCCACGTCTTGGATAGTAATCGAGGCTCTAAAATATCGAGAAAGCTTTAACATTTTTTTTTTAATTTATGCTTGCAACAGTATCACGGTTAATTTTATTGTATGAATCTTAAAAAACAATAATGGTGTTGTTATTGTTGTTGTTGGGAAAAAATATTGTTGTTGTTATCTTAGCAAAATTATGTATTTTCAACATAATTGAAGGCAAAAGTGTGCTTCTTACAGTTGCATACATATTGGAATTTCTTTTTACAATGAGGCAATATTATCTAATCTAGACATATAATAAAACAGTAACTCATTTCCTGTCTGTCTGCCTTCTTTCTCTTTGTGTTCGCATCACGTAAAAACTACTAAATGGATTTTAACAAAATTTTGTTAAATAAGGTACCTCACCTTAGTGTAATAATTCCATTAAAGTATACTTATTTTCCGCAGAAATATCTTATTTCCAAGAGAAAGTGGAGAAAAAGCAGTGAAAATACGCCGATTAAAAGGGACTGCATACTTTAAGGCATCTTTTATTTTTAAAAGAAGTATATTTTGAGCAATCTTGCGCAACAGATGGCGCTGTTTTAAAATAATGAGTAACTCATTTCCTGTCTGTCTTTTACAGAGCTTTACAATAATTTTTGGAATTTTATATAAATTTTAGAATTTTATCCAGGCATGGGTACCTTTATATAAAGTGAATACGTAAGAGTCTTTAAACTTGGTGTGGATTACTTTGAAAGCAAAATCGAACAAAATATCGTCAGGACGCACACAATGTATGTGGCCACATCTAGTTCTAAGTAAAATCAAAAGCTGTACATCGATTTTAATGAAATGTGGCTTGCTTTGTTTGGAACATATTCACATACATATGTACATGCTCGCAAAGAAGGAATAGAATTTTATTCGTTTTCTTTTTAGTATCAACTTTGAAAAAACAAAAATTTTAAAATTTTTCATGAAAATTTGTCGATAAAAAATATCGACAAAACTTTCTTGCTATCTCTGAAAGTGGTTCAAAAACAATGTTTGCATTTTCGAGTTTATTTACTTTACCAAATGGCGAAAATCTTGATAGAATTATGCTAATATATGTATGTCGAGCAACAGCATTCATTTTGGCCATATATCTCGAAAATTAAAATTAATTTAAGAAATTGGAATGCGAATCTGAACTCTGCACCCCTAAAAATCTGTTATATGTATTTTACAATTCTAAAATCTTGTATTCATATCTATAAAAACACAGAATATCTAATTTTTGTAATTTTTTTTTTTGTTGTTACCCCCCGTCTCCATTAGACATTAACATGTCTTAACAAAAGTCAAACTTCATATAAAAAAAAAAAAACATTTTTAATACTGTTTTTTATATGTAGTTTGACTTTTGTTAAGACATGTTGATAGCAAGTGAAGACGGGAGTTTAAGGATTTAATCGATTTGGCAACTATAACATTAAACTAATTATCTCTTTTAATCAAAATATATACATATGTACGAGTATATTAAAAGAAAACCTAATAAAAACTCATTTTTACTTGTTAAATCTTTAAATTAAAAAAAAAAAAAAAAAAAAAAATATGTTATTAATATCATTAAAAACTTTCACCTATTTTATATTTAACGTTTTCGTTTTGCTTGTTCATCATATTTTTTGTAGGTATGTATTAAATAAAATTGTACAAAGTATTTTAATAAAATGTCATAAAAGAAGTAAAAATCGAAATAAAAAAATTTTATTTTGAACCAAAATTTTATTCAATATAAAGATATGAATCAATGAAGCATTAAACACATAGACAACAGCGGCTACACCGCTACACGACTACAAATGCGGTTGGCTACGATCGTCGCCGTGTAGTCAGCTACTGAATTATGTTGAAGACGACAGCTACATACTTCGAAACTATGAAAATATTGTAGAAATACATATGTAACTAATAAAAAAATTACTTTTTCAAAAAATACTTTTATCATATTAAAAAAAATAAATATATTTGCTCAAAATCTTTTAATTGTAACTGAATTTGTATTTTTACTTTTGTGACATTTTCTTCTGTTGAATAAAATAAAATTGTCGCAAACAAAAATAGAAATTATAGCCCGTTCAGGCTGCCACGAAATTAAGTCATTTTGTGATTTCGGCCGAAATAAAATTGAAATTACGTAATTTCGCATACATTTTACCATTGCCCAAATTAACTCATTCTACGCTGGTTTTGTAGAAAAAGCTACTTTTTATGCAACCATGACAATATTTACAACCTAGAAAGTCCGTTTTGTTTAAAAAAAAATTTAAAAGCCAAATGAAATAATGGAAATGTATATAATTGTACATTAATTTTGTTGTAGTGTTGTTTTTAATATTCATGTATATTTTAAATCAATGCGAAAGTTTTGTGCGAAAGCTTTTTGCAAAAGAATTAAATTATACAAATGCAACTAAGCGTTATCATCAGTTTTTTGCGAAATTAACTCAAATGTCAAAAAGCCCAGTATGAACACTTTAGATTTCGTTCGAAATTTCAGCTCGAAATTACTTAATTTCATGGCAGCCTGAATGGGCTATTAGCCTAAAGGACCAACTATAATATGCATAAGCTAGCTTAAGCCAACTTAAGCAACTGTGCAATTACATACGAATAATATGTGGCAAACTATAATGCACTTAACAACACTTTTCGTTGAGTTTCGTCAAATGTCATTTGCTTAAGCAAAGTCCGAAACCGATCGCACATTTCGTACGGAAACAGCTGTTTGTGCTTTGTGTTTTACAAATGAATGTATATTCGTAAAAAATTGCAATGGAGAATGAAAGTGAACAAATTATATATAAATTTAATGCAAAATGTTTAAAAAAAGAAGTTTCTATAAGAAAAAAGGGAAGCGTTGTATAATAATCGTAATTAAAAAGAAAGCATTTTATTGTATAGCCTTACTACGGAGGTGAAATATTAAGGCGAAAAATATAATTTTTTTTATATGAAGTTTGACAGTTAAAGGGGAAAAATTGTAAGTTTGACTCAGAAACATCTCTTGTTTTGCCTCTGTTAAATTTCATTAAGATATCTTCAGTGGCTAAATGAGATACCGAATTATGTACAAAATAATCGTTTTTAAACCACTGTGCGATGCCTGATAAAATCAAATGTCGTTCGTTGGTAATCGCTGAACGGCTGACTAATTAAAATCGTACCACATCTTTAAATAACTGTCACTTAAATAAATTTTGGAGTTTATCTTTCATGTTTGAAAAGCTTTTTTGCCAAAATGGCCCGTTATCTTTACATATAATAAAATAGTAACTCATATCCGTCTGTCTGTCTGTCTCAATATAGGATACTTTTTTTCTGCAAAAATATCTTAGAAAGTGGAGAAAAAGCAGTGAAGTACGCAGTTGAACTAACCGGATATGAATACTTTACTTTTTATAAAGTAAAAAAATACATAAAGATATGCTGTGTATATCTTAAGGCGGAACTAAAAACGCCGGTATTACCACATAGCATTAAATCGCCGGCGAAGTAAAATAAAAATTAATTAGCTTCAAACTAATTCGCCTAAAGAACACCAGAAGCGCTTGCGAAGCTTTACTATCGCACTAACCATCTGTCTTATCTACTAATATCCCTTTCTAAAGGAAGTAACACAGTTACTGTAGGCATTAATTGCCTGAGAGGCATTAATTGCCTGAGTGTTACTTCTCGTAATAAAAAACTAAAATCGTAAGGGTCTTTGGTGTGGATTGGTTTCAAAGCTAAATCGAACAAAATATTGAAGGACGCTGACGAAGTGGCGGGCACAGCTAGTTGTAATCATAAATTCATTAGACTAACCATTTATTCGGGTTTTAAGTTTATTCGAACAAACAATCGATTTTTCAAGTTAAATTTTCGTCGATTAATCGATTAAGGTTTTTAAATTACTCGAATAACTTGAATTAATCGCCCATATTTTAAAAATGTTTAACCAATGAGAAAAGACAACCATACAAAATGGATTAATAATATCAAGGCCTGTTGTGGAAGGCATACAGCGGATGGTTGATTTGCGTGGCAGCTTGCTACATGTAAGCTTTCAATAAAAATCAAGTCATTCCGTTTTGACAAGCGAATGCGGCACACGTGCACTTTCTAAATCACACATTCGGTTTTTTAATTTATCTCAAGGCTTATAGATTCTGAATCCAGAATTTTCCGTTTAACGGTTGACAATTTTGGCAAGACATCACGTGTTTCCTTGGCCACTACAAAATGTTCGCATTCGGCTGGCAAACTGGATGCTCTTGATTGAAATTATAACTTAAAAGTTCATTTTGGATGATAATTCCATTTTAAACCAGTTTTTCGGCCAAATCTGTAAAATCATAAAATGTTGTCATAATGTTTTCACCTTCAGCCATCGTGTGATTGACTAGATGTGGGCCTCTAAGCATTACGAAATGTTCACCTGTTTTTTATAAAATACAGTTACGATTTACGGTTTAACACAAAGTGTGATTGTAGCAAGAGCTTTTTTATTATCTGTCTCTCATGACGTTCTAGCCTCATCACTTGCCTGATCTTCTTTCTTGAAAGCACCACTTACATGTTTCCACCAACCATTATGTATATATTAAGACGTATATATATATATGTACATTATTTACATATTATACATATATTATATTATATGTACATATTATATTATTATATATATGTACATATTAAGACACTACGCACGCAAGCATACACTTCAACTATCATAGTTTGCGTTATCCCATTAGAATTTTTCATTCTTAACACTCTATTATTTGTTTTACAAACGCCAGAACTTAGTCTTGGGTCCGCATAACCTGTTTTATTAATTTTTTTAACAGAATAATTACAGCGGTCAAAAAAAGTATTCGACACCAGATCTTATTTTTAAAAATCATTTATTGTGTTGCATGCAGAAAAGAATTTAAAGCATTTAGCTGTATTTTGTATTGCTGTAAAGTGTTTTCTCTTATTAAAAGTTAAAAAAATAATTAATATTTGAAGATGTGAGATAATTGTGCGTGTTTTATAAAAATCGCTAAAATTGAAAAGCAAAAAAAGTATTCGACATCACTAATTTTTTGTCGCCTTTGCATTAATATGTTGAATATGGGAATTGTTGTTGTTGCAAATACCGTTAGAAGTTTAGATCGAAGCTGTTTTCAAGAATTATTTTCATTTAGTTTTACGTAGTTACAAAAATGGGACGCAAAGGAAGGGAAACTTCTATTAAAATAAGAAATTTAATAATCCACCATTTTGAACTAGGCAAATCGGAAAATCCTATTTCAGAAATCGTTGGAAGGCCACAGACTACTGTCCATTATATAATAAAAACAGATGTGTTCAAGATTAACGTGGGCTCCTGCCACGGTGGCTTTATCCCACCGAGTGAAATAAAGACGTAGACTAGCGCCCCTATTGTGTAGTATAACAACACTTTACGATTGCCACCAATCGCAATTTGTGTGCATACAGTCACAATGAGTAGCAATTTATACAATATGGCAAGCCTTTCCAAGGCAAGCCTAGATCCATATTATAACCTCTTCCTTAGGGGTTTGGAGACTATCCAAACTCCGTCTGTTGAGAGTGCAACAGCACACTTGATCGACCTTGCACCACATCTGCAATAATCGATCTTAAACCACAACCACCACGTGTACCCCCGAAGGGGACCTCACCAATAACCGGTCACAGAGAGGATAGGCTCTCTGTGGGGCCACTGATTCCCGTGGTACCAGTCCTTTGGGCACTGGTCAGGCCTCGAAGAGGACCCATGTTAAAACAACAGACCTTTTCTTCCAGATTTAGGCTCTAGGAACCCTAGCGTCTGGTGCCCCTATTTTCCCCGAGTGAACCGCCTCAAAGCATTTGCCATTACTGCAGTGACAATTGGAACCCCCGGGGGTAAATTTAATAAAAATAGTTGAAAATAAGCCCAGGAGTGGTCGCCCACGGAAACTTACAAAGGTAGTTACATTGTGCGTGAAGTAAAAAAAAATCGCCGAGTTAATGCATCAACATTAGCCAAAAATACCCAGGAATATGCAGGCATATCAGTTACTCCCCAAACAATAAAAAATGTTTTAAAGAAGCACAAATTTCATGCACGATCGGCTAGGAAGAAACCTCTCATCTCCAATAAAAATCGAAATATCCGATTTGAGTTCGCCAAAAGTACCCAAGTAGTATAGTAGAGTTCTGGATGAACGTAATTTTTGCTGATGAAAGCAAATATAATCTTTTTGGATGTTCTAGTATATCGAAAACTAAATACAGAGTTGGAGGAAAGAAATATGGTGCCAACGGTTAACATGGCATTAGGAGTTGGCAATTTATCATTCATTGATGGAATTATAGATCATTTGAAATACATTGACCTTTTGAAAGAAAATTTGTGTGCAAGCGCAGAAAAATTAGGACTTGCAGGCAAATTTAAGTTTTATCAAGATAATGATCCAACACATTCTGCAATGAATACAAAACTATGGCTTTTATAAAACTGCCCGGAAGTGATAAAAACGCCGCCACAATCTCCAGATCTTAACCCAATTGAACACCTTTGGGGTCATCTGGAATAAAAACTGAGATCTCGCGAATTTACAAATAAAAACCAGATGAAGGAAATTCTGCACGACGAATGGTATAAAATTAATCCAGGATACACAAAGTCATTGGTAAAGTCTATTCCTGAACATTTAAAAGAGGTTATACGACGCATAGGAAGAGCAACTCGTTACTAGAATATCAATAAAAGTTTAATTTTAAAATGATTTTTAAAATGTCGAATACTTTTTTTGTTTCTGTTTTTAGCTTAAATTGTAAATTCGTATTAGTATTGTAAAGATCTCATGTTTTTTATTGAATTATATTTTTTGTTCCTTAATAAATAAAATTGTATGTCAATTTTGAAACTAAACAAAATCTAATTTGTTTTTATTGAAAAACAAATAAAATTTTATCTATGTCGAATACTTTTTTTGACCGCTGTATATATATAATCGAACAATAGAATGAAAGGACAAAATGAACAAGATAACGAACGACGTTCGACGATGTATTGCCAAAATAGAGTTGCCAATTAATTGCATTTTGCAACATAAACTCATTTAAAATTTAAAATCTTTTAAAACTTAAACTATTTATTTTGTAATTGTTACACATTCATTGTATTGGTTTAACAAAAAAAAAAAAAAACTCTTATTACCATTTTTTTATTATAAATAAAACGTGTTATATTAAATGTTACATTATTTGTCTCATTGTTTTTTATTCAAATTAAATGTTAAAATACTTCACTTATCGCCGACATAAATTTATCTGAAAAAACACTGTTCTGCAAAAAAATCGTAATCTTCTGGGTGGTCTATTGATCCAAATAGAATAGTTTACTAATCTGAACGCTTGATTAAGAGACTAAAATTTGTCACGCCCCTTAAAAAAATTCTCGACGTGATAGAAAAAAAAAACAGATTCTTATTAAGCAATTTTTCCTATTTATCCCATTTTTTTTAAAGGATTATTTTTTTGCAGAACAGTACAATAATTATAAACGCTATGAAGTAATAAAATTTGTTAAGACACCGCACCGTGGGGCAGCATCAAAATATTTTAATCCCAAAGTTGGGTACCTCGCACGTGCAAAAAAAAAATTGGTCTTAAATGCCTTCAAGGTCTAGTTAATACCTACAAAATGGTGATTTAATCTGCAAATAGTGTTTTAAAATGATTGAGTTATAAGCATTTTAAATTTTTCGTTACTCGGTCCAGTTTTTTTAAAATTTTAAGTACAATTTTTAGCAAATTTTTTTAAATTTTTTATCGTAGTTAGCGAGCAAGATTATATATTTTCGGAGTTAAAAACTAGACGATTTTTAATTTAAAAAATCCAAAATTATTGCACTTTTGTGTATTTTTGACAAAAATTTAAGAAATGACAAGCTGTAAAAGAATTTGCAGGTGCGAGGTACCCAACTTTGATCCCACATAGCGCCATCCCTGGAAAGTGTATAGTACCCAGCTTCAAAATTTAAGCTCAGACACTCAGACCTCTGCTGGAATAATCGTTCTAGCCCTTTACAAATGGCTGAGTTTATTCCAAATATTTTGATTCTGAAACCAACCCCCCACACTGTGTACTGTTAAATTTATAGTTCAAATTCGTCGATTTTCTTTAGTTGCCACATCGATCCTCTTTTAAGTAAATATTTAAGCCATAACAATATATACGATCTCTCAGTATATCGGTATATATACACACTCAATTGGCATTAGTCCATATTTTTAATTTAATTGTTGTAGCAGGAATAAACAATATATAATCACGCTCAAGGATCGGAAAAATTTTATTCGAAAGTAAAATATTCCGAATTTTTTAGAAGTTCTTGTTTTCCAATTCCGATTTTTTGCGTGTAATTTAGAATGTGTGTCGAATTAAAAACCAAATCATTGTTTTAACAAAACTATTTTGGGTAATAAATTTATGGGATTATTTCCTTTCGGTTAATACCGTCGACACTGGCTGCTTGTTTGGTAAGGTCGGTGAGCGCTTTCGATGTGAGAACATCATCAACAAGCCACGTCTTGGATAGTAATCGAGGCTCTAAAATATCGAGAAAGCTTTAACATTTTTTTTTTAATTTATGCTTGCAACAGTATCACGGTTAATTTTATTGTATGAATCTTAAAAAACAATAATGGTGTTGTTATTGTTGTTGTTGGGAAAAAATATTGTTGTTGTTATCTTAGCAAAATTATGTATTTTCAACATAATTGAAGGCAAAAGTGTGCTTCTTACAGTTGCATACATATTGGAATTTCTTTTTACAATGAGGCAATATTATCTAATCTAGACATATAATAAAACAGTAACTCATTTCCTGTCTGTCTGCCTTCTTTCTCTTTGTGTTCGCATCACGTAAAAACTACTAAATGGATTTTAACAAAATTTTGTTAAATAAGGTACCTCACCTTAGTGTAATAATTCCATTAAAGTATACTTATTTTCCGCAGAAATATCTTATTTCCAAGAGAAAGTGGAGAAAAAGCAGTGAAAATACGCCGATTAAAAGGGACTGCATACTTTAAGGCATCTTTTATTTTTAAAAGAAGTATATTTTGAGCAATCTTGCGCAACAGATGGCGCTGTTTTAAAATAATGAGTAACTCATTTCCTGTCTGTCTTTTACAGAGCTTTACAATAATTTTTGGAATTTTATATAAATTTTAGAATTTTATCCAGGCATGGGTACCTTTATATAAAGTGAATACGTAAGAGTCTTTAAACTTGGTGTGGATTACTTTGAAAGCAAAATCGAACAAAATATCGTCAGGACGCACACAATGTATGTGGCCACATCTAGTTCTAAGTAAAATCAAAAGCTGTACATCGATTTTAATGAAATGTGGCTTGCTTTGTTTGGAACATATTCACATACATATGTACATGCTCGCAAAGAAGGAATAGAATTTTATTCGTTTTCTTTTTAGTATCAACTTTGAAAAAACAAAAATTTTAAAATTTTTCATGAAAATTTGTCGATAAAAAATATCGACAAAACTTTCTTGCTATCTCTGAAAGTGGTTCAAAAACAATGTTTGCATTTTCGAGTTTATTTACTTTACCAAATGGCGAAAATCTTGATAGAATTATGCTAATATATGTATGTCGAGCAACAGCATTCATTTTGGCCATATATCTCGAAAATTAAAATTAATTTAAGAAATTGGAATGCGAATCTGAACTCTGCACCCCTAAAAATCTGTTATATGTATTTTACAATTCTAAAATCTTGTATTCATATCTATAAAAACACAGAATATCTAATTTTTGTAATTTTTTTTTTTGTTGTTACCCCCCGTCTCCATTAGACATTAACATGTCTTAACAAAAGTCAAACTTCATATAAAAAAAAAAAAACATTTTTAATACTGTTTTTTATATGTAGTTTGACTTTTGTTAAGACATGTTGATAGCAAGTGAAGACGGGAGTTTAAGGATTTAATCGATTTGGCAACTATAACATTAAACTAATTATCTCTTTTAATCAAAATATATACATATGTACGAGTATATTAAAAGAAAACCTAATAAAAACTCATTTTTACTTGTTAAATCTTTAAATTAAAAAAAAAAAAAAAAAAAAAAATATGTTATTAATATCATTAAAAACTTTCACCTATTTTATATTTAACGTTTTCGTTTTGCTTGTTCATCATATTTTTTGTAGGTATGTATTAAATAAAATTGTACAAAGTATTTTAATAAAATGTCATAAAAGAAGTAAAAATCGAAATAAAAAAATTTTATTTTGAACCAAAATTTTATTCAATATAAAGATATGAATCAATGAAGCATTAAACACATAGACAACAGCGGCTACACCGCTACACGACTACAAATGCGGTTGGCTACGATCGTCGCCGTGTAGTCAGCTACTGAATTATGTTGAAGACGACAGCTACATACTTCGAAACTATGAAAATATTGTAGAAATACATATGTAACTAATAAAAAAATTACTTTTTCAAAAAATACTTTTATCATATTAAAAAAAATAAATATATTTGCTCAAAATCTTTTAATTGTAACTGAATTTGTATTTTTACTTTTGTGACATTTTCTTCTGTTGAATAAAATAAAATTGTCGCAAACAAAAATAGAAATTATAGCCCGTTCAGGCTGCCACGAAATTAAGTCATTTTGTGATTTCGGCCGAAATAAAATTGAAATTACGTAATTTCGCATACATTTTACCATTGCCCAAATTAACTCATTCTACTTAATTTCGTCGAAATTAACTTGAAATTACGATAGACAACGCTGGTTTTGTAGAAAAAGCTACTTTTTTTGCAACCATGACCAGATTTTCAACCTTGAAAGTCCGTTTTGTTTGAAAAAAATTTAAAAGCCAAATGAAATAATGGAAATATATACATAATTGTACATTAATTTTGTTATAGTGTTGTTATTAATATTCATGTATATTTTAAATCAATACGAAAGTGTTGTGCGAAAGCTTTTTGCAAAATAGTTAAATTATATAAAAGTAACTAAACGTGATCAGCTGTTTGCGAAATTAACTCAAATGTCAAAAAGCCCAGTATGAACACTTAAGATTTCGTTCTTAATTTCAGCTCGAAATTACTTAATTTCGTGGCAGCCTGAATGGGCTATCATCCTACTTAATTTCGTCGAAATTAACTTGAAATTACGATAGACAACGCTGGTTTTGTAGAAAAAGCTACTTTTTATGCAACCATGACAATATTTACAACCTAGAAAGTCCGTTTTGTTTAAAAAAAAATTTAAAAGCCAAATGAAATAATGGAAATGTATATAATTGTACATTAATTTTGTTGTAGTGTTGTTTTTAATATTCATGTATATTTTAAATCAATGCGAAAGTTTTGTGCGAAAGCTTTTTGCAAAAGAATTAAATTATACAAATGCAACTAAGCGTTATCATCAGTTTTTTGCGAAATTAACTCAAATGTCAAAAAGCCCAGTATGAACACTTTAGATTTCGTTCGAAATTTCAGCTCGAAATTACTTAATTTCATGGCAGCCTGAATGGGCTATTAGCCTAAAGGACCAACTATAATATGCATAAGCTAGCTTAAGCCAACTTAAGCAACTGTGCAATTACATACGAATAATATGTGGCAAACTATAATGCACTTAACAACACTTTTCGTTGAGTTTCGTCAAATGTCATTTGCTTAAGCAAAGTCCGAAACCGATCGCACATTTCGTACGGAAACAGCTGTTTGTGCTTTGTGTTTTACAAATGAATGTATATTCGTAAAAAATTGCAATGGAGAATGAAAGTGAACAAATTATATATAAATTTAATGCAAAATGTTTAAAAAAAGAAGTTTCTATAAGAAAAAAGGGAAGCGTTGTATAATAATCGTAATTAAAAAGAAAGCATTTTATTGTATAGCCTTACTACGGAGGTGAAATATTAAGGCGAAAAATATAATTTTTTTTATATGAAGTTTGACAGTTAAAGGGGAAAAATTGTAAGTTTGACTCAGAAACATCTCTTGTTTTGCCTCTGTTAAATTTCATTAAGATATCTTCAGTGGCTAAATGAGATACCGAATTATGTACAAAATAATCGTTTTTAAACCACTGTGCGATGCCTGATAAAATCAAATGTCGTTCGTTGGTAATCGCTGAACGGCTGACTAATTAAAATCGTACCACATCTTTAAATAACTGTCACTTAAATAAATTTTGGAGTTTATCTTTCATGTTTGAAAAGCTTTTTTGCCAAAATGGCCCGTTATCTTTACATATAATAAAATAGTAACTCATATCCGTCTGTCTGTCTGTCTCAATATAGGATACTTTTTTTCTGCAAAAATATCTTAGAAAGTGGAGAAAAAGCAGTGAAGTACGCAGTTGAACTAACCGGATATGAATACTTTACTTTTTATAAAGTAAAAAAATACATAAAGATATGCTGTGTATATCTTAAGGCGGAACTAAAAACGCCGGTATTACCACATAGCATTAAATCGCCGGCGAAGTAAAATAAAAATTAATTAGCTTCAAACTAATTCGCCTAAAGAACACCAGAAGCGCTTGCGAAGCTTTACTATCGCACTAACCATCTGTCTTATCTACTAATATCCCTTTCTAAAGGAAGTAACACAGTTACTGTAGGCATTAATTGCCTGAGAGGCATTAATTGCCTGAGTGTTACTTCTCGTAATAAAAAACTAAAATCGTAAGGGTCTTTGGTGTGGATTGGTTTCAAAGCTAAATCGAACAAAATATTGAAGGACGCTGACGAAGTGGCGGGCACAGCTAGTTGTAATCATAAATTCATTAGACTAACCATTTATTCGGGTTTTAAGTTTATTCGAACAAACAATCGATTTTTCAAGTTAAATTTTCGTCGATTAATCGATTAAGGTTTTTAAATTACTCGAATAACTTGAATTAATCGCCCATATTTTAAAAATGTTTAACCAATGAGAAAAGACAACCATACAAAATGGATTAATAATATCAAGGCGAATTGGAAAAGGATCTCCTTCTATATGTGTTTTATGCCCTCTTATGTCAAAATAAATATTTATTCCACTCTAAGATTATGTTCTTTTATTTTTCATGTTTTTTTCACTTTTCACTTTTTAATTTAATTATTATAATATATTTTGCAAAAATAAACAAAACTTTGGTGTTTTGTCTAAAAAAGTTTCTTCTTTTTAGGGTTCCGTACACAAAGTGTAAAAACGAAACCCTATTATTTTCGCTACAATGTCTGTCCGTTTGTCAGCGCCTTTTATCTCTGGAACCGTAATAGGTAGACTCTTGAAATTTTCACAGATGATGTATAGCTGTTGCCGCTATAGCAACAAATACTAAAACTTATAGGGTGTTCCAATAGAGAGGTGTTATTTACAAATATGTGTTTATTTCTTGAACTGTAGGAGGGATACACTTGAAATTTACAAACAGTTATTAAAACTTAGTTCACTATATAAACAAGTATAAAAAATAAAACTAAAAATTAAAGGGTGTTCCGATAGTGGTGTGAAATGCATGTATAAGGCCTAACTTTGAACCATAATAGGTAGAAGCATGAAATTTTCACAGTAGGTGTATATTTGTGGCCGCTATAGTATAACTGTGGCCACTACAGCAATAATTACTAAAACTTATCGGGTGCTCCGAAAGTGAGGTGTTATTTGCTGTTATGTCTTTAATTCTTGTGCTATAGGAGGCAACCACTTAAAATTTGCAGACAGTAATGAACTCTATGTTCGCTTTCTATTAAATTAAACTTTAAAATTAAAGGGTGGTCCGAGAGTGACGTGCTTTGCGTGTATATGGCCTAAGTTTTGAACAATAATAAGTATACTCTTGAAGTTTTTACAAGAGGTTTATTACTATGGAAACTATAAAAAATAATAAAAATTAAAATGTGATCCATGAGTGACATGTTTTTGACCTTATTTTTTGAACCGCAATAGGTAGGTCTGATATTTTTATAGAAAGTTTATTACCATGGCCGTTATAACAACAATTCCTAAAATTTAAAGGGTGTTCCAATAGCGATGCAATTTTCGTGAATATGACTTTGATTTTAAAAAGAAAAGGGTGCCATAAGACATGAAAAAATTAATAACTTGAGTTTTTAAAGGCGTACTAGACATAGTACGGAACCCTAGTTGTGTGAGGCTAACTCGCACTTGACTGATTTATTTAATTTTCTTTGGGTTTTTGACAACTGTGGGTGTTTTTACACAAACAAAATTGCCTGTGGTTGTTATTGTTGCCACATTGCGATTACCTACTATTCAATTCGTTTTATTAATGACAACTTGTAGATGATTTTTAAATACGTTTTATTGATTTCTTTATTTCAGTTAGAAAATTATTTTCATTTCTTCTTCCAATACGCAGAATAGATTTTGAGCATAAACAACATGAACTGATTTCATAGCTTTTCGGTATTATAAAATATCTATTAGGTGCCCCATTAGGCTAGTAGTTAGTAGGCTAGTCGATGAGTCTGGGGGTTGTGGGTTCGATTCCCCAAAAGTGTTTTACTACAACGAGTGAAGGTCGTCGTTAGTATGCTCTATAATTAAGTTAGAATTTAATTTGTAATTGTATTGCGACATTTAAACAAAAATATGAATTATTTCATAAATAGTATGATTTTGTCGTTATGGTGAAAAGTTAAGAATGAACACTTTTTGTACATAACAATTTTCATGAAGTTCAACAGAAACAGCACATTAGTTTTAAAAAGAAATTAAATTTTTTAAATTTATAACCTTAATAAATGTAATTATAAAAAAATATAGGGTAAGGTATAAAAAATATATTGCCCTATTGTTTTCGCTGTTCTTTCTGTCTGTCCGTCTGTCAGCGCCTTGTATCTCTGGAGCCGTAATAGGTAATAGATTCTTGAAATTTTCACAGAAGATGTATTACTACGGCCGCTATAACAACAAATACTAAAGCTTATAGGGTGTTCCGAAAGACGTATATGCCTTTAACTGTACGAGGCAACAACCTAAAATTTGTACACAGTAATTAAAAATATGTTCGCTATATAAAACAAGTATAAAAAATAAACCTAAAAACTAAAGGGTGTTGGAAAAGTGACGTGATTTGCATGTATATATATATGCAAATATATATATGTACATATATATAGTAATACACAAAAGTACTCAAAATAAAAAAAGATAGAGAAATGTTACCTACAATGTAAAAAGCCCTCACTAAAGCCGCGGCGTAATAGGTAGACTCTTGAAATTTTCGCACAAGGTTTATTACTATGGCCTCTATATATGGATGTTCCGACAGTGACATGTTTTTTACGTATATTGCCTTATTTCTTGAACCGCAATAAGTAGGCTCTTGATATACAAAGTATACTACCATGGCCGCTATAACAACAAATACTAAAACTTAAAGGGTGTTCCGATAGTAATGCAATTTTCGCGAATATGACTTTATTTTTTAAACGAAAATTTATGCACTGTATAAATTTATATCCGCTATAGAAAAGACTATAAAATTAAAAGGGTTTTGCGACAGAAATTTTTGTATGTACTGGCTACTGGGTACTCAATAGTACTCAAAACTTTTGTTTACACAATGGAAACGCACTATTAATTAAAGTTTTAATGACGTCGTTCAATTTTCTATATAGTTTGTTTCTAAAACTATAACGTTAAAAGTATAGAATAACTGCTTTTGGGTATTGAGTACTCAACAATATTATCAAATACTCGGTACTCGATTACCAATATTCAATACTTTGCCAGCACTAGTATGTAAGTCGCCTTGTTTCTGAACCGGAATGAGAAGACACTTTAAATCTACACAAATTATGTATAATATATCCTCTATTACAAGTACAAAAAATGAAACTTGAAATTAATGGGTGTTTCGAAAGTAAGGCGATTTTGCTCTGATCTTCTATTTGATCAGAAATCGGCTGACACTTAAAAATTACACAGATTATGTATTACAATATTTACTGTAGCAACAAGTAACAAAAATAAAATTATTAAAAATAAAAGGGGAGGACTTTGGCCTTCTGTTCTAAACGTTATAGACAGACATTTGATATTTATCAAGGGAATGCTTTAGTATAAAAAATAATTAAAAATCAAAGGGTGACCCATAAAGATTGAAAACTTTTGTTTTTAAAGTTGAGCTGAACATAGTACGGAACCCTACGTGTGTGAGTCTTACTCGCTTTTCGCTGAATTATCTCAAAAAGTCAGCTTAAAAACCATTAAAATAGCCCTAGCCCTAGCTATAAAACGCCCAGAAGCTGTTTATTATCGAATAGTAACTCGTCTATTACAGTCTTATAAATGTTTTCTTATAATAGAATTTCGAAATATCTTTGTACGTATGTTCATATAAACTCCGATTGATATTGTATGTTTCGACATCTTTCTACTCATAAATGAAAAAAAAAAACTTAATTTCTTATTATTAAAAACAAATTTTTTATTGTACTTAATTATTTGCACGTACGTAAGTAAATTCCTAATATTAAACATTTTTTTACAATACATTTAAAAAAAAAAAACTTAAATTAAACTCTAATGGTAACTTAAAAAAATAATTAAAATTAAAAATTAAAAAATATATATATTTTTTAAGTATAAATATTAGTCATTAATAATCCAGTATATTGAAAACTTTCTTTTAGGGTACTTTTTTCTTGTGCTTTAGTATTGACTAAATTATATAATGAAAACCGAATTAAATATTTAAAATGGAGACTTGGCTCTGAAACAGTAGGCAAAGTTTAAAATCAAATCTATTTATAATTTACTAAAGCTTAAGATTATATACAAGTGGCTTAATCTTTATTAATAAATTTGAAAAAAATTAAATTATTTTCGGTAACTATTCGAACTGATTCGAACTGTGGGGAAAAATGTCAAAAAGCGTAAATATTACGTCTCTTTGACTGACTGTTTGAATGGGTTTTTTGTTGTTATTGTGTTTGTCTATTGGAGCAACCAGTTTCGTTATACATAAATCATTATCGAGAGCCCAAAGATACATATGTATGTATGTGCGTGTATCAAACTTAAAGCCCAACAAAAGCTGCTACACTTATCTGTAAGCTTTATCGTCTGAATATATAATGTAGGGTTGATTTTGTGACAGACTTGAGGCGACCTGTTGCTGCTGTTGTGGTGTGGAGCCGCCAAAATACGACATTCTTGATGAATATGTGGCCTGTTGCTGCTGCTGTTGCTGTTGTTGTTGCTGCTGTTGTTGTTGTGTTTGGCGAGCAGATAGATTTTGTGTTGACTGGTGTATTGAGGGTGGTTTGTGTGGCAGCGTGGCATAGTTTTGTGCATAAGGTGGCACTGCATATAGAGCAGCTGTGGGTTGACCTTTATAGCTCAAAGGCACACTGCCAGGTCCCAATGGCATTGGAGGTATGCCAATCATCGCCGGAGCATTGTGGTACTCCGCATTACTCATACGCAGGCGTACAATACAAATGATTATAATCAGTATTGCTATAAAAGCCACTACCCCGCCTACTATACCAATGATAAGTGTATCATCATTGGTCATGATGGGCGCCTTCATAAGAGGAGCTTTAGTTTTAATTTTCATGGGTGGAGGTTGAGTCGGTTCCATACTCCATATTATCATGGGTGGTTCTTCTGGAGTTGTTGTTGGTGACCGTGTTACCAATCTGGAAGATGATTTTAAAATACTTGTGGAAGATGTTCTAGCAGTTGTGGAAGTCATTTTACGGGGATCACAGGTTAGTTCATCGTCTCCTACCTCTATGAGTCTTTTGCCTGTCAAATAGTCCGGTGAATGACAAGTCAGTTCAGTCATATGTGAGTTGGGTAACCATCTTCTTAAAGCACGAGCATTACAATCACAGTGTATGGGATTGGAAGCAAGCCCTTGGAGATGTAAACTAGATCTGCGATCTTCCAAAGCGTTGAGAAACTGTGGCACCAATACTGCTACCTTAGAGCCCTCAATATCTAAAGTTAAGTGAGAAGATCGTGGTACGGGAAATAGTAAAGCTGGTGGCAATGCTGTTAAGGATGTGTTTTGTAATTTTATGGTCAAATCACTAGACTTAAGACCCGCTAAAGTGCCGGATGATATAGATTTTAAACGTTCTCCTCTTATGCCTATGACTTTAAGTCTTGGATGTTTGGCAGGCTGTATCTGTTCTGTGCCTATAGCAGAGTCTTTAACCTCTATATCCAGACTTTCTAAGCCAGGCAAAAGTTCCAATATGCCCTGCAAATCCAAATAACCCAACAAAGGTAAATTATAAGCTTCTAAGGAGGCCAAGTTAGATGTATGCTTAAAAGCATTCTTCTCAATGCGGTTGCACTTTGCAAGAGTATTTAGTTTCAAAGAGCGTAACATATCCAAATTCTCAAAGTCTCCTTGTTGTATCATTTCAAAGCTATTGTTGGACAAATCCAAAAACTGCAGATTCTGCAATTTTGGCCAGGCTGAAGCCAAATCCGTCAAATTCTCCAATTGATTGTTGGATAAGTCTAAAGTTTCCAATAAAGTCGTACGTTGGAAAATCTCGGTTCGTATGGCTTGTAGATTATTTTGTGATAAATTGAAATATTGCAAGAAAGGAGTCTCCAAAGCCTCTAGACTTTTAATACCACAACCAGCTAAATTTAGTTCTCTAACAGTTTTCGGTTCGTTTAAAATATTTTTAACGGCCTCTTTGGTGAGGGGATTGAAGGATAAATCCAAATTTTTAATATTGACCATAATACTGTCATCATTGGGTATGTCCTTTATTTTGTTGTGACTCAGATCCACGGAAGCAACAAAGAAATATTGTCTTTGCAAAGCCTTGAGGGGAGCATATTGAAAACTGTTGTAGGCTAAATTAATATTCTCTAGCATTTGCAGTTTCGATCTCTCAAAAACGGAATCAGAAAGTTCATTTAACTTGTTATTTTCCAAATTCAAATATTCCAATCGCACCAAACCCTCAAAAGTTCTCTCCCCAATACGATCCAAGGCGTTATGGGACAAATCCAATACCTGCAGTTGTGTTGAATTGTGGAATGCCATTTCACTCAACATGTCCAATTGATTGTTGGCCACTTTTAACACTCTTAGCCGGGGCAAGCGAGCGAAATCTAGTTCTTCAATGGACTTTAATTGATTTTGTGACAAATCTATATATTCCAAATATTGCAAAGTTGATATAAGTTCGGCTGGAAAAAAACTAAATTTGTTATTGGCAGCCATAATCACTCTCAGTCGTGGATGTATACGGAACGAGGAGGGAAAGAGATAGCTCAAATGATTATTTGATATGTCCAACTCCTCTATGCCAGTGCCAGTATTAAAAAATTCTCCTTTGAAGGCTGACAACTGGTTTCCCCTTAAATTTAATCTCTTCAAGTGCATAACATTGACGAAGGCACCTGGTCTAATGGAGGTAATTTGATTGTTAGACAAATCAATAGTTGTTATATTCCACAAGTCCACAAAACTGCCATCGTTTATCTCCTGAATATTATTATCGTTCAAGTAAATCATTTTCAAATCCTGTAAAGTTGCAAACAGATCCCCCGACAGCTGTTTCAAGGAACAAAAACTGAAATCTACTATTTGCAAGCGTTTCAAGGGACGTATGAGAGCAGCTGGTACAGGAGCTAAATGATGATTACCACTCAAATTCAAATACTGCAAGTTTTCCAAACCCTGTAGTATATTGGTGGGCAACTCTGCTAAATTATTATAATTCATATCCAAACTTCTTAATTCGGTCAACGCCAGCGGTATGTTACCTAAGCCTGTAATACGATTTTGTCCTAATTTCAATTCATTGAGTGATGTTTCCAGGCCCATGAAAATATCAGCGTTAAGGACCGCCAAAGAATTACCCGACAAATCTAATGATCTTAAGTTACTAAACATTTGGAAGCTACCAGTTGGTAGTTCGCGTATAACATTGCGGGCCAGTGACAGGGTTGTTATGTCAGAAGCTTGTATGGATCCTAGAATTTCGGCTGACAGAGCCGCTACACGATTGAAGTCTAGATATAATGTATTTAGGTTCGATAAACGTCCCAAGGCGCTGCCTGGTATGAGAAGTATATTGTTGTCGCGTATTATTAATGTTTGTAAATTTTCCAAGCCCTCCAAAGCATCATCTTCGATCTAAAGGAAAAGAGAGAAAGTTAATTTTACATAAAAAAGGAAATCAATAAGAATTAAAAAAGATCAGATAGTGAAATTTCAATTTTCTTTTAATGGACGTTTTGGGTTTCCATATTTATTTATTAAAAAAATAACCGTCATTTTAAAAAACCGTTAATCTTTTAATAAAAATTTTCTTTATATTACAATTATCCAATAGTATTTTTATTACTCACCGTCCTTAAAGAATTCAAACTCAAGTCCAAATATCTCAGGTTGGACACATCGCGAAAAGTGCCCGATGGTATTGTTGTTATACCATTACGGCTTAAATCCAAAGTTTCCAATGATTTAACTACCTCCATATGAGAATAATCTAAACGCTATTCGAAAATTTAACAATTAAATCAAAATACATTTCGAACAAAACATTTGTAACTAACCTGTATCATATTCGAAGATAAATTGAGAAATCTTAAATTTATGATGGGTCTCAAAGCCACAATGGGGAATATTTGTATAAAATTTTCCGATAAATCTAATTTTTGTAAAGTGGGTAGATTTTCAAAGACATCACTGTTTAAGTTGGTAATTCGATTGCCAGATAATTTAATTTCCCGAATTTTACGCAAACCCTTAAAGGTTAAACCTTCTATGGTTTTGATTTCATTATAGCGTAAATCGATGATCTCTAATTGTGGCTGGGCAATAAACGATTCATAGCGTAAAGAAGCTGAAACATTTTAGGTTAAAATTAATATTTCATTTATTATTCATATATTATTCATATATCTAATTTTTATTTTATTTTGTTTTATATTATATTGTTTTATTTAACTTAATTTCAATTTATTTTATTTTGTATTGTTGTTTTATGTTGTATTGTTTTGGTTTATTTTGTTTTGTTTTATTTTATTTTATTTTATTTTATTTTTTAATTTATTTTATTTTATTTTATCTTCTTTTATTTTATTTTATTTAATTTAATTTTTTTTTATTTTATCATATTTTATTTCATTAAATTTTAAATTTGTTTTGGGTTATTTTATTTTATGTATTATAATTAAAGGCCTCAACGCAATAAGGTTGTATAGTTATTTTATTTTGTCTTGTTTAATATTAGTTTATTTTTATTTTATTTTATTTAATTTCATTTAATTTTATTTTTATTTTATTTTATGTTATTTTATATTGTTTTATTTTATTTTGTTTTATCTTATCCTTTTTTATATTATATTATATTATTTTATTAAATTTTATTTTGTATTTTTAAAAATTATATTTGGAATTTTTTAAATATTATTATTTATTTCTAATTACGCATAATTCCTTTTTTTTTTTTATAATAAATTTAAAAAAAAGGAATTATGCGTAATTAGAAATAAATAAAAATTTTTATTTTGTATTTTATTTATTATTTATAGTTATTTTATTTGTCTTTTATTTTTATTTTTCATTTCATTTCATTTTTTTTTATTTTTTTTATTATTTTATTTTATATTATTTTATTTTATTTTATTTTATTTTAATAAATTTTATTTTGTTTTATTATTTTTTTTATGATTAGAGGCCTCAACGCAATAAGGTTATATAGTTATTTTATTTTATTTTATTTTATTTTTTATTGTTTTATCTTATCCTTTTTTATATTATATTATATTATTTTATTAAATTTTATTTTGTGTTTTATTTATTATTTATGGTTATTTTATTTGTTTTATATTTATATTTTTATTTTTCATTTTATTTTTTTTTTTATTTTATTTTATTATTTTTTTTTTGTTTAAAGGCCTCAACGCAATAAGGTCATATAGTTACAATGAAATTTATAGTCAAGCTTAAGTTCGTTTTTATTCTCTCTAAGAAAGAATTAATTAAATTACAAATTAGGTGATAATATTAACGAAAAATTGAAAAATTTTAATTTTTAGACACCAGCAGGAGCGGAATGCACATTTTCTAGACAGCCACGTCCGTCATCAGTACTCTTGTATCTAATCTACTTAGGGTAGTGTTTAGTTGTAAGCATCATCTATTTAACCAACCAAACCCAGATAAAGGAATACGAGAAAACTTGTATTCAATTATAAATCGTCAGTTGGTGAGAACGAAGTTTACCACTACCTTAAGCTTCCCTCTTGTTGAATATTTTTACTTTTAATATTTAATTAAAATATTTTATTTTATTTATTTATTTATGATTAAAAGTCTCAACGTAAGGTTATATAGTTATGTATTTTATTTTATTAATTTTTTTTAATTTAGTTTAATTTTATGTTATTTCATTTAATTTCAATTACTTACTTATAAAGTTATGCCTTAATGATAAATGCCTCAAAGCAGTTGGACCATTAAGAGAGTGTGAAGGAATTGATGTCAAACTATTGCGATCCATAAAAAATTCCTGAAAAACAGAAATAATAAAATGTTATTAATATTAATATTATCTTTTAATTTTAAATTTTATATTATATTTTTAGCCCTCAAACAGTGGCAACCAAAAGGAAAACACGCCTTTGCGTGTACAACGTATATCGCCCAATCAAAGCGACAGTGAAGGTCCCCTTATAAGACGAAAGATATAAGCTAGCATCCACTTGCATGTTTTGCGAAATATGTGATAAAATCAGGGAGTATTATAAACGCTTAGTTAAAACCATAGTTTAGCTTAATTTATTTCTCTATTGCTTTTATCACATTGTAATTAAAATATACAATTATAAATATATACCTATAGCTTTATTTTAAATGAAATACTACTTGGATTATAAAGGAAAATTTGGACTTTTATTAATTATTATTGGAAATTTAAGCCAGGTTAAAGTATTAATTTTAAATTGTTATTTCAGCCAATGAAAACAAAACGTTTTGCAAACGCTTTAAACTAAGATGCGCTATTTTAAATTTTTTTTAATCATTTTACATGAGCAAAACAAATACATTTTGAATGATAAAGAGCGCAAACAAAACAACTGAATTTTCACTCATCTGCTTGTCAAACAAAGGCAGAAACGTATGTTTTTGAGTGATTGATATAGATCGTTCAATTTTCAAATCCTTTTTATTTTGTTATTTTGCTTTTCTTTTTATACTAAATAAGCGACAAAAAATCTTACCAGCTGTCTTTAAATATCTTTCTAAAATAAAAGTTATACACCGCTTTAATAAATTCTCTACCAAAATGAGCAAATACTTCAGCAAACGTTTGCAAAACGTTTTTGCTCAAAACGTTTGTATTATGTTCTCAATTTTTTCTATATGAGTACGTTTAAATAAGAAAAATGTTTATAAAAGCATTGAGGAGAAAGTTAAGGCGGCTTAGGTTTGCGGCGATGTGGCTTAAATACATGTACAGTTTGAGCAAATGAGCAAAAACAATACAAAACTAGATTGTTTCGTTTCGTTTTGTTTATTTTCGTACTCTGCTTAAAAGTGACATTTTAGCTTACATTTTGCTTTGAAAATTTGTCAAATACATATCTAAAACTAAACATATTGATTGTCGCCAAACATAGTTTTGTTGAGGATTTGGAATGTATTATGGTGGAACTATGTGGTAAAGTCTGCCTGCTTGTGTTCGCATAACTTTAAAACTACTGAATAAATTTTAATAAAATTTTGTAACCAGGTACCTTAGTATCACGCTTCAAAAATAGAACACTTTTTTCCAGCAAAAATATCTTATTTCCAAGAGAAAATAGAGAAAAAGTAGTAAAAGTACGCAATTTTAACGATTTAATGGTAGTACAAACTTGGCAGCACCTTTTATTTTTGTTAGCGCGAATTTTTAAAAACTATTTACAGAACTCTACAATAATTTTAGAATTTTATATTAAATTTTTAGAATTTTATATAAAGCCTGTGTGATTCCTGTGTGATTACCCAGGGATGGGTACCTCTATATAAGGTAAATAAATAAGCCATAACTGAAGCAATATAAAAGTAAGAGTTTTAAAGTTCAGTGTGGATTACTTTCAAAGCAAAGTCGAACAAAATATTGTCGTATTATAAATACGTGATTTTTATTTTGACAGTAACGATTATATAAACAAAATCGGGCGATTTTGTTATAGGTATATATAAAAATAAGTTGCATTGTGTTAGTAATTGATGTTCTCTGGAATGTGTGAACCGATTTTGTTTCTGCAAAGTTTATATGAAAGGTGACGTCAATACCAAGGTTGTTATGTATAAACGGTCTCTGTATGTGTATTGGTTCATGAGTTATAGCCGCAACAGATGGCGTGGTACCGCCCATACAAAGTGAAAAATTATTGTGTTCCTGGCGAACTGCAATAGATAGCGCCTTGAAACTTTGCAAGAGTAGCCTTTTTGCTAAGGCGCATAGTGTGCCAAAATATAGAATGAATTGGGACAGTGGGCGTGGTACCTCCCATACAAAGTGAAAAATTATTATTGTGTATAAAGAGAACTATAATAGGTATGGTCTTCAAAGTGGGTACAAGTAAACTACATAGCCATGCGTATACTCTAGAAAAACAGGCTGAGTTGGGACAGTAAGCGTGGTACCCCCCATACAAAGTAAAAAATTATTATCCTGTATCTAGAGATCTACAGTAGGTAGCGCCTTGGAATTTTGCATCAGTAGCCCCCATATTAAGATACATTATGTAGAGAAACACAGACTGAATTTGAAAGGAGGGCGTGGTACCTCCTATACAAAGTGAAAAATTATTATCGCGTACCTAGAGAACTACATTAGGTATAGTCTTGAAAGGTTGGTCATACTTAAAGGTTGGTCATACTTTTCTTCCAAGTATTTATTGTATTTTTGTGGATGGCTGTAGCGAAGCGCACCGGGGATAGCTAGTATACTATAAAAAAAAATTTGACTGCGGCCCTCATTTAATATTTAATTTACAAAAACGACGATAAAGCACCCAACATATTTGGGTCACATTTCATATGAAATGTTGGCCAATTCTTTATATGTAAGTGTTTCTTGGGGTATTTTTCGTTTTTTTGCTTTTGGGTGATTTTTCATAGAGTCATTTGGCAATCGTTAGCGATATATCGTCGTTAGTAATTTAAGCTGTTGTAACTGTAAACAAAGAAAAGAAATTGTTCACAAATATTGCGATTGTCGTATTGTTTATAGTAACTGAATTGCCCTACAGAGGTTTTCCCAGAATTTTAAGCTAAAAATGTTTCGTTTATTTACCCAACATAACTTCTTAAATTATTCGTCACTTAATCCCTTTTGCAAAATGTTAAACTCATTATTGAACCAATTAAAAAAAAATATTTCTTTAGGATATTTTAAAAACTTAATTACTGGCCACTTTAAAAATAGTGGTAAATTAAAGAAGCAGCAACCTAACAGTCAATTAGCAGAGCTGAGCTGAGATCTGAGTCCACAATGAATCAATGAACTCCACAATGAATAAAACTAGATTGAATGAAAAAAAAAAACAACAATTAAAGCAAAAACTAAATAGCACGCAACATTTTTATTAGACTTGAGTTGAATATTAAAATAAACAATTAAATAAAGCAGTATGATTTAATGGTCTACACGCTTTTTTTTTTTTGTTGTAATTTCTTTCGATAAACAAGTAACCGCAAATACTTATTAAAGTAATTTTCACGCATAATCGAATGTGTGAATGTGCAAGATAACTGGCTATAAAGTACGGTACTAGACAGTGCAGCAGACTAATAAAAATTAAAAATAACCAAAAATAGTTTTTACCTCAAGAAAGCAAAAAAAAAAAAAAAAACAAATTGTCTTTGACTATAATTGCGAAATGCTGCACCACCGACCACAAATTTACTTAAATCTACACATTTGTAAATAAAATACTACAAATTCAGAGTTTGGCATTTAAAATAATAAATAATCTATGAACTAATATGAAATAGTAAACAAATTCCATTAAAATGTATGGTTAAGAAATTCAAACTGGTTTCACACTGCACATAATTTTGCAAACTGCATTTTAATTCTGTTTATCAAACACACCATTTCCCGCAATCATAAAATTTTCTAGCAAAGCAAGTGTATATTTTTTATATTTTTTCAATTTTTATTTTTGTTTTTCAGAAACTCTTTTTGATACATTATGAATGGTATCCAATGGAAACCCTTAATGTAGAAAATAGAAAGAAAAAGAAAAGTGAAGTTTTTTAATTTTTTAAATTTGAAATGGTTACTATGTTTTTTGTTTAGAAATTTTGGATTTTTTCTTGATTTCTAAATTTAATAAACTTCTCATTTGGTTTATTAAATTTTGAGCATAAGAATCTGAGTTTTTATTCAGAAAATTTAAAAAAGTCCACTGACGATCTGGGTAAGCACCAGTGAAATAGCTATATGCTATATGGATATGCTTTCCAATAGTAATCTGTTTGGATTACTATATGATAATAAATTTAAAAAAAGGAATTATGCGTAATGAGAAATAAATAATAAAAAAATACTCATTTATAAAAAATATTTGATGGAATTAAAAATTATTTCTTATATTCGATGCCACAGCTTAAATGATGCACATTATTAAGTCCTGCTTAAAAATGGCCACAATTATGGGATTGTAATATTTTATTATTTCTAATATTTTGTCGGGAATCCTTTTTGATCTAGGACAGCTTTCAATCGAGAGTTCATAGATTCTACTACCTTTTTTGTTTACTCAGGGCTGATTTTATTCCATTCCACAAGTAGCGCATGTTTTAGGTCGGAAGCATTGGAAATGTTATGATTACGTATTTTTTTTTCAAGCTCCGACCACAGGTTCTCTATGACGTTGAGATCTGGACTTTGAGCAGGTGTCTGTACAACATGAGGGCAGTTCCAAATGAGCCAAGTCTTCACAATACCAGATGCATGTTTAGGGTCGTTATCTTGGTAGAACCTAAACGAGTCCTTAATTCCAAGTTTTTCCGCACTTTGTAGAAGGTTATCCTTAAGCAGGTTCAAATACATATTATTGTCCATATTTCCCTCGATAAAAGTCAAATTTCCGACTCCTGCATACGACATGCATCCCAAACCATTACACTACCACCGCCATGTTTAACCGCACTGCGGAAATTACGTGGATTTAGAGCTGTGTTTGGTTTTCTCCAAACATAGGACTTGCCATCTGATCGAAACAAATTAAATTTGCTTTCATCAGCAAAAAAAAACTGTTTTCCAAAAAGAAATATTTTTATTTAAATGCTCTTTAGAAAATTATATTCTACGTTTTCTATTTATAGCATTGATCAGTGGCTTATTTCGGGCAGTCCGTCGATGGAAATTTGCTTCTCCCAAAATTCTTCGAATTGTTTCTAGATTGTATGTCTTGCCCAGGTATTTTTCGGCTTCAGTTCCAACTTTGGAGCACTAAGATCTGGTTTTTCCTTAATCTGTCGAACAATCCACCGTTTATCTGTGTCATTAAAAATTTTATTTGGTGCAGATCTACCCTTGTTGTGCACTCTATTTTCTCGGCGAAACCTTTCAATGATGTGCTGGACAGTTGAAGGACTTAATGCAACAATTTCTCTAATTTTTCGTTGGCTTTTACCTTCTCGGAAATGCCGAATCACGTCCTCCCTCTTTTCTATTGATGTTCGTTTTCCCATTTGAAAATAATGTGACCTAATTTATTTTAAATAAACATCTTTCTTCAAATGTCACTTCAAAATTATCCTTTTACTCATCTTAAAAAAAAACCTGCAAAAATTGATCTGTATTTTATGTCTTAAGTAACGGTTTATTATTTATTTAAATGAGTTTTTATTGTTTTGTTTATACTCTCTTTATTAGCATTCCTTTTTTTTGTTGTTTCATCATAATTGTAATAATAAGAAAATGGTTATTACATAAAGTAGGTAATTTTTCTCTTAACTGCAACAATTAAAGCCATAATTAGTTTTTTATTTTTAAATCTTGACTGCATCAAATAAGCTGTGAGCGACTGTATATGTATGTATGTATGTATGTATGTATGTATGTATGTATGTATGTATGTATGTATGTATGTATGTATGTATGTATGTATGTATGTATGTATGTATGTATGTATGTATGTATGTATGTATGTATGTATGTATGTATGTATATGAAATAGAATTTTCGGATTTTTAAAAACATTTATTTGACAAATTGTATGTTGGCTTCTGCCAACATATGTATGTATAGGCTTTTTACACTTGAGTACATTTTGTGGAAACACATGGGAGATGTTGAAAAACTGAAATACTGATTCACACTTGCAACATCTAACATCTATCTACCATCATTATACTGTCAAAATGGTAAAAACGCACAATGTTGTCCACTATTATATAATCACATGGATCTAGAATAATCACTAAAAATTAATAATTAAATTAAATATTGAAATTATTATTGCATATATGTTATTCCTTTTTACAATAAATTATTAAAAAACAACAAATTCAAAATATATTTCAATAAAATTGTATATTTTTAACAAATACATCCATACATGTAAACAAATGATTGCACAACAAACCAAATAGCAATCAAGCTATGTACAATACAACTTGAGAATAGCCCGGTCAGGCTGCCACGAAATTAAGTCATTTCGTGATTTCGGCCGAAATCAAGTTGAAATTACGTAATTTCGCATTCATTTTAGCATTGCCCAAATTAACTCATTCTACTTAATTTCGTCGAAATGAACTTGAAATTACGATATACAACGCTGGTTTTGTAGAAAAAGCTACTCTTTTTTGCAACCATGACCAGACTTACAACCTTGAAAGTCCGTTTTGTTTGAAAAAAATTTAAAAGCCAAATGAAATATTTCCATTATTTACATATAAACATAATTCTACATTAATTTTGTTGTAGTGTTGTTTTTAATATTCATGTATATTTTAAATCAATACGAAAGTGTTGTGCGAAAGCTTTTTGCAAAATAATTTAATTATAGAAATGTAACTAAACGTGATCAGCTGTTTCCGAAATTAACTCAAATGTCAAAGAGCCCAGTATGAACACTTTAGAAATTACTTAATTTCGTGGCAGCCTGAATGGGCTATAAGCTTTTATAAAATACTGTATTTTAAGCTTTTCTTAATTTTGCTTATGATAATATTTATAAAACTTAAATTCACAATCATTTCTTAACAAAACTTGATAAACTTTTATTATACACAACTGTTTCTTAACATTTCGTTGTGTTTCTTAACAAATTCTGTTGACAGAATTATTCATAGTAGTGTTGTTTGCTACATTTTGTTGTACCAACTCTTGTCCTGGCTAATGTGATACTGTCTACATTGAAAAGATGTTTAAAGTAAGGAGGTGGGAGTACTCTATTGCGTACTCCATTGCGTGCTCCATTGCTCTTCATATTGCTTTAGTTGTAGAAATTAGCCACAATTATTCGTCAATCGCAATGATAAAAGTGGTTTTACACGACGTGTATTTGTCATATGACTTGTCACTTTTCCATGTGTAAATTCTAATCCCGTCGTGTGAACCCTTTCAAACATAACATGTGTATTTTAAATGTGTACAATACATATGACATTTTTCATTTAGAACGTGTTCTATTTTGATGTGACAAAGCATCTGACATCCTGTAATGCCAACTTAATATTTTGCTATTTTAGGTTTTTTGTGGTACCAAAAGCACTACGGTTGCATCTTTGCATCAGCTGTGGTTGGCAATACATAACTGGCGTGGCGGAAAAATTATATTTTATAGATTATGTCAGATGTAATTACACATGTACATTTGGAAGCAAAAATTATAAACCGTATGTAAAATGCCTATTTTGATAAACACATGAAATTACATATGGGTTATCAAACTGACAAGTACACGTCGTGTAAAACCACTTTAAGCTTATAATAATCATCCACATATGTATAATATTTTCACAAGGTTTTTGTTTTGATTTTTCCACAATTGTTAAGATAGCATTTTTCAATATATTCTAAAGTCTTTTTTAAGCTTAAAGCTTATGTATGTAAACTTTTTATAATAATTTTCTGAAGTGATTTGGTTTGTTGGGTACATTTTTTTCAAATATAACTGCCATTTTATTTGTGATGACACTAAAATAATCGAAATATGTAAGATGGAACAAAATTTTCGAGCACTAGGCCCTATACAATTCGTATAGGAAAATGTTAACATCTTTGAGAATTGATGGTAGATGTTGATAAGTGTGAAAAGGGTATAAGGTTAGCAGCATGGTAGAAAAATAGAAGGTAGAACCGTTCTCTCTTTATTTTGTGACAATTACCATTTGACAAAAATAAGGATTATGACATTTCCGTTAAAATTGTGCTACCGTATCGATTATTATACATACTTGCCCTGTTTTTGTTCTTTTTGAAGTTTGTTTTAAAAAAATTTATTGTGAAAAATCAGATGAAGAAATATATTTCAATTTTGAAAAAGCGTAGAAATTGGAAAATAAAATTCAAATAAATAAAAAAAAAAATATTTCAACTTTGTAGGATTTTTAGCACAAAATATTTTTGAATACACAAATTTTTCAAATTTCCTGCCTTGGCACACATTCGCAATCAGAACCATAGGTGTGTTCGCCGATGTGTCGCGATTTTGTTCCTTAATTTTAAAGCGGCCTAGGCACTATCAAATTGCTGAATGTCAAACTCGTGTATGTGTAGCTGGATGCTTTAAGGTATATATGCTGGATGACTCGTCAATAATTAATTTTTGATTTGATTATGTGTTGTGAACATCTTGCTAAAAGTATCGCAACTTCCACCTCAAAATTCAGAACATTTTTTCCATTTAAGAGATTTCCACCCTAATATTATTTTTATATCATAACAATAACATTACACTTTGCTTATCGTTTAAATTACGTCCACTTATTGTTATTTAAAATGAAAAATTTGTACTTGATTGAAGAACAAACACATCAAACTGTGACATCCAGCATAAAAATCAATATTTTTTCCATCCATCGCGATTTTGTTCTTTCATTTTAAAGCGGCCTAGGCACGATCAAATTGCTGAATGTCAAACTCGTGTATATGTAGCTGGATGCTTTAAGGTACACATGCTGGATGACTCGTCAATAATTAATTTTTGATTTGATTATGTGTTGTGAACATCTTGCTAAAAGTATCGCAACTTCCACCTCAAAATTCAGAACATTTTTTCCATTTAAGAGATTTCCACCCTAATATTATTTTTATATCATAACAATAAAATTACACTTTGCTTATCGTTTAAATTACGTCCACCTATTGTTATTTAAAATGAAAAATTTGTACGTGATTGAAGAACAAACACATCAAACTGTGACATCCAGCATAAAAATCAATATTTTTTCCATCCAGCTGTGCTAGCATACAAATATATTTTCAAAAATACTATCACAATGCTTGATGATTATTTTGGTCGTGTCTAGGCCGCTTGAAGAATATCTATTGTTTTACCTTTCAAATCAAAAAAATGTTCAAATGTAACATAGTGTCTACAACTGGGATTCGCAGGACATTAAAATTGGTTTAAATTAATTAAAAATAACAACGACTAAACTGCGATTCGCAGGACATTAAAATTGGTATATATTCATATTTAGGACCAAACTGAATTCTATGTATCCTTCTTGAAATATTTCTTGCCACGCCCTAACTAAAACGGCCATGAAAAGGTTAAACAAAAGGAAAGGAAACGGTGTAAATAGTAAATTAACTAAAATTTACAAAAGATCTTTAGATCTGTTACTAAGATATATATATATAAAATATTTTTTTTAATAACATATTTATTAATATCTAATATCTAAATGCATAATATAACCACTGACCTTCAAATCACCACAACCTTTGAGTAGACCCTCTTCAATGGATTTAATTTTATTCGCTGACAAGTCCAGTAGTTTTAAATTTTTCAATGGATGAAATTCGGCCGAAGAGAATATGGGATTTAAACTGTCACCCAGCAAGTTGTTGGCCAAACGTAATTGCGTTAAGGTTTCCCTGAGGCCAACAAAAGATTTTTCCGGCAAACGTCTTATGAGATTATTTGATAGATCCAATTCTTCTATGGGTAATTTTAAAATACCAAAGTGCTAAAATGTGATAAAAAGAAAATAATTTTTTAATATGATTTTAAAGATTAACGCAT
The DNA here is from genome assembly GCA_949628195.1 of Phasia obesa. NCBI lineage: Eukaryota > Metazoa > Arthropoda > Insecta > Diptera > Tachinidae > Phasia > Phasia obesa. The sequence continues at coordinate 23,928,739 of OX451215.1, read as the reverse complement.
TTTGTTTTCTTTTATCTCTAGTGTTAAAAGTTTTCACTTTTTTGGAGTTTTATTCACTTATTTATTCTTGGCTGTAAATACAAGTCTAAATTATAATAATTTCGTGTTTGCAGACAAACCGTCAAAGTCTGTTTATTTAGTCCAAGTGAAAGTGTTTTGTATTTAATTTTCTTCTCTTGTGTCTTGTGTCTTGTGTCTTGTGTCTTGTGTCTTGTGTCTTTTGTCTTTTGTATTTTTTTCTTTGAATTTATTTTTTACTTTGTTGCTTTTACATTGTTTGTGTATTTAAGCATCTTGAAGATAAAGATGATGTTTTGGATTTGGATAACATGAATAAGGGTATTCAAATAATGCTCTGAGAAAATAATATTGGAATTTGTGATTTGACGGGTCTGTAAAAATTGAAGAGCGTTACACGAAAGAAAAACGAGTTTCTCTGCATTTGTTTCAATCATGACCTCTTCGTTAGACCCAATTCTCTTACCAAACACCCAGCCATTTCTTTACATTTGGAAAGAGAAAAGGGGTTTAAAAGGGGTTAAACCTGAAGAGTATGCTGAATGGGGTAGCAGTTCGGAGCCCAAGTTATGGATTTTGTAGTATTACTACACGCATGTGCACGATTGCATTGACTTTATTACGGCGGCACCCATCACATGGACAGCTTTTCTAAAACCAAATTTTCATTTCTACAACGTAGCCACCTGAAGCGCTTAAATTCTCCGATCGCCCGATATCATTCCATGAATTTTATTTAATTTTTTTTTTTCTAGTGCCAGCACTCAGCACCTTACTCCTGATAGGATTGTGTCAGGAAAACTGGTTCTGGGAAGAAGGATAGAGAGGGAAATGTTTGTAGACATTCGATTTGAAAGTTTTCACATTGAAAGTGACAGAATACACCTCTAAGAGTAAATGATTTCACATACGAACTCTTCGATTAATAAAATAATTTTTTCTATAATGCACATAGTGCGATTCATTGGCCAATTGATCAGAAATGGACGAACCCTTAATGAAAAGCATGTTTAATGTGCGGTATTTAGGAACGAGTTCCCCAATCTCATTAGAATTCATTGCAATGTAGTGAATGTAAAACAGCGAAACACCTTCCACATCGCATCGAAGTTCAAGAGAATCATCAATGCACATGGGAGTTGTATTCTTTTTTTGACCGGATGTAGGTCGCACATTTATGTCTGAAGATTAGATAAAGTATTTTGTTACAACATTGCAAATAACCGTGACACTTGCAAGTTTCTTTGGTGTTTTTAGTTCATCGAACATGGCATTGGATTTTCATGCCAAGAACAATAGCCTTAATACTTATACCTCCACCCAAAACTATAGATGAAGCACCAATTTCGATCCCACGCCTGTGCATGGGATCATACAAAATTGAGCCAGACATTGTTACGAGATCGTGATTGAGCATGTCATTGATGTTTTCCCTCTTGGCCTTTTGCTAAATGCAAATGATGCTGTCATCTTTTGAAAGTGTGATGAAAATAAGAACTAAACTCATTTGATGAAATCCCACCTATAACAACTCGTATAGTGCGAACCCTGAGGAAGCTCGATATAAATCGAGAAAACTATTATAAAATGGGTTCCAAAAAACTACCTTGAGGCACTCAGGCCTTAATTGACTGAGGCTAATAAGCAGAGTATCGAAATGCCAATTCACTGCTCAACTGTGAGTATGTACATTTTAGTAAGTAGAAATAAATGAAAAAACTGTACCAAAGTTTATGAAAAAAAGCATTAATGAGAATGAGCGAACACATTAATTATCACATACATATAAATAATTCGGATATTTTTTGTTATTCAGTAATAAAAAAAAAATTTTTTAAATCTCATTTATGAGAAATATCATAAATTTTTGTTCATTTATGAGTGAGAAGATTTATTTTTTCCCTTCCTATTTAAAAACGAACAAATGAGAGAATATTTTATATTTCACGCAAGTGCTCATATACATATGAGAATTTGCAATTTTGTTTTTTTTTTATAATGAAAAATGTTCTCATTAAACATTCGTATAAATGTATGTATGTGTGTATGTAACGCGTGATATATTTCGAGGCTGCCTATTTTTTTAATGAAAAAAAAAAAAAACACAGAAAATTCAAATTTAATGAAGAATGTTTATTATCATTTGAAATAACATTCTTTGGCATTTATTTTTTGAAGATTATGTCTGTCAAATGTTGGCCGTTGTTACGTCGCGGATGGTCCATCTGTTGAGTCCAATTTTCGATGACTCGTTCGAGCATTACGACTGGTAACTGGCGAATGACACGCGTGATGTTTTCCTCCAAGGCCTGAATCGAAGCGGGTTTGTCCGCATAAACTTTAGACTTTACATATCCCCACAGGAAAAAGTCTAACGGTGTGACGATCTTGGTGGCGAATCGACCGGCCCAAAACGTGAAATTATGTGCTTACCGAAATTTTCTCTCAACTAATCCATTTATTGATGCGATGTGTTGGAAGTGGCGCCGTCTTGCTGAACCCAAATGTCGCCGAGATCACGAGCTTCAATTTCAGGCATCAAATAGTCGGTTATCATGGCACGATAACGGTCGCCATTGACGGTTACGTTCGCACCGGCATCATTTTTAAAGAAATATGGACCGATGATTCCACCGGCCCACAAACCACATCAAACCGTTGTTTTTTCTAGATGAAGTGGCACTTCTTTAAGCTCTTCCGGTTGCTCTTTGTCCCAAATGCGGCAATTTTGTTTGTTTACATACCCATTGAGCCAGAAATGGGCCTCATCGCTAAACAAAATTTGCCTCGAAAACATCGGATCTTCTTTTCAAGAGCCCATAGAGCGAAGCAATTCAGGCGTAAGTCTCTCCTTTATGAAATGCCAAACAATACTAAACAAAAATAACATGAAAGCATTATACGACTCACACGCGATCTGTCAAAAAAAGGCTATAGAAAAAAGTACCTCGAAATGGATCACCCGATACATGCATGTATTTTGTAATGTGCAATGTCCGGCGTAGGTACTAAAAGATTAAACATTTTAAAAATCTCATTTATGAGAAATTTAGAAATTTCATAAATGAACAGTCCAAGATAACACTCATAAATGAAAAAAAATTTACAATCATTTATGATAAATAGCATCAATGAGAATGAGCTAAAACAATACATATCACATATGTATAATGCGGATATTCTTTTAAAATTTTAGAAATCTTATTTAAAAGAAATATCATAAATGTTCAAATTTCAACACCTATAAATGAAAAATTCTGAACCCTGCTTCTGAACCCTGCTTTTGAACCCTGCTACTGAGTAGTTAACAATACATTTGGCAGACACTTAAAAAACATAATATTGTGAAAATACTTCACCTTAATTAGAAATCCTTATCAGGGTCGCATAAAATCTAAATATTTTAAAATGCTTAAAAAATATTATAAAAAGACAAAGTATAAAATGTAAAGCTTTTTACATACGGTTGTCAGATCTTACAATATTGTCAGAAAAATATACAGAAAACATCTAAGAATCGCGTGAACTTACAATATTTGTCTTGCAATATTGTCGGAAAAAGCATTGTCAGACTTCAAACTAACAATAATATTGCCAGATATGTGACAATCGTGTGTCAGCACAATGTTGGGTCTGACAATATTGTAAGATCTGACAACCATCTGTACAGAGCTTAACTTTCTTAACTTTCTTAACTTTTATTTCTGTAACATATTTTTTGACTTCAACACACTCATCTCATTACAGAGGAAATTTTATTTTTATTTTGCTTAATTATGTTACTTTATCCAACGATACTTTTGTGTTTAAATGTTTTATCTCTCGGTGTTGGTTTCGCAGCGATAACCTTGACATTATTTATTTTTCATTCGTTTAATTTCAAATCTTAAAGCCAACTATTTTCTCAGTTAATAACGGCAAAAAAAAACCCGTTAAGTTGCGGTAGCACAATTAGACAATACTTTTATTTTGTTGTTACCTGCATGTTGAGGTTTTTCTACAAGTGTTACGAACATTAGCAATTATTTAAATTATGGTGAATGAATGCAAATTTGTTGTAATTAATTTGGTTTGTTGGTTGTAGGTTGCAAAAACTTTTGGGACACATTTAACTATGAATTAAAAGTAACCGTAAAATTTAGTTAAATATTTGCGATTTTATTAATTTATATTTTGGGTATTAAAATTCTCCTTTAAATTTAATTTAATTAATAGCGTGCTACTAACCGAAATTATAAATTCACTGAAAGCTAAATTAAGCACTTAGCGACCATGGCTATGGAGACCAGCTTGCGTTGTGGTAATCAATTTCTGTGAATTTATAATTAAAGTAAAATTAAATTTGTAATTTTCATTTATAAAAGCTCTATTTTTTATTTGTTAAAAAACCAGGGATGGTCCGAAAATTTCGAATAATCGATATTTTGCTTTTGAGCGATATATTGATATTTATTTTATCATTTTAAATAAAGTTACTAGTTTTTAAAAATTGATGCCATAATCTATATGAAATCAAATATTTCAATAAACACCTTTGACCAAAGTGATTTTACCATGTCGGAGCCATGGAGCAGCTGATGATATGTGTGTTACTCTTCTATTTTGTGCTAATAGCGAGACAAAAATGTTTTATTTTTAACCGACTTTAAAAAAGAAGGAGGTTATCAATTCGTCTGAATGTTGCTTTTTTTATGTACATATGTAACCCCAGAACTCTGAACCGATTATAAAATTTTTTTCTTTATTCGAAAGGTTCTGCTTTCAGTTTGGTCCCGTTTTAAAAAGAGTTTATTATATTAAAAATTAAAGGGTGTCCCCATACAACATACATGTTTTTTACGTGTATTAAGAACCGTAAAGGGCAAGACAATAAAATTTAAAAAAATTTCGTGTCGCTATAGCTCCCAACAGCATATATTAATAAAAAAATAAATTTAAAATTTAAAGGGTGTCGCCATAATTTGACCTGCATGGGCCTATTTTTTTAACCGTTATACACAAAACCTTAAAAATTTGACAGAATGTCGACTACTATGATAGTTATAATGTAATGTATAATAATGTAATGTATAAATATTAAAAAATTTAAATTAAAGGGTGCTCCAATAGTTCATTTAATTTGATAAATATGGCCATACTTTTGAACAGTTGTACACAGACCGCTGAAATTTACAAAGAACGTGTATTGCTAAGTCCGCTATAACAGAAAGTATAAAATTTGAATTGGGAAATAAAAGGGTGTCCCAATAGTTAATGTAATTCTATGTATGTGGCCAAACTGTTATAGACAGACAGCTGAAATTTACAAGAAATCTGTATTAAAAACTCCACTATAGCAAGTATACAATTTGAATTTAGATATTAAAGGGTGTCCCCAAATTATGTAATGTGGACTATATGGCCCTCTCTTTTGAACCGTTAAACACAAACTCTTAAAAATAAGGCAGAATGTCCACTACTTTCTCTGGTATAATAACCAGTATAAATATTTGGAATGTAAAGGGTGTCCCAATAGTTCATGTAATTTGATATATATGGCCAAACTTTTGAACCGTTATAGACAGATAGTTGAAATTTACAAAGAATCTTTGTGGCCAAGTCCTCTAAAACAAAGTAGTTGCATCTCTACAACAACAACGTTTTCAAAACAATTTCAAATGTCAAACTTTATTTGTAACACAACGTCTTCACGAGCCATTGTTTTGCTTGCACATGAACAAAAATTCGGCAGGAGAGGGAACAAAAATTTGCTTATTTGCTTCTATGTGGAGAAAACGTAGCGATGTGCATGTTCCGACTAAACATAATATTCTCTTTGTCGTCAATGTATTTTGAATGCTTATAGCACAGCAAATAGGATTTGAACGCTTGATCAACAGATGGCGTTCTCTAAAAGTCAAACTTGCATACTTTAAACAACATTTCATGGCAGACATCGTTGTGCTAACAAATGTTCTAGGAAGAACATGACATCGACAATGATGGTCTTCACGAGACGTTTTAATGTGCGCACATGAAATTGTTCAATGGTTGAACAAATAAATGGCTCGTCAAGACGTAGTGTAAATAAAAATTTTTAATGTTTTATATATAAAGTTTAACATATTTGATAGAGATTTATGCAAGCGCCTAGCTTTTCCTTAATCTGATGTTGGTCTTACCACTGGGTAAATATAATCCATCTACCATGAACCTTGTCGCGCATAGCAATACAACAAGTAACAATTTTAGAACATGGCTGGCAGGACCATGCTCATATCTTCCTGGGCCTCACCAATAACCGGTCAAAGGGACGTGGATTTGGCCGTGTGGGGCTACCGGTTCCCTTAGTACGCGTCGTTTGGATACTGGACAGACATTGAAGGTTTTTATCTTCTAGTTTCAGGGCCTCTGCAAGCCCCGGGAAAACAGGCAGAAATGTCAAGGTTAGAAATTTTTAAAACAATAATCCCCTGAAGGAATATATATAGCTTGCTTATTTGATAAAATGAGAATAGTTTTTTTTTTTCTTTCGACCAGCACTTAGTGGATCACCCCTATTCATGAAGTGTTACGAGCATTAAGACCCATGATTGAACGTATCAGTCATGTTTTGTCTCTTATTGAATGTCTTTTATTGAATGAATATGAATGGTAAACGCCGATTCTTTGAGAAGTCGCCGGTAAATTTTTAATTTGTCAGACTTTTGCTTGTCTTCCAAGGGACTTGCTGCAACAGTAAACCTGTTTGTACCTATCAACAGAACGCGCTGTAAAGGCGACCTTCGAATAAGAAGACCACAAAAGCAGTTTTGAAGTAACATATGTTTATATGGCACACTAAATCATAAACAGCACAATTCTAAATTCAAAAATGTTGAGGTGAGGCAAAACGCCGATTTTATAAACATGGTTGTAATGGTTTTAAGCAGAATACCGAAATGCTCACTCAGTGTTCAATCATGAGCGAGTATTTATGTTTTATTTTTTTCTGCTTCTTTTCATACATGCGTGAGAGTCTAGAAAATATTTTGTGTTTGTGAAAAAAAGTGAATAAATGAGAAAATATTTTGTTTTTCACGCAAGTGGTCATATATGAGAGTTTACACTTTTGTTAATTTTTCATAAATGAAAAAATCGTAGAAAATGTTCGCCTTAAGCATTCGCATATATGTATGTATGCATGTGTGTATGTATATGCACATATTTGGAAATGTGCAACTACCGGCGTATGCAGTAAGAAATTGTTTTAGAAATCTCATTTATGAGAAATTTCATAAATGAACACTCATAAATGAAAACGTTCATTAATGAGAAAATATTTAAAAACATTTATGTAAAAGAGCATTAATGAGAATGAGCTAAATCATTACGTATCACATATGAATAATACGGATATTTTTCGTTTTTCATCGTTCATATATGTATGTACGCTAAAAGAACAAACAGTTACACTCATTCATGTGTGATCGTAGGCATACAATTTTTTGTTGTTCATTTAATATTTTAGAAATCTAATAATAAATCTAATAAATAATAAATGTTGAAATTTCAATGCTCAAATATGTAAAATTCTGAACCCTGGTTGTAAGTAACATAAAAACAGAGTTAAATGGTATGTGTTTTAGTTAAAGAAAACATTGATACAAACGAAATTTTCGTGATCCTTAAGTGTTTGTGAACTGGTTTATGAAAAGTTAATAATGATTATCATAAATTTCAAGTTGTGACTGTTTATGATTTCGTGTGCGATATGCATGGCATTGCTTGAACTATTTTTAATTAAACAAGTAAGAGTGCTATATTCGGCCATGCCGAATTTTATATACCCTTCACCATAGTAATGCTAGATATTGTGTTACCCTCTTATGTTTCTTTAAATTTTTTTTGTAAATTTTTTGTTGAAAAATTTTGTAAACATTTTTTTGAGTTTTTTTCTTGAAAATTTTTTCAAAAAATTTTTTGTAAATATTTTTGGAAAATTTTTATTAATTTTTTTAAAATTTTTGTAAATTTTTTTTTAATTTTTTTTTAAAAATTTTTTAGAAATTTTTTTGTAAAATTTAAAAAAAAAATAAAACTTTTTAAAAAATTGTATGTAAAAATTAGAACCTTCCAGCAATCTTTATAGAATGGTCAGACTAAAGCAAAAAAATCCCAATGCCTATGCAGTGGGCACCTTGTCGGTCTACTGGCTGCCTCTATAATTATTGCTTTCTATAAAGGTCTTTAATACAAATCAAAGCAGAAAAACCTTGCCAATCTAAAAATAAACACGAAATCGAACCTCGCAGGGGAGATCTGTAAGCACACCTTGCGATCTACCATTCGCGGTCTAATATTTATTTAAAAAAAAGTAAAAGAGAGTCATTAAAACAAAAAAAAAAAAAAATTAAAAGAACGTGAAAAAATTAGGTGGGCGTGGCCTCCAAAGGAATGATCTGTTGCTAGATTGAAAATTTTCTAAACTATGCCTGGCAGATTGGTGGGCTTAAATCTTCTGTATCTCGTTAGGTTCCCTCCGGGGGTTCCAATTGTCATTGCAGTACATTCTCAAATGCCTTGACGCGGTTCACTCGGGGAAGATAGGGGCACCAGACGCTAGTGTTCCTAGAACCTAAATCTGGAAGAAAAGGTCTGTGTGTTAAAACATACGGGTTCTCTTTGAGGCCCGACCAGTGCCCAAAGAACTGGTACCACAGGAATCAGTAGCCCCACAGAGAGCCTATCCTCTCTGTGACCGGTTGTTGGTGAGGTCCCCTTCGGGGGTACACGTTGTGGTTGTGGTTTAAGATCGATTTATGTAGCTATGGTGCACGGTCGATCAAGTGTGCTGTTGCACTCTCAACAGACGGAGTTTGGATAGTCTCCAAACCCCTAAGCAAGAGGCTATAATATGGATCTAGGCTTGCCTTTGATAAGGCTTGCCATATTATATAAATTGATACTCATTGTGACTGTATCACACACAAATTGCGATTGGTGGTAGTCGTAAAGTGTAGTTATACTACACAATGGGGGCGCTAGTTTACGCTCGGTGGTAAGACCACCGTGAGATTAGGCCAACTAGGCAGGTACTCACGTTAATCTTGTTCCACAATTGTATCCCGTCTGATGCCTTGGCAAATGACATTTCAACCTAAACACGAACAGGATGCAGAATATGGGCTCGGAAATGTTTATTGTAGATATTACAGACGGAATGACAAAAATTTACATATCCCCTTTCCATCTGTGATGAAGGGTATAAAAAGAGCTTCACAGGTAATTAAAAAAAAATGAATATACAAATAAATAAGGTTGAAGTCTATAGTTTAGTGAAACACATAATCGTTACCGCAAACAACAAATATTGTCGATTAACAATGCGATTGTAATATTGTTTAAAGTAAGCGAATTACAGCATATTGATCTTAAGATTTTTTTTGTGAATTTAATTGTTATTAATAATTAATTGTTGTTAATAACTCTAAATTTCTATAAAGTATTTTTCATATACATTTTTTTAAAATTCATGTTATGTTTTATCTTACCTGTGATGGCAGTATTTGTTGTCCACTATAACGCTGAGAGAAAGACACTATGGGTGCACCGTACGGTAACTGTGGAGCTTCACCATGAAATACAACACGATCACAATCCATGGCCACTGCACCAAGTTGTCCCGTTGAGCCAAAAGCAACGACATTGCATCTATTTAAGAAAGAAAAAAAAAAAAAAAAACAAGAATAACAACAATCAGTACAATTCTTAGTGATTGAGAAACAAAAAAATGTTCAATAACTTTAAATATTGCAGCATGAGAAGAAAAAAAAAGATTAAAATAGAAAAATAAGAAATTTATAACAAAAAACAGCAAATGTTGTGAATGAAAATCAATCTGCCATAGGCGGAAATTGTTTGTTTAGAATTTTTATTGCTTCCATTAGCATAGTAAGTGATCAATTCAAAACCAGCTAGTGAACGAGTGTATGTATGTCTGACTAACTGACTGACTGACTAACAGAGTGACTGAATAAGTGTGGAAAGAAATTCTGTGACACAATCAAACGTAAAATGATAATAAAAACAGAAACTGAAACAAAAAACTAAAAACCGTTAAAAAAGCAGTTGATTTTCCACATTCCATGTCATGCCATTGAGCGATAATATTTTATGTTTTTTATAATGAACAGTGGGGTGGTTTAAAAAAAGCAGACAAATTTATGAAAATAATAAAATTAAATTTGAGGTTTTATTAATTCAGTTATTTATTTAAGTAGAATTTTATTTTGTTATTTATTTTGAACCTACTAAAATTAATTAAAATTGTATCTAAAAAAATATTTAAAACCAGAGTACGAAAATAAACAAAACGAAAACAAAACATAAACAATTAGAACGATTGTGGTGTCATTTAGCTTTGTATTGTTGTTGTTCTTGAAGACAGTTGGAACAAGAGCAATGAGGACAAATTAAACGTTTTGAGAAAAAACGTTTTGCAAATGTTTGCTAAATGATTTGGTCATTATGGTAGGGAATGTATCGAAGCTGTATATTTTTGAGAGATATTGAAATTTTTTGTTTAGTAGAGGGCGGATAAATTTTAAGGGCCGATGTTGATTTTGAATAAAACACAAATTATTTAGGAAATTAATGTCATTTCTTTTTATTTTAATAATATTAGTATGGTTCAATTATGTATGGAACAACATATTGGCCAACTCCATCCGATGCTCCAAATTATCGATGACGCTGAGGCATAATTGAGGTTCTATGCCGTTAATGTGCCGAATTATCTCATTCTTTACCTCTTGAATTGTTGCTGGCTTATCGACGTACACCATTTCTTTCAAATAATCTCAAAGAAAGAAGTCCAACGGTGTCAAATCACATGATCTTGGCGGCCAATTGATATCGCCACTACGTGAGATAACAAGGCCATTGAATTTGAAGAGCCATTGTTTCGTTAGATATGTAGCAAGTGGCACCGTCCTGTTAAAACCAAATATCGTCCATATCCATATCTTCCAATTCTGGCCATAAAAAGTTCATTTTCATCTCACGATAGTGAACACCATTCACAGTAACTGCCTGACCAGCCTCATTTTGGAAAAAATACGGCCCGATGATGCCGGCAGCCCATAAACCGCAGCAAACAGCCACTCTTTGTGGGTGCATTGGGTTTTCAACAATCACTCTTGGATTATCATTCGCTTATTGACGAATCATTCTGCTTATTGACGAATTTACTGAGGTGAAAATGTACCTCATCATTGAAGATGATTTTCTTTGAAAATTGATCATCCATTCTTTGAAATTGATCATCATTCTGACCATTGATGAAATTTGGAATGAAATTGAGTTAGTCTGAAATTAAGAAATGTCAAATTAAATGTAGAAAAAAACATGACGTTTAGGTGAGGTTCACATTCAACATCGGCCCTTAAAATTTAACCACCCGATATAAGATGAAAAATAAGATAAAATCAATTGCAGAAAATAAATTATAAACAAGATCAGCGTTCGAAAATCGAATACACTAAATCAATCACTTAAAAAAATATGTTACTGCTTTTATTTTATTCCCAATTGGACGATTGTAATGGTATATCAAGGCAAGCAGATAAGTGAAACTTCCGTTGTTTTTTTTGTGCTCTTCTTTGTCACTCTAAAATTATTTGTTTTGGGGTTGCTTATGTACAAATCGATTAAAAAAGTTTGTATCTTTGCATGAAACGTTTTGTTTTTTTTCGTACACTGACTAAAACAATTAAATGGTACAAAAATGATTTCTATGAAAAGTCTCTTAAAAAAATTTTATATCAAAAAATAGTTTTATAAAATAAATAAAGAAGTTAATTGTAGAAGTTAATTGTAAAGAAATACAAATTTCGATATAAATATTTCATCAAAAAATTAAAGGCTTGATAATTTATTTTTTTCAATTTGCCCACTGTCAAAAGACTACATTAATATTTATTCTATTTTATACACACCTGCAGGGTAAACGCAAAGCAGGACTTAGTTCTGGACATGGTCGCCAAGCTTTGATTTGTGACAAATAGAGTAACAGCAGCAGAAATATACTCAAGTGTCGTATCCGTTGTATGTGTTGTTGGTGGTTAAACATCTGTTGGAAAGATAAAAAGAAATAAAAAAATTAATCACTATTATTGAAACTATAATTTTAATTAATATTTTTATACTGGTGGTTTTTACTTAAGAAAAATTTTAAAAACAAAAAATTATAAAAGAATAAAATGTTAAATGAAATAATTAGTTACGATTTTTATATACAATGAAATTGATTTGTGATCATATATTTAGCCAACAAAACTCAGATAATAGTATACGAGAATTTTGTTTTTACAAAAGTTGCTTTCATTTGTATGTTAATAATTAGTTCGATTAATACAATTTAAACGTTGAATATTAATAAATTAATTAAATTAATTAATTTAAACAGTATAAAAAAATATAATTAAGTAAAAAATAAAATTTTTATTTATGTAGGGGACATTTGTCTAAGGCTAATATTTTATATGTGTCTGCTTGTGGTCTTTGGCGTAATGATTGCCAATTATTCACACACAATGTGCGCCACCGTCTACAAATAACGTCATCTTCGATTTTCATCTTAGCCAGATTATATTTAAAGTTTTCATGACGCAGTCATCCAGCTTAAGGTACCTCGATTACTAACAAGCAAACTTTCTGGATTTCCTTCCAAAAAGCTATATCCTCAGGAGTTCCTTTAGAGATTAATACGTTCACCTCTAGTTTTTTCCCTTTACCCCTCTTGGGAGCATATGGCTTCTAGAGAACGTCTTCCTTTTCGTGTGCCGTAAGATTCCGTCTGTTTTTGTAGGGGGTCCTAGGATAATGGGAATGTATTGCTATCTATAGTTGCCTAGAAACATGTATTGGTATTGGTGATATTTATTAAATATTTTGATGTATTTTATATAGTTGATTTGACCTTTTTGTTAATATTAATTTAACTATTTTATTTAAGCTTTAGGTCTTTAAATAATTTTAATTTTTATTTTTTCGATATTTCGCTACTCCTTTGTGTAGCATCATCAGGAAAAATTAACAAATTAACGTTATGAAAAATTACAATTAAAAAAGTATTGAAAAAATTTTCTTCAAAGTAACATATTTCAAAAAAAAAAATTTTTGTCATAAACTTATTAAAAAGTTTTTAAACAAGTACAAACAATAATTAAATTATTTCTTATTTACTAAATGTCTGTAAATTTGAGCTACATTATCTGTGAAATATGTTACTTTGAAGAAAATTTTTTCAATACTTTTTTAATTGTAATTTTTCATAACGTTAATTTGTTAATTTTTCCTGATGATGCTACACAAAGGAGTAGCGAAATATCGAAAAAATAAAAATTAAAATTATTTAAAGACCTAAAGCTTAAATAAAATAGTTAAATTAATATATTGATGTATTGGTGATATTTATTTCTACCTTTTTTTATTAGGTGTACTTTTGTCAGGTATACTTGTCCATATATTCCGGCTCGCCCAATAATAACCTGAGTTCCTTTAGACACTAAAATCTACACCTCTCTGGAGACTTTCTTGTCTATCTCTCTCATATTATCTTGAAATCGGTTAACATAAGTCCAGCCATACAGAGTACCATAGAGTATCCATAGTTAGCTCTACTCACTCAATTTAGCCAGCCTTCTAACAGAAGTAAGACCTTACTAGGAACCAGTTACCGGTCGCCATCGCTACGAAGTATGAGTCGGAATACTGACAGTATATTTAACTATAGCGAGCCTTACCCGTGAGCCTACCAAATGACGTTAGGCCATTGTAGGTGTAAATTCTAGAAATTAATGCTACAATAGAAATTTTGAGTTTAAATCGAAATGCCGTAACTTAAGTATAAATCGAATTTTTTTTTTAAATTTTAGAAACATAGAAATTTTATCAAGAAATCACAACTTTACCGAAAAATTAAAATAATACAAAAAAGCAAACATTAATTTAAAAATCAAAAGTTCAACCAAAAATTTTAATTTAACAATAAATTATAAATAATTATACATATGTATGTATATGTATGTACATATGTATGTATACATATATAATTATATTATAAAAAAATAAAACCCACAACAAAAAATTTAATTATCCTAAAAAGTTGAAATTCTGCTTAAAAATCAAAAATCTAAAATATTCCACAACAACAAAATTCCTACAAAAGACCCATTAATAAAAATCACGACGAGGAAGAAAAAAAATCAGATCAGATCTGAACTGAACAGATTTCTATTTTTTTAAGGAGTAACATTTTTTACAGAACAAAAAATTAATAAAAACGACAATAAAAATATGGGTTTTTACTACCGAAAAAGTACGGTGAAGGCCAAGGCATCAGGTGACCTCACTATAAGGGGGAAATATTAAGGCGAAAATTTTAAAATTTTTTTTATATGGAGTTTGATAGTTCGACTTCCTTTTAAGGGGAAAAATTGTAAGTTTAACTCATGGCATAATAATACAGGTAAAACTGTTAGAACAGCTGTTTAAATTTGCTTATCTGAAAATGTCAAACCTTGTATAAAACTCTGTTCGCGCACTTAAAAATTAATAATAATTAAAAAATTAAATTTTGTATGTTACTCACTGCATTATTTGCTGTATTTTATTCGACCCTTTATTTAACTTGCAATGTTTACTTAAAGAAAAGAAAAAATATATGTACATACATACATGTTTTTAAGTAAAACTTTTCAACTAAATTTAAATAAGTTCTAGGCCGCTAGGGCCATATGCAGCCCAATCAATTCCTGACTTGCTTAAAGCAGACATATCGGCTTAAGGGTAGTTAGATTTAGTTCGCAAATACTGCACATTTATTTAGGTATCTTTCCTATATCTGCAGGGTCCTACAGAGTCCCTTAATGTAAAGCAGTCGTATATTGAAGCCCACAATGTAAAGGGTCTTTAGAATACTGTCAGTGTGCCTTGGTTATCTTTATATTATGGCTATTACAGGTTACCAACCAGAATACCTTTGAAAACTGAACTTACGCAATTTTAATCTTGAACAAAATGAATTATTAGAGATTGATCTTTATAAATTTTAACTTTCTTTTTATACCTATTTCTATGTAAACTAGTTTTATTTTTATTATAATGTTTAATTATTTTTATTATAAAGAATAATTTTTCATGCAAGTGTTTGCAAACACATCTCATGTTATTTACATTTTTCTTTATATTTTAGTAAAATATTTTGACACAGTCGGGCAAAAACGGGATGCTCAGTTTTTTTGAATTCGCCTTGCATATACCTGTATTATTATACCAAAGCGAATTAATACTAGGTGATTGCACGGGCGAATTCATGCTTTTTCGCCTCCTTTGCAGTTGTCAACTTTCATATAGAAAAAAAATGTTTATAATTTTTTTTATATGGAGTTTGACTTTTCGCTTTCATGCATATGATGAGCTTTTTCGCCACTGCAATCACCTGTTATGGATTCGCCTTGTATTATACCATGGTTTAACTGTCAAAATCCATATAAAAAAATGATAATTTTCGCCTTAAACCATTAAAAGCCAAGACCATTATTAACTAAAAATTTTTGATTTCGTTTATTTAGCTTAACTAAAATAAACACAAAGAACATAAAAAAACAAAAAAAAAAAAAAAATCAGGAACTATGCTTTTGGACCTGTACCCAAACGGGTACAATGGCATAATGAGCATGCTTTTTTTTAGTGTATCAATATTTTTATATCACTCTTTTTCTACACAGAGTGCTACACCACATTGTTTACACATCCGACTTATTTATTCTCTTATGGCGTTCACGGCATTGTAAGGGTTTTTTTTATCGTTCTGGGAAGGTGTTTTCCAGCAGTAGTTGCTACACAGGAAGCTAGTAAGCGTTGGTAAGTGAAGAATTTCTGTGTATAAATTCGTAGGTAGTAGCGAAACGTTTAAACTCTGCTGTTTTATACAGCTTCCATGTGCTAACCACAATATTGCAGTATATAGTGGCCACCGTTATTTACTTTCCTCGCAAATAACGGTGGCCACTATTTTATTTCATTCTATAGATATTGACACAATCAGGCTGTCAATAACTGGTCGACACCACCCATCCCCTAATTACATAGTGCAACACGGAAAAAAATAACCATATACGAACACCACTACTTGATAAAAGACCAATAAAAAAAAGACCCCTGTCTCCCAGTTTTGCCCAAAGTCCTTCAGGTTTTTTTTATGGGCCCTCAAAGATGTGGGGCCTCGATGTAATTTTTGCAAAAAAATGATCATTTACTCAAGCTCATATTTTGCAAACCGTTTGGAATTTTGATATACTCTCTGAGGCAAAGTTGTAGCTCTTGTCATAAAGAACAAAAATTGTGAACATATAAAATCAAAAAAACTTCATCTTCAAGGTCAAAATCGCAAAAAACTTTAAAAAATTCAATTTTTTTACCTTTTTTCCCCTGTTCAGGTCCATAGGTAGCAAACCGTTCAAAATTCAAGGAAACGATCAACTACAAAAATGAACCTAAGATCTCAATAAACAACTTTCTAGAACATATGAACTTCCTAGCAAGGATTCTTAATACCGTTTAGGTAGCGCTTAGGTAGCCGGGAAATTTTTCACTTTTACGGCTACGTTCTTGGAGGTTTGGGTAAAACTGGAAGACAGGGGTCTTTTTTTTTGGTCTTTTATGACGTAGCGGTGTCCGTATATGGTTATTTTGCCATGACTTAAAAAATTACACAGTGTGTTATATTCCGCGATCAACTTCGTTTGGCATAAGTTGTATGTCGTCTTCGCTATCACTGCCACCTGGTACATTTAACGTCTAAAGAGGAGGGACATTGCTTCTCTCGCAATAGCAGCAACCGTGAAACATACAATTTTTTTCTCTGCTGGACTTAACACGTATATTTATTTTTATTTTAGATTTAAGATATGGGTAAAATTATTGTTAGTTTAAATATATTGCAGATACAATAAATAAAATATGAAAAAAAAAAACTGATACATCATGGGGAATTTGGTACAATGTCAAATAAATGGCAACACCTTCCTCCTCATCCGTATTACAATCTAGAGCTGCTGAAATTTCACAAAATTCAGTGTGCTGTTCAAACTTTTAAAACTTTTGTTGCAAAAAGTTAAAGATCCTTAAAGTTCTCCAAATTAGAGTTCTTTTCTTGTAACTTTTTAAACAATTAACATATGATTTCTTCAGTTTGCTAATTTATCAAAACCATTTATATAATAAAGTAGGTTTTATTCTACGCAGCTGTATTATTACTGACCTAGCGAATACTTGCAAAACTGCGGCAGAACTATAAAAACTTTAAAAAATACAAAGTAACGATACGATTGTTTTACATTTTGTTTATTTGTGTTTTATACGAACATTATGTTGAATGCAAAACCAAAGGAGCACCGTCTAATTCCTCTTCCCATAAAATGTATGCGCACTTAAATATTGTCTTTTTTCTGTACCCATGACTGGGAATGGTTTAATATTTTCCCTTCGTAGTGAGGCTACCTGATTAGTATGCCTTGGTGAAGGCTTTCCAATTTTCTACACAGCGAAATGTAACAGTTTTTTTTTTAATTAAAATTTATTCATTAGTAATAGCAAGAATTCTTTTATTTATTTTTTTTGTTTATGAATAAAGGCCCCAACACTATAAGGTTATATAGGTCAAAAAATTCTTTTATGTTTTAATTTGTTAGCAATAAAAATATGATAAAATTGTGGAAACCAAATAAGTCTGCCTTTGAAGTTAAAAGTTTATTCAACGGAAGTTCCAATGCCATTAAATTAAAAAAAAAAAAAACAAATAAAAAAACTTAAGTTATAAAATTCTTCTAGTTGATGATGTTCATTGTTAATCATTGTTGTTGCAGAAACATCGGAAGTGATGTTTAAAAAACGTTCGTTTCTTAAGTCGTTTGTTTAATACTTTATCTGCAAGTTTGTTTTCTAAGTCTTTTGAGTTTTTGAAAATTTGTGCTAAATACATTTTTAAAAAGCATTATTTTGTAACAAATTAAAATTAGTTTCATTATTTCGTGTTTTCTAAGGAATATAATTAAGTTTTTTTGTTTTTTTTTTCTTTTTTTCAAAATTAATCTAGTTGAGTTTTTAAAATAAAGTCTTTTAAGTTTTTGTTGAGTAAGAAGAAGTGTTTTTTTTATGTTTAAGAAAAAGGCAATTTCAAATGATGGACTTGTAAATGTAATTTGAATAATTTTAATCTGTGTAAGTTTCTTAAACAAAATTCATTTTAAAAATCGTAGTGTAGTGATGGGAACATAATTTCATAGTAGTAAAGGGTGTTTTTTATAGAGGTATAGAACTTTAAGTTGCAATAAAACAACGATGGATTATTCGATTGACATGAATTTTATTTATCCGAAAGATAATCTTGTGTCATTACATTTGAAATATGATTTCTGGCATATGACCGCCACGGCTGTCGCGGATGTAGCCCAATCTGGACATCCAATTTTCGATGACTTTTTCCAACATTTGTGGCCGTATATCGGTAATAACACGGCGAATGTTGTTTTCCAAATGGTCAAGCGTTTGTGGCTTATCCGTATAGACCAATGACTTTACATAGCCCCACAGAAATTAGTCTAACGGTGTTAAATCACAAGATCTAGGAGGCCAATTCACAGGTCCAAAACGTGAAATTAGGCGGTCACCAAATGTGTCTTTCAATAAATCTATTGTGGCACGAGCTGTGTGACATGTTGCGCCGTCTTGTTGAAACCACATCTCCTGGACATCATGGTTATTCAATTCAGGAATGAAAAAGTTAGTAATCATGGCTCTATACCGATCACCATTGACTGTAACGTTCTGGCCACCATCGTTTTTGAAAAAGTACGGACCAGTGATTCCACCAGCCCATAAAGCGCACCAAACAGTCAGTTTTTCTGGATGTAACGGTGTTTCGACATACACTTGATGATTACCTTCACTCCAAATTCGGCAGTTTTGTTTGTTGACGTAGCCATTCAACCAGAAGTGCGCTTCATCGCTAAACAAAATTCGCTTACGAAAATCGGGAACAACGGTAAACTCGTTTTGGGCCCATTTGCAAGCGTTGTTCAGGCGTGAGTCTATTGATGATAAATTGCTAAAGCAAACTGAGAATAAATCACTTGACAGCTGTTAAATCGGTCGCCATCTTGAAAAGTAATGCCAACTTAAAGTTCTATACCTTTATAAAAAACACCCTTTATTTTTTTAAGTTAGTAGCACGTATTTGAAGTAAAAATCTGAAATAATTTTGAAAGTTCACAGCAAAATGTTGTGCAAGGTATATTTATCTTACTAGGTAGTGGCGTCCCTACAACAAACTTCATTTGACCGAAATCGTCAAATATTTGTTTTCCATAGTCTGACCACAAAATAAAATTGATAGGCAAACAACAAAACAGCTGATTCTGGGCAAACAAAATTATTTGCCGGCAAACCAAAATGTTCCCAATGTGACCACTCATCGGCAAATATTTTTTTCTTTTTTAGGCAAATAATTATTTGTTCTTACAAAGTTTTTGTAGGAGTAAATAGGGGCAAACAGTTGATTCCAGCAGAGTTTTTTGCTTTTAAAACTTTATTATTAGCAAGTAAAATAAAATTACACATGATAGCACACTGTTTTTAGGGTTCCGTACCTAATGGCTAAAAACGTAACCCCTAATATCGCTACAATGTCTGTCTGCCGTCCGTCTGTTTGGGACGTTTTTTTTCTCTTGAACAGTAATAGTGCTCACGCGTGAAGGTTTTACAGAAGGTGTATTGTTTAGCCGCTACAACAAATATAAAAATGAAGTACAAAATTAAAGAGTGTCCCAATAGCAGCATAATTTCCTTTAAAACAACTATATATATAAATTTTAATTAAAAATTAAAGGGTCTCACGTGCCTAACATCGAGTATAAGACCATCCTGGACCTTGGTAGTAAGGAAGTTAGCGAAGCTCAAATATCGATGGAACGGATGAGTAGAAGACGATTAGCCAAAAGACTGCATCCGACTCTCATTGCGATAGACGTTATACGTAATGAATGTATGGAGAACGAAATCAGCATTTTTACTGATGGATATCTTATAGAGCATGAGCAAGTGTATATCTAGCTGAGCTGAACATGTCCTGTAATCTGCGTTTGGGTTAATACGTCTCCGTTTACCAAGTAGAATTGTTTGGACTACTGCATGCGTTGGAACACCTGTGAATTTTGAGTTGTGGCTGTTTGTGATTTTGTATACAAATGCAACATGTTTATACTATCTTTTCTTTAAGCTTTTTTTAATTTTCTTCTACATAAATTTTTATTTGTGTATATTTTTTATATACAGTCTGTCAAGATATTATTTTTACATGGTGGAAAAAGTTTTGGTTTTGACTTTTATGATAGAAAATGTTGTTTCCTTTATTATTTTTATTAATTTTTTTACTAAATTAATTGTATCTCTATATAAACTTACGAATAACATCAAAAAAGAAAACCGAGAAAAAATAAGGATAAAAAACTAGATTAAAAATAGAAACACTTCCGGAATTTTGCTGTCAATAAAATGTTTTTACATACTAAGATAATATGAAAACATTGGAATTGTAAGACAATCAGTAATTTGTATGGCTAGCATTGGCATTAACCACTACTTGCAGACACGCTTTAATGGAATAAACTAATATTTGCACCCATTCCGTTAGAATTTTATTCTATTCCTCCAAAATGATAGCCTTTAACTCATCTTGGCTTTTAAAACGCCTCTTAGGAATGTTTTTTGATGATAAATCTAAAAATTTTCAACTGCATAAATAAGTAAGGACTCTGAGCAGGAGTACAGTACTTTGCCACAGATTTAGAAAATCACGTCCTTATGAGAAGACCCTTGTGTTTGGTTTCATTATTCTGAAATTCGGCTTTCTATCAGTATAAATTCTATATTTATTGACCACGGAAATTAGATGACCATTTAATATATTCAGGTACTGATTAGCAACCATTCTGTGCACAATGAAACAAATTACTCCAACTCCCTTACTAGATATGGACCTACAAATAATTACAGAAAGTTTTCCAAAATTTATTACTGGAATTATGTTCAGACTTTCTAAGATTTCTATGGGTTTTCCCCAACCTCTATTGGGCCCTCCGTTATACAAATAAAACATTTTGATCTCTTTGTTAAATAAAAAGTATTCGACAGGTTTGGAATATGCGTTACAACCACTTTTTTTTGTGTTGCATTATAAGCAATGGTTTCTTTCGACCTACAATTGATAAATACCAGTTCTACTGAAAGACTTTCCTTACCATTTCGTGGGAAACTGTCACGCTACATTCTTCCCTTAGTTAACTTGAAAGTATTCTTGTGAATACCGAAGGGTTGTCGTCTACCTTCTTCCTTAAAACACGTTATATTCTCTCAAAGATCTTGGGAGGGTGGCCAGTTGAAAGCTCTAATGTGAGCCTATTTTGATTTTTATTGCTACTTAAAATATTGTAAATAGTTAACCTTGTTATTGAACACATTTTAGACAATTCTTGCACCGTTTTACCAATCGCGTGATTATAATAAACCAGTTGAATCAGAACAGTCGATTCTTTATTTTTATTTTAATTATTTTAAATTTTCCTTAATTTTCCGTTTTAAACACGTTTTTTAGGAAATCTAAATAAAATGTGCAGTGAAACATATCATTGCCCACGACAAGTCTGAAGTCAGACTTGTCGTGAAGTCGTAAAGAATTCGTAAGGACATTTCGGTAGTTTCTCTGAAATCAGTCTTTTCGTGACGAATTCGTTAAGACATTTCGGTTGTTTGTCTGTTCAAATAAAAATATATGAACCTTGGATTGTATTAAATAAAAAGAACAATAGTAAATACGAAAAATGGAATAAATATCGTTACGATTTCGTTACTACATATCGTTGCGAAGTCGTGTCAACCCTTTCATATAAAAGTCGTTACGATTTCGGTAATATTTTTTCGGTAATATTTCGGTTCCGAAATCGGAACATTTTGTCGAACAGTCGTTACGAATTCTTTACGAAATCGGAACATTTGGTTTGGTGGGTGGTCACTCGACTTTCGAAAAAAATATGGCTGACCAATAAATATTAACAGTTATATAAAAATAACAACAAGTACAAAAATTGTAAAAACAATTTCTTGACAATTTTAGAGTTTCTTTTGTTTTTTTTTTCCTTTTCTTAATTATAATTGCGGCTTTTTTTCTATTGGTTGTTGTTGTTTGTTAGTTAGTATATAGATAAAATTGAATTAATAAAAAAAAATAATTTAAACATTAAAAAGACACTATTCCTTTATGATAAAAGCCAAAAACAAAGCATTTTTCATTATGTAAAAAGAATACCTTGACAGACTGTATGTACATACATAAATACATATAAATTTTGGGGAAATAAATTTATATTTTTTGACAATTTAATCAAATATTTTTCTTAGTCAAATATTTTCTCTAGTCTGACCACTCGGCAAACATGTTTTCCCAAATATCTATTTGCTTTTGTTTGAACAAACAAAAATGTGCAAATAAATGTACCTAGTGTGACCACAAAACAAATTTTAAAATGTTTTAAGAAAATTTAAATCAAACACCAACAAACAATTTTGAGCCAAACATTTGCCTACTGTGACCTTACCTTTAGACATACATACATATGCACATATTTAATGTATCCTGAAATCAAAACATTTTCTTATGCTTTAAACACAAAGACGACTGCGGCTACACGACTACTAATTCCGTTGGCTCAATTGTCGCAGTGCAGACAGCTACTTATATTGCAGACGACAGCTACTTCGTAAACTCCGACATTGTTGTACAAATACATATTTTACTACTATAAAATAACTTTTTCTAAAAAATAATAAATATTTCTTCAAAACTTTTGGCATGTACTATATGAACTTGTAATTTTGTGACATTTTCTTTTGTTGAAAAAATAAAATTGTCTCATACAAAAATAGAAAAGACCCTAATCTGACTACAGCTACAACGGTGGTCGTGGTGTAGCTTTGATTACTTTAAAATAATCGTTTTACTATAAATGTGTGTATCAGGGTAGCCTGATGTTGTCTATGCGTTTAATGCATTAAATTCAATTTTAAATTTAAAATCTATAAAATTGCTTTAGAGTTTGAAGGATACCATAAATTCTCTAGACGCAACTCCTCAATCAGATTATTCATTATGGCGTGCTTGTAGAAACCTTAAAAGGCCAGTCTTACGTAAGTCTCCCTTGCGAACTACATCTGGAGGCTGGACAAGGAGTGATACCGAAAAAGGCAATTTATTTTCTGAACATTTGAAAAGGATTTTTACCCCAAATATATCAACTGATATAGTTGAGTCGCCAATTGTCGAGGCTAGTGCTGCAGTACCGATAAGATTTGAATTTGGTGATATTGAAAAGGCAATAAAGCCAGTAACAAGATGTTATTTGAATTGTCCCGTATAGCTCGCAGAATCGTTCTTTTTATTTTTAATGCCATTTTACGTCTTGAGTACTTCCCCACAGAGTGGAAGGTGTCCTTGGTTACCATGATTCCTAAACCAGGAAAAGACCACACATAAATTGAATCATACAGACCTATAAGCCTTTTATCAAATATGTCAAAGCTGTTTGAGAGGATGTTAATAACTAAGCTTAACCCTATTCTAAGCGACAAAGGATGTATTCCAAACCATCAATTCGGATTCAGGACAGAACATAGTACGATCGAACAAACTCACAGGTTAGTCAATGTTCTGCCCTTTTTATCGACGTTTCTCTAGCATTCGATAAGGTATGGCATGAAGGCCTAATATATAAGCTAAAACTGAATTTGCCCGTAAACCTATATAAGCTGCTAGATAGTTATTTAACCGAACGAAAATTTATTGTGAAAGGAGATTTTTTGAGCTCACCCCAGCCAATCGAAGCCGGAGTTCCCCAAGGTAGTATATTGGGGCCATTTTTATACTTATCGTATACTTCAGACATGCCAACTAGTAACCGAGTCCACACATCGACATTTGCTGACAACACTGCTTTTTTAAGCATTCACGAAAGACCCGAAAAATGGTTGAAGATGTGGAGAATAAAAGTTAATGAGCAAAAATGTACTCACATAACTTATACACTGCGTAGAGAATCTTGCCCCCCTATTCGGTATAAATAACCAAATGATACCTCAGCTTTCAGACTTCAAATATCTCAGCATACATCTTGACCGGCGTCTTACATGGAAACGCCACATAGAAACAAAGTTAACACAAATGAAGTTGAAAGCAGTCCAACTAAACTGGCTAATTGGCAGAAATTCTACTCTAGCTTTAGACTGCAAACTTTTATTATACAAGTCAATTCTAAAACCAATATGGTGTTATGGCATTCATTTATGGGGCACTGCCTCAGCTAGCAACGTAGAAAAAATTCAAAGGCACCAAAATAAGATTCTTCGTATAATTACATCTTGTCCTTGGTATATAAAAAACTCGAACATTCATAAAGATCTAAACGTGCTATCAGATAAAGCGGAAATTGCGAAACTTGCCATAAGGTATTTAAAGAAGTTTGAAACTCATCCGAATCCACTGGCCCGTAACATACTAAATGAACCTGGTTACATTCGACTAAGAAGGAGGGACACTGTTTCTCTCATCCGTACATCAGAGGGATAACCCACAAATTACAGTAACCGTGAAACATAAATTTTTTTTAGTCCAGCACTGGTTGGACTAAAGAAGTATTTTTATTTTTTTTTAGACTTAAGATATGAGTAATTATTGATAGTTTAATTATATTGAAGATACAATAAATAAAAATTGCGAAAAAAAAAGAATCGTACACATAATATTAGAAAGCGAACAATAATCCCCTTTTTGACTTTAATTACCACAATTTTTTAAATCGTTTAAACTTAAAATACAAAACTTTGTATTTTAAAACACTCATATTTTTGGCATTGTGAAATCGTCACTTTTTTGGGAAAAAATCATCAAATCGGAATTTTGCAAATTCTTGGACCAAAATGACGATAAATCGTCACATCTGGCTGCCATGATCAATCACACTCAATAAATTCGTTATTTTAGCACTTCTATATGTTAATAAATACTCTTTTAATTAATTTTTATTAATAATAATTTATAAAATTAATAATTTTATTAATCTATTTATATTTTAAATTTTAATGTATCAAAAGCTTAGTGTTATAAAATTTCAAATAAACAATTGTTTAACAATATTCCATGTTGTTCATATATCTAACAAATTTTCGAACTTTTTTTTTAAAAAATTTCCTAAATGTAGATGTTCTAAAACAAAACTGATAACAAGTTTGTCAAGTTCAAGTTCTTGGAAACTTAAAATTACCTTTGCAAAAAATACAATATTCATGCGGAAAGTAAAGCTAAAGAGACAGTTTCATAAGTATAAACATTCATATAGAATTACAACAAATAAAATATTGTTGTAAAAAATGAAACAAAACTAAAAAATAATATTTCTTACTAAATACAAGTACAACAATCAAAATTCAAAAAAAAAAAAAAAAAAAAAAAACAGCCACATGGTGACACCATAGAGTCAGCTTTAGCTTTGTGGGTAAAAAACTCATTTAAAAAAAACAACAATTTATTACAAACACACAAGATATTTAATATGCAACTCGACTGGTTTATTTTTATTAAAAAAATTTAATAAAAAAAAAAAAATTTAAATGAAATGTGATCTATACATAATAAAAAAATAAAAAACCCACAACGAAAATAATAAACCCTTTGAAATATGTATTTTAAGATTTAAAACTAAATGTAGTCTTTTTTTGACATTATAATGTTATTGTTTTGATATCATTTTGTCAAGATGACAGACAAACTAAATTTATCTTGACTTTGTAATTATCATATTGTTTTAGTCTTGTAATTGCAGCGTACGACTCATAACTTTTGCTTTAATTTCTTATTTCTTCAGTCACGCTCTATTTCCATAGCAAACTGTCACTTTTTGTCACTTATTATAAGTTTATTTTTTTTTTTAATTTTTCTTTTCGAAAGCAGCAAAAACAGACATGATTTTGTGTGAAAAAAAAAGAAACCTGCAACAGGTCGTGGGATCTATTTTGCTTAATAACAATAAATTTTATTTGTTTAACAAAAACTAAATTTTACTGATTAACGCAATTTACCATATGATGAATTATTTCAATAAAAACGAGTCACTAAAAAGAATAATTTGAAATAATTTTAGAAAATTTAGAAATAGAAGGCGTAGTGTGATTCACTGGACAAACGACCAGAAAGTTCCCCAATTTCATTAGAGCACATGCCTTTGCAGTAGCGATAAAACAATTAAACACAACCCACATTGCATCGATGTTCCAGTGAGTTTTATACTCTAATATCACCAATAAGCATCCTTGCCCTCTCCTGCACGTGTTCGTGTATCTACAAAATATAATTTGGGGTCCCGGCATATAGTAGTATGAGAGTAGTATTACATGTTTGGCAGGATATATGTATGTAGGACAGATAAAGTGAAGTTTGTTTACATCATTTCAAAAAAACCGAGGAACTTGAGAGCTTCTTTAGAGACTTGAAAAATGTGTTTGGTCTATCGAACATCATACTGGATTTTCATATCAAGAACATCAAGAGCTTCCGATGTCCCATAATAACAGATGAAGCATCAATTTCAAATTCACGCTTACAACATTGTGTCTTACGAGCATTAAAAACGATTCTATTTACATGATCCCATTCGGAGATTGTTCTAATAATGTGAGTAAACGTAATATTCATGTTTAGCCTTTTGGACCCCACCTCCAAATGGCTCGGTCTATTACTAAATAAATACTAATGGCAAATGCTGCTGTCATGTGTTACTAGATTAACGTGGGCTCCTGCCACGGTGGCTTTATCCCACGGTGCTCCAAACACCGAGTGAAATAAAGACGTAGTGTAGCGCCCCCATTGTGTAGTATAACAACACTTTACGATTGCCACCAATCGCAATTTGTGTGCATACAGTCACAATTAGTAGTAATTTATACAATATGGCAAGCCTTTCCAAGGCTAGCCTAGATCCATATTATAACCTCTTGCTTAGGGGTTTGGAGACTATCCAAACTCCGTCTGTTGAGAGTGCAACACCACACTTGATCGACCTTGCACCACATCTACATGAATCGATCTTAAACCACAACCACCACGTGTAGCCCCGAAGGGGACCTCACCAATAACCGGTCACAAAGAGGATAGGCTCTCTGTGGGGCCACCGATTCCCGTGGTACCGGTCCTTTGGGCACTGGTCGGGCCTCGAAGAGGACCCACAATGTTTGTCGCAGACCTTTTCTTCCAGATTTAGGCTCTAGGAACCCTAGCGTCTGGTGCACCTATTTTCCACGAGTTAACCGCATCAAAGCATTTGCCATTACTGCAGTGACAATTGGAACCCCCGTCCCCGTAATGCTGCTGTCATATGCAATAGAGCATATATGGTTGAAAGTTTGACAAAGGAGGTCATTTAGAAAAAAAAAAAAGAAATAGCTTTTGCTCCGCTACTTTCTGGTTTTGATAAAGTGCTAAGAAATAACCTAGAATACCTGAGATATAAATTTCTGCGAAAAAATTACTCGATACCAAAAGCAATAATATTTGACAGAAGTTCAACAAAAATACTTTATTAAACGCTTTGGAAATAATTAGAGCCATGACCATATTTTTGCTACCGCCAAAGGAAAGGAAAGCTATATTGGTAATTCAAAATCTAAGAAATCGTATATGAAGCCCGACCAACTAGGAACATCGAGATCAAAACGAATACCCATGAAGCCAAGGTAATTTATTAGTATCTGTTAAAACCAGTTATAAGATCACTGAAGAACAGTAGCAAATACAATAGAATTGCTGGAAGAATGCAAAAAAAAAAAAAATATGTCACGAGTCCAAAGTTTTCCTCATGACAGTGCTCGGACTCATGTGTGCGAATATAAAATAACTGGAATTTTGAGGATGGAAAGTATTGCCTCACCCCACGTATAGCGTAGAAATTGTTCGTTCCGACTACAATTTGTTTCGCTCGATGCAGAGTGCTAGATTAAATACCTTTATAGGAAGCAATACACAATGGAACCAATGGAACCACCGGGTACCCTCTGGTAAATAGGAGCAGTTAAAGGCCACATAGGGGGTCAAAATCATTTTTTTTAATATTTACTAAAAAATTACAAACCATTTTCAAAACGATATTTTTACAGAAAATTTTCGAAAAAAAGTTTTTTTTTTTAAATTTTCCAAAATATTTTTTTAAAAAATTTTTGAAAAGTTCAAAAAATGTCAATATTTCTATGAAAATGAAAATCATGACTGTAACATAACATATATTTAATATTAAGAATATACATATGTATGTATGTATGTATGTATGTATGTATGTATGTATGTATGTATGTATGTATGTATGTATGTATGTATGTATGTATGTATGTATGTATGTATGTATGTATGTATGTATGTATGTATGTAGAGTAACATATTTTTTTAAATGAGTTTGATTTTTAAATAGATGAGATCTCTGTTTTAAAACCTAGAGGCATTAAACACATAGACAACATCAGGATACCGACTACAAACTGTCAAAAATAAAATACACTCGTTTATAGGTAAACGATTATTTTAAAGCCAGTAAAGCTACATGGCTACACGACCACCTTTGTGGCTGTCGTCAACTTAGGCTAATTTCTATTTTTGTATGCGACAATTTTATTTTATTCAACAAAACAAAATGTTACAAAATTGTAAATTACAAATTTATATACAAACAAAAAATTTTTGAGGAAATATTTATAATTTTTTGAAAATGTTATTTAATTTTATAAAAGCAAAATAAGTATTTCTACAACAATGTCAGAGTTTACGATGTAGCTGTATTTTTAAGTAGCTGACAACATGGCGACAATTATAGCCAATGGGATTTGTTTTCATTTAACTGTGTCGCCGCTGTCTTCTATTTCTTTGAAGCATAAATAATGAGATTTTTCTCATACGACTTATTTTAATTTATGTAAAAAATCAAAAACAATATGGATAATGCTGTACATGTCTGTATAAATAAAATTACCGTGGTGAAGGGTATAGAAGATTCGGCACCGCCGAATATATCGCTTTTAATAGTTATGCTCGCTATGAAAGACTATTTTAAAATCTTTCATTACCATGCCTTGTTTGTACTAGAAAATCATTTTATAATAGAAATAGTTAATTGTTATGAAAATTAAAATTCATCACCAATGACCATCAATTATATATTTATAATACACTTTTTGTGGTGCGTGCGAACGAACGAACGAGTTTATTTAAATAATTTCTTTCCAGTAATTTGGTTTTGCTTCAACTATTTGTTGGTCGCACTCACTCAACACACCCAACATATAATTAATTTATTAAGTCGAGCGCAAAATTTAAAACAAGAAATTATATAAACAATAGGGTTTTATAATAAATCAAAGAAAAACAAGAAATTGCTAATGAATAAATAATTGTATTAAAAATATATCAAATAATAAACTGGAAAATGTTTTATTATTAAATAGATAAATTTAAAGCATTAACGTTTGTTGTATTATTAAAGAGGAGGGAGGCTTAAACAATAATAATTATATCAATAAGCCTTAAACATAATGCTTAATTAAAAATTAAAATGTTTGTTAGATTTTATTATGAAATATGTAGGTTTTATTAAAAGCATTCTGACCTTTTTCCTTTTCTCTTAATTTTCATAAAAAAACATCGATTGGTAATTGTTTTAGCTTCAATTGCCATTCAAATTGTTTTTACAGAAGTTTAAACACATTTAGGGTTCCGTACCCAAAGGGTAAAAACGAAACCCTGTTGTTTTCACTACAATGTCTGTCCGCCTGTCAGCGCCTGTTATTTCTGTAACCGCTATAGGTAGACTCTTGAAATTTTCACAGATGATGTATAGCTGTTGCCGCTACAGCAACAATTACTAAAACTTACGGGGTGTTTCGATAGAGAGGTGTTATTCACGAATATGTGTTTATTTCTTGATCTGTAGGAGGCATAGACTCAAGATATAAAAACAGTAATGAAAACTTAGTTCGCTATATAAAATAGTATAAAAAAATAAACCTAAAAATTAAAGGGTGTTCCGATAGTGGTGTGATTTTCATGTATAAGGCATATGTTTTGAACCATAATAGGTAGATGCTTGAAATTTTCACAGAAGGTGTATAGCTGTGGCCGCTATAGTAGAAAATTCTAAAACTTATAGGGTATTCCGATAGAGAGGTGTTATTTACGAATATCTTCTTATTTTTTGAAATATAGGAGGAATACACTAAACATATGCAAGCAGTAATTAAAACTAAGTTACAAACATGTCTAAAAAATAACCCTAAAAATTAAAGGGTGTTCCGATAGTGGTGTGATTTGCATGTATAAGGCCTAAGTTTTGAACCATAATAGGTAGACTCTTGTAAAACCTATCGGGTGTTCCGGGTGTCTTTATTTCTTGAGTTATAGGAGGCAACCACTTAACATTTGCAGACAGTAATTAACACTATGTTCGCTTTCTAAACAAGTATATAAAATTAAACCTTAAAATTAAAGGGTGTTCCGAGAGTGACGTGCTTTGCGTCTATATGGCCTAAGTTTTCAACGATAATTCGTAGACTGTTGAAGTTTTTACAGGAGGTTTATTACTATGGAAACTATAACAAATCATAAAAATTAAAGGGTGTTCAGACAGTGACGTGATTCTCATGTATAACGCCTTATTTCTTCAACCGTAATAGGTAGATTCTTAAAATTTTGTACGGCCACGGCCGATATGACAATTACTAAAAATTAAAGGCTGTTCCGACAATGACATGTTTTTCACATATAGTGACTTATTTTTTTAGTCGTAATTGGTAAACTCTTGATATATTCATAGAAAAAGAATTTCCACGGCCGTTATAACAAATAAAAAAATTAAAGGGTGTTCCGCCATAGACATGATTTTTACTTAAATAGCCTTATTTTTTTAACCGTATTAGGTAGACTCTTGAATTGTTGACAGTAGATGTTGTACTTCGGCCGCTGTAACAATTGCTAATTACTAAATGACATCAGTGACATGTTTTTCTTATTTTTTGAACCGCGATAGGTAGGCCTGATATTTTTATTGAAAGTGTATTACCATGGCCGTTATAAAAACAATTCCTAAAATTTAAAGGGTGTTCCAATAGCGATGCAATTTTAGCGAATATGACTTCGATTTTAAAATTAAAGGGTGCCCCATAAGACATGAAAAAATTAACAACTTGAATTTATAAAGGCCTATTAAACATAATACGGAACCCTACATGTGGAGACTAACTCGCACTTGACTGATTTATTTAAATATTGTTACGTTTATACTTTACGTTGGGTTCCTTTAATTGCAAAATAAACACACACCGATCTTAATTTCACTGTAAGTCACATTATTTAATCAGCTTTGAATAACTTTTATTGACTCCACTGTTAAAAATACACAAACTGTTTAACACTCTCTTACAAACACAACAACTTATCTCTTAGAGGTCTCAAATAATACTGCCATGCTGCTCGAAGCTATGAATTCTATTTATAGGTGAACACAAACGTCTAGAATGTTCTATACTAGAAGAATCGGGAAGGGTCCTTTATATTCTTGTATTTATGTAAATACGTGTGTACAAGAATGATAGAAGACAATATTAAGCCATGTGCATGTTTTTCCATTACATGACGTTGTTCGGCCAATGTAAGGCTGTGAAGTTTGTAATCAACAAATTGCCTTAAATAAGTATGTATCAAGGCGAATGTATGTATTTTATTAGGTGGGAGCACGGCGAAGTTAGTTTTGTGCATGGCAGCTGTCAAAAATTCGTTTATTTTTTTAAATTTGAAAAAAAAATTTAAATAAAATTGTAATTATTTCAAAAAAATGTTTCAATATTAAAAATACAAGATACTACCAGAGAAGTGTTTTTAGTTGTTGGATGTGATATTTTAATTAGTGCTTTTGGCGTCTGTCATACATGTTACCAACAACAAAATGCATGTGGGTGTTTTTTGGTGTTGTATTTGTTGTCGCGGCGATGCCACCTTATATAAATTCGCCTTGGTATGTACAAATAACTAAATCTAAGCAGTAGGCAAAAATTGGCCACCCTGCAAATAAACTCTCATAATTTTTATTAAAAACTCTTACAATTTATAGTTATACTCTCAGTCAGAATTACACTGGTCGTCAAAAAAAAGTCGGGAGCTTGAACCTTGTTACGTGATTTTAGTGGACTTTTATGTGCTGAATCCAAATTTGTTCATAGATTTTTGCTATTACGGCTAGTTTTCGAGATATTCTTTTTTTAATAAAATACTGATATTAATAAAACAAAGTCGGGAGGCAAGAGCTTTGTTATGTGATTTTTGTGTGCTGAATCCAAATCTATTCACAGATTTTTTCTATGATGTCTAGAGATATTCTTATTTAAATAAAATAAAAAAAGATATGTAGTTATTGTGATAACACTGGTCGGCAAAAAAAAAGAAAAAAAAACATTACAAAAAATTTTCGAAAAGTTAAAAAAATGTCAATATTTCTGTGAAAATGAAAATCATGACTGTAACATAATATATTTTTAATATTAAGAATATATATATGTATGTGTATAGAGTAAAATAGTTTTTAAATGCGTTTGATTTTTAAATAGATGAGATCTCTGTTTTAAAACCTAGGTGCATTAAACACATAGACTACATCAGGATACCGACTACGAACTGTCAAAAATAAAATACACACGTTTATAGGTAAACAATTATTTTGAAGCCGGTATAGCTACATGACTACACGAGTCTATCACGTCTAGTTTTCGAGATATTCTTATTTAAATAAAATAAAACTATTAGATATGTAGTTATTGTGATAACATTGGTCGGAGCTTGCTGAATCCAAATCTGCTTACAGAATGATTCTATCAAGTCTAGTTTTTGAGATATTCTTATTTAAATAAAATACTGATATTGAAATATTTAATAGACAATCGTAAAACATACAATTTTTTTTAACTAGCACTGGCTGGACTTAGCAGTTATATTTATTTTTATTTTAGATTTCAGATATGAGTAATTATTGTTGGCTCAAATATATCGACAATACAATAAATAAAATATGAAACAAAAAAACAAAAAATGAATAGGTTTTTATTATAACAAAAGTAAATATGTTATCTAATGTTTGTCAAAGTAGGTACCTGCACTTAATCTATACATATAATAAAATAGTAACTGTCTGTCTGCTTTTCATTGACGTTCGCATCACGTAAAAACTACTGGATGGATTTTAACAAAATTTTGTTCGGAGGTACCTAAGTATGCTGATCCCAATATAGGATACTTTTTGCCGCAAAAATATTTAAGAAAGGGAAGAAAAAGCGGTGAAAGTACGCACTTGAACTAACCGGATATGAATGCTTTACTTTTTATAAAGTAAAAAAATACATAAACTGATACGCAGCATATCTTAAGGCGGAACTAAAAACGCCGGTATTACCACATAGCACTAAATCGCCGGCGAAGTAATATAATTATAAATTTGCTATGCTACCTTCTAAACTTATTCGCCTAAAGAACACCAGAAGCGCTTGCGAAGCTTTACTATCCTACTAACCATACCCCCGGGGGTTCCAAATGTCACTGCAGGAATATGGCAAATGCTTTGACGCGGTGCACTCGGGGAAAATAGGGGCACCAGACGCTAGGGTTCCTAGAGCCTAAATCTGGTAGAAAAGGTCTGTGTGTGAAAACATACGGGTTCTCTTCGAGGCCCGACCAGTGCCCAAAGGACTGGTACCACGGCAATCGGTGGCCCCACAGAGAGCCTCTGTGACCGGTTATTGGTGAGGTCCCCTTCGGGGGTACACGTGGTGGTTGTGGTTTAAGATCGATTTATGTAGGTAAGGTGCAAGGTCGATCAAGTGTGCTGTTGCACTCTCAACAGACGGAGTTTGGATAGTCTCCAAACCCCTAAGCAAGAGGTTATAATGTGGATCTAGGCTTGCCTTGGAAAGGCTTGCCATATTATATAAATTGCTACTCATTGTGACTGTATCACACACAAAAAGCGATTGGTGGCAATCGTAAAGTGTTATTATACTACACAATGGGGGCGCTAGTCTACGTCTAAGTTTCACTCGGTGGTAAGACTACCGTGAGGTTAGGCCGAGTAGGCAGGTACTCACGTTAATCTTGTTCCACAAATCCCACTAACCATCTGTCTTATCTACTACTATCCCTTTCTAAAGGAAGTAACACAGTTAATGTAGGCATTAATTGCCTGAGTGTTACTTCTCTTAAAAAAAAAAAAACTAAAATCGTAAGGGTCTTTGGTGTGGATTGGTTTCAAAGCAAAATCGAACAAAATATTGAAGGACGCTGACGAAGTGGCAGGCACAGCTAGTTGTGAATAAAATCAACATTTGTGCATCGTTTTTCATTATCTATGACTTATTTTATTCCTAGTATACCTAGATTTCCGAATAAGGACAAAAATGTAAAATGTTTGCCGATTTAAGTTTTTTTTACGAGTTTTTGAAAACAAAAAAAAATTATTTTTTTATTAAAAATTTATTAATTTTTGTGAAAAATAATTTTTTTTCGCACCAATTTCTGAATAACTCCGAAACAATTAAAATGAAATAAAAAAAAACCTTGTAAAGTTGACTTAAAGATAATTCTATCCCGCATCTTTTGATGAAATAAGGTAAAAAAAGAAATTTTGTACGTGATACGCGAAAACTGACAGCGGATTTAAATTGAACGAGTTGAGATCACTATATTCCACATATTTATGTTCAGGGAGAAAATTTTTTGCAGACCAGTGTTATTAGCCAATAATGACGATACGTCATAAGGCCAACATGTGCAGAAAATATTAATTTTATTTTCGGGATGGCATAACCTTGTCTTCTATCATCCTTGCGTGTGTGTATTTTTGCAAAACAAATTCAAACTTTTTGTTTTTGTTTTAAATGCAATTGTGCGAACAAACGTTATCGAGCGACATTGTGGGACAGGCAGTTAATTTTTTTTATTTTTTCTTAATTTTATAATTATATAATTTTATAAAAATTATCCAGCTATTAGGCCTAAATGCGTAATTGAAGATTTGTGCATTTCCTTCTCTTCTAGAATTAGATTCTAATTAAAATATTGTTACGAAAGAAGAATCTATTCTTTATAAGCTCTGAAAAGAAATTGGCAATAATTTTGTATATAACAATAACAACATTTGTGCGAACGTACGTTAACGAGCGACATCGTGGGACAGGCAGTAAATAAATATTTTTTACTCTCACGTTAAACGAAAGATTTAAGCACGAAACTTGACAACAATTAATTTGTTAAAATAAAATTAAAAGAGGTTTGTGTGCGAGTGTGCTTTTAATAATCTTTTTTAAGAAAAGTAAATAAAAAATCTTTTGAATATTTTATCATAAAATTTTTTATTGACTGACAACTTTTTTGTACTGTATATGAAATCATCTTTTTAGTTTAATTCAATTAATTGTTTAATAATCTTAATTAGCAAAACAACTAACATCCATCTTTAAAAATTTAAGAAGCTCTCTTTAAACTCAAATAAAGGCTGGAATTAAAACAGCGTGGGTAAGAAGTGTGAAAAAGAAAAACAAAATAAACAAATTTTAAAATTATTTTTTATTGACCTTTTTTATGTTTTATTTATTAAAGTTGAAATTTCATACATCTCTAAAAGAGCAGAAATTAATGGATATAATAGGTGTAAGCTATCTTAGGCTGCTAAGAATCGTTTTATTGGGTAATGTTAAACTGGCTTATCAGAATATAAAGGTGGTAACAAATGGGTTTATTTATATCCATAACTCGAATTTGGAGGTGTATGACAATTTTCAAAAACATATTCTTGTTATACACAACAACAACTATCTCCGAAAAATAGTATTGCTTTGTAGATCTTTTTTGCTGTTGCACAGTGCACAGTGGGGCAGAAGGGAAACATTTTGGAAATAACTCAGCCATTTGTAAAGGGCTAGGCTGATTGATTAACAATTTGGCATAAGCATAGCAGACGAGTGTCTCAGCTCACGTGTAAGGTAAAGGAAATCCCACTATTCCCAAAATAACTGCTAAAAATCCCAAAATTGGAATTTTTTAGCCTTTTGTCTATAAAGTTCACATATAGACTAGGGGTCATGAAATACTTTCAGCAATAGTTGGAAGTATATATGTATAGCTTTATTACGACAGTATTCTTTTTTCGATTCCTGATCTGGGATTTTAGAACATATGGGCTAAGGTCAAAATTTCAGTGTAAAATAAGAGTCAAATCTTCTACAAGGTTGATCAATTTTACGCGAAATTTGGTTTAAACGTACGTTCATGTTGTTAGCTTACACAAAGATATAAAATATTTATATATTCATTAAGATCATTTTTTTTCTTATAAACTTGAAAATTTTCCACAATATTTAACATTTTCTGAAAATTGTTTAAAATATTAAAAAAAAGACTGGACTGAAAACATAATTTACAAATTAAACCATTATTTTATAGATATCAACTAGATCATAGATATCAAACATAAATTGAAGAAATTCCAAGCTACAAAAGAATTTCCATTTGGCGAGATATCGAGCTTTGAGACCACATAGTGCCACGCCTGACATGTGGATGGTGCCCACCGTCAAAACTTAAGCTGAGATACTCCTCTGTTATGTTCAAGCCAAAGTATGGATCAATTGTCTTAGAACATTACAAATAGCTGAGTTATTTCCAAAATTTTTTGATTCTACCCCACTGTGCTGGGAAATTTGTCTTTTTGCTTTCCATGGATTAAATGAACTAATTATTTCTTTCTTAATAAAAGGAAGAGACACATTAAAATAAATCAACTTAATGACCACTTTTTATTATGATTAAAGACAAAATTGAGTTAAAAAAGAAATATGAACAACTGATGTGGTTTTAACCAACCAATTTAAATATTTAATTTAATAATAATGTTTCATTATAAAACTTGAATGAACAGTAAAATATTGTGCAATTAAATTGTAGTTATGAGCTGTGGATAACAGACTAGAAATTATACAGGAAATAATTTTCTACAAAATTATAATTAACAAAAAACAAAAAAAAAAAAAATATATTTTATTTAAAGGAAGCGTTAGTGAACTAGACATATTTAAAGTTTTAAAAAAATAAATTAATTTGATTTAAAATTCTTTTTTTATATAAATTAATTTATAAAATTAATTTTTTTTTAACTTTAGATCTGTTCAGTCTATCTGTAACGAAAGAAAAGAAAATTAGTTTAGTTTTAATTGAAAACATTTAAAATGTTATTCAATTTAAATTTTTAATTTTCTAACACGTTATGGTCAGTGACAATGAAGTGTGGTTTTGTAAGTCAAACAAATAAAATAAACAGACTCAGACACATCCATCTATTCAGCTAAACATTCGTCTCTAACCAACCAACCAACTAAAATTACAAAAATAAAAAAGTTTTGTTGGGTTGTAACATTTTAGTTGTTATTTTTATTTATGGAAAAGGGTTTTATAATATAAACGGGTAGGTGTAGCATCAGCTGCCTTAACTAAAGTACCACGTTTAATGCGCATCCATCCATATAATTTAATTAATTTCCACAAACGGACGACATTTTATTGTGCCCTAAAGCTGGAGTATTCGACTGAAAATGACAAACATGTAAAATGGGTGTAACTTGAAATCAGAATGATGGATACCAGATTATGTCGTCCCGAATTTACACCGACCTTAAGGCAAAAAAATGTCACTAAATCTGTGTGCTTTAAATAGGACAAATTACGTCATTTAATGAAAATTCGTTCGGATGGCGTAATCTTGTATCTATCATTCTTGACTTGATAAAAGCACTGTGATAAGAGATATTCCAATATTATAATATACGCAACAAGACGATGCTTGAGGTAACCATATTCTAACAGCAACATATTATGTTTGAATTATATGGTTGTACTAAAATCATAGTATTATTGCACATAAAAATAAATTTATTATTAACAATAATATTGTAGAATAGAACCATCCTTAAGTTTATGATAATAATATTGTAAAAATTATTATACTATGATCAAATATAAACATTATATGGTTAAATTAAATCAAAGCCATGTAACCCGTATGTACTAAACTTTATTTTTTTCAGTATATGATGGCATAATTTATGAATCACAATTTCATGACATGACTGCTGATGACTCTGGCTTCGCAGTAGTTTATCCTGACAGTTCAATTTTGCAACACTTTGTTGATCGTTTTTGATTCTATCTCACCAATGGCTGGACAATATTAGCCTTAAGAGTATATCTTCTTTCTACATTATTCGCATAGCATCGATCTTTAATGGTACCCCACAAGAAGCAATTAAAGGGATACAGCTTCAAGACGGACAATTAACGGCTTATAATACGATTATGGATTAGTTAGAGCGCAAAAGATCGAGCTCTTCGTTGACCATAAATAGTGTTAAATAATAGTCCATTGATGCCCTGTGCGGGTTTCCCAAATGTGGCAATTGAAAAAGAGTCTTGCCAGATAAAATGTTTTTTATTTTCAAAAATTCAATAATCGATTGTAATTTCGGTAAGGGCCAAACTGAGAAGCCCCAAGGAGTGGATGGTCGTTTTCTTTGCCTTAAACCTTGTGCAAAATTCTCATTATGCTGGTGCATGAAATGCAGAGTTGTTGAGATCGATGGCGATTCAAAGTTTTTGGACTGAGTTGCACACTTTCAGAGCATGTGTTGTCCACTAGCTACCCAGTC
Organism: Phasia obesa; assembly: GCA_949628195.1. NCBI lineage: Eukaryota > Metazoa > Arthropoda > Insecta > Diptera > Tachinidae > Phasia > Phasia obesa. The sequence goes on along the minus strand of OX451215.1, from coordinate 23,889,823 downwards.
TTAAAAACTTTTGGCCCAAACTTGTGCGTGTAGCAGTTGGTGGTGGTTTCTTAATTTTAGCCAAAACTTCTTTATAACAAAAGCACCGAATGTGGTATAGATTTACCTCAGCGCCTGGCTTGTTGCCTTAATCTGATGATGATCTTACTTCGGGGTGAATACGAAGCATTTACCAACGTCTTTGTTGCGCATAGCGATACAACAAGTAACAACTATAGAACGTGGCTGGCAGAACCATGTTCATCTCCCTTGTTTAGGAGTTGATGATAATCTACACTTCCGCTACACAAGTGGTGGCTTCTATTGGAGAGCAACAGCATACCGGACTAAATCTCCCTTCCTGCGATTTAGGTCTGAATCACAACGACCACTTTACTGCGTCAGTGACCTAACCTATAACCAATCACAGGAAGTGGAGAAGGCTCCGTTTACCGCCACCGGTTCTTGTGGTACCAGTCGTTCGGGAGAATGATCAGATCTCGCTGGTTCATATCTTCCAGTTCAAGGCCCGGCTAGTCTCGGGGTTCGGTGGTTCGTCCGAAGGGTTAAAAGTCAGCAAGACAATATGCCCCCGTAAGGAAAGTGTGTAAACTGGTAATAAACAAAAAATAATGAAAAAACCTAACCGCCTAAGCTTCCCTTTCTTATTGGACTTCACTTTATTTAAAAATTTCTAAACACTTGTATTTCTTTTGTAGAGTTGACTGGCTTTAAATAATTGCAGGTGGCAGTTGTTGGTTGGACGGATGGATGGATGGATGTATTTATTCATAGATGTTTGTTGTTATTTTTTTAAAACTCGTATAAAGTGCCATTTGCTGCACCTTATACGTGTTGATGTTGTTGTGGCTGTTGATTTTTCTAATATTGAAGAGAGTGTTGTTTTTTGTATTTCAGCTTCTGCCCAAGCTGCTGCATTTGTCTTTGGTTGCTTTGGTTGTAGTTTGACCACCAGTTTTTTAAGGCTAAATACCTACAAACAAGTTGCGTATTTTATTATTTTTTTTCTTCGTCAATTGTTACAAGTTTGTAAATTATATTTACTTGTTTTTATTGTTTTCTTTTTTATTTGGTTAAATAATAAAACAAATACAGTTGCAAATAAAATTATTGGTTTGCTACATTGGTGCTACATTGATTCATATTTAAAGCAAAGACACCCAACCGAAGAATTTTTAAAATGAATATGTATTGTTGTTTTTGCACTGAAAAAAATCGATGCATTGTATATGGTCAATTTTATTATTTTATAACTTAATTATATTTAAAAACTAGCTGTACCCGCCACGTCGTGGGCGTCCTGACAATATTTTGCTTCGTGTTGCTTTGAAAGTATTCCACACCAATTGAAAGACTCTTACTTTTATAATGCTTCAGTTATGGTTTATGTATTTAATTTATATAAAATTCTAAAATTTATAAAAAATTCTAAAATTTACAAATTATTGTATTGTAAACCTCTACAAGTGGTGTTTAAAATATTTTAATAACAATGTAATTCCACAAAGTAAAAATAAAAATTTTAATCAACTAGCGCCATCTGTTGCGTAATAGTTACTCAAATATCCCACTTTCAAAAATAAAAACGTGTGTGGTGAATATAACCGTGTTAAAAAAACCCTTGTTGAAAATATCCCAGTTTTAAACCGAAAATTTTAGCACCTTTAACTGCTTTTTGTCCACTTTCTCTTCGAAATAAGATGTTTTTGAGGAAATAAAGTATCCTATATTGGGACCAGGATACCAAGTTACCTCCTCAAAAAATTGAGTAAAACGTAACTATATCAAACTAAAATCCTGTTGCAGTTTTTTTTAGATATGATATGCATGTTGCCAGGAGCGATATCAACTGACATGACTTTAATTAAAATTCCACTTATGTTGGTTTATTAACTGTTAACATTACACGGCAAAAAAAAAAAAAAAAAAACAAAAAACACAAAAACTTAACCTGTCAGTTTACTTTATTACCCTACTGTTTATTGTCTTATGTCTACTTAATTGTTACTTTATCGTTTAAAGAATGTGTTTTATGATATGAAAATAACAATTATTATTTGTTATTTTAAACAAATAAATTCAAATAATTTTAAGCATATAACAACTTTTAAATTTTTTATTGATTAAATAAATAATAACAAATTTAAACTTAATAAAGTAAATAATCAGTTAAGAGGTTGGTTAAAATATATTTAAGGTAAAAATACATTTAAATTACCTTATTAGTTTAATATTAGCAGTGTTTTCTGAAATTAATCTCTAAAACTGCACAACCGGTTTTAACACATTATCACACATCAAATAGAATGAAAAATGTGAGTAGAAAACCATCGGCTGTTCAGAAAGTAATATGCAAAACCCGATTCCTCTGAAAAAACATACATTAATATTAAAATAAGGTTAAGTTGCAATCCGAAAAATTTCGATCAAGAACCAAGTTCTTAATTCATGCAACACAATTATGGTGATTGTTATTGGACCAAGCAAGAGCTTGGTTCTCATTTCATGATCTCAGTATTTTAAACATCTGAAATTAAATAGTCTCTAATTGGCAAAAAACAAATATTTTCTCTGACAGTAAGAAAACAGACTAACACTTTTTGTAGATCACCACATACTTTTATAAATACTTTTCATGTATTATATAAACAGTTGCATGAGCAAGCTCAGCTAATGGGTGCGCTCATAAGCTCATTAGCAAGTGGTCATACTCGAACACAAACTATCTTACTGAACACATGCCTACTCATACCATATTATTAGTGAGCAAACATCTCTCTGTTCGTGTCATAAAATCAATGAGTTGGCTGAGTAAAACGAACTTTCCGTACTAGACCTCAAAATGAACGTTAGTAATTTTGTTAAAAAATTCAGTGTGTTTTTTTCGTACACTCGAACTGTGTTCATGTTTCATTGAAAGCAAATAACAGCTTGAACTCGCGCAAGTTCATTGTTATTATGTTCAACATTTACTCATACGTTTTCAAACTTGTTTATGTAAACTCTGCAAGTTCATAGCTCTTTGATCTTCGCTGTTTATTATTGTCCACTCATCATTACTCGTGAAATATTAAAATGAGCATCTAATGAGCTTTGCTTTTTGTGCTCATGCAGTGCTTTATTATCAAAATGAAAACAATAGACTTAAAAAACGAACTTTCAGACATTTACTCATATGTTTTCAAACTTGTTTATGTAAACTCTGCAAGTTCATTCATCATAAGTACACTTCAAGTAAACTTTATTTGGACATTTGTCTTTAACAAATTAAGACAACTTTTTTTCAAACCTAAAAACAAAATATCAATCCTAAATCTGTGTGAACATTACTTCAATTACAATATTATTATTGTGATTAAAATGTTAAAAAAGAAACTATCACTGAAAATAATTACCAGATAATATCGAAATTAAAGGAAATAAAATTTGACATAAAAAATAAAATAAATTTGAATTGAAATTTTAATTTTTTCAAATACATACATATGTATGTATGTATGTACATAATTAGATAAATAAATTTATCACGAAAACCAAAACCAACTTCCTTTATCAAATAAGAAAAATCATAAAATTATTTTCTTTACTTGATTCGAATAATTTATTCGAATAATTAAGAAAAACATGATGTATGAATTTTAAAATTACGCATATAAATAATTGTGTAAAAAAATAATATTTTATAAATAAAACATACCTTTAAAAAAAAGAAGAAACCATCAAAATCTCGAAATACCAGCTACCTTTTTCTTAAACAACGTACTTAGCAATTATGTTCGCATACAAGATTGTACATGCATAATCATGTTTTATTAATAAATAAGAAAAATTATTTAAAAGTCAAAAGAAAATTTTACGCAAAGAAAGAAAGAAAAAAACAGACGGGTTAAAAATAAAATTCCCAACCCATACCCAACCAACTCCAACTCTTACTTGCAATGTCTTAGTTTTCTTTTTATTTTACACAAATAGAAGAAAAGGAAAAGAAAAAAAGAAATAATTATAAACATAATTATCTCACTTGTTTTATTTTGTTTTATCTTTCTTTAAGATGTCAACGAGAAAATTATAGAAATTTTTTTGATTTAAAACCATTTTTTTTTAAGTAAAACTCATTAAATTAATATGACAGCAAGTAGGCCTTAAAGCATAACCGGATGGGTTTGGTAAAAGATATAAAGATACGTTAAGTTTTAAATATTAATTTCCTGGGAAAAAATTCATTTTAAAATTGTCATTTTCTGTAAAAAGTCTTACATTTCTGGTAATTAAATTTGTATAATAATATTTGAAACGTTAACAAAAGAAATGCACAGTGTGATCGCAGCGTATACATATATGTATATTACGAGTATATGTATATCAATATCATACAAGGATGGATTCTTATGTTTAGCAAAAGTTTGAAATTTCACCAAAACAAAATAAGTTCATTAAGAAATTGAAATTTGACTGGAAAATTTAGTATTAGGTGCTTTTGGTATAAATAGTGGGGGGTTCAGAATTTTTTTTCATTAGGATGATGTCTACTTAATAAAATACTGCATGAGCACAAACAACGAAGCTCATAAGACGCTTAATATATTTCATTGAACTCATGTCTGTTCATAGCACACTAGTAACGATAATTTGGCAAAAGTAAACAGTGAGCCGAATGCAATGAACTTGCAGAGTTTCCATAAACAAGTTTTAATAAGTATGAGTAAATGTTGAACATAATAACAATGAACTTGCGCGAGTTCAAGCTGTTTTATGCTTTCAGTAAAACACGAACACAGTTCGAGTGAACAAAAAAAAAAAAAAAAAAACACTGAATTTTTCAACAAAATTACTTACGTTCACTTTAACGTTTTCTTTTCTTAAGAAATATAAGAAATAAAAAACGACTAGTGCAATCAAAACGCGCTAAGCCTTGTCAAAAAGTTCTACACAACTACTAAAGAAAACACACTAAATGTATCGAACATAAGACGAGTAAACACGGCGCTCTCTAGTATGGAACGTTGGTTTTACTTGGTCAGCTCATTGCGTTTATGACACGAACAGAGAGAGGTTTGCTCACTAATAGTATGGTGTGAGTAGGCATGTGTTCAGTAAGCTAGTTTGTTTTCGATTATGACCACTTGCTAATGAGCTTATGATAATTCATGAAAATTATTTATAAAAGTATGTAGTGATCTACAAGAGGTGCTATGCTGTTTTTTTATTGTTAGAGAAAATATTTCTTTTTGCCAATTAGAGAATATTATAGTTGATTTTAAAATAACAATAAAAAACTTTTATATTAAAAAGCTAAAATAAAAATTATGTTCTGGTAAGTAAGTGTTCAGTAAGCTAGTTTGTGTTTGAGTATGACTCATGAGCTTATGAGCACACCCATTAGATGAGTTTGTTCATGCAACTGTTTTCTACTTAAATGGTGTTATACAGGTAAATTGCTTGATATCTGTTATATTAATGTGTGGTTGTTTTTTATGATTAGTCCGTCCTCTTCCGTGTTGATTATTTCTGGACATGTAATAGTCTAGTCAAATTGCAACTCAGAGGCGACCATTTGTCATCGCCAAGATGGCTGATGATGCAAACAAAGAAATTTGTGAGAAAAGATTTGTGACATGGTGTGCTGCGATTATTAATGTTGTCGGAATAACGAGCAGACCATTTCCACAATGGGACCCCCTTCCGTCCTTTATGATTACTGGCAACCGAAATGTAATTTACGGCAACCTACTTACATTGAGTCACGTACTACAACCAGCCTTTAATCTTGACTTTAGTGATTTCAGACTATCGACTGGAAACTGTCGGCCTTCTTTCTCATCACGCAGTCTCTAGTAACTGCTAGCATTTGTTCAAGGCTGAGGTCCTACGTGTCGTTGACATTAAAAGTTATATGTATAACTTAGTCGTACACATATATTATATGTATTAACACTTTGTAGAAACCCTATGTATTTACTCTTATATGAAAACTCTATTTTTATTATTAATACTTGTTGATAAAATACTCCTTTGTAAACTATTTTTATTTATCGTAGTAAGAAATAAGAAATTTATTGAGTTTTATGAAATTGTTTTTAGTTTTAGTCAAGGCACATTCATCAGGTAACCTCACTAGGAAGGGGAAATATTAAGGCGAAAATATTAAAATTTTTTTATATGGAGTTTGATAGTTCAACTTCCATTTAAGGGGAAAAAATGTAAGTTTAACTGTCAAAATCCATATAAAAAAAATGATTATTTTCGCCTTATTATTTCCCCTCAGTAGTGAGGCTACCTGATTAATATGCCTTGAGTTTTAGTTAAAAATCTGGAATTCAAATGGAATGTTTGAATTTAATAAAAAATAAGTAAAAATAAAAATTAATTTTATTAATTATTAAACAGGCTTCTACCAGTAGTCCTGAGCCTTATCCTAGCCAGTGCTGGACATTCACACACAATGTGCACTGACGTCTCATCCTCTTTCCTTTCCCCGTCTCCTCTTCTGCCTCTGCCTCTCATTTTTAGGCATGAGCTATAGAGACTCCGACTTGACGTTGAAGGAGCGTTTTAAGGTGCGTCCCATTCATGCGCGGGAATATCTTCATAGACTGACCAGTCCACCCCTTGCGAGGTTTCTTTGTCATTCTCTTTTGATATCCTCCCTTGGTCAGGCGCAACCGAAGTTCCTAAAGAGATTAACCTCTCCATCTCGTTAGAGATAGTTAATATCGAAATATCGCAGTTCAACGCCATAGGAGAACCTTTAGAGATTAACCTGTGTTCATCCCTTCTGAATTCTTCCCTAGGCCATTATTGGAGAAAACGATGTCCATCCACACAGAGCTCCTAGTGCGTGGGTAAGTCAACATTGAAACTGGCGGTCGACCGCTATCCGGTTCGCCTACTAAGGGCCAAGCACATTCTTGACCACGCATCCCTGGCTCTTTAACCACTAACTAGCGATTCAGGTTCTCCGCACAGCTACCAACCACCTTAACCTTACAAGTGGTGTGCTGCTAAAAACAAACCATTCTCCAAGATCATATCTTGCTTTTTTTTTTTAAGAAAATTGGGTCAATCATGACGTCAGTCTATAATTGCATTTCTTTGTGGATGCATTGGCTTCTCCACAATTACGTGCGGGTTTTCCAGTGAATGTTGATTTTTCGGACAAATTCTATTACCCTAATTTGGTGTGGTATTCTAGTCAATATTTTGGACTGAAAAAGTCTGTCCCTGTCAAAATAACATATGATTTTAAAAGATACCTGTATTTAGAACAGCCAGTACATAGTATTTTTTATTTAAAATAGCATTAGCATTGTAATAATAATAAAAAACTTTTTATCCCAAATTCCCAGACATGAGAAAGAAATAAAACAAAATAAATAAAAAAGAAAGAAAAGAAAGAAAAAAAATGGGTCATGTAAATAATCAATGACTGTAACTTTAAACAAGAGAACAAAAAAGAATTTAAGTAATAGAAAATTCACTTTACTGTGTTTACTCAAGAACAAAAGCTGTAGCCTCATTTCTGTTTAACCTGAAAAGACATACAACCAAAAAAATCAAGCACTAAAAATAATGATTTCGAAAAAATCTCTTTCTGTTTCTGTTCAAATGTTAAGTTTTAATAAGTCTGGGTGAGCAATTAAAAGGAGAAGTAAGTACAGACGTTTTTGTTTTTTTTATTATTTATTAATTTTATTACCAACGTAAGAATATTTTTCGTTTCTTTTTAATAAATTTTGTTTAAAATTTTGTGCAAAAAAAAAATAATTTTTGAATAATTAAAGGTGGCTGAACTCAGGCAAATTTACTGAAATGGCTTTTGTTGAAAAAATGTCTTTTTTATTTGTTTTAAAAAGTAATAACATTAAATTTATATGAGTTGTACTTGCAGTGAGTGGTTTTTGTTAATAGAGATCAGTGTTTAAAAAGCTGCTGCTAGTATTTTAGCTATAGCAACTTTTTTGATTGCTAAAATAAAAATCACAACCCAATAGCTAATTAATGTTAAAGCTAAAATAGCGAACACTTTTCAAAAGCAGAAACACAATATACATACTGCTTTTTCAAACGGACAATTTAAAGAGCACTAGCACTAGCAGTTGTCAAAATTTAACATTCAACAAATTTGGTAGCTACCATTTTTCTACACTACAAAAACATCTAGAATATAACCTATGTATGCGTATCTTTTATTTTTTATATAATATTTATTCTAAAAATGAAAACAGTACCTCAAGGGACACGACAGTAAGCTAGTAGCCACACAAACAATAGCTAGTAGCAGCACAATAAGTTGCTAATAGCAACACAAAGAAGAGGCAATTGAGTTAAAGCGGCTACCTTTAGCTATTACCTACAGGTGCTACCTGCAGCCGCCTCAATACAATATAATAGAAACTTTCTTAAAAATGAAAATACCTAAAATCAATAAATAATAAATAAATTGCTTTTAGAACAAATCTGAACTAAAATATTGGCTACGTAAAATTGAAGGCCACTTCTACACAGAAATCAAAGATAAGCAAGGTTTTTCACCACTACGCCAAATACATGGAGAGCGTTGTGTCCAGTCAACACTTGATGGCAGCCCAATTATCCTAGGACATGCTACAGCAGATCAATCATCTTCTTAGCTGAAACAACAATCTAAACACCTTATTAACGATACTGACCTTACAACCTAATTAACGAACTGTAATGAGGCGGCTACCGAAAGCTACCTGCAACTTTCTTAAAAACTAAAATACGTAAAAAATATATGTCTTGTAGCACAAATGTGAACCAAGATATTAGCAATTGTAATGAATTTTTAATTTTGTCATTACAAGGACCAGAAATAGCAAAACTTAATATTTAATTTCTGAGGCCCCCTTTTAATCAAATACATGGTGGGCATTGTTTCTAGTCAACAACAGATGGCAGCCCCGTTAGTCTAGGACCTGCTACAGAAGATCCATCATCTGCTTAGCTGGAACAACAACCTAACAACCTAATTAACGAAACTGACACAAGACAAAACAACATTAGACTGAATTATACGAAGACGTGAAAACAACTGCGACATATCATGCAAGATGAAGATGCTTTGTGGAAGCCAAATTTTTACTTTTTTCGTACTTATATAATTTTTCGCCACCAATTAATTACAGAAATAAACTGAACTAGTGAAGAGGCTGAAGAAACTGCTTGTAATATTCAAAAAAGTGCCAGCAGAAGTAAAGCGTAACTTTTTCGAGGCGGAGAACTTTACATTGGCAACACCATTCAGCTGCTTTGAAAGTTCTTACATGTTTAGAGGTTAGTTTGATTTGACAATTTATCTATACATATTAATATTACCCCCGGGGGTTCCAATTGTCACTGCAGTAATGGCAAATGCTTTGACGCGGTTCACTCGGGGAAAATAGGGGCACCAGACGCTAGGGTTCCTAGATCCTAAATCTGGAAGAAAAGGTCTGTTGTTTTAACACGGGTCCTCTTCGAGGCCTGACCAGTGCCCAAAGGACTGGTACCACGGGAATCGGTGGCCCCACAGAGAGCCTATCCTCTCTGTGACCGGTTATTGGTGAGGTCCCCTTCGGGGGTACACGAGGTGGTTGTTGTTTAATATCGATTATTGCAGATGTGGTGCAAGATCGATCAAGTGTGCTGTTGCACTCTCAACAGACGGAGTTTGGATAGTCTCCAAACCCCTAAGCAAGAGGTTATAATATGGATCTAGACTTGCCTTGGAAAGGCTCGCCATATTGTATAAACTGCTACTCATTGTGACTGTATACACACAAATTGCGATTGGTGGCAATCGTAAAGTGTTGTTATACTACACAATGGGGGCGCTACTCTACGTCTTTATTTCACTCGGTGTTAAGAGCACCGTGGGATAAAGCCACCGTGGCAGGAGCCCACGTTAATCTTGAACACATCTATACATATTAATATTATAATGTGGATCTAGGCTTGCCTTGGAAAGGCTTGCCATATTATATAAATTGCTACTCATTGTGACTGTACCACACACAAAAAGCGATTTGTGGCAATCGTAAAGTGTTGTTATATTACACAATGGGGGCACTAGTCTACGCCTAAGTTTCATTCGGTGGTAAGACCACCGTGAGGTTAGGCCGAGTAGGCAGGTACTCACGTTAATCTTGTTCCACATAATAATAAATAGTAACTCATTTCCTTTTGTCTGTCTGACTGTCTATCTGACTGTCTGTCTGACTGTCTGTCTGACTGTCTGTCTGACTGTCTGTCTGTACGTCTGACGGCTTTTCCTTTGCGTTCGCATCACGTAAAAACCACTGGATGGATTTTAGGAGGTACCTTATTATCCGGATTCCAATATAGGATACTCTTTTTCCGTATAAAAATCTTATTTTCAAGAGAAAGTGGAGAAAAAGCTGTGAAAGTACTTAGTTATTTTAGAAGTACAGTAAATAATTTAAAGACCAGGCAATAACAGAAGGCGCTGTTTTATAAAGTAAGTACATCACCATAACTAATGCATAGTTTAAGGCGGAACTAAAAAAGTAAGGGTTTTTGGTGTGAATTGCTTTCAAAGCAAAATCGAACAAAATATTGCAAGGACGCTCACGAAGTGGCGAGCACAGCCCGACAATTCGACAAACTCATCAGGCATTACGTAATTTTTATGACACTCATAATGGTAAATCAGAGCTATCTAAACATACAATAAAACTCTAACAGGACCATTTCTGTACATAATAAATTTTTTGAAAAATGTATTCCTGGTGTAGATAGTAATCGAAATTAAATTAAAAAACACAATTTTTTAAATTTTTGTATGTCTGTCTGAGTTCGCATCACGTAAAACCTAAAGTATGAATTTTAATAAAATTTTGTGAGAAACAGAGATAAAAAGTAATATCTCATTTCCAAAAGAAAATAGAAAAAAAAATTAGTGAAAGTATGCAATTTTACCGATTCAATGTTGCTGCAAACTTGGTACCACCTTTTATTTTTGTCAGCGGGAAATTTTTAACACTATTTACAGAACTCTATAATAATTTTATAATTTTGTAAAAATTTTAGAATTATATATAAGCCTATGTTCTTGAGTAATTACCCAGAGATGGCTACCTCTATATAAAATAAATACATAAACCGTAACTGGAGCACTATAAAAGTAAGAGTCTTGAAATTAGGTGTGGAAGAAGAAATATCCAGATGCACACGACGTGGCGGGTAATAATACGTTCTCTTACAGACATACAGTGCGCACAGCACAAGAAATTATCGATTCATATGGCTTTACAAATAAGATTACTTCAATTGAAAGGCGTTAGTATTGCAGACGTGTGGTTTTAGCATAATGGTATCACATAGCATGCGAAGCAATCAATTTACTTAGAGAACGAATAATTTCAAGAAATGTACCTGCGAACTGGTCACCTCGTTCATGTGTTTTCAGACCTAGAGACCAGAAACCAGAAGTGACACGTTACAGCCGAAATGCATCGGTGGGCTAACAGACCGAGGTTGTGGGTTCGATTCCCACCAAAGACTCTGCAATTTTTCACTACAAGTTGGCAAGAAGTACAAAAAGGAGCATAGATATAATCTGGCTTCCAAATGGTTAAATGCGTTAGTGACAGTTCACTGCCTGACAAGTATCATCTGCCCAAGTTAAAAATCAATGTAACCCTTACTTGCAGACTGTGCCTGGAAATAGGCTAACATAAAAAGGCTTTGGACCATGGGTAGACACATGCTAAATGGAGTTGCTGTGGAGACCTTAACCTTAAGCAAATCATAGACTATATGATAAGGAAGAATGTCGACATGTATCAGCCGCCAGTCTGAAATCAGTGCAGTTGAGAGTAAAAGGCTACTGAAAGCACGAGACTCAATCATTGAGGAGCGAAGGTGGTCGGCATCCCCTCTAAAAAAATTAAAAATATGCGGTATATGTACACGCTAGCCACGGCAGCCATATATCCAAAATTATAATCAAAAATTAATGCCATAAATAATTACACAGGGCAACAGCAAAAATATGCTCGAGTAACTACTATATACATTTGATGTATCATGGCTACCTTAGTACAAAAATGGTAAAATTTTTAAATTCTATGGATAGATTTTTTTTTAAAAAATTTTTTTTTAAAATTGCAATTTTTTTGAGACGTTTCTTCAAATAATTAATGATAATTATTTTCGATTTAAACGCTTTTTTTCAGATTTGGGGCCTATGCGCTACGTGTTAACGTTGTCGAATTCGACTAAAATTTTGTGGGTGGAAGTTTCTCATCAAATCTAACATTAATCCGACATGCACCCCTTGAAATTGGAAAATTTATGTTTTTCACACATTTGAAAACCCGCTATAATGCGTATATCAAGCAAAAAACTAAAATTTTGTGAAAATGAGCGAATTCACTAAAATGTGAATAAATTCGAAAAAAATCAATCGATTTTTATGGTCGATATCTCATTTTGTTGCTATTATATGTCGCTATGCGATAAAAAAATGAATCTGGAATTTTTTTGCCGTTTTCGATTTTTTATGATTTTTTTAAAACGAAAATTTTTGCCATTTTTACGTAAAAAATATATTTTTTTCTTAAGTTTTTTATTATAACTCCGATACTATTGATCCGATTGAAACGCGATATATAGACGAATTAAAGGCTATGCAAATCTTAATTTTTCTGAATTTATTTTAATCGGACTAGTAGTTTTTGAGTTATCATTAATTATTTGAAGAAACGTCTCAAAAAAATTGCAATTTTAAAAAAAAAAAATTTAAAAAAAAATCTATCCATAGAATTTAAAAATTTTACCATTTTTGTACAAAGGTAGTCATGATACATCAAAATTATATAGTGGTTTTAAGAGCACATAAAATTTTTTTTATTTTGTTGTGCTGTGTTATCTAATCCATAAAGCCAATTGGATGGATATTAAGAATTTTTTTCTCTATTTTTCGATTTAAAGTTCTCCGCCTCCATAAAAAACCCTTTATTTAACGAAATTTCTTTTTTTAAATAAACTTACAAAAGAGAGTCCCTTTGAAATCTTCATTTCATGGTCTTAATCATTTCAAAAGGAGAATTACTGTCAAGCTCCCATATTTTGCGATACAGCTGTGAATATCACAATGTATTTCTTTTTTTAACTAAACTTACAAAAGTCCCTTTGAAAACTTCATTTCATGGTCTTATTCATTTCAAAAGGAGAACTACTGTCAAGCTCCCATATTTTGCGATACAGCTGCGAATATCACAATATATTGCTATTTGTGAAATTTACCAAATGAAGAGGGGAAAAAGGACTAAAAAATAATTGCAAAATATATTTTCGATTTTTTTGAAATTCGAAAGCTAAATCTGGGCCAAAAGTAGCTAAGTTGGCATCACTGCATTTAATCTATTAAAAACAAAAACAAGTTTGCTTCCTAAATCTTTTGTTTTTATCATTTATAGTGGCAGATTCAATATAATTTATAAACGCTTCTCTGCGATATATATTTTTACACATTACAACATGTAACATGTAACATCTTTTCGATTGAATAGTCAGTGTACAGCCTTGGACAACAGGTTTTAAAAATGAATAAATAAAAAAAACAAACTTTTGTTTGTGATTGTTTTCCGTAAAATTCTTTACAGCGCATTCGTCAATAAAAAGTCTTTGCCAGTAGTAGCAACTACTTATTACAAGCCAATGATTACTAAGAAAACAAAAATATATACATATGTAAGTATTTATATGAAAACTACAAAACTATAAATTAAAAAAAATGCATGGATTCGTTGCGATGCATCTTCTTTTATTTTATTGGCAGTTGTTTTTATTAAAGAGGGAAGTTTAACAATTCGAAAATATTTATCTTAAACTAAAGAAACTTTTAAGGTCATTTCGTGGAAGAGGTTAAAAAAGTGAAGAAAAAATTAAAGAAACTTTATTGAAGAATTTAAAGGAAGTTTTTACAAGCTGTTTGTTTCGCTTTTTAAATATGAGAAAGCTAGTAAAGCGAGTTTCAAAAAGTTAAGTTAAAAGTTCACTTTTAGGTAATTTAGTTTTAAAATTAATAAAAAAATTGTTTTGTATAAATTTTAATTAATTATACAATAAAATAAACTTATTTTAAAATATTGTTTGCCGTGCGAGGGCAGTCTTATGCATTAAAATAAAAAGAAATATTTCGCATCGTTTTGTTTAGGTAATTTTTGCTATTGCCTCGCTATTAGCAATCTGGATTCTATTCATACAAAACTTGCACTATTCACCGACTAGCAATGTCCCTTGTAAGGGGTGATCCATTTCGCGGTTCCCTATTTTTTTTAAAGAAAAAACACAGAATATTCAAATTTAATGGAGAATGTTTATTATCATTTGAAAGAACATTCTTTGGCATTTATTTTTTGAAGATTATGTCTCTCAAATGTTGGCCGTTACTACGTCGCAGATGGTCCGTCCATCCGTTGAGTCCTATTTTCGATGACTTGTTCGAGCTTTTCGACTGGTAACTGGCAAAAGACACCCCTTATGTTTTCCTCCAAGGCCTGAATCGAAGCGGGTTTGTCCGCATACACTTTAGACTTTACATATCCCCACAGGAAAAAGTCTAAAAGTGTGATATCACACGATCTTGGTGGCCAATCGACCAGCCAAAAACGTGAAATTATGTGCTCACCGAAATGTTCTGTCCATAAATCCATTGATTGATGCGATGTGTGGGAAGGCGCCACTTCTTGCTGAAACCAAATGTCGTCGAGATTACGAGCTTCGATGTCATTCATCAAATAGTCGATTATCATGGCACGATAACAGTCGCCATTGACGGTAACGTTCGCACCGGCATCATTGTTAAAGAAATATGGACCGATGATTCTACCGGCCCACAAACCACACCAAACCGTTGTTTTTTTCTCTCGATGAAGTGGCAGCTCTTGACTCTCTTCAGGTTGCTCTTCGTCCCAAATGCGGCAATTATATTTGTTTACATACCCATTGGCCAGAAATGGGCCTAATCGCTAAACAAAATTTGCCTCTAAAACGTCGGATCTTCTTGGAACTTTTTAAGAGCCCATAGAGCGAAGCGATTCAGGCGTAAGTCTTTCCATTATGAAATGCCAAACAATACTAAACAAAAATAATATGACAGCATGACGCGACTCACATGTGATCTGCCAAAAAAGGCTATTGAAAAAGTACCCCGAAATGGATCACCCTTTATTTGCTGTTCATTGACATGAAAAAGGCTTTCGATACCATAAGATTTTCATCAAAACTAACTTCGGTTATTGCCACACCCTTTAATTTCTACTTTTAAATATTTAATTGTTATTATAACGGACATGGTATAAGTGTTTGTCTATAACAGATCAAAAGGTAGGGCCATATAGGTCAAATTACGTAATCCATGGGAACACCCTTTAGTTTTTTAAGTTTAGTTTTATTTTAAATTTTGTTATTAGGAGCTATAGTAATATAAACCTTTTTTCAATTTTATTTTGGTACCCTTTACAGGAAAAGTAGTGAAAGTACGCAACTTTACCGAATCAATGGTACTGCAAACTTGGCAGTACCATTGACAAAATTAAAAGATAATTTTGTCAGCGGAAAATTTTAAACACTATTTTTAGAACTCTATAATAATGTTAGAATTTTATATAAAATTAAGAATTTTATCCAGGGATGGCTATCTCTGTATAAAGAGAAACCGTAAACCATAACTGAAGCAGTATAAATGTAAGAGTCTTATAATTTGGTGTGGACTTCTTTCAAGGCTAAATCAAAATAAAATATTGTAAGGAAACTGACGAAGTGCCAGGCATAGGTAGTATATAAATATTTATCTTAAAGATTAATTCTTAAGTCAGGTTTGGTATTACACAGGAGCAATGTCTGAGCAAAAAACTAGCTGGGTTAGTAGAGGGTATCATACCTCGCATACAAAGTAAATAATTATTACCATGAACCTAGGGAACTATAATAGGAGGGATGTGTTTTCTAATTTTGAACCCTGAGAATAAGATGTGTTTTCGAGTTAAAACTTGGTGGTTAAAACGGGAGAGCAGGGTACCCGCTAAATTTAACAAAGCTTACTCTGAGAATAAAGATCGTTTTATATAACTCGCTGCAACATACTTTTACTAACAAATATTTAATTTATTTTTTATCGATGGGGTAGCAAGGCTTACCAGGGAAAGCTAGTTAAACTCTAAATTAAATTTTTTTTATATGTAAAATTAATTAAATTAGAAACTCTAAAACAATTTATTTTTTATACTGATATATTGTTATGGATACATGTCCGTTAATCGCAAATAGATTAATTATTTTTCAATTATGCTGATTTATTTCTATTTTATAAAAATTAAAAAAAAACAGCTTTTGACTCATATGTACATTAACTCGATACATAAATAAAAAATACCAATGAAGTGTTTTTGTTAATGGAGGTTATTTTTTTGTGCTCTAAACAATTTGTTATAAATTATTGGTTAAAGAACTAGTTTTAGAAGGTACTGCGTATTGTTTGTTGTTTTAGCTCATAAAAAAAAATTAATTTGTTTAAACTTTTGTTTAACTCACCTTGAAATTAGTTTGTTTGTTATGTGAAGTTTTTGTTTTTGAATGCAAAAATCTCAGCTAAAAAAAATAAATTAAACAATAGATGAAAACAAAAAATCTTTTTTTTTTTTAATTCTTGTCCAAAATGAAAACACTAAGATTTCTTTGAGGCCAAAAAAATATTCTCTTAACAAGCCAGATTGTTTAAATAAAAACTTAAGTCATTATTATTTTATTTAAAAAATTTTAATAATAATTTTTATATACAATTTTTTGTATATTTGGTTTACTCAAAACACAGTTTCCACTTTTTTTTTTTTTTTAGAACACAAAACTAGAGTTAATAAATTAGGAATTTCGTTTTAAAAGATAATTTCTATTATTGAAAAGCAGACGCGCCACGAAAGTTGGTTTATTGTTTTTTTCACATACATACACTAACAGCAAAAAAATGCAGCCAAACTAGTCTTTTAAATAAAAACCAAGACAACACACACTCTTTGCCTTTTGAAGATCTGGCCGACTTAACGTAACAACATCAACCGCTTGTAGCACAATAAACGTTTTAACTTACTCAACAGTCGCTCAACAACTAAACTTTAAGTTAAAAATCATATAAGAAAAACAAAGCATCATTTGGAGCAACCGCAGCCGCAACCTCAACAACCAGCAATCATTAGCTTTACCTACAGTTATTTACTTAAAACCTCTTTCGTATGCTCTTTACTGTCTTTAAAATAAAGTTTCTTTGAGAATTTGCTTGCTGTTAACGGCAGGTGGTGTTGAAGCTTTGAAACTCATGAGTTTTTGTGTTCGCAAAATTAAGAGCACGAGAGTACATTTATCATGATTAAACTCTATAGTACTAACTTGATCATAGTTAAGTACTAAAAATGTACTAAATATACATGATGTCAGTGGAGCGCTAAGAATTTATGAATGGTATTAGTTTTCAATAAAGCATTAAGGTAAAATGAGAATGTGTGCGTGTAGCGATTGGTATGTGAATTTCTCTTATCAAGTTTGTTGCTTAAGTTTTTTGTTTTTACTCGTGGTGGTGGCTGCAAATTCTTGTTTGGCTGTCTGCCCTCTGCTTAACAGTTGATAGAATACTAATAAACAATAGATTCTTTTTTTGTTGATATTTTCAATTTTATGTTTTTATTAGATTAGAATTATTTTTGTTATTAGATTAGAATCTATTTTTAAATTTTGTTTGATGTAATACATTGTTGTCTTTAATTTTTGATGTTTTTTTCTTCTTTTTTTTATAAAAATTTTCGTTTTAATTTATCATAAATGAGGGCTTATGGGCTCAAGGGAAAAAAGTATCAATTTTGAAAATAATTAAAAATGAGCTCAAAATTAAATAGCAATAGAAAATATAAGTACTTCTCATAGTGTCTAACTAGCTATACCCGGTGAGCTTCGCTAGACCCATTTATAAAAAATGCAATAATCACGTGGAAGTGAAAGTATGGCCAAGCTTTAATTCGAAAAGGCACACGACTAAAATATTTCAACTTATATGCAAGATACGACGGCGCCCACTGTTCCCATCCGCTCTGTATTTTGCTAGACCAAGCTTAATAACACGATAATAATTTTTAACTTTGTTTGGGAGGTACTGCTTTCACTATCCTTATCCAGTCTGTATTTTGTTAGGTTATGCATATTAGTATGAAGGTTACTTGTGAAAAGTTTCAATATTCTACCTGTGGTAGTTATCCAGATACACGATAATAATTGTTAACTTTGTATGGGAGGTACCACACCTACCATCCCAATACAATCTATGTTGTGTTGGACTATGTACATTAGTAAGAGGGATATTTGTGCAAATTTTTAAGCCTCTACATCCTCCAGATCGCTAGATTGTCGATAATAATTGTTTGCTTTTTATGGGAGGTACCACGCCCACTATTCCAATGTTTCGGTAAACTATGTATATTAATAAAGGGCTTACTGGTGCAAAATATCAAATATCTGCCTAATATAGTTCTCTAGCTATTTAAAAAATGGGCGTGGACAATTGTTCTTTCCATTAAAACCTAAGTTGGATTATGATGAAGATTTAAAAAAAAACTTAGCTAAATCGATGCAGACGTTCCTAAGTGATGCGATTAGCAACGAATCGCTGAGTGGCAGCTTGCTACGCGCAAGTTTTCATATATAAGCAAGTGGTTTAGTTTTCACAAACCCCCGTATTTAGACAATAAGGCAGCTCTACATGTGGATACTATTGAATACCAGTCTATTTAGCCTAGACTGGCACTTGATAAATCATCTATTATGTTTGCTCTAAGTATTGAGAGCCGGGCACTCGAACTCAAGGTAATAAATAGTTTCTTCCATTCGGGCCTGTAACTTAGAGCTACAATACTGCCTATCGATCGCCCGTAATTTTGAGATGACTTTACTGTTTTAATTTTACAATTGGACAGAACTCACGGCCACATTTTTCTTGCGACCTTAAAGCCCTGACTAGTCCATCTGTCTTTTCCTTCACAAAAGGTTAGTATGTGCTGGTACCCAAAACTAGGGTGACATCACCTTACGGCTTGAATAACGCATCCGAACTAGAATTGAAGATGTTATGTGTGATTGCAGTGGCAGGAGAGCCTACTGTCCCTCAACATCTAAAAGTCTTTAGGCTATTAGGGAGGTATGACAAAATTTCAGTCTGAAAAATACTTGCTCCTTTGAAGAGACGATAAGAGAGTTTTAAATTATGTCTGCTGAAAAGATTCTAAAGCCAACAGCACAGGTCATCTTCCAACCGTCAGTGTATTCCCTGATGTGAAAGTAATGACCTACGGTTATCTCTTTTCCATTCCCGACTGGAAGGAAACATTACCTTGTCAAAGTCAAAAACTATTATCGTGTACCTAAAGAACTATAATATGAAGTGTTGAAATTTGTAATTCCCTTCTTACTGTGGTGAATAGTCAAGCAACCTATATATTCTAACTATAAGCGTGGTACTCAGAGTGACAAGCACTGCCGAGTGAAAACTTGGTCATACTTTTAATTGAAAATGTTTATTTTACATTTTGACGAAGGGTAACGAATCGCTATATATCGGTATATATCCGATCCACCAGATTTAACCCATAGTGAAAATTTTCGTTATAAAAATTTTAAGAAATACTCTTATTTCAAACGAAGAGGTGATCAATTAAACAAACGCCACTCTTATTATTAGGTTTTCTTGATGAATTTTCGATTTCTCTTAGACGATTCGGCAAATTAAATTTTTTGTGATAATTCGATTTTTAATGATTTATAAATCGATTTTTAGTGACGTATAATAAATCTTTTTTTAATTTTAATTTAAAAAAAAAAAATTTTTGAGCAGCTATGATTTTATGAAATTCTTTTTTTTTGCTGCATAAAAACTATCGTTATTAATATCGACAACTATGGTTTGACAGCTGACAATGACAAGTTGTGTTGACATTTCTGCTGAGTAAGGTTAAGCAAATAAAAATTAATCATTTAACGACAGAACAATGCTTCCAATTTGTTGAAATTTATTTGAAATAAAAAAAAATATTATTATTATTAGTTTATTTAATCTTCAGAATTAATTCTAAGACTAAATACAGATTTAAGAGCATTAGCTGCACAGACTATCAGCTCAAAAAAGAAAAAATCTGTTCGCGAAGTTTATGGAGCATTTTGCCTATTTTACAGCCAACATAATCGGCCTAGTGAGCAAGCAATTCGTGCAGTTGTTGATCGATTTCGCACTAAGTTTACTCTTCCTAATCTAAAACCATCAACAAGTCAAAGAAATGTGCGTAGGAAAGAGAACATTGCTGCTATAGCGCGTTTCGGTGAATGCCAGCCGTTACTGTGAAAGGCGAGCGCTATGCATATACTCGTACATCGAAGACATACAGCGCGCTTAACACTCGATTTATTGCAAAATCAATTTGATGACAACTTTATTTGCAGAAGTAGTCCTGTTCACTGTTCCCCTCGTTCATGCAATTTAACGCCTCTGAATTACTTTTTATGGGGTTATGTTAAGTCATTGGTTTATGCCGACAAACCAGCAACTCTGGAAACATCGGCAGCCCGTATTCTAGCCACCACTGAGAGCCAACACTAATGGAAAAGGTAGTCATAAATTGAACTGATCGAATGGACCATGTAACTCATAGCCACGGCGGACATTATCTTACCTTTTAAAATAAAAGTTTCATTCCTACAATATTTTTTAGGGTTCCGTACCCAAAGGGTAAAAACGAAACCCTATTGTTTTCGCTACAATGTCTGTCTGTTAGCGCCTTTTATCTCTGGAACCGTAATAGGTAGACTCTTGAAATTGATGTATAGCTGTTGCCGCTATAGCAACAAATACTAAAACCTATAGGGTGTTCCGACAGAGAGGTGTTATTCACGAATATGTGTTTATTTCTTGAACTGTAGGAGGCATAGTCTCAAGATTTAAAAACAGAAATTAAAACTTAGTTCGCTATATAAACAAGTATAAAAAAATGAACCCAAAAATTAAAGGGTGTTCCGATAGTGGTTTGATTTGCTTATATAAGGACTAAGTTTTGAGCCATAATAGGTAGACGCTTAAAATTTTCACAGAAGGTGAATAACTGTGGCTATAGTAGCAAATACTAAAACTTATAGGGTGTTCCGATAGAGAGGTGTTATATACGAATATGTGCTTATTTTTTTAACTGTAGGAAGACTACACTAACAATATGCAAGCAGTAATTAAAACTTAATTCGCTTTATAAACAAGTTTAAAAGAATAAACTTAAAAATTAAAGGGTGTTCCGATAGTGGCGTGATTTGCATAAATATGGCTAGACTCTTGAAATTTTCACAGAAGGTGTATAAATAACTGTGACCGCAATAGCAAAAAATATTAAAACTTATAGGGTGTTCCGATAGAGAGGTGTTATTGAGGAATATGTGTTTATTTCTTGAACTAAAAATTTACAAATAGTAATTAAAACTTAGTTCGCTTTATAAACAAGTCTAAAAAAAAAATAAATTTTAAAATTTAAGGGTGTTCCGATAGTGATGTGATTTGCATGTATATATAAGGCCTAATTATTTAACCATAATCTCTTGAAATTTTCACAAATTGTGTATTACTATGGGCCCTATAAAAACAGTAAAAATTAAAGGGTTTTCCGACAGTGACTTGATTTGCATGTAGACTCTTATAATTTGCACAGAAGATGCGATGTGTTGCCACGGCCGCTATGACGATTACTAAAAATTAAAGGGTGTTCCGACAGTGACATGTTTTTCATGTATAGTGACTTATTTTTTAGTAGTCGTAAAAGATAGACTCTTGATATATTCATAGAAAGAGAAATGCCATGGCCGCTATAAAAAATAACAAAATTAAAGGGTGTTCCGACAGAGAGATGACTTGAAATGTTTACAGTAGATGTTGTTCTTCGGCTGCTATAACATACACTAATGACTAAAGGGTAGTCCATCAGTGCCTGATATTTTTATAGCAAGTGTATCACCATGGCCGCTATGACAACAATTACTAAAATTTAAAGGGTGTTTCAATAGTGATGGAATTTTCGTGAATATGACTTTAATTTTAAAATTAAAGGTTGCCTCATATGACATGAAAAAATTATCGACTTAAATTTTTAAAGTTGTACTAAACATAGTACGGAACCCTACATGCGTGAGTCTAACTCGCAATTGACTAATTAAAAAAACACCCAATACAATATTCTGAGTTTATTTATCGATCATAATAACGAAGACCTTCACCGGATGTAGAAAACACCCAGTGCTCTAAACACGAATACGCATACATATATCTAAGTATGTACATAGTTCATATGGTTTTGGGTTTCTGCTTTAACCTCGAAAGAAAAACAACAACATTGAAGGAAACAATTAGAAAAACCGACCAAATTTTACTGATTCTTAGTAGCAAAATTCTCGAATCTGCAGTCCTCAAATCGGTAAGTCATATAGTTCAGTAAGTTATTTAAAATTAAAAAAAAAATCTATTTCAACCCAACCACGACAAGACAGACATCTTTAAGTTGACTGTCCTACTTATAAACTATAACAAACGGAATGACAAACTTATATTTCTAGAGAAAACTTTTGCACTTGTGGTAAAGGGTATAATAACAATTAATTCCATTTTTTAATTTAAACAAAGTGGTTTAAAATAGTTAAAGGCAATTAATGATAAGACCAACTGGCTAACAAACACTCCACAGCTCTGCTAAAAGCTACAATGCCATAAAAATAACTTGATTTTCATGACCACCAACCATAAAAAAGGCAAAAATAAACAAAATATTTAAAAAAAAAACAAAAAAAAAAAAAATTCACTTAAAGCGTAATGCCATAATTACGATCATGATCAATGTAAAAGATCATCGTCATCTTGAACATGATTTCAATAATAACTTTCCTTTTTTTTAAACACTCAAACTCAAACAAATGAACTAAAAGTTACTTGATTTGTAATTAAGGGGTTTTTTGTTTTAATATTTAAAAGTTTGCAAAAAAAAAAAATAAAAAATAAACTAAAACAGCAACCAGAGAGGGATAGTAAGAGAGAGAGAGTGAGAGAGAGAGAGAGAGTGAGAGAGAGAGAGAGAGAGAGGGGGGGATAAAATAAACATAAAAAAGAAATGGGCAGGCAGCCGGCACATGTAACATGCAACTTGTAGTATGGATGGACATGGTATTAATACAAGCACCACTTATTTTCTTCTTTAGCAAAATGCAACAAACCGTTATAGATTTTATTATTAAAACTGATTTAATGCAAAATAAGAAAAAAAAAATATTATTGCAACATCAGTGCAGGTATTGGTAAAACGATCAGCTTTACTACAACTTAATGCTATAAAATATTTGAAATTATAACCGCAAAATACCGTGGGCAAGCAACAGTCATAAAAATAAATCAGTCAAGTGCGAGTCAGACTTATACTTATAAAGGGTTCCGTACTATGTTTAATATGAAACTTTAAAAGCACAATATCTTGTTTTTTTTCACGTCCCCTTAAATTTTTAATTTTACGTTGTTATTACTTATTTTTAAAAATTTTAATCGTCTGCTTGTTACGGTTAAAAATATACGTTACGATCACGTCTACTGTGGGGACACCCTTTAATTTTTAATTATTTTGTTTAAGGCCATGATTCACTATCATACTCACCCATACGATTTGTCAATAATTGCATGTGTGCACAAAAAGTATGATAGTGGGGTTTAAAAGTGTATGTGTGTGACAGACTTTTTGGCAGATCTGTACGATTTTATAATCTTTTGAAAAAATTTATATCATTCATCGCATTCCATACGATCAGAGTTGCAAAATTTTATTTTGTATGATAGCGTGACATCCACATCGCCATTTTGAAACGATTTTTTGAGTAGGACAGAATTCAGTCAGATTTTTTTGTGATTGAATCGTACGATTGTGTAGGACAGTGAATCCTGGCCTTTGTTATTATAGCGAGCATAGTACTACATACTCTGTCCAAATTTCAAAGTTCAAAAGATAAGGCAAAATTAGTCAAAATTGCGACTTCTAGGGAACTCTCTTTAATTTGTATTTCTTATATTTTTGATATAGTAGACATTGTAAAATATAATCTGTGTAAATTCAAAGTTTCTCCCAATAAGGAACAAAAAAAAAGTTAATATACATGATATACACCTAACTATCGAAACACCCTTTAATTTTCAGTAATTGTTCTTAAAGCGGCTATAGGAATAACGCTTCAGTAAAGATTCCAAGAGTCTACCTATTGTTGTTTATAAATAAGGCCATATACGTATAAATGACGTCACCAACGGGATACCCTTTAATTGTTAGTTTTCTTACGTGTTAATTTAGCGAATGTTGTTTTAAATACTCGGTGTAAATTTCAAGTGCCAGCCTATTAGTGTTAAAAAAATAAGGGGCCATATGCGTGAAAATCACGTTACTATTGGAAAACCTATTAAGGTTCCAGATATAGAAGGCGCTAATGGCGAAAAAAAATAGGGCGACATTTTTGCCGTTTGGATAGGGAACCCTAATTTAAAAGGATATTCACAGGCATTTAACTTAATATCCTGTTCAGACATGTTTTCTTAATTGAGACAATTTAAGTGATGAACTCATGTTTTCTCACTGAACATACTTCTCAGTAGACATACAGCAGGGTTGCATTTCGTAATTTACTTAATTAGGTAAATTGAGCTTAATTAAACCCTGTTCAGACATGTTTTCTTAATTGAGACAATTTAATCTTAATTGAGCAATTTAATTACGTGTTCATACATGCTCAATTAAGCTTACTCAATTAGTATTTGACAGCTTAAACAAACAAAACACATGTCTGCTAATAGAATGTCAAAGTTGTTGCTTTGTTGTAGTTGTTGCGGTACTGCTCATGCCTGGAATGAATTCGCCTTGTTTGCTACTTGTGCCACTGAACATACTTCTCAGTAAACATACAACAGGGTTTTGTATTGTATTTTATTCAATTAGTACTAATTGCTCAATTTAGCAGTTGAGTTCTCGTATGGTAAATTAAACTCAATTAAGCCCTTAATCATGTAAATGATCTAATTGCGTAATTAAGGCTTATGTCTGAACAGGGTATTATAATTAATTGAGCTCAATTAAGCTCTTAATTGTGTAAATTCTCTAATTACGCAATTACGGCTGATTTTACGGTCTGAACAGGGTATAAGAGGCCGCCTTCACTAGCCTTCAATTATTTTTATATATTATTTTTGATACTGTTTTATTTTATATGAAGTTTAAATTATGTCAAGACACGTTAATAACTAATGTAGACAAGGGTAATGTTGGTTCAGAGACAATTTCAACTTGATAACCTTATTTTTGACATTAATTTGATGAATTAAAATTTATTTTTCGCCTTAAGAAATGTTCTTTTAATGAATAGAAAAACAAATACATAAATAATACATAAACAATTAGACAAATAAATAATTCTTATATAATTTTTCAGTACACTGCCTCACTGTAGAATACCACACCAGTGTGCGTTTAATTTTGGGGTGTTAACAAGTGCAGCAGAAAAGTAGGGAACGTAAAAAACACAAAAAACAGATCAGTGATTATTATTTATTGTATTTTATAATTAAACAAAAATTAAATTAAAAATATATACACTAAATTGCCGTTGCCTAACTGCACTTTATTAAGGAATACAGTCAAGTGTAGACGTTGTTTTTAATAGAAAATATAAAACTTAAATTGGGGTTTATAAATTTCAAATAAATTTTTAGGCCATTATTTAAAAATGCTGTAAGGGGTATTATTCCATTTGTAATTTCTACAATATCTATTTCAGAACCCATAAAGTATAGGTATTCTGGATCCTTATACCTATAAAATTTCTAGTTGTATCAACCTTTGATCTCTTTTTGATCTCTTGATCTCTTAAATCGGTTCATGTCTCTATTTGTCTGGTATTATTTTCTCAGGTTTTTTTTTATTGCTTTGGCCGTAACAAAGAAAAAATCTTTTTGTTCATTAATAAACCTTCAATAATGAATTAAGATAAAGTTGAGCAACAAAAGCTGATGTGTGTGAACCGGGTCTTATTAATTCTTAAAAAAGTTTTGCTAAAACAATTGGTTAAGCCCTTAATATGTGAAATATTTAATGCCGTTGAATTTTTAACTTTGTGAGTCATATGTAATTCTACATGTTTCTCAAAATTTTTATTTTACAGAAGCTTTGTTATATTTGTTTACAACATCTCATATTTAACTTCTCCGTTTTTCCTACCTATAAATTCGCTCGTATGTCGCCGTACAATATTTTTGTGTGTGCTGCAGACGTACTGACGACTAAACCATTTTTAAAGTTTTTTTACTCCTTACTTGAAAATGTTATATTTGCATTAAATAGCATAAATAAATTTGTTTCCAATAAACAAAGCTAATTAGAACCATATTTATATATTGCTCTTGTAAAATATTACCTTAAGGTGACCAATGTTACCGCCGTCGACTATTTTCACACGGCATAGTTTCTGGCAACAATTTTTATCATTATCAAATATAACAGCTGATGTCATATGGTTTGTCAGATCAAAATAGAACACTTGCGCCAAAATAGCCCCGTTGAAATAGCTTCGCTACCAATTTGTACTACTTTCTATTACTCGATACCACTCAATACTTTTCACTTGGGTACTCAATAGAACACAATACTTTCGTTTACATATTAGCAACAGAAATTTAGCCAATTTATTGCCAAAAATACTATCTTAAAAGTATCGATTAACTACTTTTCTGTATTGGGTATCTCCAAAAATATCAAATACTTTTTACTGGGTACCCAATACTCAATGCTTTGCGAGCACTAATTTTAAAAAATACCGTCGTTTTTGAGAATATAGAAAAAGGAAAAATGAAACTCAACAACCATTTTCCCCTATTTTTATATATTTCTTAAATCTACGATATTAGTAAGACTTCCAAATGGCGGAGTAATTATACTTCCCCGTTTTTCCGGCTTTTAAATTCCCAAAATCAATGCTATTTCATCTACGCTATCCTGGCCAACTTATGTAAATAGAAAACTTTCTGATTGAAAGTTCGTCAGATGGCTGCACAAAAGTGCCACACGGCATGTATGTATGTAAAGTTGAAAGTCTGACATGTCAGATGTAAATAGAATGAAGTCTTGGTTTCATCAGACGTGCAAAAATGCAGTCAGATCTGGTGTAGCAACAAAAACGCAGATACTGATTCGCTACGCAAAAGAGCGAGATCTTCGTGTGCCAAAATACTACGACGCGAAAAAATCTATACAAGGAGCGTCTTCGTGCTAAAGTTCTTGCTGCTCCTCGGCGTAGCAAGACCCTTTGGTCATTTGTTAAAAGAGTAAAGGATAATGCTAGTTCTTTAATTCCAACTCTTTTAAAAATATGACCAAATATTCACTGACCCGGTTGATAAAGCTAACCTGTTGGCTAGTATATTTGCAAGTAATTCTTATTTGCCGGAAAGCAGTCAACCAACCACCACCCAAAGTATCCGTTACTATGCCGAAAATATTCTTTCGAGCGCGAGAGGTTAAAAAGGTGTTAGCAGATCTCAACATCAACAAGTCTCCTGTGCCGGATGGGATTCCAGCACTGGTCTTTAAACAGTGCTCTTCGACGCTAGCACGTCCTCTAGCAGTCCTTTTCAGCACTTTGTATCATGCTTCTTCTTCACTTTCTAAAGTGGCAGAAAGCTTACTCAGCGACCGACTGTATGGTGTCCGTAGGGGGCGCTCTACAGGTGATTTGCTAGCTTTCCTTTTCGAAAAATGGTGTCACTCTATACATCATTTCGGCGAAAGTAAGGTGGTGGCTCTAGATATTTCCACGGCGTTTGATAGAGTGTGGCATGATGCACTCCTGTCAAAATTCATTGCTTTTGGTGTCGGTGATAACTTCTCCCGATTTATATTGAGTTTTTTCAGGAATCGCACGATTTGTTATAGATGGGATTTCATCAAACGAGTTCAAGATTAATTCAGGAGTAGCACAAGGCTCTGTTATTTCTCCCACCCTATTTCTTATTTTTCTAAATGACCTTCTTTGTCAAACTTTCAACCCTATCTACTCTTTCGCAGGTGACAGCACCATTTGCCATTCGTATGCATTTAGTAATAGAGTGAACCAGATGAAGTTGCGGTCGAAAAGACAAAGCATGAATGATACGATCAATCACGATCTCATAACAATATCCGAATGGGGTCGTGCGAATAGAGTTGATTTTAACGCCCGTAAGACTTAATGTTGCATGCTTACGCATAGGCGTACGTTCGGAGATGGTGCTTCATCTGTTATTATGGGTGATTTAGATATTAAGGAATCGGAAGCTCTTGATGTTTTTGACATGAAAATACAGTGTGATGTTCGATGGACTAAACACGTTTTTCAAGTCTCTAAAGAAGCTTTCAAGTGCCTGGGTTTCCTAAAACGGTGTAAAAGATACTTCACTCCATCTGATCTTCTTACTATTTATTTCACCTATATCCGGCCGAAAATGGAATTCAACTCTCATGTATGGGCCGGCGCGCCAAAGTCTATTTTGTAGCTGCTCGATCGCGTACAAGAGAGGTCCAAGAAGCTCATTAGTGACAGTAGGGTATTCAACGCTATTGATTCACTTGATCATCAACGCAATGTGGGGTGTATATCACTGTTTTATTGTTACTACAATGGTATGTACTCTAATGAAATTGAGGAACTTGTTCCCGATACCCGCACATTTTTGCGTTTAACACGATTTTCGTTTAGAGTGCATCCATTTGTGGTAGAATAACCAGTTAATCGCCCTACGCATTACAGGGAAAATTCTTTTATTAGCAGAACTGTTCGTATGTGGAATAAACTCCCTCCAGAGGTCTTTCCTGTCAAACACTACTCCCTCTTTCCTCCTTCCTATATCATAATTTCCTAGTTCTGGCACAATGCATTGCATGAGTAGGGGTCATCCCCTGAGTGCTGGTCCAAGAAAGTTTGTCTTGAAGTTTGTCCTTTGTTAAGACATGTTAATGGCTAATGTATACGGGGGTTTAGATTTCTTTCTTACAAAATCTAAAGCAAATCTTACACACAATGTCTTCACGAGCCATTGTTTTGCTTGCACATAAACAAAATGTCAGCAGAATAGGAAAGAAAAAATTTTCTTATTTTTTGTATGTGGAGAAAACATATCGGTGCGCATGTTCCGACGAAACATAATTTTCTGTTTTTCGTCAATGTTGTTCGAATGCTTATAGCACAGCAAATAGGATTTGCACGCTCAATCAACAGATGGTGTCGTTTAAAATTCAGACTTTCATACTAAAAGCAAGATTTGATGGCAGACATCGTTGTGCGAACAAATCTTCTAACAATGCTGTTTGAACAAGAACATGACATAGACAAAGATGCTTTTCACCAGACGTTTTAATGTGCGCACATGAAATTGTTCAACCATTAAAGTGCGTAGTGTTTTATGTTTTATGTTTTTTCAGAACCAAAATAAAATCGAGAAGACCAGGTGTGAACATAGACCAGCTGATAATTTTTTGCTTTCGTTTTTTTGCCAAAGTATTTGTTTTGTTGAAGATTTTGCCGCATTGTTCTCACCTCGTAAAATCAATTCACCATGGTCACGTCAAAATAGAACACGTTTACCAAATAGCGTCGATTTTGGAATTTCTGAAACCGGGGGGAAAACGAGAAAGAATACCCCGTAATTGGGAATTTTAAGTAATAGCGTGGATTTTGGGAATATAGAAAAAGGGCAAATGGTTGTTGATTGCCATACAAGCTATGATTTTTAAGAGCTTTTAGATTTGATTTAAAAAAAGAAAACAAATACAATTTAGAAAATTGTGTGAAATATTTATTTGAGTCGATTTAAAGAACTATATATAATTCAATTTTTAAAGATGACTACGCGTAAATGTTGACCAAGGTTACGCCTCAAATGGTTCAGTGGTTGGGCCAATTCTGGCATACTCTTTCCAATATATCGGCCGGTATCTTGCGGATAAATTCAATATTGGCTTCCAGAACTGGCCTCTCAATTGAGCCATTGTATCGCGTGATGTGTGGCATGTGGCACGGTCTTGTTGAAACCACGAGATTTTAAAAAGACTACCACCACAAGCAATTTTTATTGTAAAAAAACGCAACGTTGAACTCAACAAACTTTTTCTCCAATTTTTATAAAAAAAGAATTAAAAAGAAAACAACACCTTAAAGCGAATTATGAGACGTAGTATCGCAGCAGCATGTCTTAAATAGTTTTAATTTATTTTGGCGTGTGTAAAGAATTAAAAAAAGTAAAATTCTAGAGCAACTACAGCTTATATCAACAAAATACTACTCGCAGCAAATACATAAGTATATTAACCACAATCTTTATTCGTACTACTTGTAACCAAGGCAACTTAACATGTTTTGGTAGTTGTTGTTTTTGGTTAGTTATTCTATTAGATACTTCTATCTAGTTTGTTCGTTGTCTACTGCATGACCTAATTCTCAAACGTCTATAATAAAAACTAGCATCTATGTACATACATACATACTTAAAAGCCTTGAAGGGGAAAAGTTTTCGTAAATGACATTTCATAGATGGAATTTGTGTTGTTGTTGTTATTTTTGAAACGTTCAACTTTAAAACAAGAACAAAAAACGTGAGTAAATCCTATAAACTGTCAAATAATTAATGTCGAAGTTCTAGTTTTTTTGTTTTTTAAATTTTAATTTATGTATTTCAGTGAATATTTAATTTGGCAGAATGAATGAATGCTTTCCACCAATTTAAAACTATAGAAGAGCAAGTTGATCATATTTTCGTATTTTTTCTGTTTTCTGCGTACTTTGCTCCCGCTAGCTGTTATCTATTACCAGCCGTTTACATTAGACATAAAATGATAAACATTAACACTAACATCATATTAGTGTTAAGTGTAGACTGGCCATGTTAATGTTTTCTCCACGTCTTAACATGGTTGTTAAATATTTGTTAACCCCCGTCTTCATTTGCTATCAAGATAACAAAAGTCTTAACAAAAGTCAAACTTCATATAAAAAAACCAGTATTACAAATAATGTTTTTTATATGAAGTTTGTTTTTTGTTAAGACATGTTAATGTCTAATGAAGACGGGGGTTATAAAACATGTTTTATAACATGACAATGTTGTTGTTATATTTCAGTTTGACAGTTTTATTTTTAAACAGCGTCATACATTGCTCAACCGTACTACTAATATCTGCTGTGCAATAAGCATTCAGACAACATTGTTGGAAAACATAAACAATGACATAAACAAGTATTCACTACCTGTAAAAACAATGAACAAAATAATTCCGTTGCTTTGCCGGCGTCATTTTTATGTTTTGTTCAAATTGATGGCTAGTAAAGACGGCCTCTTAAGAAAGATAGAAATAAGACTACGTCGTGCTCCTGATTTACCGTTACATGATTTCATTAGCCCATTGGAAGGGCATAGCAATTTATTAAATACAGACTTGCCGGGTTCGAATCCCGGTAGAAACAAAAATTATTATTACGGTGTTTGAATTTTTAATTAAGAGGCTTCAACCCCCTTAAGACAAATCCACCAAAAAAGAAAAGGAGAAATCCCCTGACGTTCCAGCTCACTCCTGCACAAAGAAAAATAGTGTGATAAAAAGAAAGATCAGCATAACATGGACGTTCAGGGATGATAAAAAATAAATAAATGGCAAATAACAAATGACAAATTCTCAGTAAGACTCTACAACACATAGCAAATATCTGCACCACAATACAATCATACGGAGGCATTGTTCCTAGGAAACGACAGATGGCAGCCCTTAAATCCTTCGACAGGCTTTAGTAGACTTCATCATCTACTAAGCTGGAAAACATATAGATTAACGAAACGAAAGCAAGGCAAAAACAATGGACAGGATGTAGTTGCTATGTGGAAGCCCTATGTTCCCAGGAGGAGTAACAGGAAAAGAACATTGTAATATGCATTGTAATATGCATTGTAATATACATGTATAATCTTGTGACCTCATTAGTCCAACATGCGCAGAAAATTATAATTTTATGTGGGGAATAGCGTAATCACGTTTCCATCATTCTTGTTATCTATTATTGGTCTATTGTCGAACGACTATGAAAAAAAAAAAAAAAAATCATCACAGAGAATAAAAAAGGGAGGGTTTGTTAAATACTATAGTGACTCTGCACCATCAATATCTATGCTTAAAAACTGGTTTACAAGTTCCGTCAAAGGTTTAGGTCGCCCAAAAAAGGTGTCAATTCAGAGACCTAGCATTTAAAAAACTGTATCATCAAATATTTCTGGAAAATTTTGTTGATGGTGCTAATAGGAATCGAAATGGAATACGAAACAGCATTTTTTGAATCTTTGTCTGCCTGTCCGTCTGTTTGTGTTCGCATCACGTAAAAACTACTGGATGTATTTTATTAAAATTTTGTGAAGAGGTACCTTAGTATCTCGATGCAAATATAGCATACTCTTTATCCGTAAAAACATGTCATTTTATATAAATTTTAGGATTTTATATAAATTTTAGAATTTTATATAAAGCATATGTTCCTGAGTTATTATCCAGGGATGGGGGTACCTTTATATAAAGTAAATACATTAACCAGAACTGAAGCACTATAAAAGTAAGACTGTTAATTTTTAAGCAAAATCGAAAAAAATATTGTAAGGACGCTGACGAAGTTGTCAATAGTAGTCAATAAAAGCAATGAAATAATATTGGACGATCGAGGTATATAAGTGCGAGAGATGACTGAGATGACAAATGCTACTTTGTAGATGTGGGACGAAACATGAATTCAGCACAATATTCTAGAGGCCAAAGAACAATTTATACAGTGGGTTTCTTCAGGTGACCGTGCATAAAAAACCAGTAAACTGCAAGTCAGACTCACATAACTAGGGTTCCGTGCCACGTCCGATATATAATTAAAAAAAAAAAAAAAACATTTTTTACTTATTTAAAAG
Source organism: Phasia obesa (assembly GCA_949628195.1). Lineage (NCBI taxonomy): Eukaryota > Metazoa > Arthropoda > Insecta > Diptera > Tachinidae > Phasia > Phasia obesa. Next base: position 23,856,753 of record OX451215.1, on the reverse strand, counting down.
GGTAGCCTTTAATTTAATTTTATGATTTTATTACTTGCTTTTAAAAGTTTGAAATATTTAAGGCTTAAAACGGTTTAAAAGATAATCACATATACCTACATATGTATGTCACAAGCATGTCGGCTATGGGGAAACCCTTTATATTTTAATTATGTTTTTATATGTCATTATTATGACGAGCACAGTACTATATACCCTGTGTAAATATACATTTTTACAGTGTAAAGCCAAATTCCTAAAAATCGTGATGTCTAGGGAATGAACACCCATTCACTTTAAGTAATTTTTTGTTGTCATTTTGTTGCTGTTCAAAAATAACGCTATATACGGAAATTTGTGTCACTTTCTCTATTTAAAAGTATATGTATATGTGCCAATTACGGTTTAAAAAATAAAGCCATACGCATGAAAATCTGGTCACTTGCGCAACACCATTTAACTTTTAGTAATTGGTGTTATAATGGCTATAGTAATACACCTTCTGCAAAAATTTTAAGATTCTATTACGGTTCAAAAATAAGGTTATATTCATATAAATCACGTCACTGTGGGGACACCCTTTATTTTATATTTTTTTTATTGGCAAAAATAGTGTTCATAGTTTTAATTATGTGTGTAAACGTCAACTATCTGATTCTTACAGTTCTAAAAATAAAGTCATTTATAAATCACCTCAGTATTGAAACCCTCTATAATTGTTACACAGAAAAAAGAATTTTTCACCAATTAAAGGGTTTGATTAGTTTTAAATTACAATTGATCAATTAATTTTTTTAATTGATAAAAATTTATATTTGTGTAAAACAGAACAAACAAAATTTCTAATTAAACAAATAATTGAATCAAATAATTATTTAATAAAATTTTAATCTGAAACCAATTAAAACCTTTAATTGGTGAAAATTATTTTTTTCTGTGTAGTATTTGTTGTGATAGCGGTCATAGTAGTAAAACTTCTGTAAACATTTCAAAAGTCTATCTATTAAGGTTCCAGAGATAGAAGGTGTTGACAAACGGTCAGAGATTGTAGCGAAAAAAATAGGGTGATGTTTTTACCCTTTTGGGTAAGGAACCCTAAAAAAAACAAATTTAGCCCTTGCGACTTTTTGCTGTTCCCAAATTTGAAAAAAGGCTGGTTGGTATGAGTTTTGGTTGATACAAAGAGGGCATCATTAAAATTAAAACAAACGCCTTGAGAAATCTTATTATTATTATTTACAGGAACTTTGGACTTAATATATAGACTTTAAAAACTTTAAGAAATAAAACAACTCTTTACTGATAAAATAATATTTTTCCCAAATTTTCATATTATCATCACTGCTCTCGCTGGGCAAAATGCTTTTTGACAATAATTATTGTGTCAATAATGATGCTGCAAACGTTAATAATGATGATGTTGTCTGGAAATATTCGAGATTATAAACAAAATTACACCATCTTTAACCAGACGTTTGGAAATGGCAAATAAAAACCACAGCCACTGTTATAAAAATTAATCATATGTGGTGATTTTACTGTTAATGCAGTTACTCCAAGGCAAACCAGTATTAAAGTATTAAATGCATAAATTTATGAATATTTATTTATTTAGTTATTCATCGATTTCCCATCAACCAGTTTTATTTTTTTTTCTAAACAAGCGTTAATTTGTTGATTACACAAAAAAAAAATAAGAATTTATGTGTAAATTATGTTAAAATTAAATAAATCAATTATTTAAATTTATTTTTGCGATATATATTTATGTTTCAAATGTCAATAATTAAATATTTTTAAAATTAAGTTGCAAATTATAAAGAAAAAAACAAAATCTTGTTTATTGATTAAACGTTGTACAGTGGGGGATTTAGCCAAACGAAAGCAGAGAAATTTGTAGTTCATAAACTACATTGTACTACACGCATACGGAAGAGGTGTATTCGATCCCAAATTTTGAATTTGGACCTTATAGTATTTAGGGGAATGGCACCACGATGTTTTAAAATTGGTCTTAACGGGTTGTTATTGATCAGTTTTTAGCAATTTCTAATTCTGGGAATAGCTTTATTATATACTAGCAGTGCCCGCCACGTCGTGGGCGTCCTGACAATATTTTCTCGATTTTGCTTTAAAAGTATTCCACACCAATTGAAAGACTCTTACTTTTCTAGAGCTTCAGTTATAGTTTATGTATTTACTTTATATAAAGGTACCCATCCCCGGATAAAATTCTAAAATTTATAAAAAAATTTAAAATTCAAAAAATTATTGTAAACCTCTGTAAGAGGTGTTTAAAATATTTTAATAACAATGTAATTCCACAAAGTAAAAATACAAATTAAATAAAAATTTTATATAATTGGCGCCAGCTGTTACGCAGTAGTTCTTAAAATATCCCACTTTGAAAAACAAAAAGGTGGGTTGATAAAATGACCGTGTTGAATATAAACGTGTTGAAAATATCCCAGGTTTAAACCGAAAATTTCAGTACCTTTAAACCGGAAATTGCGTTTTCACTGCTTTTTCTCCACTTTCTCTTGGAAATAAGATATTTTTGCGAAATATCTTATATTGGGACTAAGATACTAAGGTACCTCCTCACAAAATTTGGTTAAAATCCATCCAGTAGTTTTTACGTGATGCAAACACAAACGAAAAGCAGACAGACAGACGGAAATTAGTTACTATTTTATTATATGTATAGTTATATGTATAGATAATTGTTTAGGAAATTGTGACTTCCTTTCAAAACTGTATAGAATATTTAAGAATTTTCAAATTTTCGTAAAAATGAAAAAAAAAAAAGTTTTTAAATCCAGTTGAATGTTGATTTTTATTATTGCTATATATAGAAATAATTTATATAGGCAATAAAACAAATATTCGAATTGGTTTAGGTAAATCCCTGGATTCTCAGAACGTTTTTACAAATATCTAAAAATATTTAATTTTCCAAAAGTGTTTAATACAATTTACTATAAAAACAGCTAGAGTAGAAATTCTAATTGCTCGATAATAAAATAATAATAATGCAGCTTTAACAACAGGATTTAGTTTTTCATTCTGTTTAATCCATGAGGGAAAACCTTTTTAAAAATTTAAAAAAGATAATAGTCACTTCGGAGAGCTCTGACTCTAGAGCGCTATGTTTGGCCATGCCGAATCTTATACATATATCCTTCACCATAGTAATACTAGATATTGTGTTACACTCTTATGTTTCTTTACAAATTTTTTGTAAATTTTTTTTTTTAATTTTTTTTATAAATTTTTTTAAAAAATTCTTTGTGAAAAATTTTTGAATTTTTTTTTTAAATTTCTTGTAAATTTTTTTTGGAAATATTTATTAAAAATCTTTTGACATTTTTTGTATAAATTTTTTTGAAAGTATTTTTTGGAAAATTTTTTTTAATTTTTTTTTAATTGTTTTTTTTTTTTTAAGAAATATTTAGTTAAAATCTTTTTAATTTTTTTTTTGAAAAATTTTTCGTATAAATTTCTTTGTAAAAGTTTTTTGTATTTTTTTTTAATTTCTTGTACAATTTTTTTTTTACATTTTTATTTCTTATAATTTTTTTGGAAAATTTTTTAGAAATATATAGAAAAATTTTTTTTTTTAATAATTTTTAAAAATTTTTTGTAAATTAGGAATTTCCTGCAATATATAATCGTTAGAGTAGTCAGACTAAAGCAAAAAAATCCTAAAAAAAATGTCATCATATTGATCACCCGGTTACTTGACTACTGCTGATTACCAGTGGGCAGCCTGTGGGTCTATTGGCTACCACTAAATGTATTGATTTCTTTAAAGACCTTAAATACAAATCAAAGGAGAAAATCATGAAAACAAAAATTCGGTCCTCTCAGAGAGTTATTGATCCCCCGAGATCTTTATGCAATCCTTGCGATCTACCTGTCGCGGTCTAATATTTATTTAACAAAAAAACCAAAAGAGAATCAATAAAACCGACAAAAATAAAATAAAACTTGAAAAAAATAGGTGGGCGTGATTTTTTGTCCACAGCCTCGAAGGTAATGATGTTGCTAAATTGAAATTCCAAAATTTTCGAAACTACGCCTGGGAGATTGGTCGGTAACGTATATATAATCCTTGCAAAAATAAACCGAAAAAATAAAAGGTGTAGCCAAAGAGACGTCATTTGCATGTAAATGGCCTAATTTACGAAGTAGGCTCTTAATATTTTCACAGAAGGTATATGTATGTATATGTAAGTATTACTATGACCACATAAAAAATAGTAAAAACTAAAGGGTGTGTCGATAGTGACATGATTTCGTATATGGCCTTATTTTTGGAACCGTAATTGGCTGACCCTTGAATATTTTACAGAAGCGTGTTTTCACGGTCCCTACAGCAATTACCTAAAGGGGGGTGTTTCGTAAGTGACATGTTATTTTTTGAACCGCAATAGGTAGACTCTTGATATATTCAATTACTGCAACAGAAATAATTACTACTATTTAAAGGGTGTTCCGATAGTGAAACAATATTCATGATTATGAGTTTATTTTTTTAACCCTTAATTTATACAGTGTGTAAAATTATGTCGGCTATAGCAAAAAATATAAAAAATAAAAATTAAAGCGTGTCGCAAAAGTGAAATTTTTGAACCGGAATACCCGTTCTGACACTTTGTCCCCTAAAACAACCAAAAATATAAAACCAAAAACAGTGTTGCAATAGTGATTAAAAAAAATTGTTTGCAATATTTTTTTTTTAAAGTTTTATAGTTGAATGGATTGTAATATTTTTAACAATGTGAACCGCACCTAAACGTCAAATTTTTTTTCTGCATTTGACATTTCTCAATTTCAGACTAACTCAATTTGAACCATGAGAAAATACACAATCGAGCAATGGTTAGAATGGTGGCAAGAAATGGCAACGTTGGATGATCAATTTCCGAAGAAAATCATCTTCAGTGATGAAGCACATTTTCACCTCAGTGTATTCGTCCATAAACAGAATTTCTGCATTTGGACGAATGATAGATAATCCAAGAGTGATTGCCGAAAAACTAATGCACCCACAAAGAGTGACTGTTTGGTTCTGTTTATGGTCTGGCGGCATCTTCGGGCCGTATTTTTTCCAATATGAGTCCGGTCAGGCAGTTACTGTGAATGGTGTTCGCTATCGTGAGATGATAACGAATTTTTATGGCCCGAATTGGAAGATATGGATGTGGTCGATATGTGGTTTCTACAGGACGGTACCACTTGCGACACAGTTAACGAAACAATGGCTCCTTTGTGCGACAAATTCAATGGCCGTATTATCTTACGTGGAGGCGATGTCCATTGGCCGCCAAGATCATGTGATCTGACACCGTTGGACTTCTTTCTTTGAGATTATTTGAAAGAAATGGTGTACGTCGATAAGCCAGCAACAATTCAAGAGGTAAAGAATGAGATAATTCGGCACATTAACGGCATAGAACCTCAATTATGCCTCAGCGTCATCGATAATTTGGAGCACCGAATGGAGGTGTGCCGCCGAGGTCGCGGCGGGCATTTGGCCGATATTTTGTTCCATACTTAAATGAACCATAGCAATATTATCAAAATAAAAAGAAATGGCAATAATTTCCTAAATAATTTGTGTTTTATTCAAAATCAACAGCGGCCTTTACAAATTTAACCACCCTTTACTTAGGTAAGCAATTCATGAAAATCAATTTTGATGCAAATTTTGATTTGCAAAACAATATTTTTTTGGCAATTAACAATTTTAAGAGTTCACTTGAAAATCGCCAGTTTTAAGTATAATTACAGCTACAATGTTTCAAAGACAAAGCGAATACTTTTGCAATGTGATGATGATGATGAGTATGTAAACTTAAAAATTTTTGAAGTTCTCTTTTTTGTAGAAAAGTAGTTGTTGCCATAGACTTTTAAGTGCAAAACAGAAAAATGTTTTTATATTTTTCGCACTTTGTGTATTTATTACTACGTTGCCCGTGCTTAAAGATGCAATTTTGCTTTGAAATATGTAGATACCAAATATGCAACAGCAGCAACAACAACAACAACGGACAGAACTTGCGTTGACTGCCATCATAAAGAAAAACTTAACATTTGCAGCAATTGAAATGTTCATGCTGCAACATTATTTCTAGTTTATTTTCTAGTGTGTATTTTACACAATGTTTTTTTATTTTTATTTTTATTTTTGCTTAAACTTATATAATTTATAATGGTTGCAATGCTGTAATTGTTGCATCTTCTTGTAAAGTAGTTGTTTTTTTTGCCGTTGCTGCTACTAGATTTTTTTCTTTCTCCTCAAATGGCCAACAACTTTAGTGGCAATTGAATAAAATGAACCAAAATACTATTCAACCAACCAATCAAGCAACCAACCAACCAACCAACCAAGCAACCAACTACTATTTTCAATGATAATGCAGCCGTTTAAAATTTTGCAGACGATTGCGGACTCTATTGAGTGTAGCCTGAACGTTGGATGGCTGGCTGGCTGGCTGGCTGGCAGGCTGGTTAGCTGCTGGCCATATACAATTTTATTTTATACCAGAATCAAACACGTAATCATAAACGAAAGACTAAAAAATTTTAAAAGTTTTTTGTTTTTCTTTATTATCAGACAATAAAAACAAAAAAGAAAATATTGCTAATTTAAATTATTAAAAAGAAGATGTTAAAAAATTTTATAATTAGAAAACTTGAAACAACATTTTTTTACTATTTTTTTTTTCAATTTCTAAACCTTTAAAATTACAAAAGTGTAAGAAAACCGCATATTGTTTATAGCAAACCAATATTTTGTTCACACTTTTTTGTCATGCTAAATGATAGAAAAAAGATTACGCCATTTATTGGACTGATGACGTCACGAAACTGTGTTCCTATTGGCTAATATTTTTTTCATGTGCTTTATTGTATCTTTAAAATATATGAACTAACAATAAGTACTCATAGCTTAAGACTAAAATTAAAAGTAAGAATTAAAACAATTAAACAAGCAATAAATGAACATTGAATAACAACAAAATAACTCGCATGTACTCAATTTTGCTCACACTTGCTCTCAACTAAACTAGTAGAAAAAATGAATCACAAAGCTTGGGCTGTTGATGACTGGTAAAGCGAAATATCGTTGCCTTAGTCGAAAAAAGTGTTAAGTCCATTTTTTCAAATCACTCACACGCTATTATACCCTTTACCACAGGTGGAAAGGATATATAAGTTTGTCATTCCGTGTGTAATTTCCACAATATTCATTTCCGACCCCATAAAGTATATATATTCTGAATCCTTATACATATAGAAGTTGATTAAGCGATGTCCGTCTGTCTGTTCGTGTTGAAATCAACTCCTGCAACATTAGACTCTTCGATTCGAGGCTGTGAGTAAAAAACCACGCCTACCTATATTTTTCACTTGGTTTCTATATTTTATCGGTTGTAATGATTCTCTTTTGCTTTTTTTGTTAAATAAATATTATACCACGACCAGTAGATCGCATGATGTGAATAAAGATCTCGGGTGTTCAATAGCCCCGAGCGAGGGTCGATTTTTGTTTGTTTTTAGGTTGGTAGGGATTTTTTTCTTTCATTTCTATTAAAGGCCTTTATAGAAAACAATACACATAGAGGTATCCAATAAACCCACAGGGTGCTTACTGGTAACTAGGAGCAGTCAAAAAACACATTGATAAAATTTTTTTAATTATTTTTTTTTGCTATTATCTGAACATTCTAACGCAATTTAGATTGCCAGAAGTTCCTATTTTTTCCAAAAAAAAAATTCCAAAAAATTTTCAATAAAGTTTTTCAAAAAAAAAAAAAAAAATTTCTATAAAATTTTTCCAAAAAAAAAAATTTCTATAAAATTTTTCCAAAAAGAAATTTCTATAAAATTTTTCCAAAAAACAAAAAAAATTCTATAAAATTTTTCAGAAACAGAAATTTCTATAAAATTTTTCCAAAAAAAAATTTCTATAAAATTTTTCCAAAAAAAAAATTTCTATAAAATTTTTACAAAAAAATTTTTCTACAAAATTTTTACAAAAAAATTTTCTATAAAGTTTAAAAAAAATATATATAAAAAGTGTACAAAAAAATTTCTATAAAGTTTTTGCAAGAAAATTTTCTATAAAATTTGTACAAAAAAATTTTCTATAAAATTTTTCTAAAAAAATTTTCTATAATGTTTAAAAAAAAATTATATAAAATTTGTACAAAAAAACTTTCTATAAAATTGTTACAAAAAAATTTTCTATAAAATTCTTACAAAAAAATTTTCTATAAAATTCTTACAAAAAAATTTTCTATAAAATTCTTACAAAAAAATTTTCTATAAAATTCTTACAAAAAAATTTTCTATAAAATTCTTACAAAAAAATTTTCTATAAAATTCTTACAAAAAAATTTTCTATAAAATTCTTACAAAAAAATTTTCTATAAAATTCTTACAAAAAAATTTTCTATAAAATTCTTACAAAAAAATTTTCTATAAAATTCTTACAAAAAAATTTTCTATAAAATTCTTACAAAAAAATTTTCTATAAAATTCTTACAAAAAAATTTTCTATAAAATTCTTACAAAAAAATTTTCTATAAAATTCTTACAAAAAAATTTTCTATAAAATTCTTACAAAAAAATTTTCTATAAAATTCTTACAAAAAAATTTTCTATAAAATTCTTACAAAAAAATTTTCTATAAAATTCTTACAAAAAAATTTTCTATAAAATTCTTACAAAAAAATTTTCTATAAAATTCTTACAAAAAAATTTTCTATAAAATTTTTACAAAAAAATTTTCTATAAAATTTTTACAAAAAAATTTTCTATAAAATTTTTACAAAAAAATTTTCTATAAAATTTTTACAAAAAAATTTTCTATAAAATTTTTACAAAAAAATTTTCTATAAAATTTTTACAAAAAAATTTTCTATAAAATTTTTACAAAAAAATTTTCTATAAAATTTTTACAAAAAAATTTTCTATAAAATTTTTACAAAAAAATTTTCTATAAAATTTTTACAAAAAAATTTTCTATAAAATTTTTACAAAAAAAAAATTCTATAAAATTTTTACAAAAAAAAAACTATAAAATTAAAAAAAAAAATAAATTCTATAAAATTAAAAAAAAAAATTTTATAAAATTTAAAAAATTATTTCTATAAAATTTTTTTATTTATTTTTTTTTTTCACCGCCCGAATATAGCATTCTTACTTGTTTTTATTTCATTTCGATTTTTCTTCGAATATGTAGTTTTTGGATTTGTTTTAAAAACACTATTGTCTACAACTGAATAATAAATAAAATAAAAAAATGAAAAATTAAATCGCGTCATTATTATGTTTAAGCGCCTACAAATGCTGAAAATAACAAACATACTCATTTCTGCTCCCTTCTGTATTTGTTAACAGACTTATGAAGAAAATGGTATAAAGATTTTTCATTATCCTCCCCAATCTACGATCTTGATCCATTTTAAAAAGAAAGATTGTTGCCCAGAGAGAATTAGTGCCTCTTTACATTATGCCACTTTCGTCGATGAATTTTTTAATTAATTCAATTATGTACTTAATTAGGAAAGCAAAAGCTAATATTTTTATTTTTATCTTATAAATAATTGAATCAATTAAAAATTTAATTAAAAATGTTTCTGATACTAATTACAACCAAATTTTATTCTTTTATCTGGCATATTTTGTCAATAATAGTATGTTTGGGAACAATTTTGTAGCCAACTGTATATTTTTTAAAATGCAGAAAGCATAAACTTTTAAACTAAGGAAAGCTTAGCACCCCTTCCTCTAAATTTATTATTAATTATTAACATATAAATATAACAGTGTTGTAAGTAATTATTTTTAATTTTTTTGTTTGCCTCACTCTGTTATCTTGTTGAAGTCTTTTTGGTCTCTGTTTAGCAATAGAAACAAATAATTACAAAATTGAACTGTTAACAATAAAATGTTTCAACTTGTAAAGCATTGTGTTAAATGTCAAATATTGAAATTTCAATTTATTTCGATTCTTATACTTTTTATTATAGTTTACGCTTAACTGACAAATGTGTGCCACTAAACAAAACCCAAGTGAGTGAGGTAACGCATGCCTCAACGAAAAAATAAATTAAAAGCAACCAACTCTGCACCAAAAGGTGTCTACATACAATATTTGTTTTTTTTTTACAAATTCCACACACGAATGCATAATTCCAGTTGTGTAAAAACAAATTATGAAGCATAATTCCCTTTTAAATGTAGAAAACATTACAAGACTTATACAACTGAGTGCAACATGAGTGTTGAAAGCGCTGAATTGAAAACATGCTTCAGTAATTGTTTAGATAATAATCTAACAAAAATCTTTAGTTATTTTCTTCTAAAACATGTACATACATATGTACATACTTATGTATGTAATAAAAAAATAAACTTAAAAATTTTATGTTTTTAGCAATAAAAAATAACTATAAAATTGCTTTTCTTTTTTGAAAATTAAAAAACTAAACTTTCTTTGTAGTTAGTGAAATAATAATTCGTACCATTTAATTGAAATCTTTAAATCATCATCTAAATGTTAATATTTTTTTTTAAAACCAATGAACTTTTTTGAATAAAATTATCTACCTTTAACGCTTTCTTTCACTTGTGATTTATTTAATTAATTAAATTACCAACAAGTTGTCAACTACACGTAAGTTATAATTAGAAAAAGAAACCAATTTGTTGTTTGTGGGGGGGGAAAGGTTTAAGTTCGATACATACATACATATTTGTTCAATTCACAACCTGTTGTATGTATTAAGTTGTATGCCATACAAGCACGCCTTTGCAGTAATTTTGTGTTTTTAAACTTCTAAAACGAAAAATGTTAAAAAATAATTAAATTAAAATTAAAATAGACAAAGTGTAAATTAGAATTGCGGAAATATATATCGCATACAAAATCATAAACAGTCATAACTTAAAATTTATTAAAATTGTTTTTTTTTCATAAAAATTTTAATAATAAATAACCATAATAAACGTTTCGCAAACGTTTCATGCAAAGTTGTATACCTTTCAAATTATTTTAATCGTTTGGTAAAAGTGGTTTTACACGACGTGTATTTGTCATATGACTTGTCACTTTTCCATGTGTAAATTCTATACACGTCGTGTGAACCCTTTCAAACATAACATGTGTATTTTCCGTGTGTACAATACATATGACATTTTTCATTTAGAACGTGTTCTATTTTGGTGTGACCAAGGCAAATTCATACCAGGTGGAATCGATAGCCTAGCTGATTGTTTTCTGCTCTCGTTTTTTTGCTAATGTCTTGTCAAAAAATACATTGTTTAATATCTGCTAATCTAATGTCAAAATTGTTGTATTGTTGCAGTTGTTGTTCTACTGCTCACACCTGGTATGAATTCGCCTTGGGTGTGACAAAGCATCTGATATCCTGTAATGCCAATTTGATATTTTGTTATTTTATGCTTTTTGTGGTACCAAAAGCGTTAAAAATGTGGTAAAAGCACTAGGTTTGCATTTGTGCATCAGCTGTGGTTGGAAATAAAAAACTGTGTGGCGGAAAAATATATGTTGTAGGTTATGTCACATGTAATTACACATGTACGTTTGAAAGCAAAAATTAAAACTGTATGTAAAATGGCTATTTTGACATACAGATGAAATTACATATGGGTTATAAAACTGACAAGTTATATGACAAATAGACGTCGTGTAAAACCACTTTAAATGTGCAAAACTAAAATAAATACTTTTTTAAAAGAGCAAAGCAGGGTACCGAAATGCTCACTCACTGCTCTATCATGTGTGAATAGTTTTGCTGCTTCTTTTCATACATGTGTGAGAGAATAGATAATATTTTGTGTTGGTTCATTTATGAATGAGATGATTTATTTTTTTCCTTTCTAAAAGCAGGGTACCGAAATGCAAAGTGAATAAATAAAAAAATATTCAATTTTTCACGCACGTACTTATGTATAAAAATTTACAATTTTGGTAATTTTTGTAAAAGAAAAGATTGTAGAAAAATGCTAGCATGTTTTTGCACATATTTTGTAATGTGCATCTGCCGGCGTTGGTTTTAAAGATTAAATATTTTAAAAATCTCATTTATGAGAAATTTCGAAATCGTGACAAACGATCCTTAAAACAGGTGTATAATCGCGTTTTCAAGGTTCTTTTTTCTACGAAAGTGACAAAAATCAAATCCAGTTAGCAGATACATTTTTTTTAATTGTAATTGATTGTGTTGTGCGCTGTGCGGCAAGTGTTACCATCCTGATAAAACCACACGTCTTCAATGCTAATGCCTTCATATTGACGAACGCTTAATTTATTAAGTATGTCTCTATTCCATTCACCGTTGACTGTAACGTTCTGACCATCGTTATTTATGACGACATATGGCACTATGATTCCAACAGTGAGTTTTTCTGGAAGCAATGGCATTGCGACCAGATCGTCTCCAGTGAAAAACTTGAGTTTAATGGTGCTTCTCCACTGAAAAACTGAGTTAAAAATGGTGCTCCACCAATGTACAATTTATTGAATAAAAATATTACACATGGCTGATTAAAGCAAACACCAATAACAGTACAGCAGTATAGCTATTCGAGGTAGCCAATCAGCACACTACTCGACGCACACTACTCGAAGGCCGAGGAACAAGGACGGCCTGATTGACTTTGAGCTACTTTACGACTTAAACAACCGAGAACTTTTAAATCAGCTGTGAAAACAGTGCTGACAATTTAAATTCTCCGCTCTAAAAACACAAATTGTTTATATAATTGTTTGTGTGTATTTTTGTTTGGCTTCCTTGTGATTATTTAAACATCTAAATACACACGAGCCGAAAATCTTTTTTTTAAATATTTAACTCTAAAATCGCAATTTATAATAAAAAAATTATACTAAAAACCGGAAAAATCACATAAAATCAAAGCAACAGAAAATCTGTCTATAAATCAAGTCTATACTCTGGATAAAATTTTTAACAAATAATCGAAATTAATGCTTTAAACATACATATACGAGAATGTATACAACAGCAGCTACACCGCTACACGACTACAAATGACATTGGCTACAATCGTCGATGTCAGCTATTGAATTATGTTGAAGGCGACAGCTACATACATACATCAAAACTACCCCCGGGGGTTCCAATTGTCAATGCAGGAATATGGCAAATGCTTTGACGCGGTTCACTCGGGGAAAATAGGGGCACCAGATGCTAGGGTTCCTAGAGCCTAAATCTGGAAGAAAAAGTCTGCGATAAACATTGCGGGTCCTCTTCGATACCCGACCAGTGCCCAAAGGACTGGTACCACGGGAATCGGTGGCCACACAGAGAGCCTATCCTCTCTGTGACCGGTTATTGGTGAGGTCCCCTTCGGTGGTACACGTGGTGGTTGTGGTTTAAGATCGATTTACGTAGGTATGGTGCACGGTCGATCAAGTGTGCTGTTGCACTCTCAATAGTTTGGATAGTCTTCAAACCCCTAAGCAAGAGGTTATAATGTGGATCTAGGCTAGCCTTGGAAAGGCTTGCCATATTATATAAATTGCTACTGATTGTGACTGTATCACACACAAAATTTGGTGGTGGCAATCGTAAAGTGTTGTTATAGTACACAATGGGGGCGCTAGTCTACGCCTAAGTTTCACTCGGTGGTAAGACCACCGTGAGGTTAGGCCGAGTTAATCTTGTTCCACACATACATCAAAACTATAAAAAGGTGGTAGAAAGACATATTTTTTTTTTTAAAAAATACCTTTTCAAAAAATACTTTTATCATATCAAGTCAAATAAATATATTTGCACAAAATGTGTTGCTGTAAATAAATTTGTATTTATAAATTTGTGACATTTTCTTTTGTTGAATAAATTTAAATTGTCGCAAACAAAAATAGAAATTCAGCTAAGTTGGCTACAGCCACAACGGTGGTCGTATAGCCATGTAGCTATGATGTCGTCGAAATAATCGTTTTCGTATAAACGTTTGTGTTTTAATTTTGACAGTTTGTAGCCGGCAGTCTAATGTTGTCTAATTGTATTTAATGCATAAGCCTCAAAATGGATGTTAGTATTTAATATAATAGAGATGATTTATAACAAGAAAGTGGAAATATCAGAACCACATAAAATATCATAAGAACAGAAAAATTATATTTTTCCAAAAATATCGGTTTAATTGTAAATTTTGGTGATATTCTTTTTTTTTAATTCAGATTTATTGGGAAATTTTTAATTTGTTGTAAAATTTAAATTTTGTGTGAAATTGATTGATTGACACAGATTTTCGGTTATTTCTTGGAAATTGTGTGTTTAATTTTTGTGAAATTTCAATTTTCTGTACAAATTTTGATTTTTGGATGAAAATTCAATTTTTAGAAATTTCGTGAAGTTTCGTTTTTTTTTTAATTTCTTTTTGTCATTTTTTCTAAACTTGCAATTTCAACTTTTGTTTTGCAAAATTTGGTTAGGAAGAACACAAAGAGGAGACTAATTTCCTCTTCTAATAGCATAAAATAAAAAATATTGGGTTAGTAAGCACTTCCCTTCACCATCTTTGGCGCCGCGAAGAGTAAACTTTTAACTGGTTTGTTAACCTGCCTGCCTGCGTGCCTGCCATTGAAATTTTGTGATTATTTGTATGCTTTTGTTGGAATCTCATTAACTTGTAGCTGCTGCTGTGCCAATTTACACCACTTTCACATACGTACATACGTACGTATCGTTGACACAACAGCACGTCAATCAATATATACACCGACATACCTACATACATATATCTACATATATATTTGAACAATAACTTAGTGTTGTTAACATGACTTTGTTGTTTTAAAGTTCAAGAATGTGTGCTTTGAGGGGAAAGAGGGAAAAGAAAACCAACCTCCAAAAATTAACAATTCAAATAAAAAGAAAGATCTAAATTATTATTCTTACTTTTTGTTCTTTTTTTTTTCATTTAGAGCGAGCACACATGTGTTGGTATTTTAAACAACATAGTGCACAGTGGCTTTGTTTTGAAATTATATTGAAATCTATACACTTAATAAAATAGTAACTCATTTCCTGTGTGTCTGTCTTTCTCTTTGTGTTCGCTTCACGTAAAAACTACTGGATGAATTTTAACAAAATTTTGTGAGGAGGTACCTTAGAATCCTATTCTTTTTCCATAAAAATATCTGATTTTAAAGAGAAAGTGGAGAAAAGGTATCGTTTATTTTTGAAAGCGGGATATTTTATACACGGGTGCGCAACAGATGACACTGTTTAAAAATAATGATTAACTCTTTTCCTGTCTGTCTTTTACAGAGCATTACAATATTTTTTAGAATTTTTCTCCAGGCATGGGTACCTTTATATAAAGTAAATACGTAAGAGTCTTAACATTGGATGTGAATTATATTTAAAAGCAAAATCGGACAAAATATAGTCAGGACGCACACAACGTGTGTGGACACAGCTAGAATTTAAATAAAATTTAAACCTGTAGTCAGATTGATAGGAAATACAGAACTTATATTTAAAGAAAATACATATAATACAAGATATATTTCTGAGGACTGACACTGTGAATTGGAAAACATTGGCTGTTTAAAAAAAGAAATTCTCTTATAAATTAAATTAAAAATACTCAAAAAGAGACTGCCTCCAAGAAAATATATTTTTTGTATACTTTGCACTTATAATATTAAATTTTATCGTCTCCCTTATTAGTGACGTGACAGTTTTAAATAATCTATTATAAAATAAATCATGCAACAACTCAAGAAAATTATGCGAAATTGAAGACCGAGCTTCTGTTACTGAACTGCTGACCAGAAGCATAAACTTTGCGAGCCAGCCATCATTATGATTTATAATCATAAGGTCAGGCAAGTAGGGAGATCAATCCAACAAACCATAATTGGAGATCGCGTCTCACACCATTACACCTCGCACTCAACTATGTAGACGATCCCAATGATGCTGCTCTCTAGGAAGATCGTGAAAGTAGAAATTAAATTCATCCGGTCCCTTTAAATTATTTTTTGTTTAATCTGTCAGTGCTAAATCGTGAGAATTTAATGCTGATCAGCAGCTGAAGGCGAACTTTTCGTACGCGCTTTTATATTTTTTCGATACGACATTTCGACTTCTTCCGATTTTACTTGAGATTTGTCCGCAATTGTCATTGCGGTTTATTCTCAAAGCTTTGACGCAGTGCTATCGGGGAAAATGGGGCACCAGACGTCAGGATTCCTTGAACCTTAATCTGGAAGAGCCCCACCCTAATCCACGGTGGAACAGCATACGCCAGGGATGCGTAGTCAGGGGGGTGCTTCGCCGTTAGTATGCGAACTCTGGATACAAGTCGACCTCTAGTTTCAATGTAGACTTACCCACGCAGAAGGAGCTCTGTGTGGGTGGACAATGTTTTCTCCAATAATAATGGCCTAGGAAGAATTCAGAAGGGATGAACAGGAACGCCTCGCAAGGAGTGAACAGGTTAATCTCTAAAGGTTCTTCTATACCGTTGAACCGAGATATTTCGATGGGGATGGACAAGGAAGCCTCGTTAGAGGTGGAGAGGTTAATTCTTTTGGGAACTCTGGCCAGGGGAGGATATCGAAATAGAATGACAAAGACACCTCTCGAGGGGTGGACTGGTCAGTCTATGAAGATACTCCTGCGGCTATTGAGGTAAATGTGGATGAATTGGACGCGCCTGGCCCTGTGGGCCTAGGAAAATCCTTTTCGGAAGCAGGCACCTCAAAACGTTCCTTCAACGTAGAGTCGGATTCTCTACAGCTCATGCCTAAAAGTGAGAGGCAGAGGCAGAAGAGGAGACAGGAAAGAAAAGAGGCTGAGACGGCAGCGCACATTGTGTATGAATGTCCAGCACTGGCTAGCATAAGACTCAGGACCACTAGTGGATGCCATAGGGGACCTGAGCCTCCAACAAATGCTAGCAATTAATAGAGATTGCGTGATGAGGAAGAAGGCCGACAGTTACCAGTCGACAGTCTGATATCACTAAAGTCAAGATTAAGGGCTGGTTGTAGCACATGACAACAGGCAAATTTCGGTTGCCTGTACTCATAGAGGACGGAAGGGGGTCGAAAAAGGACCAATTATGGAAGTGGTCTGCTTCGATATTCCCCCCACATTACTTACATTACATACATACTTGCGATTTGATGTGTAAATAGGCCGACTTTCTTATAAGGTTATTTTTGTTTTTTCTGCTTCAGTTAGCCGAGCTTTGACAGCTGAAGCTCATTTAATTATAAATAGCTTGGAAGAAATCCTAAAGGTTGCTTTCGCTTGTTTAGTGCGATCTTACGTTTCTCATCAGATGGGTAATTGAATTGAACAGATACCAGCGGTTTATCATGGGAAATATGGAGACATACATATAAGTAAGGAGTTAAGGGTATCCTGCACACCCTTAACTCCTCCATGATTTCTAATAATATAATATTTCTATGTATTCTATTGGGTCTCTGTTTTGGAAGAAGTTTTTCAGAGAACTTTATCTTAAAAACTCATACGATTTATTCATAAACATGCAAGGAAATTTAATTTGCGGATTATTTTGATGTTATTTGCCTTTGAAATCTTTTGCATCACTTAGAAAATTCCTTCTTGCCGTATCTAATGAAGTGTAAATAATGATTTTAGAAAAATTTCAGAAAATAAAGAGAGCCACACGACTGCCCAAATTTTTGTCTCAATGTCACATGCCATTCGCATATATATAAACCGCTCTTAAACTAGTTTAAATTCGCTATGAAAGAGCGTACAAGCACTAATGTAAATGTAATATTGTTAATAAATTTAATTAAAATTTTTTAAATATTAAAATATATAAAAAATTAAATAGAAAATAAGATAAAATATTTTTATTTTCCCCACTGTGCGCCATTAATAGCAATGTTTATGAATTTTTAATGTACTAAGAAAAGGTATTACAGCCGTAATAATCTTTTACCAAGTCTTGACAAGCTGTCAGCGGCTTTTGTTAATTTGATGGCATTCCATCGTTAAAAACGAAAGCTGTTCTTTAATAATGTTGTGCTTGTTTTAGTGTTTATTTAACCTGGTTATAAAGAGAACAAGCAGCAGGTATATCTAAAACCTTATAGATGCGTTCATATGTATCTTAAATCAAAAACGATGTGAGATGTTTGTTTATATTCTTCATGGGTTTTATTTGTTTTATTATTTGTATGCATGTAAATGCAAAAAATATTAAATAAATATTCATAAATTAAATGCAAACACATATAAAGAAATTTTAAATTTAAAAATTTTTCTTTTAATATATTCATTGATGCCTAGTTCAATTGTTTCCTATAAAAAAAGCAACAAGTCTTCGTAAAATTAGGGCGCTGTGTAATAGCTAGTCGTGTCGACGGACAAAAAAAAATTTTTATTTTCATAAATTTTTTTGTTGAAACTGATTTTCAGAAGTTTTTAAAAAAACGACCTTTAAATATTTGTCTTGTAACGAAGAAGTAGCGCCCACTTCTATACATATAATAAAATAGTAACTCATTTCCATCTGTCTGTCTGTCTGTTCGTATTACGTAAAAACTACTGGACGGATTTTAACAAAATTTTGTGAGGAGGTACCTTATTATCCTGATTCCAATATAGGATACTCTTTTTCCCCAAAAATATCTTATATCCAAGAGAAAGTGAAGAAAAAGCAGTGAAAGTAGGCAGTTATATCAGTAGTAAATACATAAACTATAACTGAAGCACTAACTACTAACAGATGACTATGTCGTATAAAGTAAATGTATGAAGCATAGTTTAAGGCGGTACTAAAATAGTAAGGGTGTTTGGTGTGGATTGCTTTCAAATCAATCCACGAACAAAATTTTGCAAGGACGCTCACGAAGTGGCGGGAACTGCTGGTATCTAATTTTTTGTTAGACTTAACTTAAGTAATAAACAGTTCTTTTTATATATACATATGTTAAAATATCGTAGGGTATATAATTCTCAAGATACACGATGATTACAATTTAGTGCTGTGGTAGTAACAACCTAGCCATGTCTATAACCCTCTTTTGGCATGACTACGCACCATTATATCTGTTATAGATTTTCTGATAGACGATAATTATTTTTTATTTTGTATAGAAGCAGCTACCATCAACAAAAAAAGATCTTGGTTTTTAAAGTGCTAAATAAATAAAGTTAATTAATGTGGCATGCTACGCATTGGCGTAGGAGGACATATATTTTGGGGGGGTCAAAACCATTTTTATTTATTTATTAAATGTTACAATACAATTACAAATTATATTCTAAATTAATTTACCGAGCATAGTAACGAAGACCTTCACTCGTTGTAGTGAAACATTCAGAGTCTCTGGTGGGAATAGAACCCACAACCCCCAGACTGATAGACTAGCATACTAGCTACTAGCCTACCGGGGCACCCCGAAACCATTTTTATTGGAAAATAATATACTAAAAATTAAAATACAGTACAATTTTTAAAAGTTCCGTGGCGGCAACAACAACTATGTAGGGGCAACTATGGAGGATGTTACATGGTCAGTGCTCGGATAATGAATTTTTACAAAGATTGCCATCATTGTCATGAATCTAACTTACACAAAATGCGAAACTATAGCTTTATATGAAGTTTTTTTTAGCTATAAAATGGTAGTTTTTTACTTTGGATGGGAAGTTCCACCTCCCATCCAAAATTCAATAACTAAGAAATTTTAAAAATTTCAGAAAAATCACTTCTTAGGTGTATGAGCAGAGCCGAAACTGATGTAAAATGACGGCATTCGGCTGCTAAAGAAGAACATACTCGACGGGGGCTAAAAGTCGACTGGAGCTAAGAAATTTCCTGCTGCGGCAGCGGCTAATACACGACATGTTTTTTGCATCTGGCATTTCAAATTTCCCACTGCAAAACACCTACATGTCGTGTGTGACGGTAAAAACATTGCTTCTGTAAAATACAAGTGAAAAGACATTTGACAACATTTCATTTAGAACGTGTTTTATTTTCATCTGACAAACCATCTGACGTCAACAGTGTTTTAGGGTTGTTAATAACCTATGCCGTGTGATTATTTTTTTAAAATAATTTTGTCTAGTTGACAAACAATTAAATAAATTGTGTATAATTATTCAATGCCAACTTAACTTCTTTAAGTTTGAAGAAAAAAAAAAAAAACTTAAAAATGGATAAGTCGTTAGTGATTCTGTAGTGCAGACAAAAATATTTTAACCCAGATAGCGCCGCAAAATTTTTTTTTGGTTAACTTCAATTTTTATTTCGAAACTTTTATTTTCTATAGTTTTCCCGGAATCGGGTTTCCTTTTAAAAGAACAGTAGCAAAATACACTACTTAATTTTTTAATTTTTTTTATATAAAAACTTTTTTATTGCTATAACACAAGAAGACTAGAAAAATTGTGAATGTAATATAACTAGTATTATGTTTTAAATTAGGCTATAATACGGTAAGGAGCACACCTTTGCGTGTAGAGCAACATTGCATTTGTTGCAAAAAAAGTCCCTTGTCCATCAAATCGCGAGGACATATGAAGGTAATTGCTGGACTTGCTTGAATACCTTTTTGAAGATCTCTTAAAAGATTCCAGTAAGCCATTCGCGAATATGTCTCGTTGTTGTAGCTTGGTATTGTCGCAGCTATGTAAATTTTTCATTATGATAAGAAAACGACTTCTTGGCATTGCTTCACAAATTACTTCATTGTTCACATCTTTAGCATTTTCCCAATACATTTCTCGCCTCGGAACTTGAATATACCCTCTTATCAGCAAAACTCCTACAAAACAACGCATTTCATCTTTAGTCACATCACCAGAGAGATTATGGCTAACTGCATACATGTTGGTGTATTCAACAAGCAAGTCAAATATAGTATCGTCAAAGAGTTTCATGAAAATTTGCATCGGTTCTGGATTTTCATGGCATTCTGAAAATACCTGCCATGATGGTAGGCTAGCGACAATATCTGTGTTTTGCCACTTCTTTAAAATTTTCGTTTTTACGGGCTCTGCAACTCTCTTACCCTTGACTAGCTCTGCCAAGACAACATTGTCGTCGCTATCGTCATCGCTTTCATTGTAGTTGGCCACCTGGCAAATTGCTGAGGCATACATTGTCTTCATCCCCACTACCTTAATTTGTTCTATAAGCGTTAGCGTTGTCAGTCGGTGCAATGTAAATAGCGTTAACCACCTCATCATCACTCCATTGGACTAATTCCTCCAAAATTTCGTCGAGTTTCAACGCCTTTCGATTTGACTTACTATAAAATCACATGCGTAAAACTTGAAACGTGAAAGTTATAAAAGAAGGTAGCATATTTTGCTACTGTCCTTTTAAAAGAACGATGCACTTTCCCCAGCAATACAGAACTATGCACATTTTATAAATTTGTATTTTTTAACTAAAACGTTACTCTTATTCATCCTTAAACGCAAAACAGCATTTAATTGAATGTAAATGGTTTACTTACTTGTTATTTCCATTGCTCACTAATTGAAAAAAATCACCTTTCCCTAAGCACTCAATAAACAACCAATCACGCGCAACTGGTTGAACCAACTGATGCTTTCGTGTTGCTGGGCACCATAACAAAACATAAACTTTAATAATATAAAAAAAAACGAGCGTAGAAAATAACTTGTATAACGGTACTTTGTTCTCAATTATGCCGTCCTTTTAAAAGGACGGTTGCGCCATGTGGGTTAAGGCGGCAACACAAGTCATTGTGCCACCGAACGGCTTATATATCTGTATAGTGAAATGTCAGACGTAAGTGTAAATGTACTTTTGTGACCAAATATTAAAGGACTTCTGTAAAACAACAATTTTGACAGGCATCCATTACATATGACTCATACGGAAAAAAAATCATATGTAAAAAACATGGCTTAAGCAAATAACTGCGGCGTACATTCTGTTTAGATAAAAGTTTCTAAGGACATCTTAGCAATTATTTTTTTGAAAAAGCAGAAAGTCGCTAAAATTTACCTAACATTATTCGTAATCAGTTCCTTATCAGGAGTTTCATTTTGTTGTAATAAAAAACCTAGAGATTTTCGAAAATATTACGTTTTTTCATTACTTTAGTATCCAAACTATATCTTAGATGTGGCAGTTATTCTTTGCGAAATTAAAATAATATTGGTATGAAACTGCGAAACTGTATGAAATGAGCATTGGTGTATCATTGTACTTTTTATGTTCAAATTGTGTTAAAAATGGCAAAATTGTACCAGAGTTCTTCTTCTGTCATTATATGTATTACAATAATTATTAGAACGAATTTCAAAAAATAGTCTTAAGCCTAGTACTCTGTTCGAATTTGTGAAAAATGTTGAGCAAGATTTATTATTTCACAAGGAAAATTTGACATTTAAAATGTGGTGTCTATCTCGCGATTTGGAAGAATTTTACGATTTTGTTGCTTTTAAGTACACCACATTGTTTTACAAATGTTAACAAAAGCCAGGTGATCAGCTGTTGTTTGAAAAATTCCGCATGAAATAATGCCCATTTGCCTTATTCCACAGCTTTGATAAAATGTTGCCAGAAACATTTCAATGTTTTTCCACAGCAAAAACAGAGTACTACTTCAGCAACATTTTTTCATGACTTTTTCATACAAATTTTTTATGTATGTAGTTTGACAGCATTCCGCATGAAAAACTGAACTGAGTACCAGGCTTAAGCTGATGATGCCGCCTAAGAAACTTGGCATACTTCGTCGGCGGCTAATAGATTACAATTTGAAATCGGCGGCGGCTGTTAGGCAACTAATAGCTGAACGGCTTCGTGATCTTCGAGCTTACGTAACTTTTAAAAGGGTGAACAAATAAACAAACAAAAATTAACAGAATTATGTTTGAGGTAATTGTAAAAAATCATATGTATTTCAAAAGTTAGAAATTTATGTTCGACCATATCAGTCGCAAACCAATTAATTTAGTTAGAGCTTAAACCAATAATAATTTAGTAGAGACATCATCCTAATATGTAATGTAAAATATTAACGCTAGATGACATCCTGACTATTTTTTGCTCTACTTATATTTGTGCCAGATAATGTTAAAAACTTGTTAATACAGTGAAATTTCTCTATAGTGAACTTCTATACAATAAAGCCCCTATTATGAATTCATTTAAAAAATACAGCGTTTTCGTTTCAATGTTAGTGTGTTTTCATTTCTTTATAGTGAATTTCCATACAGTGAATTTTTCTCAACAACAAAACAAGTTTGCAGATTAAAATTTAAATTTTCTATATAACGAAGCGATTTTCTCCCCCATGTAAATTCAATTTAGTTCGACAATTTTTTGTTTGGACAACTTCTAAAAAATTATTATTTTTTATGTACATATATATTTAAACAATTTTTGATACGTATTTTGAGGGTGTTTGTATTTTTATGTTAAAGAAGTGTCATTTTAATTCTCTTTTTCTTTATTTTATATTAGAAATTTTATGACATTCTCTAGCACATTACACAAGCAAAACTGCCTGTTGTTATATTGCTGTATTTGTAGCTTTAACGATGCCACCAAGGTGTATTTATCTTACTAGGTAGTGTCGTCCGCCCAGCTGATTTAGTAGTTCGACATGTCAAAAGTTGTATGTGTTTAGTAATTTTATAGTGCAGAAGTGAGAAAGCAATATTTCCTTCTATGATTTTTGACATTTCGAACTACAAAGCAACAATAAAATACCATGCTGTTCTTGTATTGTTGTAGAGAAGCCGCTACCTAGTAAGATAAATCTACCTTACATGTCACCGAGTGTAAATTGAGCTTTACGATTCTGAAATTAGTTTATAGCCCATTCAGGCTGCCACGAAATGAAGTAATTTCGAGCTGGTGTTCATACTGGGCTTTTTTAACATTTAAGTTAATTTCGCAAATAACTAATCACGCTTAGTTGCATTTGTATAATTTAATTCTTTTGCAAAAAGCTTTCGCACAACACTTTCGCATTGATGTAAAATATACACGAATATTAAAAACAACACTACAACAAAATTAATGTACAGTTTCCATTATTTCATTTGGCTTTTAAATTTTTTTTTCAAACAAAACGGACTTTCTAGGTTGTATATATGGTCATGGTTGTAAAAAAAGTAGCTATTTTTTACAAAACCAGCGTTGTCTATCGTAATTTCAAATTAATTTCGACGAAATTAAGTAGTAGCCCGTTCAGGCTGCCACGAAATTAAGTCATTTTGTGATTTCGACCGAAATCAAGATGAAATTTCGTAATTTCGCATACATTTTATAGCGCATTCAGGCTACCACGAAATTAAATAATTTCGAGCTGAAATTACGAACGAAATCTAAAGTGTTCACACTGGGCTTTTTGACATTTGAGTTAATTTCGCAAACAGCTGATCACGTTTAGATACATTTGTATAATGTAATTATTTTGCAAAAAGCTTTCGCACAACACTTTCGTATTGCTTTAAAATATACATGAATATTAGAAACAACACTACAACAAAATTAATGTACAATTATGTATATATTTCCATTATTTCATTTGGCTTTTAAATTTTTTTCAAACAAAACGGACTTTCAAGGTTGTAAATCTGGTCATGGTTGCAAAAAAAGTAGTTTTTTCTACAAAACCAGCGTTGTCTATCGTAATTTCAAGTTAATTTCGACGAAATTAAGTAGAATGAGTTAATTTGGGCAATGGTAAAATGTATGCGAAGTTACGTAATTTCAAGTTGATTTCGGGCGAAATCACGAAATGACTTAATTTCGTGGCAGTCTGAACGGGCTATTACCATTGCCCAAATTAACTCATTTTACTTAATTTCGTCGAAATTAACTTGAAATTATTATAGACAACGCTTGTTTTGTAGAAAAAGATACTTTTTTTGCAACCATGACCATATTTACAACCTAGAAAGTCCGTTTTGTTTGAAAAAAAAAAAAATTTAAAAGCCAAATAAAATAATGGAAATGTACATAATTGTACATTAATTTTGTTGTAGTGTTGTTTTTTCAATGCGAAAGTGTTGTGCGAAAGCTTTTTGGAAAAGAATTAAATTATACAAACGCAAATAAGCGTGATCAGCTGTTTGCGAAATTAATTCAAATGTCAAAAAGCCCAGTATGAACACTTTAGATATCGTTCGTAATTTCAGCTCGAAATTGCTTAATTTCATGGCAGCCTGAATGGGCTATAGAATGAGTTAATTTGGGCAATGATAAAATGTAATCGAAATTACGTAATTTCAACTTGATTTCGGCCGAAATCACAAAATGACTTAATTTCGTGGCAGCCTGAACGGGCTATTAGTCGACATTAAAAAAAAGGTTTTGAATTATTTAAAAAAGAGCTTTCAAACCGAACCGGTTTGCAAATACAAATTTAAGCCGGTTTATCTAATTATAATTTGTCACTTGAGCCCTAACTAAACTATGTATATGGTTCGCGAATGAGACGTAATTGATCATCAAGCGGTGGCCAATGTTTTTTTCAGATCAGATGCAGAAAAAAACCTTCGAGGAAAATAAGTATAAAAGTTACTAATGATTTTTTCCATAAATTATTCCATTAATTTAAATTATAATATAAAATTATTTAAAAAATAATAAGAACACTAGAGAACAGTTTTTTGACCAAACGCATTTGACACCTAATCTATATGTAAAATTGTCCGCTGAATCCAAATATGAAGTCAGAATGGTCAAAAGTAGAACAGTTTTCGAGATATTGCAAAATAACCGTTTTTTGTGTTTTTAAAAAAGATGAAGGCACTTAAAATAAAATATTTTCAAAAATGTCCGTCGGTTCGGACATTTCTTTCTTTCCGATGAAAGACAATAAAATTACTAAAATAACCATCGGTTGTTTGTTAAGATCGGTCATGAAATGACAGAGTAATGGTGGAAAAAACTTCAGATTCATGAAAAATTTGTTAATTTTTAGCAATTTCGCCCTTTTCAATCATTTTTTTTTAAACCAAACAATTAAAAATTTGTATGTATTTTTACATAGCGTATTAGTATATTTAAGTGGAAATATTTTGCGTCCAACATGATCCAGATTGGTGCAGAAGTGACAAAGCTACAGAAGATTAAGTGAATTTAGCCACTTTTCGCTATTTTTAAATCAAGTGCCCAAAGGAAAAACAAACATTTTAAATATTAAAAAATCGTAATTTTGCGAAAAAAAAAATTAAGAAAGCGTGAAATTTGATAACAAGAACGAAATGCGTAAGGCAAAACGGGCATTTATTTGCAAGAACAATCCAAAAAAGTTTTGCTATGCTTGTGGAGTGTACAGTTTTGCACAGCCGTCAAATTTTTCAAACCAATTGCAAAAAGCATTTCGGATGTATTTCAAAGTCAATACGGAAAACATATTGAAATCTTGGACCCCGAATACTTTGTGTAATTCATGCAAAACTCGTTTAACTATGTGGATGTCGGGTGCAGAGTGAGTATGCGTTTTTTAATTTTGTTCTTAGAAAATATGTCTTCAGAATCTTAAGCCAATTTACTATACTGTAGTCGGTATTTGCCATTTGATGTTCCCGCCATTTGGCATGAACCCAAAAACCACGAAATCGACTGTTATTTTTGCTTAGCCAATGTAAAGCAAAATGGACGTCATAAGTCTGTTGAATATGCAGATGTTAACTCCTTTATAAAACCAATTCCTCATATGCCTGAAGCTCAATATCCCCTTTGTCCAAAGCGGAAGCATGACTCCCATTCATATGATTCAAGTGACGACAGTGATTTAAATGAAAATAAAGAAACAGTAATGCCCCTCACACAAGCTGAACTCAATGACTGGGTTAGAGATTTGGAGTTACCGAAGAAAAAGGCAGAGTTGTTAGCATCAAGAATGAAAGAACGTGGCTTTGTGACACCTGACGTGAGAATTTCGCATTACAGGAGCCGACATGAAAGTTTTTCTAGTTACTTTTCGAAAAAAGATGGTATTTGCTATTGCCATGATATTAATGGCTTGTTCAGTCAATTCGGGGAGACACACAATCCAGACGATTGGCGGTTATTTATTGACAGCAGCAAGTTAAGCTTAAAAGCTGTTCTGTTACACAAAGGTAATAAAAAGCCTTCAGTTCCAGTGGCACATGCTGTAAAGGTAAAAGAATCTTATGAGTCCATATCTCAAATGCTCGATCTTGTAAATTATGAAGTCCATAACTGGAAAATCTGTGCCGATTTAAAAGTTGTTGCCATGGTGACTGGTTTGCAACAAGGGTACACAAAATATTGTTGTTTTTTGTGCAAATGGGATAGCCGAGCGCATCAGGAACACTATTCCCGAAAAGATTGGCCGGATAGAACAAATTTTACGCTTGGTCAAGACAATGTCAAATATAAAGCTCTCGTGAAAAAGGAAAACATTATTTTGCCACCGTTACATATAAAACTTGGCTTAATCAAAAATTTTGTAAAATCTTTGGTAAAAAGAGGAAACAGTGTCGCATTTAAATACCTGAAAACCGTTTTTCCCAACTTGTCAGATGCCAAAATTAAAGAAGGGATTTTTGTGGGACCACAAATTACAAAGCTACTCAAGGATTCAAAATTTGATTCGATTTTGTCTGAAGATGAGTTAAAGGCATGGAGATCATTTGGTTTGGCTGTATCAGGCTTTTTGGGCAATTTCAGGGATCCAAACTATGAAGACATCATTCGTGATTTGCTAAAAAACTATGAGAAAATTGGTACGGTTTTTAAATCGTTTTTTCATTGAAGAATTTTACTTAACACTCATTTTTATATCTTATTTAAAAAGGAGTTAATATGTCTTTAAAAATACACCTTCTGCATTCGCACTTAAATTTCTTCCCAAATAACCTCGGCGATGAAAGTGACGAACATGGTGAGCGTTTTCACCAACAAATACAAGAAATGGAACGTCGGTACCAAGGGGTGTATGATGAGGTGATGCTGGGCGACTATTGTTGGTTCCTTGTGCGAGAGGCAGAAAATAATTACAATAGGCAAAGCAATTCAACAGTTCTAAGTCATTTTTAATATTTATTATTAATAATGCAATTTATACCTACATGCATTTTTTTAATTTTATAAAAATCTAAAAATGGGATAATTCAATTAATCTTCTATAACTCTGTGATTTTTGCACCGATCTGATTCTTATTGGACCCGTAATATTTGTATTGAAATAAATTAATCTCGTAAGTGATGAAACTAAAGAAAAAGTTATTGTTTGGTTTAAAAAAAAGAAGTTGAAAACAGCAAAATTTCAAAAAATCATTAAAATTTTCGTGAAGTTCAAGCTTTGGTCAACTGTAAAACTCTAAATTCTTAATCAATTTTTGCAAGCGTTCCGTGATTGTTTTGATAATTTTATTGTCTTTCAACGGCAAAAAAGACTTTCAAAATCCGCCAAGCTGTTTTGAAGGTACGTTCACTATAGTGACATAACCTTTTTAGAAAACGCAAAAAACGGTTATTACGCAATATCTCGAAAACTGTTCTACTTTTGACCATTTTGATTTCATATTCGGATTCAGTGAGCAATTTTACATACAGATCAAGTGTCAGATTCATTTGGTCACGACTTTGTTGAAATTTTGTGAAGTAGTGGAATTTAAGGCTTAAGTGCGTTTTCGACGAAAAGCTTTACGGTAGTTTCTCTGCTGCAAAGTAATTGTTAATTATCCTATATCTAGTGAAATAACTGCAGGCTGTTTTAGATTAGCCTTTAACAACTCTCCATACAGAGATATTTATTTTATTTATTTATTTTTTTATTCATGTAATACAGAGCCTAAATGGCCATACAAAATTATATTACAAAGTAAAAAATTCCTGAGCAAAAAAAATATAAACTTATAAAAATATAAACTTATAATAATATATTGAAATTAAAATATAAATTAATGAGAAAAAAAAAAAAATTAACTTTATATAAAATTAAAAAATATAAAACTATATAAATCTCCTAAATGGCTCCCCAGCCAAAATATAAAAAATATGAAAGAAGCAATAGAAAAGAATTAAATGGTCAAAATTATTGGTAATATAAGAAACCAGTTAAGAAGCAGGTAAACAACATGAGTGAAGTTTATATACTCAAGCTATAAGCTCTAAATAATCAGGTAATTTACGCTTGAACACATTATTAGAATGTGAAAAAACCCGCAATTCAATCGGCACACAGTGGTCAATTTCGCGAGATAGCGGTCAAAACTCTATAACTTTTGACCGGATTGGTATTTTTTTAAGTAATTTGTTTTGTTCAATAGGAGGGACTTTCAGCTTCAATTTGCGTGGTCAAACGTAAAAATCGACTGATAGGAACATAAGTAATGTGGAGTTAAAAATGCATTTTAATTTTTTGTTGAGTTTCCATGTAAAAGTTGAATATTTTGACATTTTAAATAGGTATTTTTTTTATAATTTCTTATTTTCTGCAATCGTATTTTACAACCAATACTTATTTATTATTCCTAAACTTAATTTTGGTCAGAAAATGCCAACATTTGGCCCCTGACATTTATTTAGTCTCAATATTCACAGGGGCCAAAGGTTGGTTTTTTTGGAAGAAAGCTAATTCTTGTGAGGATTAAACTGAAAAATAACACTGAAATTCCAAACAATATCAATACCATTTGGATATATTATATACAGAACACAACATCGATAAAATTTTAAGTAAACTTTTACTATTGATTTAAAGTGCACATATATTTTATTTAAATGTATTAATAAAAATTTATACTAAAATTAGAAACAAATTATAATCTTTAAACTAATATTAATTAAACAATATTAGTAAAAATTTCTTCCAAATAGCTTTGATTTTCATTTTGCAGTAGTTGTTTAGATTCTTCATCTAACTCTAATGAGGTTGATTTCCATTTTTGTCGAATACTGGACATATATGGGTCTGATGTGCACAACAAAATATTAATAAGATCTTCATTAGTACAATATCTGGAAATTTTTCTTGTATTGTGATCGCGAAAGAATCTGTACTCTTTGTTCCCTTTTTCTTGCGCTTCTTCTGAGAGATCTCCAATTGGAAGCATATTGTGCTGAATTATTTGTTCCCCATGGAACAAAATTTTGTGAACTGTGGTTGGCATATGTCTCCAAGAATATTTTTGGTTATAAAGGGTTGCTGTCTCTTTAGCATACTAACCAAATTTTTTTGCATCTATCTTTTTGCTACATGCTATAACTTCTAATATGATATGGAATCGTCGTATTAAATCATAATCTACTCCAGTTATAGAAGCTGCAGTTTCTGGATCGGAAAAAAATCTTCCATCATTAGAATTTATTTCTCCTTGCTTTGGCTCGTCAATTATAAGGCCTATCTCACGGTATTTTTCTTGAATATCTTTTTTGTTGCTTTCTTTTTTCCAAATTTTCTTTGCTGTTTCTCACTGTTTCGCCTAACGGGCCAAATTCCAAATCGTATCCCAATTTAAGAATATGCTCCATAAAACGAATTCTAGCATGAAGAGGTGACATTCCAAATTCATATGCTTCATTAAAACTATCGTCTTGTGTTGGTGGTTGGCTCAATTGACTTGATGTTTTTTGGCATATGGTGCAGCTTGACGAAGATTTTGTTTCGGTTAAAGCTTGTGCAACTTTTCCATCGATCATTGTAAGTGACATTTTAAAGTTAACTTCGATGCATTGGTCATTAAATTCAAATATCACTTGTTGAAGTTCTTTAATTTCATCTGTTATTTTGCCAACTTCTTCAGTAATGACATCTTTAGTTTCTTTTTTGTAAGCAAACTTTATTGGTCTACAAAATTTTGTTGACGAGGGAATTTCATTCTTCCATACATCTATCTCTGCAGCTCTACTAGTTGACGACTCTGAACCAATATAAGTTTTTGTTATACGTAATGGAACGAAAGAAATCATGAATAAATTGGCATCTGATGAATTTTCCGCATTATATTGTTTGTATTGTTTCTGGCCAGAGGACCCATCACATCCCCATTTAGAAATTAAAATCATGCTGCAATTTTTAAACTTCTTTAAATAGTCAGCATCAAATGTCTTTAATAATCGTTCTGCAGTGTGTTCAAGAAGATCCTGCAATTTTATTTCTGCTGAACTTGAAGTTACACTAATAGCAGTTGGTGAAGGTAAGCAATCTTTTTTGGCAGAAACTATATCTCGATATGATGGAAAAATTCCACAATTTTTTTCATTGGTTCGTTTCCGCAATTCTGTATATTGGTTTTTAGTCATTTTCAAATCCAAAAATAGTGCAAATGCTTCTTCTGGAGTAAATTTATTTTCTTTAGTTGGTGTCGGCATACTTTCTAATATCCTTTTTGTGCGTCTGGGGCTTGCTTCCACTATTTTTTCAATGATAGCAATTTTACTCTTTTTAGTTTTCGATGGTTGAATTTGATGCAGAAATGAATCCTTTATGATGCTACAAGAAACTTCTTCATTGATATGTTTAAGCTTGGGTCTTCGTGATCTTTCACTACAATTATCAATTGGCTTTGCTGGTCGACCACCTTTTCCAGTTTCCGTGGTAGTTACTGATGGCTTTTTAAAAATAAGTTTATTTCTTAGCCATTCTTGGTTGCGTAAGTAAAACAATTTCTTGTTTCTGGAACATTGATTGTTTTCTTAAAGTATTTAAAAAGTTTTTTATTTTTAAGTTATGAATTTTAATTTCTTGTTTGTCGCATATTTTGAAGAATGGATTATTCATTATATGTAAAATAATCGTTTTCATCTTTCCGTTCAAAATATAAATCATATAGAACACTATAACTGAATTTAGCCATTGTTTAAACAATAATGAAGAAAAAAAAAAAAAAAATGAATGCATGGATTAATATACTATTGCTCGAAGTTTCAACATGATCTTTTTTACCTCTTTGAAACATAATATAACAGGTACTTGGTTTTACCAGTTATTTCCATTGGTTTTAAATTTATTTGCAATTTTCAGGTATTTAAGTTGTGTAATATTAGATGGCAATAAAATCATTTTTTACCTTTTCCAAATGAATTGCCAGATACCACATAATTTGAGAGTTCTATTGTCATTTTTGTCAAAAATTTGATACACCCTTCTATGTGGGCTAGGTCCAAATATGGGCCAACTTCTCCTAATTTCAACAGAATTATTTTTTGGGTCAATAAGAACTCTTGTACAAAATTTCATCAAAATATATGCCTAATAGCCACTTTGACATACAAATAACTTCTCAAAAAATATGAAGTGCATTTTACCGAATATCTTACCTTGGGTCAGAAAAATTGCTGTAGCTCAAAAAGTGCAGTCCCGATGCATGGACATGTATATATAGGAATGTAGGGGAGAGTTAGGACTACAAAATAGTAAATTTGTGTTTTGACTCAGCTTGACTCACAGGAGTTGTGCTCTATGAAGTAGGAAATTTCCGAGAAATTTGACCTTTTAAAAAAAAAATATTTAAATTGTTCTGAAAACAGTAGAGCTTCAATTTTTTACCAGTAATAGGAAATAAGTTAAGTTACAACACAAAATTTATTTTGTCCAAAAATCTTGAAAAACAAAAAAGTTATGATCATTTAAACTTTAAAAATTAACTAAAATATCATAAATTTACTAAATTCTGAAAAAGCCCATTTTGGACCACCCTGTTCTCAGTGAAATAGTTGAAATAGAGTTCTAATTTTTTGGCTCCCGAGGTTTACTACTGTCTACTTTCATATGAGTCTAAAAACTTTAAAATCGGAGAACAAAAACCAAAAGGTGTTTTGGCCGCTATCTCAAAATATTGACCACAGTGCGGCAGAGTATTCCAACGGCGCGCAATCCTTACAAAAAATGATCTCTCATAAAATGAATTTGCTATTTTATGCATTATAATCTGAGGATTTCGAGATATTAGTAAATAATTTGTATCAAGAGAACTACAACAGTGACGCTATATAAATTTGAAATCGGTTTCTGTAAGACTAACGTGTTTTTTTCAATAAAATATTGGTGATGTAGCAGGTGTATCCTATACAAAATAATTCTTAGTTGCCCCACATCTAGAGAACTAAAATAGCAACACACCCTTTACTTAATATATAATACTCAGATACATATTCAAGTAAATGCTTAGCGGTAGATGACGGGAGAGTTGGTTAGTCTCTATAGAGAGTAATTATTTATTAACCTTTAAGTAAAGCAGGACACTCCGTAGTTTGATACAGAATACTCTGAAAATAATGTGCGTTTTTGTGCTAAAACTTGGTGATATACATTTTGGGGAAGGATACTCTCCATACAAAGTAATTATTAATTATCTTCTATACATATAATAAAATACTAACTCATATCCGTCTGTCTGTCTGCTTTTTGTTTGTGTTCCCATCACGTAAAAACTACTGGATGGATTTTAATAAAATTTTGTGAGCAGGTATCTTAGTATCCTGATCCCAATATAGGATACTTTTTTCAGCAAAAGTATCTTATTTCCAAGAGAAAAAGAAAAAAAACAGTGAAAAACGCAATTTCCTGTTTAAAGGTACTGAAAATTTTGGTAAGACTGGGATATTGTTTAAGACTGGGATATTTTTTTTTCAACACGGTTACTTTTTCAACACACTTTTTTATTTATTTTTATTTCACTATTACGCAACAGATGGCGCCAGTTGAATACAATTTGTATTTTTACTTTACGGAATTACATAGTTATTAAAATATTTTAAAAATCTCTTACAGAGCTTTACAATAATTTTAAGAATTTCAGAATTATTTATAAATTTTAAAATTTTTTCCAAGGATGCATACCTTTATATAAAGAAATACATAAACCATAACTTAAGCACTATAAAAGTAAGATTCTGATTGGTGTAATACTTTCAAAGCAAACTAGAATAAAATATTGTCAGAACGCCCACCACGTGGCGAGCATAGCTAGTCTCATATATATCTAGATAACTGCAATGGTGATAGTCTTTTAATAACGTATGTTACAGCGTTACGAGGTAGTGGGCATTTCCCTTACAAAAGAAATTATTAGTCACATCTGGAGAACTACAATAGATAGACTCTTCAAATTTATTGCATGTCAGTCTTAGATTAAAGTGTGATGTCACGTAAAAACCTAAAGGATTATCAACTAATAAAGGTGCGTGTTCAAATAATATCGTTGTGGTTTAGAAGGAAATGGGAAGCGAGGCTCAATGGGTATGGCTACCAAAAATATAAACAAAAATCAGAAAACTGTTTACTTGCAAGCCTACTCGAATATTTTAACTATATCTATGAGAAGAGTATTTTTTGAGAATTCTTTACCGCAATTTAGGTTTTAGTAACAAAATAATAGTTTCCAAAAAAACAAAAAAAAAAAAAAAAATTTCATTGAATTGTTACCCACTGTATAGCTTGTCGAGTTGTTCAAGAGATTCTAAAATATTTTTTTTATTCAACAAAATGTTAAGTTATTTTTTAACTTGAGACACTTGCGTATGAAGAGATGAGCTCTTCGATAACAACCCTTTCTTTCTAGTTGCACCGAAATTTTGTAGACCTTATTCTAGATAGGCCGTTAGTCATCATTGAGACAACCAAACTTGGTGGCACGAAGAAGGCGGCCATGTTCAGTTTACTGATGGTTCCAAACAATAAAATGGTGATACCGAATACCGGCATATTTTGTCCAAACTTTCATTCTCCTGGTTAAATAAGTTATAGTAAGTCGTACACATACATATTATTTGTATTAACACGTTTATAGAAACCCTATTTTTATTATTAATACTTGTTAATAAAATACTCGTTTGTTAAATATTTTTATTTATCCTAATATCATAAGAAATTAATTTACTTTTCTGAAAATTGTTTTTAGTTTTAAGGATTAACATAAAGGCTTTACAAAAGATCCTATGGTTGGCGGGCGTATAATAATTAAGACTTAAGGCCATTAAAAGTTAATTTAATTGAATTATTTCCATCAACTAAAAATTTTATTTCTTTTACATCTTAATTTTATTGTCACTAATGTTTGCACAATTATAAACAGCAATTAGACAAAAAATGCTATAAATTTGTCTGACTTTTTGTTATCATGCTGTTTTTAACTGGAAGTAAAAAACAAAAAGAAATTGAAATAAATCTATTAACTTTTATATCAATAAAAGTATGCTAAAGCATTTGTCAAGCCAAAATAAAGTTTATTCTTTGAAAAAAAAAATATTTGTTTAGAAAACACTTTTTACAAGTCATGCTTCCAAAATAAGAAATTAATTGTTTGATATCTTACAATAAAATACAATATTTATTGGACTGTGTCTTTAAATGTGCTCGCAATTGACTTTCTGAAAAACTTTTAAAAAATTATAAAAATAAACTTTACTTTTTCTTTCCAGTAACTTTGGTAAGAAGTGAAAGTAAAAAGTAAATAAGAGAAGACAGAAAAAATTATTATAAGGGCTGAAGGCCATTTTTGTTTGTGGTTTATTGGGCCTGATAAAATGATCAAATAAAGACAACAAAACTTTTAATGGCAACTACACAAATATGTTTACATCTACACATTTTTTTTCTAAATCTACTCTAACTAATATTATAATGACAATGACACTATATCCATACCAAATATAATGGATTGCATGTAAAATAAACCAAATATGTATTGCTTATCACAAGTCCGACTTAACTTGGATGGTTTCATTATACCGTACAATTTTTTATTTTACATTAAAAGTATCATAGTTTTTTACAGTACAAATTTACCTTTTAGCTTAGGTAGTTTACAACACTTATTTTCGTACTCATAAAAAATTAAAAACCAAAAAAGCCCATATCTATTACTCAGAATCATTTGTATGCCTTAAAACATTGCCCTTCCGTGTGTAATTTCTTCAATATTCATTTCCGACCCCATAAAGTATACATAATTATATTTCGGATTCTTATACATAGAAAAGTTTATTAAGCGATGTCCGTCTGTGTTCGGGTTGAAATCAACTTTGCCAAGGCACCAAAAGAAACAGAAAATTAAAACCCACCAAGCTGCCAGACATAGTTTTGAAAATTTCGCTAATGCAGTTAAGCAACATCAGATCATTCAATTCGAGGCTGCGGGCAAAAAACCACACTCACCTATATTTTTTCACGTTGCTTGTATTTTTTTTCGAGTGTAATGTTTCTCGTTTGTTTTTCTTTTTAACCGACTTCAAAAAAAGAAGGAGGTTATCAAGGTATATTTATTTTACTAGGTAGTGGCGTCCTTACAACAAATACAACAATACAAGAACAACATGGCATTTTGTTGTTGCTTTGTAGTTCGAAATGTCAGAAAACATAGGAGAAAATTGAGAAGACCTGTATGTGATTTATTGCCTTTTCACTTCTACACTTTAAAATTTCTGAACACATACAAATTTGACATGTCGAACTACTAAATCAGCTGGGCGGACGACACTACCTAGTAAGATAGTAAGGTATTGCTTTTTTTTTTTGTATATTTGTGCCTTCAGAACTCGGTTATTTCTGAACTATTAGAAAGGTTATGACTACAGATTGGTCCAATTTTAAAAGAAGTTCAAAATTTTAAAAATTAAAGGGTGTCCTCATACAACATACATGTTTTTTAAGTGTATTATGAACTTTATAGGTCACAATTTAAAATTAAAAAAAAGTGCGTATCACTATAGCTCCCAATAACAAAAATTAATCAAAAAATAAAATTAAAAATTAAAGGGTGACCCCATAGGTGACGTAACTTCACCTTTATTCTCCTATATTTTGAACCGTTATAGACAAACACTTGAAAGTTGCACAGAATGTTCATTACTATATTTGTTATAATAAGTATAAATATTTAAAATTAGAAATTAAAGGGTGTCCCATTAGTTGGTTTATTTTGATATATATAGCCAAACTTTTGAACCGTTATAGACTGACAGTTGAAATTTACAAAGGACTTGTATTGCTAAATCCGCTAAAATAACAAGTGTAAAATATGAATTTGAAAATTAAAGGGTGTCCCAATAGTTAATGTAAAAGTAATATATATGGCCAAACTTTTCAACTGTTATAGATAGACAGTTGAAATTTACAAAGAACCTATATTGCTTAGTCCGGTATTACAACAAGTATAAAGTTTGGATCTATAAATTAAAGGGTGTCCCCATTATTGTTGTAATTTAAACATTATGTCCTCATCTTTGGAATCGTTAATGACAAACACTTGAAAAATAGACAGAATGTTCACCACTATGTCTGGTACAACAACAAGTATAAATATTAAAAAAATGGAAATTAATGGGTGTCCCAATAGTTGATGTAATTTGATGTATATGGACACAAAGTTAAAATTTAAAAAGAATCTATATGACAAAGTCCTCTTTAAAAAGTATTTATATTAAAATTTGAATTTAAAGGGTGTCCCAATAGGTGACGTCATTTGATATATATGATCCTATCTTTTAAGCAGTTATTGATAAACACTTAACAATTAGACAGAATGTCTATTACTATATACGTTATAATAAGTATAACTATTTAAAATTATAAATTACAGGGTGTCGCAATAGTTTATGTAATTTGATGTATATGACCAAACTTTTAAACCGTTACAGACAGACGATTGAAATTTACAATGAACCTGTATTGCTACGACCGTTATAACTCGTATAAAATTTGAATTCGGAAATTATAGGGTGTCGCAACAGTTACCGTCTTAAAGAAACATGATTTTAAGTTTGTCTGTTTTGAAGTCGGTTTTTTTTTTGCAAGAATTATTTATATAAATATTAGACGGCGACCGAGATATGTATCCGCATGGTGTGGATACATATCTCGGGCGATCAATAACCTCCTGCGAAGGGCGATTTTATTTGTTTTTAGGTTGGTAGGGTTTTTCTGCTTTGATTTATATTAAAGACTATTATAGAAAGCAATAGACATAGAGTAGCCGATAGATCGACAGGAAGCTCACTGGGATCCAGGAGGTGTAAAATGGCACATTATGGCCACACCAATGTGCTTTAGTTTCGTATTATGAGTTGGTTGCACTGTCGAAAATTTCGTTGTACAACGAATTTTCAATCGAATACAATTTTGCTTTCGATGTTTTGTGTCAGTTGTAAAACTTTGTAAAAATGTAAGTATTTTTGAATTTTTTGTTCTTTTATATAAATTATTTTAATATCGTGCAGGTCTAAGGTTGTAAGTACAAAACAACAATTAGAAAAGCTCATTTTTCTAATCGAACAAAACCCTCAGCTGGCAAAGAAATATGCACAAAAGTTCAAGCGGCAAAAAATGGGAAGAAACCACGTAGTAGCTAAATTGTATGGGGCCACCCGTTAGAACAACAGCAAAGTGGTCATATTAATTAATAATTAATAAAATTTTTTATTTTATAAATATTTATAGTGCCAGCTGATAAATATGTACTATTGTGAATAGTCAAATTGAGTCAAATTCACAATAGCGCTGTTTTTATCGAATGATCGCCATAATACCAAGTGAAAATTCGTTCGATCAGCACTTTCGACTACAGTCGAAGATCGAAAGTTGCTTATAATAGGCACCATAGATTGCAGGTAAGATTTATACAAAAAATTTTCAATAAAAATTTTTCGATAAAACTTAATTTTATTCGTTGAATTAATTCTATCAATATTTTATGCCAAAAAAAATATTTGTTTATTAATTTTTTTCAAAAAATGTTTTCCTTTATTTTTTGTTTTTTTCTGCATAACTTGCAGCGACTCCTAAATTTTCTCTAACAATATATGGGAAAATTGTAGCCACGGTGAAATCGAATAACTTTTGTGAATAAGGCTATATATTGGCTTAATTAATTAATTATATATAATTACATATCGTCGCGTTTATTCTTAAACCACGTAAGCGCCAAAAAGTCGTTTTTCAGAAAACGAAAAAAACTTAATAACTTCTTTAATATGGGTTTGAAAACAATTTTTTTTTCTGTGCGACTTTCTGAAGGTATAGAAACTTTTTTTTTTTTGTAAATTTGTTACTTACAATGAATTGTAGCCAAATCTGTCGCTTACGTGGTTTTGGCGCAACCAGCAAATTACAAATTTCTGTGTGTAAATTAACATTTATTTAATATAAAACTTTTTACTTTATCAAAAAGAAGGAGATTTTTTGAGCTCACCCCAGCCAATCGAAGCCGGTCGTTCCCCAATGTAGTATATTGGGGCCCTTTTTATACTTATTGTATACTTCAGACATGCCAACTAGTAACCGAGTTCACACATCGATATTTGCTGACGACACAGCCTTTTTGAGCATTCACGAAAGACCCGAAGTAGCATCACGATATTTACAAGACCACAGATCCAATTTAGAAAAATTGTTGAAGAAATGGAGAATAAAAGTTAATGAACAAAAATGTACTCACATAACCTTCACACTGCGGAGAGAATCTTGCCACCCTATTCGGATAAATTACCAAACGATACCTCAGCTTTCAGACGCCATATATCTCGGCATACATCCTCACCGGCGCCTTACATGGAAACGCCACATAGAAACAAAGTTAACACAAATGAAGCTAAAAGCAGTCCAACTAAACTGGCTTATTGGCAGAAATTCTACTCTAGTTTTAGATTGCAAATTTTTATTATACAAGTCAATTCTAAAACCAATATGGTGTTATGGCATTCAATTATGGGGCGCTGTCACAGCTACCAACGTAGAAAAAATTCAAAGGTGCCAAAATAAGATTCTTCGTATAATTACATCTGCTCCTTGGTATATAAAAAACTCGAACATCCATAAAGATCTAAACGTGCCATCAGTTAAAGCAGAAATAGC
The DNA here is from genome assembly GCA_949628195.1 of Phasia obesa. Taxonomy (NCBI): domain Eukaryota; kingdom Metazoa; phylum Arthropoda; class Insecta; order Diptera; family Tachinidae; genus Phasia; species Phasia obesa. The sequence continues at coordinate 23,816,936 of OX451215.1, read as the reverse complement.
GAAACTTGCCATAAGGTATTTAAAGAAGCTTGAAACTCATCCGAATCCACTGGCCCGTAACACACTAAATGAACCTGGTTACATTCGACTAAGAAGGAGGGACACTGCTTCTCTCATCCGTACATCAGAGGGATAACCCGCAAATTACAGTAACCGTGAAACATACATTTTTTTGTCCAGCACTGGTTTTTATTTTTTTAGACTTGAGATATGAGTAATTATTGATAGTTCAATTATATTGAAGATAATATAAATAAAAATTGCGAAAAAAATAACTTTACCAAAAATGCTCCAATTGGCCTGAAACTTTCCTGATTTTTTTATTCTTAAATACAGTCTTTAACATCTCCAACTTGAAATATAAAAACCATTATATTTTGCATGCAAATGTCATTTGTATGGCGCTTACGAGGTTTTGAAAATGGATTTTTTTTATTTTTCTACAAACTTGTTACGATGAGAATGTAGTCTGGTGGCAAATGTTATTTTCAACCATAAAAACCAAAAAAGTCAATTTCGAAAAAATGACGCTTACGTGGTTTAAGAAGAAACGCGACGATATCCTAAATGGCTTTTAAATTGCACTTTCTACCTTAAGAACTGCAGTTTTTTATTGAACTTTACTTTTTACCTTCTTGGTTATTGTTGCATTTCTTCGATTGCAGATTTGATTATTCTTTTTTGTTGCACTGTGTATTTTATTCTAAAACAAAAAAAAAAAAAAAAAAAAAAATTAAACAATATAATTATGGAAGTGTTTTAAGGTACATTTTTGAATTAAGTTTTAAAAAAATTATATTTAACGAGCATCACCAAAACCAAATAAAGGCTTGTAAATTACTATAAGGACCTTGCACCATAATTGTTTTTTTTTTAAATTTAAATAATAGAAATTATATAAGCTCCTTTGGGACAGGTAATGATATAAATATTATAAAAACAATTTGGTACCCACTGGCTGTGCCGTGACGTCACACAGAGTGGTATTTTGCCAATCTAGCCGGACATTAGGCCAATAGTTTATTAAGAAAAAAAAAAAAATTCTGCGTCGTATAGTGAATTTTTAAGGCTTTTGCTACACTGCTACAATCAGGATAGTTAAGTAAATCGCATACGTCTTTATTGACTTTATGCGATTTTGAATGGCTTGAAATATATTATCTTGTGGCGAAACGAATAAAGATTTTGTATTGATTTTTTTTTCTGTGAAAGGCTATATTAACAGCTACTTATACTAATTTTTAGAAAAATTTTATTTTACATTTAAAAAAAAGAGTGAGGACCATCACGATCCTAATAAAAGGGAAAAGAGTGATGAATGCCACTGCGATCCTAAAGGAAAATAGTGAGGGCCATGGCGATCCTAAAAATGTTATGTTATATATCACTATAAAATTTACAATCTGTACTTTTATACAGTACTGGATAAATTATAACAAAATTTTATGGAAAGCTAACTTAGTAGCGTGTTTCAAATATAAAATATTCTTTTCTCATATCAAGATATCTCATTACCGAGAGAGAGAGGGAAAACAAAAGTAAAAGTACGCAGCTTTACCTATTCAATGATACTGCACTCTTGGCAGGAACTTTTTTTTTTGTCAGCGGGTTATTCAAAACACTATTTATAGTACTCTACAATAATTTTGGAATTTTATACAATTTTAGATTTTTAACCATATCTAAAGCACTATAAAATTAAATTACATTGTTTGTATTGTTTCTGGCCAGAGGACCCATCACATCCCCATTTAGAAATTAAAGTCATGCTGTAATTTTTAAACTTCTTTAAATAGTCAGCATCAAATATCTTTAATAATCGTTCTGCAGTGTATTGAAGAAGATGCTGCAATTTTATTTCTGCTGAACTTGAAGTTACACTAAGAGCAGTTGGTGAAGGTAAGCAATCTTTTTTGGCAGAAACTATATCTCGATATGATGGAAAAATTCCACAATTTTTTTCATTGGTTCGCTTCCGCAATTCTGTATATTGGTTTTTAGTAATTTTCAAATCCAAAAATAGTGCAAATGCTTCTTCTGGAGTAAATTTATTTTCTTCAGTTGGTGTCGGCATACTTTTTAAAATCCTTTTTGTGCGTCTGGGGCTTGCTTCCACTATTTTTTCAATGATAGCAATTTTACTCTTTTTTAGTTTTCGATGGTTGAATTTGATGCAGAAATGAATCCTTTATGATGCTACAAGAAACTTCTTCATTGATATCTTTAAGCTCGCGTCTTCGTGATCTTTCACTACAATTATCAATTGGCTTTGCTGGTCGACCACCTATTCCAGTTTCCGTGGTAGTTACTGATGGGTTTTTAAAAATAAGTTTATTTCTTAGCCATTCTTGGTTGCGTGAGTAAAACAATTTCTTGTTTCTGGAACATTGATTGTATTATTTAAATAAAAAGTTTTTTATTTTTAAGTTATGAATTTTAATTTCTTGTTTGTCGCATATTTTGGAGAATAGATTATTCATTATATGTAAAATAATGTCGTTTTCATCTTTCCGTTCAAAATATATATCAGATAGAACAGTATAACTGAATTTAGCCATTGTTTAAACAATAATGAAGAAAAAAAAAAAATGAATGCATGGATTAATATACTATTGCTCGAAGTTTCAACATGATCTTTTTTACCTCTTTGAAACATAATATAATAGGTACTTGGTTTTACCAGTTATTTCCATTGGTTTTAAATTTATTTGCAATTTTCAGGTATTTAAGTTGTGTAATATTAGATGGCAATAAAACCATTTTTTACCTTTTCCAAATGAATTGCCAGATACCACATAATTTGAGAGTTCTATTGTCATTTTTGTCAAAATTTTGATACACCCTTCTATGTGGACTAGGTCCAAATATGGGCCAACTTCTCCTAATTTCAACAGAATTATTTTTTGGGTCAATAGGAACTCTTGTACAAAATTTCATCAAAATATATGCATAATAGCCACTTTCACATACAAATAACTTCTCAAAAAATATGACGTGCATTTGTACCGAATATCTTACCTTGGGTCAGAAAAATTGCTGTAGCTCAAAAAGTGCAGTCCCGATGCATGGAGATGTATATATAGGAATGTAGGGGAGAGTTAGGACTACAAAATAGTAAATTTGTGTTTTGACTCAGCTTGACTCACAGGAGTTGTGCTCTATGAAGTAGGAAATTTCCGAGAAATTTGACCTTTTTTAAAAAAAATATTTCAAATGTTCTGAAAACAGTAGAACTTCAATTTTTTTTACCAGTAATAGGAAATAAGTTAAGTTACAACACAAAATTTATTTCGTCCAAAAATCTTGAAAAACAAAAAAGTTATGATCATTTAAACTTTAAAAATTAACTAAAAATATCATAAATTTACTAAATTCTGAAAAAGCCCATTTTGGACCACCCTGTTCTCACTGAAATAGTTGAAATAGAATTCTAATTTTTTGGCTCTCGAGGTTTACTACTGTCTACTTTCATATGAGTCTAATAACTTTAAAATCGGAGAACAAAAACCAAAAGGAGTTTTGGCCGCTATCTCAAAATATTGGCCACAGTGCGTCGTCAGTGTCCTGACAATATTTTACCCGAATTTGCTTTAGTCCACACCAAATATAGATATGGTTCATGTATTTACTTTGTATGAAAATACCCTTCCCTGGGTAGATAAGTTATCTATTAGACCGGTTAAGTTTTATATAAATTAAATTCTAAATTTCGAATTATTTTAAAGTATTTTAATGTTGTTTTTCATTTACACATAAATTTTTGTTTATCGAAAAAAATTATCATAAATTTTTCCTTTTTATCGAGTTGACAATAAACTCAATACTTTAAGAGCATTTTTCCTCATTTAACTTTTCTAATGCGTTTAGGTTCAAACGAAAACAAAACATGCAAAACAAATTTTCAAGTACACAAGTATTTTTGTTGGTTTCGTTTTATATAATATTTTTTATAATATTTGTCTTTATATTAAAGCTGTTTTGCTTATTTTGGTTGGGCAACAGATGCCTACAAAGGGTAAGTGTGTGTTGGTTACACAGGTATGTTTTGAAATATTGGTATGAGTGTCAACCTTTGTATGTATAAATAAACGTAAATGTACAAATAATATAAATTAAACATAAAAATAAAAGTCAGTATTAGATTTTAAACCATCTAAAATTGTATTTTTAAAGCGAAAGTTAAGATAAGATAAGTTAGAGTTATGGAATAAATAAATAAATAAAAAATATATATAAATATGTTTTTTGTAAAAACTATTTGCACAAGTGGTGTACAATATTTTTTAAAAGTAGATATTAATAGCTCGTGACAATTATTTTATTTTATATTTAATAAATTTTCTTATTGATTATTTTACTGCCAAGAACGAAAAACTTATACAAGCATCGAGCAATGCGTGCCAAATAGAACACTTCGTAATCAAATGCTTGCTTTTACTTGATTGACATTCCTAATCGTGCTTTTGACGTTTGCTGTGTGATAGTGTGGAGGCAAGCACTCCAAAGTTTGCAGCTTTTTCCGATTCTCGCAAATTACGTATTAAGTTGCGCAAAGAGTTTTTTTATTAACTTCTATTTTTTTTATTTCCATAACCTTTGAATCGATCCATAAAGGCTAATGCCTATTGTCTGTCAGTTACAAGGCTATGGCTTGCCGTAACAGACTGTGCTGCCAGAAGATTGATGGATATTTCTTCGCAGTGACAGCTGTTAACAGGCTGCTAGAAGGGTATTGCATTTACTAAAAGGCTGGATAAATTAAGTCGAGAGAGAGAGAGAAAGAGAGAAATTATATTCTTTTATAAAAAAATAGCCTGTTAAACTTTGAAACAGCATGTGTAACGACATGAACAAGCTTGGTTGCTAGTATGGTAAATATGGCTACTAGTCGATATCCAGTTTTAATATAGACCAACCTCCGCATAAGAAGCTCTGTGAGAGTGGACGTCTTTATTTAATTTTATGAATTTATGTATTTAAGTTTGTGAAGAATTCCGTGAGATTCCGAAAGGAAATGACAAGCAGGCCTCAAAAAAGCTGGAGTAGGCGTTTTGAAGGAACTTTAGTTTTTATCGTCGAATGGAGGAATCCGAAAGAAATGAACAAAAATACCCCAAAAGGGGTAAATGATATATCTTTAAAGGCTAAGGGCCTTAGGAAAATTTTTTCAAAAAATTTTATCGACAATTTTATTGAAATTTTTTTGGAAAACATTTTGTTCAAATTTTTTGGAAAAGTTGTTTGTTGAGAGTTTTTGGTAAAAATTTTACAGTAATTTTTTTTTATAAAAAATTTTTTAGCAATTTTTTTTTGTAAAAATTTTCTGGCAAATTTCTTGCTAAAATTTTATCAGAAATTTTTTGTAAAAATTTTATAAAAATTTTTTTAAAAAATTTTTTTCGAAAATTTTTGGTAAAAATTGTGTCGAATATTTTTTGGGAAAATTTTACAGAACCTTTTCTGCCATCTACATACATTGCGTTAAAATGGCCAGACTAAAGCACATTGGGGGTCAATAAAAAACTCCCTATTTCCTTTGGGCACCCTTTGGGTGTATCGGCTACCTCTATGTGTATTTATATATCTATAAAGGAATTTAATACAACTCAAAGGAGAAAACCCCTACCAACATAAAAAAATCGCCCCTCGCGAGGGGTTATTGATCCCCCAAGATCTGTATGCAGTCTATGTGATGTACTGGTGGCGGTGTAATATTTATTTAACAAAACAAAAAAGCAAACGGGAAACATTACAACCGAAAAAAAATAAAAACAACGTGAAAAAATATAGATGGGCGTAGTTTTGTGCCCACAGCCTCGAATGGAATGGTCTGATATGTTGCTGAATTCCATTAGCAAAATTTTTGAAGCCTCCCAGATTGTGGGGCTTACATTTTCTGTATCTCTTTTGGTGCTTTGGCAAAGTTGATTTCAACTTCTCTATATATCACGACTCAGAATATATGTATATACTATATGGGTTCGGAAAATAATATTGTAGAAATTAGAAACGCAATGACAAACTTATATATACCTTTAAGAAATAAGTTAAGCAAAGAGTAGAAACAAAATAAACGTTACTGTGATTGTTCTTCTTTCTAGAACTGAAGTTAAGAGAAAACCTTTTCGGGCTATTAAAAAAAGGATATTTTCAAGAATGAGTTTGCGGCATTTTTTGAAGAAAAAAAGTAAATATCCGGAAACTATTGTAAAAGATGGCATGATTCTTTCAAACTAAAGTTTTATATTGCAGACTGTGAAATAAAAATTACTCATACGCACCGTATGATCTCTGCTGAATGCAGATATTAAATTTAATGTTGGGTACGTTGATCAGACGTATCTGTTTCGCAACCGTTTAAGGTTTATTTAATGCTGGCATTCTTTCCATTATCAACATGTTGTGCTCAGCTTCAATAGCTGATACTACTACTTGTCAAGCGGTTTCTAAGACGCAACTGTTGTAACGATTGAGCAAACAGTTTCGTAGCAGTTGAGCTCAACAGCTACGTTTTATAAAAGTGCCCATAGCTTTCTTGAAAAAGCTTAGCATATATATTGTTAGCTGAAATGCGAAACCAAGTAACTAACATAAATTCCGTAATTAAGTTTTTGATTGCATATGACGCATATCAGCATCATCCTTGTCCTGACTGATTTTTGCTTTGAATTTTATGAGAGAAAATCAATGGAATATTACTTCAAGTATATAATGGTTTACATTTCACCTAACAATATTCAGTGTTTAATTATATGTGTAGCAATGTTTTAGAGAAAACAAACTAATTCTGCTTGGCCTTAAATAGGTTATGCTTTCAGTTAGATTTCGTTTACTTAGATTTACATAAATTATTAATTATCATTAATTAATGTATTGTGATCAACGGAAGTGAAAAATAAAATCATAAATAAATAAAACAGATGCAAATTCAGAAATTTATACGAATTTTTAAAATAACTTGCAAATTGTTTTATTTATCATTAATGTTTCTCATTTGCGTTCATTTTCATTTTCATTTCCATTGTCCTTGTCTTTATTTCTGCTTCATACTTGTTAACAGTCTGCTGTCGTTGAGAGGTCATACCACTTAACCCAGTATTAAAATATCATTAGACACAAAAAGGCTATCTATCCTTTACATACTTAAGTAAATGTAAAATTTTACAAGCGAAATTATAACTTGTCGAAGGCATTAAATAATTTTGACAGATTACAGACACAACATGACAAAACATTTCATCAAGCAAACAAACAACGACCCGACTTTTTATATTTTAGACGTTATTGGCAAGAGAGGCGGAGGCAGAGGTAAAATCAATGTTATTCTCATAAATAAATAACTGAAAAGCAACACAAAGTTGCATGGAAGGAAGAATGCTTCAGTAATTTATTTCCCAAGTTATTTGCGCCTTGAAATAAAACTGTAAAAATATTGTATGCAAAAATTAATGAATTGAATTAAAATTTTATAGTTCTGACAATATTTTGTCCCAGTTTGCTTTGAAAGTAATCCACACACCAAATTGTAAGACTCTTACGTATTAACTTTATATAAAGATAACCATACCTTGATGACATTTTAAAATTTATATAAATTTCGACAAATTATTGTTAAGCTCTGTGTGTTATGTGTTTAAATGTGTGGGCACAGCTAGTAATAAATATAAAACAATGGTAAAAATTTAATTAAATAAATAAAATAAAGTTAAAAACAAAACACCCACTTTTGTTAAACTTTTACTGCCGACAAATAAGTTGCATACCTTTAGGATGAAATATAAACAAGAGGTGTTGTTTATTTTTTAACTTTATGTGTGTACAAAATTAAGTGTTGTTAACTAACTAAATATCAATATTTATTTAATTTAAATATTTTAGGCACCTTGTTTTTTGTATTTCTAATGTAAGGTTAAATCTTGTGTGCAATCTGCATTGCTCATGAATCTGCTTTACACTTGGCTTTACTTATTCGTACTCAGCTCGACACTAGATACGATGAATGACTTAATAACCATAAGCCTTAGCTTAAGGTTCCTTATGCAACACAAGTGCGATTTAATGCAAACGTACTCTACCGACTAGACGGCAAACAAACATTATCTTTCTTCATTTCCATTTCCATCTCCATCTCCGTCAGATGAGATTTAAGGATTGAAAGTTCTTTGGCCAGCGCAATTACGTAGCTGTCCTTACATTTTTTTAAACTATCTTTTGTACTTTCCTGCCTAAAGGCTTCATGAAATCCATTTAAACTTTTCTACAAATAAGTTTTCAATAAAAGAACTATTAAAGGACCTAAGCTTAATTTAGGGTCGCAGTAATTTGCAGCATATACTGGACAGATGCTGCACTATATGAAGGGATTTATCTATTGTATTAACATCCACTGAAGTTGTTGTTTAATTCCGCTTGTACAAAGATATGTATGTTGTATCTGTTTAAAAATATTTAACAATATTTTTAAATTTATTTTTTATTTTATTCTGTCAGTCTGGTGATACATATCTATACATATAATAAAATAGGAACTCATTTCCTGTCGGCCTGTCTTTATTTTTTTGTGTTCGCATCATGTAAAAACTACTGGAGGGATGTTAACAAAATTTTTTTGAGGAGGTACCTACCTCAGTATCCTGATTCCAATATAAGATAATTTTTTCCCCAAAAATATATCATTCCAAAAGAAATGGAGAAAAGCAGTAAAAGTACGCCGATTTTTTTTTACCGATTTAAAGTTACTGCATACTTTAAGGCATATTTAATTTTTGACAGCAGTATATTTTAAACGCAGTTGCACAATATTTGGCGCTGTTTTAAAATAATATTAATTACTTACTGCCAAATAGCCAATTGAACAAAATATGTAGCTAATAATTTTTAGAATTTTATCCACCGGGATGGGGTACCTTTATACAAAGTAAATACGTAACAGTCTTAAAATTTTATGTAGATTACTTTCAAAGCAAAATCGAACAAACTATTGCCAGGACGCAAACAACGTATGTGGGCACAGCTGGTCTTAAATAAATTGTAATTATGTAACAAATAATTCCCTTTTTGTTAACAATTATAATAATTATTTTAATAAACATTGGTTTTGCATTAAATTATTGGCTGTCAAACAAATAATGTTGCTTATTTTTACGACAAAAGCATCCATCATTGTTTAAAAATTTATGAAATTGTTGAAAAATTTTATTTTGTAGATTTAATATAGAAAGACTTTCGACAGAACAACCTAAGTCGAGTTAGAAAATTTGCAAAATTTTTGACGCTTAAATGTTAAGATTTTTGGTTATACCAATATTGTGTGTGAAAATTCAGTTTATTTGCAGTTTTGTTTAGAATTAAAAAAAAAAAAATGGAAGAGTTTTTATTTTATAAAATTTAAAAAAAATTAGACTTACTTTCTTTTGTCATAAGCTCACAGATATAAATTTATTATACATTTGTGGTTTTTTTTACAGCCTGCATATCAACGATAAAATGTTTATGCGAAACGTAAGTTAAATAATTGTATTTTTAATGAGTTGTTCATTAAAATAATTCAATTATCAGCATCGTGACCAGCGACTTCACAACAAAGATACAACTTCATCAGTCTGCCAGTGAAGTAGAGAAAATGAAAAAATTGACATAAAAATATAAAAAAGAAAAATATAAAAGCATTTGCAAATGAGAACAAGAAAAAAATAAATTTATGTTATTGAAACGAATCATAAAGTTACTGAAAATTATTTGTACACTTTAAAAATGTTGATTAATCAGAAATTATTATAGCAGAAAATCCGCACATGATAATTTGCCAGCCTGGGTTTTAAGTTGAAATAAAAAAATAAATTATTTTAATTTGATTTCAATGCCGCAATAGTTAAATTTATGAATTAAAATTTTTTCCATTAAAGTCATTGCTACTAAATACGTAAATCTCATAAATATATATATTTAATGTTTGTTTGATTTTAGTTGGTTCACAGGTACGTATGATTAATATTTATAATAAATGTTTTAATATGATGGGGCGTATAATTAATATTAAATAATGATAAACAAACAAATGATGATAAACAAACATTTGTTTTAATGTGCAAAAAAACTTTTTAAATTAAATGATTTTCATACACCGTACAGTGGTTTATTTTGCAAAAAATTCGGTAAAGACATCTTAATGAAATTTTACAGAAGCAAATTAGTTTCCATTTTTACATAGAAAATCACACAGAATTCATTAATCAGCAAGTTTTGTAGATCTCCAACAGCTTAGATATATACTTTTTACGCAAATAACTGTTATCAGAGAAATCAGCATCTCAACTTCTAGATTAAAATTTATATTTAAAATTTGACTTGACTCAACTTGTGATCGGACTGAGATATTTATACATATAATAATATAGTAACTCATTTCCTGTCTGTCTGTCTGTCTGTTTGTCTGTCTGTCTTTCTGTCTGTCTGTCTTTCTTTTTTTATGTTCGCATTACGTAAAAACTACTGGATCGATTTTAACAACATTTTGTGAACAAGTACCTTAGTAGCCTTTAATTAGGCAGTAATCATTACTTCCAATTGAACAAATTTCAATTATATTTTCAATTACAATTATATGTAATTAGTAATTTAAAATTTCCAATTACTAATTGTAATTGAAATTTTTCAATTACAAATTACATGTAATGTGCAATTAAAATAACTCAATTACAATTACAAAATTTGAATGTAATTAAGTTATGGAATAAGTAATTAATTACAAAGTGTAATTGATATACCCCAAGTCGGCTCTTTTGGCATTATCTGCTCGTAATATATTCCATGTTTTTTTTTGAGTGGATGAAACGGAGCAGTTAATATACAAATTATTACGTGTGCCACCAAATGGTGGTCCATCATCTCGAAAGAGATATTTATTTTACGCTGCTGCTTAACTCAAGTTATTATGTTAATATTCTTTGGCATTTATTTTTTGAAGATCACGTCTATCAAATGTTGGCCTTTGCTACGTCGCAGATGGTCCATCCGTACGAGCATTTCGACTGGTAACTGGCGAATTAAATGCGTGATGTTTTCCTCCAAGGCCTGAATCGCAGCTTATTTGTCCACATAAACGTTAGACTTTACGTATCCCCACAGGAAAAAGTATAACGGTGTGATATCACACGATCTTGGTGGCCAAGCGACCGGCCCTAAACGTGAAATTATGTGCTCACCGAAATGTTCTCTCAATAAATCCATTGATTGATGCGATGTGTGGGAAGTGGCACCGTCTTGCTGAAACCAAATGTCGCCGAGATCACGAGCTTCAATTTCAGGCATCAAATAGTCGATTATCATGGCACAATAACGGTCGCCATTGACGGTTACGTTCGCACCGGCATCATTTGTAAAGAAATATGGACTGATAATGCCACCGGCCCACAAATCACACCAAACCGTTGATTTTCTAGATGAAGTGGCAGCTCTTCAATCTCTTCAGGTTGCTCTTCGTCCCAAATGCGGGAATTTTGTTTGTTTACGTACCCATTTAGCCAGAAATGGGCCTCATCGCTAAACAAAATTTGCCTCGAAAACTCTTGGAACTTTTCAAGAGCCCATAGAGCGAAGCGATTTAGGCGTAAGTCTTTCCATGAAATGTCAAACAATACTAAACAAAAATAACATGACAGCATGACACGACTCACAAGTGATCTGTCAAAAAGAGGCTATTGAAAAAAGTACCTCGAGATGGATCACCTTTTATAAATATAAAAATGGAATTATAAGAGAGTAACGGTGCAAAACAAAATAATTTTATCAAAAAGTTGTTCTGCTGCACACGGGCGTAATCTGGTGAGGGTTGGGAGTACAAAATGGTGCAAGATTCCTTTTACGTAGTTTGATGGCAGGGAATTATTCTCTATAGACTAGGAGATTTTCGAACAATTTGAACCTTTTTTTTTTTAAAAAAGTTCCAAAATTTTTAAAAGCCTAGAAGTTACATAATTATATAAAATTATATTGCATTAAAATCATTTAAAACATATAGCCATTTAAAAATTAAAATTTGCATGAATTGTTTAATTTTAGTAAAATGCTGAGAAATTCCATTTTGGGATCACCTGTTCGGTGCGATATAATTGAAATAGAGTTGTAATTTTTTTGGCTTGCTCCCGAGATTCACTGTTATTTACTTTCAAATGAGTAACCGTTGATTGTATATATGATGTTTACAACTTAATACTACCCAAAAGTTGATAGTTACGAAGAATGCTGATGATGGATGTAGCTGTCTATAAAATGTGTATTCCGCTCTGCCGGTGTCTAAAAATTAAATTTCCACATTTTTCTTCAATATTATCACCAAATTTGTAATTTAAATTATTCTTTATGAGAGAGAATAAAACGAACTTAAGCTTGACTACAAACATTATTTTTTTTTTAAATTTGCTATGTCTGTTATATATTGAAAACTTTTTTTTTTATTATCATCGTCTAAGAAATTATATGCTCCATAGTTCTTTTATTTTTCTATTGTTATAAAAAAAAATTTGTTCGCCAAAAACTTTATGATTATCAGACTGTTTCAATAAGAGCATGTATTTAATATTATATTAATTTTATTTACATATTTATTATTAAGTAACAAACATTTTGCATTAAAAACTTTAATCTGTAAAAACAGCGTCAAATTTTAATGAAAAACACAACAAAAATTCAAGATGTTTTTTGTAGATTTATTCATTATTCGTTTGTTTTGTTATTCAATATTTATCCAACCTTGTGTTGTAATGCAGACTTACATTCAAAATTGCTTTACTTCAATTATCTTCAGCAACAGTGACAGCAAAATACTGTAGCAACAGCGACAATAACATCAATAGCAAAGTACAAATGACGAATTATGAAAGGGCCAGACAAAAATGAAACATCAATACTTGCACTTATAAAACGAGTAAAAATATTTAGGAATGATTTCAAACGTTTTCTCCTCAACCTCTGAAAACATAAGATTTTTTTTTGTCTTCATTTAAAATTTCGAAAAATGAATTGAGTTAAATATTAATTCTTGATGATTATTACAGTTAATGTCTCCTGATTAAAAATATTTACACAGAACAATAAAGGCATTAAAATTATTTTATTTTACATTTTTAAATATATAATTTTGGAATTATTATTTTGTGTCCTTCGAGTCAGATATAAACCTGCGCTCTACGGATATACAGTATCTAATCAAATAGGAGTTTATTTTTAAAAGGTTTAAAATTATTTTACAGTTTCGAAAATCATTTTCGAAATAATTATTTTACGATAAAACATTTTGTGGTCCTTCCCTCTGGATATGTACCAGTTACACCTGTAGGTGTGCAGTCTCTAATCAAACATGAGTTTATTTTTAAAATGTTTAAAATTATTTTACGGTTTTGAATATAATTTTAAAAATTTTTATTTTACGTAAAATCTTTTTATGGTCCTTCGAGCGAGCCAGATAAGAACCAGCGACCTATGGATCTACAGTCTTTAAACAAATAGCATTTTTTTAAATGTTTAAAATGATTTTTAAGTTTCAAATATAAATTTCGAAATTACTATTTTATGAGAAAACATATTGTGGTCCTTCCAGCCAGATATGAACCAGTGATCTAGGCATCTACAGTCTCTAATCAAATACATAGTTTGTAAAATATTGTGGTCCTTCGAGCCGGCTATGTACCAGCGACATATGTATCTACAGTCTCTAATCAAATATGAGTTTATTTATAAAATGTTTAAAATTATTTTACCGTTTTAATATAATTTTCGAATTTTTTATTATATGAAGAACATTTTGTGGTCCTTCGAGCCGAATATTAAACAGTGAGCTATGCATCTGCAGCTTCTACTCAATTAGGGGATTATTTGTAAAATGTTAAAAATTATTTTACAGATTTGAATTTAATTTTCGGAATTATTATTTTACGATAAAAATATTTTGTGGTCCTTCGAGCCGGATATGAACCAGCGACCTAAGCATCTACAGTCTTTAATCAAATACATAATTTTTAAAATGTTAAGAATTATTTTACAAGATTTGAATATTATTTTATGAGAAAAAATTGTGTGGTCCTTCGAGCCAGCTATGTACTAGTTTTAATATAATTTGCGAATTTTTTATTTTATGAAGAACATTTTGTGGTCCTTTGAGCCGGATATGAAATAGCGACCTATGCATCTACAGTCTCTAATCAATTTGGAGATTAATTTTAAAATGTTATAAATTATTTTACAGTTTTGAATTTAATTTCGAAATTATTATTTTGCGAGAAAACATGTTTAGTCCTGCGAGACAAACATGAACCGGAGTCCTACGGATCTACAGTCTCTAATTAAATTAGAATTTATTTTTAAAAGGTTTAAAATTATTTTTTAGTTTGAAATATAATTTTCGAAATTTTTATTTTACGAGAAAACAATGTAACCCATGTATCTACAGCCTTTAGTCAAATAGGAGTTTATTTTTAAAATGTTTAAAATTATTTTATAGTTGTGAATATAATTTTTAAAATTATTTCTTTATGAGAACACAGTTTGTGGTCCTTCGAGCCGGATATGTATCATCGACCTATGTATCTACATGAACCGGCGAACTATGATCTACAGTCTTCAATCAAATAGAAGTTTATTTATAAAATTTTTAAAATTTTTATACAGTTAATAACTTAATTATTTATATCTTTATAATTAAGAACTTAAGCCTAAATAATTAATTTATTAAGTCAAAAATAGTTCAAATAAAATTCATATAATTATTATACAGTTTTAATAAAAATTTTCGAAATTTTTTATTTTATGAGAAAACATTTTGTGGTCCTTTGAGCTGGGTATAAAGCAGCGACCTATGGATCTACAGGCTCTATTCAAATATTTTTAAAATACTAGTAAAAAAGAATATTAAAATTTTGATAACAGTAAGGATTTTAATGTGAAATCATCAATGGTTCTTGAGTTAATGCATAAAACTAAGCAAACAAACACACATCAATAAATGGACAATATATAAAGGTTCATAAACAATTTCGGTTGAGAATGCCAAACCCTTCGGTGGTTTTACTAAATATAATGGTCTAGGAGTATTACACTGACCTTGACTGTTATTCTGTGTAATTAGTACTATCTATCGACTATCATTATCTGCTAAAATAGAGGATCCTCTTCATGTTATAAAAAGATTTAACACTGATCTAACACTGATCGTTATCACTTAGAAACCAGTTATCTGATAAGTTTTTTATAATTTCTTTTCCTCTAGAATTTGCATATTTCCTAATTCAATTTGTATGATTTTTGAACATACTGCAACCATTTATTTACGAATAATTAGTTTCATTTTACATTCAAGATATTTCAGTGAGAATTAAGCTATAATTCAGTTCATAATAAAAATAATAAAATATTGAAATCATGAACACAGTATCAGATATTAAATTCACAGCTTTTATGATAAATGAAGAACTACAGACAATAGTTAATAATTCGCAATTAAAATTAAAGTAATTTTTTCAATTCTAAAATGCGTTTTCTTGAAATACTTTTTTTATTCATTTTATTTTATTCAAAAACTAAACTAATTTATTTAGTTTGGTTTAGCTATTTGTCTTATACAATCGTGTTAAGCAATTATAAATTAAAACTATGAAAAACAAAGAAATCAAAACACCCTTAAGTCATACATAATTGTATAAATATCTTTTGGGTTCTTAATCATTTAAATAGTAAATATTAGGGTTGTGCCAATAGTAATAATTTAAAAAATTAGTACTATTAAAAAATTAGTACTAGGAATGCAAATTCAAACAAATATTTTTATTATTTTTTTAAGGAGTACATTATTTACGTAGGTTTAGTAATCTTTTTTTTAATTAAAATTTTTGCCTTATTTTTGGGCTCATCCCAATATTTTTTTCTTTCTAACTCTTTTGTGTGTTTTAAAACACAACCCAGCAAAGGTTTTTTAATGTGTGAATAAGAAATATGTAAACTTGTATAGGTTTAAATGTTATAAAAAAAAGAAATATTTGCGTATAACAAACAAAGGGAAAACATAACATAGTCTGGATCTGTTGATGCATTGGTTGACAAATTTTAGTGCGCCTTAAAAGCTGCAATGAATAATTCTATTCCACTCCTAAACATAAACATAGCAAAAATACTCTACCGCAGTGGACGCCAAAATAGTTAACTAAACTTTAAAATAATGAAAAGAACAAGCTTTTAAGGAAATACAAAAAATCTTTGTTACTAATTGCTTAAGGAAATTCTAGCTGCCACGCTAATTATAATTAACTTAACTCATCATTGTACAATAGTTATTTGATCACAATAAAATTCAGTTTTAGACGTTTTCAATTTAGATCGTTTTATCAATTTGTAAATTCCAAATTAAGATCTAAGGAATTTCCTTCCATTATTAAATTGTCTAATTCTAAATAATATAATATTCCTGATTTTTTTTATCCCAACATATTCTAATGCTAAGTACTTACACAATAAATTTGTTGCCCCAATAAAAGATTTTAATTAGTTTCAGGCACAAATATAATTTAGTGTTTTATTGATTCAATTAGAAATTTATTTGGTTCGTTCTTAATCTATACATATAAGAAAATAGTAACTCATTTCCGTCTGCTTTTCATTTATGTTCGCATCACGTAAAAACTACTGGATGGATTTTAAAAAAATTTTATGAGAAGGTACCTTAGCTTACTGGCTCCATTTTAGGATACTTTAAAAAATATGTCATTTCCAAGAAAAAGCGGAGAAAAAGCAGTATTAGTCAGTACCGGTTTAAAGGTACTGAAATTTTCGGTTTAATACTAAGATACGTTAAATACTATTGCGCAACATTAGGCACCAACTGAATAAAATTTCTAATTGATTTGTACTTTTTTTGTGGAATTACATTGTTAATAAAATATTTAAAACACCTTTTACAGATTATTACAATAATTTTTAGAAATTTATATAAATTTTTGAATTTTGTCCAGGGATGGGTACCTTTATATTAAGTAAATACGTATACGTGAAGCACTGTAAGAGTCTTAAAATTTGGTGTGGATTACTTTCTAAGCACAATCGAACAAAATATTGTCAGGACGGCCATGACGTGGCGGGCACAGCTAGTTAAGAGTATAATTAAATCAATTAAAAAAAATAATTAAAACTGTATTTGAAAGCAATTAAAAAATGTATCTGGAAGCAATTAAAACCTTTAATTGGTGCAACATTATTTTTCTGTGCTGCAATACCGCTCAACTGCATTTCCTATTTATAATGATGATATTTTAGCTGGTTTGAAAAATTTAAAAATCGTTCCCAGCCAAATATTAATTAATTGTTCTGAAAGCTTATCAGCTCTATTGGCCAGCTTGTTCAATATTTCCCTAAAACAAGGATATTATACCAAATTCTAGTCTTCTATATGGTTCTCTTTACTAAGCCTTAAAAATATTTTCAAATATCTTTTACTGACTACGAGACATGCAGAATATACAGAACTCCTTTGAGTAAAAATCACTCAATAATTTTTAAAATGATATCCCCTTTCTTCCTCAATGACTATAGGCAACCGATTTGTAGTTTACGGCAATCTTACTTTCACTGAATCACCTGCTACCACCCACCTTAACTCTTGACTTTAGTGATTTCAGACTGTCGACTGGTAACTGTGGGCCTTCTTGCTCATCACGGAGTTTCTAATAATTGTTAGCATTTGGCCAAGGCTTACATCTCCCTTGGCATCCATATTTAATAAGTTTTTGCCTGTGGTCCTAATTCTTATGCTAGCCAGTGCTGGACATTTACTCACACTTCACAATGTGCGCCTAAATTTCAAATCTTTTTAATTATAAATTTATTTTGTTCTTTCTGAACTAAGATTATAGTAGAATTAATTAAAAACAATAATTAAAACTGTATCTGAAAGTAATTGAAACCTTTAATTTGTGCAAAAAATAGTTTTCTGTGTAACTGATTATTTAGATGATTAATTTACAAATTCCAAATTTATTTTTTTTTGCAATAGTGCCCACTGTGCAATGGTAAGTGAACTATAAGCAATATTTCTTTGACGCAGTGACTTTCATAATTCATAATTCGGAATAAGAAAAATAAATAAATAAATAAAACATAAAATATTTCTATGTAATGCAAATGACAATGTTTTGCTGGGATATTTGTGATCTTTCTTTTAAACATTTAACTAAATATGAATTTATTCTTTTTGCTTAAGTTTCTTTTCCATTTCACTTGCATAAGTTTTTACATAATTTTTTATTATTTAGTTTTATTTTCATTTAGGATTTGAGTTTTGTTTTTTCTTGTTTGGCATCTCCTGCAGTTGCTTTTGGCTTCAAAAGCCCATTAAAGTGTGGAGGGTATTTAAGTTTACGAGTGAGTGTTTAAATAAATTGCACTTGCGTAAGTGTTTTCACTTTAAAGTTTTTCCTTTATTTTTTATTTATATTTTTAGTTTTATTATTTGCTTTTTTGGTTGTTTTTGTTTTAAAACCATTAAGATTTGTAATTTAAACCGTTTTAGTTTTTCTTTTACAGAATGAGCAATTTTCAGCTAAATCATAATAACAAGGGAGGAAATAAAGATATAGTAGAGCATACTAGAGCAGTAGCAAAGGTTAAGCAATGATGATGGATAGAATTATTATCACAGATTTTTGATATGGTCAATAAATATTATTTAATATTTTCTTTGTTGAATTTTATTGTTTTTTAATAAAAATTATTTTTGTCTACACACATACTTACTCCAGCGATTCTCAAACTTTTAATCTCTGCAATAATAAAATTTGAGAATAGCATAGAAAAGCTTTTTGTTGTAGAGATGATTTTTCATTTAGCTCTAATTTGTTTGCCGTCTAACCATTTCTTTAAGTTTGGAAGCCCACAACAAGGACCAGAAACCAAATCAGGATAATAAATTAGATTCTGAAAAGTTTAAACTCAAATAATGTATTTTTGCCATAGAAACTAAATAAGTGTTCACCAGAATATTAACTTAAGAAATAATCCTATTTTTGTTGTGCTTCAACGAGGCAGTTTTTAACCTGAACTCTTCGCTTGATTTCAAAGAAAAATATTATTTACTAGCTGTGTCTACACACTTTGTGTGCGACCTGACAATATTTTGTTCGATTTTGCATCAAAAGTTATCCACACCAAATTTTATAGTGCTTTACGTATACGTTTTTATTAAATATAGAATTACCCATCCCTGGATAACAGCCTAAAATTTATATAAAATTCTAAAAATGATTGTAAAGCTCTGTACAACAGAAACTGACTTTTCCGGAAAACCTATAATCTTAACCAAAACAGGAGGTATACCACTTTAAAGAGGGGATCAATACCAACATTTCGCAACAAATATGACATCAATCGGATCACCCGTTTAGGAGATAACCGGGTTTTCGCGCAACAATTTACAAATCAATAGTTCATTTCAGCTTCTCCGAAAATCAACTGAAACTGACTTTTCCGGAAAACCTATAATCTTAATCTAAACAGGAGTTATACCACTTTAAAGAGGAGATCAATACCAACATTTCACAACAAATTTGAAGTCAATCGGATCACCTGTTTAGGAGATAACCGGGTTTTCGAACAATAATTTACAAATCAATAGTTTATTTCAGCTTCTCCGAAAAACAACTGAAACTGACTTTTCCGGAAAACCTATATCTTAACCTAAACAGGAGGTAAACAACTTTAAAGAGGGGATCAATACCAACATTTCACAATTATGGTGTTTAAATTATTTTAATAACATTGTTATTGCACAAAGTAAAAATACAAGTCAAATACAAATTTTATTTAATTAACTATTTGGCAGTAAGTAAATAATATTTTGTCATTATGTATTTTTAAACAGCGCCATATACAGCGCAACCGTGTTTAAAATATCCCACTTTTAGACCGGAAATTGCAGTATCTTAAAACCGGAAATTGCGTACTTTAACAGCTTTTTCTCCACTTTCTTTTGAAAATGGGATATCCTATATTGGAACCAGGATGCTAAGGTACCTCCTCACAAAATTTTGTAAAAATCCATCCAGTAGTTTTTGCGTGATGCGAACACAGAACACAGAAATACAGACAGGAAATGAGTTACTATTTCATAATATGTATAGATTTGTTGCTTTTTTCGACGTCCCAAATAACTAATTATAACCACAACTTAATAAGTCAAAAGTTGTAAAGGTTATGCAATCTGTCTGTTAATTATTTACAAAAAAGGTAAGTTTGCGTGAATTGAAGCTGGAGTTCCACAAAGTAAAATACATTGGGACCTATTTTATACTTGTAGTTTATTTAATGCCAACTGGCAACCGAGTGCACCCAACGACAATTGCTAATGACGAAGTTCCCCAAATACCATCACTATATTTATTATTAAATGGTCGAATTTAGGATGAACAAAAAAATTAACAATAATATAATCATATCACGTTCATTTTACATGAACTCCTCATGCTTCTCTATTCAATACGAGTAAATAACCAAATGATATATCAAAATTAAGATGTCTTAAACATATGAACCTCGGAATACATTTTAATCCTGCTATTAAATATAAAAGCTTTATAAAAGTTAACACTAAAGAAGTTGTCAGAAACCAATATAGTCTTATGGACTTCAGTAATAGGGCACTGGCTGTCGCAGCTTTAAACTTGGGAAAAAATTCAATGACACTAAAATAAGATTCTGAGAATGATTATAGCAGCTCCCAGGTATGGAAAAACTTGGAAATCTACAAAGATATAAAAGTGCCACTGGTTACAGCAGAAATTGTTAAATATGGCTCAATGTATTTAAAGCCAATAAGTCAGTTTAGCTGGCATACTTTTAACTTCAATTTGATAAACGACTATATGGCTTGACCAATGTATTAGACTTCTTAACTTTGGGGCTCGATTGTTTTATATTTTTTCTAAAATCAAATTGATGTTTCGTAATTCATTCTTTTTCACTTAGAAGTGGATGCAGCTTAGTTATTAATATTTTATTAAACAGCTTAGACATGTTTGATAAAAGGCTTATAGGTATTAATGATTCTACTTTTGAGTAGTCTTTTCCTGGCTTAAGATTCAAGACGCTATACGGGGCAACTCATTTAATAGTCAGGGGCTTTTGAGAGGTTGAAATCAGTTATTGCTCTTTTGATATGACGAAATTCAAATCTTAGGGGAACGGTCGCACTAACATCGATGGGAGGCAACTCAGCAATATTAGCAGGTTTTTTGGGGCAGCGCATAAATTAATAAATATTTTTTATAGTTGTGCATAGTACTAAATACCCTGTGTAAATATCAAGTAGCTGCCTATAACGTTTATGTTACGAACCGGTTGACCTGGCAAGGTTTCCATCTGGCTCGAAATGGCTTTTCTCAGGTTGTTTTACCCGCCAGTCGCGTATTCTAACACAAAACAAAAGCATACACAAAAATACACCAACATATACAATTTGATCATAGAGACAGATGTTCTCTCTTCTTTTTTAAATTTTACGCAATCTGTTTAAATATAAGATCACAGTAAAAAGCCTTTATTTTTTGTACTTGTTAAAGAGGAAAAATTTATTCCAGTTCAAAATTAAGGCTACATTTATAAGTAAATTTGTGTTACTTTCGCAAACCCCTTTAATTTCAATTTTTTTTATATTTTTTGCTATAGCCGCCATAATTTTGCACACATTATGTAAACTTACGATTAAAAGTCATATTCGCGAAAACCCCGTCACTGTCGGAACACCCTTTAAATTTTAGCTATTGTGGTTATAGCGGCTGCGGCAATAGACTTTCTTTGCAAATATCAAGAGTCTACCTATTACGCTTCAAAAAATAAAGCCATATTCCTGAATAAAATGTCTCTGTCGGAACACCCTTTTATTTTTACTATTATAATATAGTGGCTATAGTAATACGCCTTCTGTGAGTCTACCTAAATGCAAATCACGTAACTGTCGGAACACCCTTTAATTTTTAAGTTAATAATTTTTAATTTGTTTATACTCGTCACTTTCGAAATACCCTATAAGTTTTAGTATTTGTTGCTATAGCTGCCACGGAGTCTATCTTTTACGGTTCTAAGGATAGAAGCCGATGAGAGATGGTTAGACATTGTTTTTACCCTTTGAGTATGGAACCTTTAAAACGCAAGTGAACGGAAAACAGTATACTTTTTGTCTCTTTTTGAAAAAAAAAACCTTTTAACATAATTGTTGCATTAAACTTTAATTTTTTTTGTAATTGTTGTCATTTTCAGAAAATGCACTTTCCAATGATAGAAACATTTTAGCTGATAAAAAAAAAAAACTTCAAAAGATATAGCCTACTAAAAAAACTAAAAATTTAAGTGGTCTTATCATCTGATTGAGAGTATATATTTAAGATATCGAACCTTTACTATCGTCCTGAAATTTTACCAAAAACAAACGAGCAATATTTTATTTTATTGAAAATAAAAGAACGAAGATAGATGTAAGTGCACAGAAAAAATTGTTTGCACCAATTAAAAGTTGTTATTAGTTTTGAATTAATGTTCAATTAATTTTTTAATTGATTCAAATATATATTTATTTAAAACAGAACAAAAAAAATTTCTAATTAAACATATGATTGAATCAATTAATTATTTGATTAAATTTTAATCTGAAACCAATTAAAACCCTTAATGGGTGAAAATATTTTTTCTGTGTGTATTCATGGTTTTGTTTTATTCTTGTAATACATTTTAAATAAAATAAAGTTTAAATAAATGACTTTTTTGTATACAAGGGAATACCAAGGTCTTTTTAAGATATAATGGATAGTGAGGACTTAAGCTCTGATCATAACCCCATAATATTGACACTTAGCACAGTTCTTCCAACTGTGGCAAAAACATTTAAAATTATTACATCTAAAACAGATATGCAACAGTTTAGGAAGTGGATAGAACAAAATTTAAATTTAAATATACCGATTAAAGATGACTTTAACTTAGAGGACGCTGTCGAGACTTTCACTCATTTAATTCATGAAGCAGCATTTATATCAACGCCGCAACAACACCAAACTAATGGTAGTAATGTACAAATATCAGCTGAAATGAGGGATATTATTGCTAATAAAAGGAGACTACGAAAAAACTATCAAAGAACTAGAAGTCCATTAGAAAAAGCAAATTTTAACAGAGCAACGCAATATTTGAAAAGACGTTTAAAAGATTACAAAAATGATATAATAAATAATTATTTATGAAATTTGCAGCAAAATATAGCCAAGGATAATGAACACAATCTTTGGAATTCAACAAAATATTTAAAACGTCCCATAAAGCGAAATATCCCAATTAAAAATAGAAGTGGCGAATGGTGTAGAACAGACATCAGTAAAGCTAACGAGTTTAAAGAACACTTAGAGTCAACTTTTAACCCATTTATTTTAAACGACCCTACTGTTAGAGAAGAAATACAAAACTTTTTAGATGTTCCCTGTCAAATGGATCGCCCGATAAGACCTATATATAACTTTAGCAGATGTAAAAGATATAGTTAATAAATTATTTATTTATTTATTTTTATTTATTTATTTATTTTGTTAATTCCTATACAACAAGATTTAATCTTATATTTAAAGTATAGGAAAGTGGAGTTTATAAATTATATTTTGGGATTACACATTAATACAAGTATATACACATTAACTATAAAAGGTTTATACTATAACAAATACATTACAATTAAAAGAATTACAATTCACTGTTGTGCAAAAAAACAAACAAAAAATGTTTAAAGCTATTTGCGTTGCTATTGAGTTTGGGGAAGAATATTCCAAAGGCGCGCCGCGTGTATAAAGAAGTGCCATTCAGATACATGAAGACGGTGTAAAGGAATTATAATCTTTCTTCCTCTGAGTGATCTGGCAAGCCTAATCTTGTCTATAAGATATTGTGGAGCTTCTGAATAAATAATCTTGTGCAAAAATAATAGGACGCGTATGTTAAGAAGATTATCAACCGAAACACCGTAAAGTTGAGCGGAAAAATTAGATACACGGTCATATCTCTTTAAGCCATAAACATATCTAATTATGTTATTATATAAAACGTTTAATTTCCTTTTACTAATTGAGTCACAGTTTGCGAAAAGCTCACAGCCGTAAATTAAACCTGGAAGAAGATAGGATTTTGCAAGAAGTTTCCTTATCCCTAAGGGAGTATAATATTGTGTCGGCCAAAGGCACCTTAGCTTAACATAAATTTGGCCTACGAGGGTATTAACATGGTTTGTCCAAGTAAGTGTATTATTAAACATTAATCCAAGGTTTTTTGCAGCATTAACGATGTTGATCCTTTCCCCATTTATTAGAATGTTAACATCGATAACAGAATCGAGCGATCCCTTTCGAATTATTAGGCACTTTGATTTATGGGGATTTAAACAAAGTCCATTCGCTGTTGCCCAATGAAAAATTCTATCCAAATCATCATTAATCCTAACAATATTTTCATCAATAGATCGTACTGGACTGCTCAAATATAACTGTACATCATCTGCATACATGTGAACTTTGCAATGCAAAAGCTGTTTTGGCAAAATTATATAATAGCAACACTCCAGGGTACGACAATATTGACTCAAAAGTTCTTAAATACTTACCAAAAAAGGTATGGTGTTCCTAACAACCATATTTAACTCTATATTAAGGTTAAATCATTTTCCATCACAATGGAAATATGCCAAAATTGTGATGATACTAAAACCTAAGAAACCTGAGTATGTTGTTACTGCCTATAGGCCCATCAGTTTATTATCAAGTTTTTCAAAGATTTTTGAAAGGCTAATTTTAAAAAGATTACTGCCAATTTTAGAGCAACAAAAAATAATACCAGTTTACCAGTTTGGATTCAGACATAAACATGGCACACCAGAACAATGTCATAGGATTGTCAATAATATTTCTGATGCACTAGAAAGAAAATTGTATTGCTCTGCAGTGTTTCTAGATATTGAACAGGCCTTTTATAGAGTATGGCACGTTGGCCTTCTATACAAATTAAAAAAGCTTATTCCGGCCCCATTTTATTTCGTATTAAAAGCATATCTGCAAAACAGGCAATTCTTTGTAAGTGTTAATGAAATTTATTCAAATTTTGGAAGCATTAACGCAGGTTTACCCCAAGGCAGTGTATTAGCTCCTGTACTGTACACCATTTACACAGCAGATATGCCTACGATGGACAATATAACTATTGCTACTTATGCAGATGATACCGCTGTACTAGCTTCTAATGAGTCACAAACCATAACTTCGGAATTGGTACAAAATCAATTAAATCTTATTCAAGATTGGTTGCAAAAATGGAACATTAAAGTAAATACCGGAAAATCTGTTCATGTGACATTTACATTAAGAAAAAATCATTGCTCTCCAGTGTATTTAAATGGAATTGTTATACCTCAAAATGACACAGTTAAATATTTGGGCCTTCATCTTGATCGACGATTAACATGGAAAAAACATGTCTTAAACAATCGTGAACACTTAAATATTAAAACAAGAAAAAATGTACTGGTTGTTACGCCCTAAATCTGGATTAAGTCTGGAGAACAAAGTTTTGTTATATAAAGCAATCCTGAAACCAGTATGGACATATGGTATTCAACTTTGGGGCACAACAAGCAACTCCAACATTGAGATTTTACAAAGATATCATCAGTCCAAAACACTAAGATTGTTAGCTAATGCACCTTGGTTTGTGAACAACAACAACATACACAGAGATCTCAAAATTAAAAAAGTCAAAGAAAAAATTTCTAACTTCTGTCAAAGGTACCTTAGCAGACTTTACAATCATTCAAATGTATTCGCAATTAACCCTTTGGATGAGAGCAATGAAATCCAAAGACTAAAAAGATACCACGTACTTGACCTACCCTTCAGAAAATAGGAAAATGTATTAATACTATAAATTTGTATTTATACATATATATTTTTAAGTTTATTGGAACTTAATATATGTCGCTTAAATTAATTATGTATTTTGCTTATTATTTTATTTTTGTAAAATAGATTGCAAAAAAAATTAATTGAGAAATAAAAAATAAATGAAAAAAGGGAAATTTCTAATGATTTATGCCTGAGATATTTTTGCTGTATTTTAATGTCGGCTTTAATGGTTGATAATACCATAAGTTTGCTTTTAGAAAATGTCTAACGCCATTTCTATTCCTCTATAAAAAAACATTATATTCCCGAACATAAAGAAATAAATTAAAAAAAAAAAAAAAATATTTGGGTAACAACTGGTACACAATTCATTATGGTCACAATCATGCATTCGTCTATTTTAAAAAGTGTTTGTATATTTTCTCTATTCAATTCAATTCATTTATTTTATGTTTTTCTAAAATCTAAAAGTGTTTGCAATGTGGGGTGAATCACACAAACATATTTTTTTTGTGAACCATTTTTAATTTTTCCCTCAGTGCTTATTGAGATATACTGATGTGTGTGTGTGTGTACGAGATACCCACCAGTTCTGATGGTGTCATTTCTCTGCATGAAATTAAAACGGGGTAAACTGCAGAAAACTAAAAAAGATATGTGTAACTCCTAAAAGTATTAATTAGTTAAATTTTTCAGTTTAGAACTCTTACTAAATTTGTTAATCGAAAAAATTTCTTGTAAATTTGGGCTTCCCTACTGTATCACAAACAAAAAATAAAAAAGCAACAATATTTTATAACCCATTCTTTACTCCTCGAAATAGATAAAAGAATTTTAAGAAAGAAGCACAAAGTTTCCAGTTTTATTAAATAACTAGCAGTGTCCACACGTTGTGTGCATCCTGAAAATATTTTGTCCCAATTTTAAGACTCTCTGGATAAAATTCTAAAAATTATTTTAAATCTCTGTATAAGACAGACAGTAAATGAGTTACTCACTATTTTAAAACTGCGCCATCTATTGCGCAACACTGCTTAAAATGTACTGTTTTCCAAAATAATTTATGCCCTAAAGTATGCAGCATTTTAAATCGGTAAAAAATCTTCTCAATGCTTTTTCTCCACTTTCTCTTGGAAATAAGATATTTTTGTGGAAAAAAAGTATCCTATATTGGAATCACCATACTAAGTGACCTCCTTACAAAATTTTGTTAACATCCATCCAGTAGTTTTTACGTAATGGGAACCCAAAAAAAGAAGTACAGACAGACAGCAAGAAATGATTTAATATTTTATTTTTTAATTTTAAATTTTTTTTTTTTAATTTTAATATTTTATTATATGTATGTATATAGAAGACTAGCTGTGCCCGCCACGTCGTGGGCGTCCTGACAATATTTTGCTCCATTTTGCTTTGAAAGTATTTCACACCAATTGAAAAACTTTACCTTTATAGTGCTTCAGTTATGGTTTATATATTTACTTTATATAAAGGTACCCATCCCTGGATAAAATTCTAAAATATATAAAAAATTAAAAGATTTTAAAAATTATTATAAACCTCTGTAAGAAGTGTTTAAAATATTTTAATAGCAATGCAATTTCACAAAATAAAGATCAAATACAAATTTTATTCAACTGGCGCCATCTGTTGCACAGTAGTTGAAAAATAACAGAGTTGACAATATCCTAGTTTTAAACCAAAAATACAAAAATAAAAAGGTGAGTTGAAAATATAATCGTGTTGAAAAATAATCGTGTTGAAAATATTCCAGTTTTAAACCGAAAATTTCACTCTCTCTTGGAAATATAGCCTGGCTTGCCATAACCCAGTGTTAATGAACATGTAATTTTCGTTTTCATCCCTGTCTACTTTTAGTGAACGGGTTTCTTTACTCAATTTTATAACTACAACCATAAAAATATAACTACAACCATAAAAAAAAAATGTTTTTGCCTCTCCTGAACATTTGTGAGTTTTGAGTTCAGACTATTTATGATTTTGGGTGCGATATATGTATGTAAGGGGAAATGCCGACGTAACTTTATAGGTCCCTTTTGGACCCCCTTAGATATTTAAAAATTTTAATGACAATACGACTGATTATTTATGACTACTAGTCTGTACTCTGGAGTATGGGACTATCAACTGCTAACTGTCTACTACCTTCTCATCAATGCTACACAATTTGCTAGACATTCACAAACAAAGAGTGGTATCATCTCGGCCTCTTTCAGGCACATTCTGCAAGTATCGTCTTCCTCAATTTTCATCTTGAATAGATGACACTTGAAGTTTTCATGCACGGTGAGAAAAAATATGGTTATGGTATGGTCGAAAAAACCATCCTATGTTCTCTATAACAACAAATTATAGTTGTTTTAATCATTACTGTGGTCACGATAAACATGTTGTTGTTACTATTTGAAAATTAAATGTTTACTACACAAAAAAAAAAACAACATGGTTGGTTTGAACTAAACAATTTTTAAATCACAACCAAAGTTTTATTAATATTTTAAAATAATGTTGTATTTATAAGCATAATATATTATTAGTAAACAAATTATGATAACTTTCCTTGTCTGTAACCACAGTATGACTAAAAACAAACAAATAATACTTGGTTTTTTGAAGTTTAGTCTTTAGATTTTTAAAATTAGAATCTAATTTTACGGGTTTCTTCCAAAAATAATCATTAAGAATTAATACGATTCCCATATCGAATGCTTACAAAATAAACTTATAAATAATTGTTTGATTTATTATAAAGTATGTTTATAAAACCAAATAAGGTATGTTTTTATAATTAGATTTCTCCCTATATTTTTTTAAATTTATTTTATAACAAAATTTTATATTTTACAATGTCATTTTTAAGTTAGACAATAATATGGTTTTAACATAACAATATTATCATAATATTTTGCTCTTACATTATGGTTACCTCAACCATGTTTTTTCTTTGCATGTGACCTATCAGCTAAATGTACTCCATGTATCTTTCTGGCTGCAGGATACAAAGTACTGCAGGATATAAAATATTAACTGCCATCACACACACCCACACACACACATATATACATATATGTGTACATATACATGTATGTATGTGTGTGTATATATTCTTTGTTAAACATAATTGTTTGTGAATTGCATGTTAAAATATTGGATGGCCATTGAAGAGCCACAATATGGACCCAACATTATTGTCATCAACATAAGTAGCTGAAGCAGTCAAATTAATAAAACTGGAGAACGCGTATTCGCTAGAAATATTTTATATTTTGCATAAAATATTATGCAAATTGTAAATAAATATATGTGTATTATTGCATATTATTAATGCCTATGTTTCAAGGTTGCAGGTGTTTTAAAATTGAGTAAAATTGTAATACTAATTTCTTAAAGCAATTTCTTCTTTGATGTTATACTTTTAAAAGAGGGATTTTTTAAAGACTATTTTCCTAACTCTTCAATATTTTTACCGCCATAAGGCCGGTACGCAGCTCGACTGGGCAGGGATGTTAAAATAAAAAGTGTAGACTTTTTTCCTTCAACTGAAACAAAAATTAATGTTTAGGCAATTGTTTGGTAACGGAATTTATGACATTTTATGTTTTTTACACTTTTTAAATATTATTTTTTTCATTTCAGTATTTATATAATGTGTACAATATGCAATAAAATTTAAAAAAACACGACTACATGATTTTTATTTCTACAAACGACCACACGATGAATTTTAGTTTTTTAGAAATAAAGGCAAAGAAATCAAACCTGAAATTCCGTAGAGCTGCGTACTGGGCTATATCTATAAAAAATAAAATATAATTGAAATCTATTTTAGAACAAATTTTTCAAACAAAAGTTGTTGTAAAATACATTTATGTGCTGTTTGAGTAACCCAATTGAACAAAATGTCTAGAAAATTTGTATAGGAAAAACTCAAAAACTTGAGTGCTTTTCATACAAATTTCCTAGACGAATTGTTCAATTGGGTTACATAAACAGCACATTAAACCAAGTTTTATTTTTTATAAATATGGGGGTTAGTATTTTATATAAACTTTAGAATTTTTTATGAATTTTAGAATTTTATTTAAAGCCTTTGCTGCTGAGTAGTTGCCCAGAGATGGGTATGGTTCTAAACTATAGAAAAAAAGAGCATTAAAA
The DNA here is from genome assembly GCA_949628195.1 of Phasia obesa. Lineage (NCBI taxonomy): Eukaryota > Metazoa > Arthropoda > Insecta > Diptera > Tachinidae > Phasia > Phasia obesa. The sequence continues at coordinate 23,786,802 of OX451215.1, read as the reverse complement.
TTTGGTGTGGATTACTTTCGAATTATGTGACTAAAATTTTAATTCATTCTTGTAGAAATTCTCTTTCTAACATATCAGCCAAGCAAAAAATAGTTCTCAGCACATTGAATTTAATCTGATACAAAAAATCGGCATCCCAACGTCTCACAGTGGGGTAGACGCATAATTAAAAAAATAGATATATACCTTTAAACTCTTGTCTGATTGCGACAACATTTTACATCGGTGTAGAAGTTTTAATTTTGAGGCTTGTGGCCAAAGCTTTCTGGAATAGCGCTGTGGGTTCTCAAAATAAGCCATTCTACACGGAGCCAAAAATGCCTATAGGCATCTATATAATAGATTCAAAAAGATTTTCTCTATGAAATGTTTTTAGGCTAAGGGGTATTCAAGCAGAAAGAAGGGAAGTTTTTCATATTATTTTCATGTGGTATATTTTTTTAATTTTATCAAGAAGGAAATCCCAATAAATCAGTAAGAAATTTTTTTTACTCATTTTTGACACAAAAAAAAAAACAATCCATAGAGAAAAACTTTTTGAATCTATTAGGTTATCTTATGAATTGTATAAAAAATGGATTTCTTATTGATTTCATTAGACTACCTAATTGATTTTTTCAAAAAGGTTTTTCTGATTGATTTCATTAGGATCCTATATGATCATGTGTAAATCATCTTTTTAATTTTCTTAATAAGGATTCTATTAGCTTTCTTGTTATTTCGTTTATATAAATCAACATAGAAACTGTTTTTCAAACATAAAATATAAAATACACATTTACCCCGTATTTATAAAAAATAAAATACACATTTGAAATCCATTTTAAAATTTAAAATTAAGTAAAGACTATGTGAATGCCAAGCCTCTCCCTATTACTGTTCAAAAGTTAAGCTATTTTCACCAGCATCCGTCTTTTATGGCGACACCATTCAAGCCTCTGTCTATAACGTTTTGAAAGATAGGGTCATATAGATCAAATAACATCACCTATTGGGACACCCTTTAATTTACAATTTTAAATTGAAGACCTGTTGTTTTATAGGACTTGGCCACAAAGATTCTTTGTAAATTTCAACATTCTGACTATAACGGTTAAAAAGTTTAACCATATATATCAAATTACATGAACTATTGGGACACCCTTTACATTATAATTTCAAAAATGTATACTTGTTATTATACCAGAGTAAGTAGTGGGCATTCTGCCTAATTTTTAAGTGTTTGTGTTTAACGGTTCAAAAGATAGGACCATATAGTCCACATTAAATAATTTATGGGGACACCCTTTAATTTCTAAACTCAAATTATATACTTGCTATAGTGGAGTTTGCCCTACAGGTTCCTTGTAAATTTCAGCTGTCTGTCTATAACAGTTCAAAATTTTGACCACATACATAGAATTATATTAACTATAATGACACCCTTTTATTTCCAAATTCAAATTTTATACTTTTTGTAATAGCGAACTTAGCAATACAGGTTCTTTGTAAATTTTAGCGGTCTGTGTACAACTGTTCTAAAGTATGGCCACCATCATCATCATCAAATTAAGTGAACTATTGGAGCACCCTTTTATTTAAAATTTTGAATATTTATACATTTTATTATAACGGTCATAGTAATGAACATTCTGTCAAATATTCAAGGATTTGTCTATAACGGTTCAAAAAATAGGCCCATATAGTTCAAATTACGTCACCTATTGGGACACCCTTTAAATTTTAAATTTATGTTTTTTATTATTTTTCTTGCTGTTGGGAGCTATAGCGACTCGTCATTTTTTTAATTTTAATTTGGTGCCCTTTACGGTTCTTAATACACGTAAAAAACTCGTATGTGTTGTATAGGGCCACCCTTTAATTTTTAATAATAATGAACTGTTTTTAAAACGAGACCAAACTGAAGCTATAACCTTTCAAATAAAGGAAAAATTATAATAATTATAATAAATTAAAATCGGTTCAGAAATGGCTGAGTTCTGCCGTTACTTTTTGTTCATTTTAAACAAAAATTTTTGCCAGCTTGTGGTGCTTATTTCTAACGGTTTGTGAATTTTACTCATTTGAAAATTATTTTTTTTCCAATTAGTTAGTATTGTTTTTAAATATTATAAAGACAAAAGAAAAAATGTTATGGTAATTAGCATAATATTAAATAATTAATATTTGAATTCCCAAAAATTTTATTAATAACTAAATATGCAACTGCTTGTGCAAACCTTGGCAACACTTGTTTTTTACGATTCTCTTGCGAGAACAAAATTAACTTGTGTATGCTTTTCATCACACCTTACGTCTGCATTCAGTGATGGCAAAAAACCATCCAATTGTAGAAGGACAGTAAGGAAAAATAAAAACGTGGTTTGTTTGTTGGTGTTTTGTTGAAGCTTTAATATTCTGTAATATTATTCTATTAACATGCATAATTCTCATTGTGTTTTGTAGAATTCTATTACTTATAGAGTATTTTTGGTTTCTCTAAAATTAGGAAAAAGGTTTCCTGATGATCTGGCCTGAGCAACCAGTGAAATTCGTATAGGGACTAGCTCTTTCCCCCAACAAATAAATTGCATTTTTATTATAAAACGTTATGGGTAATTAGCATAATATTAAATAATTAAAAAATGTAATGGTTGCCGTTCTTTATGACAGATGCATTCAAATATCATATGATGCGTCGCTGCTTTACGAAATATTTTCTGAGATTTGAATAAAAATTAACTAAAAAATTTGTTGCATTTTACTGCTAAATTAAATTATATTTTACCGCTTTAACTTTGCCTTAAATTGTTTATATTTATTTTATTTTGTTTAAATTCTTTCTTTGTCCCTCAATAACAAAAAAAAATAATTTTTGTTATAATTGTAAGTTATTCCTTTGCAAGCAACGGCAAGTTTTAAATTATTAAATAAAAGTTTTGTTCAAGCATACGAGTACGTTGAATTTTGTACAGCTTTTGTAACAAGTAAAAGTTCATTAGAGAATTATTGAAATATGTATGTACATACAAGCAAAATTATAACAATTTATTTTATGCTTGTATTTTATGCATGACTAAATATTATTCCGTCCGGTCAACTAATGTTGAGTGATGAATTTCAAGGATACGAAAATGTTTGTAAAAACAAAAATTTTGGTTACAAATTACAATATAAAATCAATAAACAAATGTATTGTTGGTTTTTATGTCACCCTACGTAATGTATACAAATAAACAATAACTAGCTATCCCTGGTGCGCTTTGCTTTACCCATCCGCAAAAATACACTTGGAAGTAAAGTATGGCCAACCTTTAACTCGAAAACGCATGCTATCATTCATATCAAAAATGTTGTTTAGTTTACATGCAAGGACCGACGTCCACTATCGCTAACAAATCTTTTATTGCTGAGTTACCACTCCCACTTACTTGTACAATTTTTAAAGACTGTACAATATGTAGTTCTTTAGGCACACAATAATGGATTGTAGTTCTCCAGGTACACGAGAATAAATTTTTACTTTCGATCGAAGCTACCACGCCCACCATCTCTATCCAGGCTGTGCTTTGTTAGATTATGCACATTAGTTTCAAGGCTCTGCATATTGTATTTCTCTAGTTGGACGATAATAATTATTTACATTGTATGGGAGGTAGCACGCCTACTGTCCGAACCCAGTTTGTGTTTCGTTATACTACGCGCATTAGTATGAGGGTTACTTGTGCATAGTTTCAAGACTCTATCTATTGCAGATCTTCAGGAAGGCGATAATAATGGTTGACTTTGTATGGGAGGTACCATGCCCACTATTCCAATCCAGCCTATCTTTCGGCTAACTATGTATATTAATAAGGTGCATATTGCTGGTGCAAAATTTTAAATCTCTTCTTATAATAGTTTTCTAACTACTGTAAAAGTAGGCGTAAAAGTGGGAGTGGTCAATTTTTCTTTTCATAAAAACCTAAGTTGGGCTACACTGAAGATTTGAAAGTTAAATTGGCCAAAATTAAGTGATGCGATTACTAATGAACGATATTTGTTTTTTTTTTGTATAGATATTCTTTTTGTTTATTTTTTAGAGGTTATGAACGTTTCCTTGTGAGTTGTTATCAGCGTTTAGAATTTTTTCATTTATGAGTTTTGAAATTTCAATATTATCACATTTCTCATAAATAGGATTTCTTAAATTTTATATTTTTTCACGGTCATAAAGGAACAAAAAAAAAAAATGCTGTGCCAGCGATCACTCATGAATGAGTTTAACTGTTTTTTTTAGCATACATACATGAAGGGTGAAAAGAATATCCCTATTATTCATATGTGATAAGTAATGAGTTAGCTCATGCTCATTAATGCTCTTTAACATAAAAGTTTAATTTTTTTTCATTTATGAACGTTTTTGAATTAATGAGTGTTGATTTATGAAATTTCTCATCATCTCATCTCACCATTAGTTTCCCTATTTAAAATTGTAGGGTACATTTTATAAATTGCAAGTGATTACCGAAAATTGTTTTGCATTCAACAATAGTTTTTATAATAAAAAAAATTTATTCAAATTTTTTTTTTTCAGATGAAGGATGGTAAGAAAACCATCATTATAGTCTTGAATTAATATTAAGAATGTAGATTGATAAAATTCTAAAGTTTGCATAAGTAAAAGATTATTTCAAGTATTAAGGTATTTGATGCAAATAAGAACTTAAAAGTCCATGTAAAAGAGCTTGCAAATTTATTTCATTTAAAGTAACGAAATTTGAAGAGCTGAATGGAAATAATTCAACCAGAATAGAAACATGAATAGGGAGCATCAGCGATGCTGCAACTAAAAACAATAAGAATGCTGCTGAATGGTATTAATAGTGTAAGCAGAAATCTAATATAATAAATGCATAGAATAATTTGTTTTCGTCGTTGTTGAGGATATTGTTAGGTTTGCGTTTGCTAACAGAAACAACTACAGTCTAGGAAAAAAATCTACATACATCTACATATTTTTAGATTTCAACTTTTACAGTGATATTTGAAAACAACTTATTATGAGCTTAATTCTTACGTTAATAGTTAAAATTATTTATAGATAAAAATTTACAAATATATTCATGTCAACAAAGATATTCTCGAATATAACACAAATCAGTGGGAAAAAAGTCTACATACAGTGCAGCATCCCCTATAGTTTTTTGTGAGAATATACAGCGTAAACATAAAAATGCCGTTATTTTCGCATATTTGACTTCTTTGACAAACGATTCAGGTACAGAAAGTCAAAACTAAAATATTTTGAAATATAAAAAATGGAAAAAAGAAAAGAAATACAACTTTCCGTTCGTAATTTAGTGGTAAAACTCCAAATGAAAACAAATCTTTCGGTGAAATTTCGAAAATAGTGATCTTAAGTCGTGCTACTGTCCAAACTATTATAAGAAACTACGAAAGCAGAATAGCACCGAAAATAAGCCAAGATCTGGCAGGCCAATGAAGTTTTCAAGTCGGAATGTGCGAAGTATTCTTAAAGAAATGCATCATAATCCACGTATAAGTGCTCCGAAATTGGCGGAACACATGGAGAAATGTTCTAATGTTTCTGTGACGTCACGAACAATTATAAATATTTTGCATGAAAACAGCTTTAGAAGTAGAACGCCGCGAAAGAAACCACTAATTTCTGCTATGAATCGGCACCTACCTCAAATTTTCAAAAGCTTATCTAAATAAGGATTTGAATTTCTGGAAAACTGTCTTATTTACCGATGAGAGCAAGTACAATATTTTTGGAAGCGACGGCCGACCAAATGTGTGGAGAAAACCCATACCGGTCTTGAACCGAAGCATATAATAGCTATGGTGAAACATGGTGGTGGTAGTATTATGGTTTGGGGAGCTATAGCATCATCTGGGGTGAGCCGTTTGGTTTTCGTCGATGGTATGATATGGACAGACATCAATATAAAAGTATGCTGGAACAAAATTTGAAACCATCCGTCGAAAGCTTGGGTCCTGGAAATAGTTGGATTTTTCAACAAGACAACGACCCCAAGCACACCGCTCACATAGTTCGAGACTGGCTTCTTTTTTATGCTCCACGACAGCTGAATTCCCCACCTCAGTCACCAGATCTTAAACCGATCGAGCTGTTTTGGGATGTTTTGGAACGATTAGTGCGAAAATATGACATTACAAGTCGAGAGACTCTCAAAAACGTATTAATTTGTGCATGGGCCAAAATTACTCCAGATATCACTAAAAATTTTGCGATGTCAATGCCTAGCCGGCTTCAGGCAGTAAAAGATGCTTAAGGTGGTCCTACTAAATATTAAAAAAATTAATTTGACCTTTGTTTTAGTTCAAAAGCTTTAATAACTTATAGCTTTTATAGCTGTATGTGGTTTTTTTCTTGTGAATATTATATGTTTTTGTTCTTATTGTTTTTATGCCTTTGAATTGGCTTTGTTTTTAATAAATATAATTCTTTGTTGACTCTTTACCAAATAGCATTTATTTGATTTAAATAAAATTTACAAATACCCAAAAAACCCAAAACTTTGGGTTGTATATAGAGTTTTTTCCTTGACTGTATATGTTTACAGTTCCTTGCCGTTGTGTTATTTAATTTTTGTTTATATTTTTGGCTTTTATTTAAAGACGATAAATTCAATTTAATTTTTTTTCAGCAACTCAGTCAAATATTTTAAGGTCAGATTTTAAAGTCATATTAAAATAATGCCTGAAATGAATTAATGCACAACATTTTAATAATAATCATACTGTAGATTTTTAATTGCAGAAAAATTATTTGCATACATTTAGGAGGAACTACCAACAATAGAATAAAATTGTAGTAAATACGAATATCAGGGATGTTGATTTTTTGTTCTGTGTGCTTCAGTTGATTTTTTTTTAGCTTTAAACTTTATGTGGGTACGAAAATAAGTGTTGTTAACTACTTTAACACCGACAAGTAAATTGAAACAAGTTAAGAATTTTTTATGGTACTTTTAATGTACATATGCAATTTGTAGTCAAGTTTAAGTTCGTTTTATTCTCTCTAAGAAAGGATAATTTGAATTACAAATTTAGGTGATAATATTACAGATAAATTTGGAAAAATTTAATTTTTCTAGACAGCAACACAGCGGAATGCACATTTTCTAGACAGCTACCTCTGTCATCAGCACTCTTCGTATGTATCAACATAGATGATGTATACACGCAAAGAAAAAACATGGTAATTGTATGGTTACGGCAACCACACTATGTTTTCTGAACAATACATGTTTGCTGTGAACAAATTTTATTTATTTTAAACAATACTTTGGGTCACGATAAACATTTTTTTCTTAATAGTTAATCATTCAATGGTTATACGCACCAAAAAAGCAACATGGTTGATTTTAACCATATTAAAATTCAAACCACAACAAATTTTTTTTTAATATTTAAAAATAAAAGTATATTTATAACCGTAATATATTAGAATTAAACATAGTATGTTAAGTAGGACCAAAAATAAACAAGTAATGTTTGGTTTTAAAATTACAATTTTGGTTTTGGCCTTATTCTTCAGTTCAGAAATATGTGTGTAAGCTATTGGTTAGACACAATAAATACAAATTTGTTGTCAATAAATAAACATGTTTTTTTTATTATAAGTGATAGTTTTCAATTAAAAATATCAAACATATAAGCAGATAAGCAGAAAATATCAAAATATGTATGTAAGTCTAAATGGAAATATTCGTGTATTTGTTTTTTGTTATTTAATAAATATATTCATACGTTGTCACATATAACCATTTACATGTTTCACATTATATTATAGTATGTTTTTATATTTGAATATAACCATATAATTCAACCATAACATGTTGCTACTAGATTATGGTTACCTCAACCATGTTTTTCGTTTGCGTGTACATCATCTATTTAACCAACCAAACTCAGATAAAGGAATACGAGAAAATTGTATTCAATCATCAATCGTCAGTTGGTGAGAATGAAGTCTACCACTACCTAAAGCTTTCCTTTTGTTTAATATTTTTACCTTAATATTTACCACCTTCTATTTGTGGTTGCTTCAGCCAACCTTCGGTTAGCAATGAAAGCTACTTTTTGTTTATTTGTTTTCTTTCAACATTCGTTTTTAGTTAATGCTAATCTAGTATCAAACCAAACTTTTTTTGGTAGACATGATATTTTTTTTTCGCAATTTTTATTTATTGTATCTTCAATATAATTGAACTATCAATAATTACTCATATCTTAAGTCTAAAAATATACTTGTTAAGTCCAACCAGTGCTGGACAAAAAAATGTATGTTTCACGGTTACTGTAATTTGTGGGTTATCCCTATGATGTACGGATGAGAGAAGCAGTGTCCCTCCTTCTTAGTCGAATGTAACCAGGTTCAGTTAGTATGTTACGGGCCAGTGGATTCGAATGAGTTTCAAGCTTCTTTAAATACCTTATGGCAAGTTTCGCTATTTCTGCTTTAACTGATGGCACGTTTAGATCTTTATGGATGTTCGAATTTTTTATATACCAAGGAGCAGATGTAATTATACGAAGAATCTTATTTTGGCGCCTTTGAATTTTTTCTACGTTGGTAGCTGAGGCAGTGCCCCATAATTGAATGCCATAACACCATATTGGTTTTAGAATTGACTTGTATAATAAAAGTTTGCAGTCTAAAGCTAGAGTAGAATATCTGCCAATTAGCCAGTTTAGTTGAACTGCTTTCAACTTCATTTGTGTTAACTTTGTTTCTATGTGCCGCTTCCATGTAAGGCGCCGGTCAAGATGTATGCCGAGATATTTGACGTCTGAAAGCTGAGGTATCGTTTGGTTATTTATCCGAATAGGGGGGCAAGATTTTCTGCGCAGTGTGAAAGTTATGTGAGTACATTTTTGTTCATTCACTTCATTCTCCATTTCTTCAACCATTTTTCTAAATTGGATATGTGGTCTTGTAAATATCGTGATGCTACTTCGAGTCTTTTGTGAATGCTCAAAAAAGCTGTGTCGTCAACAAATGTCGATGTGTGAACTCGGTTACTAGTTGGCATGTCTGAAGTATACAATAAGTATAAAAAGGGCCCCAATATACTACCTTGGGGAACTCCGGCTTCGATTGGCTGGGGTGAGCTCAAAAAATCTCCTTCTTTCACAATAAATTTTCGTTCGGTTAAATAACTATCTAGCAGCTTACGGTTTACGGGCAAATTCAGTTTTAGCTTATATATTATGCCTTCATGCCATAGACATGATATTAAAGGTTGAAATGTACTTTTGAAAGGAATTTACCGAATAAAATAAAATCTAATTTTTGTTTGCTTAAAAAATTCAGTTCTATGCATAAATGATAAATTGTAATTTTTTATAACGTTAATTTGTTAATTTTCCTGATGATGCTACACAAAGGAGTAGCGAAATATCGAAAAAATAAAAATAAAATTATTTAAAGACCTAAAGCTTAAATAAAATAGTTAAATTAATATTAACAAAAAGGTCAAATAAACTATATAAAATAAAACATAAATGATTAGTTTATATTTTTCTCCAATTTTATTTATATTTCTGCTTGATAATAATTATAATTAAATATAATTAAATAAGTTATAATTAGAAGAATTCGAAGTCGAAGGTGGCTTAAAGAAAAAGGTGGCAGCTGAATGAAGTGATGTAGAAAATTCTTTCCAAAAAATTGCTTTTGCATATGCAAATGACACTACAACTGTTTCTACTTGGTTTATACTCCGGACTCTCGATCTTCTCTGTCTGCACTTTCCATGGTAGCTGTCATCTAACACCCTTTTTGGCTGGAAGGTTTTCATTGCACCGATATGACCCAGCCAACGCTATCGCTGTATTTTCATACGCTTAACTACGTTCATGACGCGATTTAGCTCATACAGTTCACGGTTCGTTCGACCTCTATATTAATCTTTAACACAAATCGGGCCATTTAATTTGCTTAAGTTTTTTTCTCTCAAAAATTTGATAATGCAGGTGCTCATGTTTCAGCGCCATAAAGCATGGTAAGTATAGGGAGTTATATTTTATTTTGTAGGGGGATTACTTCATGGGCCCCTTTTAGAGCTTCTAATATCCGACTGAAAATTTAGCCCATCGAGGCACCCATAAGGGTGTTATACAATGTTATTTTATTTCTTGGAGAAAGGACGCTTAAACTGTGTTAGCCCGAATCTATTTGCTAGCACGATCCTTCGCTTTATTTCGATGCTGACAACGACGCTGCAATTGCCGGCCTTCCATCGTTGCAGCGTTTGTCTAGTAGATACAAGCAGAAGTTTGGTCTTGTCCTTATTTGTTATAAGACCCATCTTAGCCGATTCCTTCTCGATTCTAGAACACAGTTACATTTCGCTCCAACATTCCGACGATGTTAATATCATTTGCATATGTGGAAATGATGGAGCGTTTAGTGTTTTACTATCTTTTACTTTTTCCAATATTTTCTCCATCAGTATGTTGAAGTTACGCCATGAACTGTCACACTGTCGAGGGCCTTTGTAATGACACTTAGAGTTATTTTACAAGTTTTGAGGGATCTCTTACATAGACTGAAATAAAAAAATCTAATTTTATTTCACTGTAATTTACTTATAATATGTAGTTTTCAGTAAAGGCCCTTCCTTTTACACTATAATACAAAAAATCATTTTTCTAATACGTTGTTTAAATAGTATAAAAGAACCTATCAGAAAGTTGATTGTTACATATTTTTAATTTATTGGTTGCAAAAAAATAGGAGTAGACCAATTAAGCATCTGGTAAAACATAAAAAATCCCCAAAAAAATACCCTAAATATTTTTTTAAGCCCCAATTTTTTCCCCTAACAATTATTAACCCCCATTTCTCCCCTAAATTAAAAAAAAATCCCCTAAATTTAGGGGAAAATCCCCTAATCTGGCAACCGTGATACAGATGCCTTGTAAGTTTGAACTGCCTGTCTATAAGGGTTCAAAAGTTTGGCCATATACATCAATTATTGGGACACCCTTTAATTTTTAATTTTTACTTGTTATTGTAGCGAACATAGTCTAACTTTCAAGTGTTTATCTATAACGGTTCCAAAGAAAGTGACATATAGGTCACGTTACATCAATTATGGGGACACCCTTTAATTTCTAAACTCAAATTTTATACTTGTTGTTATAGCAGAATTAGCAATGCCGGATTAGCAATGCCGGATTTGTAAATTACATATATATGTTTGTCTATAATGGTTAAAAAGTTTGGCCACATACTTCAACTATGGGGACACCCTTTATTCTCCAAATTAAATCTTTATAATTATTTAATATTATGCTACCTACTCATAACGTTTTATAATAAAAATGCAATTTATTTGTTGGGGGAAAAGAGAAAGTTCCTATACGTATTTCACTGGTTGCTCTCAGGCCAGATCATCAGCAAACTTTTTTCCTAATTTTAGAGAAGCCAAAAATATTAACAAATTAATTGCATTTTTATTATAAGACTTTATGAGTAATTAGCATAATACTAATAATTAATATTAAAATTCCCAAAATTGTATATATAAAATTTATAAACTTGTATTAGCGAACTTAGGAATGCAGGTTCTTTGCAAATTTTTACCCGTCTGTATATAATGGTTCAAAAGTTTTCCATATACATCAACTTACATCAATTATTGGGACACCCTTGAATTTATAATTTTAGATATTTTTTATTTGTTATTAAAATGTTCATAGCAATGGACATTCGGTCGAATTTTCAAGTGTTTGTCTATAACGGTTCAAAAGATAGGGCCATATGGGTCTTTTAATTTTTAAGTTTTGTTTCGCATTAGTTTTTGTTATTAGCAGATATACGCGCTTTGTTAAAATTTTAATTTGGTGCCCTTTAGGGTTCATATTAAAAGAAAACAAGATGTATGGGGGCACCCTTTAATTTTTAAAATTATGATTTTTTCTTTTAAATGGGACCAATCTGTGGGCATGATCTTTCTAATAAGGAAACAATTTTCCAAATCGGTTAAGAAATGACTGAGTTCTACGAGCACAACTGACCTATCTATAGAAAGTAGCTTTAGGTGAGGATCACGTGAGTTTAATGATTTTTGTTCATCCAAAATATGCTCAACGCGCCTAAAGAAGTTTTCACTTCAAAAAATCTATAAGACGAATATCGGTGATTCCTGTTATAGAAGTTCGACTTTATAGTCGATATAAACAATGTTTTAAAATCCATGATTGCGTAACTATTTATGCAAATTTTGAACTTTTATTTTAATCCACTCATTATAAATTTAATAAAATTTTGTAAATTATGGTTTATGATTTATTCATTGTTGTTCAAAATAAATTTGTTCTGAATCCTTATAAACCCCATTAGATTACACAAAGAAAATTAATGTTATTTATGAAATTATTTACAATCTATTAATCACAAGCAGATGACAGTTTGATTAATATTAATCGAGACAAATTACTTTAGATGCTAATTTATACATTTGTATAAATGTCATGTGCAATAAGATAAATTACTTTTAAAGTATAAATAGAGACTTAAGTTTAAAATTGCATTTTTATTGAATACAATTCGAAATGCTTTAATGCAACAAACAATGTGTTCTTTATTACCTCTTATTGTTAGATTGAATACGACAAGAGGGTGTTTAAAAAAAGGGTTTAGGATGATATGGTTTGGGAAAATAAATAAATCTCACATGCCGTCTTGATCAGCCATTGTTTTGCTTGCATATGAATAAAACGTCGGCAGCATAGGGAATAAAAATTTGCTCATTTCCTTTTTGTGCACGCAAAGAAAAATCATGGTTGATGTAACCATAATCTAAGAGCGACATGTTATAGTTGTATAATATGGTTATATTCAAACCATATTGTTTTAAACCATAATAATAATATTGTTTTCATTGGAACATATTATTGTCTTACATAAAATACAATATTGTAAAATACAACCATAATTATGTTTACAATATAAAAATGTGAAACCAGTAAATGGTTATATGTGACAACGTATGAATATATTTATTATATTCATATTCATACATATATTGATATTTTCTGCTTACCTTTTTATATGTTTGATATTTTTAATTTAAAACTTTCCTCTATATATATATATATAAAGCACAAAATGTGTTTATGTGTATGTTTGTTGGTCGGAAAGCTATAGTTGCCTACAGAAGTGAACCGATCTTTCTGAAATTTTCACAGTTTGTTATTGGATATACGAATGGTAAAATAGGGTACTTATTTTTTGATATTCGACGTGGGCGTGGCACCTCCCATACAAAGTACATATTAATCATCGTATATCTATATTAACATAAATAGTTAAGCGAAACACAGACTGAATTAGAGTAGTGGGCGTGGTACTTCCCATACAAGGTAAAAAATTATTATCGTGTTTCGGGCGAACCACAGTAGATAAAGTCTTGAAGCCTTGCACGTAGTATCCCATACAAAGTTAAAAATTATTATCGTGTTCCTGGCGAACTTCAATAGACAGCGCCTTGAAACTTTGCAATCAAAATACAGAATGCATTGGGAAAGTGGGCGTGGTATCTACCACATAAAGTGAAAAGTTATTATCGTGCACATCGAGTACTATAATAGGTATGGTCTTGAGAGTTGGTACAAGTAACCCTCATACCCATTCGTATACTCTAGAAAATCATAGGCTGGCTTGGGACAGTGATCGTGGTACCCCCCATTAATGTTTTCTTATTTTATCTAACGAAAATTATTATGGACATTTTTGTTGGTTTACAATTTTAATTTATTTATCACGTGAGCACGTAATATCTATAAATTCAATAACAAGAGATAACTATTGTTTCAATTTATTTCCATGACTCTATTGTAAACAATTTATCTCTAATATAAGTTGACAAACACATGTATGTACAAATGGATTTTATGAACGATGTATGAGTAACGTGATATTTTTTATAGTTGCTCTTTATGCGATGACTTAAAAGTACATACATATATATACATACATACATCGTTGTTTTCGTAGGTAGTTTTAGATAGAGAGAAAAATGGATGGAAAAGAAAAAAAAAATATCGATTCATAGCCTTATATAGATACGAGAAGGTAGAGATATATATGTATCTACAGACATCTAAATAAAAAATAAATAATATTTTATTTACATTTCAATTTGAATGTCCTTAAAAACCCGAATAGATATAAAATTCTGGTATCCTGTCATTCGACAGGATACCAGTCGAAAGTCGGTAGTTTTTTTTTACCACAGCTACACGTTTACCAAAATAAAAATTAATTCGAGTACTTCCTTAAGAACCAACAAATTGATGTCATTCTGATTTCAGAGACTCACTTAATAACAAATAGCTTTTTTTTAAAAACAAGGGCTATATATTATATGACACTGAAGACCCCCGTGGCAGAACATGTGGGGGTTCAACAACACTAATAAAGGCTCGAATCAAAAATCATTTACTCTATGATCTTGATGAAGACTAACTCTAAGCAGAAAAAATCTGCATTCAAAAATTTCATCAAAATTTCGTTATTTCTTCTATTTATTTACCTCCTAGATTTCAAATATCATAGAGTCAATATAGCAACTTCTACAAATCACTAGGTCCCTGTTTCATAGCATACACAAACATTTTGTGGATCACGATTAATAACTCCAAAAGGCAGTGTCTTATTTGACAAAATTTCAAAAATGAGTCTGAATGTGTTCTCGTGTGGACAATCCACCTGTTGAACTACTGATCAGCAAAAAATACCGGATGTTATTTCAAGAGAAGTTATTAAAGTTAAAGCCTCACTTGAATTATCCTCGGATAATTCACCCACTATTGTCTTTATATGGAACCATACAAATATCGTATCGCAACAACCAGCACAAGAATAAATTGGTTGAAATATTGAAAATATATCAATACTCATTGTTCGGAAAACATACCGCTAAGAACACCAGAAGACGTGGATCAGAGTCTAATTGATTTGTTCAAAACTTTAAATCAGCTGCCCAAAATGCAACAGTAACCCAACAACTAGCTAGATACGATAAAATTTATTCTGTAGATGTCGAGCGGCTCTTGGGTGAAAAAAGAAAAATTCGAAGAGAGTGGCAATTACAGAGATCTCCTTAACTCAAATGTAGATTTAAGGATTGCACGAAATGACTAAGACAGCTACTAGAATTTCGAAGAGAAGCATCTCTGAAAAATTAAGAGCTAATATATAAGCTAAAACTGAATTTGCCCGTAAACATAGCTTCACAACATTTACAAGAGCAAATACTCAATTTGGAATAAATCAGTCAAGTGCGAGTTAGTCTCACACACGTAGGGTTCCGTACTATGTCTAGTACGGCTTTAAAAACTCAAGTTTTTAATTTTTTTATGTCATATGGGGCACCCTTTTCTTTTTTAAATCAAAGTCATATTCGCGAAAATTGCATCGCTATTGGAACACCCTTTAAATGATAGGAATTGTTGTTATAACGGCCATGGTAATACCCTTTCTATAAAAATATTAGGCCTACCTATTGCGGTTCAAAAAATAAGGCAATATACGTAAAAAACATGTCACTGATGAATCACCTTTTAATTTTTATTATTTGTTATAGTTTCCATAGTAATAAACCTCTTGTAAAAACTTCAAGATGCTACTTATTATTGTTCAAAACGTAGGCCATATACACGCAAAGCACGTCTCTTTCGAAATACCCTTTAATTTTAAGGTTTAATTTAAGAGAAAACGAACATAATTACTGTCTGCAAATTTTAAGTGGTTGCCTCCTATAGCTCAAGAAATAAAGACATAACGGCAAATAACACCTCACTTTCGGAACACCCGATAAGTTTTAATATTTATTGCTATAGCGGCGACTGTTATACCACTTCTGCGAAAATTTCACGAGTCTAACTATTATGGTTCAAAACTTAGGTCTTATACATGCAAATCACGCCACTATCGGAACCCTTTAATTTTTTATTTTGTTTATATACTTGTTTATATAGCGAACTAAGTTTTAATTACTGTTTTTAAATCATGAGTCCATGCCTCCTACAGTTCAAGAAATAAACACATATTCGTGAATAACACCTTTCTATCGGATCAGCCTTGAAGTTTTAGAGTTTGGTACTATAGCGGCAACAGCTATACATCATCTGTGAAAATTTCAAGAGTCTACCTATTACGGTTCCAGAGATAAAAGTCGCTGACAGATGGACAGAAGGATAGACGGATAGACGTACAGACATTGTAGCGAAAACAATAGGGTTACGTTTTTACACTTTGTGTACGGAACCCTAAAAATGAATGGTTGAAGAACTGGAGAATAAAGGTGAATGAACAAAAATGTACTCACATAACTTTCAGACTGCGTAGGGATACCTTAGCTTTCCAACGTCAAATACCTCGGTATACATCTTGATCGTTGGCTTACTTAGAAAAGCCACATAGAATCTAAGTTAACACAAATGAAGTTAAAAACAGTTAAAAGCAGTTAAACTAAATTGGATTATTGGCAGAAACTCTACCCTCGACTTAGATGGCAAACTTCTACTGTACAAGTCGATCCTCAAACCAATTTCAGTTATAGCAATGTTGAAAAAATTCAAAACAGCCAAAATAAGATTCTTTGAATAATTACAGTTGCTCTCTGGTATATAAAAAACTCTATCATCCACGAAGATCTAAACGTATATTTAGTCAAAACAGAAATAGCGAAACATGCAGTAACTTAACAATGAACCTGGTAACATTGTAACATTGGTAACATTCGAAGAGCAGAAATATTGCTTTTCTTGGCCGTACATCAGAGGAATGACAGTCATCAGTCAGACAGACACAGACAAGAGTGAAAGAAAGAGGTAGACATAGAGGGCACAATTGGTCGAGACGACGATCAGTGAGGTATCTACGCCTCGCCTATTTATGAAAATTATCAAAAAAGATTCTGGGAAAGCAAAAATAAAAAGTAGTTAAATGATGATCACTAAGGAAATTAAAAGTTTTTTATATTTGCAAATACTTTTCTATGGAATATCTTAAGACGTACTTAGATATTTTTTAGTAAAAAATATAATTTTTTTAATTTTAAAAATTATTGTAAATTACTTTACCGAGAATATCAATGTCTTCTCTAATCAGTTTTAGTGCACCAAAATGGAGTTCTTGGTAGGAATCGAAATCTCAACGATTAAACTGGTAGACTGTCATACTAGTTATAAGCATTCCGGGATACCCTCTGTTGGAAGTAATTTTAACAATGGCTTTTGAACAATGTTGTTAAAACCAGAATTTGAAAGACCCCTTTGTCAGGTTCACTTAAGCATGTAAGGTACGAGTATTGTAAAGATTCTTTTTATATTTGAAGGACTAATGGATACCGTCATATTATAAAATCATTTCAGTGACCGTCACTGCTTTGTGCGTTCGCACGGAAGCCAGCGGTTAATTTAAGTCATTGCCTAAGTAATTTTAATTTTGAGGACAACATAAAACCGCATAAAAAAGTAAAAAGTGGACCTTGAAAGCCGATTCGCATTATCTTCGCAAGTAAAACCATATTTTTAAATGGTTGATGCAGAAATTCTATTCTAAAGTTTGCTGCTTAGCAAACAACATGTTTTTCGCGACCATATCGTTTGGGCCAAGTTAACATTTATCTGTTCCTTTATTATGCCATCGTCAAGAATGATCTAAACACTTCCACTATTTTCTTGTGTAGGGGTATGCCCAAGCAGACTACTAACTTCATAGGTCCCTTTTCGACCCCTAATGTTCCTCAATGATTTGTGATATCCGACTGATAATTTTATAAATACCATACTGTCGCTAACCTTTTAAACTCGACTGTTGTGATTTCAAGTGACTGATACTTGTCGCCATTATTTCTCAACCTAGCTGCTATGGTAATTGCTAACATTTGCTTAAGGCAAAGGTCTCCACAGCATCTCAATTTTTTTATATGTGTCTGCCCGTGGTCCAAAGCATTTTTATGTTAGCCTTTTTCCAGGGACAATCTACAAGTATCGTCTTACCCCGATCGTTGACTGTGACCTGTCACTAACACAGTTAAACATTTTTAGACACCCAGAATATATCCAAGCTCCTCCCTGGTCTTCCTGCCAACTTGTAGCGAAAAATTCAAGAGTAATTTTGGAAATCGAACCCACAAGCCCGGATTGATAGACTGGCACACTACCTACTAGCTCATCTATAAACTCCGCTATTCCACTATAGATAATTTCTCTATCAATATTGACAAGTTCGTGGTATTAGTAGATACCTGCTCTATAAGCATAGACCTGTCAATCAGCATATGGTTCTCCAAGAAGTCAACCGTTAACTTCAATAGAAAAGATGTAAGGCTGATTTGCCTGATGAGGTTAGGTTCTATATAGTCCCTCTTATCCGGTTTGGGAATTAACGCAACCTTAATTTTCCTCCAAACCTCAGAGATATATCCCGTCGCTAGACAGGCTAAAACTATTAAGCATGGCTTTTATACCGCACTGTAATAAGGCAGGGAAATTCCATCCATTTCAGCCGCTTGAATAGTGGGCTTATCAACACGATTACATGAGTCATTCGAACTGAAACTTATAGGACAACGAAGCGCCATAAGTGACTGCAATGTTGCATCCACTGTCTTAGACATTTCTCTTGCCAATTATTCTAATCTTAGACATAGGATCTTTAGACTCTACCTTGTGTAATCTTCACACTTTAGACATGTAATTCATATTAGACGCCGAATACGTATAATTCTCTTCAGATTTTTTCTCTTGTAAGCGTCTCCCGTAAGTTCGAATCTCTCTCCCTCATGTATCGAAGAAAGGCCTCTCTTGTGTCCCTTTTAATGGATTAAAGATCTCTGTTCTCAATTTAATTGTTCCACTTTCAGTATTTTATTGTATAATATTTTTTCGCATTTTAATGTTTATTTATGATTGTATGCTCAACATGATTTCTGCTTATTTGTTTAAAGTTCTTGTTTAATTATTTGCAGCTTTAAATATTATTCCATCATTTAGTATTCGCAGTTGGCAAATAGTTTAACGTGCATTTACCTAAATATTATTTGTGTTTATTAAATAAATATTGATGTTTGTTTAAGGTACCAGGCAAAACATTTAATTTTAAATTTATTTAAGGCAAGAGATTTTTAAATACTTTTTATTAAATATAATTTTTAAAATATTGTTCAACTATGTAAGTTTTTTTGATGGTAGTCTAAAATATATTAATGAAATTACTAATGGTGACTAAAGTGATGAAGACAGTTTATCTGGTACTGACGTAGAAGATTTCCAATGATCAGCAACATATATATTCATATATCCGGTACTGATGAAACCGACTCAAAGTCATGTGACTTTGAGGAGCCTACTACATCGAAACCAATTTCAACAGCGTTATAGTAAAAAAGAGAAGAAGCATATCGAAATCTAGTCCCTCAGGGCAATTGATCTACATATATAATTGTTATATTGGTGGCGTAGATTTACTGGATTCTTTACTAGGTCTCCATAAAATGTAATTAAGAACACAAAAATGCTGCAAAAAATGTTTATATGATAGAAGATTTTCATATAAATTTTAAGTAAATCTAAGTAATCGTTTAAAAGAAACCCGGGTTTTTGTCCAATAGTTTAAAAATCTCTAATTCATTACAAATTCCAAGAAAACTACAAGCAATTGACTTTTCCGGAAAATCCAAAATCTGAACAAGGTTTATAATATTTTAAAGAGTAGGTTAAAGCCAACAATTCACAAGTAATTTAAAGTAAATCTGAGTAACCGTTTATTAGAAAACAGGGTTTTAGTGTAATAGTTTAAAATACCTAATTTTTTAAAAATTCTTGGATTTTTTAGCACCGGAAAAATGTATGCCCCAGTCTGACTTCAAGCTTGCAATATGTAAACACCTTCGGAAAGTTTGTAAAATAAAGAAACGCGGACGTCCAACTTCCACAGCAGTAGGCTCTCCATCAAAAAGCAGAAAAAATTCAGCTACTATTAGAAAAAAGAAAAGGAGACAAGATTTTTCCTTCGATTTCGTTCAGGCTGACAGCATAGGACATTTCTTTCAATGAATGAAAAATCGATCTTTGTCAAAATTATTGATCTTTTCGTTCATTTATTTTTTTGTGAAAAATCATTCGCGCTCTTGCGTTGCAACGACAGGGGAACTTGTTTTACAAATTTCCATACTGAGTAACGTTTGTATTTTTTTAACTAGCGTTGAATGCATAAAAGTCCATATATGGCTTAATTTTTTTTCGTTCCTTTTTTTTAATAAAATTTTTTCATTCTTTTTCTAAATTATTCTAAATAAATATATGATTTAAATGTTTTATTTATTTTAAACCTGTTGCTCAAGTAGAGGATTAATCAGCCACGTATAATAGTTTTGGTTAACGTGTATACAACATTTTACAAGAGGATAAACGTTAAAAAAAGTGGATGGAAGAACCTAGTGGAGTTTAAATAAAAACTCAAAATTACTTATATAAATTAACAAAAGAAATAACAATACAATTGAAAGAAATAACCTGGTGGAGATCCAAATGAAAACTCACAAGTGAGGATTGTAACCTCAATTTTTTGTCGTGGTGCAGTATAAGCTAAAATAACTAAAATAAAAACTGGTGGAGACCAATAATACTCTAATATGCTGGTGAGCCTGTTTCCTGTGCAAGGGTCGGATGGTCGGCTTGCTTTTCTTCTATATGTTGGTAGACGACCCTGGCAATATAACCTACTAACCATTTTAAATTAAATTAAAAAAAAACACATAAATAAAATAAATAGTTGAAATTTATTGAAAAATTAATATAAAATTACTGAAGAAGAACGTGTATTTAAATTTAATTATAAACCAATAAAAGTGTCACACGCTATTAATTTAATTCAAATTTTTTTTTATAAATATTGATTTTGTTATAGTTTAATGTCCTGCCCTTCTATACAATAAATAAAACTAACTTGGAATGTATTTCAGAGCAAATTTAGTATGAAAAATTTGTTCTAAAAAACTTTAAAGTTTATTTTATTTACTAGCGATCCCCGGTGCGCTTCGCTACTCCCGTTGTAAAAAATAAATTAAACTCGTTTATGTAAAACCATGGCCAAGCTTTAAATTATAAAACGTAAATTTTTCTCAAATTTAGGGAGTGTCACTATAACAGGTAAAGCATAATTATTTTGTGTGGGGGGTACCTCAAAATATACGTTATTCCTACAGTACAAAATTTCAAGACTTAACCTCTCATATAGGTAGAGTAAAATTATTTTGTGTGGGGGGTACCCGAAAATATACGTTATTCTTAGAGAACAAAATTTCAAGACTTTACCTCTCATAGTTCTCTTATAATATTATTTCTCATTGAATAAGAACTACTATGTTAACTGTTCCAATCTATCATGTTTCTGCTTAAATATACGCATTAATACTTGGACTTTTCGATTAAATTTGAAAGGAGCTGCTTATTATAGTTCCTTAGGTTAAGGATTTTCACTTTATTTGAGAGGTACCATATCCACTTTTCCAATTCAACATGTTTTTTACTAGACTATACATATTAATATGAGGGTTATTTGCACAAAATTTCAATACTCCACCTATAAGAGTTCTCTAGGTACACGATAATAATTTTTCAGTTTGCATGGGAGGTACCAAGCCTCCAATTCCCATACAGACATATTTTTTGTTACACTATGCACAATAGTAAAAAAGTTAGTTGCATACAATTTTCAGATTCTTATAAATAGAGTTCCCAAGTAATATAATAATAAATATTTATTTTGTATTGCTAGTGCCACGCCCTCTAGCTGTTTCAATAAATTCCTATTTTATCTAAAAAAAATGCAAGTAATAAACGGTGAAAACTTCAGGAAGATAAATCCACTGGTATAGGCAGCTATAGCTTTCCGATAAACAAACAAACAAACAAACAAGCACATTTTGCGCTTTATATACAGAAGCATGTAGGAATAATTGCTTAAAACATGTCATAGTTTATTAGCATTTTGTCTATGTGTGCGTGTTTGTGTGTATATTTAACACTTGATATACATTTTGACTAACATAAATTATGCTTTTAAATCAAGTTTTTTGCTGGACAAGGTTTATTAAATTACCATATACGAGTAACATAGTGACAGAAATATACGAGGGATGTGGCGATTCAGAAAATGCATTACATTCTACTTGTGTCTGAAATACAAAAGTTTTCCTATTATTCTTTAAGAATTGATTAAATAATTTGTAAAAAATATTCTTTTAAGCCTATTAAGTTGTTAAAGAGAATAGACGAACTTAAGCCTACTTAAAATTTTAAGTTTTTTATTATTATTAAGTTAGTGGCCCTAAGTACCGCGAACCATGCCATCTTTGGTGCAGCTCTTATGTTTAGCGAACAACTTTTAGGTCACGAATAAAGCCAATAATCTTATACAGTAATCATTCTGCTATGAATTTCGTTCTACGAGACCCCAAGGAAGAACACGTAAAGAGAAAGTCTTCCGAAGAACCCACAATTCTGATTTCAGTATTTCCTAATGTAAATTGATAGTAACGAATACCACAATGTCCGGTAAGCCATCCCGTAAGTTACTTTAAGTGTAAGTTGGCTAAACAGTGTGATCGCTTATTACTCTTGGCTTGAAAAAGAATATAATGTTAAGCTATTGGTGGAACCAGGTTTATTTAGAGATGTCGCACAATCCGTGACTATCATAGAGATCTTAGCGTAATTGAGGTTAAGGATTTTCGCGCAATTTGGCTATCCGGCATCAGATATGGGCATTTCCACAGAAAGGTCCACCCTGACTGAATAAATAAACGTTAATCAACAGTTTTTTCTTTCTTGTATTATTGAAGAGAAACATTCAAAATTAATTGAATTACAGAGCTCAAAGCTTTCCTTACACGCAAAGAAAAAACATGGCTGAGGTAACCATAATCTAAGAGCAACATGTTATGGTTGAATTATATGATTATATTCCAACCATATTATTCTATACCATAATAATAATATTGTTGCCATTGGAGCATACTATTATCTAACATAAAAATATCATTGTAAAATACAACCATAATTATGTTTATAATATAAACATACTATAATATAATGTGAACCATGTAAATGGTTATATGTTGCAATGCATGAATATAAGTATTTACAAATAACAAAAAACAAATGCACGAATGTTTCCATTTAGACTTCGTACATATTTTGATATTTTGTGCTTACCTTTTTATAGGTTTGATATTTTTAATTTAAAACTATCATTTATAATAAAGAACAAATTTATTTGTTGACAACAAATGTGTATTTAATGTTTTTACGGTTTTAGATGAACCGATTGTTTATACACATATTTCTGAACTGAAAAAAGGCCAAAACCAAAATATGTATTTTTAAAACTAAATATTATTTGTTTTTTTTAAGTCATACTTACATTCCATGTTTAATAATAATTATATTATGGTTATAAATATAATTTTATTTTGAAATATTAAAAAAATTGGTTGTGGTTTGAATTTTAATATGGTTCAAATCAACCACGTTGTTTTTTGGTGCGCATAACCATTGTATGATTAACTGTTAACAAAAACTTGTTTATCGTGATCAAAGTATTGTTTAAAATAACTATAATTTGTTCACATCAAACAAGTATTGTTACAGAGGACATAGTGTGGTTTCTATGACCATAAAATAACCATGATTTTTCTTTGCGTGTAGCTGCGCTCGCGAGATATTGTGCTGCAAAGTTCAAGTTCTCGTTTTGGTCAGTTTTGTTTCATTTCTAAGGGTATCTTCTCTCTACAGTTTACGTCTCTAAGAGTTATTGCGAAATTCCACTCTAACCGCTAAACTTTTGCTACAACAACAACTAACCGTAAAATAATTGGAACAGAGCAACCAAATATTAATTAGCAGTAAAATTTGTATTGGCTTCTAATGGTATTCTAAGATAATGTCACGCCAGACAAAAAAGCATTTACTCTCATTCTTTCTACGCTGGCGCTAGCAAATGCATGAAATTTTATATTTTAACAAAGGATAATAAAATAAGCTAATTATAATAAAACACTTGGTTATTAAACGAATAGTAAATTTTATATTAATTTTCAAAAGTGTGTAGCGTGGCGCCAGTAATAATCTTGCATGGAGATATGTTTATTTAAAATTTACATTTAATTATGCATTCTGCAGATACAATATCTTCGAAGAAATTTCTCAAGTCGTTTAGGTAAAATTAAAATCAGATTCGCATAGCCTTGAGATAAGCCGGGTTTTCCTTAAACGTTTTAATTTTGCTTAGTCTATTAAGATTTAAGTATAAGAATAGGATTTTTTTCAGAAAATTTGGAAAAAGCCAGTGATAAGCTAGTTGGGCAGGAGCGCAATAAATGAATGTATTCGTTTTCCCCATACATAGAAAACAATTTTTGCACCAATTAAAGGAGTTAATTAGTTTTTAATTAAAGTTCAAATAATTTTTTAATTGTTTAAAATATATATTTGTTTAAAACGGAATAAAAAAATTTCCTAATTAAAAAAATAATTGAATCAATTAATTATTTAATTAAATTTTAATCCGAAACCAATTAAAACTTTTAATTGGTGAAAATATTTTTTTTGTGTTTAATAATCCATTCTGATTTTTATATTTTTTTGAACCAAATATTTATTAAGTCATGGCAAAATAACTATGTACGGACACCACTACATCATAAAAGACCAAAAAAAGACCCTTGTCTCCCAGTTTTGCCCAAAGTCTTCCAGTCTTTTAATGGGCCCTCAAAGATGTGGGGCCTCGATGTCATTTTTGCAAAAAAATGATCATTTCCTCAAGCTCATATTTTGCAAACCGTTTGAAATTTTGATATACTCTCTGAGGCAAAGTTGTAGCTCTTGTCATAAAGAACAAAAATTGTTAACATATAAAATCAAAAAAACTTCATCTTCAAGGTCAAAATCACAAAAAAACTTTAAAAAATTAAATTTTTTCACCTTTTTTCCTCTGTTCAGGACCATAGGTAGCAAACCGTTCAAAATTCAAGGAAACAATCAACTACAAAAATGAAGCTAAGATCTCAATAAACAACTTTCTAGAACATATGAACTTCTTAGGAATGATTCTTAACACCGTTTAGGTAGCGCTTAGGTAGCATCAATGCATCAATAAAATTGATATTTAAAATTTGTTTTTAAGGCCGGCCAAAAAATACAAAATGACATCAGGTGCTACATTCGCTGATCGTAATGTAGAAGCATCCAGGTATAGTTGGTGGATTTCTCAAGGGTGAGAAGTCCTAACTTTTACAAAAAATTTTCTTTAAAATTTTTAGAAAAAACTTTCGATAAAATTTTTACAAAAAATTTTCTGTAAAATTTTTACAAAAAGAAAAATTTGATGAAATTTTACAAAAAATTTGATGAAATTTTACAAAAAATTTGATAAAATTTTACAAAAAATTTTCGATAAAATTTTTACGAAAATTTTCGATTAAATTAAAAAAAAATTGTAAAAATGAAGTTGAAATCATAAAAGTAAAAACCGAATGTATATTAATGGGCAAGTTCATAAGACGTAACTGTTGAGCTCAACTGCCAACTGTTGAACTCAACAGTTACGTGTTAGAAACGGCTTGAGCAATATACTGCAAAATAAAGAGCTGATAAATGTATACAATTGAAAAAATAAAAGAGGAACAAAAGAAATAATTTAAATTAACTAAAATAATTACTTTAGCTGAAAATTATGAATAGGAAACGGTATAACTCCCTTCTATTAGCTATTTAAGCTGAGCGCAACATGTTGTCTTCAGGAAGCTAAAATATTTATGATACAAAAAATACCCAACTGTTGAGTTGAGCGCAACTAGTCATCATCCCGCTTCTAAGACAAATACTCAACCGTTGTGCAACAGTTACGTCTTATGAACGTGCGTGCCCATTGTGAAATTAGGAAACATACCAAACATAGAGTAAAGAAATATTTAACATTAGATTCGGCATGGCCTAATATACCACTCTTACTTGTTTTTTTTATTATTAAATTCGAATTAAAATGTCAAAAGCAAAACAGCTGTTTCCCATTTTCTCACTCCCTTTTTTTGCTACTTCCAGGGAGATTAGAATAAGAGATTTTTCGAGGGCACAAAACATTGTGAAGGGAAAAATTTCCCCAGGAATATTCATAATTGGGCTGTATATTTATAAAATACCAAATATAATTTTTAATTATAAAAAATATATGAATATTTAAAGTAAGGTTTAAGTTCGTTTTATTCTTTCTAAGCTGAAGGAAAAGGATTTTTTTTAATTATTTCAATACTTAATATTTTGACTAATAAAACTTAAATATTTAGTGTAACAAATATATTTATATAATTTTGTTATAATTATGAAAACTAGGGTTTGGGATTTCCCGGACTTTTTCATTTCCCGGGAAACGGGGAAAAAATATTCCCGGGATTTGACGGAAATGCGAATGGTTTTAATAAAACATAAAAAAACAATAAATAACAAATATTAATAAATACTGAAAAAGTATTTCAATAATTATTTTTTTTTACAAAATATGATTTTAGAACTGTTAGTGCATTTAATAAATCACTGGACATTGTTTTCCTTGTATTTGTTGCGAAAGTCTCTCTTTAAAAGTTGGTTCCATTTAGTTAACAACACAACTTCTGGTTGATGGTTCTACAGATTCGAGTGGCTTGAATAATCTGTTAAACAATTGTGCTGAATAAAATTTTATGACATTTTTTTTGGCATATTAGCAATTTCACCACTTTCTTAATACTTAAATATCGCATACTTTTTATCATCCCTTCGTTCATTTATTTTTAGGGTTCCGCACCCAAAGGGTAAAAACGAAACAATATTGTTTTCGCTACAATGTCTGGCCGTCTGTCAGCGCCTTTTATCTCTGGAACCGTAATAGGTAGACTCTTGAAATTTTCACAGATGATTTATAGCTGTTGCCGCTATAGCAACAAATACTAAAACTTATAGGGTGTTCCCATAGAAAGGTGTTATTCACGCATATGTGTTTATTTCTTGAACTGTAGGAGGCATACACTAAAAATTTACAAACAGTAATTAAAACTTAGTTCGCTATATAAACAAGTCTAAAAAAATTTTAATTAAAATTAAAGGGTGTTCCAATAGTGGTGTGATTTGCATGTATAAGGCCTAATTTTTTAACCATAATAGATAGACTCTTGAAATTTTCACAAGTTGTGTATTACTATAGCCCTTATAAAAACAGTAAAAATTAGAGGGTTTTCCGACAGTGACGTGATTTGCATGTATAAAGCCTTATTTTTTGAACCTTAATGAGTAGACTCTTATAATTTGCACAGATGATGCGATGTGTTGCCACGGTCGCTATGATGATTACTAAAAATTAAAAGGTGTTCCGACAGTGACTTATTTTTTTAATCGTAAAAGGCAGACTCTTGATATATTCATAGAAAGAGAAATCCCATGGCCGCTATAAAAAATAAAAAAAATTTATTGTGTTCCGACACAGTGATGATTTGAAATGTTTACAGTAGATGTTGTTCTTCGGCCGCTACAATATTTACTAATGACTAAAGGATGGTCCATCACTGCCTGATATTTTTATAGAAAAAGTATTAACTTGGCCGCTAAAATTTAAAGGATATTCCCATAGTGATGCAATTTTTTTGAATATGACTTTAATTTTATAATTAAAGGTTGTCTCATAAGACATAAAAAAATTAATAACTTGAATTTTTAATGTTGTACTAAACATAGTACGGAACACTACACGTGTGAGTCTAACTCGCATTTGACTGATTTATTATTTTCAACCATCTTTTTGGAAAGAGTCGAATTAATAGGCAGAAGCTGCTCGTAGAGGGTCTAAATAATAACATCTGCTATTAACAAATTTGTGCCCCTCTAATGCAACTTTCTTGGGATTTAAAACGGCCACTAAATTATCTAAAATCTTAACATATTCTCCAACTTCAAGAGCGGGAATTCCCGTTTCCCAAACCCTAATGAAAACACATATATTTTTCTTATTTTTTAATCAAAAAATATCAAATGGAATTTTAAGCAACACAATGTCAGTAACGTCACGCCAAATTTTAAGGCTAATAAAAAAACAAAAAGAAGAAAGATTTTTAAGTTTTATAACTTGGAAAATAAGTTTATATTATTACAAAACCATTTCGCAGTTTTGCAATGTGGTAATCAAAGTCAAAACCCTCTTACGTTTTTTCTAACATAACGCCAGCACATATTGTTGCTTATTTCTTCAAATCCTTAGTGTCGATTGTTGTTTATTTTTTTACTGAACTTTGTGATACTTAATTAATTTGCAAATTTAAAAAACCTTTCTACAAATTGGATTTATTTATTGCTTTTTTAAACTTTTTTTCGTAAAAATTTTTACCTCGTGTGTGTGTGTGTGTGTGTGTGTGATGGCGTATACTTGTGCCTGAAAGATCGTTGGGTATTCGACCACGGGAATGGCCTTTGAAATTTTCAACTTAACTATCTTTATACATACATATGTATATGAAGAATTAAAATGGGTTTCTTACCGTTTTGAAATCAATTTCATTGAAAAGTATGATTTACTTTTTTAATACTTTTGGTTGTATGAAAAAAATAAATCATACTTTTCAATGAAATTGATTTCAAAACGGTAAGAATTTAAATATTTTATTTTACTGTGTGTAACATGAAAGTGGTTTTCTATATTTTATTTTTCAACGAAAAAAGCTGCAATCAAATCTAAAACGCAGTGTAATTAAACCACAAACTATAACTCATTGCAACATATATTTTTGATATGTTTTTGAATTTATTTATTCCACGAATTGTTTTGATTTAGTGTGTTGAACGAAACCAAGCCTAATGTAGATGTAACTTTTTTTTTTAATGAGTTATGAGTGAAAGGTATTATTATAAAAATTGGTTAGAACATTTTGCATCATGACCAGTATGTAGTATAGCCACTATATTGTAATTTTCTACTTAAGATTATTTTTTATATAATTCACACAATTCTGCTTCGGTAATGTCGTAAGCAATGAAACGTTTAACATATTTTATTAGCCATTTTAGGGACCTTTTTTGCAACAATTTATTTGCATGAATGAATGAAAGGTATAAAATAAATCGCTGCCTTTTTTTTACTCAAAAGAAAAACATTTCGTTTCGCATACAAACAGAGGTTTTAAATACGAAACTATGCCTTCTTAACTTTTCCATTCACCTTATACAATTTGTGCGGGTTCGAAGACGACAGAACTTTCCCTTATACCTAATATTCTGCTCTTGTTGCAAAGTATTTGCCTACAAAATACAAAAGAAACCAATGTTCGACTTCCGGTTTTTTTTTTCTGACGATTAAGAGCTCATTTTACCTTCCAAAGGCAATTGAGAGTCACGCCATTCAAACGTTTTTTTAAATGAAAAAACGTTTTTTAAAATGAAAAAAAAAAGTTTGATGGCAAGAAGAAAATCTTAAATTAAGGTTAATAATTAAGCAACCGTTAAAAAGTTATTGGAAAACTTTATCAACTCAAACTTAAGAGCAGTTTTTGTTAAAAAAAAAGTATATAAAAAATAAAATTATTGTTAATTACAAAAGTATAAGTTAAGCAAACAAACAACATTAAACCCTTCATTGTAAACCAAATGAGAAAAGTTAAAAAAGGTATTTATGTTTTATAGAAAATTACCTATTACCAAGGCAATGAAAGTAAATACAAAGTTCAGGAAACCAATTAACATTATCTGCATAAACATGAAGTTTTCTTTTTCTACTTTGTTTAATTACACAGGGCAACAAATAAAATTTTTTTTAATAATACACAAACTTGACAATATGGGTTTGATTCTACTATCCAAGGGTAGTAGAACCCTATACTCAGTTTGGTGAAATCATTGACCAATTTTTTTTATATCCCTCGAAAAATTCAATCAGTGGGCCCTTCAAAAAAGGTGTCAATAAGTCCCGGTGTACATTATGCAACTTTTGTCGCTGCAATCTTTCTCGTTTATTCTTTACTATTGCATTTGTGTTTATATCGTGCAATTTTTATTGCAGCAATTTGTATGGATGTATACATTTGTTTACATATTAAACTTCAAAATTAAAACTAAGAATTAGAAAACAAAACGAATTTCAAGAGTACATGCATGCGTGTACCAGTGTTGGAATTTGTGGTACAATTATACCAAATTTGGTACAATCGACACATCAAACATTGGTACAATTTCATATAAAATTTATTCAATATATTTTTGTATTTAAGCAATATTTTTTACATTTCTAACTTCATAGTTTTCCTGCCCTGTCCAAATTGCATCATTCTTGATTTATGTTTAGTATTTTTATTCTTTACTCTGCTAAACCTATTATGTATAAGTGATAGACAATTTAGTTAGGTTTTTGGATCGCCTTAACCAATTTCCGGCATTATTCGGCTGATATATTTTTTCATTGTTTTTGGTGGGAAATCATAAAGTCTTTTTGTTTTTCCAAATAGCTCCAGGCATACTTAATCGGATGAAGATCCGGTAAATTTAGTGAAGTTTCAAGCACTTGACTGCGATTGTAGTGTAGGCAGATCCTAACATTTCACAGTGTAAAGAGCCATCTATAAAGGGTTAGTTCGATTGATAGGGATCATTTACTTACCAGTGGTGTTGCTATGCGGCCTTAAATTTGACAACAATAATAACAATAATATTTATTTATTTATTTTCAACAACAAGATTTGTACAACAAGATCTAGTCTTATAATTAGAGTACAGGAACGCATAATGTTATAACAATTTTTATGACAATATTTAACTTAGTGAAAATTAAAAATAGAAAAAAAAGAAAATAATATAAAATTATAACAAAAAAATCAAAATGAAACAAAATAATAAAAAAAGTATTAATTTTATTGGGAAAGAAAAAAAAAAATAATAAAATAAAAAGTTATGTAAAAGATTTAAATAAAAAAATTTTAAAACTATTAGCATTGCTATTAAGTTGTTGGATTAGTAGAAGATTGTTCCAAAGTCGAGAGGCATGTATTAAAAACTGCCATTCAGAGACTAGGCATTGGTGTCGAGGTATTACCAGGTTATGACTACGTTGTGTTTGAAGAAAACGAAGTTGATTAAACAGATATGTTGGGTTTTTAGTATTAATGATTTTATGCAAAAAAATTAGAGTGCGAATTTTTAGCAGGTTATCAAACGACACTCCATAAAGATTATTGGAGACGGTGGACACATGATCATACCTTCTCAATTTATATACGTATCTTACGATGTTGTTGTATAAGATGTTTAACTTTCTTTTGCTGACTGAGTCACAGCTTGAAAATATTTCACAACCATATAGCAGGGAAGGAATCAAGTAAGTTTTGGCAAGCAAACACCCTCAAATTATTTTTAGGGCTTGGCATTTTTTCAATTTATGTTCGATTTTATAAAATTTTACATCGTCTTAAAGATCTATTTAGTATTAGTACATATTTTTTTTCGTTGAGTTAAAAATTAAAAATCTTCAAAATTATTGGATTTTAGCCTAAAAAAATGGCCATTGATCTTTTTGTTAATAAAAGAAATTCTTAAGGAATATATAAATATTTTATATTTTGAACCAAATTTCGTGTAAAAGTGATGATTCTAGTAACGAGTGATTTTTTAAGAGCTTGAGAACTTTTTTTAAAAAAAAAACGCATAAAATTTGCAAAATCTCATCGGTTCTTTATTTGAAACGTTAGATTGGTCCATGACATTTACTTTTTGAAGATAATTTCATTTAAATGTTGACCGCGGCTGCGTCTTAGGTGGGCAACCAATTTTGGGCAACTTTTTCGAGCATTTCGGCCGGAATAGCCCGAATTTCTTCGGAAATGTTGTCTTCCAAAGCTGGAATAGTTGCTGGCTTATTTCTGTAGACTTTAGACTTGACGTAGCCCCACAAAAAATAGTCTAAAGGCGTCAAATCGCATGATCTTGGTGGCCAACTTACCGGTCCATTTCTTGAGATGAATTGTTCTCCGAAGTTTTCCCTCAAAATGGCCATAGAATCGCGAGCTGTGTGGCATGTAGCGCCATCTTGTTGAAACCACATGTCAACCAAGTTCAGTTGTTCCATTTTTGGCAACAAAAAGTTTGTTAGCATCGAACGATAGCGATCGCCATTCACCGTAACGTTGCGTCCAACAGCATCTTTGAAAAAATACGGTCCAATGATTCCACCAACGTACAAACCACACCAAACAGTGCATTTTTCGGGATGCATGGGCAGTTCTGCGGCAATATTGCTTATTTACGTAGCCATTCAACAGGAAATGAGCCTCATCGCTGAACAAAATTTGTCGATAAAACACATTTCGAACCGAACACTGATTTTGGTAATAAAATTCAATGATTTGCAAGCGTTGCTCGTTAGTAAGTCTATTCATGATGAAATGTCAAAGCATACTGAGCATCTTTCTCTTTGGCACCATGTCTGAAATCTCACGTGATCTGTCAAATACTAATGCATGAAAATCCTAACCTCAAAAAAATCACCCATTAGAATATGGGAGTTCTTCAATTTGATCTATTTTACATCGAAATTTCGACATTAGCCTATATGTTCTAAAATACCAAAGGGGTCGGAAAAAGAAGACTTCTGTAAAAAAGCTATATATGTTTGAAATTATTGCTGAAAATATTTCATGAACCCTAGTCCATATGTGGACTTTATGGGCCAAAGCCTAAAAATACCAATTTTGGGATTTTTAGTATTTATTTTAGGGATTGCACGATTTCTTAATCTTAAAAAGTTGTACATATATGATTTGATTATCGATGACTAATATCCACAGAAAATAAATTCGAGGAATCAAGGTCAATTATCATCACTTTAAAATACCCCGGTAGTAAAGTTTTAATTAGCATCTTTTAATGACGTGCTACTGTATGTATGTTTTGTTTGTTTTTTTCCTTAATGTCAAATGTTGGTACAATTGATGCTGATTTGGTACAATTTTATCACTGGGACGGTACAATTTAAACATTGTCAGATCCCAACACTGGTGTGTACCCTTTTTAATTCCTCTCTCCTCGTCAACTAATGAAGAATTGCAGTGACAAAAGTTGCATAATGTAATCCGGGACTAAGCAATAATTTATTTCTTATTTACTCGAATTTATTCAACGAATCCTCGGCTACATTCTTGCCAAACAAAGATAAGCTCTATGACACCTTTTTTAAGGGCCCACTGAGTTTCCGAATAATTCGAGGCCCATTAATTTAAATTGGTCACCAATTTCCTCAAACTGAGTATAGGGTTTTACTACCCTTTGATAGTAGAATCGAACCTATACTGTCACTTTCTTGTATTTTTTCATCGTAGCACTGTGTCATTAAGTTAATTAAAATTCTTATAAAAAATTTTATATAATTTTTATATGGTTTTCCAATAATAAACGGTAGTTTTTCTCAAAATTTGTTGTTTTATCTCTTATTATTTTGTGTTTTCATTCTGGAGAAAATAAATACATTTCATTATAAAAATAATTTCATCTGAAGCCATTGTATTATTAGTCAAGTGCGAGTTAGACTCACACACGTAGGGTTCCGTAATATGTTCGGTACAACTTTAAAAATACAAGTTGTTAATTTTTTCATGTCTTTCATTTTTAATTATTTTTATACTACATCATAGCACTAAATACTCTGAGTAGATATAAAGTGCCTGCCACAAATTCGCAACATCTAGGGAACACCCTTTTATTTTATTAATTTTTTTGTTACTTATTTAAGAAAATATTGAAAAACATAATCTGTGTGATTTTCAGTGTCAGCCTATTACCCTCTCAGATCAGGGCAAAATTATCTCACTATCCAAAGACCCTTTAATTATTGGTTTAATTTTTCGTACTTGTTGTAGACTTTTAACTTTTATTTTTATATTTTTTGCTATAGCGGACATAAATTTATACGCTCTGTATAAATTTACTTTTAAAGAATTATAGTGATATTCGTGAAAATCACATCACTATCGGAACACCCTTTAAATTTTAGTAATTGTTGTTACAACGGCCATGGTAATACACTCTCTATAAAAGTATCAAAAGCCTCCCTGTTGCGGTTCAAAAATGAGGCAATATACGTGAAAAACATGTCGCTGTTGGAACACCCTTTAATTTTTGGTAATTGTCATAGCGACCGTGGCAGCATATATTTTGTACAAATTTTAAGAGTTTACCTATTACGGTTAAAAATATAAGGCGTTATACATGCAAATCACGTCACTGTCGGAAAACCCTTTGATTTTAACTGTTTTTTATAGGGGTCATAGTATTACACCATCTGTGAAAATTTCAACAGTCTATCTACTATGGCTAAACAATTAGGCCATATTAATGCAAATCACGTCACTGTCGGAACACCCTTTAATTTTACTATTCGTTATAGTGGACATAGTTATATACCTTCTGTAAAAATTTCAAGAGTCTACTTGTTCATTCACAACTTAGGACAATTACATGGAAATTACGTCACTATTGGAACACCCTTTAATTTTTAGGTTTATTTTCTATACTTGTTTGTACATATAGCGAACTAAGTTTTAATTACTGTCTGCAAATTTTAAGTGGTTCCCTTCTACACGTCAAGAAATAAAGACATAGGCGCAAATAACACGTCACTGTCAGAACACCCTATAAGTTTTATTATTTGTTGCTATAGCGGCCACAGTTATATACTTTCTGTGAAAATTTCAAGTCTATCTATTATGGTTCTAAACTTAGGTCATATACATGCAATCAAGTCATTATCGGAACACCCTTTAATTTTTAGATTTATTTTTTTATACTTGTTTATATAGCGAACTAAGTTTTAATGACTGTCTGTAAATGTTAAATATATGCCTCCTATAGTTCAAGATAGAAACACATATATGTAAATAACACGTCTCTATCGGAATACCCTATAAGTTTTAGTATTTCTTGCTATATCGGCAGCAGTTATAAATCTTTTTTTGTGAAAATTTCAAGAGTCTACCTATTACCGTTACAGAGGCGCTGACACACGGACGAACATACATTGTAGAAAAAACAATAGGGTTACGTTTTTACCCATTGGATACGGAATCCTAAATATTAAGAAAAGTAAATATATGCAAGATGGACAATTGAAATCGAGTTGATTATATTCACTTAACTTTCAGAGAATGAAGTTCTAGCTTATACGGAGGTACCCACATAAAACATGTCGTTGGTATTTCGTAATTACATATCGTTGCGATTTCATTCCTGCATATCGTTGCGAAGTCTTGTCAACCCTTTTATGTAAAAAACATTACGATTTCGGTAACATTACGGTTCCGAAATCGGATTTTGTCGACCAATTGTTACCAACTTTTTACATACATATTATATTTACATACATATTTTGTATGTATGTATGTATGTATGTATGTATGTATGTATGTATGTATGTATGTATGTATGTATGTATGTATGTATGTATGTATGTATGTATGTATGTATGTATGTATGTATGTATGTATGTATGTATGTATGTATGTATGTATGTATGTATGTATGTATGTATGTCTAAAATCTGAAAATCTAATAGAATTCTGTCCTACTCAAAAATCGTTTTAAAATGGCGTTATAGATGCCACACTACCACACAAAAAAGGATTTTGCAACTCTGATTACGAGTTTTTTCAAATCGTATATACTAGAAAAGTCTGTCACACAAATACACTTCTCATCCACATTATCGTACTCTTTGAGGTCACATGCTAATTTTGACAGATCCAACGATTGAGTATAACAGTGGACAGTGGCCTTTAAAAAATAAAATTCTAGCGTACGCTAACACTTTTCAAACTGTTTGAAAGGTTTAAAGTAGTTGGTTGCATCACTGATTGAGACTAATTTCGAGTGAATAATTTCGAGTCAAGTTGGCACTATTTGTTAAAAATAATTTGAAAACAATTCTTAAGAATGAGCAAGACTATACGAGCAATCGATTCCGTCCTGCTTACCAAAATTTTTGCCCTTCGAACGCATCATAATTGAATTTTCTGCAAGTTACAAAAACCCTCACATTTATAATAAGTTGATCTTAATTCATAGGTAGGATATAATTAATATTATTAAAAAATGAGCTTGATTTTTTTTGGGTATTTAAATAATCGTACCATTGTTATTGCTGGTTAATTTGCCAACAACAAGTCATAGACTGTATACTTGCAACTGGCAACTTGTTTGTTTAGTTTTCACTTTTGTATCAGCCTTTGTTTAATGTACTGATAATAAAGCTTTCATTATAATAATTAACTCATAAAGAAACTAACATCTTCATGATTTTAGTTAAGTATAAACAAACATTAACACCCACACACACACACACACACTGCAACACAAACTTAAATGCAAAAATACTCATCATTTATAGAACAAAAGCAGATGGAGCTACAAGCAATTGTAATTATACTATCGACATCAAATCAGTGAACTGATTAAACACAAACCTTTGTTGCCTATAATTTGCCATTAACAGTTATAAGAAGGATATATACACACACATACACATAAACAAAATCATTTTACAGCAATACAAAAAGATATATTAGCCAAGTTACACGTACACACTAGTAGTGTTAATCTATAGACATATAAAAAAACCGTAACTCATTCTTGTCAGTTAGTCTTTCTGTTTGTGTTCGCATCACGTAAAAAGTACTGGATGGATTTTAACAAAATTTTGTAAAGAGGTACCTTAGTATCCTGATTCCAATATAGCATACTCGTTTTTCGCAAAAATATCTTATATTCAAGAGAAAGTGGAGAAAAAGCCGCGAAAGTAAGTCGATTTTTTTACTGATTAAAAGGTACAGCATACTTTAAGGCAATTTTTATTTTTGAAAGCGAGAATAGCGCAACAGATGGCGCTGTTTTAAAATAATAGCAAAATATGAATTGAAAGCGGGATATTTTAAATATGGTTGCGCGATAGAGACGCTATTTTAAAATAATGATGGTAAATTGAAAGCGGGATTTTTTAACCATGGTTGCGCAACAGATGGCGCTGTTTTAAAATAATAATTAAATATGAATTGAAAGCGGGATATTTTAAATATGGTTGCGCGATAAATGAAGCTATTTTAAAATAATGATTGTGAATTGAAAACTTGATTTTTAGCCATGGTTGCGCAACAGATGGCGCTGTTTTAAAATAATAACTAAATATGAATTGGAAGCGGGATATATTAAATATGATTGCGCGATAAATGAAGCTATTTTAATATAATGATTGTGAATTGAAAATGGGATTTTTTAAAGATGGCGCTGTTTTAAAATAATGACGATATAAATTGAAAGGAGGATATTTTAAACACGGTTGCTTAACAGATGGCCCTTATTTACTGCCAAATAGCCAATTGAATAAAATTTGTATTTTGATGTGTATTTATATTTGTGGCATTATATTGTTATTAAAATATTTTAAACATCTTTTACAGAGCTTTAAAATAATTTTTAGAATTTTAAAATTTTATCCAGGGATGGGTACCTTTACAAAAAGTAAATACGTAAAAGTCTCAAAATGTAATGTGTTATTACTTTTAAAGCAAAATCGAATAAAATATTATCAGGACGCACAGAACGTGTGTGGATACAACTAGCATCAGATAAATTAATCAGTTCAAACCTTTTTGTAAAGCAATTTTAAAAACTAATGTGTTTGACTTGTTTCATTATGTTTCACCTATCTATGGACTTTATGTTAATTAATAAATTAATTTTAATTTTTTTATTTCTCCTTTTAAAGGGAGAGTAAGGCTTTAACATTTTTAAATGTGTCTATGAAAGGAAAACAAACTTCAAATGAATGAGATAAAAACATAAATTGAATTATGTTCAATCTGTTAACAAAAAAGTTTTAAAAGGAATTACTTGTTTAGGAAATATAATCTTGCCGGCTAAATAAACGTTATTGAAAATTCTCTTGTTAATTTTAAGTATTTTTTTTCTAATTTTAATAAATTAATATTACTCGTATTCTAAAGGCTTTGAAATAATTGTTTTTAAAAATAATTTATGTAATAGGGTGTGAATGTGATAAAAAGTAACATAAATTAACTAGAATTACACTGTGGAACAAATTCAGTTCAGCAAAAGTTAGGTCGATTCTGAGAGTGAGGCCGCTAAATTAGAAGAACCGTATCGCGAGCTTAAGAACTCTTCTTCTTTTACTATGAACTTTCGATCAGTTAAATAATTTTTTATGAGCTTATAGAAGTTTTTGGGCAAGTTCGGCTTTAACTTGTATATAACGCCTTCTTGCCATACCTTGTCGACTGCTTGAGAAACGTCGATAAAAAGTGCAGAACAGTATTGTTTTTCTTCAAAGGTCTTTTTAATTACATTTACTAATCTGTGTGTTTGTTGGATCGTACCGTGTTCTTTACTGAAGCAAAATTGATGGTTTGGATACTTCATTTCGGGCTCAGAATTGGGTTCATCTTAATTATTAATATTCTCTCAAACAGCTTTGATAAAAGGCTTAGAGGTCTGTATGATTCAACCTTGGTGTGGTCTTTTCCAGGCTTAGGTAACATAGTAATCAAAGAAATCTTCCACTCTGTCGGAAAGTACTCAAGACCTAAAATGACATTAAAACAAAAAGAATAATTTTTTGGACTATACGGGGCAATTCAAATGAGTTTAAATCAGTTATTGCCTTTTCAATATCTCGAAGCTCAAACCTTAGGATAACTGCCGCACTAACATCGATAGGTGGCAGCTCAGCTATATCAGTTAAGGGAATTGGAGTAGATTACCTTTTTCGGTATCATTTCTTGCCCAGCCTCCACAAGAAGTTCGTAATGGAGGCTTATGTACGAATGGTCTTTTGAGATTTCTACAAGCACGCCATACTGAATAATCTGAGTGAGGAGTTTCGTCTAGGTCTTCCAGATAGTTTTTCAGGGATGCTAATCTTCGAGATTCCATCATCTCTCTTAGCCGTTTCTTGCATTCTTTAGGTCTCCTTTTGAGTTGAGGAGATCTGTGTAATTGCCATTCTCTACGAATTTTCCATTTTTCAGGCAAGAGCCGTTCGATATCTAAACCGTTGCATGTTGGGCAGCTGATGTGAGGTTTTTGTTACAATCAATAAGTCTCCGATCCACGTCTTTTGGTGTTCTTAGCGGAATGTTTTCCGAACAATGAATACTGAGATATTTTCTATATTTTAACCAATTTATGCTTGTGGTAGTCCTTGGTGATACGATATTTTGTTGGCTCCATATATATATATAGACAATAGTGGGTGAGTGATGTGAGGATAATTGTAGTGATGCTCCAGCTTTAATAATTTCTCTTGGAATACCCTCAAACAGGCCTAAATCAATAATATCTGGTAATTTTAGTCGATCAGTAGGCCAATAGGTGGGTTGTCCACTGGAGATTACATTCAGGCGCATTTTTAAAAATTGTGTCAAACAAAACACGTCCTTTTGAAGTTATTAATCGTGATCTCCAAAATGTATGTTTAAAAATTTGACGTCAATTAAAAGTTTTTAGCATGAAGATGTAGGTAGGTCTGTAGTGAAAACAGGCTAAAGAAAACTTCTTACATTTCTTGTTAATTGGATTTTGCTGGGTTTTCATCAACACTCTCTTCAATGGTTAGGGTTTAGTTGGCAAATATTTTCCAAATCTTACAACGAGTTTTTAATAGGAAAAATGTTTCTTTTAACGACTTTTAACATTAAATTTAAACTTTTAAACTTTTTTTAATCAAGCAAAACAAAACCAAAAAAAAAAAACTTAGCTAGTTATTCATTACAAAAAAATAAAATATTTTCAAATTCATATCCCCTTCTTTTTTCCTAAAATTCATTTTAACAAGTTTCTGCAATTACGAATATTAAC
The DNA here is from genome assembly GCA_949628195.1 of Phasia obesa. Taxonomy (NCBI): domain Eukaryota; kingdom Metazoa; phylum Arthropoda; class Insecta; order Diptera; family Tachinidae; genus Phasia; species Phasia obesa. Next base: position 23,746,845 of record OX451215.1, on the reverse strand, counting down.
TGTTGAGTTTTAAGTTATTTTCTCAGTAGTTGTCATGCGATATGACCAATCATGTTGATGTGTATCAATATTCAACCATTTTGCCCTTAATGGCCATCTACGAGTACAATCATACACATCACGTGTCCAAATTGACATTCCGCCTGAATGCACAATTATACGATTTAATTACAAAAATATACATAAAAATCATTTTCGTTTTTTTTTATTTTTTATTTTTTCAACTATTCGTGTAACAAATTAAATGCATTTTATTTCGTAACATTTGCTGATGAAGATGGCAATCAAAATTTTATATATTTAATTTTTTTGGGGCAATTAAGCTGGAAAATACTATAAAATGGGTTGTTATAGTTAAAGCATTTTTTTAAAGAGCCCAAAAAAGTTTTTTGGGTTTGTTCATAAATTTGTGGTGCTGGCAATATTTTAAATCTTAATATATTGATTTTTTTCCTTTTAACTTTTGTACAAAATATTGATTTATTTGTGTATTCCAGTTCATATTAATTTGAAAACAATAAAGGCTAAAAAATAAAAGGGTGCATGTGCTAAAGAATATGATTCTTAATTTTATACACCATACTGGCAATACATCCTTAACTAATCTCACTTATCATTATCCAAGCGTAATTCTTAGTCTTAGCAGATCTTAATATTAACAAGTCTTCTGGGCCGGATAGCATTCTAGCACTGGTCTTGAAACAGTGCTCTTCGACGTTAGCACGTCCATTAGCGACTCTTTTCAGCACCTTGTATCATGCTGGTGAGTTTCCAATGTTAGAAATGTTGGAAATTAGCTAATATAACGCCAAGTCCCAAAAAAGGAGAGGCTAACAACCCTGAAAATTACCGCCCAATTGCAGTCTGTTCTACTCTTTCTAAGGTAATGGCAAGTAGGCTAAATTTTCATCGTGTCAAGTATTTGGAGTCCAACAGTTTACTAAGCGACCGCCAGTATGGTGTTCGTAGGGGGCGCTCTACAGGGGACTTGCTGGCTTTCCTTTCGGAAAAATGGTGTCAGTCCAATCACCATTTCGGCGAAAGTAAGGTAGTGGCTCTAGATATCTTCAAGGCCTTTGATAGAGTGTGGCATGGTGCACTCCTGTCAAAACTTATTGCTTTTATATCGATCTTTCTCTGGGATCGCACTATACGAGTTGTTATAGATGGGATTTCATCAAACGAGTTCAAGATTTATTTATGAGTACCGCAAGACTCTGTTCTTTCTCCTACCCTCTTTCTTATTTTTCTAAATGACTTTCTCTGTCAAACTTCCAACCCTATCTACTCTTTTGCAGATGATAGCAGCATTTGCCTTTCGTATTCATTCTGCAGGCGGCCGAGCCAAGTGGCAAAACATGAATGATACGCTCAATCACGATCTCGTAATAATATTTTATTGGGGCCGGGCAAATAGAGTCGACTTTAACGCTCGTAAGACTCAATGTTGTATGCTAACGCACCGGCATTCGGCCGAAAATGGTGCTACATCTGTAATTATGGGTGGTATAAGTATTAAGGAATCAGAAGCTCTTGATGTTCTTGGCATGAAAATCCAGTGTGACGTTCGATGGACTAAGCGCATTTTTCAAGTCTCAAAAGAAGCATTCAAGTGTCTCGGTTTTCTCAAACGGTGTGAAACATATTTCACCTCATCTGATCTCCTAAGTCTGTTTTGGAACTACTCGACCGCGTGCAGGAGAGGGCGAAGAAGCTCATAGGTGACAGTAGGGTATCCAACTGTATTGACTCTCTTGAACATCGACGCAATGTGGGTTGTGTTTCGCTGTTTTATCGCTACTACAATGGAATGTGCTCTGATGAGATTAGGGAACTAGTTCTCGACATCCGCACGTTTTCGTGCACAACACGCTTTTCATTAAGAGCTCATCCATTTGTGGTCGATTGACCAGTGAATCGCACAATGCATTACAGAGAAAATTCGTTTTTTAGCCGTACAGTTCGCGTGTGGAATCATCTTCCTGTCAACTACAATGTTGGAAAATTCAAATCGAATGTCCACAAACATTACTTCCTCTATCCTCCTTCCCATAACCTAATTTTCTAGTTCTGGCACAATGCTTTGCATGAGTAGGGGTCATCCATCCCCTGAGTGCTGGTCCGATATAAAAAAAAATTTAAAAAAAATAAATGTTGACTGAATTTTTCTTCTCAAATATTAATTAGCTAAACATCGACGACATTTAGCAACAAGACGGCGCATCTTGCCATACAGCGCGCTTAACAATCGATTTATTGCAGTATCAATTTGATGACAACTTTATTAAGAGAAGTGGTAATTGTCACTGGCCCCCACGTTCGTGCTATTTAGCGACTATGGATTACTTTTTATGGGGCTATGTTAAGTCATTGGTTTATGCAGACAAACCAGCAACTCTTGAAGCATCGGAAGTAAATATTCAAGCCACCATTGATGCCATAACATCAGATTTATTGGAAAAAATAGACTAAAATTGTACTGATCGAATGGACCATGTAATTCGTAGCAGCGGCAGACATATGCCAGAAATCATATTAAAAAAATAAATTCCATGAAATTATCTAACAGATTATAATAAAAAAATTCCATTCCAAAAAATATTTCTGTCGCGTGTTATCATTTTAAGTTCTTTTGCAGCTAAAAAAAGACACCCTTTACATAACGTAAGAATCATAAAATATTTATTACAAAAAATATATAATAATCGAAATAATTACCATGGAAAAAGCATTTCCAGATAGCTATTACGCTAGTGCTCTACTAGGTAATCGGTGGATTTTTCTAAATATAAACCCAGATTCTTAAGCACAAAACTTAATAGACTAAATGAGAAGTTAAAAAAAAACCATAGCAACCTTTTCGATTTCAAAAACTTTACCTTTTCTTTTCTTTCAATTTTCTACTTTAAGTATTTCCATTCGTGATTTTCTTCATCTAATAAAATTTTCGTTGTGTTTTGAAATTTAAACCAATCGTGTGCCATGTTTTGTGGTAGTATTTATTTCTGTGGCTACAAGGTAAAATTGTTTATATTTTATTCTGCATTTTTGAAGTAAACCACTTAAGACAATTTTAAAGCTGGTTTTTATTAATTTCTTCCCATTGCAGTTAAGGATATTTCATTCTGTCGCGACTTCATAGATTAAGAAATGTATCGATACAAAAAAAAAAGTTATAGCTTAAGAAGTTAAGTTGACTTAAGCAGTTATTCCTTTTTGCCACAGATTTATTAACACAGTGCAACACGGAAAAAAATAACCATATACGGACACCACTACGTGATAAAAGACCAAAAAAAAAGACCCCTGTCTCCCAGTTTTGCCCAAAGTCCTCCAGGTTTTTTTTTTATGGGCCCTCAAAGATGTGGGGCCTCGATGTCATTTTTGCAAAAAATTATCATTTACTCAAGCTCATATTTTGCAAACCGTTTGAAATTTTGATATACTCTCTGCAGCTCTTGTCATAAAGAATAAAAATTGTTAACATATAAAATCAAAAAAACGTCATCTGCAAGGTCAAAACCTAAACGGTGTTAAGAATTATTCCTAGGAAGTTCATATGTTCTAGAAAGTTGTTTATTGAGATCTTAGGTTCACTTTTGTAGTTGATTGTTTTTTTGAATTTTGAACGGTTTGCTACCTATGGACTTGAACAGGGGAAAAAAGGTAAAAAAATTGAATTTTTTAAAGTTTTTTGCGATTTTGTCTTTGAATATGAAGTTTTTTGATTTTATGACAAGAGCTACAACTTTGCCTCAGAGAGTATATCAAAATTTCAAACGGTTTGCAAAATATGAGCTTGAGGAAATGATCATTTTTTGCAAAAATGACATCGAGGCCCCACATCTTTGAGGACCCATAAAGAAAAACCTGGAGGACTTTGGGCAAAACTGGGAGACAGGGGTCTTTTTTTTGGTCTTTTATGACGTAGTGGTGTCCGTATATGGTTATTTTGCAATGACTTAAAAAATTACACAGTGTGTAATCAAATGGTAACATGACCACAGTAATACATTGTTACAGTGAACTTAAGATGGTTCTTATGACCATACTATAACCATGTATTTTCTCTGCGTGTATCTGGCAGATCTGTACATTACATAGATTCTATTGTTATCTGAGGTCTTCGGAAAAACAATTTTTGGGGTAGCAAAGTAATATTTTAAAAACTATGAAGGAAATGATAAAGAATTGATTACAAAGGTCACGTGTAAAAAAATCTGTTAAACGCTCCATGGATTGTGAAATTAGAAGTAATGTAAAAAGCTGCATATTGGGACCGCTGCAACAGTAAATTTAGTTTTGAAGAATCTTTACATGAGAATCGGCAGAAAAACGTTTAAATTTATTCATTAAATTAAGAAAATACTCGTAATATTATCTTTACGCTTTTTGCATCTACTTAAAAAATGATGACAGACTTGGGGGATGTCAATTAGAGTTTGTAATTAATTACACGTGCAATTACGTAATTATATGTAACTGTGATTTTTCAATTACAATTAAATTACCCTATTTGTAATTGTAATTGAGATTTTTTCAATTACACATTACATGTAATTGAAAATTTCGAATTGCAATTAGTTGCAATTTGTAGTTGAAATTTTTACCTGTAATTGCAATTGAAAAAAATCAATTATAATTACATTTAATGGAAAATTTTAAGGAACATAATAGAATTGTTTTTTCAATTGAAAGTAATGATTATTGCCTAATTACAATTACAATTACTTGTAATTTGTAATTGAAAATTCCCAATTCAATTACATGTAACGTGTAATTGAAAATTTTTAATTACACATTACAAGTAGTTGTAATTGCCTTTATTCCCTGATTTAAATTAAAATTACTTGTAAAGTATAATTGAGAATATACAATTGCACATTACCTGTTATTTTAATTGTAATTAAAATTTAATTGAATCGCCCTATGTCTGATTTATTGTGGTTAATTTATTTGAGATAATTTTTGATCAATATTTTTTAGGATAATTTGTAGTATTTTGTTTTCTTCTAACAATAATTAGCATTGAAATAGCACGTTAAGGTTATAGCTGAAACCTCATGAGGTAGTTAAATAGTGTCAGTTGACCTCTTCCAGCATGTTGAAGTGAGAGGTCTTCTTTATATGGAGTATTAGAACAAGATACCTCTACAGTTATAACAAGAAACTGTCAAACAAATATCAACATATAAACTGAACTCTGATTTGTTGAAAGAAATTTTTAGTTATAAGATATTCAGGCTTACTTTGAAATTTAAACTGACAACTAAATAGCTAAAGGTACTAACTACCTTTCACCTACAACAATTAATTCAAGTGGTAACTTCTCAATCAATTTAATTTAATCGATTTCAGTGAAAATCAGAATTTCTTTAATAACAATTCCAAGAGTTTAGTTATTTCATTTTAAATATTTAAAAAGAAAATCCCAAAAAAATATTAATCGAAGTATGTCTTGTTTTTTCAGTCATTAATTTCTATTGTACAAATTTCTATTTATGTATTGATTTGAGTTAAAAACACAAAGAAGAGATGGCAAACAAAAGAAGGCTGACAAGAAAGCAAGCCCAATATTTGTTAATTGTTAAAAACAAAAATATGTTTTAGTGTCCTTAAAAGACACAGTATAAAGATGACCTTGAAGAAGAGATAATTCCAAAATTAAATATAAAAACAGACTGTCTGGGACAACATTTCTTTAACGTGAAAATGACATTACATTTGATGTGCATTTGACAGACAAAAATAACGAACACTTTCTTTTTCGTCTTCTTTAAACACGAATTTCATAATTTTATAATTCTCTTTTAAATTTGTAGTTCATTAAATATGTCATTTAAATTTCGAGTAAGTTCATAAAGAAGTAAATATTTAATAAATTTAATAAATATTTGATATAGATTTCTTTAAAATTAATAATAGAGATAATCTTCGGACAATTAAGATTATATTTTTTCTCATTAAATCAAAAAAAATATCTAAAAATTAAGAAAAATAAATTTGAACACAATTTCCAATTTTATTCTAACTTATTTCATTTATTTATTAAATATTACAATACAAAAACAAATTATATTCTAACTTAACAATTAACTTGTGTATGCATATCACCACACCTTACGTCTGCATTAAGTGATGGCAAAAAACCATCCAATTGTAGAAGGACAGTAAGGAAAAATAAAAACGTGGTTTGTTTGTTGGTGTTTTGTTGAAGCTTTAATATTCTGTAATATTATTCTATAAACATGCATACTTCTTATTGTGTTTTGTAGAATTTTATTACTTATAGAGTATTTTTGGTTTCTCTAAAATTAGGAAAAAGGTTTCCTGATAATCTGGCCTGAAGGCAACCAGTGACATACGTATAGGAACTAGCTCTTTTCTCCCAAAAAATAAATTCCATTTTTATTATAAATCGTTATGGGTAATTAAATAATTAATATTTAAATTCCCAAAAATGTTATATATTCTAACTTAATTATCGAACATGGAAACGAACCCAGAGTCTTTGGTAGGATTCGTACCTAAAATCCCCAAACTTATAGACTAGCAAACTACCTAGTAGCCTACTGGGGCACTAACATAATTAACTGCATGTAGTAACGATCGTAACGAACATTAAAGTTAAACAGCGCACACAGTTTTATTTTGGGCAGTAATCGAAGCAACAATCCTGAGACTTAACACACCTACCGGGGTATGCTATTGCGTTATTATTGCCGATTTGAAAAGTAAATGAAACTGCAATTGTGACTTGCAACTATTAAAAACTTAAATTAAAATATAATTAATAATAAATATAAATTTTTTAATCTGTTAATTAAGATAATTAACTTTTTTTTGTATGATATTTAATAAAATATCTTCTTACATGCAGTCCATGCTAAGCACTTCTAATGAAAATTATAATCACCACGTATGATTAATATTTAATTATATAAACCTAATACTTATACGTCACCTGCATATACTCGTATACAATTGTGTGAGTGACTAAAAAGGAGATAAAATAATTTCAAAAATGTTCTGATCAGGTAAATAACACCAGCAAAAAACAAAGCTTTAAGTAGTTCCAATGCAACACAAGATATAAATGTATATGAGGTAATCTGCTATCAAACAAAAAAATATTCAGCTCAATATCTTTCTTACGTGCAAAACTAGAGTGAAATATATAAATATAAAAAGTTACCTTATTTGTTTTTATAAACATACTTTATAATAAAACACACAATTATTTATTAATTTATTTTTTAAGTATTCGATATAAGAAATGACTCAATTCACAAATTATAACTAATAACTAAAATAAATAACTAAAATTTAATAAATTTGAAAAAACTAAACACAAAATTTAAAAAAACAAACATTACGTGATTGCTTTTAGTCATACTGGCAAATACTAGCAAACTTATCATAATTTGTTGACTTATAATTTATTATATACTATATATTACATACAATACTATTAATATTATAAAATATTATTACGGAGTACTAATAAAATTTTGGTTTTGGTTTAAATATTGTATTGTTCAAACCAACTATGTTGCATTTTTTTGGATGTGGTTGATTAATTTGATAATTTAATGATTAGATACTGACAAAAACTTGTTTATAGTGACCACAGTAATGATTTAAACAACTATATGTTGTTCTCGCAACCATATATTTTTACAGAGAACATAGGATGGTTCTTGTGACCATACCATAACCATCGGCCTTTTCTCTGCATGTGGAGATTACACAAAGCTTCAGATTTTATAACTCTATCCCTGAATTTAATAAAATATTTCAGAGACCACTTACCTACTCTCCATTTTAAAACTCCTAAAAATATTTTAGTACTCAAGCATTAAATTGGAAAAATCCTAAAATGATTTTCAGTGAACAGCCTATTCGTCATTGTCCTAGTTTTAATTAAAACCGATAAGTCATCAAAATTTTACTTTTGCATCTTTTTTGTTTATTTTATTTTATTTATTTACTTATTTATTTTTCTAAATACTAAGCTAGAAATATGTATCTTTAAGAATTTAATTTGCTTTAATACATACATAAATTTCTTTTGTCATATAAAAAACCCAGCCACTTAAAAAATAATAAAGAAAATTAAAAAAATTTTATTAGACAAAGACATAATAATATTTTATTTCGTTGGTGATAAATAATGAAATTGTGGCGTTTGTTAAAGTGTTTTTTTGTTAGACTTGTAAAATATTTGAATCATATTTATGTGAATTATTTTTTTGATCGATGGTGCTGAAAAATGTTTTATATTAAGAAAAAAAAATTTAAGCGAACATAAAAACACGCTTTCTAAAGTAGTTAACCAAAAGGCAGATACATTAAGAAAATTTATCGGTTCATAAAGTGCAATGAAACAAATCCTTATAGCACGAAAATGCATCCACAACTTATTATAGCAAAATTTTTTTTACTTAATCTATGTAAATTTCAAATATTCGCCTGTAATGCTTTGAATAATAAGGCCAAATATTTACTTGAGAATCCCGTCACTATAGGGACACCCTTTAATGTATATTTTTTAAACTTATAGCGGATATAGTAATATTCTGTGTATTAAAGTATTTAAAGTGCATACCTATCACGGTTAACAAATAAGGCCATATAGTGAAAATCACATCACTATCGGGACATTTTTTTATTTTATAGAGGCAAACAATTTCAAGCGTTCCTTCAGAGACAGACATATATTGTAGAAAAATAATAGGGTAATGTGTTTACCCTTTAAAAGAAAGAAAATTGGAAAATGAAGATCAAGAAACTGCACACACAGAAAAAATATATTTTCAGCAATTAAAATTTTTAACTGGTTCCAGACAAAAATTAAATTAAATAATTAATTGAATCAATTAGTTGTTTAATTAGGAATTTTGTTATTCTGTTTTGAACAAATATATATTTCATTGAATTAAAAAAAATAATTGAAATTTAATATAAAACTGATTAAAAATTTTAGTTGGTGAAAAAAATTTTTTTGTGTGCTATGAATATTGTCATACAGGTCGAGTATAAGCAAGAAAGTTTCTGATTGCACCTCCTAACCAGTCACATTGGATAGTTGAAAGTGTTCTAAAACAATACAGATGTCCCTTGAGTTATGCGGTTTAAAATAGACATATGCCCATGAGCTTATAGGGAGTGAAGCAGCAGACGAACTAGCAAAATGGGGATCTGTTGTGACTTTCCAAGGACTAGAACCCAGAGATATTCTGGCACTGGCGAATGAACTGGAGCGAGATTCTAAAAATCTGAAATAGCTAAATTAGGTTATCAGATTTAGATAGGCTTGAATGATGCTTAAAGTGCCCTTTGGGAGTAAAACCCTTAAGGTGCTAATATATAATAGGGTTACCTTAAGCTGGATTACTGCGTTAATGACGTCAGTTTAAAGTGTTTGGAAAACATCTCAATTTGTTTAGCTCTTCAACAATTGAAATTTGCTTGAACACATAAGTGTGAACACCACTTGCATACTTGTTTTTAAATAGATAACAATTAGTTGGTAATTAAAAAAATTTTATTAATTTAAATAAAAATATATATATAAAATAGAAATATATCGTTAGCTAAAATGCAAAAAGGCGTAATTAACAAAAATAAAATTTTAATAAGCCGATAGCCATTGTTGCTAGTGTTTTGGTTTCTAAGATTTATTATAATTTTAATTATAGTAAATAAATAAATAAATAAATAAATAAATAAATAAATAAATAAATAAATAATAATAAAAACAATTTTAAAGCAAAAGCAAAAAACTTTGTAAAATGAAAAGTATACTATTGGACCCTTTGTTTTTTGTGAATAAAAACATTGTTTTTTTTAAATTTTTATTTTAACATAACTTCTGATGCCTCCTACATGGTCCCGCTTTCAAATTTTAAGGCACATTAAAAAATATGCAATTTAAAAAAAAAAAAAAAAATAAAAAACTCCATCTCAAAAATAAAAGAATTAAATTTAATGAATAAATTATTTATTTGGGCTTAAGTTCTTAATTATAAAGAGATAAAGAAAATTAGACACCAGCAGAGCAGAATGCATTTTCCTGGTAGTTTCAATTGTTAATAATTTTCTATTTGAGAACTTAAGCCCAAATAAATAATTTATTCATTTAAAAATAGTTCAAATAAAATTCATAGAATTAAATTTAATTTAACACATAATTTTTTCTTAAATAGTTTTTTTTTAATAATTCAAAGAAAAGCTCAAAAATTAAATAAAAAAATATGTTTTAAAAAATTTTTTTTAATGATTGGTATTAAAGTTTATTAAATGAACTTTTACCCATTTTCCCAAGGCTTACAAAACTGGATTTATAATATAAAAAATGTTGTAGATCTATATATGTATATAAAACAGGATGTGTGTGTATGTATGTAACGTATGGACTCCAAAACTGCTAGGCCGATTTTGATGAAATTTTGAGGGAATCTTCAAAATATTCAGGCGGGTGACACTGTGAAGTCTGATTTTGCATTTTCGGTCTGCGTATTGCCATCCACCAATGACATATACATACAAATTTTTGTCCTTTTTATTATTTTTTTTTAAAGCCCGGAACCACCCGGAATGCCATTAAAGGTTGGATCACCGGTAATTCTTATTCGCATCTTAAACGTACCGAAGTTATGCAACGGAACCAGATTAACCATCAATCAATTGTTCACCAAATTTAAACGAGGCAACAATTATCGTTGGCAGATTCAAAGGCGAAGACGTACTTATTCAAGCGGCTCCAATTCACTTTGCGTCTTGCCTTTGCTATTACCATTAACAAAGTACAAGGCCAATCATTGACTATTGCTGGCTTAATATTGGAAAATTCATGTTTTTCCCACGGCCAGTAGTATGTGGCTTGCTCCCGAGTTGGCACGCCAAAAAATGCATACCTTTTTACACCAAATAAAAAAACAAAAGATATTGTCTATCCGCTGGCCTTAAGATGCAGTAATAAATAAATATAATTTCCAATTTGCCTTAAATACATGCGTTTCTTTTTTGATTGAGCCTATATCTACACCATATGTAAGTTATTCTGTAAAAAGAAACCTTACGATAGGTATTCCATAACACAGTGCAACACGGAAAAAAAATCCATATACGGACAGCACTACGTGATAAAAGACCAAAAAAAAAGACCCCTGTCTCCCAGTTTTGCCCAAAGTCCTCCAGGTTTTTTTTATCGGCCCTCAAAGATGTGGGGCCTCGATGTCAAAAAATTATCATTTCCTCAAGCTCATATTTTGCAAACCGTTTGAAATTTTGATATACTCTCTGTAGCTCTTGTCATAAAGAACAAAAATTGTTAACATATAAAATAAAAAAAAAAAAACTTCAAAAAAAGGTCAAAATCGCAAAAAACTTTAAAAAATTCAATTTTTTTTACCTTTTTTCCCCTCTTCAGGTTCATAGGTAGCAAACCGTTCAAAATTCAAGGAAACAATCAACTACAAAAATGAACCTAAGATCTCAGTAAACAACTTTCTAGAATATATGAACTTCCTATGAATGAACACCGTTTAGGTAGCGCTTAGGTAGCCGCAAAAGTGCAATTTGCAAGTCCACGGCCATCAACATTATAAACTATGACTTAAAAAATTACACAGTGTGAAATTTTTATTTAAAGCCCGTAAATTTCGTTAAAAACTCAATTTAAGTCGTGTGGTAATACAACACTAATGATTGCTTAGGGCCAGCAACGCGGATGGGGTTACCTAGTTATAATATAAAATTGTAAGAGATAGATTTTTAAAATTACATTTGGATTCAGGGAATCAACAAATAGAAATAACAAAAGTTTTAATAAAATCTTGAATGAAAATTTGAAAACTATTTTTTTTGGCATTCACGTGGAATTTCTCCTACATTACAGCTTCGAGCGCATATGCATATTTATATAAATTTATAGCTTAACACCGGTAAGAGATAGAAATTGTTTGCAAAGGTATTTGCATTCAGAGAGTCAAGGAATATAAACAAAAAAAAAAAAATTCCAATGAAATATGGAAATAGAAATTTTGATTGCCATCTGGATTTTTCATGTAATGGTCCTTTTATTTAATTTGTGACACCGTGTTTTTATTTATATTTTATAAGAAAAAGAGAAAATAAAAATTATAACCAATTAAATTTCATTATATATTTAATTAACAAATTAATTGATAATTATTCGTTCAATATTTATTTTTGTTCACAGGAGATACATTTATTTTTATAACTTGATAAATTTTAATTACTTTAATTTTCTCACTGTTTTAATTTTATGTGATTTTCTTTGTAACTGCTTTTCTTGGCAACATTAAAGAAGAAAACATTATTATAATTTGTTGCTTTGTTTTAGAAAAGATAAAGATAAATATATTTGACCTTTTTCATCTCGTTGACACATTCTTTTCCAAAAGTCTGTCTTTAAAAAAGAAATAAACCATTTTGGGCTACACACACCTCTTATCTTAAAGACCTCATTCAACAAAAGTTTTCTTTATTTTCTTTTTTCTAATGGACACACTGACATCAAATTTGTGTTGTTATATTTGAAATGACAGAAAAAAACAAATTCTTTCTTCGTAAATTCTTAATGTCTAAATTAGTTTCAGCCATTAGGAATTTAAGCAGAAATAAATTTATTTTGTAACACAAATTTGCCTTTTTTGTTTTCTACGGATATAAATTTGTTATAGAAACACCTTTCAAGAATAAGGCTTGAGAAAAGGGTATTTTTTACATTTTTTTCGTAACCCATTAATATTTATTAATAAAATAATTGCAAAACCTCCCAACAAAGTATTTTTTTGTATTTTTTACTCGGCCTAACCTCACGGTGGTCTTACCACAGAGTGAAACTTAGTCGTAGACTAGCGCCCCCATTGTGTAGTATAACAACACTTTACGATTGCCACCAATCGCTTTTTGTGTGTGATACAGTCACAATGAGTAGCAATTTATATAATATGGCAAGCCTTTCCAAGGCAAGCCTAGATCCACATTATAACTTCTTGCTTATGGGTTTGGAGACTATCCAAACTCCGTCTGTTGAGAGTGCAACAGCACACTTGATCGACCGTGCAGCATACCTACATAAATCGATCTTAAACCACAACCACCACGTGTACCCCCGAAGGGGACCTCACCAATAACTGGTCACAGAGAGGATAGGCTCTCTGTGGGGCCACCGATTCCCGTGATACCAGTCCTTTGGGCACTGGTCGGGCCTCGAAGAGGACCCGTGTTAAAACAACAGACCTTTTCTTCCAGATTTAGGCTCTAGGAACCCTAGCGTCTGGTGCCCCTATTTTCCCCGAGTGAACCGCGTCAAAGCATTTGCCATTACTGCAGTGACAATTGGAACCCCCGGGGGTATCCCAACAAAGTATAGTGAGATGTTTGAAACGTATATTGTAGCGTTAGCTTTGTGTTGTCCTCCTGAAAATGTTTGTATTTTACTTCCATATCATGCCCGCCGGCTCGTACGCACAAGGAAGAGTATGGCTTGCCGTAACCTAGTATACTGTCACTAGTTCGTCTTATATTTCTTCGTGGTGGCGCCCAGTAACAGGCTCCTAGTTAGCTTATGCCTCTGTAATAAGACTGTTAAGTCGAGCAAACTCTAACTACATAGCTGTCGTCCTCTAGTTATTTATCCTTCCCTGCGCATATAGAGCTCTGATGAAGATGTCAGTCTCTGGTTTTGATTGGCCGCAATAGATAGTAGACGGGTTAATCTCTATCTAATCTAGAAAGTTGCATTCATATGATCAAAGTATGGACAACTGGATTAGTGACAGATCATGAAAACTGCAAGTATCGTCTGCCTAAAATGACAACTAAAGAAGATGATACTTGCAGACTAGATAAGGCTGATAGGGTAGCGTAGATATTGTGCAAATGTCCAGCACTGGTTAGCATAAGGCTTAGATTCAAGGTCAGACCTAAATGTGTGTCTTACGAGGGATAAATCCTAGCAATTACAAGAGACTTCGTAAGGTGGAAGAAGGGCGATCGCTACCAGTCGACTGACTGTAATTATTACAATACAATCGAGAATAAAGGCTTGTATTAAAACGAAACTCAATAAAAGTAAGGTAATCAAAGAGACCCATAAAGTTAGTAGTCTGCTTCGTACTCCCAAATATCGTCACCTAAAATGCAAAACAACGTATTATTAAAATAAAGTTAATTAAAAAAAATTATTACTTAAACGTTTCAAATGGAATTTTTTGCGGCTATGTTATTAGCCAACGAAAATCTAATCGCAAAAAATCTGCAACATTAATTACCAAAATTCCTAAAATTGTAATTGTTTTAGTATTTTGGATTTTTTAAATAGACAATCGTCTAGTTTTTAACTCAGAAAAAGTATAATCTTCAAATTTTTTACTCGCTAACTACTATACAAAATTTAAAAAAATTTTCTTAAAAGTGTACCCAATATTTTGAAAAAAGGTGGACCAGGGTAAAGAAAAATCAAAAATTTTTATTTTAAAATGCTTATAACAAGATCATTTTGAAACATAATTTGCAGAATTAAGCACCATTTTGTAGGTATTAATGAGACCTTGAAGAGCGTGTATAATTTTTAAAAATCAGAAAAATTGAAGTAATGGCATGCTGTTGGGTGCGAGGTACCCAACATTGAGACCACATAGCGCCACCCCTGAGAAGTGTATGCTTCAAAACTTAAGCTCAGATATTCCTCTGCTAAGCTCTGGTCAAAGTTTGGAACAATCGGCCTAGCCCTTTACAAATGGCTGAGTTATTTCCAAAATATTTTGATTCTGGCCCACTGTGCATTGCATGTTGGGGAAATGTCCCCAAAAATCACCATTACTGTTTTTGGCGTTGATAAGTGCGGACGCGATTTTTTTTTAGCTCGCATTAACAAAAAACAAAACATACATTGTGTGAATAATTTCAAACAAAAACAAAAAAAAAACAAACCTGTTTTAATACAACAACAAAGTTGTCTGTAATTTTTTTCTTTCTTTCTCTATATTTTTACAACGGCATATTGAATTGCTACTTTAAAACAAAAACAATAAGGGCTAATGAGCCTCTTTAATTTAAGCAACAAAAATGTTGACAATGTTGAATTAAATAAAAACAAAAAAACAGAAAATAATTTGTGTGTAAATTCTACGCCAGTTATACGTGCCCAATCTTGTTCGTCGCTTTTGCTAAACGATGACAATAATATAACTACAAACAAGTCGCCTTCTGAACACAGTGTTACCAACAGTAATATGGATAGTGCAGAAAAACCTAAGACGCAAGTGGGAATGGACAGATATATAGCTGTATTGAAAAGAGGTCGAAGCCCTAAATCTTCGCAGATTGCACCAATGTCCAAAGTACTTAAAGATAAGGAGGCTAACGGAATAAGTTCCCAAAATCGTTTTGCTATTTTAGATAGCGAAACAAGTGAACAAAAAACGGCACCGAAGTCGTTTAAACCACCACCAATTTTTTTAAGGGAAAAAAATTCAAATGAATTAATAAATAAGTTAATTTCAGTTATCGGGGAAAAGTCATTCTATGTAATTCCAATCAAGCGTGGTAACATTGATGAAACTAAAATTCATTTTATAGACGAAAGTAGTTATCGTAAAGCAGTAAAGGAGTTTGAAAGCTGCAATAAGAACTTTTATACCTATCAGCTGAAGAGTAGCAAAGGCCTACAGGTAGTCATCAAAGGTGTTGACTCATATGTTAATCCAGTGGAAATAAAAGCTGGCCTCCAAAAAGTAGGATTTAAGGTTAAAAGCGTTGACAATCTCAGAAATCGAGAGCGTGTCCCTCAACCTCTATTTCGCGTTGAACTGGAACCTGGGGATATTAGATTGAAGAAGAACGAAACACATCCCATTTATAATCTAAAATATCTGTTACACCGCAGGATAAGTGTAGAGGAACCACATAAGCGGTCAGGACCCGTTCAGTGCTTAAATTGCCAAGAATACGGCCACACAAGAGCTTACTGCAAGTTGCCTCCGGTTTGCGTAGTGTGTGGAGAGCTTCATTGTTCCGCCCAATGCGACAAACCAAAGGATGACTCGAAGGTTAAAAAACGTAGCAATTGCGGTGGAAATCACACTGCTAACTACAGAGGCTTTCCAGTTTTTTCTGAGGTAAGGAAGTCAACTAAGAAGTTAAATACTCCTGCTAGGCAGCCACAATACCAAGCAAATGCTCATTACCCTCAGTTAGCTCAACCCACAACCAAACATGTTTCATACGCGGATATGTTAAAATCAAATCATGTTTCAGCACACAAAGCGACACCTACAACCAATTCTACCCCAAATATGCATCCAGAAGCTAAAGAACAAACACCATCTGGTAACTACAATTGCCTTGAAGCAAGTATCGAGACATTAGTGCATTCGTTAAACAGTTTTATGAGCTCTATGAGCAGCATGATGCAAGAAATGGTTCGCATGCAATCTATGATGTTGCAGGCGGTACTTAACAAACCATGAACTGTTTAAAAATATGTTTCTGGAACGCCAACGGCTTACGCCAACACAAAAATGAACTCGAGTATTTCTTGAAGAACCAACAAATTGATGTCATGATGGTTTCAGAGACCCATTTAACAACAAATAGCTTTTTTAAAATCAATGGCTATATATTATATGACACTAAAGACCCCCGTGGCACAGCATGTGGTGGTTCAGCAATACTAATAAGGGCTCGAATTAAACATCATTTACTGTGTGATTTTTGTGAGGACTACCTTCAAGCAACTAACATCTGTATTGAAGAATATCATCAAAACTTTGTTATTTCTTCGATTTATTCACCTCCTAGATTTCAAATATCAGAGAGCCAATATATCGACTTTTACAAATCACTAGGTCCCTGTTTCATAGCATCAGGCGACTACAACGCTAAACATACGTTTTGGGGATCACGCCTAATAACTCCAAAAGGTCGTATTTTGTTTGATACAATTTCCAAAATGCGTCTGAATGTGATATCAAGTGGACAACCCACCTATTGGCCTACTGATCGACAAAAAATACCTGATGTTATTGATTTTGGCGTGACTAAAGGTATTTCGAGAGAAATGATTAAGTTTGAAGCGTCACTCGAATTATCCTCAGATCATTCACCCACTATTGTCTATATATGGAATCAGCAAAATATCGTGTCGCCAACAACTTTCACAAGCATTAATTGGTTGAAATATAGAAAGTATCTCAGTACTCATTGTTCGGAAAACATACCGCTAAGAACACCAGAAGATGTGGACCAGAGTCTGATTTTTTTTGATCAAAACCTTAAATCAGCTGCCCAACATGCGACAGAAACCAGACAACCAGCTAGATACAATCAAATTTATTTTGTAGATGTCGAGCGGCTCTTGGCTGAAAAAAGGAAAATTAGAAGCACACAGATCTCCTCAACTCAAATCTAGACTTAAAGATTGCACGAAACGGCTAAGACAACTGCTAGAATCTCGAAGAGTAGCATCTCTGAAAAATTACTTGGAAGACCTCGACGCAACTGCACAATCAGATTATTCATTATGGCGTGCTTGTATGAACCTTAAAAGACCGGTCGTACGTAAGCCTCCCTTGCGAACTTCTTGTGGAAACTGGGCAAGGAATGATACCGAAAAAGGCAATTTGTTTGTTGGACATTTGAAGAAGGTTTTCACCCCAAATGTATGTACTGATATAGCTGAGTTACCATCAGTAGAGACTAGTGCCGTAGTACCCCTAAGATTTGAATTTAACGATATTGAAAGGGCAATAGCGGATTTAAACACCAAAAAAGCCCCTGGCGTTGATAAAACAAGTAACAAGGTGTTAGTTGAGTTGCCCCGTATAGGTCGTAGAATTATTATGTTTGTTTTTAATGCCATCTTACGTCTTGAGTACTTTCCCACAGAGTGGAAGGTCTCTTTGATAACTATGATTCCTAAACCAGGAAAAGACCACACAAAAGTAGAATCATACAGACCTATAAGCCTTTTATCTAACGTGTCAAAGTTATTTGAGAGAATATTAATAACTAAGCTGAATCCAATACTTAGCGCGAAAGGATGCATTCCGAACCATCAATTCGGCTTCAGAAAACAACATAGTACGATCCAACAAACACACAGATTAGTAAATGTAATTAAAACGACCTTTGAAGAAAAAAAATACTGTTCTGCGCTCTTTATCGACGTTTCTCAAGCATTCGATAAGGTTTGGCACGAAGGCCTAATATTTAAGCTAAAGCTGAACTTGCCCGAAAACTTGTATAAGCTTTTAAAAGATTATTTAACGAATCGCAAGTTTTTACTAAAAGAAGGTGACTTTTTAAGCTCGCCACAGCTCATTGAAGCCGGAGTTCCCCAAGGTAGTATTTTGGGACCAATTTTATATTTACTGTACACATCGGATATGCCAATTAGCACCCTAGTCCACACATCAACTTTTGCAGATGACACAGCTTTTTTAAGTATTCATGAAAGTGCCCAAGAAGCATCACAACTTTTACAAGACCACATACTCAATTTGGAAAAATGGCTAGAAAAATGGAGAATAAAAGTGAATGAACAAAAATGCACTCACATAACTTTCACACTGCGTAGGGACTCATGCCCTCCTATTCGCATAAATAACCAAATGATACCACAGCTTTCAGACGTTAAATACCTGGGTATACATCTTGACCGTCGCCTTACTTGGAAAAGCCACATAGAATCCAAGTTAACACAAATGAAACTAAAAGCAGTACAACTAAATTGGCTTATTGGCAGAAACTCCACCCTGAGCTTAGATTGTAAACTTCTACTGTACAAGTCCATCCTCAAACCAATTTGGTGTTATGGGATTCAGTTATGGGGCACTGCCTCAGCTAGCAATGGAGAAAAAATTCAAAGGCGCCAAAATAAGATTTTACGTATTATTACATCTGCTCCCTGGTATATAAAAAATTCAAACATCCACAAAGACCTAAACATGCCATCAGTTAAAGCAGAAATAGCGAAACATGCAGTCACATATCTAAAGAGGCTTGAATCTCATCCAAACCCTTTGGCGCGTAACATGCTGAATGAACCTGGTTACATTCGACTAAAAAGAAGAGATTCTGCTTTTCTTGGCCGTACATTAGAGGGATGACTCGCAAATGATTTCAAAATCCGTGAAATTAACATTATTTTTGTCTAGCACTGGCTGGACTTAAAAAGAATATTTTATTTTAGACTTAAGATACGAGTAATTATTGTTAGTTCAAAAATATTGAAGATACAATAAATAAATTATGAAAACAAAAAAAAAAAAAAAAAAATATAAAAAATCGAAAATATAAAAAAATCGAAAATATAAATTTTGTATACAAAATAAGAAAATGTAACTCTTTATTTAACAACCCCTCGTTGATGTTTGAGTTAATTTAAAAACCCAAAAAAAGTTTTTTGCTTTTTAGGTTCTTTTTCTATTAAAATACTTTCTTATTTGTTCTCTGTGACAGCAAGAGGAAAACAAATAAATAACTTATTGCTCTTTGTTTTATTATAAGAGGAGAAATGTTAGAAAAATTAACTTTGTGTTAATATATTATTATTTTTACTAAAACCTTTATAAAGTGTGTGTTTTTTTAAGTCCGATGTAACTTAAAGTAATTAAAAAATACATAAAAAATTAAATTTTAATACAAATCATAGAAGATTGCCACGGCGGCTGATCTATCGTGGATTGGTTTAGATAGTGTATGTGGTATGAAATCTATCCACAGATGAAATTTTTCAGGCCACCAGGCATAGTTTCGAAAATTTTGCGAATGGAACTCAGCAATATCAGACCATTCCATTCGAGGCTGTGGGCAAAAAACCACGCCCACTTATATTTTTAATTTTTTTCATATGATTTTTTTGTTAAATAAATACTAGACCGCGACCAGTAGGTCGCATGGAGTGCATTCAGATCTCGGAGGTTCAATAACCCCCCTCCCTGCTAGGGAGGATTTTAGTTTGTGTTTAGGTTGGTAGGGTTTTTCTGCTTTCATTTTTATAAAAATCCTTTATAGAAAGCAATACACATAAAGGACAGTTTTGTGTAAAAATTTTATTGAAAATTTTTTGTAAATATTTTATTGAAACTGTTTTGAAAAAGTAGAAAATCTTTGTAAAAATTTATAGAAAATATTTTAGAATATTTTTTGTTAATTTTTGGTAAAAATGTTTTTTAAATTTTTTTTTGAAAAAATAACTTTTGGAAATTATTTAGAATTTTTTTTTTCAAATTTTTAGTAAAAATGTTTGTAAAATTTTTTTTAAGTTTTTGTAAATTTTGTTTTTAATTTATTTGGTAAAAATTTTTTGTAAACTTTTTTGGTTAAATTTTTTGTAAATATTTCTAAGATAATGTTTTGTAAAATTTGTTTTTTGAAATTTTTTTAAATTTATTGTAAATTTATTGTATTTTTTTTTTTTTTGTAAAAATTATGACCTTCCTGCAAATCTAAATTAGATTATAATTTGCAGGCAAAAGCAAAAAAACCAAAAAAAAAATTCAATTTTTCATTTTTCCCCAAATGTGTCTTTTGACTGCTACTGGTTACCAGTGGGTACCATGTGGGTCTATTGGCTACCTCTATGTGTATTGCTTTCTATAAAGGCATTTAATACAAATCAAAGCAGAAAAAGCAAAAATCGCCCCTCGCATGGAGTTATTGGAGCATGCACTCCCTGTGATCTACTGGTATAAAAAGTTAGCTTTATATACTTAAATACATGTTTTATTGCATTAAACGGTGGTCATTGTTAATCTTCTACTACAAACGTAATATCTTTAGAACTAACAAATAATAGATAAATAAAATTTGAAAACTTCGTTTTAATATTTAATGTAATTTCATGTCTTCATTGGCACTAAGGATTAAAAAACTTTTATTTATTTACATATGTATGTACATACATTTGTAAAATGTTTTTAGGAATATACATACAATATGTATGTGTTAGAAATCTTTTAAAATCGCTCATTTTTGTTGTTGTGATGTGGCGTAAATTGTGTTACAGGTTTATATTTGCATTTATTAATATCATTAATATCATGCTGCAATTGTTGTTGGTTTGCACTTTATTGTCTGCCAATTCTGAAAGTCACATCAATAATTTTTTGTTCCAATATTCATATTCGAGTTTAATATTTGTGCTTATTTTGTATATTATAATAAAAATAAAATAGAAAATTATACGGTCAAGCCTCATACAAGGAGGAATTTTAAATTATTTTTAAATTATTTCTTTTCATGTGTGGTTTTGAAGTTGGGGTTTGTCTAAGAATTATATTTGATACTTAATTAAATTTTTTAAATATTAGAGAAAAAACTCTCAATAAATCTAGAATAATAAGCTTTATATTCTTCTAAATTTTCATTAAAATTTGTTTTTTAAAGTGCAATAAGTTGAAAATTTATCATTTAATAATTTGATCATTTAATAGTTTTATATTTTTAGATTACTGGCCAACATTATGCTTTAATGTTATTAGTAAAATCAAAATAAAATCCATTAAATTTTTTTTACCACTTTGCTGGATATGCGGGCGTTTGATAAATGCGACAATAAAATATTTACAAACATTACACTGTCAGTGCAATTTTTAATTGACATTAGCGCAACTTGCATGTCTGCCAACAATAAACATGCAAAAATATAATAAATATGTATTAGTGCAAACAATGATAAATTAAAATAAAAAATATATATATTAATACGGTTATACAGATGGACTATAAGCAGATGCCACAAGGATAGTACGACTGCACAGAAAAAAATATCGATGCGTTCCCGTAAGAATGTATTGGGCGACACATTTTTCGAAAATGACTTTTTGATGTGGAACTATACTAGAAGTTAAGCGCCACATTTTCTTTTGCATCCATGATAGCATGGATGCAAAGGAAACTAGAGAGAAAATAAAGTTGTAACAATCGCCAAGTTTTTTCAATGGAATAATGTTGCTCCCTGAAATTTGTATTATGTCAAGTTTTGTATTCCAAATAATATATGAAAAGCGATTTTCAGAATACATATTATGTTTCTTTCAATAAAATACACAAATAAATTACTAAATGAGACGTTTTTTTTCGTTTGCTGAACAATTTTAGAAATGCCGCTTAATACATTCTTATGGGAAGGTATCGATATTATCATCAATTAAAGGTTTTACTTGGTTTCTGATGAAAATTTAATTAAATAATTAGTTGATTCAATTGTTTTGTTTAATTAGAAATTTCTTTTTTCTGTTTTCAACAAATATAAAGGGTGGTTACATTTTAACGGGCCGATGTTGAAAACACAAATTATTTAGGAAATTATTGTCATTTCTGTTTATTTTGATTATATTGGTATGGTGCAATTATGTATGGAACAAAATATCGGCAAAATTGCCGCCACGACCTCGGCGGCACACCTCCATCCGATGCTCCAAATTTTCGATGACGCTGAGTTATCTCGAATTATCTCATCCTTTAGATATTAAATTGTTGTTGGCTTATCGACGTACACCTTTTCTTTCAAATAAACCCAAAGAAAGATGTCCAACGGTGATAAATCTCATGATCTCGGCGACCAATTGACATCGCCAGCACATTGTTTCGTTAGCTGTGTGGTAAGTGGCACCGTCCTGTTGAAATCACATATTGTCCACATACATATCTTCCAATTCGGGCCATAAAAAGATAGTTATGATCTCACTATAGCGAACACCATTTACAGTAACTGCCTAACCGGCCTCAGTTTGGAAAAAAATGCGGTCCAATGATGCCGCCAGCCACAGTCACTCTTTGTGGGTGCATTGGTTTTTCGACAATCACTGTTGGATTATCATTCGCTCAAATGCGGAAATTCTGCTTATTGACGAATCCACTGAGGTGAAGATGATTTTCTTCGAAAATTTATCATCCAATGTTGCCATTTCTTGCCACCATTCTGACCATTGACAACGTTTGGAATGACCATGGTTCAAATTGAGTTAGTCTGAAATTGAGATGGTTTGTTTGTTAATGATTTTTATATGGAAATTAATTAATTAATTAATTAATTAATTAATTTTATACTGTAAATTAAAAGATGTTGCATCTTCTTGTATTAGAAAATCACTCAATAAAAAAATACAAATACAAATACAAATAATGTTTAAACGCAAAGAAGAAGCCAACAATAATTAAAGAGCTAAGGGATGAGATAATTCGGCACATTAACGGCATAAAACCTCAATGCCTCAGTGTCATCGAAAATTTGGAGCATCGGATGGAGGTGAGCCATTTTGTTCCATGCATAATTGAACCATACCAATATTATTATAAAATAAAAAGAAATTACAATAAATTCATAAATAATTTGTGTTTTATTCAAAATCAACATCGGCCCGTTAAAATTTAACCACCCTTTATTTATCCATTAGAAGTTATTTGATGAGGAAATGTACATGTCGTTTAGAGGACACTCGTTAATTTTGTTTTAATAGCGACTACACCTGTGGTGAAAATTTCAAAACTCTACCTATTACGGTTCAAATTCTTGAAGAATATGACAGAAGGACAGACAGCAGATAGTCATTGTAGTGAAAACAATAGCTTTGCGTTATTACCCTTTGATATACTTATGCATAATTTGTTTATCCGGCCTATGGCGGAACAACCGCGCAAGTCTTAATATCGTGTTTATTTCCTGACGCTACATCTGCAGAGTACAACAGCCCACAGTGGAACTATTGCAAGATATAACAAAGTTTTATTTAATTTTTTTTTTCTTTCAAAATTTTGTATATAAAAAAGTAATTGCTAAAATTTGTTTAAACTCATCTATTTAGCGTTCTTGCAGCAGAAGGACAAGGACATTAAATTTTTTATAACTTTTTCGATTATTGCAACAATATAACATTGGTTGTAAAGTTTTTTCATATTTTTTTGTTTTTTAATTTAAAACCTGTTAACATGCAACTTATGTTTGTTATACATAATATTTTTTTCTTACTTGCTTTTAAATTGTGCTGTTTGAGTCATAAACACAAAACACGTATTGCACGCAAACACTTATAGCAAATTTAACTGTTTTTATTTTATCAATGTCATTGACACTAAGGCTTATGTACTTATGTATGTATGTTTGTGTAAGTACTAAGAGCGTCATAAATATTGTACTTTCAAACTCGTAAAACGTTTTGTTTTAGTAATTTAAAATGTTTTTTTATCTTCCTTTTTTGTTTATCCTACTGCTTTATACCTTTTTTTATTTTCAACTACGCCAAAAGGGGTAAATGTATGCCGGCGTGTATATGAGTGTGTGTTTCTTTTCACTTTTTAGGGTTAAAGTATTCTTTTTACAAACCCATATCGTTACTAATATAACTAACTGACAGCACAAGCATTTTATTAATTTTACTTTTTGTAAAAATATTTTAGTTGTTTTAGCTTTTTTTTTGACACAAAGGATATGTGCAAAAAGACAAGAAATTGACGAATTTTGTAAAAAACTAAAAGAGTCTACTAGTGACCTTAACTTATTTAAATCAGCCAGTTAATCTGGTTGCCCACTTAAGCGGCGATATTTGTATTTGAGGAAAGTGGTTACATCTTAACTCTTATATGTACATGACTCACTTATGACTTCTATACATATGTACATATAATACAAAAGTAAATCATTACCTGTCAGAGATATTTTAAACACGGTTGCGCAACAGATGGCGCTGTTCTAAATTAATGACAAAATATGAATTACTTACTGCTAAATAGCCAATTGAATAAAATTTGTATTTGATTTGTATTTTTACTTTGGGAAATTACACTGTTTTTAAAATATGTATTTTAAATACCTTTAACACAGCTTTACAATAATTTTTAGAATTTTAGAATTTTAGAATTTTATATAAATTTTAGAATTATATCCAGGGTAGGATACCTTTATGCAAAGTAAATATGTAAGAGTCTTAAAATTCTTACCACCGTTTAGGTAGCCGCAAAAGTGAAAAATTTCCCGAAAATTTTTAAATTCATTTCGGCTACATAACCGCTACACTAAACGCTAAACGGTGTTAAGAATCATTCCTAGGAAGTTCATATGTTTTAGAAAGTTGTTTACTGAGATCTTAGATTAATTTTTGTAGTTGATTGTTTCCTTGAATTTTGAACGGTTTGCTACCTATGGACCTGAACAGGGGAAAAAAGGTAAAAAAATTGATTTTTTTTTAAGTTTTTTTGCGATTTTGACCTTGAAGATGACGTTTTTTTGATTTTTATGTTAACAATTTTTGTTCTTTATGACAAGCCTCAGAGAGTATATCAAAATTTCAAACGGTTTGCAAAATATGAGCTTGAGTAAATGATAATTTTTTGCAAAAATGACATCGAGGCCCAACATCTTTGAGGGCCCATAAAAAAAACCTGGAGGACTTTGGGCAAAACTGGGAGACGGGGGTTTTTTTTGGTCTTTTATGACGTAGTGGTGTCCGTATATGGTTATTTTGCCATGACTTAAAAAATTACACAGGGTGTTATCATACTAAAAGCATCACTTATAGAAGAAAAAATGTTAATCATATAACCAGGGTTCAGAATTTTGCATTTATGAACATTCAAAAATTAATATTTGTCATAAATGAGAAATCTAAAATTTTATATTTATTTTTCACGCTCATAAGCGAACACAAAAAAATGTTCTGCCTATGTTCATACATGTAATATATGTACATACTGGAAAAGTGATAAATTAGCTTCTTCTTATTAATGTTCTTTTTATAAACGTTGAACATTTATAAAATTTCTCATAAAAGAACATAAAGAATTTTCTGCCAACGATCGCACATGCAGAAGAAAGAAAAAAGAAAAAAGAAAGAAAGACAACATTTTGTTACTGCATACGCCGGCAGTTGCACTTTACAAAATATTTGCGTACAGTTATGTATGCGAATGCTTAGCGCTCAATTTTCTACGCTAATTTTATTTATGTAAATTCTCAAGTATGTGCACTTGCGGGAACAACAAAATATTTTCTCATTTATTCACTTTTAAACAGAAAGAGAAAAAATAAATCTTTGCATTCATAAGTGAAAAAACACAAAATATTTCGTAGTCTCTTACACATGTATGGGAAAATGCAGCTAAAAAAAAGATAAAATGTGCACATTCATACATAAATGAACAGTGGGTGAACATTTCGGTACTCTGCATAAGACCAAAAAATTATTTTAAAAAAAATATTTTTAAACTCATGCTAAGTAGTGTATGAAAACAAGCAAAACGTTTCGCAAACGTTGCATGTAAAGGTATAAACCTAAAAAAAAAAAATTTTGAAGTTTTATACATAAGCAAATCCGAAACAAATACTTTTTGAATGACAAACAGCGTAGACAAAACAATTAACTTTTCACTCATCTGCTTGCCTTTATATACCATTACAATCGTACAATTCCGAACAAAACAAAATTAGCAACGTAACATTTTGAGTGATTGCTTCAAATCGTTCGATTTTCGAATGCCTATTTTGTTTATGATTTATTTTCTTAAATTGCTTTTTACTACGCTTTTCTTCTTAGACAATTGTAGACTAAATAAGCAACACTAAAAACAACAAATCTTACAAGATATCCACCAATATAAGTTTTAAGCAAACCTTTGCGAAACGTTTTGTTTTGTTCTCATTGTTTTCCTATCTACCTGTGTACGATTAGGAGCGAAAACAATACAAAACTAAATGGCACAATCCTTCTCATTGTTTCTGTTTCGTTTTACTCACGGCAAAGAACAAGACTAAACGCAAGCAAACGTTTCGTTTTGTTTATATTCGTACTCTGTTCTAAACTATTTTAACTATGAATTTTAAAATTTTCTTCTATTTCGATATATATATAAAACGGTTATGAGGATAACCATTTTGTCTACACTGAACCAAATGGCGTAGTTAGCAAAAATAGTTAAATCAACTTAATTTTTATTCAAATCTATATACAATTTATTCACATAAACGAATTTTATTCAAACTAACAAAATTTCTTTATTTCAATAAATTAACAAAAACATATCCCTAAAAGAAGTTAATGTAAATAAAGTATCCGTTGATGTGACATTACATATTTTCGTTTTAATTATCTATACATATAATAAAATAGTAACTCATTTCCGTCTGTCTGTCTGACTTTGTGTTCGCATCACGTAAAAACTACTGGATAGATTTTTACAAAATTTTGTGAGGAGGTACCTTAGCATCCTAATTCCAATATAGGAAACTTTCTTACTAAAAATATCTCATTTTCAAGATAAAGTGGAGAAAAAGCAGTGGAAAACGCAATTTCCGGTTTTAAAACTGAGATATTTTAAACACTATTGTGTAGCATTAGGGGCCAATTGATTAAAATTGTTATTTGATTTGTATTTTTACTTTGTGGAATTACAATGTTATTAAAATATTTTAGATTTTTTTATAAATTTTAGAATTTTATCCAGGGATGGGTACCTTCATATAAAGTAAATACATAAAGGGTGTTTTTTATAGAGGTATAGAATTTTAAGTTGGCATTACTTTTGAAGATGGCGACCGATTTAAAAGCTGTCAAGTGATTTATTCTCAGTTTGGTTTGCTAATTCATCATGAATAGACTCACGCCTGAACAACGCTTGCAAATAGTGCAATAGTGCAAATGGTGCTTACAAATAGTGCAATTTCACGTTTTGGACCTGTGAATTGGCCTCCAAGATCTTGTGATTTAATACCCCTAGACTACTTGCTGTGGGGCTATAAAAGTAAGAGACTTACAATTGGTCGGATTACCAGGACACCCACGATTATTTATTTTGATTATTTAAGTTGACATATAAAATAGAAATTTTATTCAATTTATATTTCTTATTTTAAACATTTCAAATAAAGTGCCCGTAGCAGTAACTGAAAGCCTTATTCGAGTTATTCTTCTTAAAAGTGAAATAAAGTTAAAAATGCATTAATGTTTTGCAGTTTTACTTTCAGATTATATTAAAGACTTTCATCTAGTGATGATAAAGATCATATAAAAATAAAAATTTAATAAAAAAAATTACTAATATATTTTTTTTTTAATTTATTTTCTTTCCTTTTATCAATGGACAGGGATATAAACATAAAAAATTTGCTTAAAGTTTTTGATAATGTCGAAATAAGAATGTCCTAAAACTACTGGCCTTGCTGTTTGTTTGTTAAGGTAGTGGAAGACTGTTCCAAAGACGAGTGGCATGTATGAAAAACTGCCATTCTGGATCGAAACAATTTTAGTTAATTTAACTCCATTTTTATCATATTTACATCATATTAAATAACGAAAAGAAAATAGTCGCGCATTGAAGTAATTCATCAATATAAACTATATTTTTTAAAATTTGTTCTACACATTAGGTTTGCTTCAAGCCGGTTCGAAGGACCATGTACAAATATGTTTTAACACAACCTCACACACTTAAAGACTCTTAATACCAATATTTAAGGTTTATAAAATTTGATGCAGATAAAGAGCGACTTAGGGAAAAATCGGAGGTATTAACATACGTTTGTATTAACCACGGACTTCAAATTACTAAAAAATACTTATTAAAAAAAAAAAAATACATTTCAATTGATGTTTCATAACTTTTCCATTGATAAGTACATGCAACGTTGTCTGGCCAATAAATTTTTTTATTCCCTTCACCACAGGTGGAAAGGGTATATATAAGTTTGTCATTCCATGTGCAATTTCTACAATATTCATTTCCGACCCCATACAGTATACATATATTCTGGATGCTTATAGATAGAGAAGTTCATTATGCGATGTCCGTGTATCCTTCTGTCTGTGTTCGTGTAGTAATGTCATTTGCCAAGGCAGCAGAAGAGACACAAAAAATTTAAGCACACGAATCTGTCAGGCATAGTTTCGAAAATTTTTGGATTGCATTTCAGCAACATTGGATCATTAATTTGGAGGCTGCGGGCCAAAAACCACGCTCACCTATATTTCTTTACGTTTTGGCTTTAATGATTCTGTTTTGTTTTTTTTTCTCAAATAAATATTAGACCGCGATAGGTAAGAGTGCATAAAGATCTCGTGAGATCAATAACCCTTGCGAGGGTCGATTTTTTTTTAAATATTTACAAAAATAAAAATATTTATAAAAAATATTTTCCAAAAAATTTTCAAAACATTTTCAAAAAGATATTTTTTAAGAAAAATTTTCGAAAAAAAAAATTTATAAAAAAATTAAAAAAAAAAAATTTACAAACAATTTTTGAAACATTTAAAAAAAAATAAATATTTCTATGAAAATGAAAACATGAGTGTAACATAACATATTTTTAATAGCTATGTATATATGTACATATATGTCTATATATATCTATATGTATGCGACAAAAAGCAAAATACATATCGCACTTGATCAAAAAGGGGGTATTAACTCAAAACTTTTAAAATTCAGAAGAGGTAAAAAACTGCTTGTGATTACATTTTAAGATAATATAAAAAGCCGAACATATTATAGTAAGGAAATTCTATTTAATAATATATTTCACGCTGCTTTTCTTTTAGTTTTTTTAGAATTATTTCCAAATATAAAAAATACCTTTTTGTTGATATAAAGGTACCCAAGACACTATCACGAAAATGGTCTCATTGCTGGTTTCGAGATGAAAGAGTATTCAGGGGGGCTACTGCTTATTTCGATTCGAAAGAATAATCTTTCGAATTTGCATGTCTTTTACCATTGTGTTTCGAACAATTTTTCTTTCGAATCGAAATACGCAGTAACCCCCCTGATAACTTTGAAATTTGGAAAAAAAATTATAAATTTTGAGTTAATACTCTCTTGTTGATCAAGTGCGATATGTATGGATGTATCTGTCGTCTTCAATATCATTAAGTAGCTGAATACACGGCGACAATTGTGGCCAACGGATTTTTTTTTCATTTAGCTGCGTAGCCGCTGTCGTCTATATCTTTAAAGCTTAATAATGAGTTTTTTCTCATACGTCTTATTTTAATTTATGTAAAGAGGCAACAATATGGATAATGCTGTACTTGTCTGCATAAATAAAATCACCGTGGTGAAGGGTATAGAAGATTCGGCACGACCGAATATAGCACTTTTGCTTATTTTAATTCGGATGCTACCCGCAAAAAGGAAAATATTTTATTGCCTACATTTAGTTTCGGCTAAATGCCATTGTTAGACAGAAAAATACCTGAAAATTAAAATTAATAGTTTGCAAAATTAATAATTAATTTTTACTATCGCAGTATATCAGAAAAGGAACCCTCGGGGGTTCCAATTGTCACTGCAGGAATGGCAAATGCTTTGACGCGGTTCACTCGGGGAAAATAGGGGCACCAGACGCTAGGTTTCCTAGAGCCTAAATCTGGAAGAAAAGATCTGTGTGTTAAAACATACGGGTACTCTTCGAGGCCCGACCAGTGCCCAAAGGACTGGTACCATGGGAATCGGTGGCCCCTCAGAGAGCCTATCCTCTCTGTGACTGGTTATTGGTGAGGTCCCCATCGGGGGTACACGTGGTGGTTGTGGTTTAAGATCGATTTATGTAGGTAAGGTGCAAGGTCGATCAAGTGGGCTGTTGCACTCTCAACAGACGGAGTTTGGATAGTCTCCAAACCCCTAAGCAAGAGGTTATAATGTGGATCTAGGCTTGCCTTGGAAAGGCTTGCCATATTATATAAATTGCTACTGATTGTGACTGTATCACACACAAAAAGCGATTGGTGGCAATCGTAAAGTGTTATTATACTACACAATGGGGGCGCTAGTCTACGCCTAAGTTTCACTCGGTGGTAAGACCACCGTGAGGTTAGGCCGAGTAACAGGTACTCACATTAATCTCGTTCCACAATATCAGAAAAGGATAACAGGATTGAGACAAATTCAACGTGTAGTCGGAATATGTTTTGAGCATTTTTTAATTTTCTCAAAAAATTAATTGAATGCATTCTTCAACGATTATCAAATATTTTTTCTTTATATAACTGAGATGTCAGTAAATAATAAAAAATATATTTTTTTTACTTTTATTTTTTCACATTAAATTTAAATTGTGTTAATTATTTCAAAATGTCTTTCTTTTAAAAATTTTCACAATACGATTGAATTTCATTTCTTTTAAATTAATTGTGGTTTCATAAAAGCTCTTTTGATTACAATTACTTTTAAAAATGTTGCAAACAGTTTAGCTTTGAATCAAATATCAAACATACTGCAACATATACACAAATATAGTTTACACACACACACAAACATTTACATCTTAAAGCAAAATGGGACATATAAGCATTTA
Source organism: Phasia obesa (assembly GCA_949628195.1). NCBI lineage: Eukaryota > Metazoa > Arthropoda > Insecta > Diptera > Tachinidae > Phasia > Phasia obesa. The sequence continues at coordinate 23,715,524 of OX451215.1, read as the reverse complement.
AGTAAATATATTTATTCTTAGCTTACACATATGTATACTTCGCCTCCACTGTGCTATACTAAACATCGATTCGATACTCTTCTGTTCCTTAATACGAGTATTAGACCCTTAAACGTTGTGGCTTGTAAGAATAAATATTTTGTTTAATTTTTGTTGCTAAAAGAAATTTTTTTTATTTTACTTTTCAGGTCATCAAACAGGTTACAATTTTTTATTAGCGTTCCGTAACTAAAGGGTATAAGCATAAACCTATTGTTTTTACTACAAAGTCTGTCTGTCTGTCTGTTAGTGCATTTCATCTCAGGAACCGTAATAGGTGGACACTTGAAATTTTCACATAATTTTTCACAATTTTTTAATTTTAATATGGGAAGATGTTATAATTTTTGCAAATGGCAATCTACATGAAAAATAGTTGACATTTGTGATCAAGACAGCTGCAGTATATAAACATAGAAGCAATCGAGCGCTATACTCCGAAGGAAAGTGAAATATTAGTGTCGAATCTTTTTACCAATAATCGGTTAGTGTAACGTGAATATCGATGTCGATCTCCTAATTGTGTCCCGCCAACTGGGCAAATATTATGCTGCTTAGCTGCTTGACTCGAACATACTGGAACTACACACGCAAAGAAAAAACATGGTTGAGGTAACCATAATCTAAGAGCAACATATTATGGTTGGAATGAAACAATATTATTGTTGAACATTATAATATTATGGTTAAATTAACGATTATAGTATGATATGCCAGTTTTTTTACATTTTAAAATACAAAATTATTTATTATTTTTTATTAATGATTTTATATAAAAACAGATGATTTTATTAATACATAGATAAAAAAATTTAATTAGCATTTTTCTTCTTCCAAACCGTGTTTCAAGGATATAATGGAGGGAACACTTTGGCCATCGATTTAACGGCATTCGCACATGGCCCATACCATCGCAGTTCATGGATTTACCAGTAAAGAATTGTTCTAGAAGACATCAATTTCGGGGGATTTATTTTCCAATTCAGCCAACACCTTTTTTGTCATGCAGTCTTTCAAGTACAAAGTAAAGTCTTTCTTGTGTCCGAAAGCATTCTTGTAAACTGTGATTGAGAATAACATCAACGCCGGTCTCAACGGTTGAGTTTGTATATTCATCAGCTTCTTCAGCTCAGGTATTACCACTGTTAATGTCACCTGGTAAATTACATCACCGACCAATTTCGTTTTGTATCTGCGAACATTTCATCATCAGTAATATTATCGCTGTTGATTTTCACGACTTCGAGGTTTTATTAATTTTTCTGGTCTAAAAATTCAAATAAATTACAGTTTCACACCGAGAGGACTCGAAATGCGGGTATCCAGAGAAGATGGTTGCCACGCGCTCAATTCAACAGCGAAAAAGAAATAATAAAATATTTAATTTTAATTTGAATTCCCGAAACAATTGTTTATACATTTTTTGTTATTTTTTTAAAGCACAAACCAATAAACTCCGATGACATAAATAAACAAATAATTTTTTTATTTTTAAAAATCTTTTGGATACCTACGAAAAAAACTTTGGTTGTGGATAAAACATTAAATAGTTAAAACCAACCATGTTGAATTTTTTGTACGCCGTAAATGATAAAATTTTAAACAAAACTTTTTTACCGGGACCAAAGTAATGTTACATACAACTAAAATGTGTTCAGTGCAACCCTATATTGTTACAGAGAACATAATGTGGTTCCTGTGACCGTACCATAACTATGGTTTTTCTTTGCGTGCAGAATGTTCGCACACAGACTGCTTATTTTATCGAGAATAACGCATATTTCGCTGGCGATATCGATGAGAACGAAGACACATCAACGTACCAAGCAATGGAGCATCAGCAGACGTTCCCTACAGTGAATTTTAGTGATAGACTTAGTCATGTTGCTGCACAAAGTACAACTAATGCATCATCTAATACCTGCAGACCGTCAGTCGCTTGTGAGCCATACTAATGCTTACCACACGAAAAGAAAAAACATGGTTGAGGTAACCAAAATCTAAGAGCAACATGTTATGGTTGAATTATATGGTTATATTCAAACCATATAATTTTAAACCATAATAATAATATTGTTGTCATTGAAACAAATTATTGTCATACATAAAAATAACATTGTAAAATACAACCATAATTATGTTTACAATATAAACATACTATAATATAATGTGAAACATGTAAATGGTTATATGTATGTGACAACGTATGAAAATATTTATAAATAACAAAAAACAAATACACGAATATTTCCATTTTGATTGACAGTTTTAATTCAAAATATAATTTTTAATAAAAAACAAATTTATTTGTTGACAACAAATGTGTATTTAATCGTTTTAGATGAACCGATTTTTTACACACATATTTCTGAACTGAAAAAAGGCCAAAACAAAAATATGTATTTTTAAAACCAAACATTATTTGTTTATTTTTAGTCATACTTAACATACTATGTTTAATAATAATATATTATGGTTGAAAATATAAAAAATTGGTTGTGGTTTAAATTTTAATATCGTTCAAATCAACCATAATGCTACTATTATCATGACCAAAGTATTGTTTAAAATAACTATAATTTGTTTACAGTAAACGTGTATTGTTACAGAGAACATAGTGTGCTTGCCATGACCATACAATAACCATGTTTTTGCTTTGCGTGCAACGAAGACGACGATTTTGAGCCGAAAATCGTCAATAGAGACGAAACGGACTTTCATTTAAACGGTTCCGTCAATAAAGAAAATCTACGCTTCTGTGGCAGTGAAAATATGTTATTGGCGAACGCTACAGGGCCACGGCAAAAGACTTCTTACTGCCGAATTCGAAAATGCGTGGGTTATTAAACATGTGGTTTCAAGACGATAGCAGGAGCCACAATGGAAGTGAAGAAAGTGTTTCCTTGTAGTGTAATCTAACAATCTTAGATTTCTTTAGCGCTAATTGAAGACGCGGATTTATGACAACAAGCGCCAGACATGCAGCCCACTTTGCTTAAAAGAGATAGCTTCAAAGCAAAAAAACTATTTTTAACAATTATTTTCACATGTGTGTCATAGGTTAAAAATATTTTCCAAAATCTGGCGTAAACAAAATAATGTAAACATTTGTTTGATCATGTGAAGGACTATCACTTCTTCCATGGACAAATATCCACTTGGATATTCTAACCTTAATCCAATTTTTCTAGAAAAACTGTTAAAATTATTATTTGAATTGAAGATATCTTTGGAACGTTGCTATCTATACTCGTACTGAGTATTAAATGATGTTTTCAATTGTAAACTATTTTTGTACAATAACGTTTTGCATATGATTATTTTAATACCAACTTGTATAGTATGCTATTAAATTAGGTGTATTTTATTTGTTCCGCCAATAAGTGTAATACCGTTGTCATGCCTTTCAGTGAAGACCGTCAGGACTGCCTGTTTGTTTGGTACTGTTTGCGAGAGCTTTCGATGTGAGAACATCAAATGTTCACTTCCAAGTGCTCAAAAGATTCTGATTTATCTGCATAGGACCTTACATGTCCCCAGAAAAAGTAATCTAATGGTGCCAAATTATATGAATCAGGTAGCCAGTTAACAGGTCCCATTCCTCTTAATTAATTGATTGTATGGCGCGTTGTGTGACATGTGGCACCCTCCCGCTGAAACCACATATATGTCTGCAATACTAATGCCTTTATGCATTACAAATAATTAATTCTACAAGACAACCTCCTGCGGTAAAGGGGACTTTTTGGTAAGCCCCGGCCATCCTTTATTTAAAATGCCACCAAAAATTTATTTATAATTCAAATGTTAAGATTTTTTAAATTTATATGGAATATATTTGCAAAAAATATGCTCACATGTCTGGCCTTAGTCTTTTAGTTTGGGCAAAAATTGGCTTCAAAATTTTTTTTTGAACTTTGGCCTACCTTAACTTAGTATTTTTGACGTGGTGGACTTATTTGTGGTTATCGACTGCACTTTTAATAAAATTTTAAATGAAATATAGCATCAAGGCTTGTACTGATAGCTGCAAGGCACATTCATCAGGTAACCTCACTACGAAGGGGAAATATAACGGCGGAATTTTTAAAATTTGTTTTGATAGTTTTGATCAAGGCATATTCATTAGCCTCACCACGGATTGGAAATATTAAGGCGAAAATGGACATTTTCGAAAATGTCCCCCTTTAATGGACATTTTCTTATATGGATTTTGACAATAAACTTTTAGATTTTGACAGTTAAACTTACAATTTTTCCCCTTAAATGGAAGTTGAACTATCAAACTACATATAAAAAAAATTTTTGACTGTTCTCCCTCCAGCCGTATCCATACATCGTCAATTTTGAAACAAATTGTATGATTCATTCCAGAAATCCTGCAAGCACCGCCTGAAAAAAGTAAACTGATTTCTCTTTCATTAAGATCGCTTTAGCGTTGCATGAGCTACTGAATGTGCCACTGTGCGTAGTCAGGCAGACTAGAAGGTAAGGCTTTCCAAAACTGTGTGTACAGCACAAGAAGAGCACTAGGTGAACGGTTACGATACGTGTAGACCGTATCTTGAGAAGAAGCTGAATCGTTAGCGCATACTGTGTGGAAATATACAGCACTGATTTGGGCCCACGGAATAATATTAAATGTGGATAAGGTTCCTCTGTCGTTAGACAAATTTAGCAATTTCGAGAGACTGAAGTTTAGTACACACGATACCCAATAAAAGTTATTTAGTCGTAAATTACCTATCGAGTACTAAGAATTAAAAAGTAATGAAGGGGGTGGAAAAGGGTACCATAATCTTAAAGGTTTACACTTCAGTATCCCAATATTATTTTAGTTATTTTAATTTTGGGGTTTATGAAAAAAGTGTTTTGTCCCAAAGACAAAATCAGTTATTTTATAAAATTTTGAAGAAAAAATTGTATGTGTTCTCGTAGCCGCCAATTTAAAAATAGAAAATTTTAAATTAAACGCCTTTTCTGAAAAGAATTTTATTAAAATTTTTATCTTTATATTTTTTTTTAAATATCAGTTAAAACCATTTCTATCAAAAATTACTTTTAAAAGAACTAAAAATCTGTGTTGAGTTTACTGTTACAAATTGTTTTTTTTTATTTTGCCATTTCAAACTGTATTAGAAAGTGTTTATAAAATGAGGTTAAGGGGAATTTTTAATCAGGAAAAATCGATGAAAATAAAAGAAGAAAATAAATATTAAAGTGAAAAGTAAATATCAAGTGGATAAGAGTGAAAGTTAAATATAACTAGAACATGACCAAAACAAGCAATGCGATTACAACTAATAGAAGAAAAAAGTTTGAAGTGATTTTGAACAACTTTCTTTATTTTTTTCTACAAAACTTCTATGTTAATTGGTTAAGTTTTCTAGAAACTTCTAGTTAATTATTAACTAGATTTAAAAAAAAAAAGTTTTTTATAGTTTGACATATTAAAGGAATTTTTTATAATTCCAGAAAGTAGGTGTATAAGCATGGCATATTAATCAGGTAGCCTCACTACGAAGGGGAAATATTAAGGCGAAAATTTTTAAATTTTTTTTATATGGAGTTTGATAGTTCAACTTCCATTTAAGGGGAAATATTGTAAATTGAACTGTCAAAATACATATAAAAAAATTTAAAAATTTCGCCTTAATATTTCCCCTCCGTAGTAAGCTTACCTGATTAATATACCTTGTGTATAAGAATACAAATTAAGGCATATTCATCAGGTAACCTCACTAAGAAGGGGAAATCTTAAGGCGAACATTTTTAAATTTTTTTTTATATTGAGTTTGATAGTTCAACTTCCATTTACGGGGACAAATTGTAAGTTTAACTGTCAAAATCCATATAAAAAATTGATTATTTTTTGTTATTTTTTGCAAAATAAATTATAATATTTAAAATAAAAAGTAAAAAACACGTGAAAAATAACAATAAGTGAACATAATCTTAGAGTGAAATAAATTTGTATTCTTAAATTTTATTTATTAAAATGTGTCGCAAAGAAAATGTAAACAAATTTTGACATAAGAGGGTAAAAAACACATATAAAAGAAGATGTTCACCTGGGCTATCAGTTTTACCTAGTATTCAATTCGCCTTGGTATATCAAGTACAGTCAGCTGATATTTTTCGTTTCATTTTGTTTCTACGGGTCAAAATTTATTTACATTTTTACAGCGCCATTGAATTTAAAAGAAAAGTAAATTCAAAGAAAATTTAACAAAAATTTCAAATATACACTATACCACTTAAGTCACGACGAGAAATATGAGTATATTGCTAACAAATACTGTTGGATTTCCATAAGATTTTACATCCAGGTTAGAAATTTTATACAACAAAGTATCGAAACAAATAAAGTTTACACAACTCTGTTTTAGATCATAATTTAGCAGAATATCTAAAAATGGCTGCTTGGAAACGCCGCAAAAGTCTGCGGACGGCTTTGATTTTGTTACTTTTTCCGTTATAAAACATACAAAAATATTTTTTTGCAATTATAACAAAGGAACCTTTAAAAAAATAACGACAATTGGTTTTTCCTAAAAATTCATGTGCAATTGGTTAAAATGGCAGAAATAAACGAAGATGACCGAAAAATTGCTGTTAGACTAAATCGCGAAGGAAAATCTCTGTCAGAAGTTAGAAAAATATTGAATTTGGCAAAGTCCACCGTGGATACTATCGTAAGAAATTATAATGCCACTGGAAGTTATGCAAGTGCGCCCAGATGTGGTCGTCCAAAGAAGATAGATGAGCGAATTGAACGGGTGTTAGTTAGAAAAATTAGCGAAAACCCCAAGCTAAGCGAACTGCGCTATCACAGGAAGTTTCAAAATATAACGGAACTAATGTCCACCCAGAAACCATCCGCCTTTGCTTGAAAAGAAACGATCTGAACTCGTACGTTGCTAGAAAAAAACCTCTTATCAGTGAGGTTAACAGGAAAAAAAGGTTGGACTATGCACTCAAGTACCACAAAATACATTTAACGGATGCAAACTTTTGGGAACGCGCTATTTTTATGGATGAGTGCAAATTCAATGTTTTTGGAAGTGATGGCATCTGCAAAGTATGGAGAAGACCTAATACTGCTTAGGCTACTAAAAATTTAAGAGCTACTGTCAAGCACGGCGGGGGTTCAGTCATGGTATGGGGGTGCATGTCGGAAAATGGTGTGGGAAGCTTAAAGTTCATAGACGGCACAATGAATGCGCGCATGTATTTGAGTATTTTAAAGGACGAATTTCTTCCAAGTATCGAAAAGATGCATTTGAATACTGGCTACACATTTATGCACGATAATGACCCCAAGCATTCTTCTCTAATTGTAAGGGAATGGTTATTGTATAACGTCAAGTCAAAATTGGAACATCCTCCCCAATCCCCTGACTTCAACGTTATTGAGCATTTGTGGGCATATTTGAAAAAACAAGTGCAAAAGGCAAATCCATCATCCATTCCACAGCTTAAGTCAATTTTGATAGAAGAGTGGGAGAAACTTCCTACAGAATTAACAAGAAAGCTGTCTAACTCAATGCCTAATAGGTTAAAAGAGGTCTTGAAGATAAAAGGAGGACCAACTAGCTATTAAAATATAAACATAGCATCGTGTTGAATAATTGATTTTTTTTTAGTTTTCTTTAAAGATTCTTGATTTATTTTATTTTTTCTGTTAAATTGAAGTTGAACTAAGTTTCTTGTTACTTTTACTAATAAAGAGATAATTCAAATTGAAACGTATAGTCAGTTATTGAAAGAAAAAGCAGGTGTTTGTGTCGTCCGTAGACTTAAGTGGCATAGTGTATATATTTTTATCAAAATTTTGAAATTTTGCTTTTCTGATTTAAATTTCATGAGTTTTTGTTTTAATTCACATTGATATAAGCATAAACAGATCACTGTATTATAATTTTTTTAATTTTATTTAGCAAAATTGATTTTTTTTTTTTTTTTTTTTTTTTTTATTAAAAAAAAGTGCAATTGTACACACTTTGCCATCCATCTGTGAGTTGCTTTTGACACCTTAGCAATATTTTTACACAAACAAAATGCCTGTTGTTGTTCTAATGTTGTACTTGTTGTATACTTGCATGTAGTACTTGATATAAATATACTTTGATAATAAATTTTAATAATTTTTTTATGAAAATGTTGATTAAAATAAATAAAAAGACTTGAAAATTTACAAAATTTCATGAGATTGAGGGAGAAAGAATGATATTGAACAATTAATTCCTTATTTCATTAGCATTAGTTTATAAATAATGCCAATGACTTTTACTCCATTGCAATTGTTTTAATAAGGATAATGGATTTCAATGGAAATCTTTCATTATTAATTATTTACAAAAACAAAATCATAATCAGTAACCAATGATTCCGAAGCGTTATCATTTGGTCGCTAATAAATTAACAAATTTACGGTGATCAATGTTAGTCAGACCCTGTGTAGCATTCGTTAATTATATCGCACTATTAACGTCAATATTGTTCAGCATTCTTGTGTAATTTTTTAACATTTTTAGTGGTTTTTGTATAGTTTGCATATTTATGTGGACTAATATTTTTTTTTTTTTTTGTTATAGTTTACTTGTTAAGAGCAACAAAATTTGTGTTTTATAGAAATAATGGTTTTCTCATAAAACGTAATTAGAAATTATATAGTTTCACTAGCTGTGCCCACACACGTTGTTTGCGTTCTGACAATATTTTGTTCGATTTTGCTTTGAAAATAATCTACACTAAATTTCAAGACTCTTACGTATTAACTTTATATAAAGGTACTTATCCCTGGATGAAATTCTAAAATTTATATAAAACTCTAAAAGTAATTGTAAAAATGAGTAACTGATTACTTTAAAATAGCGCCATCTGTTGTGCAACATTGCTTACAATATACTGCTTTCAAAAATAAAAGATGCCTGAAAGTAGGCAGTACCTTTAAATCGGTAAAAAAAAATCGGCGTACTTTTATTGCTTTTTCTCCACTTTCTCTTGGAAATAAGATATTTTTGCTGAAAAAAAGTATCCTATATTGGAATCAGGACACTAGGATACCTCAGCACAAAATGTTGTTAAAATCCATCCAGTAATTTTTACGTGATGCGAACACAAAAAAAGTTTAGACAGACAGACAGGAAATGAGTTACTATTTTATTATATGTATAGATTACCATTGACAAAAACACGGCAATTATCGTTTTACTGTGTTTGCGGAAAAAAGTATCTTATATTTGAATCAAGATACTAAGGTACCTCCTCTCAAAATTTTAATAAAATTCATTTTGTAGTTTTTACGTGATTCACATACACACAGATGTATAGAGAGACTGACAGACAGTAATTCTAAAAAATGCTGCACGATTCCTAACAGCACCAGCAACAAAATTTTCAAAAAATATTTCATGTACAGAAATAATCCTTGTTTTCATTTCATATTTATTTATTGTATCTTCAATATGTTTGAACTAACAATATTTACTCATATCTTAGGTCTAAAATAAAATATACGTTTTAAGTCCAGCCAGTGCTAGACACAAAATAATGTATGTTCCACGATTGTTGAAATCATTTACGGGTCATCCCTCTATTGTACGGCCAAGAAAAGCAGTATCTCTTTTTAGTTGAATGTAACCAGGAGCATTAAGAATGTTACGCGCCAATAGATTTGGATGAGTTTTAAGCTTTTACAAATACGTTACGGCATGTTTCCCTCTATCTGATTTAACTGTTGGCACGTTTAGATCTTTGTGAATATTAGAGTTTTTGATATACCAGGGAGCAGCTGTGATCATTCGAAGAATCTTATTTTGGCGCCTTTACATTTTTTCAACATTGCTAGCCTAGGCAGTGCCCCATAATTGAATCCCATAGCACCAAATTGGTTTAAGTATCGACTTGTACAGTAGTAATTTGCAATCTAAGCTGAGAGTAGAGTTTCTGCTAATAAGCCAGTTTAGTTATACAGCTTTTAACTTCATTTGTGTTAACTTGGATTCTATGTGGCTTTTCCAAGTAAGGCGCCGGTCAAGATGTATACCGAGGTATTTGCGAATAGGGGGGCATGAGTCCCTTCGCAGTGTGAAAGTTATATGAGTACATTTTTGTTCATTCACCTTAATTCTTCATTTCTTCAACCATTTTTCCATTTTGAGTACGTGATCTTGTAAATCTTGTGATGCTACTTGCGGGCTTTCATGAATACTTAAGAAAGCTGTGTCATCAGCAAATGTTGATGTGTAAACTTGATTGCTAGTTGGCAAATCGAATGTGTACAGCAAGTATAAAATGGGTCCCAAAATACTACCCTGTGGAACTCTGGCTTTAATAAGCTGAGGCGAGCCTAAGAAATCTCCTTCTTTTAGTATGAACTTTCGATCAGTTAAATAATTTTTTATAAGCTTATAGAAGTTTTTGGGCAAATTCAGCTTTAACTTATAAATCCTGTTACAGCTTTATTATATGTATAGATTAAAGGGTTTCCTATTATTTTCTTTTAACTTTAATACGCAGACACTTTAAATATACACAATTGCAGTTATGCTATTAAAATAAATCAGTCAGACTCACAATCGTAGGGTTCGGTACCGTACTCTGTACTCAGTACAACTTTAAAAGTACAAGTTGTAATCTTGTTCACGTCTTATTTTTTTATTTTTTTTTTTACTAGAGCTTAGTATAAAATATCCTGTGTAGGTATCCGGAGTCTGCCTATAACGTTTAAAAGTGAAGGCCAAATTCCTCAAATTCGTCACAACTAGGGAAAAGCTTTTTATATTAATTTTATTTTATTTCCGTAACTTGTTAATATAAAGGTTAATATAAAGTCAAATGTGCACTATAGAAACACCCTTTTTATTTTCGGTTTTATTTTTTGAACTTGTTATAGGGGACAAACTTATATATAATCCGTGTAGATTTAAGGTGCCTATCCATTCCGGTTCAAAAATAAGACTACAAACGTAAATTTCTGTCACTATCGCAACACCCTTTAATTTTTAGTTCTTGCTATAGTGGACATGATTTTATAAACCCTATATGATTCTGGGGTTAATTATTTAAATAATAATTAAAATAGCAAAAATTGCATCACTATCGGAACACCCTTTACATTTTAGAAATTGTCATTATAGTGACCATAGTGATCTATCTTTTACGTTTATTAAAATTAGGCCATACACATAGATAGTATGTCATTGTCAGAACACCCTTTAATTTTAAGAAATTTTTATAGTGTCCGTGGCAACACATCCTCTGTAAATTTCAAGTGCCTACCTATTACGGTTCAAAATATAAGAAGATTTATGTGCTATTTCTGTCAATGTCGGAACACCCTTTAATTTCATTGATTGTTATAGTGACTACATGTTTTGTGGAAATTTCAAGAGTCTAACTATTATGGTTAAAAAACATGTGTTATATATATTCAAATAAACTTCACTTTTGGAACACCCTTTAATTTTAAGGTTTATTTTGTATACTTGTTCTTACAGCGAACATAATTTTATTTACTGTGTAGAAATTTCAGGTGTCTGCGTCTTACAGTTCAAGAAATAAAGTCTTATAGGCAAATAATGCGTGACTTTTGGAACACCCTATAAGTTTCAGTATTAGCTGTTAGGAGCAACAACATTAATACAATTTGCATGCAAATTTCAAGAGTCTACCATTTACAGTTTCAGAAATAAGAGGCGCTGACAGACGGAGATTGCAGTGAAAACAATAGGGTTACGTTTTTACCCTTTGGGTACGGAACCCTAAGAAGAAATAAACACTTTTTTATTTTTTAATAATAAAAAAAAATGCTAAATGCTAAAGTCTGAAAATTTGATGTTTAAATCATTAAATATAAATTCAGAATTTTTAACATTACATTGATTGTATCATTTCATATAAATAAACTTTGTAGAATTTAAAAGTTTCAAAAAAAAAAAACGATTTGACATTCAAAGATTTTTTATCAACTTTAAAGCCAGACATGTACACACATGTTGTATTAATAACAACATATAAATTACTTTTCTCTTTTATCCTAGCCTAGGCTATAATGGCAAAGCAAAGCAAAATATTAAACCTTATTGTCAATATACGAGTGGTATACAACAAAATAATTTTTTTTTTAATTTTTGTGTGTATGTGCACACAAAAACCCCCTACAGTTCTGGCGAAAGTTTTAGAGTCTACCAATGATTACCAAATTTCAATATATGTTAATTATATCTTATGCATTAAACACATTAACGACAACAGCTACACCGCTACACGACTACAAATGGCGTTGGCTACATTCGTCGCCATGTTGTCAGCTCCTTAATCATATTGAAGACGACAGCTACCTCGAAAACTCTGATATTTTTGTAGAAATACAAAAAATACTTTTAGCACGTCAAAACAATTAAATTTGTTTGCTCAAAACCTCCTGATTGGAAATAAATTTTGAAATTTTAAATTTTAATATTCTCTTCGGTTGAGTAAAAAAAAAATTTAGCAAAAATAGAATTTTACCTAATTTGGCTATAACCACATACACGGTGTTCGTGTAGTCATGTAGCTATGATGGCATCAAAATAATCGATTTCATATAATAATTTAAACACATAGACGGCTACACTGCTACATGACTACAAATGACGCTGCCTACAATCGTCGCCGTGTAGTCAGCTACTGAATTATATTAAAGATGACAGCTGCATACATTAAATCTATGGAAATGTTGTAGAAAGACATATTTTCCTTAAAAAAAATAACTTTTTCAATAAATACTTTTATCATATCAAAACAAATATTAATATATATATCTGGTAATTAAATTTTAAGGGCCGATCTTGAATGTGAACCACACCTAAACGTCAAGTTTTTTTCTGCATTTAATTTGACAATTCTCAATTTCAGACTAACTCAATTTGAACCACATGGAAAGATACACAAACGAGCAACGCGTTAAAGTTATTCCGTGCAGTGATGAGGTATATTTTCACCTCAGTGGATTCGTCAATAAGCAGAATTGCCGCATTTGGGCGAAAGATAATCCAAGAGTATCAAAGAGTGTCTGTTTGGTGCGATTTATGGGAAATGATAACGAATTTTTATGGCCCGAATTGAAAGATATGGATGTGGACGATATGTGGTTTCAACAGGATGGTGCCACTTACCACACAGCTAACGAAACAATGGCTCTTTTGCGCGACAAATTCAATGGCCGTGTTATCTCACATAGTGGCGATGTAAGATCATGTGAGTTGACACCGTTGGACTTCTTTCTTTGGGGTTATTTGAGCGAGAAGGTGTAAAAGTGGCGAAAAGCCAGCAACAATTCAAGAGCTAAAAGCTGAGTTAGTTCGGCACATTAACGGCATAGAATCTCAATTATACCTCAGCGTCATCGAAAATTTGGAGCACCGGATGGAGGTGTGCCGCCGAGGTCTCGGCCGATATTTTGTTCCATACATAATTGAACCATACGAATATTATCAAAATAAAAATAAATGACAATAATTTTCTAAATAATTTGTGTTTTGTTCAAAATCAATATCGACCCTTAAGATTTGACCACCCTATCTATATATATATATATGTATATGTATTTGCTCAAAACCTTTTGATTGTATATGAATTTGTATTTTTAATTTTGTGACATCATCTTCTGTTGCATAAAATAAAATTGTCGCAAACAAAAATAGATTATTAGCCTAAGTTGGCTACAGCCACAACGGTGTTCGTCTAGCTATGAGGATGTCAAAATAATCGTTTTCTTACAAATGTTTGTATTTTGTTTTCTACAGTTTGTAGCCGGTATACCGGTACCTTGGTGTTGTCTATGTGTTTAATTCATTAGCTTTGACAGCTTGTAGTCGGTAGCCCGCAGACGTCTATGTGTTTAATGCATTAAACTTGTGGGATAAAGGCCATATGTTTTAAAAAGGGGAGAAAAAACATGTTAATAACCTGAACACGATAACTATAATATACTTTGCATAATGTAATTATATTAAAGGGACTTCGTGCCGAAGTCGTGCCGAAGTCGTGCTATTTTTCCAGATTAACCAGTATTCTACTGGAAAGGTATTTCTGTCCATCTCCTGCAGCTAATTAAAACCGGATTTCCCTCAAAGACTGAACTTTTTACCTCTTCGAGGCATTATTGTTGGATATTAACGGTCCTGTTAAATTTTATCAAAATTTAGAATTAAAAAACTTAGAATTATAAAGAGGACAGGTAGACATCTTGCGCTCCCACACAGAGTCTAATATGTTCCGGTAAATTGATAATAAAAGAAATTAACTGCAGGTCGACATTTATGCAGAGTTTTCTCGATATGACAAGAGCTAAAAGGGAGCCTCTTAGCAGCCACCACTAAACCATTGTTTATACACTCGGTTACTGTAAGCCATACCCTTGTGCCTGCCAGCCGACGTCCTTCATGAAGTTCTAGTAATCCGTTTTTTTGAATCTTACCAATCTTATAAAATCTTGAATGCTAGTAGTACCCGCGATATCGTCTACGTTTTAAGAATTTAATGTTCGTATTTGTCTTTTGTTTCGAAAGTAATCCTTACCTAATTTTACTTTTATAGTGTTGCAGTTATTTCATACATATAAAAAAAAAAACAGTAGCGGTATTCAGTGTTTGATGCAAATGGACTTGCAAAAGTGCAAATGCATTATATCATTCAAATTAACAAAAAAAAAAAACAATAAGTATTTTTTTGTTGGATTTCACAAAAGAGCTACTATGCTATTATGCACTTGCACTTTTGCAAAAACATTTGCATCGAACACTAAACTCCGCTAGTAACTTTTTTCCTGTCTGTCTGTGTTCGCATCACGTAAAATCTGCAAGATGGATTTTAATAAAATTTTGCGAGGAGGTTGCTTAGTAAACTGCTTCAAATATGGGATACCCTTTTTTTCGCAAAAACATCTTATTTCCAAGAGAAGCTAGAAAAAAGCAGTGAAAGTACCAATTTTACTGATATGAATACTTTAAGGCGACATTTATTTTTGAAAGCGAGATCTTCTAGTAGTGATGAAGCGTTTTATATAAAGTAAATACATAAACCATAACTACAGCATTTAAAAAGTAAGGGTATTTGATGTGGATTGCTTTCAAAGCAAAATCGAACAAAATATTGTAAGGAGGCTATCGAAGTCATTTATATATTTATTTTGGATCGGTGGTAAATTGATCTAGATGTTGCAACATGAATTTTATTTAAAATTAAATTCGTTTGTCTAAGATTTATGTATTTTTACGGAAAAAAAATATTCTATATTTGAAACGGGGTATTCGAGTACCTCCCCTTAAAGTTTTATTAAAATTCATCTAGTAGTTTTTACGTGATGCGAACACACAGAGACAGTTAGAGCAGACAGTCAGAGAGACTGAAAAAATTCAGAAATGTATTGTTTTGTATTCCATATCTATTACTATCTGCTCCAGCAAAAAAATTTAAAAAAATATATATTTCTGTACAGACATAGTCCTGATACAGTATTATGTTATGTATAGATATGTACATATATGTATGTAGATAAGATCTCAAATCCTTTGCATTTGACCATAATATGCTTTTTATAACAATATTTTCATATCTAGTATATGAGCCCTTGATTTTGAAAGTGGTATAAGTCAAAAATTTTCAAAATCTAGTTTATCAGCTATTTTATATTAAATCCTAATAAAAGAACATAATTTGGAGTAATTGCCAGTATGTCATGAAAATTAAGTTGATAAATTTAGTTTCTGTTTTCAAAGTTTGGCAAAATAATTGTTAGTAATTTTGTCATGTCTTCGGATAGCGGTTCAGTTATGATCAGGTAATCCTACTAAGGTAAAAATGCACTATTTATTGTTAATTGTAGAGATTATACGGCGAAGGAGAATAAGTCATTTAATAGAATAATTTAAAAGACCCTCTCTTGATAGAACAAATGGATCTGAAAGGTTTAATTTTGACGAAACAACTGGAAGAATCAACTACTGATAGAAAGAGAAACACCATTGGAGAAGCTGTGTCTTGGCTAAAAATACATGGATCAGATTTCTAAAAAAAAACTCCATTTAAGATGTTTTATTAAACTTCTTTGGGTGACAACTCCGAATTCAAAGTTCTTTCACGTAAAAGAGGAAGCTCAAGAATATACGAAAATATTGATTTGCTTCCATTACACACAACCATTAGACCAATAAGAGAAGAAAAACGTAAAGATATGATGGATTTGCTACCCTATATCCCACAAATTTTTCACAAACACTTTATTCCCCTAAATACTAAAAAATAAATTACTTGTTTACAATGTAATGAGTTTGAATAAAATGTTAATTTCTAATAAAAATTTTTCCGTGATGGTTTAAGTCATACTCGCATGCAGTTAATTTTGAAAATGGTGTAAGTTATTCTAACCTTTCAAAACCATATTTTCTTTTAAAAATAGTTATAAATTTTGCAATCATAATAAATGATTATTTGCTGGCACTATTGAATTGTCAAAATATTTTATTCCATAATACAAAAAAATTTTTTAATCCTTTAAAATGCAAACCTCTAAATATATCGAAACAAGAAATATATGACTTATAGCACTTTCAAAATCAAGGGCTCATATAACAATTAAATAATGATTGCTACATAAACATATGATCTAATCTGAATATGCTACACCCCGAACCATTGTTTTTTTTTTTTTAATCGGATCGCTTTGGACCTATTTAGGCAAAGATCTGCCTAAATAAATTAAACTGAGCCAAATATCGAAACTGCTGGGAATTTAATCTTAACAAACATTTCAGACAAACTTGTTTAAAGTAAACACTTGTTTGCAGTAATAAACGAATTTATGTATTTTGAATTGCAAGTCACATCTGTTGCATAAATTATTATCAATAATCCTCAAAAAAAACCTCCTTTTAATACTCGCCTTACACAGATGCACTCATAGATACATGTATTTATGCTAAATACCATACATTATGATACACGTATTCTAGCATGTTAATGCGATTTTATCTTTCAGAAAAAAAAAAACTTTTTTTTAAAGTAAAATATACAGGTAACAAATTTTTAAATTTATGCGAAACATATGCGAAGGGTATAAAAAATTGAAAAGCTTTTAGCCCATTATTATAACTTGTCAATAGCTAAAGCTAGGATTTTGTCGGAACGATAACTAGTTTTTCGATATAATAAGAGGGTAAGGCTTGTTACTATAACTTGCCTTTAAAGTACGTGACAGTTAAATGTTACCTTTAGCTTACTTAAAATAACGAAAAACTACTTATCGCTACGACAAAATCCTAACTTTAGCTATTGGCAAATTATAATAATGGGCCTTAATGTATTAAGTTGAACTTGAATGTTTTTAATTGTAAGTGTTACAGATGAAAGAACTAGGTTATAATAATAATATAATTTAGTTATGAAGACATTCATAATGTTAAACATTTTAAATTTATTAGTCGAAATATTGATTAACACACAAATGGGTTGTTTTCTTACTAAATAGATTTATTTACGGCCCCTTTCACAATATGTATATGATTATAAATTAACATGAACATTAACCGCAGGTTAAGTTAAATTGTATTTCACAAATTATGGTTAGCTTTTAATTGACATCATTTAACAAAAAAGTGTCTCTTTAATATAACCGAAGAAATTATGCCGGTTAGTATTTTAATTGACAAATTTTGTAAAATAATAAATAAAAATTTGAATTTGAAAATTAATTCCATTTCAACAAATAAATATTTTTCATTTATAAAATATTATAAAATTTGTTCCCATATTTATTATATCAATAGGTCTGCTTAAGCTTCACCAGGAGTTTTTAACGAAAGATGTATCAGCGGAGGAGTACGCGGAAACCGATTAAGTACACACTGATATCCTGGGTTATAAAAATAAGGACACGAGCAGACACGTACATAAGAAACATATTTTGATAGCAAACGATCAACGATAAGAGACGTCTGAGAGTGTGTACCCACGACGACATGACAAAAAGTGTATGCAAAAGTTTGTATAAAATGAATGGGCGTCAAAAATGTAAAAAACAAACTGAAAACCGGAATTAAACAGCAACGTCACAAAAAGCTTAAGGGTTTTGCTTACAATTGATGTCGATCAACAATGAAACAATTTGACCAGCAATGAACTGTAAGGTACTTTAAATCTCAGGAGTGAAACATCTTACCAAAAGAAGAAATATGCAAAATTAAAATTTCCTTTTTGTTTTCGTATTGTAAAAATTGTAAAAAATAAATTAAATACAAAATTGGAAAATTGCTGTTTTTAATTTATAAAAGAAATTGCAGATTTACATTTAACATCCTAAATAACTAATGAGGCAGCATTCAGTTCGACCAGCCAAAAATCATGTATACTTGTGTTATTTGAATTCAAAAAACAAACAATTTTTGAAATTTAATCTTTCATTGCGTTACACAGTGCAACACGGAAAAAAATAACCATATACGGACACCACTAAGTGATAAGAAAAGACACCTGTCTCCCAGTTTTGCCCAAAGTCCTCCAGGTTTTTTTCTATGGGCCCTCAAAGATGTTGGGCCTCGATGTCATTTTTGCAAAAAATTATCATTTACTCAAACTCATATTTTGCAAACCGTTTGAAATTTTGATATACTCTCTGAGGCAAAGTTGTAGCTCTTGTCATAAAGAACAAAAATTGTTAACATATAAAATCAAAAAAACTTCATCTTCAAGGTCAATCGCAAAAAACTTTAAAAAATTAAATTTTTTACCTTTTTTCCCCTCTTCAGGTCCATAGGTAGCAAACCGTTCAAAATTCAAGGAAACAATCCACTACAAAAATGAACCTAAGATCTCAGTAAACGACTTTCTTGAACATATTAACGTCCTAGGAATGATTCTTAACACCATTTAGGTAGCGCTTAGGTAGCCGCAAAAGTGAAAAATTTCCCGAAAATTTTTAAATTCATTTCGTATATGGTTATTTTGCCATGACTTAAAAAATTACACAGTGTGTTATAAACACAACATTGCCATACTTTATAATATATTCTCTTGTTAAGTAACCGTAGGATGGTGAAACCCAAAGCGGTAACCATCAGTTATATAATGCTTTAACCCAACTGGGGCGAACGACGAATTTTTCGTTCTGAATATTCGCCCAAAAAAGTAAATACCAGAGACATAACTGTTATAATCAATATTTAAAATAATCCTGAAATAATGATTAAACAAGAATTTTTTAAAATTTCTCTCTGAATATTAGTTAATAATAAGGAATATTTTTTGGTCTGGAATAACTATTATTATATATAAAAAACAAATTCTCCCATATTCTTCCAGATAGAAATAATAAATGTTGCACCATATTTTTCACAATTTCGAACAGAGTACTAGACTATAAACACATAGACAATAGCGGCTACAATTTAGTTTTAATTTCGTAACATTTTTTAATGTTAAGCCTAGTACTCTGTTCAGTTTTTTATGCGGAATACTGTCAAACATAAAAAATTTGTATGAAAAAGTCATGAAAAAATGTTGCAGAAGTAGTACTCTGTTTTTACTGTGGAAAAACATGAAATGTTTCTGGCAACATTTTATCAAAACTGTGAAATAAAGCAAATTAACATTATTTTATGTGGAATTTTTTGTAAAATTTTTTGTGGAACATTTTTTAAAACGACGTGATATATTTTGAAAATTTTAATTATTATTAGTCGAACTGTTTATGTATTACATACAATGAAATTTTATAATCAAGCTTAAGTTCGTTTTTATTCTCTCTAAGCTTGATTATAAAATTTCATTGTATGTAATACAACGTGATATATTTAAAATAAAATTCTTCCAAATCGCGAGATAGACACAACATTTTAAATGTCAAATTTTCGTTGTGAAATACTAGATGTTGCTCAATATTTTCCACAAGTTTGAACAGAGTACTAGGCTTTAAGCATTCATGCGAAATATTGTCAAACTGCATACGTAAAATTTTTATGAAAAACTCACGAAACAATGTTGCAGAAGTAGTGCTTGCAACATTTTACCAAAGCTGTGAAATAAAGCGAAGGGGCATTATTTCATGTGGAATATTTTTAAACAACAGCTGATCGCTTGGCTTTTGTTAACATTTCTAAAACAATGTGGTATGTTAAAAACAATAAAATCGTAAAATTCTTTCAAATTGCGAGATAGACACCACATTATAAATGACAAATTTTCCTTGTGAAATAATTAATGTTGCTCAACATTTTTCACAAATTCGAACAGAGTACTAGTCTTTAAGCCCAGTATTCTGTTCATTTCTTCATGCGAAATGCTATCAAACTACACACGTAAAAAATTTTATGAAAACGTCATGAAACAATGTTGCAGTAGTAGTACTCTGTTTTTACTGTAGAAAAACATTAAAATGTTTCTGGCAACATTTTACCAAAGCAGTGAAATAAAGCAAATGGGAATTATTTCATATGGAATGTTTGCGAAAAATTTGTAAAACAATGTGGTATATTTAAAAGCAATAAAATCGTTATCGAGAGATAGACACCACATTTTAAATGTAAAATTTCTCTCATGAAATAATAAATGTTGCTCAACATTTTTGACAAATTCCAGCAGGCTTTAAACACATAGACCGCTACACGACTACAAATGCAGTTAGCTACAATTGTCGCTGCATAGTTAGCTACTTAATTATTTTCAAGACGACAGTTATACCGTCAACTTGTATAAAAAGGAAAAAAACTTTTTCAAAAAATACTTTTGCCATGTCAATATAAATAAATATGTATATTTGCTCAAAACCTTTTAATTGTTAGTAATTTTTAATTTTTATTTTTGTAACAGTTTTTTCTGTTAAATAAAAAAAAAACTGTCGCAAACAATAATAGAAATTAGCCTAAGTCGGCTACAACTACAACGGTGGTCGTGTAGCCATGGCGTCAAAATAATCGTATTCCTATAAACGTGTGTATTTTATTTTTGACGGTTTGTAGTCGGTAGCCCGATGTTGCCTATGTGTTTAATTTATAAAACGTGCGAACGTTTTGAAAGAAAAACATTTTGAATTATCTTTTGGTTTTTCATTTGCGTTCAAACGAACGAACATTTTTTAGCAAACATTTTATTATTATTGAAACAAATTTCAAAAAGGAAATGTCAACAAAGTGCGTTGCCGAGTACCGAACAAAAAACCGATACTCTCGTCTGCATATAAACGTGTGTATTTTAGTTTTTACAGGATGTAGTCGGTAGCCTTAAGCATTAAACACATAGACAACAGCGGCTACACACACACACGACTACAAATGCTGTTGGCTATAATCGTCGCCGTGTAGTCAGCTACTGAATTATGTAGAAGACGACAGCTACATACTTCAAAACTATGAAAATATTGTAGAAATACATATTTTTTCTTTTAAAAATATTACTTTTTCAAAAAAAAATTTGCTCAAAACCTTTTGATTGTAAATGATTTTGTATTTTTGATTTTGTGACATTTTATTTTATTGAATAAAATAAAATTGTCGCACACAAAAATAGAAATTAGGCTAAGTTGACTACAGCCACAATGGTGGTGGTGTAGCCATGTAGCTATGATGTCGTCAAAGTAATCGTATTCATATAAACGTGTGCATTTTAATTTTGACAGGTTGTAGTCGGTATCCTGCTGTCGTCTATTTGTTTAATGCTTAAACCTCTATATACTCGATAGCATTGTATACAGATATACTTTGCTCGATAGTATTGAGTCATTTCGCTTTAGTACTGTTACGGTTTGTTTGAAACACCCTGTCTTGCCATGGCTTAATTTATTTCACTTTATAAAAATATATACATATGTACATACATATGTTTATAAATATGTAAAATAATTAAAAATGGAAAAGATAAGCATTTGTATAATTGGATCAGGAAAATGGTAATTTGACATTACAAAATATTTAAATCAAATTTTCTGTTAAATCTCTGTATTAAAGCGCCACGGCCATAGCAAAAATCGTGGCTGAAAATGCTTCACGATTGGAGGACGTTGAAGATCGTGTCAATATGTATGTTTATGAGGAAATGTACGAGGAGACGAAATTAAGCACTTTAATTAATACATTTCATATCAATAAAAAATATGCACCCGAAATAACGCTCCCGAATAATTTGGTAACATTGAAACCGAAATTGATTTATTTATTAAAGATTTGGAAAGAAATTTAAAAATACATAAATACATATATACATACATACATACATATATACATACATACATACATACATACATACATACATACATACATACATACATACATACATACATACATACATACATACATACATACATACATACATACATACATACATACATACATACATACATACATACATACATACATACATACATACATACATACATACATACATACATACATACATACATACATATATACAATATTTTAGGTGGCTGTTACCGATTTGGAAGAGACTGCCAGATATGCTGATATAATTATTTTCATAATACCTCACTTTCTAATGCCAGATTTCTGTAGAACCCTTTTGGGTAAAATTAAATCTCATGCAGTGGCCATTTCGTTGACAAATAGTTTTATTCCAGCTAAAGATGGAAGTTTACAATTGTCCTCCCATACGGTTATGAAATATCTAAAGGCAATTAATTATTCTTTTAAATAAGAATTTTTTAAATTATTTTTTAACCATTAATTTTCGTTAAAGATTTCTTGTGCTGTTTTAGTGGGTGCTAATTTGGCCAGCAGTATAAATTTCGATAGCTACTGTGAGGCTACTTTGGGCTGTCGTGATATGAAAAATGCCGTGTTATTTGAGAACATCCTTAAAACTCCAAATTTCCGCGTGACCGTGGTAAATGATGCTGATTGCGTAGAAGTTCTTGGTTATCTAAAGGTAGGAAATATGTTTGTAAGGTTTGGTTCAAGGTATATTTATCTTCTTCTATCTAGGTAGTGTCGTCCGCCCAGCTGATTTAGTAGTTCGACATGTCAAAAGTTGTATGTGTTCAGAAATTTTATAGTGTAGAAGTGAGAAAGCAATAAAACACATACACGCCTTCTTAATTTTCTTATATGTTTTTTGACATTTCGAACTACAAAGCAACAACAAAATGCCATGTTCTTGTATTGTTGTATTTGTTGTAGGGACCCCACTACCTAGTAGAATAAATACACCTTGGTTGTATGTGTTTAGAAATTTTATAGTGCGGAAGTGAGAAAGCAATAAAACACATATACGTTTTCTTAATTTTCTTCTATGTTTTTTGAGATTCCGAACTACAAAGCAACAACAAAATGCCATGTTGTTCTTGTATTGTTGTATTTGTTGTAGGGACGCCAACACCTAGTAGGATAAATATACCTCTCTCTCTCATTCTCGCTCTCTTTTTCTCTTTTAAGCATATTATTTCTTTTGGTATTGGTTTGTTGGATGGTTTTGATTGCAATGTTAATACCAAATCATCCTGTATAGGTTTGGGTGTCTTGGAAATGATTCGCTTTATTGATACCTTTTATCCCTTCTCTAAATTATCTACAATTTTTAAAAGTTGTGGTTTTGCTGATGTAGTAACAGTTTGCAACGGTAGTCGTGGTCGCCGCTTAGCAGAAGCATTCGTAAAGGGAGAACGTCCTTTGGAGGAACTTGAATTGGAGTTGCTTGGCGGCCAAAAAGTATTGGGTCGAGTAGTGGTAAATGCTGTGGCCGTGATGGTGCAACAAAAAGGTTTAGAAGATAAGTAAGAATATTTTGCAATTAATTTTTATAAATCGAAAAACAATGTTTGTTTATTTGTTATAGATTCCCGCTATTTACTACAATTAACAATATATGCCAATATGATGCTAAGCCTGAAGAAATTTTACAGTGTTTACTTGAAATATCGGGCATTATGTAAGTCCATAATAATTGTAAATCGTAATTTTTAAAGAAATGTTATTCCTAATATTTCACTTCTCTCTTATTTTTCATCTGCAGTTATCACCCAGTACAAACATATCCTTTGTAAAAATCTAGAAATGGCAAATTTAAATTTTTTTCTTATGACTAATTTCGATCGGAAATCGTATAAGTATATACCATATCGACTAACTCCATATTAATATTTAGTTATTTGTTTTCCTTTAGTATTATTCTCAAACTGTTAATTCAAACGAAATGAGGTGCCTGCATTTAAAATGTTTAGAATGGGTCATTACAATTATTATATTAAAAAAATATTTGTTTTATCTAAATATACATACACCACTCATAAACAATTATAAAGTCGAGTTAGTCCGCTTGGCAATTGGGGCATCCAATATACGTAAATATTGTTTTATTTGCAAACCGATCGATTTCAAAACGATCGTTTTGAAACGGGTTGATGGATTTCTACCAATCGTGTGAAGCTTGACTGAATCTACTTTGAGTTTTTATATTTTTAATTACAGAATTTATGGTAAGGTTCGTAAAATATATAATAAATCAAACAAAGAGGCTATTAAAAATTTATAAAAAATTATTAAAAATGAAAAAATTAAAAATCACAAACCTTTTCGGTTTAAAAGCGTTTCGTTTTGTGTAATAATATTTTATTGCGATGTCATGTAATCTATTTTAGTTTAGAAAAATTTGTCAATAAAGAGTTAAATACATGCATAATGAACAAAAAATGCAACAAAAAAATACGATCACACATGAGCGAGTGTAACTGTTTATTTTTTTAGCATACATACACACACGAACGGTGAAAAAACGAAGAATATCCGTATTATTCATATGTGATATGTAATTAATTTACTCATTCTCATTAATGCTCTTTTACATAAATGTTTGTAAATTTGTTAAATTGTTTTCTTTTATGAGTATGTATTCATTTATGAAATTTCTCAACACTTTGTTACTGCATACGCCAGCAGTTGCACATTATAAAATTTGTACACACGCATACATATGTAAATACATATGTATTCACATTTATGCGAAGGCTTAATGCTAACATTATTATCATTTATTAAAAAATAACTAAATTATAAATTCTCTTATGTGAGCACTTGCGTGAAAAACAAAATATTTTTTCATTTATTCACTTTTGAATAGAAAGGAAAAACATAAGTCATCCCACTCATAAATGAAGAAACACAAAATATTTTCTAATCTCTCACACATGTACTAAAATTTACATACCCACTCGTGATTGAGCAGTGAGTGTGCATTTCGGTACTCTGCTATTAATATCTTCAGAAATCTTTACTGGTACTCAACATACATGGGAAAATACAATTTTTTCTTATATTAAAACAATATTTGTCTTTTTCCAGTTAGTCGCCGATCGAGGTAAATTGAGATGTCATTTAACTATTTATGCGAATTATGGGGTATGAGTCTCCACGCAATGTAAACGATATGTGAGTACATTTTTATTAATTTATCCTTATTCTCCACTTTTTAAACTACTTTTTTTAGATATTTAAAAAAGGGCTTTATTTGATGCAATACTATTTCCTTTATTTTTAAGTTAAATCTCAAACTTTGTAAATATATGAAAAATTTTTTACTATTTTTATAAAATGCATTGATGAAAGAAATAAAAAAAACAACTACTTTTCTATATTGATTTTGTACCAACACAAAATAATATAATTATTAAAAATACTTACATATGCGGTGGTTCCTGGACATGTGTTAAAAATAAAGGAAAATAAATAATTTGTATTAAAAATTTTATTGAAGTGTTTAACTAGTTCCCTGAAACGTTTAAAACACAGTGCAATAAATCAAAACGCTGTAAAAAACTCACAGACCTGACGGTATAGTTTCGATTTTATTAGCAAAGGGCAGTAAAACCCTATACTCGTTTTGGCGAATTTGGCAACCAATTTTTATTTATGGGCCTCAAAAAATTTAATGAGATATTGTCTAATATCTTACTAAACTAAGTGATACCGCTTGACTTTGTTCGGGAATAATGTAGCCGAGGATTCGTTTAATAAATTCTATTAACATTTTGTGCCCAAAAAATAATTGTTTCCTGCACTTTTTTTAAATAATTTTTTTTTTAAATTTTTTTCAGCATAACTTACAGGGACTCCCAAATTTTAACTAAAAAAATACAATATTCGGTACAAAGTGGTCTTAATGAGCTATTAAGGGTGCCTAGACTCGTTCCGATTGCATGTTCCTAAAAGTTGTTCAGTTATAACATGGCTACAATATCCCTATATAGTATTATTAAAAATTCGATTTATTCTACAAATAATGGTATAAACACAACTGGGACGAACGACGAACTTCGCACAGTACGACGAATTCATCGGCAAAAATTGTTCCATAAATTCGTCGAGTATATCTAACACTATCAGGAGGAACAAAATTTAAAGAATTGACAAAACTTTATCAAAACTCCGTTTTCTCTGGACATTTTTATATTCTTTGGTACCGGATTATAGAGACATAATTGTTTTTCATTGCCTCGATGATAGTTTCACTGTTATGCATTTGGATTTAAATTTTCATAAAATTACACCAAATTGTATAAATAAATTAATTTATAAATAAATTTTTGTTTGCAAAAAATGAATTAAAAGCAAAATTATACAATTAAAAAATTGTATATTAATTGTATGATTACATATGTATATAAAGAAGAAAAAAATTATTTTAAATAAATCAGTCAAGTGCGAGTTAGTCTCACACACGTAGGATTCCGTACTATGTCTAGTACGCCTTTAAAAACTCAAGTTGTTAATTTTTTCGTGTCTTATGGGTCACCCTTTTCTTTTTAAAATCAAATTCATATTCGCGAAAATTGCATCGCTATTGGAACACCCTTTAAATTTTAGGAATTGTTGTTATAACGGCCATGGTAATACACTTTCTATAAAAATATAAGGCCTACCTATTGCGGTTCAAAAAATAAGGTAATATACGTGAAAAACAAGTCACTGATGGAATACCCTTTAATTTTTGTTATTTGTTATAGTTTCCATAGTAGTAAACCTCTTGTAAAAACTTCAAGAGTCTACTTATTATTGTTCAAAACTTAGGCCATATACACGCAAAGCACGTCGCTCTCGGAACTCCCTTTAATTTTAAAGTTTATTTTAATAGAAAGCGAACTTGGAGTTAACTACTGTCTGCAAATTTTAAGTGGTTGCCTCCTACAGTTCAAGAAATAAACACATATTCGTGAATAACGCCTCAATATCGGAACACCTTATAAGTTTTAATATTTATTGCTATAGTGGCCACATTTATACTACTTCCGCGGAAATTTCGAGAGTCTACCTATTATGGTACAAAACTTAGGCCTTATACATGCAAATCACGTCACTATCGGAACACCCTTTAATTTTTAGGTTTATTTTTTAGACTTGTTTATAAAGCGAACTAAGTTTTAATTACTGTTTGTAAATTTTTAGTGTATGTTCAAGAAATAAGCACATATTCGTGAATAACACCTCGCTATCGGAACACCCTTTAAGTTTTAGTATTTTTTACTATAGCGGCCACTGGTATACACCTTCTGTGAAAATTTCTTGCGTCTACCTATTATGGTTCAAAACTTAGGCCTTATACATGCAAATCACACCACTACCGGAACACCCTTTAATTTTTACGTTTATTTTTTTCAGACTTGTTTATATAGCGAACTAAGTTTTAATTACTGCTTATATATTTTTAGTGTATGCCTACTACAGCTCAAGAAATAAACTCATATTTGTGAATAACACCTCTCTATCGGAACACCCTATAAATTTTAATATTTGTTGCTATAGCGGCCAAAATTATACACCTTCTGTAAAAATTTCAAGATTCTACCTATTATGATTCAAAACTATTACCTATTACGGTTCCAGAGCTGAAAGGCGCTGACAGACGGACAGACATTGTAGCGAAAACAATAGGGTTACGTTTTTACACTTTGTGTACGGAACCCTACAAACAAACTTTATTGATTAAAATGCTTGAAAAATTAAAAAAAAAAAATAGGTAGCCTATACCAATGTGGTCGACGTTCGTAGGCATAAGAAATAGAAATAAATCTATCGCAGAGTTCGTTACGCACTACGAATTTCGTCGACGGTTTGATTGTGTGCATATTCATATACATACACAAATGTATTTAATTTTTCTGGACGAATATTCGGAACGAAAAATTCGTCGTTCGTCCCAGTTGCGTTTATAGCATAAATCGGCAAAGGCCAAAGCAGATAAACACGTGAAGGATTCCGTTCCACAGTACAATATCTAATATTGCATTAAAATAACCATTTGTTCTAATTTTTTTGAAGTTTACAACACTAATTTTAGTACACAAATACAGACAAAAGACAAAAAACAAAATTAAAAATTAATAAAGGAAATTAAAATAAAAACACTATAAAGCACACAAAACAATTTTTTTCTTTTGTTGATATTTCAATCTAGTTTTTTAAGGTTATTTTTTAGGGTTCCGTACACAAAGTGTAAAAACGTTACCCTATTGCTTTCGCTACAATGTCTGTCCGTCTGTCCGTCTGTCAGCGCCTTTTATCTCTGGAACCGTAATAGGTAGACTCTTGAAATTTTTACAGATAATGTATAGCTGTTGCCGCTATAGCAACAAATACTAAAACTTATAGGGTGTTCCAATAGAGAGGTGTTATTCACGAAAATGTCCATATTTCGTGAACTGTAGGTGGGATACACTTGAAATTTGTGGCCGCTATAGTAACAAATACTAAATTTTATAGGATGTTCCGATAGAAAGGTGTTATTCACGAATATGTGCATATTTCGTGAACTGTAGGTGGGATACACTTGAAATTTACAAACAGTAATTAAAACTTGGTTCGCTATATAAACAAGTATAAAAAATAAACCTAAAAATTAAAAGGTGTTCCGATAGTGGTGTTATTTGCATACGGCCTAAGTTTTGAACGATAATAGGTAGACGCTTGAAATTTTCACAGAAGGTGTATAGCAGTGGCGGTTATAGTAACAAATACTAAAATTTATAGGGTGTTCCGATAGAGAGGTGTTATTCTGAATATGTGTTTATTTCTTGAACTGTAGGAGGTGTGGACTCAAGATTTAAAAAGAGTAATTAAAACTTAGTTCGCTATATAAACAAGTATACAAAATAAACCTAAAAATTAAAGGGTGTTCCGATAGTGGTGTGATATGCTTGTATAATGCCTAAATTGTGAACCATAATAAGTAAACGCTTGCAATTTGCACAATTTTCACTGTGGCCGCTATAGTAGCAAATTTTAAAACTTATAGGGTGTTCCGGTAGAGAAGTGTTATTCACGAATGTGTGTTTATTTCTTGAACTGTAGGAGGGATACTATAAAAATTTACAAAGAATAATTAACACTTAGTTCGCTTTATAAACAAGTCCAAAAAAATTAACCAAAAAATTAAAGGGTGTTTCGATAGTGGAGTGATTTACATGTATAAGGCCTAAGTTTTGAACCATAATAGGTAGACTCTTGAAATTTTCACAGAAGGTGTACAACTATGGCCACTACAGCAATAAATACTAAAACTTAACGGGTGTTCCGAAAGGGAGGTGCTATTTGCCGTTATGTCTTTATTTCTTGAGCTATAGGAGGCAACAACTTAAAATTTGCTGACAGTAATTAACTCTATGTTCGCTTTCTATTAAATTAAACCTTAAAATTAAAGGGTATTCCGAGAGTGACGTGCTTTGCGTGTATATGGCCTAAATTTTGAACAATAATAAGTAGACTCTTGAAGTTTTTACAAGAGGTTTATTACTATGGAACCTATAACAAATAATAAAAATTAAAGGGTGATCCATCAGTGACATATTTTTGACGTATATTACCTTGAACCGCAATAGGTAGGCCTGATTTTTTTGTAGAAAGGGTATTACCATGGCCATTCTACCAACATTTCCTAAAATTTAAAGGGTGTTCCAATAGCGATGCAATTTTCGCGAATATGAATTTGATTTTAAAAAGAAAAGTGTGCCAAATAAGACATGAAAAAATTAACGACTTGAGTTTTTAAAGGCGTACTAGACTTAGTACGGAACCCTACGTGTGTGAGACTAACTCGCACTTGACTGATTTATTTTTTTTTTTTTAATTTTAAGCATCCATAGTGTTACACATCTGTGAAAATTGCAAGTGAGTTCTTTTACTGATCAAGGGAAGGGGAAAAAAATTAAAAAGAAATTGTAATGTTCAAACTTTAATTAAGTATAGAAAAAGTAGCTTTTTCTATCCACACCGCCAAGTACAAAAGTTAATTTTTGGCGACTATATTGTACGTAGTTAGCCTACTTTATTTAGTTAGCAATTGGTCTGTTGTGAAAAACATTAATTTAATTTATAATTCATAAAACATATTTTGTAGACAACTGAAGTCAGCTCGATAATTGCAGAGTACGAAACATATTTTTTAGAGGCAAAATGTTAAATTTAATAAATTATCATATTTGGTATATAATAATTTGAAAAATTAAATTGAAAAAAATATGTTTTGGAGAAAGCACATACATATACTCGTATATGTATTTATATAGTTTAGCTGAACAACGTATCATTAAGAAATTTAATTCGAAAAATTATAAATGCAAATAATCCTTGACTTAAATAGAATTAAATAGAAATAAACATTTCTGAAAACACCTACAACATCTGCCTATATTTGCTAATGTTTACATTGCACAGTGGGCAGAATTCAAATATTTTGGAAATAATTCAGCCATTTCAGAAGGGCTAGTCCGATTGTCATAAAAATGGCCGAAATATTGCCAAAATATCTTGATTCTACACCACTGTGCATTTTTGAAAAGTCCAAATTACAAATACAAGTATCATATTAATATTCCTCTTTGTAGTGAGTCTACCTGAGGTATGTGCCTTGTCAAAAATACAAAAAAATAGGCTAACAAAGCGATTTCATACCAGGTGGAAATTTTCGCCCGTGCATTCAGCTGTTTATATTCGCCTTGATTTTAACGAGAAGAAAACACGAAGAAAAAATACAACGAAACAAATAAAAAGCAATTAAAACAAAAGCATAAAAGCAACAGCACATTTATATTGTTAAATTGTTGTGAAAGTTTGTGTTATGTGTATTATAATTTAAAACAAAAAATTAACATACATTCATATATGACTGTTTTTTTAATAATTATTTTTTGTTATTTGAATTTTGTGTTTGTTTTTCATTATTGTTTCCAAATAAACAAATTTTAAAAACGAACGAAAACGTAAACAAACAAAATACAGCCTGGCTTTCGACACCACCTGGTATCAATTCGCCTTGACACAAATTTTAATTTGTTAGTTTAAAAAAGAAACGAAAAATATGTAAATTGTTTTTTGTCAAAAATAATTATTTTATTTTGGATTTTGGGAAGCTTCTGCATTGTGTTGTAGTTGGCTTATAGTTAGGCCCAAGGCACATTCATAAGGTAACCTCACTACGAAGGAGAAATATGAAGGCCAAGGTATATTTATTTTACTAGGTAGTGGCATCCCTACAACAAATACAACAATACAAGAACAACATGGCATTTTGTTGTTGCTTTGTAGTTCGAAATGTCAAGAAACATATAAAAAAATTGAGAAGGCGTGTATGTGTTTTATTGCTTTCTCACTTCTACACTATAAAATTTCTGAACACATACAACTTTTGAAATGTCGAACTACTAAATCAGCTGGGCGGACGACACTACCTAGTAAGATAAATATACCTTGATTAAGGCGAAAATTTTTAAATTTTTTTTGTATGGAGTTTGATAGTTAAAGTTCCATTTAAGGGGAAAAATTGTAAGTTTCATTGTCAAAATCTATATAAAAAAATTGATAATTGTTGCCTTAATATTTCCCCTGCGTAGTGAGGCTACCTGTTTAATGTGCCTTGGTTAGACCCAAGGCACATTCATCATTCATCGCCTTAATAATTCCCCTTCGTAGTGAGGTTACCTTATGAATGTGCCTTGCTGATGAATATGACTTGAAACTTCATATAAAAAAATTTAAAAGTTTTCGCCTCACTATTTCCCCTTCGTAGTGAGGTTACCTAATGAATATGCCAAGGCATATTAATCAGGTAGCCTCACTACTGAGGGGAAATATTAAGGCGAAAATAATCAATTTTTTATATGAATTTTAACGATTAAACTTACAATTTTTCCCCTTAAATGGAAGTTGAACTATCAAACTACATATAAAAAAAAAATAAAAATTTTCGCCTTAATATTTCCCCTTCCTAGTGAGGTTACCTGATGAATGTGCCTTGGAATATGCCTTGAAACTTCATATAAAAAAAAATTTAAAAATATTCGCCTTAATATTTCCCTTTCGTAGTGGGGAATTCATACATAACTACATACATACATACATACATACATACATACATACATACATACATACATACATGCATACATACATACATACATACATACATACATACATACATACATACATACATACATACATACATACATACATCCATACATACATACATACATACATACATACATACATACATACATACATACATACATACATACATACATACATACATACATACATACATACATACATACATACATACATACATACATACATACATACATACATACATACATACATACATACATACATACATACATACATACATACATACATGCATACATACATTCATACATACGTACATAGATTTTTTTTTAGCAAACAAAATTAATCCATGTTCTCCACCTTATGCACTAAGCAAAATCTTAATAAAATGTTCATTCCGTTTCCGTTCTGCCGACGTTTTTGCTTGTGTTAAGCAATAAATATTGCTACCTGGAAACGTCGGCTTAAGAACAATTAATTTAAATTTTTCTAACCCTGATTTTTTCAAAAGTCTTTTGATTTTATTTTAATTCCCAAAAATTTCATAAAAAAAGAAATGGAAAAAATCAGTGTTTGTATAATTGGCTCAGGAATATGGTAAAAATATATTTGTTTAAACGTTTAAACATCAAGTTGTTAAATCTCTTTTCTAAAGGGCCAATGCTCTAGCTAAAATTGTAGCAGCTAGTGCTTTAAATTTGGACGATTTTGAAGATCATGTCAATTTTCATGACGTTGAGGAACCATTCAACGAGATGCAGGTAGATGCCAATAACAGTGATCGTACATCAAAATTGAAGCTACCAGAAAATGTGGTAACTTAAAAAAAGTAAAAGTAATTAATTTACTGAATTGAATTGAAAATTGTACGATGCTTCAGGTGTGTGTCAATGATTTGGTAGAGGCTGCCAGATACGCCGATGTAATTATTTTCGCAATATTTCACTCTGTATTATCGAGTTATTGTAAAATTCTTTTGGGTAAAATTAAACCGGATGCCTTGGCCATAACGTTGACAAGAGGCTATATACCAGCTGAAGATGGAGGCTTGCAGTTGACTTCTCATACAGTCATGAAATATTTAAAAGTAAATTATTTGAAATTGTTGGCCAGACTTTTTGATTAGACTTTCAATCCTTTAATTTTGTACAGGTTCCTTGTGCAGTTTTGGTGGCTTCCAATTTGGCCAAGACTTTGACTTCGGACACCTATTGTGAGATAACTTTGGGCTGTCGTGATGCTAAATATTCCAAGTTGTTTGAGAGTATATTTAGGACTAAAACTTGTCGTGTGGCCGTGGTAGATGATGCCGATTGTGTAGAAGTTTGCGGAATGTTAAAGGTACGATTTTTTTTAAATATGATTTTGTTAAAATGTTTGAGTTAGTGTTTCTTTTTAAGAATATTATATCGTTTGGTGCTGGCATTTTGGATGGTTTGGATTGTAATGCCAATACAAAATCAGCCTGTATACGTTTTGGTTTCATGGAAATGATTCGCTTTATTGATGTCTTTTATCCCGGCAGTAAACTATCTACACTTTTCGAAAGTTGCGGTTTGTCCGATCTAATTGGCGTTTGTCACTACAGTCGTAATCGTCGTATAGCTGAGACATGTGTAAAAACCAGTATTCCTTTGGATGACCTTGAAACAGAGATACTAGGCGGTGAGAAATTAATAGGTCCTTTGGTTGTAAATTCTGTGTCAGTAATGCTAAAGCAAAAAGGTTTGGAAGACCAGTAAGTAGAAATAAGGAAATAAATCAAGGCACATTTATTAGGCAGCCCAAGGCACATTCATCTGGTAACCTCACTATGAAGAGGAAATATTAAGGCGAAAATTTAAAAATTTTTTTATGTGAAGTTTGATAGTTCAACTTCCATTTAAGGGGAAAAATTGTAAGTTTAACTGTCAAAATCCTTATAAAAAAGAAAATTGATAATTTTCGCCTTAATATTTCCCCTCTGTAGTGAGGCTACCCGATTAATGTGCCTTGAGATAGCCTTACCACGGAGGGGAAATATTAAGGCGAAAATTTAAAATTTTTTTTTATGTGAAGTTTGATAGTTCAACTTCCATTTAAGGGGAAAAATTGTAAGTTTAACTGTCAAAATCCATATAAAAAAGTTGATAAGTTTCTCCTTAATATTTGCCCTCCGTCGTGAGGCTTCCTGATTAATGTGCCGTGCTCACTAAAAAATTCATATAAAAATATTAAAAAATTCGCCTTAATATCAAGGCATATTCATCAGATAACCTCACTACGAAGGGGAAATATTAAGTCGAAAAGTTTTAAATTTTTATATATGTAGTTTGACAGTTTAACTTCCGTTTAAGGGGAAAAATTGTAAGTTTAACTGTCAAAATCCATATAAATAAAATTCAAATTATCCCCTTGATATTTCCCCTCCGTAGTGAGGCTACCTGATTAATGTGCCTTGGCAAAATAAAAAATTTAAAATTTTCCCCTTAATAATCCGGCTTTCTGATAACTCAAGGCATATTTATCAGGTGGCCTCAAAGGCGAAAATAATCAATTGTTTCCCCGTAAATGGAAGTGGAGCTATCAAACTCCATATAAAAAAAATAAATTTTCGCCTTTTTATTTCCCCTTCGTAGTGAGGTTACCAGATGAATGTGCCTTGGGTAGCCTCATTACGAAGGGGAAATACTAAGACGAGAATTTTTGTTTTTTTTATCTGGATTTTGATACTCAAACTTACATTTTTTTCCCCTTAAATATAAGTTTAATTCTCAAACTTCATATAAAAAAAATTAAGAATTTTCGCCTTAATATCCCCTCTGTAGGAAGGCTACCTGGTTGATGTCCCTTGTGATAAATGTACCTTGAAAGAAATGTTAATAATATTTTGTTTTTTATATTTCATATATTTATGTTCTTAAAGATTTCCTTTGTTTACAACAATTCACAAGATCTGTCAAAATACTGCACAGCCGGAAGAATTATTAAACTGCATACGCAAAATACCGGATATTAAGTAAGTCAATAATGAGTGAAAATACAATTCTCATAGTGTAATCTCCTTTTTTAATGCTTCTTCGTTTCGCATTTAAAGCTATCATCCCTCAAATACATTTCCCTTGTAAAATTCTTGGTTTCATTTTGCTTTTGACTTTAGTTTTTGCCAAGAAATGCAAACATTTATTTGTAATAAACATTGAAATTGAGAAAAACATATTTTTATTATGTGTGTAATAATATTTTATTGTGCAATAAAACACACAAACGTGCAAACTAAACCATTTATTATTGGAAATGCTTGATGGTAAGAAACCCTTTTTTATGTTTCTTTGTGATTTTTTTTTTTTTTTTTTTTTTTTTTGTTGCAAATATTGCTGTAAGTTTGGTTTTTGGGCCGATTTTGTTTTCATTTTATTTTGCAACATACCCGGGTATGTGTTAAGCTTTAAATCCACTATATCTCTAATACTAGCTATCAGATTGATCTGAAATTTCATGATATCCTTAACAAATGTGTTTTATATCATATTTCGATGTTTGTGTGAAATTGGACAACTTAGGCCAGAGATCAACAGATGCATACCCGGGTATATTTAGGAAAATACACGAATGTATTTTAATACTTCCTACACTACAAGACATATTAATCAGGTAGCCTCACTACTAAGGGGAAATATTAAGGCGAAAATAATCAATTTTTTTATATGGATTTTGACAGTTAAACTTACAATTTTTCGCCTTAAATGGAAGTTGAACTATCAAACTACATATAAAAAAAATTTAAAAATTTTCGCCTTAATATTTCCCCTTCGTAGTAAGGTTACCTGATGAATGTGCCCTGCTACACTAATTGCATAAAATTATAAACCAATATTTATTTTAATTGCAAGTAAAAAAAAAATAAATGCAAAATGAAAAAACAGAACATTCATAGTTCTAAACACATATACAAGCGTATTTTTATTAAAAATTTAAAAGAAGCTACATCTTCTACCATCAAAGGTACCATGTTTATATCTCCAATGGAATTTCGTGTAGTTTTGGGTCAGGTTGCGTCAGTTGTACGTAAAGGAACACATAATTACGTACACAGCAAAGAATATGAGGAAAGAAGTCCAAAGGACCCATATTTGTTTGCCGTTTGGTGAAATATTATGCAAGACATTTGTCCATGTTATCAATGCCACCCTTACCTTTGTTCTAATTTAGTATCATTACTCGGTTCTTCTTTAGACCTTCTACTTCGCTACTTCTGTTATGCATTTTGGAAAAGACTGCAACTGATTTGTTTTTCTTGATCAATTAGAATACATTTTGTATTTTTGTTGCTAAAATCGAATCCACTATACGTCCGTACAAATGTTCTTCTTTTACATGCTGTACCCAACATCGATAAATTGCTATTCAAATTGTAGTTGTAAAAATTTGTCGAACACAATGTTTCGTTCACTTCTACGAAAAAGGTTGACGCAAAAAACCTTCGACACTTTTCCACCTATGTGTTTTTCACATACCCACCACACTTTTGTTTCGTATTTGGCGGGTTTTGATAGCATATATTGAGTGAAAACAGTACCACCACGGAATGCATACAATTTTTCGTCGATAGTGATTTTTAGGGTTCCGTACACAAAGTGTAAAAACGAAACCCTATTGTTTTCGCTACAATGTCTGTCCGTCTGTCCGTCTGTCAGCGCCTTTTATCTCTGGAACCGTAATAGGTAGACTCTTGAAATTTTCACAGATGATGTATAGTTGTTGCCGCTATAGCAACAAATACTAAAACTTATAGGGTGTTCCAATAGAGAGGTGTTATTTACGAAAATGTGTTTATTTCTTGAACTGTTGGAGGAATACACTTGAAATTTACAAACAGTTATTAAAACTTAGTTCACTATATAAACAAGTATAAAAAAAAAAAACTAAACATAAGTTTTGAACCATAATAGGTAGACTCTTGAAATTTTCACAGAAGGTGTATAGCGATGGCCGCTATAACAACAAAAATTAAAACTTATAGGGTGTTCCGATAGAGAGGTGTTATTCACGAATATATGTTTATTTCTTGAACTGTAGGAGGCATACACTAAAAATATGTAAGCAGTAATTAAAACTTAGTTCGCTATATAAACAAGTATAAAAAAATAAACCTAAAAATTAAAGGGTGTTTCGATAGTAGTGTGATTTGCATGTATAAGGCCTAAGTTTTGAACCGTAAGAGGTAGGCCCTTGAAATTTTCACAGAGAGTATATAACTGTGACCGCTATACTAGCAAATACTAAAACGTATAGGGTGTTCCGATAGAGAGGTGTTATTCACGAATATGTGCTTATTTCTTGAACTGTAGGAGGAATTCACTAAAAATATGCAAGCACTAAATTAAAATTAGTTCGCTATATAAACAAGTCTGAAAAAAATAAACCTAAAAATTAAAGGGTATTCCGATAGTGGAGTGATTTGCATGTATAAGGCCTAAGTTTTGAACCATAATAGGTAGACTCTTGAATATTTTACCAAAGGTGTATAACTATGGACGCTATATCAAAAAATATTAAAACTTATAGGGTGTTCCGATAGAGAGGTGTTATTTACGAATATGTGTTTATTTCTTACAAACAGTATTTAAAACTAAGTTCGCTTTATAAACAAGTCGAAAAAAATAAACCTAAAAATTAAAGGGTGTTCCGATAGTGGTGTGCTTTGTATGCGTAAGGCCTAAGTTTTGAACCATAATAGGTAGACTCTTGAAAATTTTCCCAAAAGTGTATAACTGTGGCCACAATAGAAAAAATACTAAAACGTAGGGTGTTCCAAAAGTGACATGTTATTTATGTTTATGTCTTTTTTTTTTGAGCTGTAAGAGGAAACCACTTACAATTTGCTGACTGTAATTAAAACTGTTTGTTTTATAAACAAGTATACAAAATAGAACTTAAATATTAAAGGGTGTTCCAATAGTGACGTGATTTGAATGTATATATCCTAAGTTTTGAATGAATAGGTGGAATCTTGAAATTTTTACAGGAGGTGTATAACTATGTCCACTATAACAAATAATAAAAATTAAAGGGTTTTCCGCCAGTGACGTGATTTGCATGTATAAAGCCTTATTTCTTGAACCGTAACAGGTAGACTCTTGAAATTTTGTACAGAAGATGTGTTGCCACGGCCGATATGATAATTACTTAAAATTAAAGGGTGTTCCGACAGTGACATGCTTTTCACTTATAGTGACTTAATTTTGAATCGCAATAAGTAGACTCTTAATATATTTATAGAAAGGAAGTTGCCATGGCCACTATAATGAATAATAAAATTAAAGGGTGTTCCGACAGTGACAAGATTTTATAAACCGTAATAGATACCCTCTTGAAATGTTTACAGCAGATGTGTTACTTTGGCCGCTATAACAAATACTTAAAATTGAAGTGTGTCCATTAGTAACGTGTTTTTCACGAATACCTTACCTTATTTTTTTAACCGCAATAGGTAGGCTCCTGATATTTTTATAGAGAGTGTATTACCATGGCCGCTATTAAATGAATTACATATTAAAATTTAAAGGGTGTTCTAATTATGATGCAATTTTCGCGAATATTACTTTAATTTTAAAAATTAAGGGTGTCCCATAAGACATAAAGAAATAAACAACTGGAAATTTTAAATTATACTGAACATAGTACGGAACCCTACGTGTGTGAGATTAACTCGCACTTGACTAATTTATTATTGTTTACCATCAAAAATATTATGGCTGTCGCTTTTTTTATTTACGGTACTGGTGTGTGTTTCCATTGTCAAAAGAAGGCTCAAATCACTTTTCGCGGTTCGCTGGTTTTGTGCATTCCCAAGTCCATAGCATTGGTTCGCCTTTCTATTTATTTTCTATTTATGAATCTGATGTTTCCAGAATGGATATCTCTTGTATACTTCGTCCAGATTCGTTTCTCCAAATAATCATACATAGAAAATTTCAAAATCATGCTTAATTATAAAAAATTGATATATAAAAAGTACGTGTATACCCGGGTATGCTTCTGTTGACGTATTATTTTTCTGCTGTGGACATAAAGGCTTCATTACTGTTACGTAAATATTGCGGATACCGAAATTTTACGTATCAACGTTTTAAAGTTACTAAAAATACGTAAACGTTTCATATTTGAAGTTTAAACAAAATTACATACATAAATTAACAATTTTTATATTCAATCAAGGTATATTTATCGTACTAGGTAGTGTCGTCCGCCCAGCTGATTTAGTAGTTCGACATGTCAAAAGTTGTATGTGTTCAGAAATTTTATAGTGTAGAAGTGAGAAAGCAATAAAACACATACACGTCTTCTCAATTTTCTTATATGTTTTTTGACATTTCAAACTTCAATGCAAAAACAAAATGCCATGTTGTTCTTGTATTGTTGTATTTGTTGTAGGGATGCCACTACCTATTACCACTACCTATACCTTGTATTCAATAATGAGCTCGTTCGCACACTTATTCAATAAACTGGGGTAACTGAGTACAAAAAGCAGCGAAAACAATTAAAAGATAAGCAAGTTACTATGGCATGTCCATTCTTGCTGATGCTAATAGCAAAACTAAGAAAGAAATTATATGTCTTTTTAATTAATTAGATCTATACCGTTATACAAAAATAATTATTTCCTTTTTATACCATTCAGCGTAGGTGAAAAGAGTATATGTATATAAGTTTGTCATTCCGTGTGTAATTTCTAAAATATTTAGATCCGACACCATAAAGTATATATATTCTGGATCCTTTAACACAGAAAAGTTGATTTAGCGATGTCCGTCTATCCGTCTGTGTTCGGGTTGAAATCAACTTTGGCAAGGCACCAGAAGCCCGTCAATCTGCCAGGCATAGTTTCGAAAATTTCGCTAATGCCATTCAGCAACATTAGACCATTCCACTCCAGGCTGCAGGCAAAAAACCACGCCTACGTATATTATTTCACTTTGTTTTTACTTTCTTCGGTTGCAATAATTCTCTTGTGCTTTTTTTTTTGTTAAATAAATACTAGACCGCGACCACTAAATCGCTTACAGTGCATACAGATCTGGGGGATCAATAGGTTTTTAGGTTTGATTTGTATTAAAAGCCTTTATAGAAAGCAATAGACGTAGAGGTGACCGAAGGACCCACAGGGTGTCCACTGGGAACCAAGAACAGTAAATAGGCAGATTGGCGGGGTCAATATTACCCCCCACCCCCCCCTCTTCAGGAACATTGGCACATATAATGTATGTTCGAACTGCAGTTTTAATATGCTGCCACTATTTGATTTTCATAATAGAATTAAAGAAGAAATGTTTGCAACGATCAGTATGGCGCTACGAAAAATTGTGGTAAATTTTGCAACCGCTTAAAAAACGTATGTTTATGTGTTTGTATATAAATAAATTAGTTTGGAAAATTTTAAAATTTATTTATCACTTATTTATATGTAAAAAACTACAAATATATTACGTATTTTTGCATTTTTTCATAATATGCACATACATATGTACATAAAAAACTTCTTGATCATTCTTATTTACTACGCAAGGTCAATATTACGAAAGTGTACCTATTTATACACAACATAGGTAAGCAAAACGAAACAGCTGATTTAATAAGTATACGTTTACGTAAGAGTAACTCTGCCTTTAAGGGTTAAGGTGAAATTTCGATTTTTTAGTGAAATCGCAAAATTTGATAATTTAAGATTTAGGATTCATAGTGAAAACCAGAAGATGTGCTACTACGGCCGCTAGAACAATTACTAAGAACTAAAGGGTGATTCAACAGCGACATAGTTTTCACGCATATTGCCTTATTTTTTGAACCGCAATAGGTAGGCTCTTGATTTTTTCATAGAAATTGTATTGCACTAAAAATTAAAGGTTGTTTAGATAGTGTAAAAATTTTGCTCAAATCTTTATATGAACAGTAATAGGCTGAAAATTTAAATTTACAGAGATTATATTTTACTATACCCACCGCAACAACAAGCAACGAAAATAAAATTAATAAAAATAAAAGCTGTTCTCTGGATATTTACACAGAGTACTATGCTCTGGTATAAAAAAAAATATTAAAAATTAAAGGGTGCCACATAAGACGTGAAAAAACAACAATTTGTATTTTTTAAATTGTACTGAATATTGTACGGAACCCTACTTATTGGAGTCTGACTTGCACTTGACTGATTTTTTAATATCAGATTCGATTTTTAGTAGAATTAATGCGTTCTTGCCGATTCTTTATACAACATCTAACTTATAGCCTTAATCGTCGTCGATTAATTAATGGCGATTTCTTTAACAAGTTCTCATTTGAAAGGATATTCCCATCGGCTCTTTGCTTGGAGAAATAATTGCAAAGGAAGGCTTTCAACCCCTTTAAGGGCCCCCGCAGACTGCAGACATTTTATCGGCCAATAGTTTCGTCTGCTTGGCCGAGAGATAAGTTTGAATGGAATCAGGAAGCCCATCAAGCTTTTTTATCGGCAGATGCAGAATCGGTGTAGTGTGCGCATATGCATTCCTCTGTATTGTGATCAAGAAGACGACCAAACTATCGGCCGATAAAAAGGCTGCAGTCTCCGAAAAGAGAAAAATCTTTTCGGTTAGTACCAAAATTCAGATCTCCAGCAAGCATTGCAAGCTGTGAATACTGTACGCAAATAACTATACTATATACTCTGTATACTCGTTCATGGTCTATACACGTTAGAGCTCATGTTAATGATAGGCATATTGGGGTTTTTAGTGACGAAAATAAATTAAATTTGGAATGCCAGATGGCTACAATTATTATTTTTACGATACGAGAAAACAGGATTTTTCTTAATCGTTATCACTGCTGAGATGGGGAGTGGAAGTATGATATGGGTCACAACCGATTTAAAATATTAAGGAAATGCCTAGAGACACTAACAATCTGTTACAATCTGAAACAATCTGTTTTCCCTACAGAAAATAGTAGTTTTGGATCAATTCTATCGAGTTTGCAACATTATAATGCTCATAATGCCCGAATTGTAAAAGATTTTTTTTTAACCAAAATCTACATCTTCTTAAGTGGCCACCATATTCTCACAATTGCCAGTTGGTTAGAACGAAGTCTATCACCACCTAAAGTTTTCCTTTTTTCGATATTTTTCTTTAATATTTACCATCTCATATTTTTATGTTGCATCAGCCAACTTTTGGTTAGCAATGATAGCAACTTTTCGTGTATTTGTTTTGCCGTAACATTAGTTTTCAGTTGATGCTAAAGAAAAAAATACAACAAGAGAAAAGTTTTAGGTGGTGATAGACTTCGTTCTCAAGAACTGACGATGATAATAAAATAGATGATAAGTTTACAACTAAACACCACCCAAAGTAGAGAGATGCGGTGAATGTGCATGTGCAGACGGATGTAGCGATCCAGCAAATGCATGACATTCCCATTTTTCTTTAAAATTAATCACTTATATTGTAGTTAATATTCTTCAGTTCGCTTTTATTCTCTCTAAGAAAGAAAAAATTAAATTACAAATTAAGTGATATTTCTAAAG
Source organism: Phasia obesa (assembly GCA_949628195.1). Lineage (NCBI taxonomy): Eukaryota > Metazoa > Arthropoda > Insecta > Diptera > Tachinidae > Phasia > Phasia obesa. Next base: position 23,672,567 of record OX451215.1, on the reverse strand, counting down.
AAAAATTGGGAAAATTTAATTTTCAGACACCAGCAGAGCGGAATTAATATTTTCTAGACAGCAGACGTCCGTCATCAGCACTCTTCGTATCTATCTACTTTGGGTAGTGTTTAGTTGTAAGCATCATCTATTTAACCAACCAAACTCAGATAAAGCAATACGAGAAAATTGTATTCAATCATCAGTTGGTGAGAATGAAGTCTACCACTACCTAAACCTAAAGCTTCGCTTTTGTTTAAGATTTTTATTTTAATATCTACCACCTTATATTTGTTGTTGCTGCAGCCAACCTTCGGTTAGCAATGAAAGCTAAAAAAATACCACTCATCAGTAGCAGTTGTCTTCTAGACAACTCAACTAACTGAGTTGAGTTGTAAATTAACAATAATATGTTCGTATTATAATGTTTAGTAATAATTTAATAATTTAACCATAATATGTTGCTCTGAGATAATGGTTACCTTGACCACGTTTTTCCTATGGGGGCAGTTTGCAGATTAGCAATAAGCCACTTGTCGCATAAAATGGTGCAAAAACCTTCGTCGCATTGTCACTCATTGACTGCCCTCATTGGTTTGCGCTCGGTTTATCAATAAATGCTAATCGTATCCATTGCCCTCTTTTTTGTAGCTTTAAGTCTCTACCTACCTGCAAAAGCTGCAGTTAAAATGAAAATCTTTTAAATTTTTCTTAAACAATTGTGAATAAATTGTGTGGAATTTAAAATCTTATTATTAAATGCTTTAAGACATTCTGTTAACTTTATTATAACTAAATTAATATTCCTTTTGTTTTTTTATTTAAACTCATTGCAACAATGTTACAATATTTAAAACAAAAATTCCAAAAGTAGTTAAATTCTCTAAAGAAATATAATTCTAGTTTCGAAATTAAAGGCTTAAGGCTTTATAAGGAAAAGTTTTAAAGCAGCGAAAAAAAATTATAATGATCCTAAACTCTTTAGTGTATGACCTTAATAGCTGTTTTTTTTTAATATTTAATTAATTTAAATATTTTAAAAATTAAATAAAAATGTTTTGCATAAAAGTATTTTAGAGGTAATAAGTTATTTAATATAAGTACTTCTACACTCAACCAAATTTCGTAGGTAAAATATTAACAAAAAAAAATTAGTAGAATTAATAAATTAATTATTTAGGCTTAAGTTCTTAATTATAAACTTAAGCCTAAATAATTAATTTATTAATTCAAAAATAGTTCAAATAAAATTCATATAAAATTAGTAGAACCTTAACGACAAAAATAGTTAAATCAAATTAATTTTTATTCAAATCTATATATGATTTATTCATATAAAACTAATTTTATTCATATAAAGAGAATTTTTTTTTTTTTGACAAAAACATATTTCAATAAAGCTTGAAAAAACTTACAAAAATTCAATTAAAATCTTACTAAATTAACAAAAAAAAAATCGAAGAAAAACAACCCATAAAATGAGTTAAACTTACATCCCTACAAGAAGTTAATATGACTAATTTGGCCGTTGATTTGACAAATTTTTCGTGTATATTACTAAGTTTTTTTAATTTTATTTTTGAAGAAAATTGAATACATGAACCGTCTTCTTTGAAAGTGGTGTAAGACTATTTTTACAAAAAATTAGTTAATGATAAAAGTGACTACAATTTACTATGCACTTTTTTTATTTATAAACTTTTTTCCAAAAAAAATCTGTTAAACTTTTCATTGTTTTTATAATTATAATTTTCGTAGTTAATAAAGCTACAAATATAATTACTATGAAAGTGGTGTAAGTCCGCTATCCTCAAAGCCGTACTACTATTTAGTTCAAAATTATACTTTAGTGCTTTTTTATATGTCATAAAATTTGTTTATAGCACACTGTGTAATTTTTTAAGTCATGGCAAAATAACCATATACGGACACCACTACGTGATAAAAGACCAAAAAAAAAGAACCTTGTCTCCCAGTTTTGCCCAAAGTCCTCCAGGTTTTTTTTATGGGCCCACAAAGATGTGATGTCATTTTTGCAAAAAAATGATCATTTACTCAAGCTCATATTTTGCAAACCGTTTGGAATTTTGATATACTCTCTGAGGCAAAGTTTCCTTGAATTTTGAACGGTTTGCTACCTATGGACCTGAACAGGGGAAAAAAGGTAAAAAAATTGAATTTTTTTAAGTTTTTTGCGATTTTGACCTTGAAGATGAAGTTTTTTTTGATTTTATATGTTAACAATTTTTGTTCTTTATGACAAGAGCTACAACTTTGCCTCAGAGAGTATATCAAAATTTCAAACGGTTTGTAAAATATGAGCTTGAGTAAATGATCATTTTGTTGCAAAAATGACATAGAGGCCCCACATCTTTGAGGGCCCATAAAAAAAAAACCTGGAGGACTTTGGGCAAAACTGGGAGACAGGGGTCTTTTTTTTTGGTCTTTTATCACGTAGTTGTGTCCGTATATGGTTATTTTTTTCCGTGTTGCACTGTGTAGTTTTCCGGAATTTCGCTTTTTCCGCGTTTATTATACAACATAATAAATACAAAACCCTTAGAAGATGCTATTCTAAGAAGGGGAAACAATATCAATGGCGAAGGAGTAAATTGGTTGGAGATATGTTGAATAAGGGTTATGAAAAGCAAACTGTATACAATATGTTCTATAAAACTTCATTTAGTGAGAATAAGGATTTTAAATCACTAAATTTATAGCCCTCACGGGGAAAACCACACATCACATTGGACAAATCGACACATATGATTGATTTATTACCATAAGTATATCCCCTCCAACACATCATGACTATTTTCATGACTTGATCATAATGAAAAAAGTTAAAATATATTAATAATACGAGTATAAATAATGTTGGTTGAATGGTAAATGTTGACATAAGGTCTTTTTATTTTGTTATTTTTTATTTATTTTTATTGTTGAAGTATGTATTTAATAAAAATTTCATAAAAATAAATCGGTTTGTTTCAATTGAGATGCCGCAGTTAATATTTTGTAAGTGTAAGATTTTTTACTTTTTGCTGATTTTGAAAGTGGCGTAAGTTCTTTTGAGGTCATTAAAAGTGTAAATTTTTGTTAATCAAACTTAAAATATGATTACATTATAAATTTAAATCAATTTAATATTTAACATATTACGTACAGGGTGGCGCAAAAATAACCTTCCGATGTTTTTTGGCTATAATTAAAAAAAAAAAAAATTAAAAACTTTGATTCTTCTTGTGGATTATTTTTATTTGGTCTTTTAATTTTTTTACATCAAGTCGAGAATATGATGTCATGTAAATGGCCGCCGCTACAGTTGATTGTCATTTGAGCCCTTTTTATGACACTTTCCATCACTTTGGCCAAAACTTCCGGCGATAGGTCCTCATATTCTTGACGGATATTGTCTTTAAGAGCTGCAAGAGTCTGAGGTTGACATAAACCCGCGACTTCAAAAAGCCCCACAAAAAGAAGTCTGCAGCGGTCAAATCAGGCGATCTTGCTGGCCAGTGCAAATCGCCAAAACGGGAGATTAATCACCGACCGGTGATTAATGTAATAATTAATAAAATAATTAATATATAATAATTAATAAAATAGTCACCAATATTCCGCGTTCTGTAGCAGTGTAGCGTAACATTGTTTATTTCGCAAGTGTTTACTACACAAATTTCAAAACAAAATTGACATTAGGGGCCAATCTCAAAATTTATAGCATTTTCTGATAGGAGGATTACTTTTGCGCCACCCAGTATATCATTTATTTATACATTTTTCAAATTATTCAAATGCAAAACCTGAAATATCCCCAAATTAAATAAAAGACACTTACACCACTTTCAAAGAAAACGGCTCATATATAAATGAAAAAAGAGCTGTAACAAGGCACATTCATCATAAAAAAATCGATTTTTTTGAAAAATTTGGTAGGGGATCACGGGTTTTTGTCCTTTTTTTCGATTAGACGCTTATTTAAGAAGATACAGCAAAAATAAGATTTTCATATAAAAAATAGATTTTTTTTGAAAAATATAGGAAATCACGGATTTTTATTATTTTCGCCGTAATCTTTCCCCTCCGTAGTGAGGCTACCTGATTAATATGCCTTGAGCTGTAAAATAGAAGAAATTTTGTTAAATTTAACTTCAGGAAAATTATTTGAATTGACATACATATGTATGTATGTATGTATAAAATAGAAACTTTTTCAATTTTAGTTTTTTAATTTTAAATATTTAATTTCAAATGCTCGCAACATAAACTAAAAGATGAAAAGATATTTTAAAGAATAGAATTTTATAAAAAATTAAGTAAAAATTTTCGTTAATTTAAGTTATCATACATGTTATAATAATACAAGGTAGTTCCATTTCAAAAATGTTTGAAGTTTGCCGGAATTATTGAAGTATGTTTTTATGTAAACAGCAAAAAAAGTGCTGCCACAAGTAGAAACGAAAAAAAATTATTTTGGAAATTATTTTAAAAAAGTGTGTAATTTACATAAATAACATAAAATAAAAACGTACTTTGGTTTAATAATGAAACTTATGAGGAATAAATCTTGCTGTAGATTATGATTTCCTTAATCTTTTATAGGTACACTTTTATATTGAAAAAAAATATATACATGTATTACAATCTTATTTAAGCTGCATGCTAATTGATCTTATAAAAAATCGCCACAAAACAAAAATTAAATTAAATTGGAAAAAAATGGAAATTTGGCAAAATAATATAAAAAATTCAATAATGAGAGTAAGTGCATTGATATTTTTTTTAATTCTAATAAATCCTAACAATTCTGTAGTTTTAGGTAGACAACGTATTGCATTTGGCGACATAATACGACGGTCTTTCACTAAATTAAATTGGTATTCCCTTTGTCGACATCAACATTTATCGAAGACTTTTTAATTTTATTTGGTATTTTGTAAGAATATGTGACGTTGAATTTTTCTTGTATCGACGGCTATTTCGTCACCTTGGTTTTTAAAAACGACTGAATATTAGAAGAAATGGAAAATCTCGACGTGATAGAAAAAACTTAAATGAGATTCTTATTAAGCATTTGAAATCATTCAAAAACATAAAATTTTTTTAAAAGAAATTTTCTCTACAGAACAATGTTATTAATAAGCAATCGACGTTAACATAAGAGCATTAGGAAATTTGTGGAACAAGATTAACGTGAGTACCTGCCATACTCGGCCTAACCTCACGGTGGTCTTACCACCGAATGAAACTTAGGCGTAGACTAGCGCCCCCATTGTGTAGTTTAACAACACTTTACGATTGCCACCAATCGCTTTTTGTGTGTGATACAGTCACAATGAGTAGCAATTTATATAATATGGCAAGCCTTTCCAAGGCAAGCCTAGATCCATATTATAACCTCTTGCTTAGGGGTTTGGAGACTATCCAAACTCCGTCTGTTGAGAGTGCAACAGCACACTTGATCGACCTTGTACCTTACCTACTTAATCGATCTTAAACCACAGCTACCACGTGTACCCCCGAAGGGAACCTCACCAATAACCGGTCACAGAGAGGATAGGCTCTCTGTGGGGCCACCGATTCCCGTGGTACCAGTCCTTTGGGCACTGGTCGGGCCTCGAAGAGAACCCGTGATTTTACTCACAGACCTTTTCTTCCAGATTTAGGCTCTAGGAACCCTAGCGTCTGGTGCCCCTATTTTCCCCGAGTGGACCGCGTCAAAGCATTTGCCATATTCCTACAGTGACATTTGGAACCCCCGGGGGTAAGCATTAGGAAATACAAAATTATAATCAAATTGATGTTGACATCAATATTAAATGATTTTAGGACGCCGCCAAGTAGAATAAGGGTGAATATAAAACCGCTCAAATATGTTATCACCATATTTCATTAAAACGTTTTGAATAATTATCCATTTAAAAAATTTTAAATATTTTGGGATTACTTTTTATATAAAATATTACCCAATTCAGCATGCGGATTTCTTGGGTTGTTTTTCATTTTTGCTTTTGAGCAATTTTGCATAGAGTTATTTTGCATGCAGCCCCCTCATTCACAATAAAATTAACTAAACTTTTTAATTTTAAGTTTCTATGATATTGAAATTGTCACTTTTTCTTGATACTCCTGACAGATTAGCTTCCCATCTAAGTTAAAAAAAATGTTTTCTTTAATGAACATTCCAGGGGTGCGTTTGGTAACATGTACTTAATAAGAAAACGGGAACTTAGACACTTTTGTCAGATATAGGGAAATTAAAGAATCTTATATGTGAATTTTTGCAAAAGTTTACTACTACCGTATGGAAAACAATTTTCGTTTGTTTATTTAGATTTATAGATTGTTTCTTTTTTTAATTTTTAAAATTTCAAATAAAGGAAAAAATGGGAATTCACAAAGTATGTGATATGGTAGCACAAATTGAAATAATTCCCGCAAACGTCAGAACGTTCATATGGCGACAAAAAAGAGAGAATGGAATTACCTTCTATTATATCATGTTATCATATTTACACCCTGGTAACTAACAAAAAGATAGAGTCATATTGAAGAAATTTCTTCAATATAAGGAATTTAAAAAAAATATTTTTTACGAAACTAATATGTAGATTTGACTAAAAAGCTTGTTAGCTGTATAACAACAAACTTTTCTTCAATTCTTAACCCCCTCACCCTATTTACAGTATTTAGTTAAATTTTTGGTTCAGTGTAATGAAATTAAATATCTTTTTCAGGTAGATATAAATATAATGACGATAAAAAAGCCTCCAAGTTTCAGTTTGGCACAAACAATAACAATGATGCATTATCATTGTAGTCCTACATTGTGGTAGCAAAAATGTTGAAAATATGCAGTGAAATTTTTTTGCCAATTTATGCCAGGTATCATTCGCAAATATCCAATTGGTGGATACCCCTTTTGGCTCGCATTATAAAAAATGTCGGTCGGTCGGTCTGTCTGTCTTTGTTTTTTTGTTCGCATCACGTAAAAACTACTGGATGGATTTTAACAAATTTTGTGAGGAGGTACCTTAGTATCATAATCCCAATATAGAATATATACTTTCTTACTCTAAGTATACTCTAAGGCACCTCATATTTTTGAAAACTGTATATTTTAACCACGGTTGAGCAATAGATGGCGTTGTTTTAAAATAATAATTGACTCATTTTCTATCCGTCTTTTACAGAGCTTTTAGAATTTTATATAAATTTTAGCATTTTATCCAGTCTTAAAATTTCGTGTAGATCACTTTCAAAGCAAAATCGAACAAACTATGGTCAGGACGCACACAACGTGTACATGCCCAACTAGTTTGAAATAAATTTCATCATGTGCAGGTATGTTGAAAAAAGGAACTTAAGAAATTTCTAGACGATTTAACATACATATACGAGTATGTATGTATATAAAATGAAGTATACACATACCTTCGGTATACTTCATTTTTACTCGCCATTTTTGTATCGAATCAAAGTCTTGATATGATTAAAAAATTGGTTTAAACTTTTTTTTGTTTTAATTGATGTTTTTGTATGTGTCTCTTTTGAAGTCGGTTAGTTTTTGCAAGAATTATTTTAACCCGAATGGTTATTCATTGTGAAAAATTCAATTAAATATACTATGGCGAATTTTCCGTACCTAAAATGCGGATTGAGTTGAGTGCATGCCATACAGTTGAAAATAATTCCCAGCAATAAACAGAATAATGCGATTAAATATTTCCGAACTAACCCTGATTTTCATATATACCCGTACACTATTGCCACAAACTTGACGGTCCATGGTTTCACTAATTTCGTATAGAGGGCTAACTACCTCAACATTTCCACCACCATTCGAATTTGTTTGACTTTAACAGTGTATTTCGAAAAACATTTCTTTCGAATCGAAATACGCAGTAGCCTCCCTGTTCTTTATCGTAATTAGGACCGAAGGACCCTGTACTTTACCGTAATTAGGACCGAAGAGGTTATTGGAAGGTCGTCGTTTTACTATTGGATTCAGATCCTTTAATGTTGAATTTGAATTCATTGAATTTGAATTCATCGGAAAGTAATAATTCTCGCAATTTTTCAACACTTTCATTAATATGCTTCTACTCAAAATCTTTTCTGAAAAATTTTCAATTTTCGTCTGAATATTTCCCATCTGTATTTAGGCTACCTGATTAATTTGCCTTGATTATTCTTTTATTTAAATAAAATTTTGAATAATTTGAGTTTAAGATATAAATACAGCCTAATGCTTTAACACATAGACATCAATGGCTACACAGCTACATCACTACAAATGACGTTGGCTGCAATCGTCGCCGATTAGGCAGCTATTTAATTATATTAAAGACGACAGCTACATTACAATTCTGATATTATTGCAGAAATACATATTTTTCTTTTATAAAAATAAAATAACTTTACCAAAAAAATAGGTTTATTACGTCAAAAGAAATAAATTTATTTGCTCAATTCATCTTGATTGTAAATGAGTTTATAATTTTTTTTTTTTTTATATTGTGACATTCCCTTCTGTTGTCGCTTACAAAAATAGACATTAGCCTAACTTGACTACAGTCACAAAGGTGGTTGTGTCGCCATGTAGCTATGCTGTCGTCAAAATAATCGTTTCCTTATAAACGTTTGTATTTTAGTTTAAGAGGTTGTAGTCAGTAGCCTGCTGTCACCTATGTGTTTACAGCATAAAATATATAATGTGGAATTGCTTTAAAACTTTTTAGTACTTTTGCGAATATTAGTAAAATAAATTCATATTACTATCTCAGTTACTATAGTTTGTGTCAATAGTGTATATGTATATACATATACGAGTACAGACTTGGAACAATATTAACGTGGGCACCTGCCGGTTGGCCTAATCCCATGATGGTCTTACCACCGAGTGAAATTTAAGTGCCCCCATTGTGCAGTACAGCAACACTTCCACGATATGACGTTGCCAATTTATGTGTGATATAGTCACAATGAGTATCAATTTATATAATATGGCAAGCCTAAAAGGCAAGCCTAGATTCATTATTATAGCCTCTTGCTTAGGGGTTTGTAGACTATCCTAACTCCGTCTGTTTAGAGTGCAACAGCACACTTGATCGACCGTGCACCATACATGCATTAATCGATCTTAAACCACAACCACCACGAGTACCGCCGAAGGGGACCTCACCAACAACCGGTCACAGAGAGGATAGGATCTCTGTGGGGCTACCGATTCCCGTGGTACCAGTCCTTTGGGCACTGGTCGGTCCTCGAAGAGGACCCGTGTATTAAAACAACAGACCTTTTCTTCCAGATTTAGGGTCTAGGAACCCTAGAGTCTGGTGCCCCTATTTTCCCCGAGTGGACCGCGACAAAGCATTTGCCATATTCCTGCAGTGACATTTGGAACCCCCGGGAGGAACATATTCGAGTACATATGTATGTCAATAAGATGAAGTGCAATTTTTTAAAACGAGTAAGTGGTAGTTTGACATTTATATTATGTCACTAGCTGTGCCCGCCACATCGCGGGCACCCTGATAATATATTGCTCGATTTTGCTTTGAAAGTATTCCACACCTATTGAAAGACTTACTTATAAAGAGTAGCACCTAAAAGAGAAAAATGCAACTAAACTAAGAAGAAACTAACAATAACAGAATTTTATAGCCACACACACTCAAGTCGTAGTATTCTTACCAAATTTTAAATAACAAAAATAATGTAATCACATAATTAACTAAGTTGGTATGTATTTCACAAAATAAACAAATTATACAACACGTACGCGACTTAAAACAAATACAAATTTTGGCTATTTGACATTTATTTTTAGCGCCATCTGTGTTTAGTAGTTAAAACGATCTGTGTTTTAATATATACAACTTTTAAAAATTAAACTTGCCGTGCAGCAGTACTTAGTTCCTCCTTAAGATATGCTACATATCAGTTAATGTATTTTTTTACTTTATAAAAAATAAAGTATTCATATCCGGTTAGTTCAACTGCGTACTTTCACCACTTTCTCTTAGAAATGAGATATTTTTGCGGAAAAAAAGTATCCTATATTGCCACCAGGATACTTGCGTAGCTCCTAAGAACATTTTGTTAAAATCCATCCTGTACTTTTTACGTGATGCGAATGTAAATGAAAAGCAGACGACAGACAGCAATGAGTTACTACTTTATTATATGTATGTATAGATATCAAACATTAATGCCATTAATTTATTCCTTAAATGAAGCCTGTTTAATGGATATTGCAAATATTTTGAACAAAGCAGCAATACCCGAAATCATAGAAGAAAATATTTTATTCTACAAAAGAATTTACATTTCAAAAACAATGCGGAAAAGGAAATAAATAATAAGTACAATATCCTGTCAAATTTAATGTTACATAACTAATTAACAAAATACATAACTTATCTTTCAACAATCTCTTAGTTATCAGGTTTAACTTTATGATAAATATTTATAAGGTTGATTCAGTTAAAACATTACTGGGATATACAATTATTAGGTAATTCAAGACTTTGTGTAAAAACAAATTTTGTTCATTAAGTTAATAAAACTGGAGTGACCTACACTCAACTTTACCATACCAAATGGAAACAGATATTTTGATGGATATATTACATAAAAAATAAAAGTTCAAAGTACAGGGTGGGCCAAAAGAAACCAAGGGCTCTCCAAAAATTTGTCTTAAAAGTGCCATTGTGTCTCGGGCAGTATGGGCAGTGGCTCCGTCCTGCTGAAACCACATACTAGGTCTGTTTTCAAGAGCAGGACATAAAAAATTTTCTATCATAAACCGATACCGCTCTCCATTTACGGTTACAGCACTTCCATCTTCATTCTCGAAGAAGTAGGGCCCAATGACATTTTCAGATGTGATCCCACACCATACTGTACACCTGATGGGGTGCAATTGGCGTTGATGAATGGCTCTTGGATTTTCAGAACCCCAGAACCTACAGTTCTGCTTATTAACAAAGCCATTCAAATGAAAATGAGCTTCATCACTCATAATCAAATTTTCAATAATGTCGGCGATATGCTCTTTGCGTTAAAATAATTGATCTCTGGTTTAAATAATACAATTCCAAGTGTTGTCTATATAATCTGAAAGAAAAAATAAAAAAAAGTTAATAAACAAAAAAGTTATTAAACTTTTACACCCCTTGGTTTCTTTTGGCCCACCCTGTATATTCGAATCGAAAAATTAATTATTTTCCGTTTGGGGTGTTAGGTAAACTATCCCTTGACCCTTCCCGATTATGGCCAAAATTTATACCGTGTGCAAAATATTATACGGTATGACCTGTAGAGCAGAGCGTTCACAAAATTTGGGATAAGTTAACTACCCCTTTCCCCTTCCCGATTATGCCCAAAATTTATACAACTCTTTATCTCCATAAACCAAAGGTACATACTAAATTTCGTTTTTAAATGTCATACGGTATGACCTGTAGAGCGTTCACAAAATTTGGGGGTCAGGAAACTATCCCTTGCTCCCTTCCGATTATGCCCAAAAACTATACAGCTCTTCATCTCCATATACCAAATGCACATACTAAATTTTATTTTGATATGTCAAACGGTATGACCTGTACAAACTCCACAAAAATAGTGGCGTACACACCCACCCTACAGACATCATCGCGAAAATAGTGAAAATGGATTCAAGAGACCTCAAAACATATAAATCCGTCAAAATCCCGACCTCGAATTTTTAAAGTAAAAAGAATATTAAGTTGTCAGTATGGCTGTTTGCAAAAAGACTTGCAAAAATGTAAAAATAAAGATAATTACGAAAAAGAAAGAAAGAAAAATTATGAAAATTTTTACACAAAATTTTTATGAATATAGGCAAAAGTATTTCAAGTGCTTAGTAAGAGTCAGCTTCGATTTTTATACCCTTCACCACAGGTGGAAAGGGTATAAATAAGTTTGTCAGTCAGTGTGTAATATCTACAATATTCATTTCCGTAATATATAATATTATGGATCCTTATACATAGATAAGTTGATTCAGCGATCTCCATCTGTCCGTCTGTCCGTGTTCGGGTAGTAATGTAATTTGCCAATCTGTCAGGCACAGTTTTGAAAATTTTCGGATTGCAACTCAGAAATATCGTATCATTCCTTTGGAGGCTGCGGGCCAAACACCACGCCCACCTATATTTTTTTACATTTTTTTTCTTTTTTCGGCTTTAATGCTTCTCTTTTGCTTTTTTATTAAATAAATATTAGACAACGACAGGTAGATCGCAAGAAGGGCATACAGATCTCGGGGGATCAATAACCCCCTGCGAGGGGCGATTTTTGTTTGTTTTTAGGTTGGTAGGGATTTTCCGGTTTTGATTTGTATTAAGCAATACACATAGAGGTAGCCAATGGACAACAGGGTAGCCACTGGTAAATAGGAGCAGTTAAAGGGCACATAGGATCAATATAAAGACATTTTTAAAGGATTTTTTTCTTTTAGTCTCACCGTTCTAACTCAAAATAGATTGCAGGAAGGTCCTAAAATTAAAAGAAAAAAATTCAATAAAGATTTAAAAAAAAATTTAATTTTTAAAAAAAAAAATTAATTTTTACAAAAAACTTTACAAAAAAATTTTCAAAAAGATATGTTTTCAGAAAATCTTTCGAAAAAAAATTTTAAAAAATTTTCCAAAAATTAAAAAAAATTCAATATGACCGTTTTTACACCTTGCAACAAACGCCGAGTTTTTTTCGTATTCTTTTTGAAAGTTGCTTCGAAACCCTATATTCTTTTACATTTAAATTTTTTCAAAATATTTATTTTTGAAAGTTTTGTTTTTTATGCTTTTCTGTGTTATTAATAAATAAACAAAAAACTGTATTGTCAACTAAACGTATTTTATTATGATTAAGCGATTAAACATTCTTAATATAATATTAATTAACACACACACATTATAAATATTTAAAAATAAGTAATATATTGTTGTAAAATTAATTTTAATTTGTTTTGGAGTTACGGACCCCTAAAGTTTCTATGTAAAGTTTTGTATATCTCAACTATTTAATGGAATGATATAATATGAGTATCACTGGAATGGCAATTAAAAGTACTATCGAACTAAATTGACATTAATGAAAAATATTATAAAATATCAAGCAAGCAAAAGAATGAAAATTAAAAAAAAAATATTTTTTTGTTCTCCTAAAATGTTTCCCAAAGGTAAAAAGTAACCCAATTGTTTTCGCTACAATGTCTGTCAGCGCCTTCTATCTCTGGAATCGTAATAGGTAGACTCTTGAAATTTTCACAGAAAGTGTATATCTGTGGCCGCTATAACAACACCTACTAAAACTTTTAGGGTGTTCCGAAAGAGACTCGTTTTTCTCGTATATGTGTTTATTTCTTAATGAGTAAGAGGAATAAAGTTAAAATTTATATAAATAAATAGTGAGGAGTTTTGCATGTATACGGTCTAAATTTTGAACCATAATAGTTAGAGTCTTTAAATTTTTACAGGAGGTGAATTACTATGTTAGGACAGGGACATATTGTTCACTTATATTGCCTTTTTTACAGCAATAGGTAGGCTCCTATTATTTTCATATAAAGCTATAACAATAATTACTAAAATATAATGAGTATTTCGATAGTGATGCAGTTTTCGCGAATATGACTGTTTTTTTTAAACGCGAGTATGTACAGAGCGTGTGAATTTATGGAAAAATATAAAAAATAAAGGATTTTGCTAGAGTGGCAGATATTTTCGAATAGTTGTAGCCTAATTTTTGAACCGGAACGGGTGGACACTTTACACCTACGCAAACTATGTACAAATTTGTCCCCTAGAACAAATAACAAAACCAAAAATTAAAGGGTGTTTCGATAATGACTCGATTTTACATATATAACCTTATATTGACACTTGAAATTTACACATATTATATATAACAATATCTACAGTAACAACAAGAAACGAAAATAAATTTAATAATGGGGTGGTCCCTTAATGTCTCAAAGTTGCGGAATTTGCCTTTCTCTTCTTAACCTTGTAGGCAAACACTTGATATTTACACAAGATATTTAGTACTATAATCTAGTAGAAAATTAATTTAAAATTAAAGCATGCCTCATAAGACGTAAAAAATTTTAGACTTGAATTTTTAAAGTTGAACTGGAGATAGTTAAAACCATACGTGTTTGATTCTGACTCTCATTTGGCTGATTTATTTTTATTAATTTCATTTTATTTGGATAATACTTTTAATTACCTTTCCAATCGCACGCATATTACCTCATTTTACCCTAAAATAGCTAAGTTAGCTGTCGTCCTTAATATCATTAAGTAGCTGACATCACGGCAACAATTGTAGCCGACGGAATTTGTTTTCATTTAGCTGCGTCGCCGCTGACTTCTATTTCTTTAAAGCACGAATAATGAGTTTTATCTCATACGACTTATTTTAATTTATGTAAAGAATCAACAATATGGATAATGCTGTACTTGTCTGCATAAATAAAATCGCCGTGGCGAATATAGCTCTCTAACTTTTTATTTATCAATTTGAGATATTTTAAGGGGCGTAGCAAATTTTAGTGCGTTAATTAAGCGTTCACAGTAGTTTATTTCACCATAAACCAAGAACGTTGCATTCGATTGGGATTAATAGACTACCACAAAATTGAAGACAAATTTACCTTCAAGTTATTTGAACACACTTTTCATCCGTTGAACAGTTTTAGTTGGAATTTTGATTAAAATTTAACAAAACTTTGCTTGTTTAAAATTTACAAAAATTTTCAAATTGTAGAAATTACATACACAATGAACTTTTCCACCTGTGGTGAAGGGTGCAATAAAACACAAGTGTTGACAACACACCACAGGTAGCAAGTATCATTAATAAACTTCATATATTAAAGCCGAAACACACGTGCTTTTCGGTTTTTGTTTACGTATGAAAAGATCAAAACAAAGAAACAATAAAGAGAGCAAAAATGTTAAGCGCATGTCTCGCACAAAATGTGTAATAATTTAAAAATGTATAACTTAACATTTTATTAACATTCGGATCTTATGAAAAAAATAAAACACTCAAGTGCGAGTTAAACACACACACGTAGGATTCCGTACTATGTTCAATACAACTCTTAAAATTCAAGTTGTAATTTGTTCATGTCTTATGGCGCCCTTGATTTTGAAAGTGGTATAAGTCAAAAATTTTAAAAATCTAGTTTATCAGCTATTTTATATCAAATCCTAATAATAATGTTTAAATATAATAATAATTTAAAAGTGGTATAAGTCAATTTGTTTTCAAAGTTTGGCAAAATAATTGTTAGTAATTTTGTCATGTCTTCAGATAGCGGTTCAGGTACGATTAGGTAATCCTATTAAAGTAAAAATGCACTATATATAGTTAATTGTAGACACTATACCGCGAAGAAGAGTAAGTTATTTAATAGAATAATGTAAAAGACCCTCTCTCGGTAGAACAAATGGCTCAGAAGGATTTAATTTCGATGAAACAACTGGGACAATCAACGACTGATAGAAAGAGAAGCACCATTGGAGAAGCTGTGTCTTGGCTAAAAATACATGGATCAGATTTCTAAATAAAGCTCCATTTAAAATGTTTTATAAAACTTTTTTGGATGACAACTGCGAATTCAAAGTGTTAGATCTTTCATCTAAAAGAGGAAGCTCAAGAATATACGAAAATATTGATTTGCTTCCATTATACACAACCATTAGACCAATAAGAGAAGAAAAACGTAAAGATATGATGGATTTACTACCCTATACCCCACAAATTTTCCACGAAAACTTTATTTCCCTAAATACTAAAAAATAAATTACTTACTTTCAATGTAATGAGTTTGAATAAAATGGTAATTTCTAATAAAAATTTTTCCGTGATGGTTTAAGTCATAGTCGTATGCAGTTAATTTTGAAAATGGTGTAAGTTATTCTAACCTTTCAAAACCATATTTTCTTTTAAAAATAATTATAAATTTTGCAATCATAATAAATGCTTATTTGCTGGCACTATTGAATTGTCAAAATATTTTATTCCATAATACAAAAATATTTTTTAATCCTTTAAAATGCAAACCTCTTAATATCTCGAAACAAGAAATATATGACTTATACCACTTTCAAAATCAAGGGCTCATATTTCTTAATATTTCCATATCCGGTTCAAGTGTAATATCTATGTACCATCGATTGGCCTAACAGCGGATTTGTGAAATGCTTAAATAATCAAACAGCAGCGAAATTCGATAAATTAATATCTCTAGCTTGGTGTTTCAATTCGATATACCTCAAAGTTTTTATCTTAATGCAATGGAATCTTTGAAAGATTACAAGAAGAAACTGTTGCTGCAACATTTTCTGTAATGTTAGACATTCATGTTGCTTAACATAACTGTTAGGAAATATTCCTTTCATGGCTACGTTTACACTTTAGGTTTATTTACAACATCAAAATATTCTTAATGAACTTGAATATTAAAAAAATTCAATTCAGTTTATCGGGTAACTTCAAGCGTAGCGGTTGCAAAACCACTTGAACAACGGGCGCTAACACAAATTTGTAGTTCAGTTAAACAAACATCTTTTCAACACTCGCAGTGGAAAATACTAAATAAAGATAAAGACAACATTAAGGAACACACAGATAAACTGATGAACGATTTTAGTTAGTTTAAATTTAAATATATAACAATTTTGAATGTAAACAAGTGTTTAAATTAAAACAAGAATTTGTTCGCGTATTTTCTTAATGTGGAAAAATCTGAAGAAAAAAATTTTGAAATAATTAAAATCTTAACGACTTATTCGCCACAATGTTTAAATATTAGCGGGTAATTAAAAACTCCACAATGAATAAAGTGCGATATAAGCAATAGAAAAAAATGTTTAATTAAAAAAGTAACAAAAATATTAAAAAAGTGTTTTTGAAAAAAGTTTTTAAAATACATACAAATTAAAAAATTTACAATTAATTATACAATTTATTGAAAATGAATTGTATAATTTATTGAAAATGACTAAAAACAAAATATCCGAATGTTTGGAAAAAATATGATTTATATGTATTTCTTTTTTTTAATATGTCTTAAGGAAACTTTAACTCTAAATTAATAATAAATTTCAACCTGCTAAAGTGTAAGTTTGTTTTTTTTTTAAATTTCTAAACAATTTACATTATACTATAATTCTTGTTTTTAAAAAACTACAAAATTTAATCAACTGTTACAAAGCAATAGTTGTCATTTTATTATATAAATTAATTATTTGTTTATTCCCTTTAGTTGGTTTTAAACTAGAGGTGGGATCGTGACTGACTTTTCTCACTCATGATCTCAAGAAAAAAAATCTATTCATCCCCGATCTAATTTTTTTGACTCACTCAAAAAAAAATTTCTAATAAATTTTTACAAAAAATTTTCTAATAAATTTTTACAAAAAATTTTCTACTAAATTTTTACAAAAAATTTTCTACTAAATTTTTACAAAAAATTTTCTACTAAATTTTTACAAAAAATTTTCTACTAAATTTTTACAAAAAATTTTCTAATAAATTTTTACAAAAAATTTTCTAATAAATTTTTACAAAAAATTTTCTAATAAATTTTTACAAAAAATTTTCTAATAAATTTTTACAAAAAATTTTCTAATAAATTTTTACAAAAAATTTTCTAATAAATTTTTACAAAAAATTTTCTAATAAATTTTTACAAAAAATTTTCTAATAAATTTTTACAAAAAATTTTCTAATAAATTTTTACAAAAAATTTTCTAATAAATTTTTACAAAAAATTTTCTAATAAATTTTTACAAAAAATTTTCTAATAAATTTTTACAAAAAATTTTCTAATAAATTTTTACAAAAAATTTTCTAATAAATTTTTACAAAAATTTTTTTATTGTATTTTTCAAAAAGTTTTTATTAAATTTTTCCAAAAAATTTTTACAAAAAATTTTCTCTTATATTTTTATAAAAAATTTTCTAATAAATTATTATAAAAAATTTTCTAATAAATTTTTATAAAAAATTTTCTAATAAATTTTTAAACAAAATTTTCTAATACATTTTTAAAAAAAAAATTTTCATAATTTTTTATAAAAATTTTTCTCATAAATTTTTAGAAAAAATTTCTAATAAATTTTTAAAAAAATTTTCTAATAAATTTTTATACAAAATTTTTTAATAAATTTTTACAAAAAATTTTTTATAATATTTTTCAAAAAGTTTTTATTAAATTTTTCATAAAATTTTTTATTAAATATTTACAAAAACTATTCTCTTAAATTTTTATAAAAAATTTTCTATTAAATATTTACAAAAAACTTTCTAATAAGTTTTTAAAAAATTTTCTAATAAATTTTCTAATAAATTTTTACAAAAAATTTTCTAATAAATTTTTACAAAAATTTTTTTAATAAATTTTTACAAAAAATTTTTCCAAAAAATTTTTACAAAAACTTTTCTCTTAAATTTTTATAAAAAATTTTCTAATAAATTTTTAATAAATTTTTACAAAAATTGTCTAATAAATTTTTACAAAAAATTTTGTAATAAAATTTTACAAAAATTTTTTTAATTATATTTTTCAAAAAGTTTTTATTAAATTTTTCATAAAATTTTTTATTAAATATTTACAAAAACTATTCTCTTAAATTTTTATAAAAAATTTTCTATTAAATATTTACAAAAAACTTTCTAATAAATTTTTAAAAAATTTTCTAATAAATTTTCTAATAAATTTTTACAAAAAATTTTCTAATAAATTTTTACAAAAATTTTTTTAATAAATTTTTACAAAAAATTTTCTAATAAATTTTTTTAAATTTTTACCAAAAATTTTTACAAAAAATTTTCTGTTAAATTGTTATTAAGTTTTTACATAAAATATTCTATTAAATTTTTACACAAAAATTTTGTTAAGTTTTTACAAAAAATTTCAATAAAATTTTTACAAAAAACTTTTTTATTAAATTTTTACAAAAAATATTCTATTAAATTTTTGCAAAAAAATTTTTGTTTTTACAAAAAATTTTTACCAAAAATTTTCAATATAATTTTTACCAAAAATTTTCAATAAAATTTTTACCAAAAGTTTTTGATAAAATTTTTACCAAAAATTTTTGATAAAATTTTTACCAAAAATTTTTTATAAAATTTTTACAAAAAATGTTTAATAAAATTTTTACAGAAACAAAAAAGATGCAATATTTAAAGCTTTCTAAGTATTACAAAATAATAGTGTATTTATAACCATCATATGTTATTGATATTATTAATAAGCATATTATTTAAAGTATAAATTAAATTATTTGGTATTTTTTGTACTTAGATATTTTGAATTCAAATTAAATCAAACTCAAATTAATATATAAAACTTTAAATAATAGTGTCTCTTATTAATTATTATGACCCCCTATGTACATTATATGGTTTCTAATCATATTACGATCATTTAGTTTAACCATATAGTGTTTATAATTGACCATAAATTAATAAAAGTATAATACTTCATGGTCCTATTTTATTGTAATTTTTTCAATAAATTTATGGTTATATTTTGCAATGTTATTATTGATATAAATAAATATTGTTCTCAACACAAAAGTATTATTATCAAATTTAATAATAATTTCGTTTAACCACAACCCTATTATTCAACCATAACAACCTTTAGGTTATGGTTAGCTCAACCATGTTTTTTTTTTGTGAGCGCAATGCGATCATGGCAGTCACGCAAATTACGTTAGCACTACGCATCTATACTTCAAGCATACTCTCGATGTTATCTTTTCTAATGAAAGATTTCAAGTAGAAATATCTATATTTAGATTTAAAACAAGTAACAACTTGAACATTTTCAATTGTGCATTAATTCTAACTTTGTTAAGAAAAGTAAATATTATTTTTTTTTTTTCAATTTATTTACTAAATGCACCTAAATAATTAATTTAAAGTATGATAATAAACCAACAGTTGTATTGAGTAAATAAAACTAAAAAAAATATAAATAAACGTAAATTATTTACCAATAACTTGTATCTGTTTGAGTTTAAATAAAAGTATATTTTGGCTTTGTTTGCCTACAAGTTTTCGAGTTGTTACTACGTTACTAAATTAAGAAAGTCGACATGTTTAGTTTAGGTTTTTCAGGCTGAAGAATTTTAAACACATACACAAAAAAAAAACAACTTAAGAACAGACAGAAATAATTATATTTGAACAGAAACAATTATTGAGGTGAAAAACAAATCAAGAAGACGAAGTTTACAAATACAAAATTTGAAAGTATTCCACAGCAATCGTAAGACTCTTACTTGTATAGTGATTCAGCTATGGTTTATGTATTTACTTTATATAAAGGTACCCATCCCTGGATAAAATTTTAAAATTTATAAAAAATTCTAAAATTCTAAAAATTATTATAAAGCTCTGTAAATGATGTTTAAAATATTTTAATAACATTGTAATTTCGCAAAGTAAAAATACAAATCAAATACAAATTTTATACACTTGGCATTTTGGCAGTAAGTTATTAATATTTTGTCATTATTTTAAAGCAGAGCCATCTGTTGTGCAACCGTGTTTAAAATATCCCGCTTTAAAAAATAATAGATTTCTTAATGTATGCAGTACCTTTAAATGGGTAAAAAAAAGTCGGCGTACTTTTACTGCTTTTTCTCTCTATTGTCTCTTGGAAATAAGGTATTTTTGCGGAAAAAAAGATTGGCGCCATCTGTTGTTTAAAATATCCCACTTTCAAAAATAAAAGGTGCGCAACCGTGTTTAAAATATCCCAGTTTTAAACCGAAAATTTCAGTACCTTTAAACCGGATATTGCGTACTTTTACTGCTTTTTCTTCACTTTCTCTAGGAAATGAGATATTTTTGCGGAAAAAAGTATCCCATATTGGAAACAGGATGCTATGGTACCTATTAAAAAAAATTTGTTAAAATCCATCCGGTAGTTTTTACCTGATGCAGAAAAGAAAAGCAGAGAAACAGACAGACAGACGGAAATGAGTTACTATTTTATTATATGTATAGGTTGATCGCTTTATATTTGGAATTTTTTGCAGACAAGCAGGAAGCGTCATAGGTAGTGTTATCTAAAAATTTTACAACACTCTTTAGTAAGAACATGAAACCACTGATAATCTCTATACGAAATTATTATTTAATAAAAATTTGGAACACACATGGTTTAGTGAGGCTACTACAATCAAAAAGAAAAAAGTACCCGATATAATAAAAATTTGAAAAATAAGTAAAAATTATATGGTACAAAAATCGAACCTTTCACATAACACACTGCGATTGTGAATTACAATTCTTAACGTATCATCATCGCCACGTTAAAGCAACAGTTACCTGTCATAGAAATTGTTAGAACTCGAATAGGTCCCTATCACTTGAAAATTAGTCACTTGTCAAATCCAGTCCCCTATGGTAGCTTTATACGAGTAATCTGCTAACCTTACAACAACAATTTCCCATATGAATTAAAAACTGGTATCCAATGTAACAACATTTTCAAATTAATTTCTTTTCTCACATGCACATACACTAGGAAATACCTTTAAAATTTATCTACAGCAAATTAATGTCTTGTCTAAAAATCAATCAACAGCAAAATTTCTTACAAATTTATCCGGCACTGAACTTGTCTGCGAAATTAACAAAATTTATAAGAATAACAAATAATTAACCATAAAACAACTCTACTGAACATTCCTGCATATATTGATCAGTTTGGGGGTAGCGGGTTCGATTACCGCCATAGACTCTTAAGTGTTTGCTGCAGACTAGCCAGGTGCTTCTTGATGTATTTTAAAAAACAATTCTAAACTTTTACAAATATTGTTTTGTTTATTTTAATAAAGCTAAAAAAATCCAAAAATACTTCTGTGGGTGATTTAATTAGATGGAATACGTTTACGTTTTTCATTATATCGATGGGAAGAAAATATAAACATTAGGTGTTTAAACATATGAGCAAATTAATTGCATTTTCCCACAATTTTTATTTATAATTAAATAAAATAAAGTAAAATAACAACTTACAGCTTCATATAAGAAACAAATAATAAGAAAAAAAAAACATTTCATGCAATGGTTTATTTATCAGTAATATTTGACAGAGCATTTTAATTGGGTTCCCATATCCAATTTTTTTTAAAAACTAGCTGTGCCCACACACGTTGTGTGCTTCCTGACAATATTTTGTTCGATTTTGCTTTAAAAATAGTCCACATCAAATTTTAAGACTCTTACATATTTACTTTATATGTGACCCGGCCTATGAAAAGGTGGCTTATGACTAAAAAAAAATTTTCCACTTTTTTTTGGTTTCGATAGTTTTTGAGACGCTCTTTCACGTGGTGAAAACTAGAAAGTCCTAACTTGCTTAGAAGTGTACTAAAAATCTAGAGAAAGAAGAGCACAAATGAAAGAAAAACAGAATTTTATTGAAAATCCAGAATCAAGATAATAAATAGAATTGAAAAATTTAAAAACAGGATTGAACGCTGCAAAAACGCTCTTTATATACACACACGAACTTATCTCATTTATGCTCTTTTGTATTTTTTGGTTGCCTTTTGGGCATGACTGTTCATAATGCAAAAGAAAAACTACTAAGAAACTGACGAAATGCATTGTTTATCTTTAACAGCTAATTTTTCGAAATTTTGTTTTTGAGTCATAAGCCACCTTTTTTTCATAGACCGGGTCACATATAAATCCCTGGATAAAATTCTAAAATTTATATAAAATTCTAAAAGTTATTGTAAAGCTGTGTAAAATACAGACAGGAAATAAGTTACACATTACTTTAAAACAGCGCCATCTGTTGCTCAACATTGCTTAAAATATACTACTTTCAAAAATAAAAGATGCCTTAAAGTATGCAGTATTTTTAAATTGGCAAAGAAATCGGCGTACTTTCACTTCTTTGCTCCACTTTTTCTTGGAAATAAGATATTTTTGAGGATCAGGATACCGAGGTATATCATCAAAAAATATTGCTATAATCCATCCGGTAGTCTTTAGGTGATGCGAACACAACAAAAGAAGGACAGACAGACAGACAGACAGACAGACAGACAGACAGACAGGAAATGAGTTACTATTTTATTATATGTATAGATTAACTAAGGACGCTTTTCATAACATACGGACATATTTTCAGATTTGAGTTGTTGTATAGTGTAAGCAAAGCCAAAAGTGTCCGACAAATTATCGGCCAGAAGATCTCACCTCTACGAGATAAGCAGATAAAAATCACAGTAACGTCTACTATAGGGACACTTTTAATTATTTTTTATACTTTTTTATTATAACGAACAAATTTGAAATGTCTATCTATAAGGATTACATTAAAATCACGACGATAAATTTTGAAAATTTTTCTACTAATTAAGTTGAGAGCAATTATGAGCAAAATTGAGGACATACGAGTTATTTTGTCGTTATTTAATATTTTCTCATTGCTTATGATTTTTTAATTTTCTTTAAGAGCAGTTTTGTTAAGAACCAAAGACGACAAAACACAAAATTAGAAATTTGAAAATCGCTTCGTTATTACTATTCTTATGCACCTGGCAATATAAGAAATACACACATGTACACACATCTGCTCCCTACTGCGTGTCGACAAATTTTTTTTCAATTGCCCATTGCCACGACTTTCGCTCTTTGTTGCCTACAAAAAGAAAAACTCAGTCTTAAATAAAAAATAAAAAAATCCTGCTCTGACCTAAAATAAAAACTAAAAAAAATGACGATTAAGAGAAGTTCCACCAAAAAATTTACACCAAAATTTACTTTAGCAAATTGATTTTAATTTTCAAGTGGATTTTAAATTTCTATTTATTTAATTTTTTATTCTCTTTTTATTTTGTTTTTAGAAAAATGTTTTCAGTGTTAAATAAAATAAATAAAAAATAAATAAAACTCAACAGAACCTGCACTTGTATGAATCAAATGTATTAATTTTCCAACTAAACTTTTAAAAACAGAAAAAAGTTAAGAAACAACTTAACAACAAAAAACACACTAAAGTGCACGAGTATTTCGAAATTCCACGTGTGTGCTGTGGTGATGGAAGGCCATGATGCACTGCTCACCGTATGACTAATATTTTCTGTTCTAATAAATAGATACCTAACGGAAGTTCCACTTAAAATTGCAAGAAAGTAAAGAGAGCAAATAATGGCACAAACACTTTTTGTACAAATTTCGCAAAATATTTTTTGATCAAGCTGCTGCTTATATCTAAAAAAATCAGTCAAGTGCGAGTTAGTCTCACACACGTAGGATTCCGTACTATGTTTAGTACGCCTTTAAAAACTGAAGTTTTTATTTTTTCATGTCTTATGGGGCACCCTTGTAACGGCGAAAGTCGCCTACTCGTTTTCGCCTACACAGATTTTGTAATAACACCAATTATAATAGCATGGAATTTGCTTATTTATTTTTATTATTTTATTATTTTTTATTTTGTAAGATTATCACTGAATTACCTTTATATATTTTACATTTCCTATTTTTTATATATATATATATATGTTCGTTTTACCCGTATCAATTTATTGATATTCAATGAATTCCCTAAAGTAAAACGATTGATCCTCAACTGATCTCATGTCATTTATAAACGTAAATTTAAATTAACGGTCAAGAAACTCATAGCGCCACCTGTAAGTCAGAAACAACCAGTTAAACTAGAACAGTCAGCTGTTAAACATATGTAAATTTCACAGATGATGGCTGGCAACCATTGTAAACAAACCATCAGACAAGTGTGTGTGTGAATATGTGTGCCCACTCAAGGGTATAAAAGACGCAACATTTCAAATAATTCTTGAGATAGCAAGCAGCTCGCCTGCAGATAAGAAGTCTCTTGGAGGAATTTTATATTCCGCAATTACTTCTTATCGACAAGTGCAATTGGTGGAAGTACCAACACCACAGAAGTTTATCTTCTACCGGTGTTGGCTCGACCGTGTGACTAGTGCTGGTGTGGAATTTTATATTCCGGCCATAATCTTGGACACGGCCTAGAACTCCCTACAATCGCTGCCACTGCTAAGTACAGTGTGTTACTTTTACCGTCGTTGCCGCCTGTACCGCTGCCGGGTACCACCGCTACCGCTGCCAGGTACAGCTACTGCCGCCTGTACCGCTGTCAGGTACCGCCGCTGCCGCCTGTACCGCTGCCAGGTACCGTCGCTGCCGCCTGTACCGCTGCCAGGTACCGCCGCTGCCGCCTGTACCGCTGCCAGGTACCGCCGCTGCCGCCTGTACCGCTGCCGGGTACCGCTGCTAGGTATCGCCGCTGTCACCTGTACCGCTGCCAGGTACCGCCGCTGCCGCCTGTACCGTTGCCAGGTACCGCCGCTGCCGCCTGTACCGCTGCCGGGTACCGCCGCTGCCGCCTGTACCGCTGCCAGGTACCGCCGTTGCCGCCTGTACCGTTGCCAGGTATCGCCGCTGCCGCCTGTACCGCTGCCAGGTACCGCCGCTGCCGCCTGTACCGCTGCCAGGTATCGCCGCTGCCGCCTGTACCGCTGCCAGGTACCGCTGCTGCCGCCTGTACCGCCGCTGCCGCCTGTACCGTTGCCAGGTACCGCCGCTACCGCTGCCAGGTATCGCCGCTGCCAGGTACCGCCGCTGCCGTCTGTACCGTTGCCAGGTACCGCCGCTGCCGCCTGTACCGTTTCCAGGTACCGCCACTGCCACCCGTACCGCCGCTGCCGCCTATACCGCCGCTGCCGCCTGTACCGCCGCTGCCGCTATACCGCCGCTGTTACTTAAACCGCCGCTACTGCTTGTACCGCCGTCGCTACCACTCAGACCGTCGCTGCCACCAGTACCGCCGCTGCCATCTGTACCGACGCTGCAATCTGCACTCCGCTGCTGTCTGTACCGCCGCTGCCATCTGTACCGCCGCTGCCACCCGTACCGCCGCTGCCGCCTATACCGCCGCTGCTGCCCGTACCGCTGTTCTGACCTCCCATTCATCGGCTACGAGTTGAGACCGTCTGTCCTCTACGTTGTAGTAGAACAAATACACCAAATAAAACATTGAAGATAAGATTTATAACGTTTAACGAAATAAAACCCGACTGTTTCTCTTCTTTCCCAGATAAAGAAGGTAAGTAACAAAACATAATAAAAACGACCCTGGACTCCGTTGAAGCTATCCCAGCAACCAGCGGAAAACGTGTCGTTACATTTGGCGCCCGAGCAGGGACACTAGTAGTGTCCATATAAAAAAAAAAAAAAAAACAAACCAACAATATATGTATATTGATTGAAAATTAAACATCATTATAAAGGAAAAGTAAAAAAAAAAAAAAAAGGAAGAATAAAACTTGTGATTACACCTTCGTGCGTAAACAGATTTATCACCAACGTTAGACATCAGTAAGTCTACCACGATGTTACGAACCTCCTGGGCATACTACCTAAAGAGGGAGGAGCTGGTCAAATACCTTGGGCAATATCAGCAGGACTCCTCCGGCAATGTGGAAGACATGCGGAAACGTTTCGCTAAATTTTTGGCACTAGAACATCAAGAAGAGGAACTAAAGGAGCTGATGGCAATACAAGGAAAACACGAAGCCACACTCAGACTCCCTACGTCTGCGGATGGACCTAGCCGCTCAACGTCTCCAGTCAAGGCGGAAGAGGAAAAGGTCGGCTCCGAACGGGTAGGAATTAGCCTGAAACCAACCGAGGCAACCACACAGCCGAACTTAGTTACTTTACCATCCACGTCATCAACCCAGTGTCGAGATGACGACCATATCTGTGCTATAGAAGTAGTGCGTAAGTGGGGCCTAAAATACACAGGGGAAAAGAACCCACTGGAATTTATGGAGCGGTTGGAAGAGCTTGCCGAAATGTATCAGGTAGATTTGAACCAACTTCCGAAAATAATGCCGGAGGTATTACGAGAGCGTGCCCTGATATGGTATCGTAACAATAACCAACACTGGAATAAATGGGAGCACTTTAAGGAAGATATTTACAATTTTTTTCTCCCTCCTCGCTACTTTGAGAAGCTAGAGGATGAGATCCGAAAGCGGACACAACGCCCTAAGGAAACGTTTAAAGATTATTTATTGGCGATACAGAATTTGATGCGTCACACACACCTGACCGAACAACAAAAATTAGAGCGAATTTTCCGTAACGCTCAGTCCGATTACCAATGGTATATTCGGCGCAAGGACTTTACCACATTGGGTGAACTGACCCAGCTAGCCGATGATCTAGAATGCATCCCGGCCTCCTCCCTACAACAACACGGGGCACACCATCGCATGGTACGCGGAAGAATCCACAGAAGTAAGCGAAACACTACCGATAGGCGAGAGGCAGACGAGAGAATGGGTTCAACTAGTTTGACGTGGGAAGCAGATAAGTTAAAGGCCATAATACGCGTGGGTAGCCAGCTGATCCCGGCTATCATCGATACGGGAGCCACCAAAAGCTTTATCTCACCCGCACAAATCAACCACCTCGCCATCTCATCTAAAAGAAAATGGCCCGAGAATATCGAAGTGTACCTTGCAGACGGTTCAACGAAGCGCATTACAGATTCGATCCGACTTAAAATCACGCTTGGCACCAGGACCGTTACCTGTCAGTTTCTGGTTATGCCGGGAGCTACCGAAGACCTTATCCTGGGTTTGGACTCATTGCAGGCTCTCAAGGCTACGTTTAGTTGCGCTGGTTTGGTGGCCCGATGTAAACCCAAGTCGACTGGATATGCCCCGACAGACAACAACAGCAGAACTAGCCAAGTTAAGGTAAGCAATATCAGTAATACCTGCCGTAATCTAGAAATCCCCGTTCCCTTCCGACAAGACCTGGAAGGACTATCGTTTGACCAGGAAAGAGTGAATAGGTTCTTGGAAAAGGAACTCACGCTATTCAAGAAAATTCAGGGTGTTTCAAACATTGCACAACACCGAATTCAGATGAAAGATGACCAGCCAATTAAATTAAGATACGCCCCTCGCAACCCCGCTATGCAAGCCATTATCGATGAGGAGATAAATACCTTAATCCGTCGTGGTTGTATCGAACCCTCTCGAAGTCCGTACAGTTTCCCTATTACACTAGTAAGAAAGAAAAACGGAACATGGCGAACGTGTATGGACTTTCGGCAGCTGAATGCGAGATCAGTTCCGGACGCGTACCCGCTGCCGCGGATTGACGCCATTCTCAATAGACTACGAAACGCCCGATATATTAGCAGCTTGGACCTCAAGGACGGCTACTGGCAGATTCCGCTTGAAGAAGGAAGCAAAAAATATACGGCTTTTGCTGTCAGCGGGCGAGGGCTGTATCAGCAACGTTTCAACGGGCTTTAGATAGCGTGATCGGACCGGATATGGAACCTCATGCTTTTGCATATCTGGACGATATCATTGTTATTGGGGCCACGTTCCAAGAGCACCTAGAAAACTTAAGAGAGGTTTTCCGACGACTGCGTGCAGCAAACCTAAAAATTAATGCAGAGAAATGCCAGTTTTTTAAAAAAGAGACGAAATACTTGGGACATGTCATTAATGAAAATGGGATCCAAACGGACCCAGATAAGATTGCGGCTATTTCCGATATGGTCCCACCTC
The DNA here is from genome assembly GCA_949628195.1 of Phasia obesa. Taxonomy (NCBI): domain Eukaryota; kingdom Metazoa; phylum Arthropoda; class Insecta; order Diptera; family Tachinidae; genus Phasia; species Phasia obesa. Next base: position 23,643,915 of record OX451215.1, on the reverse strand, counting down.
AGAACGTAAAAGAGGTACGTAGGTTTCTGGGAGTTACGTCTTGGTATCGACGATTTGTGCCAAATTTTGCCACCATATCTAAACCCCTGACGCAGCTGTTACAGAAGGGAAAACACTGGAAATGGGGACCAGAGCAACAGTATGCTTTCGCCACCCTTAAAACTCGGCTCACAGAAGCTCCAGTACTTGCTTGCCCAAATTTCAACAACACTTTTGTACTCCAAACCGACGCCAGCGAACACGGATTAGGGGCAGTGTTGACGCAAACAATTGATGGAGCGGAAAGAGTAATATCGTACGCAAGTCGACATCTAAATGGAGCCGAGAAAAATTACTCGGCAACCGAAAAGGAATGCCTGGCCATCATCTGGGGAATTCGGAAGATGAGGCAGTATTTAGAAGGGTATCGGTTTGAAGTGATTACTGACCACCTGTCCCTTAAGTGGCTCAACAACATCGACAACCCGACGGGTCGGCTGGCACGATGGGCCTTGGAATTACAACAGTACCAGTTTACGGTACACTACAGGAAGGGTAAGCAGAATGTCGTAGCTGATGCCCTATCTAGGCATCCAGTTGAAACCGCCCATTTGTTACAAGTCAGCCAGGATCTAGATTGCCCCTGGATAAAACGACTAATGGAGGAGGTTCAACGTCACCCCGAAAAATTTCCCGATTATATCATAATCAATCAGCAATTGTATAAAAACACCGGCCGTAGCATCAATGATGAAGATTGTACCCCATGGAAATTGTGCGTCCCCAAGTCTCGTCGTCACCAAGTCTTACAGGAGAATCATGATAGTACCACGGCCGGACACCTGGGAATTAGAAAGACCATAAACAGGGTAGCCAGTCGGTATTTCTGGCCAGGGCTGGCGAGGGACGTTAGAAGGTATGTGCGCCGATGCGGATCCTGTCAGCGATACAAAACGGATCAACAGAAGCCAGCCGGCGAGATGCTGACGCGACTACCTGAGGAACCATGGGCCACATTGTGTGCGGATTTTGTGGGACCCTTGCCAAGGACCAAGCATGGGAATACCATGTTGCTTGTACTTTTTGACAGGTTCTCCAAGTGGTGCGAATTGATTCCTCAACGGAAAGCCACGGCAGAAGGACTCATCAAGGCGGTTCGGGAACGGATAGTGGCTCGCTATGGGGTCCCCAAGAAAATCATCACCGACAACGGGCCTCAATTCACGGCACGGATCTTCCAGAGATGGGTCGACGAAGTAGGGATACAGCAGGAATTCACGGCACCGTATACGCCCCAGGAAAACCCGACCGAACGAGCAAACCGCACTATCAAAACCATCATCGCACAATTCGCGGAGAAGAGGCACAATACCTGGGATGACTTCCTACCAGAAATCATGTTGGCCCTCAATACAAGTACCTCGGATACCACGGGATACACAGCGGCATATCTCACACAAGGACGAGAACCGCGCCTCCCTAAGACACTGTACGACGAGGTTACGATGGGAACTGGTGCCCGAAACCCACCTCCAAAGGAGCGAGCTAATGAACTACAGGAAGTCTTCAAATTGGTGAAGCGAAACTTAGAAGCAGCATCGCAAAGACAACAGCGCTACTATAATCTACGGCGACGACCCTGGACACCCCGAATAGGAGCCCAGGTGTTAATCCGACAGCACCCACTCTCAAAAGCAACTGAAAAATTTGCTGCTAAGCTCGCCCCAAAATATGGAGGGCCGTATACCGTGATTAACTTTTTATCGCCTGTAATTGTGAAAGTACGTGGACAGCACAATAAAGACGAACGGACTGTCCATATTAGCGAGTTAAAACCCTGTCACGATTAGTCTACTAAACACAGCTGCTGGTCGGCGAACGAGGGGAGGTAATGTAACGGCGAAAGTCGCCTACTCGTTTTCGCCTACACAGATTTTGTAATAACACCAATTATAATAGCATGGAATTTGCTTATTTATTTTTATTATTTTATTATTTTTTATTTTGTAAGATTATCACTGAATTACCTTTATATATTTTACATTTCCTATTTTTTATATATATATATATATGTTCGTTTTACCCGTATCAATTTATTGATATTCAATGAATTCCCTAAAGTAAAACGATTGATCCTCAACTGATCTCATGTCATTTATAAACGTAAATTTAAATTAACGGTCAAGAAACTCATAGCGCCACCTGTAAGTCAGAAACAACCAGTTAAACTAGAACAGTCAGCTGTTAAACATATGTAAATTTCACAGATGATGGCTGGCAACCATTGTAAACAAACCATCAGACAAGTGTGTGTGTGAATATGTGTGCCCACTCAAGGGTATAAAAGACGCAACATTTCAAATAATTCTTGAGATAGCAAGCAGCTCGCCTGCAGATAAGAAGTCTCTTGGAGGAATTTTATATTCCGCAATTACTTCTTATCGACAAGTGCAATTGGTGGAAGTACCAACACCACAGAAGTTTATCTTCTACCGGTGTTGGCTCGACCGTGTGACTAGTGCTGGTGTGGAATTTTATATTCCGGCCATAATCTTGGACACGGCCTAGAACTCCCTACAATCGCTGCCACTGCTAAGTACAGTGTGTTACTTTTACCGTCGTTGCCGCCTGTACCGCTGCCGGGTACCACCGCTACCGCTGCCAGGTACAGCTACTGCCGCCTGTACCGCTGTCAGGTACCGCCGCTGCCGCCTGTACCGCTGCCAGGTACCGTCGCTGCCGCCTGTACCGCTGCCAGGTACCGCCGCTGCCGCCTGTACCGCTGCCAGGTACCGCCGCTGCCGCCTGTACCGCTGCCGGGTACCGCTGCTAGGTATCGCCGCTGTCACCTGTACCGCTGCCAGGTACCGCCGCTGCCGCCTGTACCGTTGCCAGGTACCGCCGCTGCCGCCTGTACCGCTGCCGGGTACCGCCGCTGCCGCCTGTACCGCTGCCAGGTACCGCCGTTGCCGCCTGTACCGTTGCCAGGTATCGCCGCTGCCGCCTGTACCGCTGCCAGGTACCGCCGCTGCCGCCTGTACCGCTGCCAGGTATCGCCGCTGCCGCCTGTACCGCTGCCAGGTACCGCTGCTGCCGCCTGTACCGCCGCTGCCGCCTGTACCGTTGCCAGGTACCGCCGCTACCGCTGCCAGGTATCGCCGCTGCCAGGTACCGCCGCTGCCGTCTGTACCGTTGCCAGGTACCGCCGCTGCCGCCTGTACCGTTTCCAGGTACCGCCACTGCCACCCGTACCGCTGCTGCCGCCTATACCGCCGCTGCCGCCTGTACCGCCGCTGCCGCTATACCGCCGCTGTTACTTAAACCGCCGCTACTGCTTGTACCGCCGTCGCTACCACTCAGACCGTCGCTGCCACCAGTACCGCCGCTGCCATCTGTACCGACGCTGCAATCTGCACTCCGCTGCTGTCTGTACCGCCGCTGCCATCTGTACCGCCGCTGCCACCCGTACCGCCGCTGCCGCCTATACCGCCGCTGCTGCCCGTACCGCTGTTCTGACCTCCCATTCATCGGCTACGAGTTGAGACCGTCTGTCCTCTACGTTGTAGTAGAACAAATACACCAAATAAAACATTGAAGATAAGATTTATAACGTTTAACGAAATAAAACCCGACTGTTTCTCTTCTTTCCCAGATAAAGAAGGTAAGTAACAAAACATAATAAAAACGACCCTGGACTCCGTTGAAGCTATCCCAGCAACCAGCGGAAAACGTGTCGTTACACCCTTTTCTTTTTAAAATCAAAATCATATTCGCGAAAAATGCATCGCTATTGGAACACCCTTTAAATTTTAGGAATTGTTGTTATAACGGCCATGGTAATACACTTTCTACAAAACTATCAGGCCTACCTATTGCGGTTCAAAAAATAAGGTAATATACGTGAAAAACATGTCACTGATGGATCACCCTTTAGTAATTAGTAATTGTTACAGTGTCCAAAGTACAACATCTACTGTAAATAATTAAAGAATCTACCTATTACGGTTCAAAAAATAAGGCTATTTAACTAAAAATCATGTCTCTGTCGGAACACCCTTTAATTTTTTATTATTAGTTATAGTTTCCATAGTAATAAACCTCTTGTAAAAGCTTCAAGAGTCTACTTATTATCCTTCAAAACTTAGGCCATATACACGCAAAGCACGTCGCTCTCGGAACACCCTTTAATTTTAAGGTTTAATTTAATAGAAAGCGAACATAGAGTTAATTACTGTCTGCAAATTTAAAGTGGTTGCCTCCTATAGCTCAAGAAATAAAGACATAACGGCAAATAACACCTCACTTTCGGAACACCCGATAAGTTTTAGTATTTATTGCTATAGTGGCCACAGTTATACACCTTCCGTGAAAATTTCAAGAGTCTACCTATTATGGTTCAAAACTTAGGCCTTATAAATGCAAATCATTCCACTATCGGAACACCCTTTAATTTTTAGGACTATTTTTTATACTTGTTTATATAGCGAACTAAGTTTTAATTACTGTTTTTAAATCTTGAGTCCATACCTCCTACAGTTCAAGAAATAAACACATATTCGTGAACAACACCTCTCTATGGGAACACCCTATAAGTTTTAGTATTTGTTATTATAGCGGCCACTGTTATACACCTTCTGTGAAAAGTTCAAGCATCTACCTAATATGGTTCAAAACTTAGGCCTTATACATGGAAATCACACCACTAACGGAACACCCTTTAATTTTTAGGTTTATTTTTTAGACTTGTTTATATAGCGAACTAAGTTTTAATTACCGCTTGCACATTTTTAGTGTATTCTTCCTACTGTGCAAGAAATAAACACATATTCGTTAATAACACCTCTCTATCGGAACACCCTATATTTTTAGTATTTGTTACTATAGCGGCCACTGTTATCCACCTTCTGTGAAAATTTCAAGCGTCTACCTATTATGGTTCAAAACTTAGACCTTATACATGCAAATCACACCACTATCGGAACACCCTTTAATTTTTAGGTTTATTTTTTTATACTTGTTTATATAGCGAACTAAGTTTTAATTACTGTTTTTAAATCTTGAGTCTATGCCTCCTACAGTTCACGAAATAGGCACATATTCGTGAATAACACCTCTCTATCGGAAGACCCTATAAGTTTTAGTATTTGTTGCTATAGCGGCAACAGCTATACATCATCTGTGAAAATTTCAAGAGTCTACCTATTACGGTTCCAGAGATAAAAGGCGCTGACAGACGGACAGACGGACAGACATTGTAGCGAAGACAAAATGTGTGGTCAAAAAATAAAAAAAAAAAATGCTGAAGACGGATGTAGCGATCAGAGACTGACAAAAAGTACTTATAAAATAAATGTAGTCAAGGATTTACACATATTTTTGGGTATTAGTTATACATATACTTATAACACATACATACTATTTGCAGTGAAATAAGTATGGGTGTACTCAATACTTATAAAAAACATTATTTATACACAACGAACTTAAAAACGTATACGTAAAGCATGTATGAGTACAACTGGTTGTAGGTAGATAATGTGATGGGTATCTGTCATACCCATTTTTATAACTACCTAATACTTACCAGTATGGAAAAGTAGTTATAATACTCTAAGTATACTTATAAGTAAAACAACTACTTTTAGGAATTGTGTGTAAAAAAAGGTGGATGATGTTTGGCAATATTTTGTTTATAATCGAACATTAGTTAAGTATGGAGAACCAAAATAATGTTTATATTAGGATGAAGGAATGAATGAACGTATTTTTAAATTGTAAAATAATTAATACATATAGCTACATATATTTATAAAATACTCTAAGTATACTTAGAGTATTTACATACTTGTACTTATTCCTACTCTGTATTTATAAGTATGGGTATAGCCAATACTTTATCCATCTTTTACTTGTACTTAGTTGTATTGCGAAACATAATGAACAAGTATGCGAACACTTATTCTCTGCTTATACTTGTAGTTATTTAAACTGAAATTGAAATGAGTATGTGTGTACGATATGTTGTTTGAGCTGTAGCTATACACATTTATACATGTTTCGCCACAAATACATAATAATAACTAAATATGATACTTTTGTCATTCTCTGGTAGCGATCCAGAAAATGCATTACATTCTGATATTGTACAAGTTTTCTTTATCTCTTTCTAATAAAGACCTTAAGTCAGATTAAATATTAATTCACTTCATTATATTTTCACATTATCTAAGACCAAACTACTTTCGAATGCTACTAAAGCACCAATTCTATTATCATTAGTCTTCGTAAAATTTTTATCATGATAATTTTAATAGAACTTAATAAAAAAATTCAAATAAATCAGTCAAGTTCGAGTTAGACGCACGCACGTAGGGTTCCATACTATGTTTAGTACAACTTTAAAAAATACAAGTTATTGATTTTTTCATGTCTTATGGAGCACCATTTAATTTTAAAATTAAAGTCATATTCGCAAAAATTGCATCACTATTGGAACATCTTTTAAATTTTAATAATTGCTGTTATAGCGGCCATGGTAATACCTATTACAGTTCAAAAAATAAGGCGTTATACATACAAATCACGTCACTGTCGGAAAACCCTTTAATTGTTACAGTTTTTTATAGGGGTCATAGTAATACACCATTTGTGAAAATATCAAGAGGTTATATATTATGGTTAAAAAATTATGCCATATTCATGCAAATAACGTCACTGTCAGCATACCCTTTAATTTTTACTATTTGTTATAGTGGCCATAGTAATACACCTCCTGTAAAAACTTCAAGAGTCTAGCTATTATCGTTCAAAACTTAGGCCATATACATGTAAAACACGTCACTATGGGAACACCCTTTAATTTTTAGGTTTCATTTTGTATACTTGCTTAAAAAGCGAACATTACTGTCTGCAAATTTTAAATGGTTGTCTCTTACCGCTCAAGAAATAAACACATAAACGTAAATAACACATCACTTTCGGAACACCCTATACGTTTTAGTATTAGTTGCTATAGCGGCCACAGTTATACACCTTCTGTGAAAATTTCAAGAGCCTACTATTATGGTTCAAAACTTATGCCATATACATGTAAATTACGTCACTATCGGAACACCCTTTAATTTTTACGTTTACTTTTTTATACTTGTTTATATTGCGAACAGTTTTAATTACTGTTTGTAAATTTTAAGTGTATGCCTTCTAGAGTTCAAGATATAAACACATACACGTGAATAACACGTCTCTATCAGAACACCATGTAAATTTTAGTATTTTTTGCTATAGCGGCAACAGTTATACATCTTGTGGTGCCTCTGAATCTTTCTTCCAGCGCTTTAGGTCCAAACAATAGTCACTATGTTACTCCCAGAAAGGCTTCACCAGTAACCGATCATAGGGACTGGGGTAGTTCCCGTATTACTAAAGGTTCCCGTGGTACCAGTCGTTTGGGCAACGGTCCGACCTCGAAGGATCTTATATTCAAATTGCAGGTTCCGTGCAAGCCTCGGATACTAGACACATTGGCGTCAAGGTGTTTGAAGTCCACAACCCAAAAACCGAATTGAATCAAAAATCTTTATTTTACGACCCCTCATAAAGCGCATAATGTACACTGGCTCTAATTAATTTAGAGTTCAATTAGAAAAGAATAAAAATACAAATTTGGGACATTAGTATCACAGTTTTTTCCAGAGTACCGAAACGCTCACTCATCATGTGTGAGTATGTACATTTTAGGTTTTTCTACTTATTTTCGTACAAGTGTGAGAGATTATTTTTTTTTAAAATTTTTTAAATTTAAATTTTTTTTTCCATTTTTTGTTTGTTCATTTATGAGTGAGATGATTTATTTCTTTTCTTCTCTATTCAAAAGTGAATAAATGAGAAAAGATTTTATTTTTCACGCAAGTGCAGTGAGAATTTACAATTTTGTTAATTTTTCATAAATGAAGAGAACGTAAAATAAATGTTCGCAGTAATGCAGTAACAAAGTCTTTTAGAAATCTCATTTATGAGAAATTTCATAAATGAACACTCATAAATAATGAAATTATATATGAAAAAAGTGCACAAGCATCTATGTAAAAGAGCATTAATGGGAATGAGCTAATTCATTACTTGTCATATATGAATAATAGGGATATTCTTCGTTTTTCACCGTTCAGGTACATATGTATGCTAAAAAACAAACAGTTACACTCATTCATGAGTGATCGGAGGCTGAGCATTTTTTTGTGGTTTATTTATGACCGTCATTAGAAATATAAAATTTTTGAAATCTCATTTATAAGAAATATCATAAATGTTGAAATTTTAACGCTCCTAAATGAAAATTCGGAACCCTGGTTTATTATTTTAAAGAATGAAAAAACCACTGTTTTTCATTGGGGGAAAATGATAATTTTATAGAATACAAAATACGTCAAATAAATAATTTGTAAGCATTTACCAAGATTTTTCTTACCCTCGTCTTTTCTTCCATCATTTGTTGGGGCTCAGTAAAGCATAATAATATTCATTTACAAGGCCTTAAAATACATAAATTTCGCTTTTTAAAATTAGCCAAATTTAGAATCTTTTAACCGCTCATTTAATTATATGGTTCATTTAAAATATTTCTTATTATCTAACAAATAACCTTAAGCAAGGTAAAAAAATATCTGTAAAAACATTAAGAAAATTTATATTTCATGTACAAAGGAACGTCTAGGATATATAAAGAAAAACGTTCAAACCAAAAACATTAATTAGAAAAATTAAGGCAAAAAAAAATCGTTATAAATTCTAATATTTTTTTTTTTTTTTATTTAATAGAAGTTTAAAATTCTTTTATTGGCTTTAATTTTTCTATTCATTTAATTTAATGTTTTTGGGTTGAAGATTTTCCTCTATTTATCCCAAATAATTTACAAGCTTCAAAGTAGAAAAAAGCGCCCAAAACAACTTTTCTAACCTTTAAAAGTATGCAGTTGCGAACAAAAAAGTGCAAAGCTAGATTAGACACTAGCAGCATATAACATATTTTCGCTACATTCTTCTTTTTGTAGTTATAGTCTATTGTAGTTTTATAATTTTGTTCAAATAACTTTTATAGAGAAAGAGAATACCAAACTACCTTGTAGATAGATACGAAGAATGCTGAAGAAGGATGCAGCGATCAAGAAGATGTATTACATTCCACTAGTGGATAGTTTTTCTTTATGTCTTTATAATAAAAAGATATTAACTCATTTATCTCTTTGTTAATAACGACTTCCAACTCTTTTTGCTTTTTTGAGGTATCTGTTAGCTATAATTGTAGAAAACAGTTTTGAATTACAAGTTTGAAATCGAGATCCCTTGGACGCCATTAAAGCAATTCCATATAAAACTCCAGTACCACCAGTGACTAAAAATCACCTAGAGCTTTTCGCAAAACCTATAAGGCTAGCCATTGTGACGTTGCTAAGACAGTCCACGTTCTGAAAAAATCGTTGGCTCCAAAATTTTTAGCCTCCTTTCTTACAGAGCCGAGCAGTCGCAGATAAGGGCTGAGAGATTCCCATATGCTTCAATATACGTCCAATCATACTGTGTCCTGTTATGATGCCTACTAGAAGCGATATCGAGCTTTTCTCGACGGACAATAGTGCCTTTGTCCTTTCTTTGACGATTCAGGGAGAGTGAATTTCAGGTAATCTGCAAGTGGTTATTGTAGACCACCTGAGAGTCACTTTTTAGCGACTATAAAATTTCTTCCAGGGGGTATTGATGTCTCCCTATGCATTTACTACGTCCAGCTTCGAACCGTTCCTTGTACGCTGAAACCCAAACTATTCTTACACGGCGTCGTTTAAGTAGGGCCAGCGATTGAATGCACTTAAGTACCCATCTGGATTTCACTACTTTCGGAGCAGGGACCTTAGTGGCGGCTAGAATGTCCATAAAAATATCAACAGAATTCATCTCCGTTATGAGTTTCTTAATTCTTCTTGTCGCTAAAAATATAGCAAATATGTACTTCAGCCTAGAACATCGTGCAGGTATCGGCAAGCCTGAGTGAGATCAAGATCCCCAGAGAAAATCCCCGATCCATTTCCAGCGTCCGTCTTGGAGCCGTCCGTAAATATCTAAACTGCATTGTCTTGAGTTATAGAGTTTCCATCCACTCATCTCTGTCGAGTAGCAAGATTTTTTTCGAAATCCGAGTTTCTGAGTCTTAGGGCTGACTTGGTAGATACATATTTGACGTACTAGTCATTGGACTAGTTATTGTGAGACTATATAACCTTTGAAACTTGTATAGAAAAAAAGCTGTACTTTAGTGGCCACAACTTTCCATTGATCACCGCCTTGTACATCCATGGTACGGCTTGAGGCCCATCTCCTACCAAAGGTTTTTTTGCACGCATAGCATGCAAAAAGGGCCTTCCTCATCCTGTTATCAGCATTGCGTTTGAATCAAAGATAACGCCAAGGTATTTAAACAACTTCTACAGTTCCAGAGTAACGCGGCAAATTTTTGCTAGCCTAAATCCCAGAGTTTTGTAGCTTCTGAAAAAGATAAAAAGTTTGGTCCTTTCAAGGTTTACTTCGAGACCTACATGGTCGGCGCAGTGTACACTCCCTGAGTTCACTTATCGTAGTTGAAAATTTGCACCTGATAAGTATAACAACGTCGTTTGCAAATGCGGGAACCACCTTCACGCCTCCGAATAACAGAGATATCACTCCCCCTGAGGTGTGCCCCTTGTCACAAGCTTCCTCATCGTGCTTGAGCACAGACTGAGCACAGACTGGAGATAACTGTGTTACTTCCTTTGGAAAGGAATAGTAGTAGATAAGACAGACGGTTAGTGTGATAGTTAAGCTTCGCTTATAGCAACACTGCAATTGCAAGTTGTTATTATTTTTAGAACTGTGTTGCAGCACCTAAGGTGCTGTATAGGCGTATTAGTTTGAAGCTAGCAGAGCCAATTTATAATTATTTTACTTGCTATGCGGTAATAATGGCGAAGGAGGGTGCTGTTATATGCATTATTCTAAAGAGAAATTAATACATATCAGAAGCATTGATGTTGCCATGGCTGAGTATTGAACTCGTGACCATTGCTTAGTAGTCAACGTGCTAACCACTTAAGCTACAGCATCCCCAATCCATTCTGTAATTTTCAGGTCCGCCCCTGTATGTTGTAGGGCGTCCATTATTCACGTTATTAAAAACGCCCTCTGTATCCTGTTACTATTATATTTGAAATACAAAAATTAATAATACACTGCTCAATATCAATGTAAAAAAATATAAAGTCATAATTTTCTCGACCATTTAAAGTAGTTTAACACTAAAATGTAATTTAGTTGAAATTCTATTCAAAAATATTTAAAAAGAAAAATTGTGCTATAATTTTAAACAGCACTGTAAATACGTTAGACGCAAACTATGAACGTGTTTCTTGCTTTATTTTAAAAACAAAAGCAACAACTATAAAAGGTGGAAGGAAAGGAAAGGAAAAAAAACCAAAAAAACTGCTGCTGTGCTCTTAGCGTAAATTCATTTAGAAGCAATTTGAGTTGTTTCAGAAAAATTTAATTTCTGCAAATTGAGACAGTATTGTGCAACGTTTCATTTTTATAATATTAAAGGATATAATACACACTAATTTAACAAAAATAAAAATATAAAAATACTAAGACTGACAACCTCTAATATTTTAAGTTTTATGACATTTAAAATAAAAAATGGAGCAATTTCACAGTAAAATGTAAAGAATAAAAATAATTTGTTTTATTTGCGAATTAAAATAAAAACAAACTCATAAATTAACACTAACACACTTGAAAGGTCAAAGGTTTAGTTTGATTTTTTTTTATCACGGGTTAATTTAATAAAATATTTTTTAATAACAAATTAACTTAATTACATAATAATTTTTTGAAAGTAAAATTTCATATTTATAATTTTAAATAAATTTATATGAAATAATTTGGTAACTTTTCAATATTGTAAATTACCCAGTCAGCAAAATTGTCCGACATCCATTTTTTTTCGCAATTTTTATTTATTGTATCTTCAATTTAATTGAACTATCAATAATTACTCATATCTTAAGTCTAAAAATAAAAATATACATGTTAAGTCCAACCAGTGCTGGACAAAAAAAATGTATGTTTCACGGTTACTGTAATTTGTGGGTTATCCCTCTGATGTACGGATGAGAGAAGCAGTGTCCCTCCTTCTTAGTCGAATGTAACCAGGTTCATTTAGTGTGTTACGGGCCAGTGGATTCGGATGAGTTTCAAGCTTCTTTAAATACCTTATGGCAAGTTTCGCTATTTCTGCTTTAACTGATGGCACGTTTAGATCTTTATGGATGTTCGAATTTTTTATATACCAGAGAGCAGATGTAATAATACGTAGAATCTTATTTTGGCGCCTTTGAATTTTTTCTACGTTGGTAGCTGAGGCAGTTCCCCATAATTGAATGCCATAACACCATATTGGTTTTAGAATTGACTTGTATAATAAAAGTTTGCAGTCTAAAGCTAGAGTAGAATTCCTGCCAATTAGCCAGTTTAGTTGGACAGCTTTCAACTTCATTTGTGTTAACTTTGTTTCTATGTGCATCTTCCATGTAAGGCGCCGGTCAAGGTCCATAAGATATCTAACAGAAACGTCTACAAAAAACTCAGAATTGTATACGATTTCTGTGAGAGTTCGGATCCAAAAATATATGAAGTGGCTGTTAGATTTCTATCCGAATTCTAAATAAAAAAAAATTTATATTATAACATCAGACATTCGTCTCGATTTCTGAAAGACATCTGAAAGAATGTCTGATGAAATTCTTCTTTTTGATCTTCCCCTTTATACATTTGAGTTCGTTGTCCTGCAGTTATTTATCTGATCTTGTTATCTAAAATGTAATAAAAAATAAAGTAATTAAAACTCAAATGTATAGAATCTAAAACTTACCCGACTGAGTCTTTTTTATATGTTCCAATAATTCCCGATCAAATTTTTAAATATTTTCTACTGTGGAGAGCTAGGAAGATGGTTTCACGGAAAACAAAAGTTTAGTGCCTTTAACAGCACAGCAAGTATTCCTCATAGTCTTCTAAAGCGCATGCAGTTTTTTTTTTATTAAATGTGACAAGATATTTTCATTCAAAAACATAAACAAAAAATGAAACAATTTATATCTGAACGAAATCACTCAGATATTTGTATGTATATCAGACATATCGATATTTAGAACAAATAAAATCATTGCGCCATATTTATACAAAATCTAACAGATAGCTATAAGACATGTCAAAAATTAAATTTCTCAGGCACGTCTGGCAGAAATCCGTACGAAATATCTGAAAATAAAGTCATAAATTTATCAGAATTGTAGGATTCAGACAATGTCGGCATACTTTGCTCGCTGGGTAATAAACAAAAAAATCATTGCTTTTTAAAAAGTAATTTTTCTTTCTTATCAAATTAATAAAACAAAGAAATAAACAAATTCTGTACATTTCCAAAATCCATCATTATAGAATTGTCAAAGAAACAATATAAAGTCAAGTAGGTGTATCAGATTTATAAAACTTATATTTACATACAAACAATAATAGCTTTGAGTGTTTCAAGTATTCTTTAGAAATATTGATAAAATTTATAAAATAAAAAAAAAAAAAAGAATTCTAAAATACTCGTTCGATACAAGTTTAAAATCAAAGTATATTTGTATACTTCACTTCAAATATAAAAAAGTACTATTTTCCCAAAGAAGAAATCACATTAATTGTGGCATAAAATTGTTGTGAGAAAATTAAGTTTCATTAATTTATTTTTTCCTTCAACATACAAAGAGAATTAAAAAAATATAACAGAAGTTTACATACATACATACATACATACATACATACATACATACATACATACATACATACATACATACATACATACATACATACATACATACATACATACATACATACATACATACATACATACATACATACATACATACATACATACATACATACATACATACATACATACATACATACATACATACATACATACATACATACATACATACATACATACATACATACATACATACATATATACATACATACATACATACATACATACATACATACATACATACATACATACATACATACACACATTCATACATACATTTATACATACATATATTCAGATATAGTAATTTGCAAGCCATTCATGTTTCTTATAGCTAAATACGAGTACATAAATACATACGCGAGTATGATAAAAAAAATAATAAAAATATAATATAAAACTAAAAGCATACAAATATAAAAGAGCTTGTTAGTGACAGCACTAACTAATCGTATTTAAAACATGTAGTGCTAATTGAACTGAATTATTTATAACTTTCGTAATTTTTGTGTGAGATTTATTCTTTATTAGCTGTGTCCGCCACGTCGTAGGCCTCCTGACAATATTTTGTTTAATTTTAAGACTCTTACGTAGCTGCTTTATATGAAGGTACCCATCCCTGAATAGAATTCTATAATAGTTATTGTAGTTTTTGACCTTTTTTTATAATTGAATTCTATTTTTTTATCAAGCACAAGGTCTTTTTTATATAAAAATTTTTTAACAATTTTTATTTACAATATTTCGCTACACCATTGGGTAGCGAAATGATAACAGTTATCATGATAACTGTTATCATTTTTATTTCCTGAAGATGCTACCCAATGGTGTAGCGAAATATTATAAATAAAAATTGTTAAAAATTTTTATATAAAAAAGACCTTGTGCTTGATAAAAAATATAATTCAAATAGAATTCTAAAATTTATATATTTATTTATTTAAATAAAATAGTTAAATTAATAAAATTCTAAAATTTCAAAAATTATTGTAATCATATACAAGTTTAATTTAATTGGCAATTTGGCAGAATTCATCCATATTTTAAAACAGCGCCATATGTTGCGCAACCGCGTTTAAATATCCAGCTTTCAATTCATATTTTGTCATTTTAAAACAGCGCCATCTATTGCGCAACCGTATTTAAAATATCCGATTTCAAAAATAAGAGATGCCTTAAAGTATGCAGCTCATTTAAATGGATAAAATTATGTACGTACTTTCACTGCTTTTTCTCCACTTTCTCTTGGAAATAAGATATTTTTACGAAAAAAGGTATCCTATATTGGAATAAGGATACTAAGGTACCTCCTCAAAAAAAAAACTTTGTTAAAATCCATCCAGTAGTTTTTATGTGATACGAACACAAACAGGAAAAGAGTTACTGTTTTATTATAACGAGTGATTTTTTAAGAGCTTGAGAACTTTTTTTTTTTTTAAAAACGCATAAAATTTGCAAAATCTCATCGGTTCTTTATTTGAAACGTTAGATTGGTCCATGACATTTACTTTTTAAAGATAATTTCATTTAAATGTTGACCGCGGCTGCGTCTTAGGTGGTCCATTCGGAAAGTCCAATTTTGGGCAACTTTTTCGAGCATTTCGGCCGGAATAGCCCGAATTTCTTCGGAAATGTTGTCTTCCAAAGCTGGAATAGTTGCTGGCTTATTTCTGTAGACTTTAGACTTGACGTAGCCCCACAAAAAATAGTCTAAAGGCGTCAAATCGCATGATCTTGGTGGCCAACTTACCGGTCCATTTCTTGAGATGAATTGTTCTCCGAAGTTTTCCCTCAAAATGGCCATAGAATCGCGAGCTGTGTGGCATGTAGCGCCATCTTGTTGAAACCACATGTCAACCAAGTTCAGTTGTTCCATTTTTGGCAACAAAAAGTTTGTTAGCATCGAACGATAGCGATCGCCATTCACCGTAACGTTGCGTCCAACAGCATCTTTGAAAAAATACGGTCCAATGATTCCACCAGCGTACAAACCACACCAAACAGTGCATTTTTCGGGATGCATGGGCAGTTCTTGAACGGCTTCTGGTTGCTCTTCACTCCAAATGCGGCAATTTTGCTTATTTACGTAGCCATTCAACCAGAAATGAGCCTCATCGCTGAACAAAATTTGTCACATTTGAACATTTCGAACCGAACACTGATTTTGGTAATAAAATTCAATGATTTGCAAGCGTTGCTCGTTAGTAAGTCTATTCATGATGAAATGTCAAAGCATACTGAGCATCTTTCTCTTTGGCACCATGTCTGAAATCTCACGTGATCTGTCAAATACTAATGCATGAAAATCCTAACCTCAAAAAAATCACCCATTATGTATAAATTATAATTTGTCAGTGTATTTGTTGGCACAAATGAATGCTGATAAAATACACCATAAAAATCCGATGAACCGTAATCTTTGATTTCGCCAATTTAGTTTTAGATTCTCAAATTCAAATTTCGTTCTTTTGATATACATTGCGCTTGCCAAAAGGTGCGAGTAAAGGTCGCAATCTGTGACGGTCATGTTGATTCTGTTGTACTGGGTTTAAAATCTTTTTATTTTGAAATCAATTTGATATCTCTTGAACCTTCAAAGATAAATTAATAAAGCTTCACACAGTCATAGCAGATGTATTGTCGAGTTGATTTGGAAACGGGACCGTAAAGCCTACGATATTTTTATCGAAAAGAAATCCAGCGGCTTTATATTAAAGGAACTAGGCGGTCAATTGACATTTCTAAAAATAAAAATAAAATAAAATAAAATAAATAAGGCACGGTCAAAAAAGGACCCTTTAAGAAAGTGGTTTGCTTGATATACCCCTTACATTACAACACATGGGCAATATTGCTTGATATGTGTGCAGTTTGACAGCTGTTAGACCGATTTTCCTCATGGAAAGTTGCTCGCACAAGTATTCTAATTTGTAGAGGAGAGAAGAGCAGAGACTCATTTTACTCCTCTTTTCTTTATCTTCCCTACACGCATAGACAAAACATGGTATTGGTATGTTCACATGAACTACATTATGGTCTCTGTAGCATTGTATGTTTGCTATAAACAAATTCTAGTTACTTGTAACATTACTATGGTCAAGATAAACAAGTTTTGGTTAATATTTCATCATTAAATAATTACTCACAAATAAAAATTCAACATGGTTGGTTTTAACCATACAATTTTTGGTAAACTTGAAACCACAACCAAAGTTTGAAATATTTAAAAATAATATATTATTTTTAACCATAATATATTAAAATTGTCGAAATAATTTAAAATTTAAATTTAAATTCAAACAATTATTTTCTAATATAGGCTGTATAGAAACCAGTGTATGAAAACAAACAAAACGTTTCACAAACGTTTTTATGCAAGGATATAAAATTTAAAAATTTTTTTTATCGTTTTTTACATGAGCAAAACCAAAACAAAAAATACTCTATAAATGACAAAGAGGAAAAACAAAATAAATGACTTTTCACTCATCTGCTTTCCTTCATACACCATTAAAATCTTATAACTGCGAAGGAAGAAAAAACTTTAGTTTGTTCAATTTTCGAATGCTGATTTTATTTATGATTTGCTTTCTTGAATTAGTTTTTGTTTTATTTTTTATTAGACTATTGTAGTCTAAATAGGCAACAATAAAAATTTCATAAAAGTTATGTACCGCTTTAATACACTCTCCATCATAATGAATAAATCATTTAGCAAACGTTTGCGAAACGTTTTTCTTAAAACGCGTATCTTCTCATTTTTTTCCTTTCCGTCTTACTTCTTTTAAATGGATATACAGTTGATAAGCATTTAGCAAACGTTTGCGAAACGTTTTTCTCTAAACGATTTTGTTCTCAATATTTTCTTTTACTCCTTATTGGTTTTAAATGGATGTTTAATTGATGAACAAAATCAATACAAAACTAAATAGCACAATCGTTCTCATTGTTTCTATTTTGTTTTTATTTTATTCACGACAAAGAACAAAACAAAAGGAAAGGAAACAAACATTTCGGTAAGTTTATTTTCGTACTCTGGTAGAAATTGAGAATATAACCGATTAACATATTTAATTTAAATGTTAATCAGTTATACTACTTTTGCTTAAATTAATTTATTTTTAAATAAAATTTTATGTTTAAATAACAAAATATTTATAATATTTTTCTAAAATCAATATACTCGTATGAACAAATATCGTTCCCACTGTAGAGTGTGTTGGAGTAGCAGTTTGTCTGCATATTCGTATTAACTTTCATTAAAAATATTTCTTTTCAAAAATAATTGTCTTTGTCTATTCAATTCAAAAGTTTCTTTAACATGATGCCATTGTATTTCAATTGATATTCCAATATTCAGGGAGATAAATGCACGCTTATATGTGTGGGTGCCCTTGTTAGGGTCTGTTTATTAAAATATTGTACTTTAAAATCTGTCATATACACATACATACAAACAGATGCAAATACAATGCACAATGTTTGCGTTTCTTTTTTTTTTTTTGCAATTAGAATTGATACTTTTGAAATATAAAATATTCATTCACTTTTAAACCAATTAATTGAAAAAACAAAAATATTAAAGTAACAGCGAATAAATGTTTAGTTAAAAATAAAAATATTCACAAGGGAAAATTCGATTTGAAATATTTTTGAAAATATTATGGTAACTATGTATAGCAGAAGATACACACAAAAAAATATTTTCACCAATTAAAGGGTTTTATATGGTTTCAGATTAAAATTTAATTAAATAATTAATTGATTGAAATTAAAATAAAATAAAATAAAATAAATTGAATTAAAATTGTTTTCTCTCTTTTAAACAAATATATATTTGAATCAATTAAAAAATTAATTGAACTTTAATTTAAAGCTAATTAAAAACTTTAATTGATGCAAACAATTTTGCAAGAAGGAGCCCTGCCAACTCAATATAAAATTTTTACTCATATTTAAAGAAAGACCTAAATATAAAGCTTTTTTAAAACCCAAGACAAATTTATTAGATCTTTCACAAAAGCCTCAATAAACTCTAATTTTATAGGAGACTAGCTGTGCCCGCCACTTCGTCAGCGTCCTTTAATATTTTGTTCGATAAATGCAATCCACACCAAAGCCTCTTACGTTTTTAGTTTTTTTTAAGAGAAGTAACACTCAGGCAATTAATGCCTATATTAACTGTGTTACTTCCTTAAGAAAGGGATAGTAGTAGATAAGACAGATGGTTAGTGCGATAGTAAAGCTTCGCAAGCGCTTCTGGTGTTCTTTAGGCGAAGTAGTTTGAAGCTAGCATAGCCAATTAATAATTATTTTACTTCGTCGGCGATTTAGTGATATGTGGTAAAACCGGCGTTTTTAGTTCCGCCTTAAGATATGCTACTTATCAATTTATGTATTTTTTACTTTATAAAAAGCAAAGTATTCATATCCGGTTAGTTCAAGTGCGTACTTTTACTGCTTTTTATCCACTTTCTAAGATATTTTTGCGGAAAAAAGTATCTTATACTTTATTAGGAGATACTAAGGTATTTTGTTAAAATCCATCTAAGTTTTTACGTGATGTGAACGTAAACAAAATCAGACAGACAGACAGACAGACAGACAGACAGACGGATATGAGTTACTATTTTATTATATGTATAGATTAATTATATAGATTATGCCAACAGACGTAAAAATAATATTTTTTTATCTCATATTTGACAATAACTTAATTTCTTACTATTTCTTAACATACAAACGAGTTGTTAAGTAAAATTAAGGTCTTATCTCACAAGAGAAGCTTAAAATGCATCGAAGCCAGTTATCTCGTACATTCCAATTGCAAACGTTTAGATTGGAATGAGAGAGAGCACGCAATAGTGGCTATCGCCACTATTCTATAATATTTTAAGGGAGCGAAAAAATAACATAATATTTTTTATAAAAAAAAATAGTCAATATTCTTCGATCACTATGTTCTTTTTTAAGAATTTTTTATTGGAAATAATTCTTGCATAAAAACGACATCAAAACAGACGGAAGGAGGGCATCAGATCTAAGCTAAGATTTTAAAGAGACTGCAATATTTAATTTTTAAGCACAACAGTATATATTTGTTTTAGTTTTTCCTATTTTAGTTTTTATACTTTTCACCACAGCGGACAAAGTTATACACACTATGAGTAAATTTTAAGAGTGTGCTTGTTTCGGTTCAAAAAAAGGCCCATGTACGGTTCACCCTTTAGTCTCTTTCTATTTTAGCGGACATGGGAGGATACACAGTGTGTAAATGTCATGCGTCTGCCTATTGTAGTTCAAAAGGTAACCTATGCATTGAAATAAGTATTTATTGGGGAGACCCTTTAATAATTGCTATACTTACCTACATAGCAATAGATATTCTGGGCTGTCTCGTTGGGCTAGTAGGTAGTGTGCTACTATTAGTATATCAGTCCGGGGTTGTGTGTTCGATTCCCTCCCAAGACTCTGGCATTTTCACTACCAATTGGTCCATTTTAGGCCGGATATAGGTGATATAAATAGTAAGAAGATCAGATGGAGTGAAGTATCTCTTACACCGTATTTTCAGAAACCGAGGCATTTGAAAGCTTCTTTCGCGACTTGAAACATGTGTTTAGTCCATCGGACATCGCACTGGATTTTCATGCCAAGAACGTCAAGAGCTCCTGATTGCTTAATATCTACATCACCCATAGCTACAGATGAGGCATCATCTTCTAACGAACGTCTGTGCGTAAGCAGACAACATTGAATCTTACGAGCATTCAATTCTACTCTATTCACGCTACCCCATTCAGAAATTGTGGCAAGATCCTGATCGAGCGTATCATTCATGTTTTGTCTTTTGACTTTAATCTCCAACTGTTTCGGCCTATTATTAAATGAGTATGAATGACAAATGCTTCTATCATCTGCAAAAGAGTAGATAGAATTGGAAGTTTGACTAAGAAGGTCATTTATAAAAAGAAGAAATAGGGTAGGAGAGCCTTGCGGTATCGCTGAAGTAATCTTGAACTTTTGTTTATCAACTGCGCACTGCGAATTACTTCGGATTATGTTCTTTTATTAGGATTTAATATCAAATAGCTGATAAACTAGATTTTTAAAATTTTTTTACATATATCACTTTCAAGGGCTAATATTGCAATTTGCCTTATGTACTGAAGCCATACGCACTTTGGGCCAATTTAAAATTAAATACCTTTACTGTTTAAAAGATACGTTAAAATCCTTTTTCATTCAATGTTCTATATCCATCTCTGTTTAATTAACATGACACCTATGCCGGAAAACATGTTACACAAATGTATGAACATATAGAGCCATATGCACCTACATATAAGCATTCCCCCCGGGGCACTAATTGTCATTGCGGTTCATTCTCAAAGCTTTGACGCAGTGCTATCGGGGATATGAGGGCACCCGACGCCAGGGTTCCTTGAATCTTAATCTGGAAGAACCCCACCCTAATCCACGGTGGAACAGAATACGCCAGGGATGCGTGGTCAGGAGGGTGCTTAGCCGTTAGTATGCGAACTCTGGATACCAGTCGATCTTCAGTTTCAATGTAGACTTACCAATGCTCTGTGTGGGTGGACAACGTTTTCTCCAATAATGCCTCGCAAGGGGTGAACAGGTTAATCTCTAAAGGTTCTACTATGACGTTGAACCGGGATATATAGATAGGGATGGACAAGGAAGCCTCGTTAGAGGTAGAAAGGTTAATCCCTTTAAGAATTTCGGTTGCGCCTGGCCAAGGGAGGATATCAAAAGAGAATAACAAAGAAACCTCGCAAGGGGTGGACTGGTCAGTCTATGAAGATACTCCTGTGGCTATGGAGGTAAATGTGGATGAATTGGACGCACCTGGCCCTGGGGGCATAGGCAAATCCTTTTCCGAAGCAGGCATCTAAAACGTTCCTACAACGTCTAGTCGGAGTCTCTACAGCTCATGCCTAAAAGTGAGAGGCAGAGGCAGATGACGAGACGGGGAAAGGAAAGAGGCTGAGACGGTAACGCACATTGTGTGTGAATGTCTGGCACTGGCTAGCATAAGACTCAGGTCCACTGCTGGATGTCATAGGTGACCTGAGCCTTAAACAAATGCTAGCAATTACTAGAGACTGCGTGATGAGAAAGAAGGCCGACAAGATTAAGGGCTGTTGTAGCACATGACTCAAATAAATGATGCAGGTCAAAAATGTGAAGGAAATTTTTAAACTTGCCTAAGCTCCTTAAGATGGATATTAAGCCTTTATTGTCTTTTTGCATCTGCCAGTTTTAAAATATTTAATGTTCCTTCAAATGACACGACTATAAACATAATGATGACAAAAAACCCCAAACTCTCCACCTCGGTCTTAAACTAGGGCACAAAACAACAAGTTCACTGACTTTCAACAATAATGTAGCACTTAATTCAGTCACAAGTGAAGAGAGTGGTTGATGACACTTGTTGCAATTACTTGTAGTTGCTGCAAAAGCAAACAATGAATGAACGATTAAGTAAATATGTTTCACAACACAATGATTTCGTTTCGTTGCAATGGAAATTAACGGCTGTTTATTCTACCAACATCATTATTGCCATCATTTTAATCACTACTTGTATTTTATATGACATAATAAATGACAGCCAAGCTGTTTACTTAAACTTTTTTTTTTAGTTTAAACCAAAATGTATCACAAGGTTATTGATGGCTTCTTGTTGGGAAAATTAGTAACTTTTTTTAAATGACTTACATATCATGCCGATGCACAGTGAGGAATTTGGCAAGAAAAAAATCATTTCTTCGGTATTTTAAGGGTAGTCCAAGTGGCTCGATAGACTGGTTGGTAGTGCGCTAGTTTATCAGTCTGGGGTTTCCGACCAAAGACTGTGGAAGTTTTATGGAGTCAAGCAAGAAGCTTCACAGGTAATGTTGGCTTTAGGAAAAAAACTGTGACCATCGAAACGGCTGGGCGAACTTAAAACCATAATCTTCTAACATTTAGGGAAGCATTATGTCAAATTGCATTGAAAAGGGGCACTCGTTATATATAATTTAGAAATTATTTTCAACAAATCTCTCTATTAAAAGCACTAAAATCTAATGTCAAATTAAGAAAATAAAATTAAATAAATCAGTCAAGTGCGAGTCAGACTCATACACGTAGGCTTCCGTTTTATGTTCAGCAAAACTGTAAAAATACAAGCCTACCTATTGCGGTTCAAAATATAAGGCAATATAATTGAAAAACATGCTATTGCGGAACACCCTTTATTTGTTATAGCGATGGCGATGGCAACACATCTATTGTAACAGTTTCAAGAGTCTACCTATCACGTTGCACAAAATGAGGGTATATAAAGGGTGTTTTTTATAGAGGTATAGAACTTTAAGTTGCAATAAAACAACGATGGATTATTCGATTGACGTGAATTTTATTTATCCGAAAGATAATCTTGTGGCATTACATTTTAAATATGATTTCTGGCATATGACCGCCACGGCTGGCGCGGATGTAGTCCAATCTGGACTTCCAATTTTCAATGACTTTTTCCAACACTTGTGGCCGTATATCGGCAATAACACGACGAATGTTGTCTTCCAAATGGTCAAGCGTTTGTGGCTTTTCCACATTGACTTTAAATCACAAGATCTTCGAGTCCAATTCACAGGTCCAAAACGTGAAGTTAGGCGGTCACCAAACATGTCTTTCAATAAATCTATTGTGGCACGAGTTGTGTGACATGTTGCGCTGTCTTGTTGAAACCACATCTCCTGGACATCATGGTTATTCAATTCAGTAATGAAAAAGTTAGTAATCATGGCTCTATACCGATCACCATTGACTGTAACGTTCTGGCCACCATCGTTTTTGAAAAAGTACGGACCAATGATTCCACCAGCCCATAAAGCGCACAAAACAGTCAGTTTTTCTGGATGTAACGGTGTTTCGACATACACTTGAGGATTACCTTCACTCGGCAGTTTTGTTTGTTGACGTAGCCATTCAACCAGAAGTGCGTTTCATCGCTAAATAAAATTCGCTTATGAAAATCGGGAACAACGGTAATCTCGTTTTGGGCCCATTTGCAAGCGTTTTTCAGGCGTGAGTCTATTCATGATGAATTGCCAAACCAAACTGAGAATAAATCACTTGACAGCTGTTAAATCGGTCGCCATCTTGAAAAGTAATGCCAACTTAAAGTTCTATACCTCTATAAAAAACACCCTGTACGTTCAAATCACGACACTGTCCGCATACCCTTCAATTAGTACATATAAATTAAAATCACGTCACTGTCTGAAAGCCTTTTAATTTTTGCTATTTGTTATAGAGGCCGTTGTAATATATCTATATATATATATATATAGGAACACCCTTTAATTTTTAGGTTTAATTTTGTATACTTGTTTATAAAGCGAACATAGTTTTAATTACTGTCTAGAAACCTTAAGTGGTTGCCTCCTATGGCTCAAGAAATAAAGACATAAACGCAAATACGTCACTTTCGAAACACCCTATAAGTTTTAGTATTTTTTGCTATAGCGGCTACGGTTATACACCTTTTGTGCAAATTTCAAGAGTCTGCCTATTATGGTTCAAAACTTAGGCCATAAACATGCAAATCACGTCACTATCGGAACACCCTTTAATTTTTAGATTTATTTTTTATACTTGATCATATAGCGAACTAAATTTTAATTACTTTTTGAAAATTTTAGGTGTATGCCTCCTACAGTTCAAGAAATAAACACATGTATGTGAATAACACGTCTCTTTTGGTGCTATAGCTGCTATAGCGGCAACCGTTATGCATCTCGGTTCCAGAGATGAAAGGAGGTGACAGACGAACGGACAGACATTGTAGCGAAAGCAATAGCGTTACGTTTTTAACCTTTAGGTACGCAATCCTAAACATGGCGATCACTGCCCCCAAAACAAAATTTAAAAATTGAAAACTTTGCTTAAATAAAAGTTCAAATATCTCCTTAAGAAATTTGCATACATATGTATATGACTCCACACAACCTAAAATAATAATACTGCAATATTTTTCGATTACGTCATCCATCTTTAGATTTACGTTAGTGCCTAGCACTAACCTGAGGTTGGCCTTACAACTGGGTAAAAATAATGCGTCTACCCAGCCCCTTGTTGAACATAGCAATACAGCAAGTAGCAATGCTAGAAGATGCCTAGAAAAATCATGCTCATAGACGTTGTTTAGGAGTTTGATACCATCTAATATATTAGCGGCTTCTGTTGAGGTACAACAGCACTTCGAACTAAATGCTCCTCCTGAGATTTAAGTCCAAGCCACAGCCATTATGTAACTTTCCATAGGGCCTCACCAACAACTGGTCACAGGGACTGGGAAAGACTTTTACACTGGTAAAACCTCGAATGTTTTCATCTGCCAGTTGAATCATGGCGCCACGGAGAATTCTCTTCGAAATATAATCCCACGCTGCACCAATTTTGACTAATTGCGTCCATATTCGGCGAAGACTAGAATTAAAGGCACCTAATATTTTTAGTTGATACTGGGTACTCTTGCCCACGGCGGATTGAGCAGCTGTAGCTGTGAGTTGGACTTGATCGAATGGTGCCGAGTCTTGTTTTTTTCGATATAACTATGTTTGGCCTGTCTGCAGAAAACACCCAGACTCTTTGACCGGACTCGACCGCGCAGCCCTCAGTCTGATGGACTAGCTCACTACTAATAAGTCTAGAAAGGGGCCCAACTCTAAAATTTCAAAACCTTTTATCATTAATCTACACCATGTTCAATGAAACGGGTGGTGAGCTTACTTAGACAGTGGCGTCTTTAAAAATATCACTAATTCAGGCATTTAGTTTCGAAGAGCAATAGAAGTTGTCTCGTCGTTTGCTTTCTATCCATATTGGATCGTTCACCATATGTGTTCATCGTAAAAGTTTTAGTCATCAACATGCATGAGTTTTATAGTTAATTTAATATTCTTGAGACTTTCACCAATTGTGCTAAAAGAACGCAATTTTACCAATTAATTGGTACTGCAAACTTGGCAGCACCTTTTATTTTAGTGAGCGGAAATTTTTGAAGACTATCAGAACTCATCGATTGTTTTAGAATTTTTTAAAAGGCCTATCTAATGTTCACCAGTAATTACCCAGGGAGGGGTAACTTTAAATAAAATACATACACAAACCATATCAGAAGCACTATAAACGTAAGAGCTTTAAAACTTCACGTGGATTACTTTCAAAGCAAAATCGACTGCCCTCAAAGTCTATATACATATAATAAAACAGTAACTCATTTTCTGTCTATCTGTCTGTCTTTCTTTCTGTCTGTTCGCACCACGTAAAAACTACTGGATGGATTTTAACAAAATTTTGTGATACCTTAGTATTCTAATGCCAATATAGGATACTTTTTTTCCAGCAAAAAAAAAATATCTTATTTCCAAGAGAAAGTGTAGAAAAAGCAGTGAAAGTATGCCAATTTTATTATCGATTTAAAGGTACTGCATACTTTAAGGCGTCTTTTATTTTTGAAAGCGGTATATTTTCAATGCTGTTGTGCAACAGATGGCGCTGTTTTAAAATAATCACAAAATGTATTGAAAGCGCGATATTTTAATTACGGTTGCGCAATTAATGGCGCTATTTTTGAAAATAATCACTAATTGTTTTGCATTACTTACTGCCAAATAGCCAATTGAATAAAATTTGTATTTGATTTATTTTTTTACTTTGTGGAATTACAATGTTATTCAATAGTTTTAAAAACCTTTTACAGAGCTTTAGAATAATTTTTAGAATTTTAGAATTTTATCCAGGGATGGGTACCTTTATATAAAGTAAGTATGTAAGAGTCTTCAAAATTTGGTGTGAATTACTTTCAAAGCAAAATCGACGTGGCAGGTACAGCTAGTTAATATATGCTTGGTTATATCACAATAGTTGGCTACGTTTTTTATATAATACACATCAATAACACTGAAGCAAAATTGCATTTCGAAAACTTTTCTAAACGATACGTTTTTGTAGGCTTTAAAACTACATTACGGGCTGACGCTTGTTTATTTTTTAACTGTAGCACCCTGCTGCTACAGCAATATGAAATTGGTAATACTTCGATATTGACCCTAGAGTGGCACCTATGAAAAATTATTCAACGAATTTTATTTTCTTTACATTCACTTTTTGAACATATAAATTAAAATCTGGAAGAATCAATATGTCGGTAAATTTATGTAAAACTAGCTATATGCGCCACATCATTATCGTCCTTTCAATTTTTTGTTCAATTTTGCCTTGAAAGCAATCCACACCACCAAAGACCCTTGCTTTTTTTAGTGCTTCAGTTGTGGTTTCTGCATTTACTTTATATAAAGTTTATCATCCCTACTAACTAACCTCCAGGTTTTTGTTATGGGCCCTCAAATATGTGGGCCTCGATGTCACTTTTGCAAAAAAAAGATAATTTACTCAAGCTCATATTTTGCAAACCGTTTGGAATTTTGATATACTCTCTGAGGCAAAGTTGTAGCCCTTGTCATACAGAACAAAAATTGTGAACTTATAAAATCAAAAAAACTTCATCTTCAAGGTCAAAATCGCAAAAAACTTAAAAAAAAATCAATTTTCTTTACCTTTTTTCCCCTATTCAGGTCCATAGGTAGCAAACCGTTTAAAATTTAAGGAAACAATCAACCACAAAAATGAACCTAAGATCTCAATAAACAACTTTCTAGAACATATGAACTTCCTAGGAATGATTCTTAACACCGTTTAGGTAGCGCTTAGGTAGCTAAAAAATTTTTCACTTTTGCGGCGCTACCTAAACGGTGTTAAGAATCAATCCTAGGAAGTTCATATGTTCTAGAAAGTTGTTTATTGAGATCTTAGGTTCATTTTTGTAGTTGATTTTTTATCACGTAGTGGTGTCCGTATATGGTTATTTTTTTCCGCGTTGCACTGTGTATGCCGCCTTAAAGTATGCATATCGGTTAGTGTTGCAGTTATAGTTTATGTATTTACTTTATATATAAAGGGTCTTATTACTACTAAAACAACTGCGTACTTTCTCTGATTTTTATTAAAATCCATTCAGTAGTTTTTGCGTGATGGGAACACAAAGAAAAAGATAGACATACAGACTGAAAGTGAGTTACTGTTTTATTACATGTATAGATAACAGCCTATTTTTTTGTTGTTTAAATTATTAAGTCTAGGTCCTTTCTAAATAAACAAAAATTTGTAATATTTACTCTTTTATAACGACATAAATTAGAAATAACATTATAATTAATATGTTATTAACGACTAGGTAGACATTAGTACAAATGAATGATTAATATGATGCCAACCTACAACAATGTAATTACAAAATTGACACTTATCAATATGGTTTTGATAATGAAATGAATACTTTTCAAAATATTTGAAAGGTTTTTGTTGAGAAAGAGTTTTTTTTTTTATTATTAAACCCCTTAAAAGTCAATGACAACCAGCAAAGAAACGAAAATATCAAATAACACATAACACTGTTCTACAAAAAAAAAGACTGTTAATTAGTTATGGCAAACTATACTAATGAGAACGATTGATTAAGGGACCAATAATTGCAATGTCCCTTAAAATATCTCTACGTTAAAGCAGCTTTTTATTAAAGCCCGTTTCACACTATAATACTGAGTATTAAGATTTTCATTAGATTTTGTAAGATAGAAATCCAATGAGAATTGTGTGATTGTCAAAAAATCTAACTTAACATAACATTTCGTTTTCACACTATCACACTTCAAATAAAATGAAAAATATCAGCAAAGGAACAAGCCGAGACGAGACATTGAACGGCGTCGGCAGAGCAATTTTATGTGACCGGCAGAGGTGCCGGATCTTAAGTTTGTTCGGCCGTTCAAGTTTTCGGTTAATAAAAACAAAAAAAAAAATAATACAAAAACTAATTCAACAATTTCTAGGCATGGCAGAAACTAAGGCGAATTAATACCGGGTGTGAGCAGTACGGCAACAACTACAACAAAACAACAACTTTGACATTTTAATAGCAGATATAAAACAATGTATTTTTTACAAGACATTAACAAAAAAAAGGAGAGCAAAAAATCAACCAGCTGGGCTAACGCCTCCACCTGGTATGAGTTCGTCTTCTGGGCAGAAAAAAGTACATACGCAGGCGATAAGACTGATGGCAATTTAAGGCAGCTGCAGGACAAAGAAAAAATATCATCGGCGGCGGCGAACTATCGGCTGCGACTCACTCAGCTCGGTCCTTTGCTTAAAAAAAACACAACCCTGATAAAATGAAAAATGTTGTAGGATTTCTCTGCAGAACAACTTACCCCCGGGGGTTCCAATTGTCATTGCAGTACATTCCCAAATGCCTTGACGCTAGGGTTCTAGGAACCTAAATCTGGAAGAAAAGGTCTGTGTGTTAAAACATACGGGTTCTCTTCGAGGCCCGACCAGTACCCAAAGGACTGGTACCACGGGAATCGGTAGCCCCACAGAGAGCCTATCCTCTGTGTGACCGATTATTGGTGAGGTCTCCTTCGGGGGTACACATGGTAGTTGTGGTTTAAGATCGATTTATGTAGGTTTGGTGCACGGTCGATCAAGTGTGCTGTTGCACTCTCAACAGACGGAGTTTGGATAGTCTCCCAACCCCTAAGCAAGAGGCTATAATATGGATCTAGGCTTGCCTTGGATAAGACTTGGCATATTATATAAATTGCTACTCATTGTGACTGTATCACACACAAATTGCGCTTGGTGGCAGTCGTAAAGTGTTGCTATACTACACAATGGGGGCGCTAGTCTACGCTTACATTTCACTCGGTGGTAAGACCACCGTGAGGTTAGGCCAACTAGCCAGGTACTCACGTTAATTTTGTTCCACAAAAAAATTCTCTGCAGAACAGTGTAATTAACTAAAATTGTCTTTAAACATTATGTGATAATGGAAAGAGATAAAATGTTTATTATGAATGAAGTGAAATGAAGTGGACCTAATTAAAATATAGGCTTCTTCATTTTCTAATTTAACCTTGCTGTCATTTTTGGACAGAAAAAAACAACTGATTAAAATGTAATTTAATATTTAATCTAATTGTAGTGTTTGTTGTGATTTTCATTTTCATTTTCATTTTGTTTTTTTTTTTTTTTTTTTGTATAACAAAACAGCTGTCGAATTTAAATAATTTTAATACGCATTTTACATTAAGCAGTCAACTAGGAATATTTTTCTTTGCTAAAGGTTATTAAAAGGTCAACAAGTGGGAGTGAAAATATAAATAAAAGCTTTGCAATGAGTATTAAACATACTACGAGTATGTAGTTAAATTAAAGAAAAGTTTAACTATCAACGGCTTACGAGAAAAACAATACACGTTTTCACAAAAACAAGGAAAAAAATTAAAAATATTCTATTCTATTTTGGAACTAGCTGTAGCCGCTACGTCGTGGGCGTCGTTACAAAAAGGAATTCACACCAAATTTTAAAAGTCATACTTTTATAGTGCTTCAGTTAAGGATTGTGTATTTACTTTATATAGAGTTACCCATCCCTGGGTAATTACTCAGAAACATAGGTTGTATGTAAAATTCTAAAATTTATATATATATTTCTAAAATTATTGTAGAGTTCCGTAAACAGTGTTTAAAATGTCCGATGAACAAAATTAAAGGTACTGCCAAGTTTGCAATACCATTGAATCGGTAAAATTGTGTACTTTTACTATTTTTTCTCCACTTTCTCTTGAAAATGAGATATTTTTGCGGAAAAAAAGTATCCTCTATTTGAACCGAGATACTAAGGTACCTCCTTACAAAAGTTTGTTAAAACTCATCCAGTAGTTTTTACGTGATGCGAGCACAAACAGACAAAAACTACTGTCTTGTATTTCATTTCGATTGCTAACTGCAGCAACAACAAAATTTTATAGATTCACACGCAAAAACCGGCGATTCTGAAGCAGTTTTAAGCCCTTCACAAATTAAGATTTGTAAAATATTTAAAACCAGGATTTTGTGTCTTCCTTATCCCCGTCTTTAGTAGACATAAATTGATAAACATTAACATTATGTAAGTGTTAAGTGGAGACTGCTCATGTTAATGGTTTTTTCCACGCCTTAACATGTAAAAGCTGTTCTATAATAATGTTGTTGTTATATTTTAGTTTGACAGTTTTATTTTCGATCATAGCCATCTGTTGCTCAATCATACTACTGCTACTACTATCTGCTGTTACTCTGACGGCAAATTGATTATATTTTATTCAAATTGATGGTTCGTTCAGATGGTGTGTTAGCTTTTAAGGGTTTCATAAACAACCGATGTCTGTCCATCTGTCTACCTGTCCATCAACCATAAGCATCTATCTATTGATAGGCCCGCAGCCGAATTCTATTAGCGAAATTTTCTAAACTACGCCTGGCAGATTGGTGGGCTTAACTTTGATAAATCTCTTCTGGTGCCTTGCCAAAATTCATTTCAAGCCGAACACAGACGGACAACAATTTTTTTTATACAAATAAGTATTTAGAATATTGTATATACTTTATGAGGTCGCAAATGTAGAAAATATTGTAGAAATTACACATGGAACAACATTATTAAATATTAATAGAGAAGGGTATAAAAACTAAATTTGATTGAATTTCGAATTCATTTTTTGCATTGCATTAGTCAGAAGTCTTGTTAAAATAGTTTAGTTGGTAATCCAGTTGAGGAGTCCGTCGAATTACCAAAAAGAACCTAATTCCAAACTCTTAAAAAAAAACTTAAATGTTTTTTAGAAAACCCAAAAACAAAGTTTTCATTTAAAAAAATATTTTCATTTATTTATTCATGTCTTTCTTTTTTAAAAACTTAATCAAGAAAAATCCAGATTTTTTTTTTTCATAATTTATTTATTGTATCTTAAATATTTTGGAACTAACAATAATTACTCGTATCTTAAGTCTAAAATAAAATATTCTTTTTAAGTCCAGCCAGTGCTAGACAAAAATAATGTCAATCATTTGCGGGTCATCCCTCTAATGTACGGCCAAGAAAAGCAGTATCTCTTCTTTTTAGTCGAATGTAACCATGTTCATTCAGTATGTTACGCGCCAAAGGGTTTGGATGAGATTCAAGCCTCTTTAGATATGTGACTGCATGTTTCGCTATTTCTGCTTTAACTGATGGCATGTTTAGGTCTTTGTGGATGTTCGAATTTTTTATATACCAGGGAGCAGGCGCCTTTGAATTTTTTCTACATTGCTAGCCTCAGCTAGCAAATTGGTTTGAGGACCGACTTGTACAGTAGAAGTTTACAATCTAAGCTCAGAGTGGAGTTTCTGCCAATAAGCCAATTTAGTTGTACTGCTTTTAGTTTCATTTGTGTTAACTTGTAGTCAATGTGGCTTTTCCATGTAAGGCGACGGTCAAGATGTATATCCAGGTATTTAACGTCTGAAAGCTGTGGTATCATTTGGTTATTTATGCGAATAGGAGGGCATGAGTCCCTATGCAGTGTGGAAGTTATGTGAGTGCATTTTTGTTCATTCACTTTTGTTCTCCATTTTTCTAGCCATTTTTCCAAATTGAGTATGTGATCTTGCAAAAGTTGTGATGCTTCTTGGGCACTTTCATGAATACTTAAAAAAGCTGTGTCATCTGCAAAAGTTGATGTGTGGACTAGGGAGCTAATTGGCATGTCCGATGTGTACAGTAAATATAAAATTGGTCCCAAAATACTACCTTGGGGAACTCCGGCTTCAATGAGCTGTGGAGAGCTTAAAAAGTCACCTTCTTTTAATAAAAACTTGCGATTCGTTAAATAATCTTTTAAGAGCTTATACAAGTTTTCGGGCAAGTTCAGCTTTAGCTTAAATATTAGGCCTTCGTGCCAAACCTTATCGAATGCCTGAGAAACGCCGATAAAGAGCGCAGAACAGTATTTTTTTCTTCAAAGGTCGTTTTAATTACATTTACTAATCTGTGTGTTTGTTGGATCTTACTATGTTGTTTTCTGAAGCCGAATTGATGGTTCGGAATACATCCTTTCGCGTTAAGAATTGGATTCAGCTTAGTTATTAATATTCTCTCAAATAACTTTGACACGTTTGATAAAAGGCTTATAGGTTTGTATGATTCTACTTTTGTGTGGTCTTTTCCGGGTTTAGGAATCATAGTTATCAAAGAGACCTTCCACTCTGTGGGAAAGTACTCAAGACGTAAGATGGTATTAAAAACAAACAGAATAATTCTGCGACCTACGGGGCAACTCAACTAACATCTTGTTACTTGTTTTATCAACGCCAAGGGCTTTTTTGGTGTTTAAATCTGCTATTGCCCTTTCAATATCGGTAAATTCAAATCTTAGGGGTACTACGGCACTAGTCTCTACTGATGACAACTCAGCTATATCAGTACATACATTTTTCGGTATCATTCCTTGCCCAGTCTCCACAAAAATCCATATGAACTTTTTAATTTTAATTTGACTTTTTAAAATAGTCTATTAATACATTTCGTTGTGGTCTTACACGGATACCAAATATGAAGCCTCTGAATAAAACCATATCAAATAGTTATTTAATAATATAATAATAATTATTTCGTTAGATAAAAAAACCGAAAGAACTACAAAAAAAACCTTTTATTTTTTTTGGTGAACAACTAAACACAAAAAAATTTTATCTTAGAAATAAACATTTGATTTTTCTAAGCTTGGTTTCCCGTACACAGATGCTAGAAATGT
Organism: Phasia obesa; assembly: GCA_949628195.1. Taxonomy (NCBI): domain Eukaryota; kingdom Metazoa; phylum Arthropoda; class Insecta; order Diptera; family Tachinidae; genus Phasia; species Phasia obesa. The sequence continues at coordinate 23,610,285 of OX451215.1, read as the reverse complement.
GCCAGAGTGTAAAAAAATATATTTGTTTCTGTTTTTTATTTTTTTTTTTATTTTACTCACTGCAAAGAACAAACCTGTATGAGAGCAAACGTTTCGTTTTTGTTTATTTCCGTAACCTGATTGAGATTTTTAAAAATTAATCTCTAGAACAACCTGTGCTTGAGTTAAGCATTCAGTAGTAAAAGAACTTTTGGCTGGTGAATTTTTATTTCAACTATAAATACCTACTTTTACCCCCTCCTACATACATACATACATACATACATACATACATACATACATACATACATACATACATACATACATACATACATACATACATACATACATACATACATACATACATACATACATACATACATACATACATACATACATACATACATATATTTACATTGTTACGCGGAGATACAAATGTTACAAGACCCATGATTATTGGCACAACAGTTGTATAAAATGTATTTGTTCCTAAGTTTATATATGACTGTCATTAAATACTCTTTTATGATCTTAATAAAACAAAAGAAAATATGTTGAACAATATAAATCCAACAGATGCCAGCTCATGGGTAATAAGTCATTATGATAAATGATTATGATAAACGTGATATGTACATATTTCCATTAATGTGTATGTACATATCAGACTTGGGGGATGTCAATTACAGTTTTTAATTAATTACACATCCAATTACGCAATTACATGCACTTGTAATTGTAATTTTTCAATTACATTCAACTATTTGTAATTGTAATTGACATTTTTCGATTACACATTACATGTAATTTGTAATTGAAAAATTATAATTACAACTACTTGTAATTATAATTGAAAAAGAATTAATTACAATTACATGTATTGGAAAAATGTTAGAAATTTAACTGAATTTTGTTCAAGTTTAATTAATGATTATTGCCTAATTACAATTACAAATTGCAAGTAGTTGTAATTTACTTTCCCAATTTAAATTACAATTACTTGTAATTGTAATTGTAAATGTAAAATGTAATTGCAATTTGTCAAGAATGTAATTGAATTTTGTTAAATTCGAAGTAACGAGTAATGCCTAATTACAATTACAATTAGTTGTAATTGCCCTTTAAATCCCTGATTTAAATTACAATTACTTGTAATGTGTAATTGAGAATATGGAATTACACGTTATCTGTAATTATAATTGTAATTGAAATGTCATTGGGGAATTCAATGTCTGTTAAAAAAAATAAATTCTGTTCAATTCCTAATAGAATTTTTGATAAGTGAAAAGGATTTTGAATCAACACTCACAGAGAACTTCTTAAATCTAACTTATTTTAAAATGTTAATCTTTAGATTTAAGTGTTAAAATGGAGTCGACAAACACACGATCCTTTTTATTTCTCCCAACACATTAACTTTTTATGTTTTGGTTCTTTAGTGTAAATTGTTATTATTGGCAAATTGTTAATTTACATCAACCTTAAAAGCAATCTTTGAAAACTCATCTTAAATAACACCTTAAGGTATGCAACAAATAAATGCTATATTTATGCTCGTGTTGTGTTTCACTCATTGGTCAAAGGCTGTAAAGGTTATTCCACTAAGACAAAAGTTTTAACATTTGATTGTTTCTCATTAATTTATGTTGCTTATGGGCTTTTATTTCATTCTGTCTTTATTATCACTAAATCAGCACTGTAGGCCCTTTGTAATAATTCTTGTAACTATTTTTTTTTTTTTATTTTAAAGGAAAAGACAACAGCAAAGAAAGAAAACATTTTTATGTTAAACCCAAAAAGATGAACAAAGAGAAAAAGAAAAAATGAAATAAATTATTTTCTGGCACAATTGATAAATTAAATTTAATTCCTTGGCCAATTGATTAATTCAATGAATTTAACTTTAACTGCCTTTTTAAAAGGATCATTTAAAATGTTTCATGCATGTTGTTCGCTACCAATTAGATTTAACCTAATGGGACCTTTAAATGAAATTGAAATGTAATCGAGTCGTCTGGAATTATTTGAAAATAAAAAAAGGAATTTATATTTGGAAGTAAAGAGAAAATTAAGGCAATTAAATGAGAGCATTAAAATGATTGAAGCCTGTGATGTCTATTTAAAGGCATTTTAAAATAAAACCAGGACCGCCATTGAATTTTCTGGCAGTGTACTTGTGTTATACCGTTAGGAATACAAGGAACACAATGAGTTAAAATATTTTCTCAAAATTCATTTACAGTAGAGAGCAGATGTGACTACATGTTTGTATTTTTTCTATTGCTAGTTGCATAAAAATAGTAATAACGAAGCGAATTTGAAATTTCTTTTTTATTGTGTTCTTTCCTATTTAGTTCTTAACAAAACTGCTGTTAAAAGAAATTAAAAAACTATAAGCAATAAGAGAAAATTAAATGACAACAAAATAATTTGTATGTACAGTGAGGTGCACAAATGAGTACATGTTTGTACTTTGAGCACTTTTTGTTTTGTTAACCAAATCCAAAAATTTTTATTGTCGTATATTAAATATCTAGTACTTAATAAAATTATATAAAATTTGTAACAAAATGTATCAAGCACCAAGAAAAAAACGAAAAAAAAACAAAATAACTCTTAAGTACTCAATTTTGCACCTCTGCATTCTATGAAGAATTTTAAGAAAAGAAATGAAAAAGTATCGTTATTTTTGATTTTTTTTTGCTTTTCATTAGTTTTTTTTTTTTGCAAACATGCAAATTTTTGAACAAAAATCAAATAAATACCTAACAATAATGAAGAAACTTTAAAATCTACCGAGGAGAGCATCCGGGCCATGACTAAAAGATGCTGTTCTTCCCGAGAAATTGCAAAATAACTTAAAGTGAGTCAATCAGTGGTCATAAGGGTACAAAAACGGTGTTCCATTGTTCCCAAGCCTCAAGTTAGAGGTCGTAAAAAACTTCTAACTAATGCGGACGCACGTCTAATGATAAGAGAAATGAAAAGAGATTAGTTTTTAACACTAAAAGGTGCTTCGTTAGCAATCGGAAAACCCGTTAGTCAGTGGGCGGCATGTAGAGCCCTTCGCGACATTGGTTATATTGCAGCAGTAAAAAAACAGAAACCTGCATTGTCGGAAAAAAAATGTAAAGGCACGGTTAAAATTTGACAAAGACAGTGGACAGCTGGACAGCTGGAAACGTGTGATCTGGGCAGATGAATCCAAATTCAACCGTTTCCAATCCGACTGTAAACAATATTGCTGGCTTCGCCCTGGTGAAAAAATTTAAAGGCGCCATGTGAAGCAAACTGTAAAGCACGGTGTAGGAAATGTTATGGTATGGGGTTGCTTTACGTGGTGGGACCTTGGACCACTGCAAAAAATTTATAATATAATAAGGAAAGAAGACTTTTGCAAACTCATCTTCCCAATTTTATAGTTAAGAGCGCCTATTCTGTAGAAGAAGTAATTTTTCAGCAGGATGGTGATCCAAAACACTCGTTTAAAATCGTGAAAGAATGGCTTGGTGAGCAAAATTTTCAATTAATGCTGTGGTCAGCACAATCCGATTAAGAATTTGTGGTCAATCAGTACCAATCAGCCCCTACCAATTGAGACGAGCTATGACAGCGGATCCAAAGTTAATGGAAGAATATTCCAAAAGAAATTGTACAGAAAATAGTGGAGAGTATGCGAAATCGCGTAAAAAATAAAGGGCGTTGGACTAAGTATTAAAAATATTCGTATTCCGCAAGATTTTTCAACGCTGCAAAATTGAGTACATTAGAGTTGTTTTCTTTTTCTTTATTTTTTTTTTTCTTAGAAATTGATGCTTTAAGTTTTGAATTTACACTGTTTTGTTAAGTACCTAATACTAAATAAACAAACAAACAAAAATCCTCGTCTAATATAGTTATTTTGTATTTTTCAATAATTACATGGTAATTAATAAACACTATGTTGTTAATTGAAACATTTATTAAACATTTTCCTTACGGAAAGATTTTATGTAAGTGAACTTTTGGCATCTATATAATTCAATTTCAGTTCATTACATTAAAAATTAAAGGGTGTCTCCATACAGCATACATGTTTTTTTACGAGTATTAAGAATCGTAAACGGCACCAAATTAAAATTTTAAAAAATTGCGTCTCGCTAAAGCTCCCAACGGCAGAAATTAATAAAAAAATAAATTTAACATTTAAAGGGTGTCCCCATAGGTGCCGTAATTGACCTATATATGCCTATCTTTTGAACCGTTATAGAGAAAACCTTGAAAATTTTACAGAATGTCGATTGCTATGACCGTTATAATAAAATGTATAAAAATTTTAAATTAAATAGTTCATATAATTTGATGTATGTATATGGCCATACTTTTAAAGACACATGGCCATACATTGTACACAGACCGCTGAAATTTACAAGTAGCCTTTATTGCTAAGTCAGCTATAACAAAAAGTATAAAATTTAAATTTGGAAATAAAAGGGTGTCCCAATAGTTAATGTAATTCTATGTATGTGGCTAAACTTTTTAATTGTTATAGACAGACAGCTGAAATTTTCAAGGAACCTGTATTCCAAAGTCCACTATAGCAAATATACAATTTGAATTTAGAAATTAAAGGTGTCCCCATAAATTATGAAATTTGATCTATATGGCCCTATCTCTTGAACCGTAAAACACAAACACTTGAAAATTAGGCAGAATGTCCACTACTTTCTCTGGTATAATAACAAGTATAAATATTTGAAATTATAATGTAAAGGGTGTCCCAATAGTTTATGTAATTTTATATACATATATGGCCAAACTTTTGAATCGTAATAGACAGACAGTTGAAATTTACAAAGAATCTTTGTGACCAAGTCCTTTATAACAACAGGTCTTTAATTTAAAATTGTAAATTAAAATGTGTCCCAATATAAGATGTTATTTGATCTATGTGACCCTATCTTTGAAACTGTTATATACAGAGGCTTGAATGGTGTCCCCATAAAAGACGGATGCTGGTGAAAATAGCTTAACTTTTCAACAATAATAGGAAGAGGCTTGACATTCACATAGTCTTTACTTCTTTTCCCTCTAATTTTGGCGGATATTTATTTGGTTTAAATCTAATTCTTACAGATTACTTCTTACATTTTTAGTTTAGAATTGGTGCCCTTCTATCTGTTTTGAAGTCGTTTTTTTTTTTTGCAAGAATTATTCGAAAATGCAACTGAAATATAAAATTTTTATCTTTATAAAATACTTCAAAGAAACGTTTCATTCAATTTAAAGAAATGTTTAAATTGAATGAAAGTGTTTACGTAGTAATGCTATACAGAAAAAAATATTTTCACCAATTAAAGGTTTTAATTGGTTTCAGATTCAAAGTTAATTAAATAATTAATTGATTCAATTATTTGTTTAACTAGAAAAATTTTTTTTTCTTATTTAAACAAATATATTGTATATTTGAATCAAAAAAATTAATTGAACTTTAATTGAAAACTAACTAAAACCTTTAATTGGTGCAAACAATTTTTTCTGTATATATAAAAAAATATATATTCATACGAAATCATAAAACATTAAAAAATACCAATTATAAGTTAAATAGCAAATTATATGTATATTTAATAGCGCAAAATTTCTATAAGTTTAAAAATAAATATCCGTCAATCCTTCTCGTTTAATTAAATTTTGTTAAATTAAATTTCTATTTCATGCAAAAATTGTTCGACATTATAAATTTTTGTTTAGCCAGCCACAGCCTATAACACATACATACATATGTATGTACGAATATATGCTAAAAGCTTTTGTCATTTATTTTACTTTCTATTAACTTTCATTAATTTAATTCACTAAAAACTTTAATTTAATAAAGCTGATGATGATGATGATGATGATAATGGCTGATGACGAAAAATAAATGAAATTTACTTAAAATATGGACATTGTATAGTGTGGACAAGCAGCTTGTTGTTTAAAAAACATTAAATTGAAACGAAAAATGTCATTTAACTAAAAAGGGGTAAAATATCACAAATAGTCGTAGATTTAGCAATTTATTAGAAAAAGTCGTCTCCATTTGCTACTCTAGTCGCCACAAAGGGTTACACTGTGACTAACTAATTTTTGCCAGTGAATATTCTACTAGCAAAAACTTGTAAGTTATTTCTTGTCTTACACATTTTCATACTTTTTGTCACCCTCTCGTTGAGAGTTTTTCGAGTACGTAAACACTTTCCAGCAGCCAAATGCTAAATGTAGAGATTTATCTCTTTTTTGCGGTGTTGCATTGAATAGTTTTTAAATTTTTTCTTGAAAAAAATAAGTTTTTCTGTCCACGTGTAAGTTTATTATATTTTTTTACAATTTAGTATTTTTTCAAATTGATTTTTCAATTTCAATATTTTTAACCACCAGAAGTTACTTATTGCACCATTGTTAAATATAATAGTGACAAGGCACATACATACTTTCTTTTTGCTTCATATTGCACTTCTACTTCTCTTCCACAAAACTGGTCAACTGGTATAATTCTTTAGGTTGTCTATATTCAAAAACTAGCTGCGCCCGCCACGTCGTGGGCGTCCTGACAATATTTTACTCGGTTTTGCTTTGAAAGTATTCCACACCAATTGAAAGACTCTCACTTTTGTAATGCTTCAGTTATGGTTAATGTATTTAATTTACGTAAAGGTACCTATCCCTCGATAAAATTCTAAAATTTATAAAAAGTTCTAAAATTCTAAAAATTATTGTAAACCAGAGGTAAGTGGTGTTAAAAATATTTAAATAACAATGTAATTCCACAAAGTAAAAATGCTAATTTTTAATCAACTGGCGCCATCTGTTGCGTAATAGTTTCTCAAATATCCCACTTTCAAAAATAAAAAGGTGAAAATATCCCAGTTTTAATATAGCAATTCTAATCCGGAAATTGCGTTTTCCATTGCCTTTTCTCTACTTTCTCTTGGAAAGAAGATATTTTTGAGGAAAAAGAAGTATCCTATATTGGGGCTGAGTTACTAAGGTACCTCCTCACAAAATTTTGTTAAAATCCATCCAGTAGTTTTTAAGTGATGCGAACACAAACAATGAAAGACAGATAGACAGAGAGACAGACCGAAATGAGTTGCTATTTTATTATATATATAGATATGTATATAGATAACCATCAAAATATTGTAGTACTAGCTGTGCCCACACACTCTGTGTGCGTCCTGATAATATTTTCTTCGATTTTGCTTTGAAAGTAATCCATAACAAATTTTAAGACGTACTTTATATAAAGGTGCCCATACCTAGATAAAATTCTAAAATTTATATAAAATTCCAAAAACTATTGTAAAGCTCTATAAAAGATGTTTAAAATATTTTAATAACAATGTTATTCCACAAAAATACAAATTTTATTCAATTGGCTATTTGGTAGTGAGTAATTCATATTTTGTCATTAACTTAAAACAGCGCCATCTGTTGCGCAACCGTGTTTAAAATATATATACCGGTTTCAAAAATATTCTTGTATTTATGTACATACGTGTGTGAATCTTTGCTGTCTTTTATTTTATAATGGGTGGTTAAATTTTAAGGGCCGATGTTGAATGTGAATCTCACCTAAACGTCAAGTTTTTTCTGCATTGAATTTGACATTTCTCAATTTCAGACTAACTCAATTTGAACCATGGAAAGATATACAATCAGGCTTGGATGATCAATTTTCGAAAAAAATCATCTTCAGTCATGAGGGCAATAAGCAGAATTGCCGCATTTGGGCGAATAATAGTCTAAGAGTGATTGTCGAAAAACCACTGCACCCACAAAGAGTGGTATTTTTTCCAAAATGAGGCCGGTCAGGAAGATACTGTGATTGGTGTTCGCTATCGGGAGATGATAACGAACTTTTTATGACCCGAATTGGAAGATATGGATGTGGACGATATGTGGTTTCCAAAAGGACGGTGCTACTTATCACACAGCTCACGAAACAATGGCTCTTTTGCGCGACAAATTCAATGGCCGTGTTATCACACGTGGTGGCGATGTCAACTGGCCACCAAGATCATGTGAGTTGACACCGCTGGACTTCTTTCTTTGGGGTTATTGGAAAGAAAAGGTGTACGAGTACGTCGATAAGCCAGCAACAATTCAAGAGCTAAAGGATGAGATAATTCGGAACATTAACGGCATATTGAATGTGTACCGCTGAGGTCGCGGCGGCCATTTGGCTGATATATTGTTCCATACATAATTGAACCATACCAGTATTATCAAAATAAAAAGAAATGACAATAATTTTCTTAATAATTTGTATTTTATTCAACATCAGCATCGGCCCTTAAAACTTAACCACCCTTTATATGTATTTTTTTGTGAATATTTGCATACGAGTTATTTCTAGAAAGATCGTCAACCAAAACTAATACAGGTTTAGGGTGCGTACAGAGTGGCCGCTTGTTGAAGAGCCGACAGAGAACTTGTTCATGCGAGAAACAAGTTTGAGTGTGCATAGAGGATGCAAGGATCAGCCCTGATATTTTATCTATTATTTGTGTTTTATGTATGTTTGTATGCATTTACTTATTAATGCTTTTTTCTCAATTATTCTTGAAATTTCTATTACATTTTTTTAAATGTTATAAGATTTTTTTTAATTTTCATTATTTCTGTGGCAATAAGGAAAAAGTGCTTAAGTCTGGTTTTTAAGTTTTGTAGGAGAGCAATTTTAAACTTTCAAATAAATTTTTCAAAAAAATAACTTTTCTTTAAAATTTACCTATGGGAGTCAAACGTATGATTTAAAAAAATATCTTATATCTACCAAAAGTACACAGGCGTTGCAATTAATAAGTTGTGAAAGAAGTTTTTATGATTTCGAAAAATAGCTTCTAGTTTCTTAAGATTTTTTCCAAATGCGATTCGACATTGAAAGAAGATAAGCTGAAAGTAATTTTGCTATAAATTCCTGAAAATTTTTACTAAATAATTGAAAATTTGCACATGGGTAATTTTTGCTTAAATCGACTTAAGCACTTATTCCTTATTACCAAAGATTTATTTGAATTTTTATTTTTTTTTTTTTAATTTTTATTTTTTAATTATTATTATTTTTTTAATTTTTTGACTGCATGTTTTATTTACTTTTTCTTAAATTTTTGTTTTTAATTTTTTTTAATGTTTTCCAAACAAGTTGAAATCATAACAACATAACATAAACAATGTTTTCGGCACTGAAATATGCTTTGGAACTGTTTTCTCGCATTCCATCAGCTTTGCGCTCTGACCAGCTCGGCGCCCACTATGACCTGTTCGCGCTTATTTGTACTAATTTGTATAGTACCAGTTTTCTCGCAATAAGCGTCAGTCGGCTCGGCGGACATTTTCTGGATAGCTGCGTCCGTCTTCAGCATTCATCGCATCTATTAACTTTAAGTAGTGTTAAGTTGTAAACATCATCTATTTAACCAACCAAACTCAAATAAAGGAATATGATAACCATATTTTGGTGACCTAATAACACCTACTCCACTTTTGCCTGAATTGGTTTATCGTTTTTATATTCGAAAATGCCCATAGGTGGATTTAGTGAAAAATTTTATATTTTTATATTTTTAAAGAGAAGTAACACTCATGCCTATATTAACTGTGTTACAATCTTTGGAATGGGATAGTAGCAGATAAGACAGATGGTTGGTGTGATAGTAAAGCCTTCTCTTATGGCAACACTGCAATTGCACGTTATGATTATTTTTCGATCAGTGTAGCAAGCGCCTCTGGTGTTATTTAGGCGAATTAGTTTGAAGCTAACATAGCCAATTTATAATTATTTTACAACAACAAAATTTTGCTCGACTTTGCTTTGAAAGTATTCCACACCAATTAAAAGACTCTTACTTTTATAGTGCTTCAGTTATGGTTTATGTATTTCATTTATTTACCCATCCCTGGATAAAATTCTAAAATTTATAAAAAATACTAAAATTCTAAAAATTATTGTAATCTTCTTTGCAAGAGGTATTTAAATTATTTTAATAACAATGTAATTCCACAAAGTAAAAATACAAATAAAATACAAATTTTATTCAGCTGGAGCCATCTGTTGCGCAATAGTTATCCACCACTTCAAAAAATAAAAAGGTGAGTTGAAAAAATAACCGTGTATTCAAACAAACGTGATGAAAATATCCCAGTTTTAAACCGAAAATTTCAGTACCTTTAAACTCGCGTTTATTGAACTCGCGTCATCGTCACTTTACGCTGGTTTTAATAGATGGGTGGTTTATATCCGCTGAATTCAGTAATTTCTGCTCCGATTTTGAAAATTTCTTCTTTACTATAAAGGTCATGTTTACAGATTGGTCTCGTTTAAAAAAAGGTCAAAATTTTAAAATATTAATGTCACCCCAATACAACATATGTACATGATTTTTACGAGTATTTTGAACCGTAGAGTTCACCAGTTTTAAATTTAAAAAAATGGGTTCACTATAGCTCCCAATAACAAAAAACTAAATTTCAAAATTAAAAGGTTTCCACATAGGTTGCGTTTTTTGTCCTATATGACCCTTCCGTTTGAACCGCTATAACGAGTAGTATACTGGCTACTGGAATATCTCTTTAGTTCTCTACTCTGTGAAAGTATGTACTTTTTCCACAGTAAATGCATACATACTAGTTCACAAAGTACAAGCACATGTTTTTATACAGACTTTTATATCACCCCGTCCCCCATTTTTTTTAACTAGTAGAGTTGACAATAAAATCTGCTCTATTTTAAGAAACAAACACTAAATGATCAATGGACGTGGCGTGAATAAGGCATATTGTACGTTTTGTTTAAAAAAAGGTAAAATATTTTTATGAACTAAAAGACTTTTTATCTAACATTGATATTTGCGGCTTCTTCAACTACTCTACATTTTATTTTACTTTAAAAAGCTTAAGTTTAGTTAATAGTGGTTGCCATGTAAACAAATACTTGGTCAAGAGCAACAGCAATTTAATATCAGTTTCAATGTCGTTAACATCGCTATCATGGTCGTTATGGTATTTCTAAGCTTACTTCCTGCTTTAGAAATAATGGAATATAGACCAGGGTAAAATTCTAAATTACGCCTTAGGATGTCGATGTTCATGCACATTTTTTATATTTTTACACGCACACATATACACTCTCGTACAAATAATTTCAATGTTTTTTAAATTTTTTTTTTTTTCATTTTAACAAAATGGCTGGGGAAATAGAACAAGAAAAACACAAACAAATGAAAACACTTAGAAGCATATTTTCGGGGATTTTTCAATAAATTAAAAATGTAATTTTGGATATCATAATATGTACACAAACACATATACAAACACAAACACATGCACTCACACACTCCTACTCCAACAAGCAAACAGGACAACAAATAGATAATGAAATGTTTTCTGTTAAATATTAAACAAATATTTGAAATAATAAAATTATAAAAAAATTGTCATTTATGAAAACTTGAGATCTTATATTTTTCGAAAGTTTTTTGAAACTTTCTAACGTTATTTTTCCTTATGAGTGGAAAATGTTAAACTTTTAATTTATGATTAAGCACGTATGCATTTTTATTAAATCTTTTTTTTCACAAAATAATTTAAAAAGTTTACAATGCCATGGGGAATAGAATATATGTGTGTGTGAATATACCGTACATTGTAAGAGTTCTAATTTAACATAAATTAATTCGTTACTTTTATTACTCTGCAACAATTCATTAAAGCAGCCATAGCTAAGCTGTATCCTAACTGTAGCATATGCCAAGTTTAGAAATATTCAAATTTCATCTTTAAATAATTGAGGCATTTTTAATCAAATTTGTTTTTTGTTAAGGACATGTAAAGCATAAAGAAAGGCTGCTTTATAATGTGTTCAATGTGTGATTGAGGTAAACATATTCTAAGAGCAACATATTATGATGGAATTATATGGTTGTAGTGAAACTGTATTATTATAAACACAATAATATTGTTATGGTAGAACCATATGATTTTTTAACTTAAATATAACATTGTAAAATATAAAAATTTATAATGTAATAAATTTAATGAATATAGTAAGCACAATTACTTATTACTTTTTATAATTTTTTTTAATTTATTACTCATTTCTTAAATTAAAATTTTTTGAAAAATAAACCCGCAATATTGCATTCTAATAATTTTGAAAAACTAAAGACAAAAATTAAAAAAAAAATCTGGAGTGGCCTACACTCAACTTTAGCATACCTAATGAAAACAGATATTTTTATGGATAAATTACATAAAGAATATAAGTTTAAAGTATATTCCAATCGAAAAATAATTATTTTCGAGTTGTAGTCTTAAGTAAACTACCCCTTTCCCCTTGCCGGTTATGCCCAAAATTAAAACAGTTCTTCATCTCCATATACCAAAGGCACATACTAAGTTTCATATAGTTTCATAAGTATAGCCTTCTCAAAATTTAGGGATAAGGAAACTACCCCTTACTCCCTCCCGATTATGCCCAAAAACTATACAACTCTTCGTGTCCATATACCAAAGGCACTTTTTAAATTTCATTTTGATATGTAAAACGGTATGACCTGTACAAACTCCACAAAAATAGTGGCATACACACCCACACACCCACCCACAAACATCATCGCAAAAATAGCCAAAATGGATTCAGGAGACCTCAAAACTTAAAAATCCGTCAAAATCCCGACCTCGAATTTTTTCATGAATACTATACTTTACCTTATACTACGTACGGTAAAGTAAAAACAATCATTATATGTTGGTTTCTAGTCATACTTTGGTTACATACGAGCAAACTAATCATAATTTGTTCAATAATAATGTATAATGGTTATCAATACAGTATTATTTTGGAGATAAGTAATAAAACTTTGGTTGTGATTTGAATTTTATATATTTCAAACCAACTATGTTGTATTTTTTGTGTGTAGTAACCATTTAATGATTAAACAGTAACAAAAACTTGTTTGTCGTGACCATAGTAATGATTAAAATAAATATAAGTTGTTTATTGCAACCATCTACTGTTACAGAAAATCATATTGTTACAGAGAAGCGTACCATAGCCACGTTTTTTTTTTCTCTGCGTATAAACAGGTAGCTAAGGCTAATATTTATTTATTTATTGCACTTGAGCTTTTACCAGATTTTGCTTTGAAAGTATTCCACACCTATTGTAAGACTTACTTATATAGAGTAGCACCTATAAGAGAAAAATGCAACTAAACTAAGAAGAAACTAACAATAACAGAATTTTATAGCCACACTCAAGTCGTAGTATTCTTACCAAATTTTAAAAATTAACGCTAAATGACATAAATAATGTAATCACATAATTACCTAAGTATGTATTTCACAAAACAACCAAATTATACAACACGTACGCGACTTGAAATAAATACAAATTTTATTTAATTGGCTATTTGGCATATGTTTTCAGCGCCATCTGTGTTTAAATGTTAAAATTAAAGGGTCGTGCCGTACTTACTAGTTAAAACGATCTGTGTTTTAAAATATACAACTCTAAAAAAAATTAAACCTGCCGTGCTGTACTCAGCAGTACTTAGTTCCTCCTTAAGATATGCTACATATCAGTTTATATATTTTTTACTTTATAAAAAATAAAGTATTCATATCCGCTTATTTCAACTGCGTACTTTCACTGCTTTTTCTCCACTTTCTCTTGGAAATAAGATATTGTTGAGGGAAAAAAAGTACCCTATATTGGGACCAGGATTCTTATGTACCTCCTCACAAAATTTTGTTAAAATCCATCCAGTACTTTTTACGTGATGCGAACGTAAATGAAAAGCAGACAGACAGACGGAAATGAGTTACCACTATATTATATGTATAGAATAGATATATACCCGTATTCTATTGGGCGTCACCGACACAATACGACGCCTTTTTGTAACGACGAATTTAAATCGTCGACATCAACATTTATCGATGACTTTTTGTTTTTATTTGCTACTAGCTATCTCCGGTGCGCTTCGCTACACCCGCCCACAAAAAATGCAATTAACACTTGGAATAAAACTATGACCAATTTTTTAACCCGAAAACGCACGCCATTCTGATGACAAAAATGTCTCAGTTTATATACAAGGTATGACACCTACTGCTCCCATCCAATCTGTTTTTGCTAGACTATTAACACGATAATAATTTTTTACTTTGTGTAGGAGGTACCATGCCCACTATCCTAATCCAGTCTGTGTTTTGTTAAGCTATGAACATTAGTATGAGGGTTACTTGTGCAAAGTTTCAAGACTCTGCCAATTGTAGCTCTCTGGGTGGACAATAATATTCTTTCACTTTGTATGTGAGATACCACGCCCACTACCTAATCCAGTCTGCATTTTTCTACTCTATACGAATTATTATTATTATGAGGGTAACTTGTCCAAAGTTTCATAGCTCTGGCCAGTGCAGATCACTAGCTGGACGATAATAATTGTTCACTTTGTATGTGAGGTACCACGCCCACGAATCCAGTCCAGCCTGTGTTTCGCTAAACAATGTATATTTATAAGGAGGTTACTGGTTCAAAATTTCAGAGATCTACTACTTCTTAAAAAGTGGGCTTGGTTCATTTTTCTTTTCATAAAACCAGCATCAAATCGGTGCAACCGTTCTTAAGTGATGCGATTACCAACCAACGAAATTTGACATTATTTTATAAGAAAATGTGACGTCATTATTATGTTGTCGACGACGATTTTGTCGTCTTGGGTTTTATAAAATGGAAAAAATTAAAATAAAGAATTCGAACCTGTGCGAATTGGTTAGTGAGAAAAATTAAAAAAATCCATCCTATCAAGAGACTTTCAAAGAGAATGTACTGACATGTTGGATGGTTTTGCTACTGTTTTAAATGCTTGCTTGCCACTCCAAGAACACCTTAAGATGGTGATAAATCTATACATATAATAAAATAGTAACTTATTTCCTGTCTGTGTGTCTGCTTCTCTTTCTGCCTGTCTTTTTGTCTGTCTCTGTTTGTGTTTTTTTCCGCAAAAATATCTTATTTCCAAAGGAACATATAGAAAAAGCAGTGAAATAACTAAATTTTACCGAAATGAGACCCCTTATATAAAGTAAATACATAAACCATAACTGAAGACCAAAAAAAATAAAGGTTCTTTGGTGTGGATTGCTTTCAAAGCAAAATCGAACAAAATATTTTAAGGACTCTGACGAAGTGCCGGGCACAGCTAGTGAAGAACACATAAAGGAGATTAAAAAAGTAACAAAAGTTTGTAATCTGGCGAGACTTGCAATTTAGGGCAAAGAACAAAATTGTATCCACCAAGCTAAGACCAAGGCTACTGGAGGTGGAATGAAAACACAATGTATACAAACTATTGTGGAAGAATTTGTACAAAATATTTTCCATTTCCAAAAGCAGCTATACCCTGAGGGTGCAGTCCAAGGAATACAGCACAAAAAACATGTCACTGAGTGCAATGGAATAGAATGTTTCGTTATTAAATGTTGCACAGTGGACTTACCAAAATAAATGGAAAATTTATCCGGCCCCGTCAGTCAGCAATTAACGCCAAAAAGACACTTCTCTATGAAAAGAAAAAACTTACATATATAGTTTCCAGATCATGCCTAAACACTGATTTATTTAATAAAAAAAATAATTTTGAAATCTTTTGAAAAAATAACAAAACGTTCTGGCAAAAAACACGTACACTTTTTATCAGACATCTAATTAAATAAAACTGGGTTATCAAGTTAAGCAAATATATATCCTGCAACTTTCTTTATTTTGGATACAACGATATATTTCGAAATTGAAATCTGATTTAGTATAACGAAGTGGAAATTTGATTTCAGCGCCCTACCTCAAGTCAACTTCCAGTTGCACCAGTCCTTCAGTTGGTCCTAAGCTGTAGCAAATAAATTCACTTCAAATGATTTAACAGTAGGAGACAAACTATTCAGCATAAGGATCATTTAGTTTCATGAACATTGAAATATTTGCCTAAATTTAAAGAAGAAGAAAAAGTTTAACAAAAAAAATTGCTGAAAAAGTTATAATTTTTTATTTACAAATGTCACAACGACCAAATAATCTATTTGACGAACAGGACATAAATGATACAAAAAAGTCAAATTAATCATACGTCACGTTAGTCAGGCTGCATAAAAATCACTCAGCTGTAATGATGGAACAGCTTGGCGTCTGTAGTTATTCTATAGAGTACAATGACTTTGTTTTGAAATAAACTGCTACTTGTTCTAAAAAAAATAATGGATTAGCGCATACTTTTGAAATAAATTTCCAATTAAAATAGAACTTTTAATTATTTTTAACTGACTTTAAAAAAAGAAGGAGGTTATCAAGTCATCTGAATGTTGCTTTTTTTATGTATGTAACTGCAGAACTCAGTCATTTCTGAACCGATTTTAAAATTTCTTTATTTCTTATTTGAAAGGTTATGCTTTCAGTTTGGTCCCATTTTAAAAACAGTTCATTATATGTAAAAATTAAAGGGTGACCCCATACAAAATCCTTTTTTTTACATGTGTTAAGAACCGTAAAGGGCCCCAAATTAAAATTTTAACAAATTGCATGTCGCTTTAGCTTCTAACAGCAGAAATTAATAAAAAAAAATAAATTTAAAATTTAAAGGGTGTCCCCATAGATGACGTAATTTGATCTATATTTATAGACAAAACCTTAAAAATTTGACAGAATGTCGATTACTATGACCGTTATAATAAAATGCATAAATATTCAAAATTTTAAATTAAAAGGTGATCCAATAGTTCATTTATTTCAATGTATATGGCCATTCTTTTGAACAGTTGTACACAGACCACTAAAATTTACAAAGAACCTGTATTGCTAGGACCGCTATAACAAAAAGTATAAAATTTGAATTTGTAAATAAAGGGTGTTCCAATAGTTAATGTAACTCTATGTATGTGGCCAAACTTTTGAGCTGTTATAGACAGCTAAATTTACAAGGAAACTATATTGCAAAGTCCACTATAGCAAGTATACAATTTGAATTTAGAAATTAAAGGGTGTCACCACAAATTATGTAATTTTATCTATATGGCCCTATCTTTTGAACCGTCAAACACAAACACTTGAAAATTAGGCAGAATGTCCACTAATTTCTCTGGTATAATAACAAGTATAAATATTTGGAATTATAATGTAAAGGGTGTCCCAATAGTTCATGTAATTTGATATATATGGCCAAAATTTAGAACTGTTATAGACAGATAGTTGAAATTTACAAAGAATTTTTGTGGTCAAGTCCTCTATAACAACAGGTCTTTAATTTAAAATTGTAAATTAAAGGGTGCCCCAATAGGTGATGTTATTTGATCTATGTGATCCTATGTTTGAAACCGTTATAGACAGAGGTCCCCATAAAAAACGGATGCTGGTGAAATTAGCTTAATTTTTGAACAGTAATAGGGAGAGCTTGACATTCACATAGTCTTTACTTTTTTCCCTCTAATTTTGGCGCATCTTTTATTTGATTTAAATCTAATTCTTACAGATTAGTTCTTACATTTTTAGTTTAGAATTGGTGCCCTTCTATCTGTTTTGAAGTCGGTTTTTTTGCAAGAATTATTGAAGAATAAAGTAGTCATTTTGGATGTGTAAGCATTGTTAAGTGAGGAAACATTGAAAATATTCACATTCTAGAGAAAGTGAAGACAAGTTATTAAGTCAATTTTAGAGTTTTGAGTTTTTTTTTTTTGTTTTTTTAAGTAATTAAATAATACAAGGTAGTTCCATTTCAAAAATGTTTGAAGTTTGCTGGAATTATTAAAGTATGTTTTTATGTAAACAGCAAAAAAAGTGTTGCCACAAGGAGAAACGAAAAAAAAACTATTTTGGAAATTATTTTAAAAAAGTGTGTAATTAACATAAAATAAAAACGTACTTTGGTTTAATAATGAAACTTATGAGGAATAAATCTTGTTGCAGATTATGATTTCCTTAATCTTTTTTAGGTACAATTTTATATTGAGAAAAAAATTATATTACAATCTTATTTAAGCTGCATGCTAATTGACCTTATGAAAAATCGCCACAAAACAAAAATTAAAAATCGCCAAATGAATAATTACCGTAAAAAAATTGGAAAAATGGAAATTTGGCAAAAAAAATATAAAAAGTTCAATACTGGCAGTAAGTGCATTGATATTTTTTTAATTCTAATAAATCTTTAATGTTAACATTAACTACATTAACTACTAAGCTAGTTTTAAGGACAGAAAACGTTGTATTTACACTCTTAGTGATAAATTTCTCGATAATCATAGTTGGCGTTGTCGACATAATACGACGACCTTTCACTAAATTAAATTGGTATTCCCATTGTCGACATAAACATTTATCGATGACTTTTTAATTTTATTTAGTATTTTGTAAGAATATGTGACGTTGAATTTTTCTTGTACCGACGGCGATTTCGTCGCCTTGGTTTTTAAAAACGACTGAAGTGCCAACAAAATTTAAAATAGAAAAGATTTAATAACAAGTTTGACCCAATAGGGAAAATTAGTTAAAGAAATGGAAAATCTCGACGTGATAGAAAAAAACTTAAATGAGATTCTTATTAAGCTTATGAAATCATTCCAAAACATTAAATTTTTTTAAAAGACGTCGACGTCGTCATAAGATCATTAGGAAATACAAAATTTTAATCAAATTAAAGTTGATATCAATATAAAATGATGTCCGGTCAAAAGTGACGACGATGTCGCCATCGCCAAGTAGAATAAGGGTGAATATAAAACCGCTCAAATATGGTATCACCATATTTCATTAAAACGTTTTGGATAATTGTCCATTAGAAAATGTTTAAAAAATTACGAAAAGCACTCAACATTTTGGGGTTACTTTTTATAAAAAATATTACCCAATTCTGTATGCGGATTTCTTGGGTTATTTTTCATTTTTGCTTTTAAGCAATTTTGCATAGAGTTGTTTTGCATGCAGCCCCCTCATTCATAACAAAATTAACCAAACTTTTTAATTTTAAGTTCCTATGATTTTGTCAATTTTTCTTGATACTCCTTCCCTTCTAATTTTTTTCTTTAATTTTCTTTAATGAACATACCAGGGGTGCTTTTGGTAAGTTGTACTTAATAAGAAAACGGAAACTTAAAAACTTTTGTCAGATATAGGGAAATTAAAAAATCTTATTTGTGAATTTTTGCAAAAGTTTATTACTACCGTATGGAAAAAATTTTCATTTGTTTATTTACAGCCTGTCCCACAATATCGAACGTAAACTCAAGCGAAAGAAAACTAGCCGCTCACTTTCGATCGAAAAAGCGTCCCACTAACTATCGTCTTGTTGTTCGCTTGACTTTACGTTTGTAACGTAATCCATTTTACCGACTACAAATTAATATGTTACCATATCAATAAAACCTTAAGTTAATCGCCAAATTTAAGAAAAAAACGCTAAAATTAATAAATTGTACCAAAAAAAATACAACTCTGCGTTAGTCAAAAATATTACAAATGACATCAAAAAAATCTAAACAAATAAAAAACACATCGTAAACATACATATTTTCTTTTTGGTGAATTAAAGTGATAAAAGTATAAATAAATAAAATAAACATATTTAAAGTGAAAAAAGATAATTTACATTTTTTAATTGTATTTAAAGCGAAAATGAATTTGTCTGTGGCAGTTCATTTTTTAGAGGAGGTTGAGGAGGAAGAACAGGTCTCTCGCAGGCAATTGCGTGATGTTTCTAATGTTCTTCATATGGCAACAAACGAGTAAGTAAAACATAATAATTTATACATGTACTTTGTGTGTAATATAAACATTCACATATCTGCTTTTAGATTTGTGGCCAATTTTCGAGTTTCAAAGGAAGTATTTGTTATGTTGTTGGATACTTTGAATCAGAAGTGGACACCAGGATGCCGGAGCACTCATATTCGGCCAGACATTAAATTGGCGACATTTTTGCGATTTTTGGCTACAGGAAGCTATCAGAGAACTGTGGGAAATGAAAGTGTTTCCTCTACATCCAAATCCACAGTTAACAGAATTATTGGTGAATGCCTAGATCTGTTTGAGGAATGGATTTGCCCACAGTGGATACAAATGCCAAGGCCTGAAGAAAGAGGAGAAATTATAGAAAATTTTTTTGACCGATCTGGCTTCCCGGGGGTTATAGGATGCGTAGATGGAACTCACATCCGTATAAAGTCCCCCGGTGATGACATTAAGCGTTTATATTATAACAGAAAGGGTTATTATAGTATAAACGCAATGGTTGTACGTACATAAATATACTTATTATTCCATAATGCAATTTAATATCATTAAAAAAAACTATTTTTTATTTGCAGATATGTGATCATAAAATGAATATAATGTTTGTTGACGCTAGGCATCCCGGCTCCAATCATGATGCATTTATATGGGAACATAGTGCGGCCAACCAAAAGTTACAAAGCGAGTTTGATGATGGCAAACGAAATACTTGGATCCTGGGTAAATTATTATTTGTAACAAAATATGTCCATGTAAATTTTAAACTGAACATATTTTTTATTGTTGCAGGTGATGGCGGCTATAAATTAAAACCGTTTCTGATGACGCCATTCAGGAATGCAAGAGACATTCATGAAACACGTTTTAACAGAAAACACATCAGCACGCGCAACGTGGTAGAACGATGTTTTGGTGTTTTAAAAAATCGATTCCGTTGCATCCTTGGTTCGAGAGGTCTCCACTATAGTCCAGAGCAGACAACAAAAATTATTAATGCGTGTTGTGCCATGCATAACATTTGCATAAAATACAAATGCATCGAAGAACCATTAGCTGAACCAGTACTTGCTGAAAATACTACAATAGACGAGGACGTAGAAGGTGAAGAAGACGAGGGTACTGCGATGGCTATACGTAGAAGCATAGCACTAAACTTATAAAGTGTGTCATATTCTGTTTTATATCTGCTTAAGACAGAAAAATAAATTTGTGTTATTTAATAACTTCTATTTTTTTAAATAAAATTTAAAAGAATATTTTTTTTATTTAATAAAACTTTTTTTATTATTCACATATATACTTATTTTGTTCCGTTGTATGATATGCATGTATGTACTTATATGTATAGATATTATTTATTTAAATTATAAAGTATAAATTTAAAAAAAAGTATATAAAAAGGCGGCGGGTTACGAGATTATATGCGCACAAATTAGAAGATAAAAAATGCATTAAAAAAAAGAAAATTAATTTTAAAAAACGAGTTTATAAATTAGGGTAACTAAAAAGAAGGTTATTAATATAAAAATATTATTTATTTATTAAGTGCTGTGTCAATGCCTCGATTGCTCTTAAAATTTGAGCTTGCGTTTCAGCGCTCTTCCTTGCCGATTCGGCTTGTACCTCGGAGGCATCTGCTACTCTTTTAATAACTGCAACTAGGCTTTTAGTAGCTTCACCCAATGTTTTTGTTGCATCAGCTTGCTCTTTTGCTATAGCAGCTGTATGTTCACCCACCCTTAGTTGCCTACGGATAAGTGATATTTGGTCATCATTTGAAGCTTTTCGTTTTTTTGCAGATGAGCTTATAGGCATTTCATTATCGTTACCAGCGAATTGTTGCCGATTTTGCTGCTGTTGCGGCTGACTGCGTATACGTTCATCCGTCTGTTGTGTAATTATTTGTTCTTCTTGTGAACAATGTTGTTGTTGCCTGGAAGGTGTTATTACCGCTACAGCCTTGGAGGTTCTTGGTGGCGTGTCTTTTAATGCAATAAAACATTCATCGATTGGATCGACAGCTTTTATACGGTTTCTTTCTGTGAATCCAAATACCTTGCCAGTAGGTGTTGCAGCCTTAGACAGAAACAGTGTTCTGTCTACAATTTGCTCCAGTTCTGTTAAGTGGTTCATACGATAAAGACCACCGCCTGTTTCCGACATACTTTTTTTGTTTTCTGCAATTTTCTTTTTAGTACGACATTTCAGATCCGCCCAGGACTGTAATAAAATAAATAATGTACAAAAAACGTAAAAAACACAAAAAATATATGCACCTTTTTCCACTCAACAACGGAACGAATAGGTGGCCCCATTGAATTTAATTTTTTGGCAAGCGTTGTCCACTTCTCCTCCACTGACATCTTTGTGCTCCCAAACGTAACACATCCTCTGGCAAACTCAGGATTTTCTTCCATAAATTCAACTAACACTTGCAGTTGGTTCATAGTTGATTTTTTTATGCTAAAATGAATATATTTGTTTGTTATATGCCTTTATTTATATTTACTATTATTTACTTACCATTTATTTTCCATTTTTATTTATTTTATTAATTTTTAAAACAATTTTTCCTTTTTGATATTACTTAACGACAAAGTACACATAAGTGACTGATTTTGACATTTCTGTTCGCACAAATGACAGCAAAAATATTTAGTGGGACGTAAATTTGTACTAAACTGTTTACGTTATTGTTCGAATTATTTATCTTTCGACTTGTCGTGCTGATCATTGTTAGTGGGACGCAAATCAGCTGTTTATCGTTTAAAAAGCGTGCGAACGATAACGTTCGATATTGTGGGACAGGCTGTTAAACACATAAATTTAAGGCTTGTTTCTTTCTTTAATTTTTAAATTTTCAAATAAAGGAAAAAACGCAAAATGGGATTTCACAAAGTATGTGATATGGTAGCACAAATTTAAATAATTCCCGCAAACGTCAGAACGTTAATATGGCGACAAAAAGAGAGAATGGAATTACCTTCTATTATTATATCACGATTAAAACTATTAGGAAACTGAAGACTTCTATTTTTATTAACTGTAGCAGTACAAATTTAAATTATATTCTAATTTTATTTATTGAGCAACTACAACGGATGCAGATATTCGTTAATGTGAATATCTGCATCCGTTGTAGTAAAACACACAAGGTATTGGATTGGATCGATTTTTTATCTATCAAACAAGAACTATTTTTTGCCAGATTAGTTGAACAGTTTTTATTCGATAACAACAACCTTGGTTTATATTTATTTCAAGAATTTAAAATGCATTAATACACGACATATTTTTACAACTTTGAGAATAATAAGTTACCGATGCGCTGAATATCCTTCGACCACATCCTCAGAAAGGACACTTCTTCTAAAGTCTTTATGAAAGAAAAAATAGAAAGAATCATAAAGTCTATAATATTTGTATAATTTGAAAAATATTCGGCGATTTTTTGTGTCCACACGCAAAGAAAAATCATGGTTATGATATGGTCACAGGAACCACATTATGTTCTCTGTAACAATATATGGTGATGGCGATGAACAAATTTTAGTTGTTTGTAACATTACTTTGGTCGTGACAAAAAAGTTTTGGTTAAAATTTTATCATTATATGGTTACTACGTACAAAAAATTCAACATGGATGGTTTTAACTATTATTCTTTCGAAGGTAACCAACCAAAATTTGGTAAAATAAATATTATTTCTTTGTTTATGTTATTGGAGTGTATTGGTTTGCGCCTAAAAAAAATTATAAAAAATATATGTTACCCTGTCTATGAAAAGGTGGCTTATGACTCAAAAACAAAATTTCGAAAAATTAGCATTTCAAACAATGCATTTCGTCAGTTTCTTAGTAGTTTTTCTTCTGCATTATGAACAGTCATGCCCAAAAGCAACCAAAAATGCAAAAGAGCATAAATGAGATACGTTCGTGTGTGTATATAAAGAGCGATGTTTTTTTTTTCAATGCAAAGCACAAACCAGTTTCTGACCCAGCGTTGTCAGGTTTTTGGGTATTTTATCCCCAAAAAAAATCTCCAAATCGACTTTGACTTTGACTTACCATAACTTCTAAGCAAGTTAAGACTTTCTAGTTTTCACCACGTGCAACAGCATCTCAAAAACTATCGAAACCAAAAAAGAAGTGGAAATATTTTTTTTGAGTCATAAGCCACCTTTTCATAGGCCGGGTCACATATAAACAATTGTTTCGTTATATACATTTATATATTTCTTATATACATTATTTGTTATATATATTGTCATATATTTGTTATATACATTTGTTATATACATGTTTAATTATTTCTTTTTCGCCGTAGAATTGAGCGGGTGGCAACCATCTTCTCTGGATTCCCGCAACTCGTGTCCTCTTGATTTATTTTTAATTTTTATACCACAATGTAATAAATTCTCGATGTCATGAAAATCAACAAGGATATCATTACTGATGATGAAATGTTCGCGGCTACTTACAAACCAAAATTGGTCGATGATGTAGAAGATTTCAATCCCTCAGCTGAAGAAGCTGACGAGGGTACAGACTCAATCGTTGAGACCGGCGTTGATGTTGTTCTCAATCACCGTTTACAAGAATGCTTTGCTTTCAGAGAAAAGAAAGACATCACTTTGTATTTGAAAGACTAAATGAATTCAATTGAATTGGAAAAAAGATTCTCCGATCAAATTGATGTCTTCAAGTACAACATGAACAAAGTAATGAAAGAAATCTTGAGCCGCTTTAAGGCTTTACAATTTGTATATAGGTTTTCAACTTCAAATTCAATTTTATAAACTTCAATTCAAAGTACATCTATATCAAGTACATTCGTCAGCTCAGCTGATATTTTTCTTTTCGTTTTGTTTTGTTTCTACTTGTCAAAATTTATTTGCATTTTTAATTGAAAAAAAAGTAAATTCAAGGAAAATTGAAAAAAAAAAATTCAAATATATACATACATATATGTATATTTTTTTAACTTTCCTTTGTATCATCAGGGATTGTAAACGAAATTTTGAAATTTTGCTTTTCTGATTTAAGTTGTACCAAATAAACTTTTTATGAATTTCTGTTTTAATTCAGATTAATCTAAACATAAACAGATCATTGTACATATTATAATTTTTTATTTTTATTTAGTAGAATTGGAATCAAGCAAGTCAATTCTACCCACTTTGCCATCTCTGAATTGCTTTTGACACCTAGAAATATTTTTACACAAACAAAATTTCTGTTGTTGTTCTAATGTTGTACTTGTTGTAGACTTGCATGTATGTACTTGATATAAATCATGGTATAATAATACAGGTAAAACTGTTAGAACAGCTGTTTAAATTCGCTTATCTGGAAATGTCAAACCTTGTATAAAACTCTGTTCGTGCACTTAAAAATTAGTAATAATTTCTAAAACAAAATACAGTTTTTTTATACTACTCAGTGCATTGTGAACTAATTTCTGTATTCTATCCAATCCTTTACTTAACTTGCAATTTTTACGTAAAGAAAAAATATATATGTATGTTTTTTAAGAAAAAACTTTGCAACTAAATTTTAATCAGTTCTCGTAGGCGGAAATTTGGTATTCGGAGTAACCTGGTGACAATAAAAGAACATGGCTTAATTTGATACTGCTGCTAAGGCCATATGCAGCTTACTCAATTCCTGACTTGCTTAAAGCAGCCATATCGGCTTTAGGCTCGTTAGATTTAGTTCACAGGGTCCCTGTATATCTACAGAGTCCCTTAATGAAAGCAAACGTACTTAGCAGTCATGTATTGAAACCCACAATGTAAGGGTTCTTCTTTAGAATAATGACAGTGTGCCTTGGTTATCTTTATATTATGGCTTGTAAGATGACCAACCAGAATGAGTTTGAAAACTGAACTTAAGCAATTTTAATCATGATCAAAATTAATTTTTGGAGATTGATCTTTATAAATTTTAACTTTTAAATTTAATATCATTACTTATGTTAAACAAATACCTAAAATCTTTTTATACTTCCATGTACGTACAATTAAATATTTAAAACCTGCTTCCTTTTAAATATAATTTATTTTAATTATTTAAAGTAAATCTGTTTTATTTTTTATTATGGTTATTTATTTTTATCATAATGAATAATTAGCCATAGAAGTGTTTGCGAACATAGCTCATGTTATTTATATTTTTCTTTATATTTTATTAAAATATTTTGACAGAGTCGGGCAAAACAAGCTTGTTTAGTTTTTTTGAATTCGCCTTGCATATACCTGTATTATTATAACATGATATAAATATACTTTGCTTCAAATTCAATTTTATAAACTTCAAATTCAATTTTGTAAACTTTAAATTCAACTTTATAAACATCAAATTCAATTTCAATTCATATTTATTGAAAATTCAATTTTAAATTTTTACAAAAAAATGTCTTCAAAATTTTTACAAAAAAATTTTCAATAATATTACAAAAAAATACCATAAAATTTTTAAAGAAATTGAATTTTACCCAAAAATTTTCAATAATATTATTAATAATATGGTTTTAAGTACATAAGTATTGAATTTTGCTAATTTATGTATCAATGAAAACGACATGATGATTTCATTGATACAAAAATTAGCAAAATTGAAACCATTGGGGATGTTCATAAGACGTAACTTTTGAGCTTAACTGCTACGAAACTGTTGCCAACTGTTAAGCTCAACTGCTACGAAACTGTTGCCAACTGTTAAGCTCAACAGTTACGCCTTAAAAACGGCTCGAGAAATATACTGCAAAATAAATAGTTGATAAATGTAAACAATTGAAAAAAATAAAAGAGGACAAACTAAATAATTTAAATTAACAAAATTAATTACTTTAGCTGAAAATTATGGATATGTAACGGTATAACCAAGGCGAATTGAATACTAGTTGAAACTGATAGCCCAGGTTAATATCTTCTTTTATATGTGTTTTTTACCCCCTTATGTCAAAACTTGTTTACATTTTCTTTGCGACACATTTTGATAAATAAAATTTTAACATAAAAATTCATTTCACTCTAAAATTATGTTCTTTTATTTTTATTTTTCACGTTTTTTCACTTTTTACTTTAAATATAAAATTATAAATTTTGCAAAACACTAACAAAACTTTTGTGTTTTGTGTTTCTTTTTTATTTTCTTTTGAATTTTCTTTGGGTTTTTTAAACAAACAAAATTGCCTGTGGTTGTTTTTGTTGTAACATTGCGATTACCTAGTATTCAATTCGCCTTGAGTATAACTCTCTTCTATTAGCTATTTAAGATGAGCACAACATGTTGACTTTAGGTAGCTAAAATAGTTTATGATACAACAAATACCCAACTGTTGAGTTGAGCGCAACTAGACAACAACCCTTTTCTAAGACAAATACTCAACCGTTGCGCAACAGTTACGTCTTATGAACGTGCCCATTGTGATAATAATAAATATTTTTTTAGAAATGTCATCATGATCAACGTTGGGTTGACAAAGACTACAAAAAGGGTCATTTGGACACAATACGCAAGGCTAATCTTTTTGGTGGTGCTTTTCATAACAAAGTAATTGCACTTGAAAAAGTTGGTTTTGAATATAAACAACAAAATTCTGCTATTCGAAGTTGATGCGAGTCCAATTGCTTAAAAACGGAAAAATATTGAGGGTTTTGTTCCTCTTGATCCTGGCTTGTACATGGAATAAAATGGTGAAATTTTAGTTCCGAGCTTGGTCGTAAAGGTCATGCCGTCGGTGATATCGTTTTCGTTGTTGGTATAGGAAAAAGAAGCCCCGTTCAAGTTCTTAAAAAATTTGTGTTTTATTTCAAAATTATATTTATGTATGTATGTATGTACATACATATCTACGTATAATAAAATATGTATATGTTTCAAAATAAATTAAAGAAAAAATAAAAAATTTCTAAATGACATTTCATATTTTTTAACCATATTATAATATTTAATTTAACCATAATATTAGAATGTTCAACAATTATATGGCTTAACTAGAACCATATAATTTAACCATAATATGTTGCTCTTAGTATATGGTTACCTCAACCATGTTTTTTCTTTGCCTGTAGGTTAGTAAAAAACTGTTGTTTTTAAGGTAGACAATAACGTGCCTAGACACGTTCAGTTTGTTTTGTTATGTTTTTGGTATGGTCCCTGTAAGTTATGCCGAAAGAAAAAAAAGTTTCATATTCAAAACAAGTGCAAGAATTAATTATTTTTTTGGCATAAAATGTCCATAGAACTTTTTCAACGCATCCTCAACTACATTTTTGCTGATTAAAATTAAACGCTGTCACCTAGTTTGAATGAGATATTAGAAAAAAACTGATGACACCTTTTTTGAAGGGCCCACTGATTCTCCGAATCTTTCGAGGCCCATAAATAAAAATTGGTCATTAATTTCGCTAAACTGAGTATATGATTTTACTACTCTTTAATAGCAGAATCGAACCTAGTTTTTTTTAAATACACGAATTTTTCAAAAAGTTTTTATTTGTTGCACTGTGTAATTAAATTTGTTTTTTATTATAAGGTACGCTTCTATAAACAAATAACCTATGCCTCTTGATATTATTACATTACTTTTGCACCACCCTTTACTTTATGGGGTATAAAAAAAGAAACAAAATAATAAATTCATACGCTTTCCACCTGCGTTCAAGCAAAAAAAAAAAACAATAAGATAGCAACTCACCAAATATTTTTTTAACTTAACATTTGTTACGTGTCAAAGTGGCATTTTATTGTTAAATTTAATATTCTATTTTACCACTGACATTTACGCAAATCTACAATATTTCACATAAAATGTGTGCAAAAAGAAAACAAACGAAAAAACAACAAAAGGAAACGGATGTAAAAACAGCAGTAGTAGAGAAAACAAATGAAGTAAAAACATTAAATCGCACACAATACAACGATTCCATAAGAACCAATTGTTTGCTTTCACTGTGATTTGTAATTTTATGTCTGTCTCGTGTGCTGTTTTTTTTATTTTCAAGTCTTTTTATTTTAAAAACTTTATCTGTCTTTAAATTGATAACGAAATCAAATAAGTTTTTTATTTTCATTTTTATTATTATTAATTTTTTTTATAGAACAAAAAAAAACAAATTTTCTTTGGGTTTTGGTTTTTTCTATTACAAATTTACTGCTTCAAATAAAGTTGTTACAATGAAGTATTTTTATTTCAGTTTCCGTAAATTGATTTAATACAGAGATCATTCTAAGGAAACAATAAAAAATTTATGTTTTTAACGCATCAAATGTTATGAGATTTACACGGAATATTTTATAAATTAACTAGCTGTGCCCGACATGTCGTGGGCGACCTGACAATATTTTACTCGATTTTGATTTGAAAGTATTCCATAACAATTATAAAAATCTTACTTTTATAGTGATACAGTTTACAGTGGTTTATGTATTACTTTATATAAAGGTACCCATCCTTGGATAAAATTTTAAAATTTATAAAAATTCTAAAATTCTTAAAATTATTGTAAAGCTTGTAAGAGGTGTTTAAAATATTTTAATAACAATGTAATTCCACAAAGTAAAAATAAAAATTGTATTTAACTGGCGCCATCTGTTGCGTAATAGTAAAATAAAAATAAATATAAAAGTGTGTTGAAAATGTAACCGTGTTAAATAATACGTGTTGAAAATATCCCAGTTTTAAACCAAAATTTTCAGTACCTTTAAACCGGAAATTGAGTTTTCACTGTTGTTTCTCCTTTTTCTCTTAGAAATAAGACATTTTGCGGGAGAAAAAGTATACTATATTGTGATAAAAATACCAAGGTACCTCCTCACAAAAAAGTGTTAAAATCCATGCAGTAGTTTTTACGTGATGCGAACACAAACGAAAAGCAGACAGACAGAAGGAAATGAGTTACTATTTTATTATATGTATAGATGATGAAAAGGAACAAGGGATTATTAATTTTTTAGGGTTCCGTACTCAAACGGTAAGAAGGTAACCCTACTGTTTTCGGTACAATGTCTATCCGTCTGACTCTGGAATCATAATAGGTAGAATCTTGAAATTTTTACAGAAAATGTATAACTGTTGCCGCTTCCCCAACAAATACTAAAACTTATAGGGTGTTCCGAAAGTGACGTGTTAAATACGATTATGTCTTTATTTCAAAATGTAATTTAAACATTAAAGGGTCTTCCGATAGTTACGTGATTTGCATGTATATGGCCTAAGTTTTGAGTGATAATAATCTTGAAATTTTTACAGAAGGTGTATTACTATGGCCATTATAACTACATAGTAAAAATTAATGGGTGGTCCGACAGTGACGTGATTTGCATGAAGATGACTTAATTTTTTAGCCATAATATGTAGACTCTTGAAATTTTCACAGATGGAGTATTACTATGATCCTATAAAAAATAATAAAAATAAAGGGTTTTCCAGCAGTGACGTAATTTTCATGTATAACACCTTATGTCTTGCACCGAGATAGGTACACTCTTAAAATTTTGTACAGAAGATGTCTCGCCATGGCCGCTGTGACAATTACTAAAAATTAAAGGGTGTTCTGACAGTGACATGTTTTTCACATATAGTGATTTATTTTTTATTCGTAATATGTAGACTCTTGATATATTTATAGAAAGGGAATTGCCATGCTCGCTATAACAAATAATAAAATTAAGGGGTGTTCCGACAGTGATATGATTTTTACGTAAATAGCCTTGTTTACACTAGATGTATTAATTCGGCCGCTATAAAAATTATGAGAGTGCCTCCATAGACCGATTGGTGGTGTGCTAGTCTATCAGTCAAGAGGTTGCGGGTTCGATTCCCACCAAAGACTCTGGGAGTTTTCTACAGACAAGCAAAAAAGCTTCGCAGAGTTAGTGTTGTCTTAAAAAAAATAAAATTTAAAATGTCATTAGTGACATGTTTTTCACGAATATTACCTTATTTTTAAACCGCAATGGGTAGGCTCCTGATATTTTTTAAAGAAAGTGTTATAACAACAATTACTAATATTTAAAGAATGTTCCAATAATGATGCAATTTTCGCGAATATGACTTTTAGAAATAAAAGGTGTCCCACAAGACATATAAATTTAACAACTTGAATTATTAAAGTTATACTAAACATAGTATGGAACCCTACATGTGTGAGACTAACTCGCACTTGACTGATTTATTTTATATATTTGTAATATTAAAGATCTTTGCGTTTAAGTAGAAAGTTAATCACGACCGTTTATATATTGAATATTTCTAATCTTATTTATAGACACACGTGCTCATCAACAAACTATAAAAGTTGGGTTAAGTTGGAAAAAGGTTCTAAATTTTGTTACTAATAAAATCTATAATTTTGTAAGTTCTGGAGTTTGATTAAAAACTGAAACTACAAATTTAAACCAATTAGCTAGTTTCCTCTTTTGGCAATCAAACTTTAATTCATTCTTTACAAATTCCCCCCCTATATTTCGTAACGATTTGTTTTAATAATTTTTTGACTAAATTCCCATACAGACGACATGACTTTTACATCTGGCTTGTAAAATTTCCATATGCAAAATACGTGTGCTCTCACCTGCTTTGGTTAACACAAAATACCATTCATGGTAAAGTGAATCCATTATCCACCTAATTACTGAGGCATTTTATCCAAATGTTAAAAATCGTATCCATTTTTTTTATACCCCGTCTTCACAAGCCATCGCACATGGGGGTATTTTGGCAATCTAGCCGAACATTTCTTTTTTTAATTTATATTGGCTCTGAAAATTTATTTAGTTTCCTTTAGATTAAGGAAACTTGGCAGAAAAATCTGTTATGGCCATAGGCTATTAACTCATTCATTTAAAAAAATCGGAGCACGGAGAAAAAAGTTCCCCTTAAAAACTAATTCCCCTTAAAAAACTTTAAAAAATTAAATTTTTTTTAAGTTTTACCATACCAGACCAGGCGGAGGCATGCCTCCAGTCCCACTCTCCGAAAAGTCCATGTGAGTTTTATAAAATTTTTTTTTGCTAATTTCCAAAAAATATTCATTTTTAAGCTTTTATGTCGAAGAAAAGGAAGGTGTCTGACCCATCTACACCACCCAAGAATATAAATACAATATATTTTTGTAACTTATTACTTTATCTAAAAATAATTAATGTATTCATAAATCACAGTTTTATTATAGATATGTAGAGATAATAAATAATTTACACTAGTAACAATAAATTTTATTTAAAATAATAACAATTAAATTATTTAAAACATCTTAGAAACCAAAAACATTTTATGACCAACAAAAAGGTTTCTTACTAGTATCTACCTATGCCAGATGAGCAAAAAAGAGAAAAAAGTGAAATTTAAAAAAAGGTGAAATAAAAAAACTGTCGGTCTTGTTTCTCATCACCGAGTCACTAGTAACTGTTAGCATTTGTTTAAGTCTCAGGTCCCCTATGGAATCCAGTGGTCCTAAGTCTTAAGCTTGCCCGTGGTAGACATTCACTCAAAATTTTGCGCTGCCGTCTCAGCCTCTTCCAGTCATAGTCAGCTAGTATCATCTTCTTTGATTTTCATCTTGGTTGTCAAGTGCAATGAGAACCATCTCTTTCATGCACCCGACATTCCCGCAGGTGGTCCAAGGCATGCAGTGGTCCAAGCAATTCTGCTCCTGCTTTACCCTCCACAAGACAACCTTCAGTAAAAATACTGATTTCGTTTTCAAATTGCATAGAAACTTTATTTAACTCCTTCCGCACCGAGTGTTCGATGAAGTCTTTCTTGTCCAGTAAATAAAAAGAAATGGGAGAACGCTTTAATAAAAGAAAGCTTGGCAAAAGACATCTATAGAGGGTCATTGCGGAGGGCAACATGAACATGAGTTTATGGGGGACATTAGTATTTTTCTTAA
Source organism: Phasia obesa (assembly GCA_949628195.1). Classification (NCBI taxonomy): domain Eukaryota; kingdom Metazoa; phylum Arthropoda; class Insecta; order Diptera; family Tachinidae; genus Phasia; species Phasia obesa. The sequence continues at coordinate 23,577,599 of OX451215.1, read as the reverse complement.
GGTTGGTTTAAAAGTACTTAATCTATTTTTATCTATAACAACAATACAGAATATCCCTTAATTCTACGCACAAGGCTCTTTTCATTACAGTTTACAACACTTTTTTAAGTGTTGTTGGCAAAATTTCCTCGAATTCTGTTCAAATGATGGCTGTCAGCTGCTTTTAAGCCTGTGGCTTATTTCTATCGATTTCTTTCTTCATATTTTCGTATATTAAAACTCATGGAACAGCCAGCTCAGGCAATCGATATGACTTTTTGAAGCTGCAAGATTTTTATTGTTGATGGTTTGGAAGAATGAAGGAAGAAATTCCTAAAAATGTCCCTGTATTATTCCCCTCAAATCCCAATGCTTGCATTTGTAGCATCTACAGAGAAATATGTAAGTATGATCTATAAATTTTTCGCCAAAGTGGCACACGAATTGAGTGGGATTACTGTTACTAAGGTTTTCGGAATTATTTAGGTTTTTAAGAAAAAAGTTCTCAGGGCAGCTCGAGAATACTATAATCGCAATTCACCACCAGTCACCAGAATTATTAAATTGTGTAGATATTTAAAGGGTATGTTTTTTAAACATCATCGTGAACGTATATGTGTGTGATTATTTGCAGCACTGCACAGTGGGGAAGAATTAAAATATTTTGGAAATAACTCAGCCAAGCCTTTTAATCCAAAATTTGACATGAGCATAGCAGAGGAGTACCTAAGCTTAGTTTTTGACGCTGAGTACCATCCACTCTCCAGGGGTGGCGCTATGTGGTCTCAAATCTAGGTACCTCGCAATTTTTGCAAAATTAATTAAGAGCTGGGTTATACGACGTATCACGCTTCTTTTAATTTTGAAAAACATACCCTTGCAATATCAAGATAATTAAATTATTGTGGTGACTGGTGGTGAATTGCGATTATAGTATTTTCGAGAGCTGACCTGAGAACTTTTTTCTTAGCAACATATATAATTCCGAAAATCTCCGTAACGGTAATCTCCTTTACAAATGGCTGAGTTATTTTCAAAATATTTTGATTTTCACCCACTGTGCACTGTCTCTAACAAGTTGTTTATATTTTTGGCGGTACGTCTACAATGAGTTCAATACTTGATTTGATTTTTAAAATTAGAATTTTGTAAAGTGTTTCTCAGAGATTGGATCAAACTATCGTAACTCTAATTATCTGAGGCACTAAAGTTTAAAGCAGTTTAAAACCAAACTAGTAAAACAATTTAATTTAAGTAAAATAATTTTTTTTTTTTTAGATATTCTTTAAACATTCTTTCCAGCTGCTTTTTTCTTTCAAAATGCATAACTTGACATTTTTGCTGCTCATACTCGTATTTTTTTAATAGAAATTTAATTTTATTTTCATCTTTGCAGAAACAGCATTCGACACAGTGTTGAATAATAATTTATTTCAATAAAGAGGAAAGAGAACAGAAAGAGAAAGACCAATTACATATAACCACACCAGAGAAGACATTACAACAGACAGACAGACACATTAAATGCAGCACAATCAAAGAGTCTGGTACAAATTGAACAGAATTTTGTGATGACCACTTAAGCATATTGAAGAAAATTAAATGCAGCTAAAGTAACAAAAGGCCAAAATGGAATTCTGCTGCTTTAAAAGTCGAATAACAAAACCAACAAAATATCACTAAAAATGCTGACGTTGCAAACAACTCTTGTTTAAACTAAAAAAAAATCGCAAATATAGAAATGTTAGATCTCAACATTCCATTTACAAATCTAATAAACACTACCCTGGCACCTCAGAATGATGATGATGGTGTTTTACAAGGCAACCTTTTTGCAACAGCAATTTCAAAGTCAATGCAATTTGACTTCATAACGAATTCGCAGGCATACGTTGCCACCGCTGTAGCAACGGCAGCAAATACTACTACTACTGCGCTTAATTGGCATCTATCGAAACAGCTGCAAGCTACAGCAGACCAAACAGCAGCCAGTGTTTCGCCCCCATCTGTACCCATGATGAACTTAGCAACAAATTTCATTTTCGATTGGTGCAATCAATCGTCTTCGTACTCTGCGATTAGTGCAGGCACCAACTGCTCTCTGTATACGACTGAATTAAACAGTTGGAATGATTCAGCGAACAATACAACAATGTAAGTACTGGACAAATTTTTTTCTTTTATAAAGACAATTTAATTCAACTGCTATTTGCTGTAGTTTTAAATATGACCCAAAGCTAATAAATAGCAAAAACCGTAAAGGTTTATTGCAGCTGGAGAATTCATTTATTTATTCATTCAGTCATGGCTGTATTTGAATAATTACTACCATGAAATATTGCTTTTTCATATCTATATCATGCGTTGTGGTAATTTTCTACTTCTCTGAATTCCTACTAATTACTTATTTAGTTTTGAGGTATGAAACTTAAAAATATTTTAACACATCAATAGAAGCTTTAATGTATTTAGGAAATTTTACGGGGTTTCATTTTGGCTATTCTAACGTATGAGTGATATTGAATGTGGTTGAAGGGTACGTATACTTGATTTTAATGGAAATAATTAAAAATTCTTTAGAAATAGAGAGATCTAATGAAAACATTTTAATTACGAAACGTAAAATATATGATAAAATTCCTGAATTTCCAATACTAGAAAGTTATTGCTTAAACTTGTGGTGACGTGGTGTAGAGATTAGGAAACGCAAGGCAAAAACTGTGAAGAGAATGGCGATACTTTGTGGAAGCACTACGCTCCCAAGAGGACTAAAAGGAAAAAATGTATAGATTTAAAGACAATGTTGGGATCTGACAATGTTTAAATTGTACTGCCACACTGATAAAATTGTACCAACATTTTTCATTAAGGGAAAAAACATATGGCTGCTTAGGTAGGCTAGTAGGTAGTGTGCTAGTCTATCAGCCTGGTGGTTGTCCCCACCAAAGACTTTGGGTGTTTCACTACAACGAGTGAAGGTCTACGTTACTATGCTCGGTAAATTAAGTTAGAATATAATTGTAATTGAATTGTAACATTAAATAAATAAAAAAAAATATATTAGAGTATTTTATAAAAATGCTAGGAGTTGGTTACCCTACAAATGCCAGCTAAAAGTCACCGGAATTATTTGCAAGAATAATTAAAAAGTCATTTAATTACAAAAAAGACCTTACAAACTGTCTACGTCCATGCAAAATTGTTAAAATCTTCAGTTCAGCCTTAAGTAAATAATAAAAATCCTGAACATAAATCAATAATGTAGTAATTAAATTACTTTTAGACAGGGTTGGAGAACTATGTAATATGGAAAAGTTTATTTTACTTATGATTAAATAACAAAATTTATCGAATAAATTTTATATAAAATTGTACCAAAAAATCATAAAGTGTACCAGGGTACCACCGATGTGTCGATTGTATCAAATTTGGATTATTTTGTTAAATTTTGTTTGCATAAATTTAAATAATATTTGTTTTAAAAATTTTTATTTATCGCGTTTATATTGTTCAACTAGCTGTGCCCGCCACGTCGAGGGCGTCCTGACAATATATTGCTCGGTTTTGCTTTGAAAGTATTCCACACTAATTAAAAGACTCTCACTTTCATAATGCTTCAGTTATGGTTTATATATTTAGTTTATATAAAGGTACCTATCCCTCGATAAAATTCTAAAATTTATAAAAAATTCTAAATATTATTGTAAACCTCTGTAAGTGGTGTTTAAAATATTTCAATAACAATGTAATTCCACATAGTAAAAATACAAATTTTAATCAACTGGCGCCATCTGTTGCGTAATATTTTCTCAAATATCCCAAATTCAAAAATAATAAGGTGTGTGGTGAAAATGTAACCATATTGAAAAAACAGTGTTGAAAATATCCCAGTTTTAAACCGAAAATTCTAGCACCTTTAATTCGGAAATTGCGTTTTTAACTGCTTTTTCTCCACTTTCTCTTGAAAATAAGATATTTTTTGAGGAAAAACAGTATCCTATATTGAGACCAGGATACTACGGTAACTCCTCACAAAATCCTGTTAAAATCCATCCAGTAGTTTTTACGTGATGCTAACACAAACAATGAAGTACAGACAGACGGAAATGAGTTACTATTTAATCCTGTATATACAAAAGGTCTTATTAATAGAAAAATATATTTTACTAGCTATACCCGATGCGCTTCGCTACGCCCATCCACAAAAAATACAATAAACTCTTAGAAGAAAAGTATGGCTAACATTTAACTCGAAAACGCACGCTATTCTTATGACAAAACTGTTTCAGTTTATACGACTATGCAAGGTACGACGCACATAGGGGCCATAGCGGAAAAAAATTAGATTTCCGAAAGCGCTGCTATATTGTTTGTTTCACAGTTTCAAGGGTACTCCTATAAATTTACGCCTACTGTCAGACTAATGGAAATTTGAATAAAATTCGCATTTCTCTAAATGAGTGCTATATAATTGTAAAAAGAGAGAAAAAAAAAATAACCAAAATTTTTTCCTGCTCTACGATGGTCAAGTAAGCCACACATGCAGTGAAACTGGGCCAAAAAAATTACAGTAATTTATTTATTTTTTTTTTTTTTAAGTTAGCATTGAGAACAGCTATGAACATAAAAAAAAGCTCCGACTTCCTACGAGATATGGAAGGTCCCTTTTTGAACTAGACGTGTTATAGTAAAGAATAGCACAAAAATTATCTGCCTTCATCTGTCTATCCGATTACAACACACCAACGAAAAGAAAGGATTAGAGTACGCCTTTGATAATAAATAACAGCAACAAATTTTAAAATTTTCTCCTAGTTATAGTTATTATAGTTTTCCTGTGTATATAAATGTAGAGGAGGTAGGCTACTATCAAACAAAAAAAGATTCAGCTCAATATCTTTCTTACGTGAAAAACGATGTGCGTTTAAAAATGTATTTATGCACTTCTAACAGTTTACATTACTGATTTATTTTATGTTATGTTATGCTACTGTTATGTTAACAGTAGAATGTTTAAATTAATGTCGAGACGTATCCAACTTTGAGAATACATAGCGTCACCCTTGGCAAGTGGATAGTACCCAACGTCAAAACTAAACCTCAGATACTACTCTGCTATACCCATGTTAAATTTTGGATCAATCAGCCTAGCCCTTTACAAATGGCTGAATTATTTCCGAAAAATTATGATTCTGCCCCACTGTGCGACGCCCACTATTCCCATACAATCTGTTTTTTGCTAAAATATGCCTAATAACACGATAATAATATTTTACTTTCTATATTTAATAATATTTTGCTTTTTATAGGAGGTACCACTCCTACTATCCTAATCCATTCTTTTGCTAGACTATGCACAGTTGTTTGAGGCCTTCTTGTGGGAAGTTTGAAGAATATAACTATTGTAGTTCTCCAGGAGCAATTTCATTTTATGTGAGCTACCAAGCCCACTCCAGTCTGTATGCAAAGATGCAAGACTCTACCTATTATAGTTCTTTAGATACAAGATAATATTTTTTCACATGTATCAGCGCCAGTCTGAAATCACTACAGTCGAGAGTAAAAGCCTAGCGACAGCACGTGACTCAATGAAACTAAGGTATTCGTAAATTTCCAGTCGGATACCATAAATCATTGAGGAACGAAGGGGTTCGAAAAGGGACCCATGAAGTTAGTGATCTGCTTCGGCATTCACCCTTTAAAGAAAAAAAAAATTTAAAAAAAATTAACAGGGAGGTATTTTCAGCTAATCGAAAATGTGTGTGAAGGGTTCCTGGTGAGCCGCAGCAAAGTGAAAAACCTTATGTCATGAACCTACGGAACTAACTATCGCAGGAAGAGCGTTGAAATTTTGTACTTTGAGAATCACGTTAATACTTGGTAAGGCTGGGTACCCCCTAAACAATGTAATTATTCTATATCTAGAGAACTACAATTGTTAGATGGTTTTAATTTAACATAAGGTATTCTGAGAATAACTTGCATTTTCGAGCTCAAGCTTCATCACATTATTATTTAAAAATGTTTATTACACAATTTTTTTTCGATATTTTAAAAATTTTATCGAAATTTTATTATTAATAAAATTTTTGCGAATTTAAATATTAATTATTTAATATTATGCTAATTACCCATAACGTTTTATAATAAAAATGCAATTTATTTGTTGGGGGAAAAGAAATTTTTTTGTAAAAATTTTATCGAAATTTTTTGTAAAAATTTTATAGCAACTTTTTTGTAAAAACTTTATAGCAAATTTTTTGTAAAAATTTTATAGCAAATTTTTTGTAAAAATTTGATCGAAAATTTTATAGCAAATTTTTTGTAAAAATTTGATCGAAAATTTTTTTTTAATTTTATTGAAAATTTTGTGTATCTATTTTATCGAAATTTTTGTAAAAATTTTATCGATATTTTTCGGAGATAACGAAGCACACTAGAGTTTCTTAATAATTTATATATAAAGTTGGCCGATCTTTATATTTATGGTGCCTTACAAGGTAACTAGAAGGAAGAATAGGCTATTTATTTTATTTTTTGTATTTGTATTTGTATGTATATGTATTTTAAGTGGGTACTTGAGAGTTGTAACAGGTATAAGAATACCTTTTTCATACTCGTTAAAACAAAAAATAATTTCTTCTTTTATAATTTAAATTTATTTCAGCATTAAATTATTTAGAACTTTCAACACTCTTCCTTTAAACCATCCAAACCCCATATTGGTTGGTGGCTAGCAAATATATTTAAATTTTGCAAAATGTATTATTGTTACTAAAATTATATGATGACATGGATATTTTACAAAGCAATTAGTCGACATTTTACTCGTAATTTTCTTTTCACACAATTCTAAATAAGTCTTTCAGCTCTTGAACAATGAAATAAAGCGAAAGCAAAAAGCAAAAATGCAAATGAAACATCAGAAAATTTGCATTTAATAAATATTGCACGAGTAACATAAATGTTTAACAAACAATTTAAACTCAATGTCAGCATGACATGTTAGATATTTACACGACACGTTTTCTCACAAAATAAGAAATATTCTTTCGCTTGATAATTTTCTAAATTTACACTCCATGTATTTTATTTAAAGGCTAAACATTCCATAAATTACTATTAAACGTTTATTCGTTTCTTTAATTTATACTCTCTTTGGTGCGTTTTCCAATGTCCATGTAGGAGAACCGTCAAAATAATCTTGTTTTAAAATCCTTTTCGGAAATGTTTACCATAAATTTGCATGAGAACAAATAACTAAAGAAACGAATAATAAATAAATTGTTTCTTCTACAACAAAGAAAAAATTAAAAGTGCCGCAAGCATGATGGCATTGCACTTAACAGTGGAACAACCTCGAACACAATAAAAAAAAGAAGAGTGCCATATTCGGCAATGGCGAGTCTTATATACCCATCACCATAGTAATGCTAAATATTGCCTTACTGCTAAACCTAAACAAGGGCGTAATGCGTAAAATAACTGTAAAAAATTCGCATGTACATACAAAATGTATGAAGCAAAGCTAAATAACGGCGTCAACGCAATTGGCAATTAGAAAATCCAATTTTGACAGAGCGTTAGGTTATAAAGTGCCCACAAAATGTTTTATTTTTAAGTGGTGCCATTTTAGCTATTTTCTGCTTTATCTAGCGATTTGATCTCTATTTTGCACTTAAATTTAATATATTTTACTAAACAATATATGTTAACACTACTGTTTATTAAAAAATGTTGCGCTCTTATTTATGTTTGTTTAAAGCTAGAACCTAAACGTCGTTACGCCTTACGCCCTTGTTCAGGTTAAGCTCTTACTCTGTTATGTTTTTTATCGAACATTTTTTCTAAAAATTTTATCGAAAATTTTTTGTAAAAATTTTAACCAAAAATATTGTGATAAATTTTATACAAAATTTTTTGTAAAAATCTTATCGAGAAATTTGTGTAAATTTTTATAAAAAAAAATTCTAAAAATCGTATCGAAAATTTTTTATAAAAATTTTATAAAAACTTTTTGGTAAAAATATGTTGTAAAAATTTTATCAAAAACAAAAATTCTTCAAAAACAACTCTTTTTCGAATTTTTTTCTAAAAATTTTATCGTAATTTTTCTTTTAAATTTTATCGAAAATTTTTTTGAAAAATTTTATAAAAAGTTTTAGTAAAAATTGTTTCGAAACTATGTATGCCTGACAGACTGTTGGGCTTAAATTTTTTTATCGAAAATTTTTTCTAAAAATTTTATAGTCATTTTTTTATAGTTTTATCTAAAATTTTTTTTAAAAATTTTATAACAAAGTTGTTATAAAAATTTTTATAGAAAATTTTTTTTCGAAACTATGCCTAGGCCCATGCTCCCTCGAGGAGGGAAAGAAACTTATATATATATATATATATATATATATATATATATATATATATATATATATATTTTTTTTTTTTATTTTTTTTTCTTAACTTTATCGAAAATTTTTTGGAAAAACTTTATAAAAAGTTTTTGTAAAAATTTTATAGGAATTTTTTTTCGAAACTATGCCTGGCAGACTGTAGGGCTTAAATTTTCTATATCTCTTCTGGTGCCAAACACAGACGAAAACATCGCTTAATCCACATATAAGGGACCAGAATATATATATATATACATTATGGGGTCGGAAATTAATATTGTAGAAATTACACACGGAATGATAAACTTATATATCCCCTTCCCACCTGTGGTGAAAGGTATTCAAATAGTGGACAAGATGTGTTTAACCCTGTGACTTCTTCAGCACCTTATTTACAACTTTTTCTTAGCGATCCTGATACATTTTTTCGCCAATGACCCAAAAATAAAAGTCTAGTCAAAACAATTGATTTTACCATTGACTATATTTCCTGATAAAGCAAGAATTTTCTATATCCGTTTATTAGGCAGAAATGCCCGGGTTGCTGTATATATTGGATTGGAAAGATTATAACTGCATCCGCCATCCAGTCGTTTGTAAAATGTATTCTCGTGCCTCGGTAAATTAGGCAAACGTAATAAAGGTTAAAAGTTACATAGGCAAAGGTGGGAAAGCATTTGTTTTTTTATTTTTTTGACCAAAACCTAGGAATGGAGAAGTTTATCAATTCATCTGTATGTTGATTTGTCATTTACGCACCGATTTTGAAATTTTCCTTTAATAGGTTATGTTTAAAAAAAAAAGTAAATAAATTTAATAATTAAAGGGTGTCCCAAGACAACATACATAATTTTTATTGTTTTTTTAAGTGTAAAACGCACCAATCTAAAATTGTTACAAAGTGAGTATAATATAAAAAATAAACTTAAAAATTAAAGGGTGTGCCCAAAGGTGACGTATTATGACGTATATGGCTCTATCTTTTGTACCGTTATAGACACATGAAAATTAGACAGAATATATATTACAATACTTACAATATGAACAAACCAGTTTAACCGCTTTGTACATCGAAAATAAAGGGTGTCCCTATAGGTAATGAAATTTGATGTATATGGCCTTATCTTTTGAACTATTATACACAAAGTTCAAGAACTTTTAAGAGAATGTGTACTACTATGTTCTTTATAAATATTTAAATTCTTAAAAATATAAAGGGTGTCCTAATATTTGATATAATTTTATATATATGGCCTAATATTTTGAAACTTTATAGAGAAAAAGTTGAAATTTTATTGCTAATTCAGATAACAACAAGTATAGAAACTAAAATTGATTATTAAAGGTTGTTCCCATATTTTTATTTTTTCTATGCCCTTATCTTTTGAACCGTTATAGACTGACACTTGATGTTAAAACGTACTACTCTGGCCCTTACAACAACAAGTATAATATTGAAAGGGTATCCCCATAGTTAATGAAATTCGATGTATATGGCCTTATTTTGGAACCGTTTTAAATAAACAATTGAAATTTTAGCAAAGCGAATATTACTATGTCTAACAAATAATAAAATTTAAAGTTAATTTGTGTCTCCATAGCTGACATGGCCCATTGCATAGTAAGCTATATACGCTATACCAGGAAGTATTGAAGTTAAAGGGTGTCCCCATAAAATAAGCAGACGCTTAAAATTTACGCAGTTTTTACTCATACGTCCCCTACAATAAAAGTTAAAACAGGGCTGGCTCGGTGTTCCAGTAGCTAGTGTGCTAGTCTATCAGTCCAGGATTGTGGGTTCGATTCTCAAAAAAGACTCCCGCATTTTTTTCACTACAAGTTAGCAAGAAGACCAAGAAGGAGCTTGGATATCATTTGGGTACCTACAAATGGTTAACTGCGTTAGTGACAGTTCACGGACTGTCAAGTATTATCTGCCCAAGTTAAAAATCAAGGTAAGACGATAATACCATACTTTGCCTGGAAAAAGGCTAACATAAAAAAGCTGTGGATCACGCGCAGACACACATTAAAATGGAGATGCTGTGGATACCTTAGCCTTAAGCAAATTTTAGCAAATACCACAGACTCTGTGATAAAAAAGAATATCGACTTGTATCAGGCGCCTCACTACAGTCGAAGGTAAAAGGCTAGTGAGAACACGGCCCTCAATGAAAAGTAAGATATTCGTAAACTTCTAGTCGACTACCAGAAATCATTGAGGAACGAAGGGGGTCGAAAAGAGACCGAAGAAGTTAGTGGTCTGCCTCGGTATCCCCCTACAAAACAAAAACAAGTTAAAACAGAACAAAAATTATTAACTAAAAGGTGACAGACTCCCTTTTGAATTTTCATTTCAGATTTGATGTCCATGTGCATTGAAGTCGGTTTTTTTAATTATACATACAGAGAGTATTTTTAATTTTTAGGGTTCCGTACCCAAAGGGTAAAAACGTAACCCTATTGTTTTCGCTACAATATCTGTCCATATGTCCGTCTGTCAGCGCCTTTTATCTCTGGAATCCTAATAGGTACACTATTGAAATTTTCACAGATGATGTGTAGCTGTGCCGCTATAGCAAAAAATACTAAAACTTATAGGGTGTTCCGATAGAGAGGTATTATTCACAAATATGTGTTTATTTCTTGAACTGTAGGAGGAATACAATAAAAATATACAGGCAGTAATTAAAACTTAGTTCGCTATATAAACAAGTCTAAAAATATAAACCTAATAATTTAAGGGTGTTCCGATAGTGATGTGATTTGCATGTATAAGGCCTAATTGTTTAACCATAATAGATAGACTCTTGAAATTTTCACAAATTGTGGATTACTATGACCCCCATAAAAACAGTAAAAATTAAAGGGTTTTCAGACAGTGACATGTTTTTCACTTATAGTGACTTATTTTTTTAATCGTAAAAGAAAGACTCTTGATATATTCATAGAAAGGAAAATGCCACGGCCGCTATAAAAAATAATAAAATTAAAGGGTGTTCCGATAGAGAGATGACTTGTATGTAAATAGCCTTATTTTTTGAAACTTAATAGACAGATTCTTGAAATGTTTACAATAGATATTCTTCGGCCGCTACAACAAAGGGTGGTCCATCAGTGACATGTTTTTCACAATAGGCAGGTGCCTGATATTTTTATAGAAAGTGTATTACCATTTCCATTATGACAACAATTACTAAAATTTAAAGGGTGTTCCAATAGTGATGCCATTTTCGTGAATATGACTTTTATTTTAAAATTAAATGTTGCCCTATAAGACATGAAAAAATTAACAAATTTAATTTAAGTTGTACTAAACATAGTACGGAACCCTACATGTGTGAGTCTAACTCGCACTTGACTGATTTATTTAAATCGCTGTCGTTTACATTATTATTTTTAACAGATAAGTAGAGAGTTATTTATTTTTATTTACACGCAAAGAAAAAACATGGTTGAGGTAACCATAATCTAAGAGCAACATGTTATGGTTGAATTATATGGTTATATATAAAAATAATATTGTTGTCGTTGGAACATATTATTGTCTTACATAAAAATAACATTGTAAAATACAACCATATTATGTTTGTAATATAAACATACTATAATATAATTTGAAACATGTAAATGGTTATATGTGACAACGTATGAATATATTTATAAATAACAAGAAACAAAAAATACACGAATATTTCCATTTAGACTTACATGCATATTTTGATATTTTCTGCTTACTTTTTACTGTGTTTGATATAATTAATTTAAAACTATCATTTATAATAAAAAAACAAATTTATTTGTTGACAACAAATATGTATTTAATGTTTTTACGGTTTTAGATGAACTGATAGATTACACAAATATTTCTGAACTAAAAAAATGTCAAAACCAAAATATGTATTTTTACAACCAAACATTATTTGTTTATTTTTAGTCATACTTAACATACTATGTTTAATAATAATATATTTTGGTTATAATTTTTAAATATTAATAATAATTTGGTTGTGGTTTCAATTTTGATATGTTTCAAATAAACCATGTTGCATTTTTGGTGCGTATAACCATTGAATGATTGACTGTTAACAAAAAACTTGTTTATCGTGACCAAAGTATTATTTTAAATAACTATAATTTGTTTACAGCAAACATCTATTGTTACAGAGAACATAGTGTGGTTGCCGTGACCATACAATAACCATGTTTTTTCTTTGCGTGTAGAGAGTAAAGAGTTGTTAAGGCGCGTCAACGTTAAACTGCGAAAAATATTAATTTTTTTATTGCTTTATATTAATTCTAAAACAAATTTCACATTAAAATTATTTTTGCGAAATGTTCTATTTTTAGCTCATCAAAGCTCAAGTCTCAAATTGTATATTTTGAGTGCAAAAATATCCTTGATACAAAGTAAAAGTATGACAAAATAATATTATGTAACGGTTTTTGGAACTTTCATAAAGTGCATTTACAAGGTGTAATTTTATATCACATTATAGATGCAACGAAAACATAAGCCGCGAATTAAATTTTTTGTTTTTTTTTTTAAACTGAATTTTAAAGAAATTTTTTTCATCTTTTACAAAACCAACATAAAAGTGCCATCTTTTACAACATAACATGCGTAGCAACATTTATTTTAGACGGAAACATCTACAACAAGATTGCAAAAAATGAAAGCATGATAGCACTGAAAACGAATTAATAGACCAACAACCACATTTACGTACGCTCTCACTCATGTGCACACACATACACATTCGTAAATTTCTTTGTTAATTAACTTTTCATTTTATCATACAAAACAAAAGCACAAATTACCACAAAACATTTGGACGCTGTCTGCGATAATAAACCAAAGTTCCACAATAATAAAAGGAGAACTGAGGAAAACTCATTTATTGACACATACATACATTGTATTGTAATGACATAAAATGTACGAAGATTGTTTGTGGCTGTCATAGAAAAAGATACAAACAATTAAAACAGTTTTTTTTTTGTCAAAGTAGAATTTATTATTTTTTGTTTTTTCTCTTTAATCGAATATTATTCGAGTAAACTCACAAGTTGAGGTCTCCTTTTGACATGGATTTACCAAAAGGTATTTGTGATCCGTTTTTCTAAATTAGTTTTAGCTTTTTTATTCGGAATTTTTTATTCAGCATTCAGCCAGAACTAGGAGATTAGTTTTTGGGAAGGGAGTAGTGTTTGTGGATATTTGAATTTTTTTGAAAGTGACAGGAAAGACCTCTGCAGGGAATTTATTCCAAAAAATAACTGTTCTGCAAAAAAAAAATCCCTATAATGCGTAGTGCGAATTACTAGCCAAATAAAAATGGATAGACTCGAAAAGCGTATTAAATGCAAAAACGTGTGAGTATCATTCATTAGCGACTATCATTGTAGTAACGATGGGTGCCCCGGTGAGCTAGTAGGTAGTGTGCAAGTCTACCAGTCCGGGATTGTGGGTGCAATTCTTACCAAAGACTGTGGAAATTTTCACTACGAGTTGGCGGGAATACCAGGAAGGAGGTTGGATATAATCCGGGTACGTACAAATGTTTAACTGCATTAGTGATAGGTCAGGGACTGTAAAATATTATCTGGCATTAATAAAAATCGAGTTAAGATGATATTTGCAGACTGCACCTGGAAATAGGCAAACATAAAAAGGCTTTAGACGACTGGCAGACACATATAAATGGAGATGCTGCGGATACGATAGCCTTAAGCAAATGTTAGCAATTACCATAGACTCTGTGACGAAGAGGAATATCGACATGCACAAGCGCCAGTCTGAAATCCCTACAGTCGAAAGTAAAAGACTAATGACAGCGCGAGACTTAATGAAAGTAAGGTATTCGTGAATTTACACTCGGATACCTGTGTAATGTTCAAACTGATAGTCACACTAACCGATCAGTCACACTACACCTGAAAATCATTGAGGAGCGAAGGAGCTCAGAAAGTCACCCACTGAGTGTTAGTGGTCTACTTTGGTATTTCCACTGCAAAATAATAAAAAGAATTGTAGTAACAATAAAACAGTGAAATTCAACCCACATTGCGTCGATGCTCCAGTGAGTCAATTGTGTTGGATAACCTACTGTCACCAAAGATCTTCTTGGCAACTTCAAAACAGACTTTGGGGCGCCGTTCCATTGAATTTTTTGAAAGAAAGTTTGAAATAAAGTATCTTTTACACCATTTCCAAAAAAACGAGGTAGTTAAAAACTTCTTTAAAGACTTGAAAAATCGATAATGAAAAACTTCTGATTCGTTAATATTTACATATATCACCCATAATAACAGCATCATTTCCGAACACATGTCTATGCGTAAGCCTGCAGCATTAATAAAAATTTAATAAAAAAAATTGCGTTAAAAAATAATTCGCGACTACAAAACTATAATTTTTATTAAGTTTTTTCGTTCTCCTGTAAAGTAGGAAAAACGTTAGCTAGGGTCTTTCTATATTAAGGTATCGATATATAAAGAGTAATTAATAATAAAAGAATAATTTTCTAAATCTAAATTTTTTTTTTTTTTTTTTTTAGAAAAAAAAAATATTTTATTAATTAATCGGATAAAATTTTATTTTATATATAAAACTTTCAGAAATATTTTTTTTTTCGATTATAGTTATTTGTCTCAAAGTAAGTGAATAATTTTCTAAAACTATTTCATTTTTTTTTTTGAGAGAGAGAAAAAAAATATATTATTAATTAATCGAGTAAATTTTATGCGAATGAAAATCCGTCACAAACATAACTTTTGTATATGAAGTGTTTCCTTTCTTTTAACACTTATGTCTTTCGTAATTATTTTATGTTTATTTAAACCTGAGGTGAAAGATGTCGTAATTAAAAGGTAAAATACCCGTATACGCGCACTTTACACTTTTTAATTGCGCCATTTTACATGTGTTCTTGAGTTAATGACGGGTTGTTGGTTAAACGAATGTTTGTGTAAAATAAAATATAAAATTTTAATACCTCCATGCGGTTGCATTTTCTGTTTTCTGGTACATTAAGAAACACATTTTGTTAGATGAGAGCAATATTAATTTCTCATACATAGTCGCACTAGAAAACACTTGTGCTTAAATTCACTGAATTATTTTTGAAAGTAAAAATTATTTATATCGATTTTAGCAGAATATGTATGAACGAGAAGCAAATGTTTTTCTTCAATTACTTTGCTTTCAATTAAGTAGGCCAACTACGTGTCAGACTTAGGCAGAGAAATTTTTTTACCATCGTACAGTACTTAACCTTTACATTAACAACTCCATAAAAATGTCTTATAATTTATTTTAAATAAAATAAATATAGTACTAAATACAATTTAAAAAATATTTAAAAGTTTTGATGATTTGTTTGAATAATTTAGCGATTTTTTACTAATTTTATGTAACAGCTGTAAATATAAATTTATATCATTTAAATCATATAAGTAATAGCATACTTTTAGGAGATATAAAAATATATTTTGTGATGCCGTGGGAAGTAGCTGTAGCTTTAGTGGTTAGCATGTTGACTACCAAGCAATGGTCACGAGTTCAATACTCAGCAATGACAACATCGTTTTTCTGATATGTATTAATTTCTCTTTATAATAATGATAATAATGCATATTACAGCGCCCTCCTTCGCCGGTATTACCAGATAGCATAGCACTAAATCGCCGGCGCAGTAATATAATTATAAATTGGCTATGCTAGCTTCAAACTAATTCGCCTAAATAACTGCAGAGGGGCTTGCAACACTGTTCTCAAAATATTCACAACGTGCAATTGTAGTGTTGCCATAAGCGAAGCTTGATTATCATACAAACCATCTACCACTATCCCTTATCAAAGGAAGTAACACGATTAATATAGGCATGAATTGCCAGAGTGTTACCTCTCTTTAAAAAAAAAAATCGAAAAAATGGTTGTTGCCACGGCTAAGTATTGAACTCGTGATCATGCTGTTGTAAGTAACGTGGTAACCACTTAAGCTACACCACCCTGGGTAATAACCTCAGTTACGAAGTCTAATCGGAGTATTTAAGCTGGTACCATGGGAATCAGAAGTCAATCTAACCTTGGTTCTAGTCGGGCAATGTTGCGGCCATTCCCGAGGAGAACCCAACTGGTTTCTGTGACCTAACGGTTTCATTACCAAGATCATGGTACCGAATTGCTACTGATAATATATGGTGGCGCTGGTGGACAATTTTTATTCACCTAGTGGTAAGATCAACGTCGGGTTAGGGCCGTTTATTGTTAGTAAAAATTTAAGAGACTCTTTTATTTATACTAAAAAAAATTTAACAAAAAAAATTTTTTTTTTTCTTTCAAAAAACTGCACAAATAGGAAACTAAGCCTTGGCCAAATGCTTGATGAGAAAGTAGGCCGACAATTACTGACAGTCTTCAGTCTGAAAACACTACAGTCCGGATTAAAGGCTGGGGCCAAATCACAGCATTCGATATCTATAGAAATTCCCATTTAAAATCTGTTTAAATTTCGATCGATATCGAATGTTGTGATTTACCCCCTGCTTATAGCACTTGATGAAAGTAAAGTTGCCGTAAATTACATCTCGGTTGCCTTCTGTATTGATATTCCCTCTAAATTAATATTAAATATGGTTGCGATGTTCGCTAGCCTATCGCAAAGCTTTATATCTTAAACCGTAATAAGTGCCTACAACGTCATCTACAAAAACAATTAACAAAAGAATTATAATACATTCTAAAGGGGCTTAAAAGGTTTATTGCCATTGAAGAAACCGTTATTTTTCAAATCTATAAAACCTTTAAAAATTGCTCCAACCTTCGCGTTCATAAAATGTGTCTATTTTTTTTTAATAAAATGCATATAGAATTTATTAAACGAATCCTCAGCTACATTATTGCCGAACAAAGTTAAGCGCTATCACCTAGTTTGAATGAGATATTAGACAAAATCTGATGACAGTTTTATTGAAGGACCCACGGATTTTCCGAATTTTTCCAGGCCCTTAATTAAAAATTCGTCACCAAATTCGCCAAACTGAGTATAAGGTTTAAGGTACCACCCTTTGATAGTGGAATCGAACCTATGCTGTCACTACTTTGTAATTGGAATGAATAAAGTGAGTGAAATGTTTATGGTATTCTTTATTGAAGGGCAGTTTAGACAGTAAGACTTTACGTACGTAAAATCTAAGAGAAAATAAAATGAAAATCAATCCGTATGAAAAAATAGAGATTAAAACTCGTTCTTACTTTTACACCAATGGTGTTGCATAAAATGAAGTAAAATTGAAACAGAATAGAAACAGAATAAATAGAGCGCGTACTTGTGAAAAATATGCCAAATCTAAAAAAAGTAACAAGGAAAAGGTTCTTGGTGTTGTACTAGCCATTGCCATAATAAAAAAACTGGAAACCAACAACTAAAACAAATTAAAAAACTTTCACGTTCTTTTGCCAAAAGTTTTTTATTGTTTACAAGCTTATTTGGATATATTTTGCACTATATTCAGCGGTTTTCTGTTAATTTGACGAGTTTTGCCTTTGAAAAGTTAGCATTAATAAGAAAATGGCAACCCTGATCTAATGAAGTAGAATAGTTTTTAAAAATTTCAAAACATAAAGAGAGCCGTAAACAATGTCCATCCGTATTTTCTCTCAATGTCGGACAGTTTCATTACATATTATTTTTAGATGATACTACTGGTACTCTTCTACACAAAAATTTGACATGTCGTATTACTTGTAGTATAATGTAAACCGCCCTTTAATAACACAAATCAGAAAAAAGCTTTTTTTGTCCTCGTATTTCTACTACATTTGTATAACGATGGTTAATGAACACAAAATCGATTTTGATAATGTCTCCCTCCGTAAGTAAACTTGTGCCAAGAACATCCAAAGGTGACAATAAAGCAGCAAATAATTTGTAATAATAGCAACAATTAGAAACTTGTGCAAGTATAATTAAAACCGTATGGTTTTTCACGATAATCAAGTTCATAACTAATAGAAAGAAATATTTCCAGAAAATAACTCTATTCAAAGGAATATTTTTTATGGTTTAGTAGTATTTTTTTCTTTAAACGAAATAAAAAAGTTCTATTAATTTCATGATAAACGAAATTAAATTGAAATGTACCTTTCGATGGACAGACTCTAACTAAAAACTAAACGAAACTAAAAATAAAAAACATTACTCTTCAAAAAAAAATTATTTTGAAATAATAATTTCTTTGGTAAAAATCCTTTAAACCCACAAATTATAATTTAACAAATATAAATAAAGTTTCTCTAGGAAAAAAATTATTTGAGTATAATAAAACACTGGCGTCAAGAGAAGGATTCAAAGTTTTGTTTTACAATACAACAAAAAAAACCGCAAAAAGTTACAACCTGAGTAAAATTAATTACACTGCACAGTGGGGCTGAATTAAAATATTTTGGAAATAACTCAGCCATTTGTAAAGGGCTGATCCGATTGATTCAAAATTTGACACGGGCATAGCAGAAGAGTATCGCAGCTTAAGTTTTGACGTTAGGCAGTATTCACTTGCCAGGAGTGGCGCTATGTGGTCTCAAAGTTGGGTACCTCGCACCTGCAAATATTTGTTTTATTTTTAAAAATTATACATAGGGTCTTAAAGGTCTATTTAATACCTATAAAATGATGGTTTAATCTGCAACATTAAGGTTCAGGTTAATCTCACAAGTCCCAAAATAAATGCCAAAAATCTCAAAATTGGAATTATTTAGACTTTTGCCCATAAAGTCCTCATATGGACTAAGGCTCATACAAAATACTTTCAGCAACAATTCGGAGTATATATAGCTTTATTACAGCAGTCTTCTTTTTCCGATCCCAGCTTTGGGATTTTAGAACATTTAGGCTAAAGACAAAATTTCAATGTAAAATAGGTCAAATTAAAGGACCTCCATCTTCTACAAGGTTAATCAATTTTATATTTAGCTTACACAAAAATAAATAATTTTTATATGTATTTTCCTTAAGAAATTTTTGTTCTATCAAACAAAAAACGTCGATGGCACTTGTTAGGCTAAAATACATAAAAATTCAATATTTTAGGATTTTTTAAATTGAAAATCGTCTAGTTTATAACTCAGAAAAGACACAACTTTCAAATACAAAATAAAGAAAACAGATTAATGCACGATTTTGTAGGCATTAACTAGACCTTGAGGACGTTTTTAATTTTATAAAATCACACAAAAATTTAAGAAATGGCAAGCTAAAAAAGAATTTGCAAGTTCGAGGTATCCAACTTTAATAACACCACTCCTGGAAAGTGTATGGTACCCAGCTTCAAAACTTAAGCCCCACTGTGCACTGTGCTTAGAAATAAACAACAACAAAAATATTATTTAAGCAGAGAAAAAAAATATAATTTAGGCATAATAAAAATTGGCATTAAGTTCTGTTTATACCCTTCACCACAGGTGGAAAGAATAAAAAGTAAAAAAAAAAATATAATTCTGCGTTAATTGCTCTACTTTTATTGCTCTATTCCTAAAAGATGACAAAGTAAACCTTTTCATGAAGCAGCAGATCAACTTGCAAAAAGGGGATCTGCTGTGAATATACATATGTGGATCAGAACACAGAGTATAACTGGGTAGTGGCCTTATACGAGCGAAGGCTGAAATCCCTAAACCTAAAAAGGTGCAGGTAGGCTACTACATGTAGGGAGGCTTGAATAGTGCTGGCTGGATATAAGAGAGATACCCTAAGCTGGATAACTGCCTTCGTGAAAGGTCATGAAAACTTCAATTATCATCTAACTAAGATGAAAATAAAAAATGATACTTGCAGACTATGCCTGAAGGATGCTGAGACCTTTTGATTTAATGTCCAGCACTGACTAACATAAGATTTAGTAGAAGCCTTGGACTAATGCTAGCAATCACTAGAGACTATGTGACGAGAATGAAGGTCGACAGTTACCAGTCGACATTCTGATATCATTAAATTCTATATTAAAGGCTGGTTACAACCACATAACTCTATGAAAGTAAGGTTGCCATAAATTACAATTCAAATGCCTAAACCCATTAAGGATGGAAGGGGTTCGAAAAGTTACCCATTTAGAAGTGTCCTGTATCGATATTCCCCTTACTTTAATGAAAAAAATATAAAACTTTGAATAGGTTTGTGCTGTTCGCTAGGCTATCGCAAAGCTTTATCTCTTGAACCGTAATAGGTGCCTACGCCGGCCTCTACAAAAATAAATAACAACAAAATTATAATACATTTTACGGGTTAAAGAACTTTGTTGTCATTCAAGAAACGATTTTTTCTAGAAATTTTATTAAATCCTAAAAGTATGCTTCTTTTCTTCTTTTGCACTGCTTTAAATAGCAAAAAATTACAGATACGCTCGTCGGATAAAATTAGTAAAAATTTTTTAAAAATTTTACAGAAAATCGTCAAATCTTTAAAACCAACCTTCGCAATCATAAAATGTCTCTATTTGATGTAAATTGCAAGCATAAATATTTAGTGCTTTTAAAATAGTGTTAAATACTGTCCAAACTTATGTAGGAAACCCTTAATGTGCTAGATCTACTCAAACTTAGCCATTTTATTTATACACTAGCTGTGCCCCTACAAAGTGTGTCCTGTTTTGAAAGATTTTGCTTTGAAAGTAATACGCACTTAATTTTAAGACTCTTACGTATTTGCTTTCTATAAAGGTATCCATCGCTTGATAAAATTCTAAAATTTATATAAAATTTTAAAATTCTTAAAATTATTGTAAAGATCTGTAAAAGACAGACAGGAAATGAGTTATTCATTATTTGAAAACAGCGCCAACTGTTGCTCAACATTGCTTGAAATATACTGCTTTCAAAAATAAAAGATGCCTTAAAGTATGCAGTACCCTTCCATCGGTCAAAAAAATCGGCGTACTTTATCTGCCATTTCTCCACTTTCCTTTGGAAATAAGATATTTTTGCTATATTAGAAAGAGGATGCTAAGGTACCTCCTTATAAAATTTTGTTAAAATCCATCCTGTAATTTTTACGTGATGCGAACACAAAGAAAGACAGACAGGAAATGAGTTACTATTTTATTATATGTATAGATATATTTTTATTTTGAAAAAGGTATCCATCCCTTGATAATATTCTAAAATTTATATAAAATTTTAAAATTCTAAAAATTATTGTAAAGCTCTGTAAAAGACAGACAGGAAATGAGTTACTCATTATTTCCTGTCTGTAAAAAGTATGCTATATTGTAACCAGAATGCTAAGGTACCTCCTTAAAAATTTTTATTAAAATCCTTCCTGTAGTTTTTACGTGATGCGAACACAAAGAAAGAAAGACAAACAGGATATGAGTTACTATTTTACTAAATGTATAGATATATTTTTATTTTGAAAAAAGAAACTTTCTAAATTGTAGGCTTTTAAGCATCAATCTAGGCTTAGCTTAAAATAAAAATTTTCATTAAAGATGAAAATTGCAGTCAAGCTTTGGTTCGTTTTATTTTCTCTAAGAAAGAATAATTTTAATTAAAAATTATAATTTTAGAATTCTAGAACATAGAAATTAGGTCATCCTAAATTCATTTCTATTATTCGATAAAATCAAGCATTAATTAAGCCAATTCTTGGATCAAACATTTTATAATTAATTTAAGAAAATTCACAATTATTTTTAAGCATAGACACAGATAGCTTTGACTATAAAATACAAAATTTTTATTATGATTTTTTTCATTCTTATTAATAGCAATAGGGGAAGGGGTGGGGGTGGTAAGAGAATATAAAGTAAATTAAGCAACCATACTTTTTATCTGATTATTTTAATGTTGCCTACAAAGAGCAAATGAGAGCTGTAAACTTTTTCCAAACCACAAAACCTCTCATTTGAGGTTTTAAAAAGTTAACTTTGTGGCGACAAAAAATGATTGAAAATAATATTCTTTAAAGAAATTTATAAAACAAATTAAAAATTAGATATGAAACGAAAATATAAAAAATTACTTGAATTTGAGCAACTAAGGTCATTAGAGTGCTGGAATGAATAAGTAAAAAATTAATCACATAATTGAAATAGAATATTCCTTCCATCCAATGGAGTAGTTTGAGTCTCGTGATATGGAAGACCAATAACTAACACTTCGTAGAGACTCATGCTCTCCTATTCGCATAAATAATCAAATGATATCAAATGAAGTCAAATATCTCGATATACATCTTGATAGGAGCCTCTTACCTGAAAAAACCATTAAGAATGAAATCTATCTAATACAATTTAAGCTAAAAGCAGTCTAACATGACAGGCTTATTGGTAGAAATTCTAACCTCAGCATAGACTGCAAATTTTTACTCTACAATTCGATCTTTAGCCCAATATGGTGTTATGGAATTCAGTTATGCGGCACTGACGCACTAGCATAAATAAATTTTTCTTAATGATTGCAGTGCTTGCTGATCCATAAAGATATAAACATTCCATTTGATGAAGCAGAATTCGTAAACCATGCGTCGACTTATTGAAAGAAACTCGAGCTTAAGATTTTAAATAACCGTGGCTACATTTGACCAATAACGAGGGAATTTCCCCGTTTTGTTCAAACCCCAGAGAGACGATTCTAAAGTGATGACATCAACCATGAAATGAAAATTTAAAAAAAATTTTTTTTTTTTTTGTAAGGGGTGATCGATTTCGAGGCACCCTACTTTTTTAAAGAAAAAAAACACAGAAAATTCAAATTTAATGTTTATTATCATTTGAAATAACATTATTTGGCATTTATTTTTTGAAGATTATGTCTATCAAATGTTGGCCGTTGTTACGTCGCGGATGGTCCATCTGTTGAGTCCAATTTTCGATGAATCGCTCGAGCATTTCGACTGGTAACTGGTAATGACACGCGTGACATGTCGACTGGTAATGACACGCGTGACACTCCAAGGCTGAATCGAAGGCGGTTTGTCCGCATAAACTTTAGACTGTACATATCCCCATAGCAAAAAACATATCACACGGTCTTGGTGGCCAATCGACCGCCCCAAAACGTGAAATTATGTGCTCACCGAAATGGTATCTCAATAAATCCATTGATTGATGTCATGGGTGGGAAGTGGCGCCGTCTTGCTGAAACCAAATGTCGCCAATATCACGAGCTTATATTTCAGACATCAAATAGTCGGTTATCATGGCACCATAATGGTCGCCATTGACGGTTACGTTCTCAGCGGCATAATTTTTAAAGAAATATGGACCGATGATTCCACCGGCCCACAAACCACACCAAACCGTTGTTTTTTCTGGATGAATCTATTCAGGTTGCTCTTCGTCCCAAATGTGGCAATTTTGTTTGTTTACATACCCATTAAGCCAGAAATGGGCCTCATCGCTAAACAAAATTTTCCTCGAAAACGCCGGATCTTCTTGGAACTTTTCAAGAGCCCATAGAGCGAAGCGATTCAGGCGTAAGTCTTTCCATTATGAAATGCCAAAAAATACAAAAATAACATGACAACGTAACACGACTCACACGTTATCTGTCAAAAAAAAAAGGCTATTGAAAAATTACCTCGAAAGGGATCACCCTTTATAATCTGATTAATTATAACTTAGTTTTAAGATGTCACCATTTATTATTAGTTCCATTATATTTGAAAATTGAATAAATAAAATTGAAAAAAAATATTGCTCCAAGAAAACATGTCTATATCTCACTTTGATTAGCCGCACAGTGTCCTCAATACCTATACTCGCAAAGAAAAAACATGGTTATGGTATGATTACAAGAACTATCATCTTGTGTTTGATTACAAGCTATGTTTTTATAAATATATGTATGTATATCTCCTTAATTTATTTCATATAAAAATTGTATATTCTACAATGTTATTTTTAAGTTACACAATAAAGTGGTTCTAACATAAAAATATTATTTTTATGTTAATTATAATATGCTCTAACTTTAACCATACAATTCAATTATGAATTGTATTGTATTAGATTATGATTACCTCAACCATGTTTTTCTTTGTGTGTAGTCTGTAATAGACTAAATAAATAAATATGAAATATAAACACAATTTGTCTGTATTGTCTGTATAAAAACACCATATTAAATAAAATAAGTTTTTTTGAAATGAATTACGGCGGCCTTAAAACTAATTTATTTATTTAATTATTTATTATTTTTTTCAGAATGTGTATTGCTTAATTTTACTTTACTTTTCTTTGCAAAAAAAAAATCGAAAAATTTGTCTTTTTACGCTGAAAATGTATCTCTTTTAATTGAAGAGAGTGAGTTGTAGCAAAGATTCCTGTTTTATATATTAATTCGTTTCGTTTTTTATCTCTCCTGTTGCAGCGATATTTCATTTATACTGCCTTGGTGGCGCCAAGTATTATGGAGTTTACTGTTTGGTGGCATGGTAATTGTGGCGACTGGTGGAAATCTAATAGTTGTTTGGATTGTGATGACAACCAAACGTATGCGTACGGTAACAAATTATTTTATAGGTAAGTTATTTCAGCTGTTCTGTTTTTCTTCTTTTCACTAGACTTTATTTTTATAGTTATTTTTGAAATTATGTTTTTTCACTCTCTTAATAAAAAAAATCTTTTAAACAAGTCTATGTTAAGCAATGTACGGAGGGTTAAAAAAATGTTATTATTAAAATAATTCGGTAGGTCGTTAATCACTAGAGATATGATAATGAAATTTCATATAGGAAAGGCAGAGAGAGATATTTTCTAATAGAGATTCAAACATTTGCCTCTCTAGGGAGAAGAGAGGGGTTTTGTTTAAAAGACTTTAAATTTTTATTTTTATTAAAATGTCACCAGAAGTTTATTTATAACTAAATTTTTTTTATATTGTATTTATTGAATCTTCAATATATTTAAACTAATAATAATTACTTATATATTAAGACCACTTTTACACCTTGCAATAAACGCCGCAACTTTTTCATGCAACTTTTTTCTTGTTAGTAAGAGGGGTTGGGAGGCAAGAGGGTTTGAAAAAGTTGCATGACAAAGCCTGACAAGGCATTTTTTGTTTTTTGTTTTTGATTATTTTCATTTTATTTTTTTAAAGTGTTGTCTACTTTTTGACTACGGAAAAAACGACAAGTTGTATTTTTGTTTTGTATAAAAAAATCATTTCCAAATTATAATTTAAGATATATATGTATATATAAAAATTTAATTTTAAACAAAAATGTCACAAGAACAAATTGGGCGGTACTCTTAGTTTCGCAGTTACGGACTCCATTAAATTTGTATGTAAAGTATGGTAAATCTCGACTATCTTAGGGTAGAATGAGGTAATATGCGTGCGATTGGAAAGGTAATTAAAATTATTATCCATATAAAATGAAATTAATAAAAATAAATCAGCCAAATGCGATTCAGAATCACACAAGTATGGTTTCGAACTATGTTCAGTTCAACTTTAAAAATTCAAGTTTTTCTACTAGAGCATAGTACTAAATATCCTGTGTAAATATCAAGTGTTTGCCTACAAGGTTAAGAAGAGAAAGGCAAATTCCGCAACTTTGAGACATTAAGGGACCACCCCATTATTATTAAATTTATTTTCGTTTCTTGTTGTTACTGTAGATATTGTTAAATATAATATGTGTAAATTTTAATTGTCAATATAAGGTTATATATGTAAAATCGAGTCATTATCGAAACACCTCTTAATTTTTGGTTTTGATATTTGTTCTAGGGGGCAAATTTGTACATGGTTTGCGTATGTGTAAAGTGTATACCCGTTCCGGTTCAAAAATTAGGCTACAACTATTCGAAAATATTTGCCACTCTCGCAAAACCCTTTATTTTTATTTTTTGTACTTGTCATATTCGCGAAAACTGCATCACTATCGAAATACTCATTATATTTTAGTAATTATTGTTATAGCTTTATATGAAAATAATAGGAGCTTACCTATTGCGGTAAAAAAGGCAATATAAGTGAAAAATATGTCCCTGTTCTGTCCTAGCACAGTAATTCACCTCCTGTAAAAATTTAAAGACTCTAACTCTTATGGTTCAAAATTTAGACCCTATACATGCAAATCTCCTCACTATTTATTTATATAAATTTTAACTTTATTCCTCTTATTGATTAAGAAAAAAACACATATACGTGAAAAAGGAGTCTCTTTCGGAACACCCTAAAAGTTTTAGTAGTTGTTGTTATATCGGCCACAGATATACACCTTCTGTGTTTCAAGAGTCTACCTATAACGATTCCAGAGATAGAAGGCGCTAACAGACATTGTAGCGAAAACAATTGGGTTACTTTTTACCTTTGGGAAACATTTTAGGTGAACAAACAAATATTTTTTTTTAATTTTCATTCTTTTTGTCAGAACATAGACAAGAAAATCCTTTAAAAAAAACTTTTTTTTGTGCTTGTGTTTAACAAAATACGTTTAGTTGACAATACAGTTTTTTGTTTATTTATTAATAACACAAAAAAACATAAAAAAAAAAAAGTTTCAAAAATAAATATTTTTAAAAAATTCAAATGTAAAAGTATACAGGGTTTCGAAGCAACTTTAAAAAAGAATAGGAAAAAAAACTCGGCGTTTGTTGCAAGGTGTAAAAACGGTCTAAGTCTAAAATCTATACATATAATAAAATAGTAACTTATTTCCGTCTGTCTGTCCTTCATTGTTTGTGTTCGCATCATGTAAAAACTACTGGATGGATTTTAATAAAATTTTGCGAGGAGGTATCTTAGTATCCTGGTTCCAATATAGTATAAATTTTTTTCCTAAAAAAAATATCTTATTTCCAAGAGAAAGTAGAGAAAAAGCAGTGAAAAACTCAATTTCCGGATTAAAGGTGCTAAAATTTTCGGTTTAAAACTAGGATATTTTCAACACGGTTTTTTTTTAACACGATTACATTTTCACCACACCCCTTTTTATTTTTGAATGTGGGATACTTTAGAGACTAATACGCAACAGATGGCGCCAGTTGATTAAAATTTGTATTTTTACTTTGTGGAATTACATTGTTATTAAAATATTTAAAACACCACTTACAGAGGTTTACAATAATTTTTAGAATAGCATTTTGAAATTTTATCGGGATATAGGTACTTTTATATAAATTAAATACATAAACCATAACTGAAGCATTATAAAAGTAAGAGTCCTTCAATTGGTGTGGAATACTTTCAAGGCAAAACCGAGCAAAATATTGTCAGGACGCCCACGATGTGGCGGGCTCAGCTAGTAAGGCATAAATGTACTTAATATATGCAGCCGGTACTAGGCAAAAAATAATGTATGTTTCATGATTGTTGAAATTATTTACGGTTATTTATGCGAATAGGGGGGCATGAGTCCCTACGCAGTGTGAAAGTTATTTTGTTCGTTCACCTTTATTCTCCATTTCTTCAACCATTTTCTCAAATTTATTACGTAGTCTTGTAAATGTTGTGATGCTGCTTGGACGCTTTCATGAATAATTAAGATAGCTGTGTCATCAGGAAATGTTGATGGGTGTATAAAATGGTCCCAAAATACTACCTTGTGTAACTCCGGCTTTAATGAGCTCAGGCGAGCTTAAGAAATCTTCCTTATTTAGTATGAACTTTCGATCAGTTAAATAATCGATCAGTTAAATAAATTATTGATCAGTCAAATAAATTATAGAAGTTTTTGGGCAAGTTCAGCTTTAACTTGTATATAAGGCCTTCCGGCCAAACCTTGTCGACTGCTTGCGAAACGTCGATAAAAAGTGCAGAACAGTTTTGTTTTTCTCCAAAGGTCTTTTTAATAACATTTATCGATCTGTGTGTTTGTGGGATCGTACTATGTTGTTTCCTGAAGCCAAATTGATGATTTGGAATACTTCCTATCGCGCTCAGAATTGGCTTCAACTTCGTTATTAATATTCTATCGAACAGCTTTTAAATATTTGATAAAAGGCTTACAGGTCTGTATGATTCAACATTGGTGTGGTCTTTTCCAGGCTTAGGTATGATAGTAATGAAAGAAATCTTCCACTCTGTAGGAAAGTACTCAAGACGTAAAATGGCATTAAAAACAAAAAGAATAATTTTTAGCCTACACGGGGCAATTTAAATAACATCTTATTACTGGTTTTATCAATATCAAGAGCTTTCTTGGAGTTTAAATCGGGTATTGCCTTTACAATATCTCGAAGTTCAAACCTTAGGGTAACTGCCGGACTAACATCGATAGGTGGCAGCTCAGCTATATCAGTCAAGACAATTGAAGTAACCACGTTTTTTAAATGATCAAAAAACAGATTACCTTTTTTGGTATCATTTCTTACCCAGCCTCCACAAGAAGACCAAAAACAGAAAAAAGGTGAAGTTTGGAAAAAAATCGCAACAAAAAATGGCCCAACGTTCTTTTTTACAGTATAAAAGTAGAGATCGTAAATTTTATAGCGACATATAACATTTTTAGGATCGCGATAGCCCTCGCTCTCAAAAAACTTTTTATTTATTTTTTTTTTACAAAAAAAAACTTTTTTTTAATTTTCAAAGATTTTTTTAATATAAAATAGTATAAATAGCTGTTAATATAGCCTTCCACAGAAAAAAAAATCAATACAAAATCTCTATTCGTTTATCCACAAACAAATAAATATATTGCAAACCTCTCAAAATCGTCTAAAGTCAATAAAAACGTATACGATTTACTCAAACGAGAAATCTCAAGGAAAATCCTTGAAAATTCACTACTCGATGCAGAATTTTGTTGTCTGTCGAGCCGGTTACTTAAATTTTTACATTTCTTAAAATTGGTTTTTGGCCTAATGTCCGGCTAGATTGGCAAAATACCCCTCTGTGAGCCGAACACGTTACCAATAATATTTTAAAGTTCGAATTACGTATGATTTATATTTATACCTAAATTTGAATTAATAATAATCATACGTCTTCTGTTCTGTTCTATTTCTAAACTGAAAAAGTTGTTAATTAAAACGAATTTTTAAAAGCAAATTTCTTAAAAAAGAAAAAGTTTTATTAGCACCAAAGATATTGTGGTAGTTGGAGCTGTAGCTGTAAAGTACTTTTAATTCTCATGCATTAAGAAGAATAATGTTTTAAATTCCTAAAGAGCTTTTTTAAACATTATTATTAAAGCAATTTAAAGCTTGTTTTAAAAAAGAAATAATATTTTAAGGGAACTAAAAGAAATTATTCCGTTTTAATTACATTTGTGATTCATTGTAATAAAAAGTACAAGTAATTTTTTATTATTAATAAGTGAAATATATTGTAACAGATTTTTTAAACTAATTCCTAAATTTGCTAATCAATTCCTAAATTTATTAAAAATTATTTAAATTAATATCCTTTAATTAAAATATTGTAATTTAAGTAATTTTTTGGTTAATCTACTATTAGGATTTCAGCAAAGTTTATAGTTTATTTTAAAACTTCATATAAATTTTATCATAAATCATTATAATATTATATCATTATATTTATAAGACGCCTACGACTAGATGTTTTTTTCAATCTATTTATAAACTGCACAAATTGTTAAGCAAACAACTTTTTCAAAGCAAAATATTATAGGAAAAGAAAGTTAATAAATTTTATTACTTTTAACAAGAAAATCATAATTAAAAAATACTTTTGCACCACTTTAAAAAAAGTTTATGCAAAGTATTGTGTTACACTTTCAATATTATAGATTTGAGTTGTATTATTTAACAATTTTACAACAGAAGTGTTATTTAGAACAATTTAAGGTACAAAATAGAAGACTCACAAAAAGGAAAGAGTATTGGCTTTGCAGCTTACGTAAATACTGTAATATGTCCATGAAAAATTAATGTTTCCAAAATTAATATTAATATTAATTCTCGCTGTTATAATTCATAGTTTTGGTCACATAAAATCTATATAAAGTACCTTCATTATTTATAAGATCACTTAAATAATCGTTTTATATAATAACATGACAAAATTTAGAGCTCATATTCAAATAAAAATGCAAAATAGCATAATGTAAATTAAAGTAAGATTTAAACCTTAAATAAATTAAAGTTTTAATTAAAGTTGTTTTTTTTTATTTTTCAAAAACAAAATAAATTTTCCTTTATAGCGGCAGTTGTATAGAATCACAGAAAAAAATTGTTGTACCAATTAAAGGTTTTAATTAATTTCGGATGCTAATTTAATTATTTTTTTAATTAACTGAAATATATACTCAATTAAAGAGGAATAAAGTATTATCTCCATTATGTAAATAATTGAATTAATTAAAAATTAAATTAACTTGTATCTGAAACTAATTAAAACCCTTTTTGGGAAAAAAGGGTTGAGGAGGGAATAAGAGGCTGTCAATTCTTTAACTTCTCATGTCGTCGTAGCACTTTCCATATAAGACAGCATTTTGAGCTCTTGATAGAGTAGTTACAATAACATTGGCTGCGGCAGTTGTATAGAACCACAGAAAAAATGTGTTCTGATAATTAAAGGTTTTAATTAAATTCGGATACCAATTTAATTATTTTTTTAATTTACTCAATTATATACTCAATTCAAAAGAAATAAAGTAATATCTCAATTAACTTGTATCCGAAACTAATTAAAACAATACAATAACATTGGCTTCGGCAGTGGTTTTGTAGGTTGTTTGCTAGTCTATCAGTCCTGGGTAATGCTTTCGATTCCCACCAAAGGCCTATATTTTTTCCCAGTTTATCAGTCCTAGTCCAGGGTTTTTTTCAGAAAAGTTTCGATAGAAACTGGATAACTGCTTTAATGACAAATCATGGAAATTTGAAGTAAGATTTATTAAGATGAAGACGAGACTGTGGCGCATATTGTACACACTGACACTAGGAAGGGTAAGAAATTTATTTTATTACCCTTAAAAATATTTTTGATCTTTTAATTGCCTTAATAATAGTCTCTTTTAGGAACTTCAAACATTTAAAGGAACTTAAACGAACTTATTTTTATTTTTAACTAATCTTGGGTTATAATTTTAATCAATAAGAGTAAAAAGTACTTTACAGCTCCAACTACCACATTTTTAAAGAAATTTCCCTTTAAGAAGTTGTTTTGATTAACGATTTTCTCAAATTATAAACAGAACAGAAACATCAAGACGTATGAGTATTATTAATTTAAATTTAGATATTAATATAAATATAAATCATACGTATTCTGAATTGTGAAATATTAGGAATCTTTGAACATTTACAAAGATTCCTCTTATTAAAAAATTAGTCAGATCATACATATCGGTATTTAAAACAAATAGAATCCTTTATACGAAATCTATCAGCAAGCGATTAGAAATGTCGTTAATCAATTACCACAGTCTCACAGTGCTTCATTCTCATACGACGAAGGAACAAAAATAGTAGAAATTGTCAGATATTTTTGAAATTCGGTACGCTACGATAAAATGGTTTAGTTAAGATAAATATAAATTTCTGTAAAAATCGGTGCAAGGACACGCCTATCTCCCATGTGTCCTGAAACTGGAAAATATAAGTTTAGCTTCAATAACCGAAACATTTTCAAAAATGGTCATGCTAATACACATACAACTATAAATGTGTGTAAAATAGTTTATTCAAGTTCGTATAAGGACTTAAGGTCCTGATATATTTCCTTTTTCTTAAAAACGCCATATTCATACAAAAATTTTCCGATCGTAACAAAACTTGGTTTGTAAATTGATAATTATAAGATTTATATTTATCCAAATAATCCAAATAATCGGATTATTAATGTAGAAAATACACAAACATCATTTACATTTTAGAAATCATTTGAAAAAAATTGTTTTTTTTTTTCTTAAAATAAGGAGTCATTTTTGAATACGCTGTCGGATAAGAGTATAATCTAACCAAAAAAATATAGCTAATTGTATATATATTTTTTTTTCTTTTGTTTGTTTATACTTTTTAAGTAATTTTTGAATTTTTCGTTTAAAAATTTATTCTTCCAAGCAATGAAAAGTAATTATTAATTAAATATATACTAATTTATATATTTTAATTTAACTAAAACTATACTCAAGAACTTGAAAACAACATTTCGAATTAAGTTTTAAAAAAATGGTTATTTGAAAATTATTTTCATGTAACAACCAAAAACTATTTTTCTGTTAATTTTAATTTTTCATAAAATACACTGATTTTAGCAGTCTTTCGTGGCGCCAAAAGCAATTAGAAAAAATTTATTTGATTATAATTATATCACAATTTAAAGAATTTTCAATTCATTTTTTTATTTGTGTCCATATGACATGTCCATGTTATGTGTGACAAAAATCTGTACGAAATATCTCCAAATACAGTCAGAAATTTTCTAGAATGGTCTGATGTAGATAACGTCAGAATATTGGCTGTCTGGGTATTTACTTAAACTACTAAGCAAACACCTTTTCCTTTATTCATTTATATTCGTACCTGAACTTATATTATTAACACGTATGAGCGTTATTGAGGTTTCTATTTCAACGCTTGGCAAAAATTATTAACCAAAGGAAACTTTTTAAAAGCAAAGTACATCAGACAAAAAAAGTTTTAAAATTTTATCTCCAACAAAGAAAACGTAGTTGTAGTTGTAGCTGTATAAATACTTTCACAAGTTGCTATTTGTTAAGATGCTTTCATGCAACATACTGATGCTACCATATTTAAATTTAAGCTGCAGGTAAATTATTAATCATTAAGTTCACAACCTAAACTTTTTTTGAGAAAGAAATATTGAGTTGAGTGAAATAAATTTAATGACGTAATTTTCTTACAACTCTATAACTAAGAGTTGTAAGAATATAATATAATAAATATTGTCAGATTCTTAAATTTCAAGTGAAAGTGCGGTTTATACAAAAATAAACATAATATCTTTTTGAAATATCACCAAACAAATATTTTGTTGTAAATTCTAAACTGAATAATTTATAAATTAAGATTTTAAATTCACGACTTTTAATTAAATCATCATTACTTTAAGAAATGAGCTATTTTTTTTTTTTTTTTTTTTTTTTTTGAAAGTGGAGTTTTTTAAAAAAAACTGAGTTAAAAGTAATTTTAATGAGCCATAGACTCCTTCTTTCCATTTTTATAAAACCAATTTCAATAGAGTTCTATTTTGACATGAAATAAACATAAACAGTTTTGCTGCACAATGCTATCACACAAATAATTCTTTTGAAAGTAGAATAAGTCCATTCTAAATAATTATAATTAAAACAATTTTCTTATTGCAATTATTATTTTTTATTGCTACATTAATATACGCTGCTGCAGATATTACTAACGCCCCTTTCACACTATAAGATTTGCATTTGATTTTTTAATAAATAAATCAAATAATAATTCTTATGATTGTTAAAAAATCTACGTAACATAACATTGCGTTTTCACATTATAATATTATTATAAATAAAAAATTAAGATCAAGCAGAGGAACAAGCCTAGTAGAAACATTGAACAGCGGCGGTTAATTTTTTTTTTATTATTATTTTTTATTTATTATTTTTTAATTATTGTTTTATTACGAAAAAGGGAAGACCTCAGCAAAATTAATATATTGTCACTTTATTAAACGTCAAGAATCATAATAAGAGAGAAATATAAAGATATTATAAGTTTGTTACTTTATAAACTTTATTCACCATAAATACTTCAATATGTTAACACTAAAAGAAAATTAACGAAGTAATTTTCATTTTTACATTTTTAATATAACTAAAATTAACTCTTTATAAACTTGGTTATTCGTGTATTTAAATCTTCGTGTATTTAAGTCTTCATTTTAACAATTCTTTTTTTACATAAAAATCCACTTTAGTAAAGCTTATTTCTATAAAAAATATGGACTTAAACTTGCTCCTGTTTTTATTTCTTGTCACATGTTATTTTTGAAGGTGGTATATGTCCATGACGAGCTACAAAAAAAGTGTATTTTTCCAAATAATTTTAGTTATTAATATTTCATAATAACATTTAATAGGTATGTATATAGTGCAAAAAACATCACTCGAATTGACTAAAATTGACTAAAGTTGAGAACAATATTAAAATAACTTTTTAAATTATTATAACAACTTAAGTTTCATATTCTTCATTTGCGTAACTTAAGTGATAAATTTTAATAAAATTAAACAATAAAATAGTTCATGATTAGCTCTAGCCTGTGTAAACAAATATAATATTTAATGTGAGAAAAATATCTTACTTAAGTTAAAGGAACGAGCCACTGTGCCGTATGATGTATATTAAATATATAAATTTGTATTCTTGATACACATACGCCCTGATGTTTCTATACTACATATTAGCAAATTCAATTGAAAGCAATTATTACAAATACAAACAAAAAGGAAATCGTAAATCTTAAAACTAAATTTATTGTTTTGAAATGACAGAAAAGAACACATTGAATTTACACTCTTAATAACAAAATCTGGTGTGACCTACAGTTTCTCAATTTTACCATACCTTATGGAATAGATTTTTTTTTTGTGGATATATTACGTAAAAATAAAAGCTCAAAGTATATTCGATTCGAGAAAATAATTATTTTCCCAATTATTTCTAAAAACTATTGCAGCTCTTCATCAAAGTAAGAATTCTGGTTTGCCACTAAGACATGGTTTGTCTCTGTAAGATAGTAAGTATCAGATCTTACGTGAAAGAGAATTTAGTAAAAATTATTCTCAAAGCCTTAAAGCCTTAAATATCCCAATAAAAAAACTATATGCTGGTTTTTAAGAGAGAATCAAGACTTCCGCTTATAAAAATCATATTTTTTATTACAACCATGCTAAAATGAGTCCCAAAATACTACCTTGGTCAATTCTGGCTTCAATTGGCTGAAGCGGGTTAAAAAAAAAACTCTTAAAAAGTATAAAATTACGACGAGATCAATAACTTTTTAAAAACTTCTAGAATTTTTTTTGGCAAGATTTGCTTTAATTTATAAATTAGGCCTTCATGCATTACTTTATCGAGCGCTTGAGACACGTCTGCGAAAATCTCAGAACAATATTTTTTCTGTTTTCTCAAAAGCCGGTTTCCCTACATTGACTAATCTGGGCGTTTCTTCAATTGTTCTATACAAAATCCGAATTGGTGGTTCTTAGACCAAATGTAGGGGGAATGCTGCATCATCCTATAAGGACGACAATTCGATTATGTAGTAGATATATTCGCGGTAAATACATTTTTCAAATGCTTTACAAATAAATTGTCTTTTTCAGTATTTTTTCTTTCCTCCTCCACATGACGTTGGCAAGTGTGGCTTACGTAAAACAGGTCTTTTAAGAATTTTCTTGAATGCCAGAAGAAATAAAACGATTGTGGGCTAGCATCAAGGTCTTTCAAGTATTTTTTTTTAAAGAAAGCAATTCTTCGGGACTCTAGTATCTCTCTGAACTATTTCGTGATTTTTTTAATCTGCTTTTAAGTTGAGGAGATCTATGTTATTACCACTCCCTTCGAATTCTTCATTTTTCTGTCAAGAGCTGTTCGACGTCTGCAGAGCAAATTCGATTATATCTTGTTTGTTGCCGGGTTATTGTTGCATGACTTCTGGTCTTCTTAGCGTGGTACTTTATATTTCAGC
The DNA here is from genome assembly GCA_949628195.1 of Phasia obesa. Classification (NCBI taxonomy): domain Eukaryota; kingdom Metazoa; phylum Arthropoda; class Insecta; order Diptera; family Tachinidae; genus Phasia; species Phasia obesa. The sequence continues at coordinate 23,541,623 of OX451215.1, read as the reverse complement.
TAATTTATGCGAATAATTATCGTCGCTAAAAAAACCAGTCGGTGGAAGGATTTCTTGCGGTTTACATATTAAAACGATAGTAAGTGAATGACCTGAAGACAATTCGGGTTAAGCTTCCTCTTTAATAATTTCCCTTGAAATACCTTTGATCACGCCATAATCAATAGCATCATATAAATTTTGTCCGCTCGTGGTATAGTGGTTAAGTACATGCCTACAAAACCCAGCACCCCAGATTCTATCCTTGACAGAGGACAAAATATGGCAGCAGGGACAGATGCTTTGTGAAAGCTCTATGCTCCTAAGTGAGGTAAGGGAAAAAGAAAATTGTTTGACAGTCAGTAGGCTAGTATCACACCCATTTTTGTAATTCCATTAGAGAAAACACGACCTTTCGAAGCAATTAGATGAGATCCCCAAAACGTGTGTTTAGCGTTCTAATCGCTAGCTTCTGGGAAACAGGGACCTAGTGACTTATAAACGTTGCTGCTACTAAAAATCTAGGAGTAAACAAATCGAAGAAATAAATAAGTTTCCATGAAATTCTCCAAGGCAGATGTTTGTTCCTTGAATGTAATCGTTGCATAGATTTCTGATAGTACTTTTTCATTCATGGAAAAAATAACAGATGTTGCTTAGACTGAAGATTTTAATAAATTTTGTTTTATGTTTTGTAACTTAAATTAAATTTCAATTAACATCACAGAAACGTTGACCATATTATTGTTACATACGAGTATTTAAAACTCCCATATAAATGAATTTTTGACGTCATTTAATTCTCTCTAAGTTGAATGAACATTAATTACAAATTAGGTGATTAATTCTAAAGTAATTTCAATTCATTTCATTTCTTGACACATTTCCATTAAATAAATATTTATAGTCAGTCATTGCCTAGATACAAATCAATCAATCATACGCACCATAAACCATGAAACGGCCAATTAGCTGTAATGAATGGCTCAATTACAAATGGCCAGCTGTAAATTTGCTTCAACCTAATAAATCGCCCAGAAAGCAAAAACCCAACATGTTAAATTGAAATAATCAGCATATTTAAATGAGCATGACATTTGTTAATAGCTTTAAGCGCTATCAAAAACTAAATGCAAAGTAAAATTAGAAAAAATGAATGAATATTAATGTTGGAGTAAAACAGAAAATTAAATTTAACCTCATTTGCATTGCAATGGAGTTTACATGGCTTGAATTCAAGAGAGTGGGGTGTTTTAAAGAAAATTAATGGATTTTATTTTTAATTGCTTCTATGATACGTGGACAGTTTGAGAATTTGACTTGAGGTTTTTTTGGATAAAGAATAAAAGCGATTTATTTCTTAACATAGTTCATTTTAAGCTACACATATAGAACTTGCTAGACGAAGTTCAGAAATGTTAGCTATATTGACTACACATATATACAAAGCATCTTAATGTAACAAATTTGAATATAATTTCTCGTATTATATTATCTGAGTTTCGTTAGTTAAATAGATGACTACCCAAACACTAAAGGGATAAAACTTCATTACTTTCGTTGAGTCTCGTGCCATCACTAGACATTTACTTTGGACTGCAGTGATTTCAGAGTAGCGAGAGATAACTGTTGACCTTGGTTTTCATCACGGAAATTTTGTAGTTACTAGCAATTGTCTATGGCTATGGTATCTACATTTAATAATGCTAAACATATGTGAGCTACCATCTCAGGCTTTTTAAGGCACAGTTTGCAACTGTCAGCTCCTTTGATTTTTATCTTGGGCAGATGATAACCTGTCCCTGTTGCAGTTAACCAACTTAAGTTACTTTACTTATAACCAAGCAATTTTCTATATTTTGTGCCCAAAGGCTAATGCCTCTAAAACCCGACTACCTATTGAGAAGTATTCGAGTCCATCTCATTCGCCCATTAAAACTGGAGTTCCTGCAGAGTCTGACATCTTCACCTCTTGCGAGGTTACCTTGTCCATTGCAGTTCGCGATTTTATCAAACATTTATAAAACTTCCAGTAATGGAGAAAATATATCCCCATCCCAGACAGTAGAAAAGAAATGAAAGAAAACTCGAGGTCGACAGGTATCCAGAGTTTACTAGAGTTAACTTAGCCAGCCTCCCAGCAGAAACAAGACCTAAGTAGGAGTTTTTTGCTGGCCGCATCAAGAGGATCTGTAAGTCTTGTTACTGACAGTATACTCAGCTATAGCAAGCCATACCATTGTGCTTGCCATAAGCAGAGAAAAAATTTGCTTGCAGTAATGTGACTAGAAACATATTATATTCTCTGTAACAATATATGGTTAATCTTAACAAATTTTAATTCTTTTCATAACCCTTCACCACAAGTGAATTTTCGACCCCATAAAGTATATATATTCTGGATCCTTATACATAGAGAAGTTGATTAAGCGATGTCCGTCTTTTTTCGGGTTGAAATTAACTTTGCAAAGACATTAGAATAGATACAGAAAATTAAAGCCCACTAATCTGCTAGGCATAGTTGGTAAAATTCTCTAATGAAATTCAGCAACATCAGACCATTCTAGTCGAGGCTGTGGGCAAAACACCACGCCCACATATATTTTTAAACGTTCAGTTCATTTTTTTTTTCGGTTGCAATAATTGGTTTTTCTTTTTAATTTTTTGTTAAATAAATATTAGACCGCAAGCAGTAGATCGCAAGTAGTGTTTACAGATCTCGGGGGATCAATTAGGTTGGTTAGGTTTTTCTGCTTTGATTTGTATTAAAAGGCTTTATAGAAAGCAATACACATAGAGGTAGCCGATAGACCCACAGGATGCCCACTAAGAACCAGAAGCAATCAATATGCACATGAGGGGGTCAATATGACCCCACCAATGTCTGACCATTCTAACGCAATCTAGATTGCAAACTTACTTTTACAAAAAATTTTCAATAAAATTTTTACAAAAAACATTCGATTACAAAAAGTTTTCGACAAAATTTTTACAAAAATTTTTTATTAAATTTTAAAAAAAAAATTTATAAAATTTATGTTAAAAATTTTTTAAAAAAAATTTTAATAAAATTTTACATTAAATTTTTGATAAATTTTTGAAGAAAATTATCTTAAAATTTTTACAAAAAATATCGATATAATTAAAAAAATCGAAAATCGAAATAGCCACATTGGGGATCAATATGAATAAACCATTGTCTTACCATTCTAACGAAATCTAGATTGCAGGACTAACTAACTTTTACAAAAAAAAAATTCTGAAAAAAGTTAAAAAAAAAACTTTCAATAATTTTTACAAAAAATTTTCAACCAAATTTTTATAAAAAGGTTTGAATAAAAATTAAAAAAATATTCAATGAAATTTTTAAACAAAATTCCATAAAATTAAAAAATTAAATTTTCGATATATTTAAACAAAAATAAAAATACAATTTTTACAGAAAATTCGATAAAACTTTTACAAAAGATTTCTATAAAATTTTTGCAAAATTTTTACAAAAATATTTATAAAATAAAACTTACAATAAAATTTTACATAAAATTTCTACAAAACATTTTCGCTAACATTTTTACAAAAAAATGTCGATAACATTTTTACAAAACATGTTCGATAAAATTTTTACAAAAAATTTTCTTAAAATTTATACAAACAAAATTTTAGGTGAAATTTTTGTAAAATTTTGATAAAATTTTTATAAAATTTTGATACAATTTCTACAAACAAATCGATAAAATTTTAGCATAAATTTTTTACAAGAAATTTTCGATAATATTTAAACTAAAATTTTTTACAAAAAATAATTTTACCTTTATAATATAAAGGTAAAAATTATTTGTAATAATGAAGTTGAAAATTATAAAAGTAAAATCCGAATGTATATCATTGGAAAACATAACGTAGTAAGCGAATATTTAGCATTATTATGATAAAGGATATATGAGATTTGACATGGCCGTATATAGCACTCTTACTGGTTAACATTAATTTGATCTCGACATATAATTCAATCATATGCTGTTATATGCTTTTATTACCTAAAAACTAATATTGATTGATAATCAATTTTAAATAATGTTTTTCTGGCATTTTTCTAAATTTTTAATATCATACAAATTTTTATTGCATGCGACATATTTGAGTATTTAAGAAAAACATTCAAGTATTTAATATAAACAAAGTATTTAGCATCTATTTTAATATTTATTTTGTCGAACTAAAATATGTATGTAAGATTGATGAGAAAGAAAACACAACAACACAAATATTTGTATACATATAATCGCAAATAATGATTCAAATTATTAAATGATGTTCGTTTGTTTGTTTGTGTGACCTTCTGAATGAATAAAACTTAAATGTATTTAAGAGTTAAATATTGATGAAATTTAGACAATCAATCAAATAATTCAAAACACATTCGTATTTTTGTTTGACGTAATGATTTGTGTGAAAACTTAAAGAATTAATAAGAAATGATACTTTTAAAATTTAATCAAAACTTGAGTTTTAAAAAAACTTCATTTTGTGTTGGGCGTTATAAAACAAGCCTACTTTTCTGGATTTAGGATAATAGATAAATTTGTTATAATAATACTGCTTTACATACTTTCATTGTAATGCCATTGTGCTTAACTACAAATTTTACCTTGAGCTTTAATTTATCATAAATAAAAGAATAAGTTTGGAGAAGGTTGCCTTACAATGTTCACACAAAATTTAACTTAGATTTTAATTAAATGAGAATTCCTTATAATAAAAAAAAAAATTCTTAAAAATATTTTTATCGCACTAATGCCATGTGGTGAAGTACCAATAAAAAACCAAGTTTGATACTGATGGAGACCAATAATACTCTGAGAGAATAATCCGGGAATTCATAAATTCAGAACATAAGTTAAAGACGGATAGATCGTCTTAAGAAGATTTTTTTTATATTTGATCAATCTGGTAATATAGCCTCATTGTTGGCCATTTTTTTATTAAAACCGGGAAAAAATATTAACGCATCAATTTCCTTTAAATAAACTGATATAACTGGCTGTTATTTTCTATGAAGTCATTTTCTTTTCATATTCTTTATTTTTTATTTATTAATGAAATCTTTTTCTATATAAATAAAAGCAAATCCCGTTCGTTGGTAATCAATAGCATCACTTAAGAACGGTAGCACTGATTTCGCCATTTTTTTAATCTTCATCATAACTCAACCTTGTGCGCCCTTTTTTTAACTAGTAGTAGTAGTAGATTTTTGAAATTTTGCACTAGTAACCCCCTTATTAATATACATAGTTTAGCGAAACACAGGCTGGATTGACACAATGGGCGTGGCACCCAACCAAAGTAAAAAATATTACCGTTTACCTAAACAACTATAACATGTAGAGTCTGTAAAATTTGCACAATGTGCGTAGTCCAACAAAACACAGACTGGATCGACACAGTGGGCGTGGGACTTTTTCCATGCAAAGTGAAAAAATTTTATCTTGCTCCTAGAGAACAACAATAGGTAAAGTCTTAAAACTTTGCACAAGTAACCCTCATATTAATGTGCAATATCTCCCAAAATACACTTAGATTAAGATAGTGGGCAAAGTAAAAAAATTATTTTAGAGACGGTTAAAGTTTTTCAGCTCTGACCTGTGCTTACAGCAACTATGTTTTCTTTACGTCTCACACTGGGTGGAAATACATAGTTTTTGAGGATCAATTCAGGGAAGCTCTGTTAGGATATCTTTCCATTATCTTTCACCTAATACCAATACCAATCAATCCACACCAAAGACCCTTACGTTTTTAGTTTTTTTTTTTTTTTTTTGTTTTTTTAAGAGAAGTAACACTCAGGCATTTAATGCCCATATTAACTGTGTTACTTTCTTTAGAAAGGGATAGTAGTAGATAAGACAGATGGTTAGTGCGATAGTAAAGCTCAGGAAGCGCTTCTGGTGTTCTTTAGGCGAATTAGTTTGAAGCCAGCATAGCCAATTAATAATTATTTTACTTCGCCAGCGATTTAGTGCTATGTGGTAATACCGGCGTTTTTAGTTCCGCCTTAAGATATGCTACGTATCAGTTTATGTATTTTTTTACTTTATAAAAAGTAAAGTATTCATATCCGGTTAATTCAACTGCGTACTTTCACTGCTTTTTCTTCACTTTCTAAGATATTTTGCAGAAAAGAAGTATCCTATATTGGGACCCGGATACTTAGGTATCTCCTCACAAAATTTCGTTAAAATCCATCTAGTAGTTTTTACGTGATGCTAACGTCAATGAAAAGCAGACAGACAGACGGATATGAGTTACTATTTTATTATATGTATAGATAAGGGAATTTAAGTTAAAATATAGATAACATATGAGAACCTAAAACTAATTATTTTCGTAATCATGATCACCATTTACTTGATCATCATCATTAACCTTTTTATCATAATCATCATTTTGATCACACGAACTGGTTTTGTTTGGAACTGAAGGTATCAATTTTGTTTTTAAATTTTAATATTTGTGTATGAGGGAAACTTCTCAGGTGCAGACTGTCTAATAATATTGTATTGGTGTCGAGATAGATTAGCTTCTACAAAAACAGACAATGCTGTTACATTAGACATTTTCTCAGACACTAGTAGTTGCTTCGAACTCGCTGCTGAAGGTAGGTATTTTTTGATAGTAACACATTTTTGAATCCACGCAGCATCTTCGATTCTGCTATGTACCCTGATGTTCTTAATTAATTCTATGTAGCATGAGCTAACACTGGCGATGCTGTGGTGTCCCTTAAAAGCATTGATCTTTTATGTTTACTCGATTCACTTGACTCGGTAAAAGAAATTTCTTTTCTATCATGTTTTCCAGTCTGAGCACGAGAAAAACTAATAGAGGACTCCATTTCTATTCGCTGCCATAAATCCTGTATCTACTCTATGCACCTTAATCCAAGTAGATTTAAAGTCATTCAATCTTCATTTGATCTTTTAAAAAGTTTAGCTTTTCATCCAAAGTTTGACAACCTGAATTCATCATATCGTACAAGCTCCGACGAGTATAAAAAATAACGTTTAAACTTGCTCCTATACGTAGAAAAAAGAATTATCCGTTTTAAGCGATAACTTCACAACACTATCACTGTTTAAAAACATAAATAATAATTTTAATAAATTAGTCAAGTGCCGAGTTAGACTCACATACTTAGGGTTCCGTACTATGTTTAGTACAACTTTAAAAATTCAAGTTGTTAATTTTTTCATTTCTTATAAGTCACCCATTAATTTTAAAATTAAAGTCATAATTGCATCACTGTTGGAACACCCTTTAAATTTAGTAACTATTGCGGTTCAAAAAATAAGGTAATATACGTGAAAAACATGTCACTGATGGAACACCCTTTAGATATTAGTAATTGTTACGGCGGCCGAAGTACAACATCTACTATAACATTTAAAGAGTCTACCTATTACGGTTCAAAAAATAAGGCTATTTACGTACAAATCATGTCTCTGTCGGAACACCTTTTATATATGTTATTTGCTATGGCGGCCATGGCAATTCTCTTTCTATGGATGTATCAAGAGTCTACCTATTACTATTAAAAAAATAAGTTACTATACGTGAAAAACATGACACTATTAGAACACTCTATAGTTTTTAGTAATTGTCATAACGGCCATGGCATCACATCTTCTATACAAACTGGAAGAGTCTACTTATTACGATTCAAAAAATATGTCTTTATAAATGCAAAACAAATTTTTATTGTTTCTATAGGGGTCATAGTAATACACCATTTGTGAAAATTTCAATAGTCTATCTATTATGGTTAACAAATTAGTCAATATGCATGAATATCACGTCACTCCGGCACACCCTTTAATTTTGACTATTTGTTATAGTGGCCCTAGAAATAATCATCAAGAGTCTACCTATTATAAGCTACAGCGGCCACAGCTATACACCTTGTGTGAAAATTTCAAGAGTCTACCTACCTACCCAGACATTGTAGGGAAAACAATAGGGTTACGTTTTTACACTTTGTATACGGAACCCTAAAAACGACAAAAATCTGTGACGATATATATTTTTCTTAAAAAATCTATTTTTTATATGAAAATCTTATTTTTGCTTATTTTTATATGAAAATCTTATTTTTGCTGTATCTTCTTAAAACAGCGTCTAATCGAGAAAAGGACAAAAATCCGTGACGACCTATATTTTTCATAAAAAATCTATTTTTTGTATGAAAACCTTATTTTTGCTGTATCTTCTTAAAACAGCGTCTAATCGAGAAAAGGACAAAAATCTGTGACGACCCTATTTTTCATAAAAAATCTATTTTTTATATGAAAATCTTATTTTTTCTCCATCTTCTTAAAACAGCGTCTAATCGCGAAAAGAACAAAAACTTGTGACGACCTATATTTTTCATAAAAAATCTATTTTTTATATGAAAATCTTATTTTTGCTGTATCTTCTTAAATCAGCGTCTAATCGAGAAAAGGACAAAAATCTGCGACGATCTTTATTTTTCATAAAAAATCTATTTTTTATATAAAATCTTATTTTTGCTGTATCTTCTTAAATCAGCGTCTAATCGAGAAAGGGACAAAAATCTGTCACGACCTATATTTTTCGTACTCTATTCTTTATATAAAATCTTATTTTTGCTGTATCTTCTTAAAACAGCGTCTAATCGAAAAAAGGACAAAAATCTGTGACGACCTATAGTTTTCATAAAAAATCTATTTTTTATATGAAAATCTTATTTTTGCTGTATCTTCTTAAAACAGCGTCTAATCGAGAAAAGGACAAAAATCTGTGACGACCTATAGTTTTCATAAAAAATCTATTTTTTATACGAAAATCTTATTTTTGCTGTATCTTCTTAAAACAGCGTCTAATCGAGAAAAGGACAAAAATCTGTGACGACCTATAGTTTTCATAAAAAATCTTTTTTTTATATGAAAATCTTATTTTTGCTGTATCTTCTTAAAACAGCGTCTAATCGAGAAAAGGACAAAAATCTGTGACGACCTATATTTTTCATAAAAAATCTATTTTTTATATGAAAATCTTATTTTTGCTGTATCTTCTTAAAACAGCGTCTAATCGAGAAAAGTACAAAAATCTGTGACGACCTATAGTTTTGATAAAAAATCTTTTTTTTATATGAAAATCTTATTTTTGCTGTATCTTCTTAAAACAGCGTCTAATCGAGAAAAGGACAAAAATCGGTGACGACCTATATTTTTCATAAAAAATCTATTTTTTATATGAAAATCTTATTTTTGCTGTATCTTCTTAAAACAGCGTCTAATCGAGAAAAGGAGAAAAATCTGTGACGACCTATAGTTTTCATAAAAAATCTATTTTTTATATAAAAATCTTATTTTTGCCGTATCTTCTTAAAACAGCGTCTAATCGAAAAAAGGACAAAAATCTGTGACGACCTTTATTTTTCATAAAAAATCTATTTTTTATATGAAAATCTTATTTTTGCTGTATCTTCTTAAAACGGCGTCTAATCGAGAAAAGGACAAAAATCTGTGACGACCTATATTTTTCATAAAAAATCTATTTTTTATATGAAAATCTTATTTTTGCTGTATCTTCTTAAAACAGCGTCTAATCGAGAAAAGGACAAAAATCTGTGACGACCTATATTTTTCATAAAAAATCTATTTTTTATATGAAAATCTTATTTTTGCTGTATCTTCTTAAAACAGCGTCTAATCGAGAAAAGGACAAAAATCTGTACCGACCTATATTTTTCTTAAAAAATCTATTTTTTATATAAAAATCTTATTTTCGCTATATCTTCTTAAAACAGCGTCTAATCGAGAAAAGGACAAAAATCTGTGACGACCTATATTTTTCATAAAAAATCTATTTTTTATATAAAAATCTTATTTTCGCTATATCTTCTTAAAACGGCGTCTAATCGAGAAAAGGACAAAAATCTGTGACGACCTATAGTTTTCATAAAAAATCTATTTTTTATATGAAAATCTTATTTTTGTTGCATCTTCTTAAAACAGCGTCTAATCGAGAAAAGGACAAAAATCTGTGACGACCTATGTTTTTCATATAGATATATGAAAATCTTATTTTTGCTGTATCTTCTTAAAACAGCTTCTAATCGAAAAACGGACAAAAATCTGTGACGACCTATATTTTTCATAAAAAATCTATTTTTTATATGAAAATCTTATTTTTGCTGTATCTTCTTAAATCAGCGTCTAATCGAAAAAAGGACAAAAATCTGTGACGACCTTTATTTTTCATAAAAAATCTATTTTTTATATAAAAATCTTATTTTCGCTATATCTTCTTAAAACGGCGTCTAATCGAGAAAAGGACAAAAATCTGTGACGACCTATAGTTTTCATAAAAAATCTATTTTTTATATGAAAATCTTATTTTTGTTGCATCTTCTTAAAACAGCGTCTAATCGAGAAAAGGACAAAAATCTGTGACGACCTATGTTTTTCATATAGATATATGAAAATCTTATTTTTGCTGTATCTTCTTAAAACAGCTTCTAATCGAAAAACGGACAAAAATCTGTGACGACCTATATTTTTCATAAAAAATCTATTTTTTATATGAAAATCTTATTTTTGCTGTATCTTCTTAAATCAGCGTCTAATCGAACAAAGGACAAAAATCTGTGACGACCTTTATTTTTCATAAAAAATCTATTTTTTATATGAAAATCTTATTTGCTGTATCTTCTTAAAACAGCGTCTAATCGAGAAAAGGACAAAAATCTGTGACGACCTATAGTTTTCATAAAAAATCTATTTTTTATATGAAAATCTTATTTTTGCTGTATCTTCTTAAAACAGCGTCTAATCGAGAAAAGGACAAAAATCTGTACCGACCTATATTTTTCTTAAAAAATCTATTTTTTATATAAAAATCTTATTTTCGCTATATCTTCTTAAAACAGCGTCTAATCGAGAAAAGGACAAAAATCTGTGACGACCTATATTTTTCATAAAAAATCTATTTTTTATATAAAAATCTTATTTTCGCTATATCTTCTTAAAACGGCGTCTAATCGAGAAAAGGACAAAAATCTGTGACGACCTATAGTTTTCATAAAAAATCTATTTTTTATATGAAAATCTTATTTTTGTTGCATCTTCTTAAAACAGCGTCTAATCGAGAAAAGGACAAAAATCTGTGACGACCTATGTTTTTCATATAGATATATGAAAATCTTATTTTTGCTGTATCTTCTTAAAACAGCTTCTAATCGAAAAACGGACAAAAATCTGTGACGACCTATATTTTTCATAAAAAATCTATTTTTTATATGAAAATCTTATTTTTGCTGTATCTTCTTAAATCAGCGTCTAATCGAAAAAAGGACAAAAATCTGTGACGACCTTTATTTTTCATAAAAAATCTATTTTTTATATAAAAATCTTATTTTCGCTATATCTTCTTAAAACGGCGTCTAATCGAGAAAAGGACAAAAATCTGTGACGACCTATAGTTTTCATAAAAAATCTATTTTTTATATGAAAATCTTATTTTTGTTGCATCTTCTTAAAACAGCGTCTAATCGAGAAAAGGACAAAAATCTGTGACGACCTATGTTTTTCATATAGATATATGAAAATCTTATTTTTGCTGTATCTTCTTAAAACAGCTTCTAATCGAAAAACGGACAAAAATCTGTGACGACCTATATTTTTCATAAAAAATCTATTTTTTATATGAAAATCTTATTTTTGCTGTATCTTCTTAAATCAGCGTCTAATCGAACAAAGGACAAAAATCTGTGACGACCTTTATTTTTCATAAAAAATCTATTTTTTATATGAAAATCTTATTTGCTGTATCTTCTTAAAACAGCGTCTAATCGAGAAAAGGACAAAAATCTGTGACGACCTATAGTTTTCATAAAAAATCTATTTTTTATATGAAAATCTTATTTTTGCTGTATCTTCTTAAAACAGCGTCTAATCGAGAAAAGGACAAAAATCTGTGACGACCTATAGTTTTCATAAAAAATCTATTTTTTATATGAAAATCTTATTTTTGCTGTATCTTCTTAAAACAGCGTCTAATCGAGAAAAGGACAAAAATCTGTGACGACCTATATTTTTCATAAAAAATCTATTTTTTATATGAAAATCTTATTTTTGCTGTATCTTCTTAAAACAGCGTCTAATCGAGAAAAGGACAAAAATCTGTGACGACCTATATTTTTCATATAGATATATGAAAATCTTATTTTTGCTGTATCTTCTTAAAATCTATTTTTTATATAAAAATCTTATTTTCGCTATATCTTCTTAAAACAGCGTCTAATCGAGAAAAGGACAAAAATCTGTGACGACCTATAGTTTTCATAAAAAATCTATTTTTTATATGAAAATCTTATTTTTGCTGTATCTTCTTAAAACAGCGTCTAATCGAGAAAAGGACAAAAATCTGTGACGACCTATATTTTTCATAAAAAATCTATTTTTTATATGAAAATCTTATTTTTGCTGTATCTTCTTAAAACAGCGTCTAATCGAGAAAAGGACAAAAATCTGTGACGACCTATAGTTTTCATAAAAAATCTATTTTTTATATGAAAATCTTATTTTTGCTGTATCTTCTTAAAACAGCGTCTAATCGAGAAAAGGACAAAAATCTGTGACGACCTATAGTTTTCATAAAAAATCTATTTTTTATATGAAAATCTTATTTTTGCTGTATCTTCTTAAAACAGCGTCTAATCGAGAAAAGGACAAAAATCTGTGACGACCTATATTTTTCATAAAAAATCTATTTTTTATATGAAAATCTTATTTTTGCTGTATCTTCTTAAAACAGCGTCTAAACAAAAAAAAGACAAAAATCTGTGACGACCTATAGTTTTCATAAAAAATCTTTTTTTTATATGAAAATCTTATTTTTGCTGTATCTTCTTAAAACAGCGTCTAATCGAGAAAAGGACAAAAATCTGTGACGACCTATAGTTTTCATAAAAAATCTTTTTTTTATATGAAAATCTTATTTTTGCTGTATCTTCTTAAAACGGCGTCTAATCGAGAAAAGGACAAAAATCTGTGACGACCTATATTTTTCATAAAAAATCTATTTTTTATATGAAAATCTTATTTTTGCTGTATCTTCTTAAAACAGCGTCTAAACAAAAAAAAGACAAAAATCTGTGACGACCTATAGTTTTCATAAAAAATCTATTTTTTATATAAAAATCTTATTTTCGCTATATCTTCTTAAAACGGCGTCTAATCGAGAAAAGGACAAAAATCTGTGACGACCTTTATTTTTCATAAAAAATCTATTTTTTATATGAAAATCTTATTTTTGCTGTATCTTCTTAAAACGGCGTCTAATCGAGAAAAGGACAAAAATCTGTGACGACCTATATTTTTCATAAAAAATCTATTTTTTATATGAAAATCTTATTTTTGCTGTATCTTCTTAAAACAGCGTCTAATCGAGAAAAGGACAAAAATCTGTGACGACCTATATTTTTCATAAAAAATCTATTTTTTATATGAAAATCTTATTTTTGCTGTATCTTCTTAAAACAGCGTCTAATCGAGAAAAGGACAAAAATCTGTACCGACCTATATTTTTCTTAAAAAATCTATTTTTTATATAAAAATCTTATTTTCGCTATATCTTCTTAAAACAGCGTCTAATCGAGAAAAGGACAAAAATCTGTGACGACCTATATTTTTCATAAAAAATCTATTTTTTATATAAAAATCTTATTTTCGCTATATCTTCTTAAAACGGCGTCTAATCGAGAAAAGGACAAAAATCTGTGACGACCTTTATTTTTCATAAAAAATCTATTTTTTATATGAAAATCTTATTTTTGCTGCATCTTCTTAAAACAGCGTCTAATCGAGAAAAGGACAAAAATCTGCCACGACCTATATTTTTCGTATCTATTCTTTATATGAAAATCTTATTTTTGCTGTATCTTCTTAAAACAGCGTCTAATCGAGAAAAGGAGAAAAATCTGTGACGACCTATAGTTTTCATAAAAAATCTATTTTTTATATGAAAATCTTATTTTTGCCGTATCTTCTTAAAACAGCGTCTAATCGAAAAAAGGACAAAAATCTGTGACGACCTTTATTTTTCATAAAAAATCTATTTTTTATATGAAAATCTTATTTTTGCTGTATCTTCTTAAAACGGCATCTAATCGAGAAAAGGACAAAAATCTGTGACGACCTATATTTTTCATAAAAAATCTATTTTTTATATGAAAATCTTATTTTTGCTGTATCTTCTTAAAACAGCGTCTAATCGAGAAAAGGACAAAAATCTGTGACGACCTATATTTTTCATAAAAAATCTATTTTTTATATGAAAATCTTATTTTTGCTGTATCTTCTTAAAACAGCGTCTAATCGAGAAAAGGACAAAAATCTGTACCGACCTATATTTTTCTTAAAAAATCTATTTTTTATATAAAAATCTTATTTTCGCTATATCTTCTTAAAACAGCGTCTAATCGAGAAAAGGACAAAAATCTGTGACGACCTATATTTTTCATAAAAAATCTATTTTTTATATAAAAATCTTATTTTCGCTATATCTTCTTAAAACGGCGTCTAATCGAGAAAAGGACAAAAATCTGTGACGACCTATAGTTTTCATAAAAAATCTATTTTTTATATGAAAATCTTATTTTTGTTGCATCTTCTTAAAACAGCGTCTAATCGAGAAAAGGACAAAAATCTGTGACGACCTATGTTTTTCATATAGATATATGAAAATCTTATTTTTGCTGTATCTTCTTAAAACAGCTTCTAATCGAAAAACGGACAAAAATCTGTGACGACCTATATTTTTCATAAAAAATCTATTTTTTATATGAAAATCTTATTTTTGCTGTATCTTCTTAAATCAGCGTCTAATCGAAAAAAGGACAAAAATCTGTGACGACCTTTATTTTTCATAAAAAATCTATTTTTTATATGAAAATCTTATTTGCTGTATCTTCTTAAAACAGCGTCTAATCGAGAAAAGGACAAAAATCTGTGACGACCTATAGTTTTCATAAAAAATCTATTTTTTATATGAAAATCTTATTTTTGCTGTATCTTCTTAAAACAGCGTCTAATCGAGAAAAGGACAAAAATCTGTGACGACCTATAGTTTTCATAAAAAATCTATTTTTTATATGAAAATCTTATTTTTGCTGTATCTTCTTAAAACAGCGTCTAATCGAGAAAAGGACAAAAATCTGTGACGACCTATATTTTTCATAAAAAATCTATTTTTTATATGAAAATCTTATTTTTGCTGTATCTTCTTAAAACAGCGTCTAATCGAGAAAAGGACAAAAATCTGTGACGACCTATATTTTTCATATAGATATATGAAAATCTTATTTTTGCTGTATCTTCTTAAAATCTATTTTTTATATAAAAATCTTATTTTCGCTATATCTTCTTAAAACAGCGTCTAATCGAGAAAAGGACAAAAATCTGTGACGACCTATAGTTTTCATAAAAAATCTATTTTTTATATGAAAATCTTATTTTTGCTGTATCTTCTTAAAACAGCGTCTAATCGAGAAAAGGACAAAAATCTGTGACGACCTATATTTTTCATAAAAAATCTATTTTTTATATGAAAATCTTATTTTTGCTGTATCTTCTTAAAACAGCGTCTAATCGAGAAAAGGACAAAAATCTGTGACGACCTATAGTTTTCATAAAAAATCTTTTTTTTATATGAAAATCTTATTTTTGCTGTATCTTCTTAAAACAGCGTCTAATCGAGAAAAGGACAAAAATCTGTGACGACCTATAGTTTTCATAAAAAATCTTTTTTTTATATGAAAATCTTATTTTTGCTGTATCTTCTTAAAACGGCGTCTAATCGAGAAAAGGACAAAAATCTGTGACGACCTATATTTTTCATAAAAAATCTATTTTTTATATGAAAATCTTATTTTTGCTGTATCTTCTTAAAACAGCGTCTAAACAAAAAAAAGACAAAAATCTGTGACGACCTATAGTTTTCATAAAAAATCTATTTTTTATATAAAAATCTTATTTTCGCTATATCTTCTTAAAACGGCGTCTAATCGAGAAAAGGACAAAAATCTGTGACGACCTTTATTTTTCATAAAAAATCTATTTTTTATATGAAAATCTTATTTTTGCTGTATCTTCTTAAAACGGCGTCTAATCGAGAAAAGGACAAAAATCTGTGACGACCTATATTTTTCATAAAAAATCTATTTTTTATATGAAAATCTTATTTTTGCTGTATCTTCTTAAAACAGCGTCTAATCGAGAAAAGGACAAAAATCTGTGACGACCTATATTTTTCATAAAAAATCTATTTTTTATATGAAAATCTTATTTTTGCTGTATCTTCTTAAAACAGCGTCTAATCGAGAAAAGGACAAAAATCTGTACCGACCTATATTTTTCTTAAAAAATCTATTTTTTATATAAAAATCTTATTTTCGCTATATCTTCTTAAAACAGCGTCTAATCGAGAAAAGGACAAAAATCTGTGACGACCTATATTTTTCATAAAAAATCTATTTTTTATATAAAAATCTTATTTTCGCTATATCTTCTTAAAACGGCGTCTAATCGAGAAAAGGACAAAAATCTGTGACGACCTTTATTTTTCATAAAAAATCTATTTTTTATATGAAAATCTTATTTTTGCTGCATCTTCTTAAAACAGCGTCTAATCGAGAAAAGGACAAAAATCTGCCACGACCTATATTTTTCGTATCTATTCTTTATATGAAAATCTTATTTTTGCTGTATCTTCTTAAAACAGCGTCTAATCGAGAAAAGGAGAAAAATCTGTGACGACCTATAGTTTTCATAAAAAATCTATTTTTTATATGAAAATCTTATTTTTGCCGTATCTTCTTAAAACAGCGTCTAATCGAAAAAAGGACAAAAATCTGTGACGACCTTTATTTTTCATAAAAAATCTATTTTTTATATGAAAATCTTATTTTTGCTGTATCTTCTTAAAACGGCGTCTAATCGAGAAAAGGACAAAAATCTGTGACGACCTATATTTTTCATAAAAAATCTATTTTTTATATGAAAATCTTATTTTTGCTGTATCTTCTTAAAACAGCGTCTAATCGAGAAAAGGACAAAAATCTGTGACGACCTATATTTTTCATAAAAAATCTATTTTTTATATGAAAATCTTATTTTTGCTGTATCTTCTTAAAACAGCGTCTAATCGAGAAAAGGACAAAAATCTGTACCGACCTATATTTTTCTTAAAAAATCTATTTTTTATATAAAAATCTTATTTTCGCTATATCTTCTTAAAACAGCGTCTAATCGAGAAAAGGACAAAAATCTGTGACGACCTATATTTTTCATAAAAAATCTATTTTTTATATAAAAATCTTATTTTCGCTATATCTTCTTAAAACGGCGTCTAATCGAGAAAAGGACAAAAATCTGTGACGACCTATAATTTTCATAAAAAATCTATTTTTTATATGAAAATCTTATTTTTGTTGCATCTTCTTAAAACAGCGTCTAATCGAGAAAAGGACAAAAATCTGTGACGACCTATGTTTTTCATATAGATATATGAAAATCTTATTTTTGCTGTATCTTCTTAAAACAGCTTCTAATCGAAAAACGGACAAAAATCTGTGACGACCTATATTTTTCATAAAAAATCTATTTTTTATATGAAAATCTTATTTTTGCTGTATCTTCTTAAATCAGCGTCTAATCGAAAAAAGGACAAAAATCTGTGACGACCTTTATTTTTCATAAAAAATCTATTTTTTATATGAAAATCTTATTTGCTGTATCTTCTTAAAACAGCGTCTAATCGAGAAAAGGACAAAAATCTGTGACGACCTATAGTTTTCATAAAAAATCTATTTTTTATATGAAAATCTTATTTTTGCTGTATCTTCTTAAAACAGCGTCTAATCGAGAAAAGGACAAAAATCTGTGACGACCTATAGTTTTCATAAAAAATCTATTTTTTATATGAAAATCTTATTTTTGCTGTATCTTCTTAAAACAGCGTCTAATCGAGAAAAGGACAAAAATCTGTGACGACCTATATTTTTCATAAAAAATCTATTTTTTATAAAAATCTTATTTTTGCTGCATCTTCTTAAAACAGCGTCTAATCGAGAAAAGGACAAAAATCTGTGACGACCTATATTTTTCCACAAAAATCTATTTTTTATATGAAAATCTTATTTTTGCTGTATCTTCTTAAAACAGCGTCTAATCGAGAAAAGGACAAAAATCTGTGACGACCTATATTTTTCATAAAAAATCTATTTTTTATATGAAAATCTTATTTTTGCTGTATCTTCTTAAAACAGCGTCTAATCGAGAAAAGAACAAAAATCTGTGACGACCTATATTTTTCATACAAAATCTATTTTTTATATGAAAATCTTATTTTTGCTGTATCTTCTTAAAACAGCGTCTAATCGAGAAAAGGACAAAAATCTGTGACGACCTATATTTTTCATAAAAAATCTATTTTTTATATGAAAATCTTATTTTTGCTGTATCTTCTTAAAACAGCGTCTAATCGAGAAAAGGACAAAAATCTGTGACGACCTATATTTTTCATACAAAATCTATTTTTTATATGAAAATCTTATTTTTGCTGTATCTTCTTAAAACAGCGTCTAATCGAGAAAAGGACAAAAATCTGTGACGACCTATATTTTTCATAAAAAATCTATTTTTTATATGAAAATCTTATTTTTGCTGTATCTTCTTAAAACAGCGTCTAATCGAGAAAAGGAGAAAAATCTGTGACGACCTATATTTTTCATAAAAAATCTATTTTTTATATGAAAATCTTATTTTTGCTGTATCTTCTTAAAACAGCGTCTAATCGAAAAAAGGACAAAAATCTGTGACGACCTATATTTTTCATAAAAAATCTATTTTTTATATGAAAATCTTATTTTTGCTGTATCTTCTTAAAACAGCGTCTAATCGGGAAAAGGACAAAAATCTGTGACGACCTATATTTTTCATAAAAAATCTATTTTTTATATGAAAATCTTATTTTTGCTGTATCTTCTTAAAACAGCGTCTAATCGAGAAGAGGACAAAAATCTGTGACGACCTATAGTTTTCATAAAAAATCTTTTTTTTATATGAAAATCTTATTTTTGCTGTATCTTCTTAAAACAGCGTCTAATCGAGAAAAGGACAAAAATCTGTGACGACCTATATTTTTCATAAAAAATCTATTTTTTATATGAAAATCTTATTTTTGCTGTATCTTCTTAAAACAGCGTCTAATCGAGAAAAGGACAAAAATCTGTGACGACCTATATTTTTCATAAAAAATCTATTTTTTATATGAAAATCTTATTTTTGCTGTATCTTCTTAAAACAGCGTCTAATCGAGAAAAGGACAAAAATCTGTGACGACCTATATTTTTCATAAAAAATCTATTTTTTATATGAAAATCTTATTTTTGCTGTATCTTCTTAAAACAGCGTCTAATCGAGAAAAGTACAAAAATCTGTGACGACCTATATTTTTCATAAAAAATCTATTTTTTATATGAAAATCTTATTTTTGCTGTATCTTCTTAAAACAGCGTCTAATCGAGAAAAGGACAAAAATCTGTGACGACCTATATTTTTCATAAAAAATCTATTTTTTATATGAAAATCTTATTTTTGCTGTATCTTCTTAAAACAGCGTCTAATCGAGAAAAGGACAAAAATCTGTGACGACCTATATTTTTCATAAAAAATCTATTTTTTATATGAAAATCTTATTTTTGCTGTATCTTCTTAAAACAGCGTCTAATCGAGAAAAGTACAAAAATCTGTGACGACCTATAGTTTTCATAAAAAATCTATTTTTTATAAAAATCTTATTTTCGCTATATCTTCTTAAAACAGCGTCTAATCGAGAAAAGGACAAAAATCTGTGACGACCTATAGTTTTCATAAAAAATCTATTTTTTATATGAAAATCTTATTTTTGCTGCATCTTCTTAAAACAGCGTCTAATCGAGAAAAGGGCAAAAATCTGTGACGACCTATATTTTTCATAAAAAATCTATTTTTTATATAAAAATCTTATTTTCGCTATATCTTCTTAAAACAGCGTCTAATCGAGAAAAGGACAAAAATCTGTGACGACCTATATTTTTCATAAAAAATCTATTTTTTATATGAAAAACTTATTTTTGCTGTATCTTCTTAAAACAGCGTCTAATCGAGAAAAGGACAAAAATCTGTGACGACCTATATTTTTCATAAAAAATCTATTTTTTATATGAAAATCTTATTTTTGCTGTATCTTCTTAAAACAGCGTCTAATCGAGAAAAGGACAAAAATCTGTGACGACCTATATTTTTCATAAAAAATCTATTTTTTATATGAAAATCTTATTTTTGCTGTATCTTCTTAAAACAGCGTCTAATCGAGAAAAGTACAAAAATCTGTGACGACCTATAGTTTTCATAAAAAATCTATTTTTTATATAAAAATCTTATTTTCGCTATATCTTCTTAAAACAGCGTCTAATCGAGGAAAGGACAAAAATCTGTGACGACCTATATTTTTCATAAAAAATCTATTTTTTATATGAAAATCTTATTTTTGCTGTATCTTCTTAAAACAGCGTCTAATCGAGAAAAGGACAAAAATCTGTGACGACCTATATTTTTCATAAAAAATCTATCTTCTTAAAACAGCGTCTAATCGAGAAAAGGACAAAAATCTGTGACGACCTATAGTTTTCATAAAAAATCTATTTTTTATATGAAAATCTTATCTTCTGTATCTTCTTAAAACAGCGTCTAATCGAGAAAAGGACAAAAATCTGTGACGACCTATATTTTTCATAAAAAATCTATTTTTTATATGAAAATCTTATTTTTGCTGCATCTTCTTAAAACAGCGTCTAATCGAGAAAAGGACAAAAATCTGTGACGACCTATATTTTTCCACAAAAATCTATTTTTTATATGAAAATCTTATTTTTGCTGTATCTTCTTAAAACAGCGTCTAATCGAGAAAAGGACAAAAATCTGTGACGACCTATATTTTTCATAAAAAATCTATTTTTTATATGAAAATCTTATTTTTGCTGCATCTTCTTAAAACAGCGTCTAATCGAGAAAAGGACAAAAATCTGTGACGACCTATATTTTTCCACAAAAATCTATTTTTTATATGAAAATCTTATTTTTGCTGTATCTTCTTAAAACAGCGTCTAATCGAGAAAAGGACAAAAATCTGTGACGACCTATATTTTTCATAAAAAATCTATTTTTTATATGAAAATCTTATTTTTGCTGTATCTTCTTAAAACAGCGTCTAATCGAGAAAAGTACAAAAATCTGTGACGACCTATAGTTTTCATAAAAAATCTATTTTTTATATAAAAATCTTATTTTCGCTATATCTTCTTAAAACAGCGTCTAATCGAGAAAAGGACAAAAATCTGTGACGACCTATAGTTTTCATAAAAAATCTATTTTTTATATGAAAATCTTATTTTTGCTGCATCTTCTTAAAACAGCGTCTAATCGAGAAAAGGGCAAAAATCTGTGACGACCTATATTTTTCATAAAAAATCTATTTTTTATATAAAAATCTTATTTTCGCTATATCTTCTTAAAACAGCGTCTAATCGAGAAAAGGACAAAAATCTGTGACGACCTATATTTTTCATAAAAAATCTATTTTTTATATGAAAATCTTATTTTTGCTGTATCTTCTTAAAACAGCGTCTAATCGAGAAAAGGACAAAAATCTGTGACGACCTATATTTTTCATAAAAAATCTATTTTTTATATGAAAATCTTATTTTTGCTGTATCTTCTTAAAACAGCGTCTAATCGAGAAAAGTACAAAAATCTGTGACGACCTATAGTTTTCATAAAAAATCTATTTTTTATATAAAAATCTTATTTTCGCTATATCTTCTTAAAACAGCGTCTAATCGAGAAAAGGACAAAAATCTGTGACGACCTATAGTTTTCATAAAAAATCTATTTTTTATATGAAAATCTTATTTTTGCTGCATCTTCTTAAAACAGCGTCTAATCGAGAAAAGGGCAAAAATCTGTGACGACCTATATTTTTCATAAAAAATCTATTTTTTATATAAAAATCTTATTTTCGCTATATCTTCTTAAAACAGCGTCTAATCGAGAAAAGGACAAAAATCTGTGACGACCTATATTTTTCATAAAAAATCTATTTTTTATATGAAAATCTTATTTTTGCTGTATCTTCTTAAAACAGCGTCTAATCGAGAAAAGGACAAAAATCTGTGACGACCTATAGTTTTCATAAAAAATCTATTTTTTATATGAAAATCTTATCTTCTGTATCTGTATCTTCTTAAAACAGCGTCTAATCGAGAAAAGGACAAAAATCTGTGATGACCTATATTTTTCATAAAAAATCTATCTTCTTAAAACAGCGTCTAATCGAGAAAAGGACAAAAATCTGTGACGACCTATATATTTCATAAAAAATCTATTTTTTATATGAAAATCTTATTTTTGCTGTATCTTCTTAAAACAGCGTCTAATCGAGAAAAGGACAAAAATCTGTGACGACCTATATTTTTCATAAAAAATCTATTTTTTATATGAAAATCTTATTTTTGCTGTATCTTCTTAAAACAGCGTCTAATCGAGAAAAGTACAAAAATCTGTGACGACCTATAGTTTTCATAAAAAATCTATTTTTTATATAAAAATCTTATTTTCGCTATATCTTCTTAAAACAGCGTCTAATCGAGAAAAGGACAAAAATCTGTGACGACCTATAGTTTTCATAAAAAATCTATTTTTTATATGAAAATCTTATTTTTGCTGCATCTTCTTAAAACAGCGTCTAATCGAGAAAAGGGCAAAAATCTGTGACGACCTATATTTTTCATAAAAAATCTATTTTTTATATAAAAATCTTATTTTCGCTATATCTTCTTAAAACAGCGTCTAATCGAGAAAAGGACAAAAATCTGTGACGACCTATATTTTTCCACAAAAATCTATTTTTTATATGAAAATCTTATTTTTGCTGTATCTTCTTAAAACAGCGTCTAATCGAGAAAAGGACAAAAATCTGTGACGACCTATATTTTTCATAAAAAATCTATTTTTTATATGAAAATCTTATTTCTGCTGTATCTTCTTAAAACAGCGTCTAATCGAGAAAAGTACAAAAATCTGTGACGACCTATAGTTTTCATAAAAAATCTATTTTTTATATAAAAATCTTATTTTCGCTATATCTTCTTAAAACAGCGTCTAATCGAGAAAAGGACAAAAATCTGTGACGACCTATAGTTTTCATAAAAAATCTATTTTTTATATGAAAATCTTATTTTTGCTGCATCTTCTTAAAACAGCGTCTAATCGAGAAAAGGGCAAAAATCTGTGACGACCTATATTTTTCATAAAAAATCTATTTTTTATATAAAAATCTTATTTTCGCTATATCTTCTTAAAACAGCGTCTAATCGAGAAAAGGACAAAAATCTGTGACGACCTATATTTTTCATAAAAAATCTATTTTTTATATGAAAATCTTATTTTTGCTGTATCTTCTTAAAACAGCGTCTAATCGAGAAAAGGACAAAAATCTGTGACGACCTATAGTTTTCATAAAAAATCTATTTTTTATATGAAAATCTTATCTTCTGTATCTGTATCTTCTTAAAACAGCGTCTAATCGAGAAAAGGACAAAAATCTGTGACGACCTATAGTTTTCATAAAAAATCTATTTTTTATATGAAAATCTTATCTTCTGTATCTGTATCTTCTTAAAACAGCGTCTAATCGAGAAAAGGACAAAAATCTGTGACGACCTATATTTTTCATAAAAAATCTATTTTTTATATGAAAATCTTATTTTTGCTGTATCTTCTTAAAACAGCGTCTAATCGAGAAAAGGGCAAAAATCTGTGACGACCTATATTTTTCATAAAAAATCTATTTTTTATATAAAAATCTTATTTTCGCTATATCTTCTTAAAACAGCGTCTAATCGAGAAAAGGACAAAAATCTGTGACGACCTATATTTTTCATAAAAAATCTATTTTTTATATGAAAATCTTATTTTTGCTGCATCTTCTTAAAACAGCGTCTAATCGAGAAAAGGACAAAAATCTGTGACGACCTATATTTTTCCACAAAAATCTATTTTTTATATGAAAATCTTATTTTTGCTGTATCTTCTTAAAACAGCGTCTAATCGAGAAAAGGACAAAAATCTGTGACGACCTATATTTTTCATAAAAAATCTATTTTTTATATGAAAATCTTATTTTTGCTGTATCTTCTTAAAACAGCGTCTAATCGAGAAAAGGACAAAAATCTGTGACGACCTATATTTTTCATACAAAATCTATTTTTTATATGAAAATCTTATTTTTGCTGTATCTTCTTAAAACAGCGTCTAATCGAGAAAAGGACAAAAATCTGTGACGACCTATATTTTTCATAAAAAATCTATTTTTTATATGAAAATCTTATTTTTGCTGTATCTTCTTAAAACAGCGTCTAATCGAGAAAAGGACAAAAATCTGTGACGACCTATAGTTTTCATAAAAAATCTATTTTTTATATGAAAATCTTATCTTCTGTATCTGTATCTTCTTAAAACAGCGTCTAATCGAGAAAAGGACAAAAATCTGTGACGACCTATAGTTTTCATAAAAAATCTATTTTTTATATGAAAATCTTATCTTCTGTATCTGTATCTTCTTAAAACAGCGTCTAATCGAGAAAAGGACAAAAATCTGTGAAGACCTATAGTTTTCATAAAAAATCTATTTTTTATATGAAAATCTTATCTTCTGTATCTGTATCTTCTTAAAACAGCGTCTAATCGAGAAAAGGACAAAAATCTGTGACGACCTATATTTTTCATAAAAAATCTATTTTTTATATGAAAATCTTATTTTTGCTGTATCTTCTTAAAACAGCGTCTAATCGAGAAAAGGGCAAAAATCTGTGACGACCTATATTTTTCATAAAAAATCTATTTTTTATATAAAAATCTTATTTTCGCTATATCTTCTTAAAACAGCGTCTAATCGAGAAAAGGACAAAAATCTGTGACGACCTATATTTTTCATAAAAAATCTATTTTTTATATGAAAATCTTATTTTTGCTGCATCTTCTTAAAACAGCGTCTAATCGAGAAAAGGACAAAAATCTGTGACGACCTATATTTTTCCACAAAAATCTATTTTTTATATGAAAATCTTATTTTTGCTGTATCTTCTTAAAACAGCGTCTAATCGAGAAAAGGACAAAAATCTGTGACGACCTATAGTTTTCATAAAAAATCTATTTTTTATATGAAAATCTTATCTTCTGTATCTGCATCTTCTTAAAACAGCGTCTAATCGAGAAAAGGACAAAAATCTGTGACGACCTATAGTTTTCATAAAAAATCTATTTTTTATATGAAAATCTTATCTTCTGTATCTGTATCTTCTTAAAACAGCGTCTAATCGAGAAAAGGACAAAAATCTGTGACGACCTATATTTTTCATAAAAAATCTAATTTTTATATGAAAATCTTATTTTTGCTGCATCTTCTTAAAACAGCGTCTAATCGAGAAAAGGACAAAAATCTGTGACGACCTATATTTTTCCACAAAAATCTATTTTTTATATGAAAATCTTATTTTTGCTGTATCTTCTTAAAACAGCGTCTAATCGAGAAAAGGACAAAAATCTGTGACGACCTATATTTTTCATAAAAAATCTATTTTTTATATGAAAATCTTATTTTTGCTGTATCTTCTTAAAACAGCGTCTAATCGAGAAAAGGACAAAAATCTGTGACGACCTATATTTTTCATAAAAAATCTATTTTTTATATGAAAATCTTATTTTTGCTGTATCTTCTTAAAACAGCGTCTAATCGAGAAAAGGACAAAAATCTGTGACGACCTATATTTTTCATAAAAAATCTATCTTCTTAAAACAGCGTCTAATCGAGAAAAGGACAAAAATCTGTGACGACCTATAGTTTTCATAAAAAATCTATTTTTTATATGAAAATCTTATCTTCTGTATCTGTATCTTCTTAAAACAGCGTCTAATCGAGAAAAGGACAAAAATCTGTGACGACCTATAGTTTTCATAAAAAATCTATTTTTTATATGAAAATCTTATTTTTGCTGTATCTTCTTAAAACAGCGTCTAATCGAGAAAAGGACAAAAATCTGTGACGACCTATATTTTTCATAAAAAATCTATTTTTTATATGAAAATCTTATTTTTGCTGTATCTTCTTAAAACAGCGTCTAATCGAGAAAAGGACAAAAATCTGTGACGACCTATATTTTTCCACAAAAATCTATTTTTTATATGAAAATCTTATTTTTGCTGTATCTTCTTAAAACAGCGTCTAATCGAGAAAAGGACAAAAATCTGTGACGACCTATAGTTTTCATAAAAAATCTATTTTTTATATGAAAATCTTATTTTTGCTGTATCTTCTTAAAACAGCGTCTAATCGAGAAAAGGACAAAAATCTGTGACGACCTATATTTTTCATAAAAAATCTATTTTTTATATGAAAATCTTATTTTTGCTGTATCTTCTTAAAACAGCGTCTAATCGAGAAAAGGACAAAAATCTGTGACGACCTATATTTTTCATAAAAAATCTATTTTTTATATGAAAATCTTATTTTTGCTGTATCTTCTTAAAACAGCGTCTAATCGAGAAAAGGACAAAAATCTGTGACGACCTATATTTTTCATAAAAAATCTATTTTTTATATGAAAATCTTATTTTTGCTGCATCTTCTTAAAACAGCGTCTAATCGAGAAAAGGACAAAAATCTGTGACGACCTATATTTTTCCACAAAAATCTATTTTTTATATGAAAATCTTATTTTTGCTGTATCTTCTTAAAACAGCGTCTAATCGAGAAAAGGACAAAAATCTGTGACGACCTATATTTTTCCACAAAAATCTATTTTTTATATGAAAATCTTATTTTTGCTGTATCTTCTTAAAACATCGTCTAATCGAGAAAAGGACAAAAATCTGTGACGACCTATATTTTTCATAAAAAATCTATTTTTTATATGAAAATCTTATTTTTGCTGTATCTTCTTAAAACAGCGTCTAATCGAGAAAAGGACAAAAATCTGTGACGACCTATATTTTTCATAAAAAATCTATTTTTTATATGAAAATCTTATTTTTGCTGTATCTTCTTAAAACAGCGTCTAATGGAGAAAAGTACAAAAATCTGTGACGACCTATAGTTTTCATAAAAAATCTATTTTTTATATAAAAATCTTATTTTCGCTATATCTTCTTAAAACAGCGTCTAATCGAGAAAAGGACAAAAATCTGTGACGACCTATAGTTTTCATAAAAAATCTATTTTTTATATGAAAATCTTATTTTTGCTGCATCTTCTTAAAACAGCGTCTAATCGAGAAAAGGGCAAAAATCTGTGACGACCTATATTTTTCATAAAAAATCTATTTTTTATATAAAAATCTTATTTTCGCTATATCTTCTTAAAACAGCGTCTAATCGAGAAAAGGACAAAAATCTGTGACGACCTATATTTTTCATAAAAAATCTATTTTTTATATGAAAATCTTATTTTTGCTGCATCTTCTTAAAACAGCGTCTAATCGAGAATAGGACAAAAATCTGTGACGACCTATATTTTTCCACAAAAATCTATTTTTTATATGAAAATCTTATTTTTGCTGTATCTTCTTAAAACAGCGTCTAATCGAGAAAAGGACAAAAATCTGTGACGACCTATATTTTTCCACAAAAATCTATTTTTTATATGAAAATCTTATTTTTGCTGTATCTTCTTAAAACAGCGTCTAATCGAGAAAAGGACAAAAATCTGTGACGACCTATATTTTTCATAAAAAATCTATTTTTTATATGAAAATCTTATTTTTGCTGTATCTTTTTAAAACAGCGTCTAATCGAGAAAAGGACAAAAATCTGTGACGACCTATAGTTTTCATAAAAAATCTATTTTTTATATGAAAATCTTATCTTCTGTATCTGTATCTTCTTAAAACAGCGTCTAATCGAGAAAAGGACAAAAATCTGTGACGACCTATATTTTTCATAAAAAATCTATTTTTTATATGAAAATCTTATTTTTGCTGCATCTTCTTAAAACAGCGTCTAATCGAGAAAAGGACAAAAATCTGTGACGACCTATATTTTTCCACAAAAATCTATTTTTTATATGAAAATCTTATTTTTGCTGTATCTTCTTAAAACAGCGTCTAATCGAGAAAAGGACAAAAATCTGTGACGACCTATATTTTTCATAAAAAATCTATTTTTTATATGAAAATCTTATTTTTGCTGTATCTTCTTAAAACAGCGTCTAATCGAGAAAAGGACAAAAATCTGTGACGACCTATATTTTTCATAAAAAATCTATTTTTTATATGAAAATCTTATTTTTGCTGTATCTTCTTAAAACAGCGTCTAATCGAGAAAAGGACAAAAATCTGTGACGACCTATATTTTTCATAAAAAATCTATTTTTTATATGAAAATCTTATTTTTGCTGTATCTTCTTAAAACAGCGTCTAATCGAGAAAAGGACAAAAATCTGTGACGACCTATATTTTTCATAAAAAATCTATCTTCTTAAAACAGCGTCTAATCGAGAAAAGGACAAAAATCTGTGACGACCTATAGTTTTCATAAAAAATCTATTTTTTATATGAAAATCTTATCTTCTGTATCTGTATCTTCTTAAAACAGCGTCTAATCGAGAAAAGGACAAAAATCTGTGACGACCTATAGTTTTCATAAAAAATCTATTTTTTATATGAAAATCTTATTTTTGCTGTATCTTCTTAAAACAGCGTCTAATCGAGAAAAGGACAAAAATCTGTGACGACCTATATTTTTCATAAAAAATCTATTTTTTATATGAAAATCTTATTTTTGCTGTATCTTCTTAAAACAGCGTCTAATCGAGAAAAGGACAAAAATCTGTGACGACCTATATTTTTCATAAAAAATCTATTTTTTATATGAAAATCTTATTTTTGCTGTATCTTCTTAAAACAGCGTCTAATCGAGAAAAGGACAAAAATCTGTGACGACCTATAGTTTTCATAAAAATCTATTTTTTATATGAAAATCTTATTTTTGCTGTATCTTCTTAAAACAGCGTCTAATCGAGAAAAGGACAAAAATCTGTGACGACCTATATTTTTCATAAAAAATCTATTTTTTATATGAAAATATTATTTTTGCTGCATCTTCTTAAAACAGCGTCTAATCGAGAAAAGGACAAAAATCTGTGACGACCTATATTTTTCCACAAAAATCTATTTTTTATATGAAAATCTTATTTTTGCTGTATCTTCTTAAAACAGCGTCTAATCGAGAAAAGGACAAAAATCTGTGACGACCTATATTTTTCATAAAAAATCTATTTTTTATATGAAAATCTTATTTTTGCTGTATCTTCTTAAAACAGCGTCTAATCGAGAAAAGGACAAAAATCTGTGACGACCTATATTTTTCATAAAAAATCTATTTTTTATATGAAAATCTTATTTTTGCTGTATCTTCTTAAAACAGCGTCTAATCGAGAAAAGGACAAAAATCTGTGACGACCTATATTTTTCATAAAAAATCTATTTTTTATATGAAAATCTTATTTTTGCTGTATCTTCTTAAAACAGCGTCTAATCGAGAAAAGTACAAAAATCTGTGACGACCTATAGTTTTCATAAAAAATCTATTTTTTATATAAAAATCTTATTTTCGCTATATCTTCTTAAAACAGCGTCTAATCGAGAAAAGGACAAAAATCTGTGACGACCTATAGTTTTCATAAAAAATCTATTTTTTATATGAAAATCTTATTTTTGCTGCATCTTCTTAAAACAGCGTCTAATCGAGAAAAGGGCAAAAATCTGTGACGACCTATATTTTTCATAAAAAATCTATTTTTTATATAAAAATCTTATTTTCGCTATATCTTCTTAAAACAGCGTCTAATCGAGAAAAGGACAAAAATCTGTGACGACCTATATTTTTCATAAAAAATCTATTTTTTATATGAAAATCTTATTTTTGCTGCATCTTCTTAAAACAGCGTCTAATCGAGAAAAGGACAAAAATCTGTGACGACCTATATTTTTCCACAAAAATCTATTTTTTATATGAAAATCTTATTTTTGCTGTATCTTCTTAAAACAGCGTCTAATCGAGAAAAGGACAAAAATCTGTGACGACCTATATTTTTCATAAAAAATCTATTTTTTATATGAAAATCTTATCTTCTGTATCTGTATCTTCTTAAAACAGCGTCTAATCGAGAAAAGGACAAAAATCTGTGACGACCTATATTTTTCATAAAAAATCTATTTTTTATATGAAAATCTTATTTTTGCTGTATCTTCTTAAAACAGCGTCTAATCGAGAAAAGGACAAAAATCTGTGACGACCTATATTTTTCATAAAAAATCTATTTTTTATATGAAAATCTTATTTTTGCTGTATCTTCTTAAAACAGCGTCTAATCGAGAAAAGGACAAAAATCTGTGACGACCTATAGTTTTCATAAAAAATCTATTTTTTATATGAAAATCTTGTCTTCTGTATCTGTATCTTCTTAAAACAGCGTCTAATCGAGAAAAGGAAAAATTCTGTGACGACCTATATTTTTCATAAAAAATCTATTTTTTATATGAAAATCTTATTTTTGCTGTATAACAGCGTTTAATCGAGAAAAGGACAAAAATCTGTCACGACCTATAGTTTTCATAAAAAATCTATTTTTTATATGAAAATCTTATTTTTGCTGTATAACAGCGTCTAATCGAGAAAAGGACAAAAATCTGTGACGACCTATATTTTTCATAAAAAATCTATTTTTTATATGAAAATCTTATTTTTGCTGTATCTTCTTAAAACAGCGTCTAATCGAGAAAAGGACAAAAATCTGTGACGACCTATAGTTTTCATAAAAAATCTATTTTTTATATGAAAATCTTGTCTTCTGTATCTGTATCTTCTTAAAACAGCGTCTAATCGAGAAAAGGAAAAATTCTGTGACGACCTATATTTTTCATAAAAAATCTATTTTTTATATGAAAATCTTATTTTTGCTGTATAACAGCGTTTAATCGAGAAAAGGACAAAAATCTGTCACGACCTATATTTTTCATAAAAAATCTATTTTTTATATAAAAATCTTATTTTCGCTATATCTTCTTAAAACAGCGTCTAATCGAGAAAAGGACAAAAATCTGTGACGACCTATATTTTTCATAAAAAATCTATTTTTTATATAAAAATCTTATTTTCGCTATATCTTCTTAAAACAGCGTCTAATCGAGAAAAGGAAAAATTCTGTGACGACCTATATTTTTCATAAAAAATCTATTTTTTATATGAAAATCTTATTTTTGCTGTATAACAGCGTTTAATCGAGAAAAGGACAAAAATCTGTCACGACCTATATTTTTCATAAAAAATCTATTTTTTATATAAAAATTTTATTTTTGCTGTATCTTCTTAAAACAGCGTCTAATCGAGAAAAGGACAAAAATCTGTGACGACGTATATTTTTCATAATCTATTCTTTACATAAAATCTTATATTTGCTATATCTTCTTAAAACAGCGTCTAATCGAGAAAAGGACAAAAATCTGTGACGACCTTTATTTTTCATAAAAAATCTATTTTTTATATGAAAACCTTATTTTTGCTGTATCTTCTTAAAACAGCGTCTAATCGAGAAAAGGACAAAAATCTGTGACGACCTATATTTTTCATAATCTATTCTTTACATAAAATCTTATTTTTGCTATATCTTCTTAAAACAGCGTCTAATCGAGAAAAGGACAAAAATCTGTGACGACCTATATTTTTCATAAAAAAATCAATTTTTTATATGAAAATTTTATTTTTGCTGTATCTTCTTAAAACAGCGTCTAATCGAGTAAAGGACAAAAATCTGTGACGACCTATATTTTTCATAAAAAAATCAATTTTTTATATGAAAATTTTATTTTTGCTGTATCTTCTTAAAACAGCGTCTAATCGAGAAAAGGACAAAAATCTGTGACGACCTTTATTTTTCATAAAAAAATCAATTTTTTATATGAAAATTTTAATTTTGCTGTATCTTCTTAAAACAGCGTCTAATCGAGAAAAGGACAAAAATCTGTGACGACCTATATTTTTCATAATCTATTCTTTACATAAAATCTTATTTTTGCTTCTTCTTAAAACAGCGTCTAATCGAGAAAAGGACAAAAATCTGTGACGACCTTTATTTTTCATAAAAAATCTATTTTTTATATGAAAACCTTATTTTTGCTGTATCTTCTTAAAACAGCGTCTAATAGAGAAAAGGACAAAAATCTGTGACGACCTATATTTTTCATAATCTATTCTTTACATAAAATCTTATTTTTGCTATATCTTCTTAAAACAGCGTCTAATCGAGAAAAGGACAAAAATCTGTGACGACCTTTATTTTTCATAAAAAATCTATTTTTTATATGAAAACCTTATTTTTGCTGTATCTTCTTAAAACAGCGTCTAATCGAGAAAAGGACAAAAATCTGTGACGACCTATATTTTTCATAATCTATTCTTTACATAAAATCTTATTTTTGCTATATCTTCTTAAAACAGCGTCTAATCGAGAAAAGGACAAAAATCTGTGACGACCTTTATTTTTCATAAAAAATCTATTTTTTATATGAAAACCTTATTTTTGCTGTATCTTCTTAAAACAGCGTCTAATCGAGAAAAGGACAAAAATCTGTGACGACCTTTATTTTTCATAAAAAAATCAATTTTTTATATGAAAATTTTATTTTTGCTGTATCTTCTTAAAACAGCGTCTAATCGAGAAAAGGACAAAAATCTGTGACGACCTATATTTTTCATAATCTATTCTTTACATAAAATCTTATTT
The DNA here is from genome assembly GCA_949628195.1 of Phasia obesa. NCBI lineage: Eukaryota > Metazoa > Arthropoda > Insecta > Diptera > Tachinidae > Phasia > Phasia obesa. The sequence goes on along the minus strand of OX451215.1, from coordinate 23,508,689 downwards.
TTGCTATACCTTCTTAAAACAGCGTCTAATCGAGAAAAGGACAAAAATCTGTGACGACCTTTATTTTTCATAATCTATTCTTTACATAAAATCTTATTTTTGCTATATCTTCTTAAAACAGCGTCTAATCGAGAAAAGGACAAAAATCTGTGACGACCTATATTTTGTTGAATTGTTTTGAAATTGTACTTTGCAATACAAATACTTTGTTTCATAATTTATTTTTAATCACTATAACTTTGCTTTATATTGTTATGTCAAATGTAAAAATAAATTATTTTTTCATTCGCTCAAAATTCTTCATGGAAATAAATACATTTTATAATAAAATCTAGAATAGTATTATTCTTTGGCTATATACATATTACATATAAAAGCAAGACTTCCAACAGGTTATGGGCCTATGAGTCAGTGTGTATAGTCAAATAGTGTGGACAAAGGAAGGAAGAAATAATATATTCGAAATGAGTTCCGGATTTCAAATTGAGAAATTGGATTCAAATAATTATGAATCGTGGTGTCTTCAAATGAAGAGTTTGTTGGTGCATGCGGAATTATGGAAGATTGCAAGTGGCGAATGTTTAAAACCGCAAGATGCTAATGAATTGGGATAATGGGTATCAAAAGACGAAAAAGCTTTAGCAACTATGATGCTGTGTATCAAGCCATCTCAATTAAATCATATAAAAAATTGCAGTACATCATTTCAAGCATGGTCAAAATTAAAGGAAATATTTCTTCCAAGTGGTTCAGCGAGGAAGGTTACTCTTTTTAAACAATTAATGCAACTTAGAATGGAAGATGATGGTAACGTGTCGCAATTTCTAGATACATTTTCTAGAACGGTTGAAAAACTGGCTGAAATAAACGTGACAATTTTTGAGGAATTACTTGTAATTATCTTACTATCAAGTCTTCCTAAATCCTTTGAATCATTTGTCATAGCTGTAGAAACTCGTGATATATTACCAACATTAAGTATGCTTAAAGTCAAGTTACTTGAAGAAGGCGAAAGGCGTATATCAGAAAATAAACGTACTGATCAACAAGCATTTTCTGCATCAAGAAAGAAACCAAATCAAGAATCGAATTCAAGGCAAAAAGGTAAATGTTTCAAATGTGGTCGCCAGGGACATTTTGCTGCACAGTGTCGTGTACAAAACAAAAATCAAACTGGTAAGTCAGACCATAAAGCGTTAGCAAGTTTTTTATTTGGAACAAGTTTATTGAAAAAAGATATTTGGTGCGTCGACAGTGGTGCAACATCACACATGTGTTGTGATCGTAATTTGTTTACATCTTTTAAAGAATTTAATGAAGTCATAAGATTAGTTGGTGAACACACCATAGAATCTAAAGGTAGAGGAGAAGTCTCGTTCCGAAGTGGTCGTTTTATAATAAAACTTCAAAACTGCATGTATGTTCCAAATATGCAATGTAATTTTATATCTGTTGCGTCAGCTGTAGAGAATGGATTAAAGGTGGAATTTTATCCCAAAAAAGTTATCTTTGTACATAAAGATGGGACAGTTATTTTGAAAGGTACAACAGAAAATAATCTTTTTATTGTAAAGGTTGAAGAAAGTTCAAGCTTCTATTTAAATTCAAAAAAGGAAACTTTAGAAATATGGCATCAAAGGTATGGTCATTTAAATTTTCAAACTTTAAAAGATATTTCAAGAAAAAACTTAGTATATGGCCTTAATGTTCCAAACATTCCGTCTGATATTATTTGCAAAACATGTTTAAAATGCAACATTTTTTCAAAACCATTTACACATTCTGAAACTATTTCAAGAAATTTATTAGAAATTATACATAGTGATGTATGTGGACCAATGAATACAAAATCCATAGGAGGATCAAGATATTTTGTTACATTCATTGATGACATGTCAAGAAAAATATTCGTTTATTTTTTAAAAGAGAAGGCTGAAGTATTTCAAACATTTAAAAATTTTAAGGCTATGGTAGAAAATGAATTAAATAAAAAGATAAAAATTCTTCGCACCGATAATGGTGGAGAATATATGAGTAATCAATTTAAAAATTTTTTAAAAGAAAATGGTATAAAGAGACAGTTAACCGTACCTCACACACCTCAGCAAAATGGCGTCGCTGAGAGGGCTAACCGAACTTTGGTAGAAATGGCTAGGAGTATGATAGTGAATGCCAATTTAGAAGAGTATTTTTGGGCGGAAGCAATATCATCAGCTGTTTATATTCGAAACAGATGACTAACGAAAATAAATCAAAATAAAACTCCTGAAGAAATTTGGTCTGGAAGGAAGCCAACTGTAGCTCACTTTAAAGTTTTTGGCTCAACAGCAATAGCCCTAGATAAGACTGTCAAGAAAAAGTTTCATCCGAAAGGCAAGGACTATATAATGGTTGGGTATTCCGAAGAGTCGAAAGCCTATAGATTATATGACGTCAAAAATAATAAAGTAGTAATAAAAAGAGATGTAGTTTTTATTGAGACAGAATTCTTAAGAGAGAAAAATTATGTTGAAAATGAAAATGTTTTTATTAAAATTAAACCCAACGTAGATAATGAAGAAGCAATTTTAAATGATAATTCATCTGCGTCCCAGGATATTAATATAATTAATGATTACTCTACTGCATCTAAAGATATCAATATAAATAATGATCAAGTTTGGGAAAATGAATCAGATATTGCAGAAATAGATAGAATAGCTGATTTTAAAAATCAAAGAGGAAGACCTAAATTAATAAGAACAGGCAAGCCTGGTAGGCCGAAAAAACAGTACAACAATTCGGTAAATATGTTGAATGAAGAAGAAGTAATAATCCCTCAAACTGTGAGAGAAGCGCTAGATGGACAACATGCTGGTAAGTGGATAGAAGCCATAAGAAAAGAATATGATTCTTTAATTGAAAACAACACATGGTCCGTAGCGCAAATACCTGAGAATCAAAAGCCAATTGGATGCAAGTGGATTTTTTCTTTAAAGAAAGATAAAAATAATAAGATAGAAAAATTTAAAGCAAGGCTTGTTGCGAAGGGATGTAGCCAAAAGTACGGCGTTAACTGTAAAGAAACGTATTCGCCGGTTATTTGATATGCAAATATCAGACTGCTCGTTGCAATAGCTGTGGAGCATGGGCTTCACATGCATCAAATGGATGTTGCAACAGCTTACCTTAATGGAGAACTTCAAGATGACGTATATATGAAAATGCCTGAATATTTTGAAATAGAAAAAGCTCCTAATGCGGTTTTAAAGAAATCTTTATATGGACTTAAACAGTCTGGCCGTGAGTGGAATGTGAAACTAGATAATGTTTTAAAAGACATCGGATTTGTTGCTTGTCCAAGTGAACCATGTTTGTATTCAAGACGTAAAAACCAAAATCTGAATTATATTACAGTATACGATCTTATCTTAGCAAGTTCAGATAAGAATGAATTAATTGATATAAAAAACAAATAATGAAAAAGTTAAAAATTGTGGATAAAGGACCTTTAAGCTATTTTTTGGGGATGGAAATCGAAAGGGATGGAGAAACTGGATCGATTACCATGTGTCAGAAAAATTATATAAATGAACTTATAAATGAATATAAGATGAGTGAATGCAAGCCCATTTCTACACCATTGAATGAAGGTTTTCAATTAAAATGTTATAGTGATAGTTGTGAAAAGGTAAATGAAACGGAGTATCAATCACTAATAGGTACACTAATGTACCTGGCTTTAACAACAAGACCGGATATATTGCATTCAGTAAATAAACTTTCACAAAGAAATAAAAATCCTCATAAAGAAGATATAGCAGCAGCAAAACACATTCTTCGATATTTATGTAAAACACAAGATTTCAGACTGCACTACCATAAAACTGGTAAACCAATCGAAGGATACGTGGATGCAGACTGGGGAGGTGATCCAATAGAACGCAAGTCATACCCAGGTTATGTATTCTTTTATGCTGGATGTACTTTTTCATGGGAGTCAAAAAAGCAGGAAACCATAGCAGTACCGAAGCGGAGTATATTGCTTTTTGTGCAGCAACTAAAGAAGCCGTTTATTTAAAAAAGTTATGTACAGAACTTGTTTTAAATAATTTAGAAGAAGCAATTGTTATAAATGGTGACAATTTAAGTGCACAACAACTAATTAAGAATCCTGTATATCATGCGCGTAGTAAACATATTGATATTAAAAATCATTTTGTCCGCAATGCTTACAGAAACAACGACATTGTCTTAAAGTATGTTCCAACTAATGAAATGGTCGCCGATGTTTTAACTAAAAATTTAGGAATAATTAAACATCACAATTGTATTAATTTAATGGGATTATATTAAAAAATTTTATAATTTACTTTAAGTACTTTGTATTGAGGAGAAGTGTTGAATTGTTTTGAAATTGTACTTTGCAATACAAACACTTTGTTTAATAATTTATTTTTAATCACTATAACTTTGCTTTATATTGTTATGTCAAATGTAAAAATAAATTATTTTTTCATTCGCTCAAAATTCTTCATGGAAATAAATACATTTTATAATAAAATCTAGAATAGTATTATTCTTTGGCTATATACATATTACATATAAAAGCAAGACTTCCAACATATTTTTCATAAAAAATCTATTTTTTATATAAAATCTTATTTTTGTTATATCTTCTTAAAACAGCGTCTAATCGGGAAAAGAACTTGTGACGACCTATATTTTACATAAATCAATTTTTTATATGAAAATCTTATTTTTGCTGTATCTTCTTAAAACAGCGTCTAATCGAGAAAAGAACAAAAACTTGTGACGACCTATATTTTACATAAATCAATTTTTTATATGAAAATCTTATTTTTGCTATATCTTCTTAAAACAGCGTCTAATCGAGAAAAGGACAAAAATCTATGACGACCTATATTTTTCATAATCTATTCTTTATATAAAATCTTATTTTTGCTATAACTTCTTAAAACAGCGTCTTATTTTTGCTATAACTTCTTAAAACAGCGTCTAATCGAGGAAACGACAAAAATCTGTGACGACCTATATATTTCATAAAAAATCTATTTTTTATATAAAATCTTATTTTTGCTATATCTTTTTAAAAATCTGTGACGACCCTTATTTTTCATAAAAAATCAATTTTTTTATATGAAAATCTTATTTTTGCTATATCTTCTTAAAACAGCGTCTAATCGAAAAAAGGACAAAAATCTGTGACGACCTTTATTTTTCATAAAAAATCTATTTTTTATATGAAAATCTTATTTTTGTTGTATCTTCTTAAAACAGCGTCTAATCGAGAAACGGACAAAAATCTGTGACGACCCTTATTTTCAATAAAAAATCAATTTTTTTATATGAAAATCTTATTTTTCCTATATCTTCTTAAAACAGCGTCTAATCGAAAAAATGACAAAAATCGGTGACGACCTTTATTTTTCATAATCTATTCTTTACATAAAATCTTATTTTTGCTATATCTTCTTAAAACAGCGTCTAATCGAAAAAAGAACAAAAATCAGTGACGACCTTTATTTTTCATAAAAAATCAATTTTTTATATGAAAATCTTATTTTTGCTGTATCTTCTTAAAACAGCGTCTAATCGAGAAAAGGACAAAAATCTGTGACGACCTTTATTTTTCATAAAAAATCTATTTTTTATATGAAAATCTTATTTTTGCTGTATCATCTTAAAACAGCGTCTAATCGAGAAAAGGACAAAAACTTGTGACGACCTATATTTTACATAAATATATGAATATGTTATTTTTGCTATATCTTCTTAAAACAGCGTCTAATCGAAAAAAGGACAAAAATCGGTGACGACCTTTATTTTTCATAAAAAATCTATTTTTTATATGAAAATCTTATTTTTGCTGTATCTTCTTAAAACAGCGTCTAATCGAGAAAAAAAGACAAAAATCTGTGACGACCTTTATTTTTCATAAAAAATCTATTTTTTATATGAAAATCTTATTTTTGCGCTATCTTCTTAAAACAGCGTATAATCGAGAAAAGGACAAAAATCTGTGACGACCCTTATTTTGCATAAAAAAATCAATTTTTTATTTATATATTTACTTTTTATAAGAAAATCTTATTTTTGCTGTATCTTCTTAAAACAGCGTCTAATCGAGAAAAGGACAAAAATCTGTGACGACCTTTATTTTTCATAAAAATTTTTTTTTTTATATGAAAATCTTATTTTTGCTGAATCTTTTTAAAACAGCGTCTAATTATTTTTAAAACCTAAGTCATATTCGCGAAAATTGCATCGCTATTGGAACACCCTTTAAATTTTAGGAATTTTTATAACGGGCATGGTAATATACTTTCTATAAAAATATCAGGCCTACCTATTGCCGATCAAAAAATAAGGTAATATACGTGAAAAATATGTCACTGATGTATCACCCTTTAGTAATTAGCAATTGTTACAGCGGCCGAAGTACAACATCTACTGTAAATAATTCAAGAGTCTACCTATTACGGTTAAAAAATAAGGATATTTAAGTAAAAATCATGTCTATGTCGGAACACCCTTTAATTTTGTTATTTGTTATAACGGCCGTGGAAATTCTTTTTCTATGAATATATCAAGAGTTTACCTATTACGATTAAAAAAATAAGTCACTGTACTTTAAAAACATGTCATTGTCGGAACACCCTTTAATTTTAAGTAATTGTCATATCGGCCGTGGCAACATATCTCCTGTACAAAATTTTAAGAGTCTACCTATTACGGTTGAAGAAATAAGGCGTTATACATGAGAATCACGTCACTGTTGGAACACCCTTTAATTTTTATGATTTGTTATAGTTTCCATAGTAATAAACCGCCTGTAAAAACTTCAATAGTCTACTTATTATCGTTCAAAACTTAGACCATATACACGCAAAGCACGTCACTCTCGGAACACCCGTTAATTTTAAGGTTTAATTTTATATACTTGTTTAGAAAGTGAACGTAGTGTTAATTATTGTCTGCAAATTTTAAATGGTTGCCTCCTATAGCTCAAGAAATAAAGACATAAAGGCAAATAACACCTCACTTTCGGAACACCCGATAAGTTTTAGTATTTATACACCTTCTGTGAAGGTGTCGTTATACACCTTCTGTGAAAATTTCAAGAGTCTACTATTATGGTTCAAAAATTAGGCCTTATGCATGCAAATCACACCACTATTGGAACACCCTTTAATTTTTAGGTTTATTTTTTATACTTGTTTATATAGCGAACTAAGCTTTAATTACTGTTTTGAAATCTTGAGACTATGCCTCCTACAGTTCAAGAAATAAACACATATTCGTGAATAACACCTCTCTATCGGAACACCCTATAACTTTCATTGAAATTTTTTTCAAAAGAAATTTGTTTTAATAACTAAAAAAAATATGACAGCTACAATTAAGATATTAAAAGCATAAACTTTGAGAATACTTCCCCATTAAATTATTTAACGACAAAGTAAAAATAACACAAATGGTTTTTGATATTGAAAGCAATGTGAAAGTGCTGCAATGAAAAAAGACACACCTTTTTTGTTGCAGCCATAATAAAATTCAAAGAAAAGCTTAAGTATTTTGTAAATTTGTTTTTTTTTGTTGGTAGAATTGTTTACAATTCATTACTATTCATTAATATTATATTTTGTATGATTATCATTCATGTTTTATTTAAAGCCCTTTTATAAGTTTTATACACAAAATAAACCTTGTATTTTGAACTAAATTTTCTTTTTGTGTTTAAATATGTCATTTATAATGTATTTTAGAATTAAGAAATTAAAACAAATTTTATTTAAAAAACATTAAGATTGAACAAATAATTGATACAACGCACAGAGGAGTATTTGGCCTGAAAAGCTGGCCAAAATTATTAAACGTGTTTTTTTAAGTTTTAGTTTTTTGATAGTTTTAGGTATAGTATAATATAAAAAGTCTAGTTTCAGATTTTGAAAAAATTACACTGCGTAACAAAAGTACACTGCGCAACAAAAAAATTTTTCTCTACCCTAGAAATAAAAGTATGTGGACTATATGGATTTTGATGCCCTTAATTCAAATCTGTTTTCCGTTTTTCTCTAGTACGTAAGGATTTTCTTTTAAAGGCGTGGCATACTTCACCCCCTAAATCGTTGGGTTGCCTTATATATTTTGCCATAACTTGAAAACGTGTTCTCCGATTTTAATTGCAGAAGGATCAGAAGATGCACCGGAAAATTCTGCTTAAACTAACCATACACATTTATTTTATATCTATTACTATTTTGGAGTTATTAAAAATTTATAGGCGAAAAAAAAATTTACATGCAAAATGCGTAAAATTTTTTGTTTTCAAAATGTAATAAAAAAATTTAAGAACCAAAACGTTAAAATTTTAAAGATTTTTCTAAGAGGCACATTCCTAAGGAATAAAAGATGGTATAAATCGTAAAACTCAATTAACAAATGTTGATTTTAAAGGTTTAAACTCATTCTTGACAGACTGTATGTACATACATACATATGATTTACAGTCTAATTAAAAACAAAAAATTTGAAAATTGTAAGGGTCTTATAAAACAGTATGTTTTTATGAAAAAAAGGCTTTATTATATTCATTTTATATTATTTAATACTTTATAAACGGAAAAGTTAAACTAATAAAAATTCCTTACTACTTATTATCCTCATTACCTGCCTCATCGGTATCAGGAAAAAGAAGTGTGATGGTTTCTGATGAAAAAGCTTTTTTATTAATCCGTTCTCTTTGCGTACTGCAGCTTATAAAAGGGTTACTGCTCAGAAATAACCTATTCAAGACATCTCGATTTGTATCGCTTCTGCTGAATTTCCTCGAATAATTCGTACGATATAATCGTAAGTGCTTATTTTTGGCCTCGGCAGCTTCTTCTGACAATTGTCCAATTGGCAAATGTAATCTCCTCTGTTGTTAATTGGTGACGAACTTCTTCCGTTTTTCTCCGCTTTGTTCTATCACTAGCTTCATTAAATTCTTTTCGTGGTCGCCCTGAAGACGAACTGTCAAATACTGGTATTGTTACAGTTCCTTCCAGTCATTTAGCATTTGTGCTTAAAAAGCGGTCCTCTTTTCGTTGTGCCGAAAGCCAATATCTTTTGAAACAATTTTTGAAATTTTTCAAACACTGCTTCAGTGCTAATATGTCCCCATCCCCTTGACATTTTGAAATTTCGCTCAATTTTCTGACCAAAAAATCCAATTTCTCGTCAATGGTTTCAGCATTAGATTTTTTCACCATTTTGAATAGCTGTAATCTTGTGTAAACTTGTTCCATGTTGACTCTCGAGGTTACATAACGGTTTTGATTAAAATTATGTGCAATAACCCTTTATAAGTATTTTCAAGCGCATGCTTTTATGCCTTAATTGGATGGTAGCCTGATACCTGGGTGCCCATGTATTTTTTATGTACCTGTATTTATTTGTTGTAAACTTATTTTTGTCATTAATGTTTTTAATAATTATTCTATTATATACGTAATATTTGTTATTTTTATAACAAATAATGTTTTATAGAGCAGGTATATAAAAATATCTTTTAATGGGACATTCACCTAAAACTATTATGGATAATTAAGAAATTTTGCAATTTATAATTACATATAGGCAGGTATTAATATTGTGAAATGTTAAAAGTGATGTGAATAAGAGTTGAAATCAATAATTCAAATTACATAAAAGTTTATGACGATATAAATGTATAAGAAAAAGTGCCCGATGAGCAAAAATAGAAGAAATGTGAAAGTTAAAAAAATCGTCAAAAATAATGGCGCAAATTTGCGCACACTTTTTTTTTTTGTTTCTAAAATTAGAGATTCCAAATTTTATTGTGGTAACAAACATAATTCGTAGCCTTACTTTTAAAAATCTCTCCTTTTCCTTTTTTTGCAAAAAAAAAGTGTATAATTTGTTTTTTTTAGCTTTTGAACGAATTGTTTCAACATGAATATTCAACATATTTTAAATGTTTATTTTCTGTTTTAAATAACTTTTAATCAAACCTTTAAGCGAAAAAAATAATCTTTGTTAAACCTTTATTCGTTTAGTCGCAAAAAAATATCATATAAACACCCAGAAACCGAAAAAAAACATTTAAATCTCATATAATTTTCTTCACTTTCCTGACTTTAGCAGGGTCTCAGAGCTACAAATCGCAACTAAAAGTCTTCAAAATTTACAATATAATGTAAAATATTGTTGTCTGTCGAGCTGCGTACTTAGTTCTTTAGATTTCTTAAAATTCAGTTTTGCATTTTTGACCAGATTTTTGGGTGAAATACTCCTCTGTGCAACGTACGCACAGAGCAACACATTATGACTAAATTAATTATGGTTGTAGACAAACCATATTAATATTTTAACATAATAATAATTGTTTATGTTAGAAATATATTATTGTGAAACCTGATTGTGACATTAAACAGTGGGGCAGAATAAAAATATTTTAGAAATATTACAGCCATTTGTAAAGGGCTAAGCCAAGCCGATTGATTCAAAACAGAGGATGGAAATAGGTCCTTCAATTTTACCTATTTAAGATCGCAATTTTGTCTTTAGCCTATCAGCAGAGGCATCTTTATAAAGATAAAGGAGTCTAAACACTGCACCTTCATTTTCGACTATACTTCTTATTACTAGTAAAGTTATTGCAGGATGTAATAACCAAAATCTTATATTATTTATTCGTGGGAATACTATATCTAGTGCTACTCATATTAATGGTACAAATCAGTTTCCAAAATCCTCCAATTGTGTTAGGGATTACTACGAGTATAAAGAAAATTATCATAAAAACATAAGCTATTATAAATTTGACCATCTCTAATTAATGAACCAGGATGACCTAGTTCAGCTCAACTTAAAGTACTTTTTTAGTTAAACATTTTAAGTTAAAAGTGCAATCAAAAACCATCCAATTACACTATACAACAATTTCAAACGTTTTCCAAAATTACGGGGTTCCGACGATTGATTCTGGTAGAGGAATCAAAAAAAATATATATACATATGTATATACGTGTGTCGGTGCACATTAGGTTGAAATTGCTAAAAACGGCTCTTAATTCAGGCGTTAGCGATAGCACTTATTTTTTCGTTTCGTAGTATTAAGTGGGTCATTACTACTTACAAAAAAAATCATTTTTGAAAAAAAAATTTTTAAACGCCAGGGGTGTTCGTTTGTCAGCTCGTATGAATATTTAAATTGCTTTGGAAGCTCCATTTTTAAAGATAAATGAAATTTGGGCAATTTGATTTTTTTACGTTAGTAACTCAACATACAAAAATTCAACGAAATCGGTGAATGATTTCGTATAGCCCCCATACAAAATTTTCCCAGAAATAGGTCATACTAATCTTTACTTATTAAAAAGTTTTTACTAATATAAATTTACATTTTATGTGTAATACTAAACAAAACTGCCGCATTTGGATTGAAGGTAGTCCTCAAGTGTATGTCGAAACACCATTACATCCAGAAAAACTGACTGTTTGGTGCGCTTTATGGGCTGGTGGAATCATTGGTCCGTACTTTTTCAAAAACGATGGTGGCCAGAACGTTACAGTCAATAGTGATCGGTATAGAGCCATGATTACTAACTTTTTCATTCCTGAATAATAATTGCATAACCATGATGTCCAGGAGATGTGGTTTCAACAAGACGGCGCAACATGTCACACAGCTCGTGCCACAATAGATTTATTGAAAGACACGTTTGGTGGCCGCCTACTTTCACGTTTTGGACCTGTGAATTGGCCTCGAAGATCTTATGATTTAACACCGCTAGACTACTTTTTGTGGGGCTATGTAAAGTCATTGGTCTATGCGAATAAGCCACAAACGCTTGCCCATTTGGAAGACAACATTTGCCGTGTTATTGCCGATATACGGCCACAACTGTTGGAAAAAGTCATCGAAAATTGGACGTCCAGATTGGACTACATCTGCGACAGCCGTGGCGGTCATATGCCAGAAATCATATTTAAAATGTAATGCCACAAGATTACCTTTCGGATAAATAAAATTCATGCCAATCGAATAATCCATCCTTGTTTTATTGCAACTTTATAATAGGTATGGTCTACAAGTAAACCCTATACCCATGCGTATACTCTAGAATAACATAGGCTGAATTGGGACAGTGAGCGTAGTACCCCCATACAAAGTAAAAAAATAACCTGTATCTAGAGAACTGCAATATGTAGCGCCTTGGAATTAAGCATCAGTAACCCCATATTAAGATACATTATGTAGAGAAACACAGACTGAATTTAAATGGAGGGCGTGGTACCTCCTATACAAAGTGAAAAATTATTATTGCATACCTAGAGAACTGCATTAGGTATAGTCTTTGTACAAGTAACCATCATACTAATGTGCATAGTCTAGCAAAATACAGACTGGATAAGAATACTGGCAGTGGCACATCTCATCATGTTTTCATCGTGTTAATACATATAGTCTAGCAAAAAACAGGTTGGATGGGAAAATTTTTGACTTGAGAATAGCGTGCGTTTTCGCGTTAAAGGTTGGTCATATTTTTCTTCCAAGTGGTTATTGTATTTTTTGTGGATGGGTGTAGCGAAGCGCACCGGGGATAGCTAGTTTTAAATAAAAAAAATCGATTTTTCTTGGAAAAGTTTTCCGAGAAAATACGCCCTTGTGAGTTATTTATAAATTGTGTTTTTATTTTTGCAAAATATATTTCTGTACAAAATATTAATTTTCTTTCACAGATTAAACGGAATAATAAAAACTAAAAAATTCTCCAATATATCCTTTATTACCGTGCAAATGGAATTTCTTCCCTTTTTTGTAGTATATAAATACAACAAAAATTAAAAATCTAATTTTTGGAAATTTTTTAAACTCTCCTGGGAATAGTTTGGCTTGCATTAATAAATCTTAATATTTTTCCTTAGTTATTTTATAAACTGCATAAATTTCAAAACGCAAAACATTATTTGATAATAAGCTAACGGTTTAAAAACTGTTCAAAAAAAGTTTTCCACCAATTAAAGGTTTTAATTAGTCTTAAATAAAAGTTCAATTAATTTTTTAATTGATTCAAATAAATATTTGTTTAAAACAAAACAAACAGGAAAAACAGAAAAATGGCTAATTAAACAATTAATTGAATCAAATAATCATTTAATTAAATTTTAATCTGAAAACAATTAAAACCTTTAATTGGTGAAAAAAATTTTTCTGTGAATAGAGATATTTTTTTTTGTTCTCTTAAAACCCCCGCTGTGATGGATGCGTTAATTAGTTTGTTTTTGACCACCACTGAAAACAGATAGCCTTGTTAATTTCAACGAAATGTAAGAAAGTGATTAACGTGTGCCCATGATTAAACACAATTTTTTACTTAAAACAAACATAACTGAAACAAAATCAAGGTTTTACAAATACCATGGGAATTATAGAATCCACATCTTATCGTATAGACGTACATCATAAATTTCAGTGGTTAAAAAGTGTTTTATTCAGTTCCGTTGAGAACGTACCAGCACAAACCAAACGTTTAGGTCACACTTTAGAAATAGTCGATAAAATCCATGGAAAGATATTAATCAAACAGACATTGAAAGAATGTGTAATGTAGCTTAGGTTTAAGGCTTCCTTACCAAGTAGATATCAAAAACAATCCGCTCAATAGGTGCTGCAGTCAATACAATACACTGGCAAACATGAGTGTAGTCACTATGTAAAACAAGCATCTACGAATTGGGCTACGAAATCCTACCCTAACCAGTATACTCTCTAGATCTAGCACCTGGAGCCCTATTTCCAAATTTCAAGAAATGGAACTCTTATTACTTAAAAAAAATAAAAGACAGACGCTTAAGTATCGCGCTACTATGTTGAAAAATAGAAAGCTTTTTGCCGCAAAAAAATATATCTTCTTCCAAAAATTTGCATAATTATCGAATTGCTCTCGTAACAGCCAATTCCTGTGTCCTTGATAATAACATTTATCTAACATTATGTGGGCAATTGTAAATGAAACTGAAGTGGCATTTACTGGAATATTGAATTTAATAGAATCTTTTAACAGAAAGACTGTGCAGTTTATGGACTATTCATTTTAGTTTTTTATTTATATAATAAGTTTTTTCTATTATACTTAAAATGAATATGATAGCTGGTTAGAAGATAACAACAGGATACTTTACAAAAAGTAAAAAAAATAATTTCAAAGAAATCTTTAAGGAAAATACGACGAGGCAAATGTTTAACAAAACAAATCTAAAGTCATTATAAAATGACCCAAAAGGGAAACCTAATTCCTAAAATTATTAAAAAAGCAAAAAGACAGTTAAAAATTTCAAAAATTAGTGTTTTGTATTCCATATCGATTAATATCTGCACCGGCAACAAATTTTTCTAAAACTATTTCTTATACAGACCTTATACCTGCGTGTGCGTCCTGCTAATATTTTGTTCGATTTTGCTTTGAAAGTAATTCACACCAAATTTTAAGACTTTTACTTTTATAGTTCTTCAGATATGGTTGATAATGGGTGATTTTTTTGAGGTTAGGATTTTCATGCATTAGTATTTGACAGATCACGTGAGATTTCAGACATGGTGCCAAAGAGAAAGATGCTCAGTATGCTTTGACATTTCATCATGAATAGACTTACTAACGAGCAACGCTTGCAAATCATTGAATTTTATTACCAAAATCAGTGTTCGGTTCGAAATGTTCAAATGTGACAAATTTTGTTCAGCGATGAGGCTCATTTCTGGTTGAATGGCTACGTAAATAAGCAAAATTGCCGCATTTGGAGTGAAGAGCAACCAGAAGCCGTCCAAGAACTGCCCATGCATCCCGAAAAATGCACTGTTTGGTGTGGTTTGTACGCTGGTGGAATCATTGGACCGTATTTTTTCAAAGATGCTGTTGGACGCAACGTTACGGTGAATGGCGATCGCTATCGTTCGATGCTAACAAACTTTTTGTTGCCAAAAATGGAACAACTGAACTTGGTTGACATGTGTTTTCAACAAGATGGCGCTACATGCCACACAGCTCGCGATTCTATGGCCATTTTGAGGGAAAACTTCGGAGAACAATTCATCTCAAGAAATGGACCGGTAAGTTGGCCACCAAGATCATGCTATTTGACGCCTTTAGACTATTTTTTGTGGGGCTACGTCAAGTCTAAAGTCTACAGAAATAAGCCAGCAACTATTCCAGCTTTGGAAGACAACATTTCCGAAGAAATTCGGGCTATTCCGGCCGAAATGCTCGAAAAAGTTGCCCAAAATTGGACTTTCCGAATGGACCACCTAAGACGCAGCCGCGGTCAACATTTAAATGAAATTATCTTCAAAAAGTAAATGTCATGGACCAATCTAACGTTTCAAATAAAGAACCGATGAGAATTTGCAAATTTTATGCGTTTTTTTTTTTTAAGTTCTCAAGCTCTTAAAAAATCACTCGTTATATTTACCTTATTTAGAGGTATGTATAAAATTATAAAATTTAAAAAAAAATATTACAAAGCTCTGTAAAAGGTTTTTAAAGTATTTTAATAACAATGCAATTCCACCAATTAAAGGTTTTAATTGGTTTGAATTATTACAATTTAATTAAATAATTAATTGATTCAATTAAATAATGTTAGATATTTTTTTGTTCTGTTTTAAACAAATATGAAATTTCACGCTGATAAAAAATAAAAGGTGCTGCCAAGTTTACTGTACCACTAAATCGGTCAAATTGCTTACTTGCACTACTTTTTCTCTATTTTATTTTGGAAATGAGATATTTTTAAGGAGAAAAAGTTATTTATACTTTTACTCAAAAAAAAAATATATTTTTACTAATTAATGGTTTCAATAGGTTTCAGATTTCAATAAATAATTAATTGATTCAATTAATTTTTTAATTAAAATTTCTTTTATTTTTTTTATTCTATTATAAACAAATATATATTTGAATCAATTAAAAAATTAATTGAACTTTAATTTTAAACTAATTAAAACTTTTAATTGGTGCAAAAAATTGTTTCTGTGAAGGTAGCTCCTTACAAAATTTTATTAAAATTCATGCAGTAGTTTTTTTGTGATGCAAACACTGGCAGACAGATGGACAAAAATTCCAAAACTTGTTGTTTTGTATTCAATTTCGAAACAAAATTTAAAAAAAAATATTTAATGTACAGAAGAACCACTTCTGTTACGGTTTTATTAAACACAAAAAAAATGTTTACCTCAATTAAAGATTTTAATTAGTTTTAAATTAAAGTTTAATTAATTTTTTAATTGATACAAATATTTATTAAATATTAAATATTCAAAAACTAAACAAATAATTGAACCAATTAATTATTTCATTAAATTTTAATCTGAAACCAATTAAAACCTTTATTTGGTTAAAATAATTTTTTTTTCGTATTAGTATGCCGGTTCAAATATGCAATACTTTTTTTTGCGCAAAAATATCTTTAATTAGTTAAAATAAAAATTAAGTTATTGTTTTATTATTTCAATTATTTATTTAGTTAGAATTTTATTTTGTTCTTTCTTGATTAAGTATATATTTGAATCAAATAAGAAATTAATTAAAATTGTATCTGAAACCAATTAAATTCCTTAATTGCTGCACAATTTGTTTTTGTAAGTTGATATGGTTTTAGATGTATAGATTATATTTACAAATATAGATGCAAATTGATCCATCAAGCTTCAACTGTTAGTTTTATATAAATTTTCTATTTTTCTTTGTTCAAAATCTATATTTTCCTAGAAAAATAAATTACCCAGCCACGACATAAATTCTTCTTAAAGAAGGAGGAAAACATGAAAGAAAATTCTGGTGTTTCCTTTTACTTTCCTCAACTGTTCTTTGTATTTCTTTTTTTTCCAATTGTTGCTAAGATTGAACCACATACAGTTGCAAACTATTTCTACCATGTCACATGTTTTTCTATACAACTTTTCAAATCTCATGTGGTTTTCTCTCAGATTGAAATAATTTTTCATTCCAATTTTTTTTTGCAACTTTACATTTGTACAACTTTTTTATTTTTTCTTTTTTTGTCCAACTTGAAATGACATTTTTTGTGACACAAAGTATTTTTTTCTTGCTTTTTCTTGATTTATGTGCAAGTCTGTGGGATATAAAATGTTTTATTGTTTAAATCAATTGTTTGTTTAGAAATACATCAAGTTCAGTTGCAATTGAGTAGGATCAAAATAAGGCTTTTGAATATATAAATCAATACAAATATATATTAAATTTATTTAAATGTTCGTTCATTTGAATTAATTAAAAAAATATTATTTAAAATATTTGTTTTAAATAGAAAGTTTTTAACAAGGATAACACTCTCGGAGAATATACCGATTTGTATGGAGAAAAGTCGATTCTTTGGCGGGAATCGAAGCCGCCAGACTCAGACTTTTAGACTAACCCGTCAACAATTAGTTTATGGAGGAACTCTAGTGTTTTACAGAGTTAAAGGTCTAGAAATGGAAGTAGGAAAAAAGACAGTTTTATACCCTGAAGAAAGTTAAAATAATATTTACAACAACATAAAAAACACATTTGTCAACATGAACTTTTTAGGCTTTAAATAAAAATTGGCAAGTGAGTACAAAAAGCTGTCAATATGCCGAAATTTAGTTGAAGAGTTAGACTGCTCTGCCCGCCACTTCGAAAGCGACCTTGGAATACTTTGTTCAATTTTGCTTTGAAGGAATCCACACGAAAGACCCTTACTTTTTTAGTGCCGCCTCAAACTATGCTTTAGTGCTTTAGTTATGGTTTATGTATTTACTTTATAAAACAGCGCCATCTGTTGCGCTAAAATATGCCACATTAAAGTATGCATATCCGCTTAGTGCTTCAGTTAAGGTTAATGTATTTACTAAAATAACTGCGTACTTTTACTGCTTTTTCTCCACTTTCTCTTAGAAATAAAATATTTTATCGGAAAAAAGCATTCTACATTAGTGTCAGGATACTAAGGTACCTCCTCAAAAAACTTTAAAAATTTAAATTTAGTTAAAATCCATACAGTAGGTTTACGTGATGCGAACACAGACAGATAGGAAATAAAATACTATTTTATTGTATTGGATTACGTGTAAATCCAAGATTAAGAGCAACATTGCAAGATTGGGCTTGGAGGGAAACGTAGCATCGGTAAAACCACTGATTAATCACTACTATATAGTACTATCTAAGTCCGGGGGCCACAATTTATTTATTTATTTAAAAGAATTTCCCCTATCTCTGTCACCGATTATTGGCGAGGCACTTCGGGAGGTGCAAATTGGTGGGGCTGTAGTTTGGAACTAAATTGTAGGAAGGGAGGTTTAGTCCGCTGTGCTGTTGCACTACAACAGGTCCCACCAATGATGTAGCGGGAATTTAATTATTATGTTGCTTTACGCAACAAGAGCGTTGGTAATTACATTGTTTCCACTAGGTAAGGCCCCCGTCAGGTTAAGGCAAGGTCTCACGGACCATTAAGTTCATTTTAGATAAGGTAAAAACAAACTACTTCTGGGTTGGACAAAAAAGTACTAAGAAACTTTGTAGGTGTTATCACTGGTCCCTATGCTGTTAGGGCAAGAACCAGTAGATGAGTTAAAGGTACATTATATTTTTATAGGATTTGCGAGATCGAAGAGGTATTAGACGTCATTGAGCGCATTAGGTGCAATACATTTCGCGTTGGGCTAAGCGGCAGCGCTGAGAATTCTGGTGTCTAAGTGATATAGGTATCAGGACACAAATAGTGCTGTTTTAGTTTAGCTATTTAAAGAGAATCACAATGGGCATTGTGGGTATCTGAGTGAAGATTCTATTCTATTTATATAACATCTCTTAATCTAACCTTACATTAACCTTTATTCAAATCTCAAAGCTTAAATCAGCTAGAGATTCGTTCTAGCTAATTTAAGTCTTTCTTTCTCAAAGTAAGATTTTGGAAGATAATATTTCAAATATTATTTAATGTGAAAAATAAACTACTTTTTTGACTCAAATCTTTTTTTTTAATTTGCTAATAGGCGAAAGTCTTTGGCAACCATGACTGGAAAATAAGACGAATATGACTTAATCTTACCTTAATCCGATATTTGAATTGTTCTTTTTGTGTGCTTAAAAATTATTCTAACGGAAGATCACTTTTTTGGTTTCCTTGCTTAAATGACCTTATAATGATGGTGAATATTTTATTGTTGTTTTTCCCCCTTTTCAAGACAATATGTGACCCGGTCTATGAAAAGGTGTCTTATGACTCAAAAATAAAATTTCGAAAAATTAGCTGTCCAAGATAAACAATGCATTTCGTCAGTTTCTTAGTAGTTTTTCTTTTGCATTATGAACTGTCATGCCCAAAAGGCAACCAAAAAATGCAAAAGAGCATAAATGAGATAAGTTCGTGTGTGTATATAAAGAGCGATGTTTTTTTTTTCAATGCTTTCGACTTTGACTTACCATAACTTCTGTTCAAGTTAGGACTTTCTAGTTTTTACCACGTGAAAGAGCGTCTCAAAAACTATCGAAACCAAAAAAAAAGTGGAAAACTTTTTTTGAGTCATACGCCACCTTTTCATAGGCCGGGTCACATATAGACAATTCTTTTTGTTGCTTTCTGGCTTCATCAACAATTGAATACAAATTTTATTAGAGTTGCAGTTATATGATCGTGTTTATTCCCGATTGTATATAGATGTGCAGCCCATCTTGGAGAAATAATTTGGAACTAGTTTTTAGAAAAAAATGAATTTTAAGAATTATTTTCGTGAAACAACGAAAACCCATTTTTTTGTTAATTAATCTTTCATTAAATTCTCTGAGCAAAAGCAATCAAAAAAGTAGTTTTAAACATAGTGCACTGTACTCTTCCACTCTGAGCTCATTGCTAAATCCATCCCCGGTAGTTCGTATCATTTTCCTTGACGCTAACATTTTTCGGCAACCAACATAATGTTAAATTATAGGTATTTACTACTGCCTTAAGAGCCCTTTTGCACTTGCCCTCCAGATTTGCGTTAATAATATGGCAGGACACATAAGCTGTTAAGAAAATATTTACGTAAAAAACTAAATAAAAGTTTTTTTTTAATATTACATAAATAAATGTTCTTCACTTATCTTTAAACTGCCTTATTATATACCCGAATACTCGACTGGGGATTCTTCCCAAGCCTACTTAAAACCTTACACACGAACCTAAAGTTGAATTTATACACTTAAACAACTTACACAATATCCTCGTAACTACAACCTTAAAAATGCGTAGAATTACGATGAATAAATTTAAAACTACAACACAATATCTGCAATATTATTTACATCAACACACACACACACACACGGGTACTTCTACATTAAACATGTACACGATTTCAAGTACATACATACTTGCACAAACGTATAAAAAGTATATTCTGTTTTATTAAAAATTCCACTTCAATCTAAACAAGTTCAAATAAATCACTAAAAATTTACAAAACTTTTGTGTGCAATAGAAAGTTTAACCAGAAATAAAAAGTTGAGTTTGCTTTCATTAAAAAGTTGGTTGGGCCATAGACAAGTTGTGATGTGTGTGAAAAAAAATTAACAAAAATCTAAAATCTATATGGCTTTTATCTTTAAACACTACACTACAGTTGAATGAAAGTGTACTCGAACCTTAAACATTTGAGTCCACTTAAGATATATATAAGTGTGTACAAAATGTTACATACTCTTCAACATCAAAAACACACACAAACACAACAATGGAAGCTAAATATCGACAGTATCAGCTAGATTTATTAACAACATGCTGTTAGTACAAAAACGACAACTACAACAATAACACTAACAACTGAAAATCACAAAACCAATAAAAACAGCTTGTTAACATGGATACCCGCACATTAAACTATAAAATACTTACACACTGACAGACACACACACACACACAATATAATAAACATTAGATTTAATCTCTTCCAGTTACCGTTACACACTCACCACACACTCTTACCAAAACTACAGAAAGACCTGTTCATTTGAAATCCTGATTTATTAGGATATGGATAAATTTAGAGTTTTTGGATTGAAAAAAAAAATACTTGAAAATAGCGCTTGGCGTAAAAGTAATGTGTCTCTAGCGTTTGAAAAAGTGTGACGTAAAGGCTTAATATATTTATAAGTGAAAGCTGAACTTGCTTACAAAAGTTTCTATAACCTGTAGGTAGAGAAAAAACATGGTTATGATACCATGTATGGTCACAACAATCTTATGTTCTCTGCAACAATATATGGTTGCGATGAAAAACTTATAGTTGTTTCAATCATTACTATGATTGTGATAAACAAGTTTTTGTTACTATTTTGCTTACTACACACGCACCAAAAATGCAACATGGGCGGGTTTGCTAAACTTCATACCACAACCAAAGATTTATTACTGTTGCAAAATAATATTGTATTTACAACCATAATATATTATTAATAAACAAGTGTGTGTTAAGTCTGTTCTTATGTAACCAATGTATAATTAAAAACAAACCAAAATGTTTAGTTTTAGTGGGGAAACCAAAATATTTTTGAAGTTTTGTGTTTAGGTTTTTTTTAAGTATTAGAATCCTTTTTTATGGGTTTATGTCTTAAAAAGTAATCACTCCTATTCTATTTAGTGACTTCGATGCCGTCGTTTTGTGTCGAAGAGCCTTTGTGGACACCAACATTTATCGATGACTGTTTGTTTTTATTTGGTATTTTGTAAGAAAATTTGATGTCGTTATTTTGTTGTGAAAACCAGGGTTGTCACATTGTTTCCCCTATTTCCCCAAAATCGGTGTGAAAATCGCCAAAATAGTTTCTTGTTAAAATTTGACTATAATACAATTTTATTTAATTTAAAAAATATTTTTGTACATATAAATGTACAGTTTTTACTTAAAACAATTAAAATAAAACTGGAGTGGCCTACACTCAACTTTACCATACCCAATGGAAACAGATATTTTTATGGATATATTATATAAAGAATAAAAGTTCAAAGTATATTCGAATCGAAAAAAAAAATATTTTCGATTTGAAGTGTTAGGTAAACTACCCCTTTCCCCTTCCCGATTATGGCCAAAACTAATAGAGCTCTTCATCTCCATAAACCAAAGCTACATACTAAATTTCGTTTTAATAAGTCATACGGTATGATCTGTAGAGCGTCCACAAAATTTGGGGGTAAGGAAACTACCCCTTTCCCCCTCCCGATTATGCCCAAAAACTATACAGCTCTTCATCTCCACATACCAAAGGCACATACCAAATTTCATTTTGATATGTCAAACGGTATGACCTGTACAAACTCCACAAAAATAGTGGCATACACACCCACCCACAGACATCATCGCGAAAATAGTCAAAATGGATTCAGGAGACCTCTAAACGTATAAATCCGTCAATATCTCGACCTCGGTTTTTTCATGATTACTATACTTTACCTTATACTACGTATGGTAAAGTAAAAAGCGGTTATTATTGTATAATAAATGGAGACATGAACATAACCATCCTCCAGTTAGTTTTTGACGTGTTCATATTTAGAATATAACGCACTTGTTTCTCTAAAGAGAGTTAACTCAAAATTTTTAAATTTTAAGTAGAGGCAAAAGACTGTTTTTCTTTTAATATACTTTTATATCAAGAAGAGAAATACAACTGTATTTTTATTTTGGCGAAAGAGTAAAGAAAATGATGTAAGCTTTTTACAGTGGGAAGATATGACTGACCACTGTAATTCGATTCCTTGCAAAAAGTAAAATTTGAAAAATTTCGAACTGACTCTCTTTAGAGGAACCAGTGCGATATGTATAATATTAATGGGAATTAAATTTATTTGACATTACAAAATATCAACAGATGTATGCAACGTGCCCTATTTCAATTCATAAAAACTAGAGCATAAAAAAATAGGTAAAAGTGCTATATTCTTTCAAGCCGCCGCTATATTCGTATACCCTTCACCATAGTAAATAGAGTTGTGCCGGTCACCTACGACCTAGTTCAATTGAACGATTCCCGTATCTGAACGATTCTGACTCGGTCAGTGTTTTCTTTTTTTTTAATCGTTCATCGTTCGTTGCATTTTTTGCTTTGTTCAGTTACTTGACATTTTGCTCTATAAAATAATCCTTAACCTTTCATGTATTAATATTGAATTTTTTAAGTACTGTAATAATTCCACAAAATATATAAATTATTTGTTAAAATTATTCAGAACAATACGTATACCCTTTATTCACATTAAAAACTGTACTAAAAAAGAAAAATCTATTTTTAAGCTTAAATTAAGAAACCTGAAGTTAAATATTATTTATGTATGTACTAAACGTGAGCGCAAGATGTTAAAAAGTGTACAGTATTGCATGTTTTTGAAACGCAAATATTGATTGTATGTGTAGTCGAATATTACTAAACAGTAAATACAGAGATCGAGAGAGCAAACAGTGCAAAAATCAGTGCAATTGATTTGCCCGGATAGTTTTATCAAGTGCAATAAATATGCTGAGCATTTCATATTGTTCACTAGTTCATTTTAATTAAATTTTCTTGAGAGTAAAATCTCTGATTTTTGAGAGAAAAAATTAAATTAGATCAGTTTTCTATTTTCAACCACTCAACGTGCAAATTAATATAAAATAACTAAAATATAAAGTACAAACCCTTGCTTTTAACAACATACATTTACATACATGTTGTCTGCTATAACAGTATTTCATATCAAGAGACACTATTGAAACAAAATATTCACTACTGAAATTTTATTTCAAACAACAACAAATATTGCATTGGTTGGAAGAAGAGCAAATGCTATTGTATGTTTTTATTTAAGAGCACAACAATATTTGTATACACATGAAATCAAGTGCAAGAAAAAAGAGACCAATTCATTATTGAACATTATGAAGTTAGTCTAACAAGACGTTTTATGCTCACGTTTAGTATGTACTTACTTCTTGTAAACATTTGTTTACAATTGTGAAGTGTTGCCAGAATGAATTAAATTTCGCTGTACGATCTGAACGATTCAGCGAAACTTGCTATTATACACAACTCTAATAGTAATGTTAAATATTCCCTTACTCTGTTATGTTTCTCAATTTCACAATAATATATATTCGGTTTTTACTTTTATGATTTTCAACTTCATTATTACAAATCTATACATATAATAAAATAGTAACTCACTTCCGTCTATCTGTCTGTCTGTCTGCCTGTCTGTCTGTCTGCTGTTCATTGACGTTCTCATCACGTAAAAATTACTGGATGGATTTTATCAAAATTTTGTGAGGAGGTACCTAAGTATCCAGATCCCAATATAGAATACTTTTTTCCGCAAAAATATCTTAGAAAGTCGAGAAAAAGCAGTAAAAGTATAAACTGATACGTAGCATATCTTTAGGCGGAACTAACAACGCCGGTATTACCAAATATAACTAAATCGCCGGCGAAGTAAAATAATTATTAATTGGTTATGCTAGCTTCAAACTAATTCGCCTACAGAACACCAGAATCGCTTGCGAAGCTTTACTATCGCACTTTTTTTACTATTCCCTTTCTAAAGGAAGTAATGCTTGGTTTTCATTATGTCATATGAACTGTCAACAAAAACTGCCTCAAATGAATTGTCGTCATTTTGCGTCAAATGCGTTTTCACTGCATTTTAAGAACTGACAAAAAGTCGGTAAAGACAAACAAAAAAGTTGACAACTTGTTGTCAAATCTACTTTAAGTAAAAAATGAACCCATATCTGCTGACAAACTAAAATTTGGCGTTTTCACTTATTTGTTATTTAAGATGGCAGTTGGTGTGCATAACTGACTGCAAACATAGATGGCACCATATGACAATCCGTTTTCATACAATTGCCAACAATTTGGGCAATTTGACAACAAAAATGACATAGTGAAAACCAAGCATTACACAGGCATTAATTGCCTGAGTTACTTCTCTTAAAAAAACTAGAAACATTGGGACTTTAAAGTGGATTGCTTTCAAAGCAAAATCGAACAAAATATTGAAGGAAGCATGACGAAGTGGTAGGCACAGCTAGTACAATATAAAGATATAGAAATTTTTTTTTAAATTTTTGTTAAAAATTTTATCGAAATTTTTTTTTTTTTAAATTTATTGAAAATTATTCTTCAAATTATTTGTAAAAATTTAATCGACATTTTTTTTAAATTTTATCGAAAGTTTTTTTGTAAAAATTTTATCGAAATATTTTTGTAAAAATTATATCGAAAATTTTTTGTTAAAATTTTAATAAAAATTATTTGTTAAAATTTTAATAAAAATTATTTGTAAAAATTTTATCAAAATTTTTTTTTTAAATTTTATTGATATTTTTTTGTAAAAATTTTATCAAAAACTGTTTGTTAAAATTTTATCGAAAATTTTCTGTAAAAATATTATTGCGAATTTATTTGTAAAAATTTTATCTTTTTTTTAACTTTTTTGTAAAAATTGTCTAAATTTTTTTTTTAATTTTGTCAAAATTGTTTTGTAAATATTTTCTTAAAAATTGTTTGGATTCTTTTTTAACTAGGACCTTCCCGCAATCTGGATTGCGTTAGAATGATCAGCCTAAAGCAAAAAAATCCTTAAACACAATTTCCTCATATTAAACCCCCTATTGACTGTTCGTGGTTGCCAGTGGGCACCCTGTGGGTCTATTGGCTACCTCTATATGTATTGCTTTCTATAAAGGCCTTTAATACAAATCAAAACAGAAAAACTTTACCTAAAAAACCTAAAAAATAAATAAACACAAAATCGCCCCTCGCAGGAAGTTCCCCGAGATCTATATGCACTACTTGCGATCTATTTGTCGCGATCTAATATTTATTACACAAAAAAAGCAAAAAAAGATCATAATAACCCAACCGAAAAAAATAAAAACAGCGTGAAAAAATATAGATGGGCGTTGTTGTTTTACCCGCAGCCTCGAATAGAATTGTCTGATGTTGCTGAATTGCGATCCTAAAATTTTCGAAACTATATCTGGCAGATTAGTGCCTTAAATCTTCTGTACCACGTCTGGTTCCTTGGCAAGTAACATTTCAACCCGAAGTTATTCCGACGAACATCGCTTAATCAACTTTTCTAATCTAAAATTTAATCGCCAAATAAGATTAAAAAACGCCACTTTTGGCGAGAAATCGCCATTACTGTGGTAGATATTGATTGGAAAAATTTTGAACAGACTCTCTTTAGAGGAACCAGTGCTATATGTATAATATTTAATGGGAATTAAATTTATTTGACATTGCAAAACATCAACAGATATGTGCAACATTCCCTATTTCAATTCATAAAATCTATAGCATAAAAAAAAAAATAAGAGTGATATATTCAGCCAAGCCAAATCTTATACCCGTATCACCATATTAATGTTAAATATTCTCTTACTCTGTTATGTTTCACAATTTCACAATAATATACATTCGGTTATATTAAAAATATAATATAAAGATATAGAATTTTTTTTGTAAAATTTTTATCGAAAATTTTTTGTAAAATTTTTATCGAAAATTTTTTGTAAAATTTTTATCGAAAATTTTTTGTAAAAATTTTATCGAATTTTTTTGTTACAATTTTAATAAATTTTTTTTTTTAAATTTTATCGAATTTTTTTTTAAATTTTATAGAAAGTTTTTTGTAAAAATTTTATCGAAATATTTTTGTAAAAATTATATCAAAAATTTTTTTTTAAATTTTAATAAAAATTATTTGTAAAAATTATATCGAATATTTTTTGTTAAAATTTTAATGAAAATTATAAAGAATATTTTTTGTTAAAATTTTAATAAAAACTATTTGTAAAAATTTAACCAAAATTTTTTGTAAAAATTAACCAAAATTTTTTGTAAAAATTTAACCAAAATTTTTTGTAAAAATTTAACCAAAATTTTTTGTAAAAATATTATCAAAATTTTTTGGAAAAATTTTATCAAAATTTTTTTTTTGTAAAAATTTTATCAAAATTTTTTTTGTAAAAATTTTATCAAAATTTTTTTTTAAAAATTTGTCAAAATTGTTTTGTACACATTTTCTTGAAAATATTTTGGATTTTTGGTTTTAACTAGGACCTTCCCGCAATCTGGATTGCGTTAGAATGCTCAGTCTAAAGCAAAAAATCCTTTTGGTTGTTCGTGGTTGCCAGTGGGCATCCTGTGAGTCTATTGGCTACCTCTATATGTATTGCTTTCTATAAAGGCCTTACCAACCTAAAAAATAAATAAACACAAAATCGCCCCTCGCCCCTGTAAGCACTCCTTGCGATCTACTTGTCGCGATCTAATATTTATTACACAAAAAAAGCAAAAAAAATCATTAACATCGAAAAAAATATAAACTACGTGAACAAATATAGGTGGGCATGGTTTTTTACCCTCAGCCATGAATAGAATTGTCTAATGTTGCTGAATTGCGTTCCTAAAATTTTCGGAACTTTTTCTGGCAGATTAGTGTCTTAAATCTTCTGTACCTCGTCTGGTGCCTTGGCAAGTGATATTTCAACTCGAACACGGACAGACGAACATCGCTTAATCAACTTTTCTAATCTAAAATTTAATCGCCAAATAAAATGAAAAGTCGCCACTTTCGGCGATAAATCGCCATAACTATCTGACAACCCAGGTAAAAATGGCGATATCTACGTCGTGGTTTTTATGAAAGAGTTGAACTACAAAATTTAACATGAAAACGATTAAAATAACAATTCGTTAAAGCGGCTTCCAAAAATGATATACTCCAAGTTATTTTACTGCATTAAATGGCAGCCCATCCTGCATATGCTTTTTATGGCAAGATATGTTCAATAAAAATTTAACAAAAACTATTCTAAGATATAAAATGTAACTTAAATAAGAATTTTATATTCAAATATGTATGTATGTATGTATATCTTTTCAGTTAAAATTGAAAAAAAATCTACCTGAAAAAATTTCCGTACATCATTTGCTTAAGAAGAAACCATAATAATTTTTATGATTTAGAGCAGTGACAATTTCTGCAATAGTAAAACAAAATTTCATTAATCTTACAATCCAAACAAAAATAGTCCCATTGTGCTTTAAAACGAGCATATCAATTATCAGCCAGTATATTTGTTGTTTTTGTTGTTGTTTTTGTTACTATCCCGTCGAGCCTTATTAAATTTATCTCATTATTCTGTGCATGAATTTATTTATTCCCCAGTTAATTTATCGATAGCCGATGCCATGGTATCCAGTCTTAATGTTACATTCAATTACATTTATATGCTGGACAATGATTGGCCTTTTGGTGAGCTCTACTGCAAAATTTCGCAATTTATAGCAACGCTAAGTATAAGTGCTTCGGTCTTTACCCTGATGGCGATATCAATTGACAGGTAAGTGAATTATTGATAAACAAAAACAAAACTACACAAAGTTCTTTTTATATGGATGTGGATAGAAAGAAGTAAAGGGATGTTAGCAAATTGTATGCATGAAAAGCTTTAAATTATTCTTACATACACACACACACATACCCATCACAAACACATGAATGAATGACAGCTGCATGCACATAAAAGTAGCAAATGCAATTTTTGGTGGTTAATTTATAACAGAATTGCCGAAAATACTTTTATGTGCAAAAAATAAATTAAATTAATATAAAATAAAATAAAATAAATAAAGCTTTTAAAAGCACAATTACGGGTTTGTTTCCGTATTCTATGTTAATGGATTTTTTGGTGGTTTTAAGCTGAGGGCAAGGTATGTCAGGTGAAAAGTTTTCACTAATATAATTTAAGATATTCGATATCTAACACTATTTAAAATAAAGTTAGTGATTTATAACTACCCAGCTTAAATAGCCAAATCTATGCAAGCAAATACTATTTTCCAAAATTTTTCTACCTTTTGCAAATCGTTAGTTAAGTGATGAATAAAATATGGGTAAAAAAAAGACTACAATTAATTACTATATTACGCACACACTCTGTATAAATTTTAATTTTCTATCTATAATGGTACAAAAGGTCAAATACATTAATAAAGGTCTCCTATAAATACGCCTTTAATTTTTTTTATACTTGCCATTGCTTAAATTTCAAGTATCCACATGTAACGGTTCAAAAGATAAAGCTATATGCATCAAATTACATCACAAATTGGGGACACCCTTTAATTTAAAATTTTCTACTTTTTATAGCGTATTAAGTTATAAATTATCTATTGTAACACCCTTTCATTTGTAATTTTAAATATTTATGGTTGTTGTTTGTACCTATAATGCACAGTGGTTGGAAAACAATTTATTTTGGACATAATTCGGTAGCTCATGAACCACTTAAGATGTCTTAAAGAAATTTCACAGAGGCAAAGCAGTAGTCTTCCTGAGGAGAGCTGTGAACGTTCGACCCCCTAGGGAAGTTTAAATTGTAAGGGGTGATCCATTTCGAGGTTCCCTACTTTTTTAAAGAAAAAAACACAGAAAATTCGAATTCAATGGAGAATGTTTATTATCATTTGAAAGAACATTCTTTGGGATTTATTTTTTTAAAGATTATGTCTATCAAATGTTGACCGTTGCTACGTCGCAGATGGTCTATCCATAGAGTCCAATTTTCGATGACTCGTTCGAGCATTTCGACTGTTAACTGGTCTATCAAATTTTGACCGTTGCTACGTCGCAGATGGTCTATCCATAGAGTCCAATTTTCAATGACTCGTTCGAGGATTTCGACTGGTAACTGGCGAATGACACGCGTGATGTTTTCCTCTAAGGCCTAAATCGAAGCGGTTTTGTCCGCATAAACTTTAGACTTTACATATCCCCACAGGAAAAGTCTAACGGTGTGATATAACACGATCTTGATGGCCAATCGACCGGCCCACAAAGTGAAATTATGTGCTCGCCGAAATGTTCTCTCAATAAATCCATTGATTGATGCGATGTGTGGGAAGTGGCGCCATCTTGCTGAAACCAAATGTCGCCGAGATCACGAGCTTCAATTTCAGGCATCAAAATGTCGGTTATCATGGCACGATAACGGTCGCCATTGACGGTTACGTTCGCACCGGCATCATTTTTAAAGAAATGTGGACCGATGATTCCATCACAAACCACACCAAACCGTTGTTTTATCTGGATTTAAGTAGCAGCTCTTGAATCTCTTCAGGTTGCTCTTAGTCCCAAACGCGGCAATTTTGTTTGTTAACATATCCATTGAGCCAGAAATGGGCCTCATCGCTAAACAAAATTTGCCTCGAAAACGTCGAATATTTTTGGAACTTTTCAAGAGCCCATAAAGCTAAGCGATTCAAGCGTAAGTCTTTCCATTATGAAACGCCAAACAATATTAAACAAAAATAACATGACTCGACTCACACGTGATCTGTCTTTTGACAGATCACTATTGAAGCTATTGAAAAAAGTACCTCAAAATGGATCACCCTTTATAAGCAAAAAAAAAATACCACCTTTTTGAAGATAATCCTGAAAAAAGCTTTACTTTTTACATTTTCCCAATTCAAAGGTTTATAACTTTTTAATGAAAATCGCTATCAGAACAAAACTTAAGACTATTTTATTTTAAATTTTATCAAAAATTTGATAGTTCATGAGCTATCAAATTATGTAAAAAAGGCATCAAATCGTATCACCTATTAATGCACCCTTTATTTGCCATTTAAAAGTTTATACTTGTTGTAACAGCAGACTTACTAATATATTTAAAGGGTCTATAACGGTTCAAGAGATAAAGTTCGTGTACATCAAATTACAGTCCTTATGGGGCACCCTTTAATTATAAATTTAAATTTGTATATCTACTTGTTGTTAAAGGGCATAGTTAGGTTAGCAGGTACTGGACACCTCCACTTGGAGAAAAAGTAAAAAAAATTATCGTCTTAATAGCCATAGTCCAGCAAAAAATAGATTCGATGGGAACAGTGGGCGTAGTACCTTGCATATAAAATGAAACATTTTTGTCGTGAGAATATCGTACATTTTCGAGTTAAAGGTTGCTCATACTTTTCTTCCAAGTGTTTATAGTATTTTTTGTGGATGGGTGTAGCGAAGCGCACAGGGTATAGCTAGTATTTTATAAAAATTTAAGTTTAATTTTATATATTTTTAAAGCACCTGTACACTATTAAATTTTACATTTCCCCACCATATTCGAAATGTAGTAAAAGCATATTTAACATCTATTTATTTAGTTTTTTTTTCTCTCTCTCCATTCTGAAGATATGTGGCCATAATGAAACCTTTGAAACCACGTATGAGTAAACGTAATAATTTGACGATTGCTGCTGTCATTTGGTTGGTTTCTGCCATCATATCCTCTCCCATGCTGATGTTTTTCACCACCGATGTAATACCCAGCAAAGATGGCCTACGAACTGTATGCTACACGGAATGGCCAGATGGTTCAACAAATCATTCGCATCACGAATACATGTAAGTATTGAATTAAATTACTCAACTGTAAAAAAGTTTATGACTTGGCAAACATGAGACCTGCTTGTTTGCCAAGTCATGGAGATCATTTTATTCTCACATTATATTTTCGGGTTTTATTCTTATGGTTTTAAACTTTATCTTTTATATATATAAAGCACAAAATGTGTTTATTTGTTTGTCGGAAAGCTATAGCTATCTACACCAGTCAATAACACTTGTAAGGTTAAGGTAGCTGTGCCGAGAACCTGAATGGCTAGTTAGTGGTTAAAGAGGACTAGTCGTTAACAGATCCCCTAATCCACGGTGGAACAGCATACGCCAGAGATGCATGGTCAAGAAGGGTGCTTGGCCTTTAGTATGCGAACTCTGGATAGCTGCCGACCTCCAGTTTCAGTGTAGACTTACCCATGCATAAGGAGCTCTGTGTGGGTGGACAACGTTTTCCCCAATAATGGCCTAGGGAAGAATTCAGAAGGGATGGACAGGAATGCCTAGCAAGAGGTGAACAGGTTAATCTCTAAAGATTCTCTTATGGCGTTGAACCGGGATATTTAGATAGGGATGGACAAGGAGCCTCGTTAGAGGTGGAGAGGTTAATTCCTTTAGGAACTCCGGTTGCCACTGGCCAAGGAAGGATATCGAAAGAGAATGACAAAGAAACCTCGCAAGTGATGGACTGATAAGTCTATGAAGATAATCCTGCGGCGGTAAATGTGGATAAATTGTATGCACCTGAACCTGTGGGCTTAAGTAAATCGTTTTCCGAGGCAGGCACCTCAAGAAGTTCCTTTAACGTCGAGTTGGAGTCTCTACAGCTCATGCCTAAAAGTGACAGGCAGAGGCAGAGACGGGGAAAGGAAAGAGGCTGAGACGGCAGCAGTGAATTGATTGTCCTGGAATTTTCACAAATAAAGTAAGGTTTATTGTTATGATATTTTACGCGGACGTAGTACTTCCCATACCAGCTAAATATTTATCATAGTATTACTTGAGAACTGTAATAGGAAGAATTTTGAAATTTTTTGCAAGTAACTCTCTCTGATTGATGTGCGTAGTGTACCAAAAAACTGGCTATATTGGAATAGTGGGCATGGTACTTCCCATAGAAAATTATTATCGTCTACCTAGAGAACTAAGAAATAAGTAGAGTGTTGAAATTTTACACAACCAGCTCCCTTATTAGTTTAGCAAATACAATCTGGTTTGCTACAGTGGGCTTGGTATCTCACATATAAAGTGAATAATTATTATCGTGTGTCTAGGGAACTGCAGTACCTAACACGTATAGTGTTACGTATGTTTCATTAATTTACATAATCGTGAAAAAAAATAGCTGGATTGTAACAGTGGGCGTGGTACCTTTCATAAAAAGAGAAAAATTATTATCATTTGCATAGATAACTGCACGCAAGGAAAGAAAAATGGTTGCGGTAACCATAATCTAAGAGCAACATTTTATTATTGCATTATATGGTTGTAGTCAACCATATTATTATTAATATAACAATAATATTGTTATATTAGAACCATATTATTGCCTAACTTAGAAATAACAATGTAAAACGTAAAATTTCATTATGAAATAAAATAAATTAAATTATTGCATATATTATACCTTCTGTATATATATGAATAAATCTCTTATTATCAAAAACACCATTATTTATTTGATTATTTTGTAACAATTCGATATAAGAAACCATATGTTGTTACAGAGAATATAAGATGGTTATTGTGACTATATCTTAACTATGGGAGGAATCTTTAAACTATGTACAACTATTCCCCCTAACAGTCTAGTCACAGGCTGGATTGGAACAATGGGTGAGGTACCTCCCACACTGAGCCAAGAACCTAAGGAACTATTATAACTACAGCCTTGAAATGTTGTTAGAAAAACCCTCGTATTAATGTGTATAGTCAAGCTAATGCCTGCTTCATTTAAACAGTGGTTATGGAACCTCCTATTCAAACAGAAAAATTGTAATCATATACTTAGAGAAGTATAACAAATAGAGTCTTGAAAATAATGTACGAGTATATACCCCCATTATAATTATCCTATATCTGAAAATCTGCATTAGTTATACTCTCTAAATCTGACATCTCTGAGAAAAATGTGAATATTCGGTTTAAAAGGTGGCCATAACTTATGTTATTTTTTAACGATGATGGTAGCGAAGCGAATATAATATATTATACTCGTATTAGTTTATCGCTAGTATGTATATTACATTCATTATGTATCTTGACTACATATATTTTAGTACACACAACGATTAAATATCCTAGATTTTATACATCTTTAGATGTCATTAATATTTAATTTTAATAGTAGTGGCCACTGTTCTACTAAAGAACTGTGGATAAACAAGTTACTGACTATTATTTACTTCGAAGGCTCTTAGTTATTGTGTTTCTCTCTCTCTGCATAATAGCATTTTTTATTTTCTTTGGGAAGCACCTGTAGAGATACCTTACCGACTGTTCGAATCCAGTCTGTGTTTCGCCAGACTATGAATACTAATATGAGGTTCGTTTGCTTGCAAAAATAGGCGTTTTCTAGTGAAAGAAAAAATATAATAATTTTATTAAAGAAAACATTTTTAAAAGTCTTCAAACTTTTTGTGGGTTACTGTGGTATCAAGCGATGCACTTATGTATTTAGAGAAAAAATAAAATAGATTATGTGCATTTTCCAAACAAAGTAACAACTGCAGTTAGTTTGTTTTTATTTAACACAAGCTAACACTGGTGCGCTTCGCTATACCCAAGCCCTTAATTCAAAAATACACGCACACCATTTGTATTTGCTAGACTATGCGTAATAACACGATAATAATATTTTACTGTTTTATGGGAGGTACCACTCCCATTATCCTAATGCAGTCTGTATTTTGCTCGATTATGCACATTATTTTGAGGGTTACTTGTGCAAATTTTTAAGACTCTACATATTGTAGTTCACTAGGTATACAATAATGATTTTTTTACTTTGTATGGGAGCTACCACGCCCACTGTCCCACTCTAATGTAAATTCTTCTAGACTATGCACATTAGTCTGAGGGTTACTTGTGCAAATTTTCAAGTCTCTACCTATTGCATATCTCTAAGTAGACGATAATAATTGTTCACTTTATATGGGAAGTAGCACGCCCACTATTACAATCCAGCCAATGGATAAAATTAAGGGCGTTACTGCTGCAAAATTTCAAAGATTCACCTATTATAGTTCTCTAGCTACTTGAAAAGTGGGCTTAAAAATGGGCGTGGTAATTTTTTCTTTCCGTAAAAACCTTTTTTTAAACAACACTACCAACGAAGCTTTTCGCTTGTCTGCAGAAAACATCCAGAGTCTTTGGCGGGAATCGAACCAGCAACTCCCAGACTGATGGACAATCACGCTACCAATCAGTCTAATGATAAAGATTTAAAAAAATGGTCAAATCGATGCAGCCGTTCTTAAGTGATGCGATTATCAACGAACGACATTTGATTTTATTTATATAGATTTCAGACAATTTAGATTTGCTGTAAACATTTTTCAAACTATAACTTTGTGTTAATGGGGTAACAATAATTAATACAAATCCATGGCGTTAATTAAAAAATATGTATATAAAGAGCGAGCTATTTAGTAATATATTCTCCCATATTTATAGTTGTTAAAATTCTTAGGAAACAGGTGTTCCCTAGATTCAACCAATGTTGATGATGTTTCTTTACATTCATCTCATTAAGCATTTCTCTTCTGTTCATTTCAATTTCTCAAATGATGTTTTATTCATGTTTTCTTGCTTTTTCAACTGAATTAATTTGTTTGTAATTTCTTTAGGACAGACGCGCTGAATACGTATGTACATATGTGTTTCCAAAGAGAAAAAAGTTATTTTCGAATATGATGTTAAGAACTACTTTTTATTACTTTAACAGAAATTCATGTCTACTAAAAATAAAATTCAGAAAAACAATTTCAATATCCACGAAATTGGGTTTATTCTATCTTTTACTTATACTAAGCTGGAAAAACAAAAAGAAAGGATAGGCTTTGTGATAGAAGTATTAGAAAAAATAAAATCTATCTGCAAAATACAGCTACAAACGAAAAGTAAGTAGTCAACGCTGCACATAGGGGTATTTTGGCAATCTAGCCGAACATTACTTTTTTGAAGTTTATAATGGCTCTGAAAATTTATTGAGTGCTTCTAGATTAATGAAAATTTGGCAGAAAAATCTCTCATCATCATAGGCTGTTAAAGCCTAGGAGAAAAAATTCCCCTTAGAAAAACTAATTCTTCCTCTGAAAAATTTAATTTTTTTTTTAAATTTCCCATACTTTTGCTTAACAAATGCAACTTTTCTAGTCGACGAATATTTAAAAACCTAAACTTAAACCCTGGAGATACTAAAATGCCATTTTTCGACTCGCCCCGTCCTCTTTTGTGGTCGGTGACATAAAATATTATTAACACAAATAATGTAATTATTAAAAGAAATGGATTACATATGCCTTAATACCATAAAAATTAAATTTTTAAGTTTTTATGGTCAGGGGGAGGTATCCCTCCAATCCCAATAAATTTTATTTTTGTGGAAACCTGCAAAAAAATTTAATTTTTAAGCTTTTATGTAGAAGAGAAAAATATTAATAAGAGTAATTTTTGTAATTTATTACTTTATAATATTTAATTTATGTGAAAATAATTAATTTATTCATAACTAGCTGTGCCCGCCACTTCGTCAGCGTCCTTTTTTTGCTTTGAAAGTAATCCACTTTAAGATCTTACTTTTACAGTGCTTTAGATATGGTTTATGTAATTACTTTATATAAATATACCCATCCCTGGGTAATTATTTAGAAAGATAGGCTTTTTATAAAATTCTAAAATTTGTATAAAATTCCATAATTATTGTAGAGTACTGTAAATAGTAATTTAAATTATCCGCTGACAAAAATAAAAGTTGGTGTCAAGTTTGCAGTACCATTGAATCGGTAAAATTGCCTACTTGCACTACTTGTTCGCCCGATATCTTGGTAGTGAGATATTTTTACGGGAAAAAAATATCCTATATTTGAACAACTATACTAAGGTACCTCTTCATAAAATTTTATTAAAATTCATCCAATAGTTTTTACCTGATGCGAACACAAACAGACAAACATACAGACATGCAGACAGAAAATCACACTTTTATTATATGTTTAGATAATAACTTATTTATATTAGTAATAATAAATTTTATTCAAAATAAAAACAATTAATTTATTTAAAACCTTAGAAATGAAAAACATTTTATGACTGACAAAAAGGTTTCTTATCTTGCATAGGTAGATACTAAAGGTGAGCGCAAGATGTTAAAAAGTGGACAGTATTGCATGTTTTTGAAACGCAAATATTGATTGTATGTGTAGTCGAATATTATTAAACAGTAAATACACAGAACAAGAGAGCAAACAGTGCAAAAATCAGTGCACCTGATTTGACCGGACTGTTTTATCAAGTGCAATAAATATGCTGAGCATTTCATATTGTTCACTAGTTCATTTTAATTAAATTTTCTTGAGAGTAAAATCTTTCTCTAAATTAGATTTTTTTATTCATCAATAAAAGTTAAAAAAAAAAAAATTAAATACTACAGTTTTCTATTTTCAACCACTCAACGTGCAAATTAATATAAAATAACTAAAATACAAAGTACAAACCCTTGCTTTTAACAACATACATTTACATACATGTTGTCTGCTATAACAGTATTTCATATCAAGAGACACTATTGAAACAAAATATTCACTACTGAAATTTTATTTCAAACAACAACAAATATTGCATTGGTTGGAAGAAGAGCAAATGCTATTGTATGTTTTTATTTAAGAGCACAACAATATTTGTATACACATGAAATCAAGTGCAAGAAAAAAGAGACCAATTTATTATTGAACATTATGAAGTTAGTCTAACAAGACGTTTTATGCTCACGTTTAGTAGATACAAATACCTATGCAAGATGAGTAAAAAGAGAAAAAAGGTAAAATTATGAAAAAAAGAATTGCAAAAAATCGCGCGACGTTTTTTTTACAGTCTAAAAGTAGAGATCGCAAATTTCATAGTGATATAAATAAACCTTTTCACTTTTTTTGACAAAAAAAAAACATTTTTTTTTTAATTTCAAAAGAAATTATTTATCATAAAAATATAAATAAAATGTTTCTAAAAATTAATATAAGTAGTAGCTGCTGATATAGCCTTTCGCAGAAAAAAAAATCAATACAAAATCGTTTAGTTACTAAAAAATATATTGCAAACCTCTCAATATCGTAAAAATGCAATTTATCCAACTTTCCTGATTTTAACAGTGTCCCAAAACGACAAGTCTCAAGCAAAAGCTTTGAACATTTACTATAAGATGCGGGATAGTCTATCGATCTGCCTGCTTAAATTTTTACATTTCTTAAGAGTTTATTATTATTATTAATGTAGGGGGAATAACGAAGCAGACCGCTACTAAATGGGGCCCTTTTCCACCCCCTTCCGTCCTTAATAACTATAGACAACCGACATAACTTGCGGCAATCTTACTATCATTGAGTCTCGTGCTACAACAGCCTTTAATCTAGACTCTAGTGATTTCAGAGTGTCGACTGGGAATTATCGGCATTCTTTCTCATCGCGGTGTCTTTAGTGATTGCTAGCATTTGTCTAAGGCTTAGTTCCGCCATGGCATCTACATTTAACAAGCTTCTGCCCATGGTCCTAAGTCTTACGCTAGCCAGTATTGAACATTCACACACAATGTGCGCTACCGTCTCAGCGTCTTCCAGGCATAGTCTGCAAGTATCATCTTCTTCGATTTTCAACTCAGCTAGATGATACTTGAAGTTTCCATGACCTGTCATTAACGCAGTTATCCAGCTTAAGGTACTTTTATTGTATCTAAGAACCTTGCTGGCTCTCCTGCCAAGGTACTCTTTGAGCACCATTCGAGCCTGTCTACATGTAGTAGCCTCCCTCCACATTTTTAGGTTTAGTGAGTTCAGCCATTGTAGGACTTTTGCTAGTGTTAGGCCATTTCCCAGTGATACTCTGGGTTCTGGTCCACAGAAATTCTCAGCAGATCCCCTTTTTGCTAGTTGATCTGCTGCTTCATTTCCAGCAGTGCCAATGTGTCCTTTAACCCACATCAATGTTACCTCGTTAACCGAGGAATATCTATTAAGCTTTAAAACACATTCCAGCACTAGTCTGGAGTACACGTCCACCTGCTTCATGCGTTTTATAACCGATTGGTTGTCAAGTGCAATAAGAACCTTTCTTCCCTGCACCCGATATTCCAGCAGGTGATCCCAAGCATGTAGCAGCCCAAGCAATTCTGCCTGGTAAAGTTTAATATTTGTATTAATGTCCGGCTAGATTGGCAAAATGCTAGAAATTTTTTTTTTGTTTCGCATTTTTTTATTTATTGTATCTTCAATATAATTGAACTATCAATAATTACTCATATCTTAAGTCTAAAAATATACTTGTTAAGTCCAACCAGTGCTGGACAAAAAAAATGTATGTTTCACGGTTACTGTAATTTGTGGGTTATCCCTCTGATGTACGGATGAGAGAAGCAGTGTCCCTCCTTCTTAGTCGAATGTAACCAGGTTCAGTTAGTATGTTACGGGCCAGTGGATTCGGATGAGTTTCAAGCTTCTTTAAATACCTTATGGCAAGTTTCGCTATTTCTGCTTTAACTGATGGCACGTTTAGATCTTTATGGATGTTCGAATTTTTTATATACCAGGGAGCAGATGTAATAATACGTAGAATCTTATTTTGGCGCCTTTGAATTTTTTCTACATTGGTAGCTGAGGCAGTGCCCCATAATTGAATGCCATAACACCATATTGGTTTTAGAATTGACTTGTATAATAAAAGTTTGCAGTCTAAAGCTAGAGTAGAATTTCTGCCAATTAGCCAGTTTAGT
Organism: Phasia obesa; assembly: GCA_949628195.1. NCBI lineage: Eukaryota > Metazoa > Arthropoda > Insecta > Diptera > Tachinidae > Phasia > Phasia obesa. The sequence goes on along the minus strand of OX451215.1, from coordinate 23,469,232 downwards.
TGGACTGCTTTCAACTTCATTTGCGTTAACTTTGTTTCTATGTGGCTTTTCCATGTAAGGCGCCGGTCAAGATGTATGCCGAGATATTTGACATCTGAAAGCTGAGGTATTGTTTGGTTATTTATCCGAATAGGGGGGCAAGATTTTCTGCGCAGTGTGAAAGTTATGTGAGTACATTTTTGTTCATTCACTTTTATTCTCCATTTCTTCAACCATTTTTCTAAATTGGATATGTGGTCTTGTAAATATCGTGATGCTACTTCGGGTCTTTCGTGAATGCTCAAAAACGCTGTGTCGTCAGCAAATGTCGATGTGTGAACTCGGTTACTAGTTGGCATGTCTGAAGTATACAATAAGTATAAAAAGGGCCCCAATATACTACCTTGGGGAACTCCGGCTTCGATTGGCTGGGGTGAGCTCAAAAAATCTCCTTCTTTCACAATACATTTTCGTTCGGTTAAATAACTATCTAGCAGCTTATATAGGTTTACTGGCAAATTCAGTTTTAGCTTATATATTAGGCCTTCATGCCATACCTTATCGAATGCTTGAGAAACGTCGATAAAAAGCGCAGAGCAGTATTTTCTCTCTTCAAATGTCTTCTTAACAACATTGACTAACCTGTGAGTTTGTTCGATCGTACTATGTTTTTTCCTGAAGCCATATTGATGGTTTGGAATACATCCTTTGTCGCTTAGAATAGGGTTAAGCTTAGTTATTAACATCCTCTCAAACAGCTTTGACATATTTGACAAAAGGCTTATAGGTCTGTATGATTCAATTTTTGTGTGGTCTTTTCCTGGTTTAGGAATCATGGTAACCAAGGACACCTTCCAATCTGTGGGAAAGTACTCAAAACGTAAAATGGCATTAAAAATAAAAAGAACGATTCTGCGAGCTACACGGGGCAACTCAATTAACATCTTGTTACTGGTTTTATCAACGCCAAGGGCTAGAAATTCTATGAAATTTTTTTCTCATATTGCTTCTGAGTGCGGTTTGAAAGTGTCCAAAATGACAATATGTAGAGCACTAAAAGAGTCCGCACCCACTAACTACTATATTATAACAAATTTTGAAATTATTAAAGTCGTTCGAGAGGCCTTAAATATAACACGAAACTCCCCGCCAACCGTTTCGATTCGCTTAGAATTTCTGTGAATCTAGGCATACATATGTGTGTTTGTGCAGAATACCTTTTTCATACTCCTCAAAGGGAATACAACTTATGCTTGAGTGAAACTCACATCATCATGCTACTCATGTTCATCTAAATGAACTATAATTGTATAATTCTGATGATGATTTCAATTAACGTTTCAAGTCTTTTTCAATGTGGAAAAGCAAATGCATTTTCAAGTCTACTTTGTAAATGTGTGCAACGTGTGTACATATATGCAACTATTAAATACTTAATTTATACCTTTATTTCATACTTATATTTATACGAGGTCCGTATATATGAACTATAAGAAATCATATAAGGATCATCAAGAATTTGAAGTAAAGTGTGAAAATGTAAAATTTCACAAGGCTTTTAATTTATACCTTTATTTCATACTTATATTTATACGAGGTCCGTATATATGAACTATAAGAAATCATATAAGGATCATCAAGAATTTGAAGTAAAGTGTGAAAATGTAAAATTTCACAAGGCTTTTAAAAGAATTTATAGAAAATTCCGAAAATTTCCGAGCATTTTTATAGTGTCCTAGAAATTTATTTCGTTTCGAGGTTCCCTACTTTTTTAAAGAAAAAAACACAGAAAATTCAAATTCAATGGATAATTTTTATTATCATTTGAAAGAACATTCTTTGGCATTTATTTTTTGAAGATTATGTCTATCAAATGTTGGCCGTTGCTACGTCGCAGATGGTCCATCCGTTGAGTCTAATATTCATTAATAATTAATATTCGTTGAGTCGAGCTTCAATTTCAGGCATCAAATAGTCGGTTATCATGGCATGATAACGGTCGCCATTGACGGTTACGTTCGCACCGACATCATTTGTGTGGTTTGTGATCATTGCACCACAAACCACACCAAACCGTTATTTTTTCTGGATGAAGTGGCATCACTTGAATCTCTTCAGGTTGCTCTTCGTCCCAAATGCGGCAATTTTGTTTGTTTACATACCCATTGAGCCAGAAATGGGCCTCATCGCTAAACAAAATTTACCTCGAAAACGTCGGATCTTCTTGGAACTTTTCAAGAGACCACATAATGAAGCAATAATAAACCAAATAACATGACAGCATGACACGACTCAGACGTGATCTGTCAAAAAAAGGCTATTGAAAAAAGTACCTCGAAATGGATCACTCTTAACGTAAACATACACTAATAGAAAGATTGACATCGTTAAATCATTCCCTTATCTATAAGAATGCCGGAAATAATTAATGAAACTTATACATGCCTACGACTGTGTTGTTGATCATAAAAAAAATATTAGTAAAAAATGTATTTCTCTATTTTTTTGTGTAGACTTATTAACTCCCCCTCGTATCTTATAGTTTAAATGTTTCTGGCATAAACGTTGCAAAGCACAATAATCAAAAAATTATAAATTTGTAACGAAACTAGTGAGTGAAATGAAGTAATTTTATCTGATAGCAAAAGAAAAAGAAAAATAAAGGGGGGGCAAATTTTATATTTTTTGTATTATAGCAAAAAAAAAAATAATTACAAAACCAAAGTGGCAGGTTGTGATATCCTTAGTTTCCTCCAAAATCTGCAGGACGATCTCCATCTACGTAAAGGAAGTGAGGCCCAAATTCAGCCAGGTAAAATGAAAATGAGTTTAATGGTGCTCCCCCAAACAAAAAATGAGTTAAAATTGGTGCTCCACCAATGAACGACTTATTGAATAAAAATTACTAAGTTATACACGATAACCAAGACGATTACACGTATGTAGCTGATTAAAGCAAATTACCAATAACAGTACCGTAGTACAGTTGATCGAGGAAACCAATCAGATTGCCTGCTCAACTTTAACAGATAACGACAATGACGTGCGCACTTTGTTCCACAACCCAGAGCCACTTTACGACGGAAAAATTGTATACATTATTAGAATATGCTGCCAATTGTGCTGTAAAGTGTTGTCAACCAAAAAAATAAGAACATTTTTAAACGCTGGCATGCTTAGTAAAAATGGGGAACTAATGATAGCTTAAAATTACTCTTCACTCCACTACTGAGCGCGCCATTGTACCGTTTCGCGATCCACACCAGCTCTCGCAGACCGACACTTTCTCTCACCGACGGCCAGCCTACTGGCTCTCACACTAGAGCGATTCTGGTCCAGCCTGAGTAGAACAGTTGGTCTGTACACCAATTTCGACTAGTTACTGTTGACACGAATAAAATTCTGAGTCAACACTTTCATGTCTCAACTGGTGTTAGCCCTTTGTACGTCGTGGTCTATCCTGTTCAGCTAGGGCGAATAAAATTCTGGCCTGGCTGAACAATAAGCGACTCTGCTCTGACCTCCCTTACCTAGACGAATAAAATTCTGACCAGGTGAAGCCGTAATAGAACTTGCCTTGCCTAAAACCTTAGGTATCCTTCAATTAATTTGAAGTCGAATAAAATTCGACTTTGATCAGCTTAGCTGACCCTATTTCCCAAGACTGTTTTAATTAAGTTGAATAAAATTCTAACTTACTTAAAAAAAAGTCTTGTCCGGTCGCTTGGCCGTGACCAGCTGCCTTAAAATCTGCGGCTGTACTCCTTTTATACCTTTCAATAGACACACGCACAAATAAACGTTAGCTGCTTGCAAATTTTTAGAGTTGAGTTTAATAGCATGTCTAAGCGAGATGCATATTCTACTGTACGTTAGATGGCGCTTCTTAACGAATATTTTCATTCAAATATAAAAATTTACATGATATATTAAAGTATGTTAATTAAGTTAGCTAAGTAATTTAATAATAGCAAAACAATTTAAATTAATTCAATTCATGTGGCCCAAAAACGAGCATTACGACTTTTGGTCGACGCAACTTTAAAGAGTGCAGAGAGAAATTGTACCAAAATTGTAAATTTTAAAAAGCTCTCTATAGTGTATAAAAATTGAGTTGCCCTGAAAGTTAATTATAATGATTATTTAATGCCAAAATGTGAAATAGAACTCCTAAAACCGGAAAAATATATTCCAAAAAATATTTTTTTTTTAAGTGGCTGCCCCACCTGCCTGTCAAATCCTTTTTTGGAGTATATAAGTTCTTCATAAAGCTTTAAAAATCTGTCTACCTGTTTTGACTCGTTGATTTGCAATCGTAGAAATTAAAAAATTAAACAATTTTGTTTCGAAATTGGCTATGTTGGGAAAGGACTGTAGAGAAATCTGTTTCAATTTATTACTATCTAGGCGTTACTATGGATAAATAACTTACCTGTAACGTACACATTGAAAAATGAAGCATCAATGTAAACGAGTTTGTGGCTGTAAGAGGCTGAGACGGCAGCGCACAATGTGTGTAAATGTCCAGCACTGGCTAGCATAAGACTTACGAACACTGGTGGAAGCTTGTTAAATGTGGATGCCATGGTAGACCTGAGCCTTGAACAAATGCTAGCAAATACTAGAGACTCTGTGATGAAGAAGGTTCACAGTCTGAAATCGCTAAAGGGAAGAATAATGGCTGAGGTTAGCACGTGACTCAATGAAATTAAGTTTGCAATAATTCAATATTTATTTGAAGCAAAAGCGGCCTCATCTTGTAAAAAAAACTGCTGTTTCAACCAGACAATGCACCGTCGTTACATTCGAGTATAGTCTAAAGGGTAAAAATTCATGATTTATGTGCTACAAACCGTTATCCCATCCAGCATACTCTCCTTGCAACTATTTTCTGTTTGTAAATTTAAAGAAATGGCAGATTTCGGTCAAATGAAGAGGTCGTCATTGAAATAAATGCCTATTATGAGGTTTTGGAGAAATCTAATAACCTGGAGTGAACAAAAGAAAGACGCTGATCTCAATGTATCAATCTTAAGGGAGTCTATGTTCACAAATAAATCGCATTTTGCTGAAATAAAAAAAAACTCAAAGAGTAACGGAATTATCAAATTACCCTCGTATCTCAGGATAGAATTCTTAGTTTGATAAAATTTATAACATACTTAAAACATATTTTCGTAGATATAAATTTCCATTAAAGTATTCTTTTATCTACAGATTCTTTTAATGTTTAATGAATATTAGTTTGCTTTGTATCAATTAGAAGAGATAGAAGTGATATAATATTTACCAAACACTAATTTAATTTACTTAACTGAGATTAGCACTAAGAAATGAATTTCAAGTAGAAACAAAATGTTTATTTAATATAAATGTGACAGAATAACTCAACACTTAATTAAAACCAAAAACTAATAAATAGAAATAAAACTTATCATGGCAAAAGCACACTTAACTACTTGTCAGTTTGTTGTTTGATATGTTGAGCAATTTCCACTTATGCTTCGCTATACATACTTAGAGTTTCTTGTCGACAGACTTAAGTTTAACGCAAATCAGTTGCAAATAAAATTATTAGTTATGACAACTACTTATACTTAACTCTCAGATGCATTAAACAACTTAGAGATTAAACAATGAACGTTAAAAATGTTTTAAATAACATCAAACATGGCCTGTGGTGAAAAGGGTATACACTAAGTTCTTCATTCCGTGTGTAATTTCTACAATATTCATTTCCGACCCCATAATATATATACATATCGCTCCTTTATTGCAACGTAGTCATATCTCGAAATATCAAAAATTTGAAGTTACTTAAGCAAAATAACTCCTTGCTAGATTTTTTATATGTAAAAAAATTTGTTGCCTTATATCTCAATCTGAACCGATATTATAGCGAAAAATGTCAGTATGACCTTTCATATATTAACATACACTTTTTTCATATATTAACATACAAGTTTGATTTTTTTTTTTGAGATATGACTACGTTGCAATAAAGGAGCGATATATTCTGAATACTTATACAAAGAGAAGTTGATTGAGCGATGTCCTCCTATCCGTCTATCCGTCTTACATTGGGTTAAAATTGCTAAAAACGGCTCTTAATTCAGGCGTTAGAGATAGCAATTATTTTCGTATCGTAGTATTAAGTAGGTCATTACTACTTAAAAAAAAATCATTAAAAAAAAATTTTTTTAAACGCCAGGGGTGTTCGTTTGTCAGCTTGTATGAATATTTAAATTGCTTTGGAAGCTCCATTTTTCAAGATAAATGAATGAAATTTGGGCTATTTGATTTGATTTTAGATTAGTAACTCAACATACAAAAATTCAACGAAATCGGTAAATGATTTCGTATAGCCCCCATACAAAATGTTCCCCGAAATAGGTCATACTAAACTTTATTTATTAAAAAGTTTTTATTAATATAAATTTAGATTTTATGTTTAATACTATTAGTCTTCATATTCGCTGTCACAAAAATAAATATCATCGGAATTATTTTCTTCAGAAATTTTAGGTAATAATATAGGGTGTTTTTTATAGAGGTATACAATTTTAAGTTGCAATAAAACAACGATGGATTATTCGATTGGCATGAATTTTATTTATCCGAAAGGTAATCTTGTGGCATTACATTTTAAATATGATTTCTGGCATATGACTGTCCAATATGCCAGATATAGTCCAATCTGGACTTTTTCCAACATTTGTGGCCGTATATCGGCAATAATACGGCGAATGTTGTCTTCCAAATGGTCAAGCGTTTGTAGCTTATCCGCATAGACCAATTACTTTACATAGCCCCACAGAAAGTAGTCTAGCGGTGTTAAATCGCAAGATCTTCGAGACCAATTCACAGGTCCAAAACGTGAAAGTAGGCGGTCACCAAACGTGTCTTTCAATAAATCTATTGTGGCATGAGCTGTGTGACATGTGGAGCCGTCTTGTTGAAATCACATCTCCTGGACATCATGGTTATTGAAAAAGTTAGTAATCATGGCTCTATACCGATCACCATTGACTGTAACGTTGTGGCCACCATCGTTTTTGAAAAAGTACGGACCAATGATTCCACCAGCCCATTAAGCGCACCAAACAGTCATTTTTTCTGGATGTAACGGTGTTTCGACATACACTTGAGGATTACCTTCACTCCAAATGCGGCAGTTTTGTTTGTTGACGTAGCCATTCAACCAGAAGTGCGTTTCATCGCTAAACAAAATTCGTTTTTGAAAATCGGGAACAACGGTAATCTCGTTTTGGGCCCAATCGACGAATCTACACCTTACTTGGTGATCGTTTCATGAATTGCCAAACCAAACTGAGAATAAATAACTTGACAGCTGTTAAATCGGTCGCCATCTTGAAAAGTAATGCCAACTTAAAGTTCTATACCTCTATAAAAAAACACCCTTTAGAAGGTCCTATAGCTGCTGTGGTAACACGCTAATTTACTTTTTGTAATGTTTGCTCATATTACTAATTATAGGATCAGAGCTTTTATTAAAAATCTATTGAAAATATTTTCATTGGACTTTTCACGACTGTATTTCCGTTAAAAATGTTCTCTGAATGATTTAAAATCTTTATTACGAGCTTCCTGTGCTTCCTCCGATAACTGGCCAATAGGTAACAGATGACAGTGCATGAGTAATAATCTGCGGACCATGTATTAAAAATTTATGTAAAACTATATGTATATGTACACACTTACATACATACCTGATTAATGCAGTGAGTGCGTTGCTAACCAGACACGAATTTTTCTTTGATGTTGAAATAGAAAACAATTTTTTTTCCTTCTTATCACAAAAAGCCCTCAAAATGTTAGAAAATAGAAAATTCCAAATTTTTTTTTTTACCCAACCTTCCCCAAACCGGATTTGAATTTCTACTTGAAAGTGAAAAATGATTATTTTTACACCAATTTTCAAAAAAATATTAAAAATATTCCTCCAACAAAAATATTTAACTGAGATACATATTTGAGTTTCCAAATACCTGAAGTTGGAAAATACAAAAATTTAATTAAAAACTATTTTTTCCAGTTTTTACCACTGTTTTCAAAAACTTAAAAAAACTTCAACTTTGACAATTTTGTTTACTATAACCTGAAATAGATTACTTTTTAAAAATATAAATTTTCAATTTTCAATTAAGATCCATTATTGGGAATTTCAACCCAATAATGGCTCTTGCGTCTGTCCGTGTTAACGTTTAAATTTAAATTGCCAAAGCACCAGAAGAGATACAAAAAATTAAAACACACCAATCTGTCAGGCATAGTTTCGAAAGTTTTGGGATTGCAATTCAGCAACATCGGATCATTGCTTTAGAGGCTGCGGGCCAAAAACCACGCCCAACTATATTATTTCACTTTTTTTTTAAATTTTTTTCCGCATAATAAATATTAGACCGCGACAGCTAAGTCGCAAGGAGTGCATACAGATCTCGGGGGATTAATAACCCCCTGCGAGGGTCGATTTTGTGTTTTGTATTTTTAGATTGGTTGCTTTTATTTGTGTTAAAGGCCCTTATAGAAAGCAATACATATAGAAGTAGCCAATAGACCTACAGGGGGCTTACTGGTAACCAGTAGCAGTTAAAAGCAACATGGAGTGGTCAATATGAGGAAATTTTTTTTTAAGGATTATAACTCAATATAGATTGCAGACAAGGAATAAATTTAAAAAAAAACATTAAAATTTACAAGAAAATTAGAAAAAAATGTTTAAATATTTACAAAAAAAAATACAAAACATTTTCAAAAAGACATTTTTACAGAAAAATTTTGTAAACAATTTTCCAACATCTTTTTAAAAAAATTTTACAAACAATTTTCGAAATATTAAAAAAAATAAATATTTCTATGAAAATGAAAAGCATGAGTGTAACAAAACATATTTTTAATATTAAGAATATATGTACATATGTGTATATAGAGTAACATATTTTTTTAAATGTGTTTGATTTTTAAATAGATAAAATCTCTGTTCTAAAACCTAGATGCATTAAACACATAGACAACATCTGGATACCGACTACAAACCGTCAAAACTAAAATACACAGGTTTCTAAGTAAACGATTATTTTCAAGCCAGCAAAGCTACATGGCTACAGGACCACCATTGTGGCTGTCGTCAACTTAGGCTAATTTCTATTTTATTCAACAAAACAAAATGTCATAAAATTATAAATTATAAATTCATACACAAAGAAAATTTTTAGAGGAAATATCTATTATTTTTTGAAAAAGTTATTTAATTTTTTAAAAGCACGGCGACTATTGTGGCCAACGGAATTTGTTTTCATTTAGCTACGTAGCCGCTGTCTTCTATTTCTTTAAAGCACGAATAATGAGTTTTTTCTCATACGACTTATTTTAATTTATGTAAAGAGTCAACAATATGGATAATGCAGTATATGACTGTTAAAAAAAAATCACCTTTTTGAAGGGTATAAAACAAGAGCCCCCATGCAATCCTCTAAGGGTATGTGAGCACATACACAATCTCGACCATAATCTCACAGAGACAACAAAACATGTAAAAATTTTAAATCAAGGGCATACAAGCTTTCAACAATGTAGGTTTGTGTCACTTTGCTAAACATTTAGCAAACCAATGCATTTTCATTTAAACCACTTTTTTTGGTTGGGGGCCTTTGGTATAGAAGATTCGGCATGGCCGAATATAGCACTCTTGCTTGTTTTGTTTACATTTAGCAGCTGATAGTGTGAGCATATTTCAACCGAAAAATAAACATAATGTTACGAAAGAAGAATTTATTCATTATAGGCTCTGAACCACAATACTCTCAACAACAACATTAATGGTTTGTTTTCTTACAATAAAGAGTAACGCCTTAAAAACAAACATTCGCATATACATACACACATTATATAAACACTCAACAGTTAAATACACAGCTACATACATAAATACAAGCATAAACAAATAAACAGCCACACATACAGTTATAAAGAAATAAACAACCACACAAACAGCTATAAAGAAATAAACAAACACACAAACAGAAAACAAGAGCAATAACAATCGAACCTGCCAGATATGTCTGGAATAGAACATTCTGATGCTTTTAATCACCTATATAAGCGAATCGTGTTGGCGAGTAGTATGGCAGTATTAATTTAAAAGTCAAAGAGTTAAGTTGTCGAATTTTAAGAGTGTGTAACAGTTTGCTGTATTTCTGAACAGTGGTATTAATAAATAAAGTGACTTACAGTAAAAGTAATAACAGTGTGTATTTATTTTGCAATTAAAAGAACCCAACGTAAAGTAAAAAAACGTAACAATAAATTAAAAGAAAATAAATATTCACAAAAAATAAATTTCAAACAAAATTATCCATTTAAAAAAATATTTAAATTGAATCGAATGCTGTAAATAAAGAAAAAACTTTTTTTTAATTAAAAATTAACTTTATTTACCAAAAAAACTTATAAATTTAAAAGGAAAAAACGGGCACTCTGCACCAGTTTAGCCGTCGAACGTCGACATATGAAATATAAATAAACCTATTGCAGAGTTCGTTACGTACGACGAGTTTCGTCGACGCACTCATTTTGTACATTTTATATAAAAACACAAATGTATTTTATTTTATTAGACGAATTTTCGGAACGAAAAATTCGGCATTTGTCGCAGTTATGTTTATAGCATTACTTATAGAATGTAAGTAATGCTTTAGTAAAACTTTAAAAACATTTCCAATCCTTATGCATAAACTTTACCTAAAACTTTAAGAACTTTGTGTACGCACACACACATATGTATGTAATCGTTATAATTTTAATAATAATATTTATGATTTTTTTTTTCTATTTCCTGTTGTTTCTTAGTTACAATATTTTATTTATGATACTCACATACTTCCTGCCGATTATTTCAATGAGTGTAACATACTCCCGCGTTGGCTTTGAATTGTGGGGTTCTAAAGCGATTGGTGAATATACACCCCGTCAAGTGGAAAATGTGAAGAGCAAGAGACGGGTAAGTTGAAATTGATTGAAAGAAGAAATAATAACGAATATGTATGTATTTTCCACAATAAGGTGGTTTCATTAAAGTGTCTTTAAAAATAACTCTTCGAATTGTATATTTTTAAAGGTACATTTTTAAAAAGAACTTTTTTAAAAAGGCACTTTAAAACGGAAACTTTTAAACAGTACTTTCGAAATAAGTTTGTTACTAAAAGTACCATTCTAATAAGTTTTTTTTGTTATGATAAAAGCAATAACAAAGGGAAGTTCTTAAAAGAAGTTTTAAAACATACTTTTAGTCCGAGTTCAGATGAGGGAACATTTGGAAAAAAACATCTGCAATTCTCGTTATATCTCGTTTTAATAGCGTTCACAAAGGCGAACTTGTTCTCGGCATCACTCCATTATTTTTGTTATTAATATTGAATGAAATCTCAAAAAGCAAAGTAAATGCCAACAAAGTAAATGTCAACAAAGCATATCGCCGATTATCGAACGCAAAAACGATGCTCTCTTCCCCACCTGTAATATGCTAACAATCTAAATATTTCCCTTTCAATTGTTTTCGTGTCTAAACTCACACTTACAAAGCATAAAAATAGGCATTTCAAAGAATTATCTTTTAAATAAATATATCTTTAAAAAATTACCTTAAAAAACTACAGTCGAAATAATCCTTTTTAAGGCAGTTCTTTTATAAAATGTTTTTTTTTTAATGGGCTTTTGAAAAGCAACCTTTTAAAAGATACATTTTAAAAAAGTACCTTCTAAAGAAGTACCTTTTACAAGCGCCTATGAAAATATTACCTCTTTAAAAAATAACTTATTGAAATAGTACCTATTTAAAGTAATTTATAAAAAAGTACTTTTTAAAACAATATTTTTTTAAAAATACTTTATAATTTCTACCTTTAAGAAAAAAACACTCTTTTCCAAAGTGATCCTTTGACAAATGCCTTAAGTTCTTTAAGGAAGTTCCTTTTTAACCAAAATGTTTAAAAGAATTTCTTTTAAAAGAAGTATTTTTTACAAGAACATCTTGAAATAGTACCCTTTTTAATTAATTTATAAAAAAAAGTACTTTTACTTTATATATTGTGCTTTTAAGAAAAGAACACTTTAGAAAAGTACCTTTAACAAATGTTCCTATAACAAATGCTATAAGTTTCTTTAATAAAGTTCCTTTTTAACCAAAATTTTTAAAAGAGTATATTTAAAAAAAGTACTTTTTACATAAATACATAGCTTTCATAAGTACATGCCCTACACAAGAACATCAAAAGAAAAATTGTAATAGTATCTTTTTAAGTTAGTTTATATAAAAAAGTACTTTTTAAAACAATAATTTTTTAAATATACTTTAATGATTGTACCTTTAAGAAAACAACAAACTTTAGAAAAAGTTTCTTTAACAAATGATCCTTTAACAAATGCCCTAAGTTCTTTAAAAAAGTACCTTTTAAACAAAAAATTTTTAAAAGAGTATCTTTTAAAAAGGTATTTTTTACAAGAACATCTTGAAATAGTACCCTTTTTAATTATTTTATAAAAAAAGTACTTTTACTTTTTAAATTGTGCTTTTAAGAAAAGAACACTTTAGAAAAGTACCTTTAACAAATGTTCCTTTATCTAATGCCTTAGATTCTTTAAAAAAGTACCTTTTAAACAAAAAATTTTAAAAGAGTATCTTTTAAAAAGTACTTTTTACATAAGTACATACCTTTCACAAGAACATCAAAACAACAAATTGTAATAGTATCTTTTTAAATTATTTTATATAAAAAAGTACTTTTTAAAACAATACTTTTTTAAATATACTTTATAAGTTGTATTAAGAAAAGAACACTTTAGAAAAGTTCCTTTAACAAATGTCTTAAGTTTCTATTTAACAAAAATTTTTAAATGAGTATCTTAAAAAAAAGTACTTTTTACGTACTATTATAAAAGTTTCTTTCAAAAAGCACCTTTAGAAGTATAAATAGTTTAATAAGTAAGCAAGTAAGTAAAGTTGTTTAGTAAAAATGTCATTTAACAGAATACTTTATGCAAAAGTACCTATTGAAAAAAAGTTTTAAAATATATTTAAAGCATATACGATTTAAGTTAGACCCTTTAAAAGTACTTTCAGTAACCTTTTTATAACCATATTTTTAAAAGAGTTTTTAAAAATTAATTTTAAGAAATTACCATTTAAAAAAAGTACTTTTTCAAAAGTTAGAAAGGTACATAACAAAGAAGTAGCTTAAAAATTATTCATAATAATACTTTTTTTCATATTAATACATAAGTGTCTTTAAGGAAATAATTTTTATAATAATACTTTTCGCAAAAGTATCTTTAATAAACCCCGCATTTAAAAACTTTTTACAAAAGTTTTGTTTTAATTTATTAAAAATGCTATTTATAAAAAGTACCATTTAAAAAGAAGCTCTAAAAAGTAGATTTTTATTAGAAACTTTTAAAAATTAACCTTTCATAAAGTACCTCTTAAAAATATTATCTTTTAGAAAGTACTTTTAATGAACTTACATTTAAAAACGTTTTTTTTTTTCAAAAAGTACATTTTCAATTGACTTTTTAAAAAATCGACTTTTTAAAAATGATAATTTTTTAACATTACCTTACCTGTCTTTTTATGAAAAGCTTCAAAAGTAACATATTTTTATGTATTTATTTATTTATTTATTGTTTTGAGTCAAAAAAGTACTTTTTTACCTTTTTATAAAACTCTTTTTAAAATAAACCTATTATAGAGTAGCTCTTAAATAAATTATCTTTTAAAAGATACTTTTAAAAATATTCTTTCGAAAAACTACTATTTAAACTGCCTTTTTAGAGGACAAATTTTGAAAAGTTATTTTACAGAACTTCATTCAACATCACAAAAAAATTACATTTTAAATAAATTCTTTTAGAAGTAACTTAAAATTAGACTTGGGGGATTTCAACTACCGTATGTAATTAATTAAACTTGCAATTACGCAATTATATGTAATTGTAATTGGATTTTTTCAATTACAATAACATTTAACTATTTGTAATTGTAATTGTAATTGAGATTTTTTCAATTATACATTACATGTAATTTGTATATGAAACTTCATAATTATAATTACTTGTAGTTTGTAATTAAAAAATTCCAATTATAATTACATGCAATTATAATTGAAAAAAATCAATGTAATTATAACATGTAATGTAAAATTCTTAAAAATTTAATTGAATTTTCTTCAACTTCAAGTAATGATTATTGCCTAATTACCATTACAATGACGTGTTATTTGTAATTGAAATTGTAATGTGTAATTGAAAATTTTCAGTTATAAATTACAAGTAGTTGTAATTGACTTTAGTCCCTGTTTTAAATTAAAATTACTTGTAATGTGTAATTGAGAATATGCAATTACACATTATATATTTTTTTAATTGTAATTGAATCTTTGAAAAAGTTCCTTTTTATATACATATTTTTATTTAAATATCCTTTAAAAAATGCCAGTATTAAAAAAGCCTGTCAGTATTAAGGCATTTGAAAAAGGTATCTTAAAAAGCCCTCCTAAGAGTTCTAAAATTGTACCTTTTGAAATGTACTTTTACAAATGAACGTTTTTAAATGTACCTTTTTAAATTGACTTTTAAAAATTGCCTTCGAAAAAGGACCTTTTAAGAAAATGTATCACTTTAAATAATTTATTTCGATCAAATTGCTCTTAGTTTAGTTAATTAAAAGTTTTCCTTTCAATAAAAATGGCCTTTAAAAAGTACTTTATATAATTAGCATTAAAAAAGTTAAAATTATTTCTTTTATTAAGAAATGGTTGCACTCAAAATAGTATATTTAAAAATTACCTATTTGATACATTTTTCTTCAGACATTTTTGTTTTGAAAAAGTGCTTTCTTTTGAAAAAGTACTTTCTTATGAAAAAGTACTTTTTTTAAAAATAACTTTCAATTAAAAATATACTTTAAATGGCATTTAACATTTTTATCTTATCTACGGTGTTGCTTTCACTCACATAAACAGCAGAAAGGAAGCTTCTAATATGTTTCAAATGAAATTCTTGTAAAACAAAACAAAGAATTTCCTTCTTATGTATTTTTAACAAAAAACCTTCTCTCAGACATTCATAATTTATTACTTTGTACGCAGGTGGTGAAAATGATGATGGTTGTGGTTTTAATATTTGCGGTATGTTGGCTACCATTCCATACATATTTCATACTAACATCATGTTATCCGGCCATAACGGAAACACCCTTTATACAAGAGGTGTATTTGTTCATATATTGGTTGGCGATGAGTAATTCCATGTACAATCCGATTATATACTGCTGGATGAATTCTCGGTAAGTTTCTTTTTTTTTTTTTTTTTGTACGTTTTGCCTTTTTTGCAGCTCTTCCACACTGTTGAAAAACTTCAGTGAAAGAAAGGGATGTCGAAATAATGTAGGAAGAAGAAAACTGTTGAGCAAACAGGAAATGTAAACATTTGAAAAATTACTGCAGCACTACGCACAAGTGGAAACTTTAGCTTAATCCTAAGTAGTCTTAGAAAATTGATTTGAGTGTAAAGGTTTTGTTGCAACACAACTTTAATAGAAAGTTATGGTAAAAGATGAATGTTGCGGAAGGTGTGTATGTGGTTTGTGTTTTAAATTAATAGTTTTCAGTTGCCGTGTTGTATGCTGCTGCTAAATCCATCATCAATTTTGTGGATTTGGGTGAGCGAGGGTTAAATTTCAACTCAATGTTCTGTGAATAATTGTTGTCACAGAAGCGTCTTTACTTGCACTTAACTGCGATTTTTTTCTTTTGTGTTGTTTATATACATATAGCAGAAGATTAAGATGTACAATAGCTCTGTTCAGTAACTAAAAGTTGTTTATACTTGTAACTAGATGTTGCAGGTGTTTGTGTTAAAAAATTAACAATTTACACAACATTCATATAGAACAGAATTGCTTAGACCTATAATTCAGAAGGCAGTATCAGCGCAGCGTCTCTAAAATAAAATGGTTGAACCCGCCTACTTGGAAAATTAGAAAAAATCAGTCAAATGCGAGTTAGTAGACTCACACTCGTAGGGTTTCGTACTATTTGCAGTACAACTTTAAAAATCCTAGTTGTCAATTTCGTATGGGGCCCTCTTTAATTTTTAATTATTTTTTATACTAGAGCATAGTACTAAATACCCTATGTACATATCTAGTGTCTAGCTATAACGTTTAGAAAAGAAGGTCAAATTCCTCAAATTCGCGACATTTAGGGATCTTTCTTTTATTTTAATTAAATTTATTTTCGATACTTGTTGTTACACTAGATATTGTAAAATATAATATGTGTAAATTTTAAGTGTCAGCCTATCACTGTTCAAATATTAGCGTGTTTCATTATCGAAACACCCTTTATTTTTGGTGTTATTATTTGTTCTTAATATAGGGGACAAATTTATACATAATCTGCGTAGATTTAAAGTGTGCAGCCGTTCGGTTTAAAATATTAGCCTACATATCGGGTGGTTAAATTTTAAGGGACGATGTTGAATGTGAACTACACCTAAACGTCAAGTTTTTCTCTGCATTTAATTTGACATTTCTTAATTTCAGACTAACTCAATTTGAATCATAGGAAGATACACAATCGAGTAATGGTCAGAATGGTAGCAAGAAATGGCAACGTTGGATGATCAATTTTCGAAGAAAATAATCTTCAGTCAATAAGCAGAATTGCCGCATTTGGGCGAATGATAATCGAAGAGTGATTGTCGAAAAACCAATGCACAGTCATAATGAGTGGCTGTTTGGTGCGGTTTATAGGCTGGCGGCATTAACGGGCCGTATTTTTTTCCAAAAAGAGGCCGGTCTGGCAGTTACTGTGAATGGTGTTCGCTATCGTGAGATGATAACGAACTTTTTATGGCCCGAATTAAAAGATATGGATGTGGACGATATGTGGTTTCAACAGGACGGTGCCACTTGCCACACAGCTAACGAAAAATGGCGCGTTTGTTTTGACACCGTTTGGGGTTATTTGAAAAAAAAGGAGTACGTCGATAATCCAGCAGCAATTCAAGAGCTAAAGGATGAGATAATTCGGCACATTAAATGCATAGAACCTTATTTATGCCTCAGCGTCATCGAAAATTTGGAACTTCGGATGGAGGTGTGCCGCCGTATTTCCTAAATAATTTGTGTTTTATTCAAAATCAACATCGGCCCTTACTAATTTAACCACCCTTTACGTACGTAAATATTTGTCGTTTCGCAAAATCGTTTAATTTTTATTTTTTATATTTTTATGCTATAGCGGACATAAATTTACACACTCTGTATAAATTCATGTTTAAAAAATTAAAGTCATATTAGCGAAAATATACCATCTGCGAAAATTTCAAGGGTCTACCTATTATGATTAAAAAATTAGGCCATAATAGAACACCCTTTAATTGTTACGTTATTTGTTATAGTAGCCATAGTAGTAAACCTCCTGTAAAAATTTCAAGAGTCTACCTATTATCGTTCAAAATTTAGGCCATATACATGCAAATCATGTCACTATCGGAACACCCATTGTTTATAAAGTGAACATTTCATTACTCTCTGCAAATTCTAAATGGTTGCCTTCGACAGTTCAAGAAATAAAGATATGAACGCAAACAAACACGTCACTTTCGGAACACCCTATAAGTTTTAGTATGCTATAGCGGTCACGGTTATAAACCTTCTATGAAAATTTCAAGAGTCTACCTATTATGGTTAAAAACTTAGGCCATATACATGCAAATCACGTCACTATCGGAACACCCTTTCATTTTTAGGTTAATTTTTTTATACTTGTTTATATAGCGAACTAAGTTTTAATTACTGTATGTAAATTTTAAGTGTATGCCCCCTTTAGTTCAAGAAATAAACACATAGACGTGAGTAACACGTCCCTGTCGGAACACCCTATAAGTTTTAGTATTTGTTGCTATAGCGGCAACAGTTAAATATCTTCTGTGAAAATTTCATTTCTACCTATAACGGTTCCAGAGATAAAAGGCGCTGACAGACAGTCATCGGACATTGTAGCGAAAACAATTGGGTAACGTTTTTAGCCTTTGGGTACGAAACCCTAAAACATCTTACTTAGGCTAGATCAGTTATGATTTTGGATTTCTTATAAACTCTTAGTGGAAGCAATTTTAAAATAAGAATTAGAAATTAAACCTACTTTTCGCTTTGTTATCGTCTAAGTATTCTACGCCTTATGCCTGTCACATACAATTCCATGCGTACAACGTATGGTACGAACTTTCTGCATTATTCCAAACTGAATAAAACATTAATATTACGATTGAGATTTGCATAAACATATGTATGTTTTTTAATATATTGTTTCATCTTACAAATATTCATTACAGATTTCGTTTTGGCTTCAAACTGTTTTTTCGATGGTGTCCGTTCGTCCATTTAGGTGCAGAAAGTTTTAATCGACGCGATCAAATGACATCACGTTACTCCTGCTCGGGATCTCCCGATCATAATCGTATTAAAAGAAATGGTAAATATTTTATTTGAAGCATATAATACATTAAGGTTGTTCACGGTAGGCTGGTAATCAGCTTATTTGGTTAAAATATTAAAAATAAACTACATGGTGAATT
Organism: Phasia obesa; assembly: GCA_949628195.1. NCBI lineage: Eukaryota > Metazoa > Arthropoda > Insecta > Diptera > Tachinidae > Phasia > Phasia obesa. The sequence goes on along the minus strand of OX451215.1, from coordinate 23,450,596 downwards.
TACTTATTTGCTTTCATTTATATCTAACCAGCTGTTTAACCAACGCACACAGATTTGTATTTTGCCAATCTAGCCGGACATTAGGCCAAAAATTAAATTGAAGAAATATAAAAATGTAAGTACGCAGCTCAACAGATAACAAAACTCTGCATCGTAAAGTAAGTTTTCAAGTGTTTTGCTTGAAATTTGTCGTTTTGGGACACTGTTAAAATCAGGAAAGTTGGGTAAATCGCATACGTTTTAATTGCCTTTTTAAGATTTTGAGAGGTTTACTAAATATTTTTTTGTGCTACTTATATTAATTTTTAAAAAAAATTATATTTAAAATTTTTATGATAAAATTTTTTTTTTTTTTTTTGTTTTGTTGTCAAAAAAAGTGAAAAGGTTTTGAGAAGTGGGCTCCATCGCGATCCTAAAATTGTTATATATCACTATAAAATTTGCGATCTCTACTTTTAGACTGTAGAAAAAAACTTTGCGCGTTTTTAAGCCATTTTTTTCGATTTTTTTCAAATTTCAACTTTTTCTGGTTTTGCGTAAGAAACGTTTTAGTCGGTCATAAAATAAAATGTTTTTGGTTTTTGTTTAGTCATATAAATTTGAATTATATTGAAAAGTGAATTTAAAGAAAAAATACGTATTTAAAGTTTATTATTATATTATTATATTTTCATTGTTAAGTATAAAATGAATTACAAATCCTTTTTTAAAATTAATTTTTTCTAAGTGTAGTGTAACTAGCTATTTAACCAACTATGCAACAAGCATAATAAACTTTAGCTAGGGAAATTTATAAAACTGTATTTTTTAAGAACCATTTTAGAAGAATAAAAATCACTCTTGTATTAAACGCCAACTTACCGGTTTCATAATTTTTTTCGCTTCTAAGATTAATTAAATTTTCAAAAATTAAATCGCCCAATTTTTATAAGTGTTTTGAAGAAAAGATATTTTCTGACGAAACATTTTGGCGCCCGAGCAGGGACACAACGATTTAATTTATTTAATAAATCTTATTACTGGAACCGTACTCTAAATAATTAAAAAATACTTAGTACAAAAGTCTTAAATACATTTAAAACCATACAAGTGTCATCATCGTAAGTGGCGTAATAATTAATTTTATAATTATCGCCAATAAAACTTCATAATTGGCGTAAACATCATCATCGTGAATTAATCATCATTAAGTCATCATACTAATCATCATTACCATCATCCAAATCAGCAATTAATCCCCATGAAGTGTGATTGCTGCCTGTGTCGCAAGGAAAGTTTTAATAAACAAACCATCCGAAATCAGGTATCTAAGAGTTAACATTCTGTGTGAGACTTTAACTAAAAAGTTGTGTATTTCCACACTCGTTTATTAATTCTTAACAACTTACAAATACAAATTTATTCAGCCCTTTAAAGTGAAACAAAGAAATCGGATTCATTAATTTGTTATTCATTTATTTCGTATACGAAATATTTGTGGTTAAAATCGCTAACAAAATTGCTATCTTAACGTCCGTTCTCTCTTCTCGTAATTTGTTTGCCTGAAACACATAAAATAATAGTATATTATTTATGCTTAAAATTACATACCTTTTGCTAAATTCATCAATTTTCTCGTAGATTTATCAATTATCTATAATTCTATTTCCTTTTACACTTTTCGCAAATTTAAAACGCTTTCCAACACTTTGCAAAGTCTGCAAAGCAGAAATATAACTTGGCCTCACTTTTCTTACGATAATACGTTAAGAATATTAATAAAAGAGAATGAGAGTTGGTAAAGATTGTTACGAAGAAGAAGACTAGTGTAAATATAAACCTAGCTTGGAATAAAGAAAGTGCCTAATAATTAAATAACTAAATTAAAAATTAAACAAAATATATCCACGTGAAAAAATATATCTATGTGAAAAGTGAAATACAAAATCGATGAATTAAAAAGCAAAAGTGTAAAACAGAGAAAGATAGAGTTAAAATTGTTCCAATAACCGGACAGACACACGTGAGTTTATAGTTAAAAATTAATCCTTATGTACTATGCTTATTTATGAATGTGATATATATGTATTTATAAAATTCATTCATTAAGAATATATACCACAAATTAAAACAACTTTGCAAAATTTTGTTGGATTTGGTTAGTTTAATATTGGTTCAGAAATTAAGCTGTTACCCAACAAACATTTACATACGTCAATTCTTAGAAGTGTCAGATCTAACGATACTCAAGATTTTCATTAACATTTCGGATAATTTATTGCAACATTTATTGAAACCTACACGAATAATTCTAATTCTAAATTAAAAACGTTTACTCTGAAGAAAAATTATTTCTAATTTTTTAACTTGAGTATAATTTTTATTCGTAGTAAAGTTATCATTCATATATTAAAATCATTTGTTTCTATAAACATATTTTAGTTGAGTGAATAATTATTGACCTCCACAAACTTATTTAAAATGCCAAGTCAAAAAAAAGGTTGTAAACAAAATAGTCTAGAGGTATTGTGCCAGCAGAAAAATATGGTACTAAATAATATTGCTAGAATTAAGCGCTCCATAAAAGAGAAAACTATATCCTTCCACCCATTGGAATTGGAATGCCGTTTAGATATTTTGAATTCGTATATTGAACAGGCAATGACTTTTCAGTCTGAAATCGATATTTTAGATCCTTCTAACGAGGATAGATCTGAAGTTGAAAATTTATGCGTTTCAACAAAATGTTTACTGCTTGGATATTTATCTTCAACCAGAAAGCAAAGTGGCAATGATACTACTTTAGGTTTTCAAGGTCATCATGGCAGTAGACTACCACTTATGAAATTGCCAAAGTTTAGCGGCAAGTACTCTGAGTACAAAGATTTCATTAGTCTCTTCGAAAACTTGGTGGACAATGACTTATCTCTAACAGAGATTGAGAAATTCAACCACCTGATATCATGCCTTTCAGATGAAGCTCTAGGTACTGTTAAAGCCTACCAAATAACAGAGCAAAATTATTCTAAAGCACTAGCAAGCTTAAAGAGAGTATATGACAATCCCTGCCTTATTTTCTTCGATAATATTTCTCGATTATTCGATCTGCCTAAAATGTCTAAGCCTTCGGCTGCAGCCTTAAGAAGCATGATCGATACAGTATCCGCAATTTATGACTCACTATTATCAATAGGAGATGATAAAAGTATTACTAACGCAATACTAATTCATTTAGTAATGTTAAAGGTTGACGCTGCCACTCGTACTAAATGGGAAGAGCAACTAAATTATGAAAGTTTGCCCCTATGGAGTGATTGCGAAACAGCTTTGAACAGAAGATATCAGCACATCTCAGCAGATGAAGCTTGTAGTTCAAAGCAAAAGTCTAGCGTCCCGAAAACATTAAACAATGACACAAAAAAGAAAGCGAGGTCATTCTCTTGTCAAACTAAGCTAAAACCAAACATTTCTAAGTGCCTGTTTTGCAGTTCTGCTGACCATTACGTGTCGAATTGCCCATCGTTTGCAGCTTTGCCTGTTCATCAGCGCTTTGATTTCGTAAAAAGTGTTCCAGCATGTATAAACTGCTTACGAAAAGGTCATACCGTTACAAAATGTACTTCAACCAAATGTAGAGTATGCAATCGATCACATAACACCTTGTTACATCAATACAACATAAGTAATGATCAATCAGCAGTTGTATTGTGTTCTGATCCGAACCAGCCTTCGACTTCTAAAGCCTATGTAAACCATTCTTCGTCTTGCAATGACAACGTAATGTTGGCTACGGCTTTAGTAAAAGTTAAAGACAGATATGGCCAATACGTATTGGCACGAGCTCTTCTGGATTCTGGTTCACAAATCAATTTCGTAACTGAGGAACTTTCACAAAGGCTGCAACTACAAAAAGAAAAAAGAAACCTTTGTCTTATAGGTATTGGAAAAAGCAATTCTTCTGCCAAATTCAAACTTCAAGCTACTGTGAAGTCTCGAACAAATTCGCATGAGTTCTCTTCTGAATTCTGGATTCTTCGATCGATTTCCAAATATCAACCAGACCAGATCATTTCAACATCTGGCTGGAACATCCCAAATAATATTGAATTAGCTGATCCATATTTTTTCAAACCTCAGAAAATAGATATGTTGATCGGCGCAGAGATTTTCTTTGAACTGTTGTGTGCTGGCCAAATTAAGAAAAACCCAAAGCTTCCAACAATTCAAAAAACTCTTCTAGGCTGGGTTATTTCGGGAAAGTGTAATATGTCTGAAAATTCAGCTAGAAGTTCATGCCATCTAGGGCTAACGGCTAACAATGAAAGCGAAACATCCCTTCACAAAATAGTACAGAAATTCTGGGAACTAGAAGAGATTCCAACGACTAACAAAGTCCTATCTATTGAACATAAACAATGTGAGGAAAAGTTTGTTCAGTCAGTGAAACTGTTACCGGCTGGACGATTTAAAGTGTCGCTTCCCTTTAAAGGTGATCCAGGAGCATTAGGTGCTTCATTCGACATTGCGAAAAGACGATTCTTATCACTTGAACGTCGATTAGCAAAAGATCGCAAATTAAAGGAGATGTACAATGACTTTATGAAAGAGTACATTGAGCTTGGACACATGAGTATCTGTGATGAAGAAATTCCAATTAAATCCCATTATTTTATACCACATCAGTGTGTATTACGCCCTCAGAGTACATCAACGAAACTTAGGGTAGTTTTTGATGCGTCAAGTAAAACGTCTACACAGTTATCTCTTAACGACCTCTTAATGATTGGCCCTACAGTTCAAGAAGAATTGTATTCTACGCTGATTCGCTTTCGTTTGCATAAATACGTAATAACAGCTGACATTGAGAAAATGTACCGTCAAGTTCTAATCGACGAGGCTGATAGAGATTTTCAGTTGATCGTATGGCGACCCGAACAGTCAGCTGATCTTCAAATATATAAATTAAATACCGTCACATACGGAACTTCTTCTGCTCCATTTTTGGCAATTCGATGCCTTATATATTTAAGCGATTTATTTCGAGAAAAGTTTCCTATGGGAGCTGAAGTTGTCCGTAAAGATTTTTACGTAGATGACTTGCTGACTGGAGCCGATTCAATTGAAGAGCTTGAAACAGTTCGATATCAAGTTATCGAAATTTTGAAATCAGCAGGGTTTACACTTACAAAGTGGTCTTCAAACTACGAAAAAACTGATGATTTTTCAAATAGTAAATTCTTACAAAGTGATAAAGATTTCACTCGAGCTCTAGGTACTTACTGGTTTCCAGAGGATGATATTTTCAAGTATAAATTGGACGAATCATTTCAGGAATTAAGTGCAACTAAACGTAATATATTATCAGTTTCGGCCAGATTATTCGATCCACTCGGATTATTGTGCCCTCTGATAATTAGAGCCAAAGTCTTATTGCAAGAACTTTGGCTTCAAAAGTTAGACTGGGATGAACCAATCCCTATTCATCTGAATAATTCATGGGATAAATTTAAGTCAGATTTACTGCAAATTGACATGATCCGAATTCCCAGATATGTACTAACGTCAAGAGGTTCTAGCTGTCAAATACATGGATTTTCAGATGCTTCTATTAGAGCATACGGCTGCTGCTTATATATAAGGAGTAGAGTGGCAGGTAAATTTTCATGTCGTTTACTGACGGCAAAGTCGAAGGTCGCTCCTCTAAAGACAAAGTCGCTTCCTAGACTTGAACTATGCGCAGCACAGTTATTGGCCAAATTATGGGCCAAGGTGAAACCTATGTTATCATTTGATTTCGAAAATGTATACTTTTGGACTGATTCGGAAATTACTCTTCACTGGATTCGAAGTCATTCTTCAACTTTAGCGACATTTGTATCAAATAGGGTTTCAGATATTCAGGACCTTTCAGATGGAGTTGATTGGCGTCATGTTCCCACAAAAGATAATCCAGCCGACATTGTATCACGTGGCTGCACTATTAATGAGCTATGTAATTCAATTTGGTTTAATGGCCCTAAATTTTTATCCAAAGAAAAAGATATGTGGCCGAAAAACAAACATTTTTCTCTAACTGAAGATCAAAAAGCATTAGAAAAAAGAAGAACTAACGTGTTTCTCATTGCTGAAGACACTTCCAATTGTTTTATCGATTTGATTAACAAACACTCATCTTATTATCAATTAATGCGAATAATGTCTTTTATATTGCGCTTTATTCACTCGACTCGAAAACTCAAAATTGATAATTGCATAATTCCCACTTCAAGGGAGATGCGGTGGTCATTTCTAAAGCTAGTTGAAGTAGTTCAGAAAGTTGCATATTCCGATGTAATTAAGAAACTCAAAAGATCTCAGATGTTAACACCGAATTTACAAAAACTGAATCCGTTTATTCATGAGTTGAATGAACATAGTCGTTCATTTTCTTTAATAAGGGTAGGTGGACGATTGCTCAACGCACCATTATCATACGATGCTAAATTCCCCCTATTAATGCCAAAAAAATCTCATTTTATCACTCTTTATTTGCGCAACCTTCATTTTGAAAACTGCCATGCGGGAACAAAGGCATTGATAGCTCTACTTCGAGATCAGATTTGGCTTGTAAATGCTAAAGAAGAATGCAGTCGGGTAGTTCGCAAATGCATTCATTGCTTCAAGTATAAACCAAAGCTGATGAGTCAAATTATGGGAAATTTGCCCGCAGATAGGGTAAGAGCTATAAGACCATTTAAAATATGTGGTGTAGATTTTTGCGGCCCAATTAACGTGACGTTAAAAATTCGTGGCCGTCCTCCTGTAAAGATGTACATCGCAGTATTTGTTTGTTTCACTTCTAAGGCAGTTCACTTAGAACTGGTATCCGATTTAACATCAAATGCTTTTCTTCTCTCGTTTAAAAGGTTCATCGCCAGAAGAGGACAACCACTGAAGGTGTACGCCGACAACGCCACCAACTTCGTGGGCGCCAGTCGGGAGCTCAAAGAAGCCAGGGAAGAACTTCTGCAACCCGTAACATCGTTCGCTGCCAACATGCAAACAGAGTTCATTTTTATACCCCCCAGGGCGCCGCACTTCGGCGGACTTTGGGAGGCAGCCGTGAAGTCGGCCAAAGGGCTGTTGCTCAGGACCATTGGCACCACACTACTAACGCCAGAAGAACTGCTAACAATGCTAGCCGAAATAGAAGCCGTGTTGAACTCGCGGCCAATAGCACCACTGTCCAGCGATCCCAACGACGGCGAGGCTCTAACACCAGCCCACCTATTAATCGGAGAGAGCCTTCGAGCGCTGCCCAGCGTATTGCCGCCAGAAGAATCGGTCAAGCTAACGTGCTTGAAGAGATGGCAACTTATTTCCGCACTCAAGCGGACATTCTGGCGGTCCTGGGCGAAAGATTACGTCCTGGGTCTGCAGGGCAGAACCAAGTGGCCCGAAGAAGAGCCAGACGCCGCCGTCGGAAAAGTCGTGGTCATTCACGAGGACAATCTGCCTCCACTACAGTGGTTAACAGGGGTGATAACGGCCGTGTTCCAAGGCAAAGACGGGAAAGTTCGCGTAGTAGAAGTGAAGGCGAAGAACGGGACCTTTAAGCGCCCAATCACAAAAATAGCTATCCTTCCAATAGATTGAAACCTTCGGTCTTCAATGCGGCCGGCATGTTTAGTCATATAAATTTGAATTATATTGAAAAGTGAATTTAAAGAAAAAATACGTATTTAAAGTTTATTATTATATTATTATATTTTCATTGTTAAGTATAAAATGAATTACAAATCCTTTTTTAAAATTAATTTTTTCTAAGTGTAGTGTAACTAGCTATTTAACCAACTATGCAACAAGCATAATAAACTTTAGCTAGGGAAATTTATAAAACTGTATTTTTTAAGAACCATTTTAGAAGAATAAAAATCACTCTTGTATTAAACGCCAACTTACCGGTTTCATAATTTTTTTCGCTTCTAAGATTAATTAAATTTTCAAAAATTAAATCGCCCAATTTTTATAAGTGTTTTGAAGAAAAGATATTTTCTGACGAAACAGTTTTAAAGTTGCTTTAAATAAATTAATGGTAATAATTTTATATGAATTCTATTTGAACTATTTTTGAATTAATAAATTAATTATTTAGGCTTAAGTTCGTAATTATAAAGAGATAAAGAAAAATTAGATACCGGGTAGATCGATACGAAGAGTACTGATGACGGACGTAGCTGTCTAGAAAACGCATTCTGCTTTGCTGGTATCTAATTTTTCTTTATCTCTTTATAATTAAGAACTTAAGCCAAAATAATTAATTTGGAATAATTTTAAATAAAATTTATTGTTACTAATATAAATAAGTTATTATCCATACATATCTATATCTATACATATAACAAAATAGTAACTTATATCCGTCTGTCTGTCTACTTTTGTTTACGCTCACATCACGTAAAAACTATTAGATGGATTTAAACAAAATTTTGTGAGGAGATACCTAAGTATCCTGGCCCCAATATAGGATAACTTTTTTCGAAAAAATATCTTTTTTCCAAGAGAAAGTGGAGAAAAAGCAGTAAAAGTACGCAGTTGAACTAACCGGATTTGAATACTTTGCTTTTTATAAAGTAAAAAATACATAAACTGATACGTAGCATATCTTAAGGCGGAACTAAAAACGCCGGTATTACCACATAGCACTAAATCGATGGCGAAGTAAAATAATTATTAAAAACTAATTCGCCTAAAGAACACCAGAATCGCTTGCGAACTTTACTATCGCACTAACCATCTGTCTTATCTACTACTATCCCTGTCTAAAGGAAGTAACACAGTTAATATAGGCATTAATTGCCTGAGTGTTACTTCTCTTAAAAAGAAAAACTAAAAACATAGGGGTCTTTGGTCTGGATTGCTCTCAAACCAAAATCGTGGAAAATATTGTCAGGACGCCCATGATGTGGCGGGCACTGCTAGTCTATATTAAAACTGTATTTTTCTACCTGTCTGTCTATTTGTGATCGCATCACGTAAAAACTATTAGATGAATTTTAATAAAATTTTATGAAGTTCAAATATAGGATACTTTATCCCCGTAAAAATATCTCACTTCCAAGAAATCGGGAGAACAAGTAGTGCAAGTACGCAATTTTACCGATTTAATGGTACTGCAAATTGGCAGCAACTTTTATTTTTGTCAGCGGGTAATTTACAACACTATTTACAGTAAAGGGTGTGAAGATAAATTCGTCAGTTAATTACGTCCCATACCTCTGTTAACTGCGGTCCACAAACTGTAACAAAAATTTTTCCAAATTGAAGCATAACACTAGTAGATTCCAGCAGTATAATTTCTACGTCCAGATTGTGCCCAATATCGGAGATATATATTTTAAAATTTTGATTTTTTGAAAAAAAAAATATGAAATTTTTAAGTGGATCCAATGGGTATTTAGAGAAGACATGACTCGGGTCACCGGAATATTGAAATTTGCCTAAGAGTAGTAGATTCCAGCAGTATAATTTCTACGTCCAGATTGTGCCCAGTATCGGAGATATATATATTTTAAAATGTTGATTTTTCAAAAAAAAAATGAAATTTTAAGTGGATCCAATAGGTGTTTAGAGAAGACATGAATCGGGCCACCGGAATACTGAAATTAGCCTAAGACTATTAGATTCCAGCAGTATAATTTCTACGTCTAGATTGTGCCCAATATCGGAGATATATATATTTTAAAATTTTGATTTTTTGAAAAAAAAAATATAAAAAAATATGAAATTTTTAAGTGGATACAATGGGTATTTAGAGAAGACATGACTCGGGTCACCGGAATATTGAAATTAGCCTAAGAGTAGTAGATTCCAGCAGTATAATTTCTACGTCCAGATTGCGCCCAGTATAGGAGATATATATATTTTAAAATGTTGATTTTTCAAAAAAAATATGAAATTTTAAGTGGATCCAATAGGTGTTTAGAGAAGACATGAATCGGGCCACCGGAATACTGAAATTAGCCTAAGACTATTAGATTCCAGCAGTATAATTTCTACGTCTAGATTGTGCCCAATATCGGAGATATATATATTTTAAAATTTTGATTTTTTGAAAAAAAAAATATAAAAAAATATGAAATTTTAAGTGGATCCAATAAGTATTTAGAGAAGACATGAATCGGGTCACCGGAATACTGAAATTAGCCTAAGACAAGTAGATTCCAGCAGTATAATTTCTACTTCCAGATTGTGCCCAGTATCGGAGATATATATTTTAAAATTTTGATTTTTCGAAAAAAAAATATGAAAAGATATGAAATTTTTAAGTGGATCCAATGGGTATTTAGAGAAGACATGAATCGAGTCACCGGAATATTGAAATTACTGGGCATAATCTGGACGTAGAAATTATACTGCTGGAATCTACTAGTTTTACGCTTCAATTTGTAAAAATTTTCGTTACAGTTTGTGGAACGCAGTTAACAGAGGTGTGGGACGTATATAACTGACGAATTTATCTTCACACCCTTCATTAACCATATCTGAAGTACTATAAAAGTAGGAGTCTTAAAGTGGATTACTTTCAATTAAAAATAAGGACGCTGACGAAATGGCGGACACAGCTAGCTATAAATAAATTAATTATTTTCAGATAAATTAAATACTATAAAGTAATAAATTACAAAAATGACTTTTATTTTAATATTTTTCTCTTGGACATAAAAGCTTAAAAATTAATATTTTTCTACAAATTAGCAAAAAAAATAACATGGACGTTAGGGGGTAAGATTGGAGGGACCTCCCCCTGACCATAAAAACTAAAAAATATAATTTTTATGGTATTAAGGCTTACGTAATCCATTTCTTTTAATAATTACATTATTTTTGCAAATAATATTTTATGTCACCGTCCACAAAATAGGGCGGGCCGAAAAATGGTATTATATAATATTAAGGGCCTAAGTTTCTGTTTTTGAAAATTCGCTAACTATAAAAGTTGTATTTGCTAAATAAAAGTATGGAAAAACTTGAAAAAAATTTTATTTTTCAGAGGTAGAAGAACTACCTCTTCTAAGAGGAACTTCTTTTTTAATTGGTCCGATTTTTCTTATTTTATGGTTTTAACAGCCTATAAATATAAGGGTTTTTTTTGCCAAATTTCATAAATCTAGGGGAACTCAATAATTCAGAGCCAAGTAAGCTAAAAAAAAGTTATGTCCGGCTATATTGCTAAAATGCCCCTATGTGCAACGTCTCTTTCTGATAAAATAAATTTAAAATATTTTTGAATTTAAAAAAAAAAATTCGAAATAATTTACAACTTAACGGTTAGGTTAACTTTTAACTTATTTTCCAAATAAGCAGATAACCACATAACCTGCAAACAAGCGTGTATGTCGGGTGCTCCATTTCGAGATACTTTTTTCAATAGCCTTTTTTTTTGACAGTCAAAAGTGAGTCGTGTCATGCTGTCATGTTATTTTTGTTTAGTATTGTTTGGCATTTCATAATGGAAAGACTCACGCCTGAATCGCTTCGCTCTATGGGCTCTTGAAAAGTTCCAAGAAGATCCGACGTTTTTGAGGCAAATTTTGTTTAGCGATGAGGCCAATTTCTGGCTCAATGGGTATGTAAACAAACAAAATTGCCGCATTTAGGACGAAGAGCAACCTGAAGAGTTTCAAGAGGTGCCACTTCATCCAGAAAAAACAACGGTTTGGTGTGGTTTTTGGGCCGGTGCGAACGTAACCGTCAATGGCGACCGTTATCGTGCCATGATAACCGACTATTTGATGCCTGAAATTGAAGCTCGTGATCTTGGCGACATTTGGATTCAGCAAGACGGCGCCACTTCCCACACATGGCATCAATCAGTGGATTTATTGAGAGAACATTTCGGTGACCACATAATTTCACGTTTTGGGTTGGTCGATTTGCCACCAAGATCGTGTGATATCACACCGTTAGACTTTTTCCTGTGGGGATACGTAAAGTCTAAAGTTTATGCGGACAAACCCGCTTCGATTCAGGCCTTGGAGGAAAACATCACGGGTGTCATTCGCCAGTTACCAGTCGAAATGCTCGAAAATGCTCGGATGGACCATCTGCAACGTAGCAACGGCCAACATTTGATAGACATAATCTTCAAAAAGTAAATACCAAAGAATGTTCTTTCAAATGATAATAAACATTCTCCATTGAATTTGAATTTTCTGCGTTTTTTTTTTTTTTTTTTTCTTTAAAAAAGAGGGGAACCTCGAAATGGATCACCCCTTATATATTGTAATTTTGTTGCGAGTGTATACATATAAGTACATATATGTATAACCTAATAACCTACCTATCGTGAACAACTCTAGTTAATTTTTATGAGCCAAAAATATATCTTCAATTTCTTAGATACACAACGTTCATTTCTTTACACATGTCCGGGTTCACCAAAAAATCGTCACATTTCACATTGTGGTAAGTTGAAAAACAAATTTTATAATTTTAGGTAATATCAAGTTTTCAAAGGAATAGAAATGACGTCAGACGTGCCTGTAATCAAAATTCTTTATGACTTATTTCGTAGTTTTAAACAGCTCGCATTTTTTTTTTAAGAACATATTTATTTATTCGCTAGTTTTTTACCCGGCTTTGCATGGGCCTACTTTTACGGTCCTTCTAAGCACTGGTAAAATGGTTAACCGTTTAAAAGATTGAGCACTTAACATAAGTAGTTTCGCATTTAAAATACTTGCTTAGATCTTATCAACAGCGCAACTGCAATTTTTAAACACCGTATTTGTATACATAAAATGCCTTCTTCAACTTTTTTCGCTCTGAGTCCGAGCTTTTAAAACAAACACAGCCTAATGGACCTCGTATATAAAGAACTATCTTTGTTAATAATTTTATTAAAATCGTTTCAGCCTATTAAAAATTGCCCCGTGTTTCCAATCTGGGTCCTAGTTTTAAAAACCGCCTTATACTATTGGGCCTTCTAGATAAGGATCTATCCATTATTCACTTATCACAATCCTAGTTTTGGTAACACATCCTTTAACACCGTCTACATACGTATCTATTTGTGTTTAAAATTTCGCTAAAATTAGTTTATTTTTGAAAAACAAAAAAATATATATTTTGCAGTTTCTTCCATTAAAGTAAAATACCGAAAATCAAAATAAAAGTCAGATAAAGTTAACTTGAGTACAGGATAATAAATACTATTTAGACAAAAAAAACCTTTTATTTCTCAATTCAGCTCGATGCGTAAAAGTTCAGCGATTTTTCAAATTTTGTATGCCCTCAAAATGAAAAGATTTTTCGACGCCTCAAAATAGGCGTTGTTGATTAAAATTATGGCCTTTTCGTTTGGCCTAATTTTCTTACCACTCACCCATTTCTTCAAGTTTTGAAACAGGAAATAGTCTCAAAGTTGTAGAGTCACTGGATGAAGACATTGATCATAAATGAGGCTATGTTAAGATATAAATATTTCTTGCAAAAAAAAACCGACTACAAAACAAATAAGTACAGGGTGGGCCAAAAGAAACCAAGGGCTCTCCAAAAATTTGTCTTAAAAGTGCCATTGTGTCTCGGGCAGTATGGGCAGTGGCTCCGTCCTGCTGAAACCACATACCAGGTCTGTTTTCAAGAGCAGGACGTAAAAAATTTTCTATCATAAACCGATACCGCTCTCCATTTACGGTTACAGCACTTCCATCTTCATTCTCGAAGAAGTAGGGCCCAATGACATTTTCAGATGTGATCCCACACCATACTGTACACCTGATGGGGTGCAATTGGCGTTGATGAATGGCTCTTGGATTTTCAGAACCCCAGAACCTACAGTTCTGCTTATTAACAAAGCCATTCAAATGAAAATGAGCTTCATCACTCATAATCAAATTTTCAATAATGTCGGCGATATGCTCTTTGCGTTAAAATAATTGATCTCTGGTTTAAATAATACAATTCCAAGTGTTGTCTATATAATCTGAAAGAAAAAATAAAAAAAAGTTAATAAACAAAAAAGTTATTAAACTTTTACACCCCTTGGTTTCTTTTGGCCCACCCTGTACATGTGCATCAATTCTAAACTAAAAATTTAAAAGGAAGTAATCTGTAAGAAATAGTACTCAAATCAAATACTTTTATACTTGTTGCTCTAACGGACATAGTAATATACGTTCTGTACATTCAAATGTCTATCCGTAACGGTTAAGCAGATAAAGCCATATACGACAAATTACGTCAGATATGAGGACACCCTTTATTTTTTTACACTTATTATTACTGACACAGTAATAAAAAGTAACGGTTTAAAAGATTTTAAAGTAAACTCTTATTTTAAAGGACAGATTCCTTGTAAATTTCAAATGCCTGTCTAAAACGGTTAAAAAATTTGGCCATATGCATCAATTTACATTAACTATTGAGACACCCTTTAAAATTTTAAATATTTATAAAGGTTATTATACGCGACATAGTAGTGTAGATTCTGTCTAATTTTCAATTGTTTGTCTATAACGGTTCAAAAGATAGGGCTAGATAGGTAAAATTATATCAATTATGGGGACACCCTTTAGTTTCCAAATTTAAATTATATACTTGATGTTATAAAGGACTTAGATATACAGGTTCTTTGTAAATTTCAACCGTCTCTCTGTTACGGTTCAAAAATTCTGCAATATACATTAAATTACATTAACTATTGGGACACCCTTTAACTTCTAATTATAAATATTTAATTTCTGATTATAAATATTGGACATTCTGTCCAATTTTTAAGTGATTGTTTACAATGGTTCAAATGGTTCATATATTTAAATTGACGTTACATATGGGGACACCCCTTAATTTTTAAGTTTATTTTTTTTATTAATTTCTGTTATTGGCAGCTATAGTAACAAGCAGTTTTTTTTTAATTTTAAAAAGGTGCCCTTTACGGTTCATAATACACGTAAAAAACACGTATGTTGTATGGGGACACCCTTTAATTTTCAAAATTCTGAACTTCTTTTAAAATGAGACCAATCTGTAAGCATTTCCTTTCTAATAAAGAACAAATTTTTAACCTCCTTCTTGATAATCTCCTTCTTTTTTTGCAGTCGGTTAAAAATCAGTTAAGTGCGAGTTAGTCTCTCACACGTAGGGTACCGTACAGTGTTTAGTACGACTTTAAAAATTCAAGAGCACCCTTTAATTTTAAAATTAAAGTCATATTCGCGAAAATTGCATCATTATTGGAACACCCTTTAAATATTAGTATTTGTTGTTATAGCGGCCATGGTTATACACTTTCTATAAAAATAGCAGGAGCCTACCCATTGCGGTTTAAAAAATAAGGTTACTTGAGTAAAAATCATATCACTGTCGAAACACCCTTTAATTTTATTATTTGTTATAGAGACCATGGCAATTCCCTTTTTATCAATATATCAAGAGTCTACATATTACGATTAAAAAAATAATAAGTATAAGAAAAAAGGCTTTATACATGCAAATCACGTCACTGCCGGAAAACCCTTTAATTTTTACTGTTTTTTATAGGAGTCATAGTAATACCCCATCTATAAAAATGTCAAGAATCTACCTATTATGGTTAAAAAATTAGGCCATATTCATGAACATCACGTCACTATCGGAACACCCTTTAATGTTTACTATTTGTTATAGTGGCCATAGTAATACACCTCCTGTAAAAATGTCAAGATTCTATCTATTATCGCTCAAATCTTAGGCCACATACATGCAAATCACTATCGGAAAACCCTTTAATATTTAGCTTCAATTTTTTATACTTGTTTATACAGCGAACATAGTTTGAATTACTGTCTGCAAATTTTAAGTGTTTTCCTCCTACAGATAGTAATCGTATTTAACACGTCACTTTCGGAACACCCTATAAGTTTTAGAATTTGTTCATATAGCGGCCATAGGTATACACCTTCTCTGAAAATTTCAAGAGGGTATCCATTGTGGTTGAAAACTTAGGCTATATACATGCAAATCACGTCACTATCGGAACACCCTTTAATTTTTAGGTTAATTTTTTTATACTTGTTTATATAGCGAACTAAGTTTTAATTACAGTTTGTAAATTTTAAGTGTATGCCTCGTACAGTGAAAGAAATAAACACATATACGTGAATAACACGTCCCTATCGGAACACCCTATAAGTTTTAGTTTTTGTTTCTATAGCGGCAACAGTTATACATCTTCTGTGAAAATTTCAAGACTCTACCTATTATGGTTCCAGAGATAAAAGGCGCTGACAGACGGAGAGACATTGTAGTGAACAAAAGGGTTACGTTTTTATCCTTTAAGTACGGAACCCTAAAAAAGAACCAACTCTAACAAATGTTTTTATCAATGTTTTTGTTAAGACTTATTGACTTCGTGTCGTACCAGCAATAAAGAATGAACAAATTTAAGTAATTTTATTTCAATTAGTTTAAAACGTGCAAGAAATAAACTTTTAAATTACACACTTCAACAAGCAAAACACACACACACACCTACACACAGAATAGATTTTTTAACTAACGATGCTTTGGTTTTTTCTATTTCTCTCTACAAAAAAAAATAATGATGAAGGTATTTTACGCAGTTCAACTATAGCAACACAACGTGATGGTGTCCGTCACTCTGCACCCATAACAACTCTGAGAAGGGGGCCGTCAGCAACATGTCATCAACATTGCAGTAGTCTAAGATCGACGGCTTGTGCGGGTACAAGCAACATAAAAAATTCACATGAATTGTCAGCTTTAAGTGGCAACGGACATGGACATACATTTGCTTTGGCCAACAATTCAAAGGAATTCTTTATTAAATCAAATCAAACATCAAATATGAGATGGAGCACACCGGCAGCAACATCATTGTCATTGCCGCCACCATCAGTTACCGAAACAACAGCACTAGAGACAAGTTTGGCAGCATACGACGAGAAAACAGATGAAAATTACTTAGAAAATCGTGCAGCATTAATGTCTTGACAACGATCAACTCAACGAAAGGAAAACCACTATATATTGCAACAACCACAACAACAAAAACTACAACATGTTCCGTCATTAAATGAAACCGTAAATAAGTTTCAGCTTCATCATACAAACGGAAACGGAAGTTTACTCTATAACAGTTTGGCAAATGACAAAAGTAAAAATATCAAATGCTACAGTAGTGGCAGTGGTAGCGGCAGCAGCAGCAACAGCAACAGCACAAATAACAATTTAAATTTAATATTAAATGCAAACACTACATCTGTTTTATTTAATGCGTGCTCAGGCGATAATGTGACTGAAAGTTGTAAAAAAGATTCATCTGTAATTAACAACAGAAACAGACCGATTGTAGTCAGTGGTGACAGTAAATCTACAACAGGCCATACGAATGATAAAACTTGGCTTTAAGTAAATAGTTTTTTTCTACTTTTTTCTACATAATTTTTTCCTCAATAGAGCAACCAACCACTTAATCTTTGGCAAATTCAATAAAAACATTTGTAACACACCGTCTACATTAGACAATAATTCTTGCAAAAAAAACCGACTTCAAAACAGACAAACTTAAAATCATGTTTCTTTAAGACGGTAATTATACAATGATTATATTATATTCGAGGAAGATTGTAGCGGGATTTTTTAAATGTCATTGCACAAACTGTCAATTCAGATAAAAAAAACTAATTTTTGAAATTAATAATCTAAAACAAATATCAGTCGATTTTCTACCTGGGGAGCAGTACTTCCGGAGTATATAGGGGCACAAGACCCCAGACCAATGCCAAACGACTGTCTGTATACAGCGGATAAAAAGTTTGGCTATATACATAAAATTACACTAACTATTGCGACACCCTGTAATTTCCGAGTTCAAATTTTATACTTGTTGTAGCGGTTGTAGCAATACCGGTTCATTGCAAAATTTCAACCGTCTGTCTGTAACGGCTTAAAAGTTTGGTTATATACATCAAATTACATAAACTATTGCGACACCCTGTAATTTATAATTTTAAATATTTATACTTATTTTAACACACATAGGAATGGACATTCTGTCTAATTGTTAAGTGTTTGTCAATAACTATTTAAAAGATAGGGTCATATATATCAAATGACGTCACCTATTGGGACACCCTTTAAATTCAAATTTTAATATAATTACTTGTTAAAGAGAACTTTGTCATACAGATTCTTTGTAAAATTTAACGTTGTGTCCATATACATCAAATTACATCAACTATTGGGACACCCTTTAATTTCCAATTTTAAATATTTATACTTGCTGTTATACCAGACATAGTAGTGAACACTCTGTCTATTTTTCAAGTGTTTGTCTATAACGGTTCCAAAGATGAGGACATAATGGTCAAATTACATCAATAATTGGGACACCCTTTAATTTATCCAAATTTTATACTTGTTGTAATAGCGGACTAAGCAATATAGGTTCTTTGTACATTTCAACTGTCTATCTATAACAGTTGAAAAGTTTGGCCATATATATCACTTTTACATTAACTATTGGGACACCCTTTAATTTCCAAATTCATATTTTACCCTTGTTATTTTAGCGGACTTAGCAATACAAGTTCTTTGTAAATTTCAACTGTCTGTCTATCACGGTTCAAAAGTTTGGCCATATATATATATCAAAATAAACCAACTAATGGGACACCCTTTAATTTTTAATTTTAAATATTTATACTTATTATAACAGACATAGTAACGAACATTCTGTGCAACTTTCAAGTGTTTGTCTATAACAGTTCAAAAGATAGGACCATAAAGGTGAAATTACGTCACCTATGGAGTCACCCTTTAATTTTTAATTTTATTTTTTAATTACTTTTTGTTATTGGGAGCTATAGTGATACGCACTTTTTTCTAATTTTAAATGGGTGACCTACAAATTTCATAATACACGTAAAAAACATGTATGTTGTATGGGGACACCCTTTAATTTTTAAACTTTTAAACTGTTTTTAAAATGGGACCAATCTGTAGCCATAACCTTTCTAATGGCGCAAAAATTTTTAAAATCGGTTCAGAAATGACCGAGTTCTGAAGGCACAAACATAAAAAAAAAAGCAACATTCAGACGAATTGATAACCTCCTTCTTTTTTTGAAGTCGGTTAAAAAATGATAAACATTAACACTAACCTAAATAAGCGCGCAAGGCATAACGCGCATAATAAAATCTAATAAATTTATATGAAAATAGTAGATATAAAATCGCTGATAATGCAGAGACTAGCTAAAATGTAATTATTCTTAAAAAAAAAAAACAATGACAGTTGGTTTACATCCAACTTCACTACCTAACGCTCTGTCAAAATTGTTAGTTTATGCTCAACGCACTTGTTTAGGCTTGGCAGATATTAGTTTAATTGGCGTAGAAAGCCCATTCCAGGACTTGATTTAGCCCCCCTCCAGGACTTGCTTTGGCCCCACTTTTTTCATAATATTATTTTCTAATACAAATCGTTTTGAAACACATTCCCCCTCCCCCTCCTAGAAAAGATGTCCTTCTACGCTAATGATTAGTGTTGAATGTAGACTGCCCATGTTCATCTTTTCATCTGAACATGGTTTTTAAAACATTTGTCATTTGTAACATGACAATGCCATTGTTGTTTTATTTTAGTTTGACAGTATTAATTTCAAATAGCGTCATTGTGGCCATTCAAACATTAACATAAACACGTATTCGCCATCTATAACAACATGAACATATTAATACCGCTGCTCTGCAGGCATCCTGTTTATGTTTTGTTCAAATCGATGGCTAGTGAAGACGGGGTGTAAGACGTGCATGGTGGGTATTTTATAAATCGTGCTTTTTTAGCGGCGGTGAACCTTAAGTTGGCAGCAGTTTTTGGTGATTTGTCAGTTCTCGGTTGTTTTGAGATCAATTTGGTTTGGTATTTTATTATGAATAGAACGTTTAGAAATTGTTCATATTAATTTGAAAATCGTGATTTAATTCGACATATACCAGACTTGGGGGATGTCAATTACAGTTTGTAATTAATTACACTTGCAGAAAGTGGCCAATCAACGGCTAGCGGTACTAACTTTTCTTGACATCAATTGGAACACATTAGCATTACAGACTTATATGTGGTTTCAGCAGGATGCTACCATATGTGAAACAACTTGCAATACAAGCAATTTTCAGAGTAAAACATTTGGCAAATAATTTCAAGAAAAATAATTGTTACCTGACCACCTCATTTTTGTGATTTGATGCCATTAGGGAATTTTCTCTAGGCATAGGTAAAGTTCCATGTCTTTGCAGATAAACCAGTGAGGGATTATTTAGTCTGACAGACATATCGCAGAAAGGTGTGTAAAAATTTAAGGTATATATGCGTTATGTATGCGTTAGCTACAGCGGTCTCGTGGCCGAATTAATATTTAAACATTGACTTAAAATTATTTATTTATTTAAGCCAATTGGCTAAATACACAGAAAAAAATATTTTCACCAATTAAAGTTTTTAATTGGTTTCAGATTTCATTAAATAATTAAGTGAGTCAATTATTTAATGAATTATTTTTGTTGTGTTTTAAACAAATCAATATTTGAATCAATTAATGTTATAATTGAACTGTAATTTAAAACTAATTAAAACTTTTAATTGGTGGAAAAAATTTTTGTTGTGTACGGATATTAAAAACGTTTTTCTTTATATTATTTCAATTTAAAATTCCCCGCCTCCATTAAAAATACTCTTTATGAGGAAAAAATCGAAAACGAGTAGAAATTTTATAATATAGCTGGCAGAACCATGCTTATACCTCTTGGTTGGGAGTTGAAGACCATCTAAGTTCCTAACAGCACACGGACTAAATCGCTGTTCCTGCGATTTAGGTCCAAACTGCAGCCACTATGCTCGTTCCCGAATTGCCTTACCAAAATAACCGATCACAGGTCTCCATGGGGTTACAGGTTTCCGTGGTGCCAGCCCTTTGGACACTGGTTAGACTTCGTAGGTTCTTATTTTCCAGTTTAAGGTTTCGTGCGAGCTTAGAAGTCTGGTGCCCCCATTCAATTAGGATGTTACTTCTTTATCTATTTCTGCTTTAACTGATGTTAGTTCGAAATCCACCTTTTTCTATTAAAACTCGACAGTAGTCCAGTAAAATATTGGTGTTAACGGGAGCTGTGTTGGATTTAAAGTTATTGCGCTAGTAATGAAAAAGAGCACTGAATTATCAAACTACTCTTGTACATTTATTTTGAATATCGTTAGCAGTTGTAGGGAAAAGCATATTTTTCATTTCTTTGGAGATTCTTTTTTGAACTTAATAAAACTGTATTCATAAAATCCAATGAAATTAATTGAAACCCTATATCAGACATCTTAAGTATTATTGCTTTTTTTATTAACAAATTGTTAGTAATTATCAGAGTAAGAAAATAAACAAAACCAAACGTTTGCTTTCGTTTTGTTTTAACCATGCAGTGAGTATAACAGAAACAATGAGAATGTTTTGGGTATCTAGTTTGGTATTGTTTTTGGTCGTAAAGGTCGAAAAGATAACAATGAAAACAAATCAAAAAAAACAAATTAAAAAGAAACCTTTCGCAAACGTTTGCAAAATGACTTGACTATAATGTTAGAGAATATCAAAACGGTATACAACTTTGTTTTGGGATATCTTGAAAGAAAGCTTGTAAGGTTTTTTCTTTTTATTCTTTTTTGTAACTTATGTAAGAAATTTCTCTTTTGAAAGTTTAGGAATAGCTATGGGATAACCTGGAAAAACAGAATGACTATTATACGAGTATTTTCATGTGAAAAGTGTCTTACTGTAATTACAGAAACGAGGTACTGCATTCAAAAATTGTAACGATATATCAGGGTAAGCAGATGGGTGAAATCCAATTTTTTGTTTGCACGCTTTCCCATTCAAAAAGTATTTGCTTTGGTTTTGGCTCATGTTAAAAAACGATTTAAAAAATTTTAAAATTTGTATCTTTGCATGACGCGTTTTCAAAACGTTTTGTTTGTTTCCATACACTGGTAACTATTGCTTTACGGGTTTTTAATTTCTTCGGACACAAATTAAAACTTCCCCCATGCCCATCTTATGCACAACAAAATTCCAAGTACTCATACACTCACTCATCTCTAATACAATATTTAAAATATTAACCACAAATATTTAAAGCCAAGGACATTTGCTTTGTATATTTTTTCTTTCTCTCACACTTTTTGTTTAATTGAAATATCCTTGCACATAGTTGTATATATTCGTATTCATTAAAGGTACTTTTAAGGTTTCAAGGCATTAAAGTATGAAAGTGAAAGTGAACATTTGTTTATTTTATAAATTTGTAAAAGTCTTTATTTATTGTACTTTTGTATGAACGTGTATCTGTTTTAAATGTTTTAACTTTAAGCAATGTATTTTGAAAACAAAAAACCAACAACAAAACTCACAAAACAAATGATTTTAAAAGTTCCTTTAAAAAAGCTTTTGTGTAGTGAAATAAAAAACTTCTGTACCTATGACCCATGAACATTGTAAAAAATGTTTATGAGTAGAATAAAAGTTTTTAAAATATTATCAAATAATAAATAATAAACGTATTATAATTTTTTGGAATTTTTTTTTTTAATTTTATATAAATTTTTGTTTTGTAAAAATTTTATCGAAATTTTTTTTGTAAAAATATTATCGAAAATTTATTGTAAAAATTTTCTAGAAAGTTTTTTTGTAAAAATTTTATGAAAATGTTTTTGTAAAAATTTTATCGAATTTTTTTTGTAAAAATTTTATCGAAATTTTTTATTAAATTTTATAGAATTTTTTTTTTGTAAAATTTGTTTGTAAAAATTTTATAGAAAATTTTTTTGTAAAAATTTTATAGAAAATTGTTTGTAAAAATTTGATAGAAAAATTTTTTGTAAAGATTTTGTAGAAAATTAAGAAATTAAAAATTTTATAGAAAATTTTTTGTATAAATTTTATACAAAATTTTTTTGTAAAAATTTTTTAGAATTTTTTTTTAATTTTATAGAAAATTTGTTTATAAAAATTTTATTTTCAATCTCTCTCTCTCTTTTTCTCTCTTTTGTCATATTAACTGTTTGCTATGTAAATAAATGCTCAAACTATAGCTAGTAGCCAAAGAACTTAATGTTATATCTCCCTCTCCTATTTTAATAACTTCGGACCTCCTGTTTGGAAACTATAGATTTATTTCAGCTTTTTTTTGCCAATCTGCAATTGCACATCATAAAAATAAAAAAAATGCATAATACATCAAAATATTTGTTAAATTAAATTATATTTATTTATGTTTCATTTTTTATTATATAATAATGTGTAATTATATGCAACTTTTTTTTGTTAAAAAGTTAAAAATAGTTTGTAAATTAACCTGTCCAGTGTAATTTGTAGGAATTAAAAAAAAAATGTATGTATATTTGTATGTTTTACTTATGTATTTTTTGTAAACAATTTAGACAAATTTACAAAGCTATTTTGTTGCTATTTACACAAATTTGAACATTAGGATAAAATATTATAAAATTGTTGTGCTTTTAAGACTTTAAGATTACACTTTTATTCTTCTTATATAATAATAAATAAAATTGTATTATGTAAATAAATAAATAATATATAACGTGTTGGAGATAAGTGTTTTAAATTAAATACGATATTTTCAGCATAAGGTAAGTAAACAAATAGAAAATACTTCATTTTGTAAAAGTACTGAAGTATTTTAAAAAGGACCATTTAGAAAAGTACCTATAAAAATTGATTTTAATAAAGTAGTGTTAAATCATAACTCCTGTGTTATGAAGCTTCTAAAATAGTACCAGAAAGTACCCTTAAAAAGTATAAAAAGTACCTTTTGAAACACTGCTGTCGGAAAAAATACACTTCAAAAAAGTTTTCTTTGAAAGTAATTACGTTAAAAAAATCCTTTGAAATAATTACGTTGTGAAAATTATCTTCTAAAACCATTTTTAAAAAAGAACCTTGTAAAAAAATTTTTTCCGGAAAAAGCGGCATCAAAAATAACTTCTTGAAAATCTACCCTTCAATAAAAGTTTAATTAAGAAAAGTACCATTTTAAATAAGTACTGTGTTTTTTAACAAAGTACCTTTTGAAAAAGTAAGCCTGACAAAATAACTTTGCTAAACAAGTACCCATCAGAAAAAGGTACCTTTGGAAAGAGGACCAAAGTACATATTTATTTTTAAAAGAAAAAACAGTTGAAACATCCTACATATTTGTATAAATATATAAAAAGTACCAAATGAAAAAAGTACTTTAATTTAAATAGTCAAGTGTGAAAGTAAAAGATTTTATTTTTTTCTCCTCTTTTATGGGGCCTCTTTAAAATTTTATTAGTTATTACTTGCTGTTAAAATTTTAAAATATTTGCTAGTTACAGTTCAAAAGTTAAGAACATTTAAGTCGAAAGAAAAGAGGAGCTTTTTTTAAATCTTTATCATAGCAGAGTGGGTAAAGTTATGATCTGGGTTGCTATAATGAATTAGGGGATTTACAAGTTCAAAGTACAAAAAGTAATAATATTCCTATACAGTGACTGGACAGCATATAACCATCATTACAAAATATTCAACCCATTTGGCATCAAATCCGTATTCCCGTCAACTGCTACTAGAAGACAAATGTTAATATTCACCAGACTTAGACTTGGTCATACTCTTATCACTCATCAACACCTATTATCCAATGACAATAAGCCAATTTGTAACATCTGTAATTCACCACAGTCTGTTGAGCATATCCTAGACATATGTCCTAAATATTATCCCCAGAGATTATCAACGATCGTAACATCTACACCTACACCTAGCTCTTTACTTGTTGACCCATCTCATCATAATATGTATAACAACAATATACAATTTTATTAAGAAATGTAAATTATTAAATATGATTTAATTTATCACTTAAATTTATAAACCAAATCTATATTATACTTAGAGTCGAAGGCCTCTGTTGCTCGTACTCTCTTTCTTTCATTATATGATATCATTCACTGTATTTTATAATTCTAATAAAATAAAAATAAAATATTCCTATACATAATGCCAGAGTTCTAAAGGAATCTTTTTTTTAACAAAAATATTCTTTTTTTTAATTGGCCACCATATTATTTCGACCTAAACAAAATGGAAAATTTTTGGGGTTGGTATTACCTCAAGGTATTTGAAGGGGAAGGAGATTTCGATGATAATAAATCACTAATTCAAGCCATTAGACTTCTGGAATACGTCTTATTTTGATTATTCAAAGCCACTTTATGATTTAATAAGAAGTGTGAAGTTTGAAGCAATTAAAATGTCAATGAAAATAACCCGAATGGTTCTTATTTTTAAATTATAATATAAGAATACATTTTTAATTGAAATTGGTTAAATGGTTCTAATCATATGAACGGAAAAAAATTTGTTAACATGAGAGGTTGATTAAGTGATTTTTAAGGCACCAGAAGAGATGCAGAAAATTTAATTAAAACTTCG
Organism: Phasia obesa; assembly: GCA_949628195.1. NCBI lineage: Eukaryota > Metazoa > Arthropoda > Insecta > Diptera > Tachinidae > Phasia > Phasia obesa. Next base: position 23,425,116 of record OX451215.1, on the reverse strand, counting down.
GTAATGTAATTAATTAATATCAGACCATTCCATTCTACTTTTTCACTTTGTTTTTTATTTTTTTGGTTGTAATGATTCTCTTTTGGTTTTGCTTTTGTTTTTTTAAATATTCGACCGTGACCAGTGGATCGCATGGAGTGCGTACAGATATTGGGGGATCAATAACCCCGGTGCGAGCGGCAATTTTTGTTTGGTTTTAGGTTAGTAGGGTTTTTCTACTTTGATTTAAATTAAAGGCCTTTATAGAATGCAATACACATAGAGGTAGCCGATAGACCCATAGGATGCCCACTGGGAACCAAGACCAGTCATAAGCACATTGGTGGTTCAATTTGACACCCCTATGTGGCTTAGTATGACCATTCTAAAGCAATATAGATTGCAGGATGGTCCTTACTTTAAAAAAATTGTCTGTAAAAATTTTACATAAAACTTTCGATAAATTTTTTACAAAATATTTCCGATAAAATTTTTACATAAAAATTTCGATTAAATCTTTACAAAAAACTATCGATAAAATTTTTACAAAAAATAATCGATAAAAATTTTTAGGAATTTTTACAAAATATTTTTCTAAAAATTTTAAGAAAAATTATAGAAAATATTATCGAAAAAATTTTACAAAAATTATTTAGAATATTTAAATTATTAGCCGAAGAATTTTGTTAAAAAAAAAAATTATAAAATTATAGATAAAATTTAAAAAAAAAAAAATTTACAAAAATTTTACAAGAAAATTTCGATAAAATTGATAATATTTTTACAAAAAATTTTCGATAAAATTTTAACAAAAAATTTTCAATAAAATTTTTTATAAAATTTTTACAAAAATTTTAACAAATTTTCGAAAAAATTTTTGATAAAATTTTAATAAAAAATTTTCTATATCTTTTATATTAATCATAAAAGTAAAAACCGAATGTATATTATTGTGAAAATGAGAAACATAACAGAATAAGGTAATATTTAATATTACTATTGTGAAGACATATAAGATTCTGCATGGTCGATTTTATTTGAACTATTTTATATTTATTTTACGTATTCAAGTTTTCTACAAAAGTTTTTTTAAACAGAAAAATGATTGCAATTGAAACAACCTTGTAGTTACATACGAAGAATGCTGAAGAAGGCTCTAGCGATCGAGCAAACGCATTATGTACATTCTGCTAGTATTAAATTTTTGCTTATCCCTTCATAATAAGAAACTTAACCAGAAAATTTATTAATTAATTTTTTGTCGTTAATATTGTTCTTAATATTTCGATGGTAGTAACATTTTTGTCAAATAAAAATAGAAATTTAAATAATAAGTATGTATTACATATACATACTCACCATAACTTGGTTTTTAAATCTCAATTGAAATGAAATAAAAAATAAATCTAAATATTTTGCTTTAGTGTTGTATATCTAAAAATTACTTAAATATAAAAACTTAATCTAAAGTAATTATTTACATATTCCCTAGTATGTTGTTTGCATAAATTAATAAATAGTTAAAACTTTTTATGCAAACAAAATTTATAACTGTCTATTTCACAGTGTCATGCGAATTAATTCTTTCGCAAAATTATATTTGAAACAAAAACAAACTCACAAATATTGGTTTTATTTTAAATGCAAAAGAACGAATTCGTTTGACTTTGTGAAATAGGCTGTAAATCTTATAAATAAATACAGGAGTCATAGGCATTTCTTTCGAAACTATGCTTGACAATTAGTTCTTGTCATTTTAAGTCAATTATTATACAGTTTTGGACTTTACTTTACACTGGTTGGACTTAAGTTTTATTGAAGATAAAATAAATAATATGTAAAAAAAAAAACAAAAATTTCACATATGGCTGACGTATGAGTAATATTTAACTGAGTGACTGAATACTTGTTACTCATGCGACCCAGTAGCTAGAGAAACAAGGCATTTTAAAAGCCAGTCAAAAAATTCAAAAAGCAAATTCAATTGTTATTCTTCACAAACTCTTAAAGGATCTTTGGTATTTCATTTACTGTATTTTTATGCAAATAAAACAGCTCGTCTTTTCTTCTTATGGATTTATTTTCTTTTTTAATTCTGTTAAATAAAACATGAATAAGGACCGTATTCACAAAAAATTGTTTTCAGTTTATATGAGATTTATTAAAAAAGTTTTGTATGAAAATATGTTTTATAAACCGTTTATAAATTACAATTTTTTTATGAATTTGACTTTACGACTTTAACAAATTTTATTTAAAATAATGTATTATAATATTATGTGAGTGTTTTTTTTACCTTAATAAAAGTTAATTTATACAGAAGGCAACCGGAAGTATGTTAAGTATTTAGTTAAGCTTTTTTATAAAGAAGTTTATTTTTTATTCCTTTGGGTTTTAAAATAAAAAAATCATACGAAAATGCTTATAAACAATTTAATAAGTTCATAAAAAAATGCAAAAAAAAAGGAGAAGGTTTAAGAAAAAATAACCGCATCAAAAAGTTTTAGGATTTATTTCGAAGTAATTTCTTTTAAAAATATAACTTTAAAAGATATGTTTAAATGCTCAAAAAAGTTCCCTTTATAGAAAAATCATTTAAAAAATATTATTTAACAAAAAACACAATTAAGTACCTTTTTAAACAGTCAATTACTTTAAAGTACCTTTTAAAAGTATAATTAAATAAATCAGTCAAGTGCGAGTTAGTCTCACACACGTAGGGTTCCGTACTATGTTTAGTACGTCTTTAAAAACTCAAGTTGTTAATTTGTTCATGTCTTATGGGGCACCCTTTGCTTTTTAAAATCAAAGTCATATTTGCGAAAATTGCATCGCTATTGGAACACCCTTTAAATTTTAGGAATTGCTGTTATAACGGCCATGGTAATACACTTTCTACAAAAATATCAGGCCTACCTATTGTGGTTTAAAAAATAAAGTAATATACGTGAAAAATATGTCACTGATGGATCACCCTTTAGTAATTAGTAATTGTTACAGTGTCCGAAGTACAACATCTACTGTAAACAATTTAAGAGTCCACCTCTTACGGTTCAAAAAATAAGGCTATTTAAGTAAAAATCATGTCTCTGTCGGAACACCCTTTAATTTTTATTATTTGTTATAGTTTCCATAGTAAAAAACCTCTTTTCAAGAGTCTACTAATTATCGTTCAAAACTTAGGCCATATATACGCAAAGCACGTCACTCTCGGAACAATCTTTAATTTTAAGGTTTAATTTAATAGAAAGCGAACATAGAGTTAATTACTGTCTTCAAATTTTAAGTGGTTGCCTCCTATAGCTCAAGAAATAACGACATAACGGCAAATAACACCGCACTTTTGGAACACCCGATAAGTTTTAGTATTTATTACTATAGTGGCCACAGTTATACACCTTCTGTGAAAATTTCAAGAGTCTACCTATTATGGTTCAAAACTTAGGCCTTATACATGCAAATCACTCCACTATCGGAACACCCTTTAATTTTTGGATTTATTTTTTTAGACTTGGTTATAAAGTGAACTAAGTTTTAATTACTTTCATTGCTTTTTGAAAATCAAACAAAAATTGAAGAAATGCCAAGCTCTAAAAAATTTTACAGGTGCGAGGTACCCAGCTTTAAGGCCACATAGCGCCACCCCTGATAAGTGAGTAATACCCAACTTTAAAACTTAAGCTCAGATACTGCTCTGCCATGATCATGTCAAATTTTCGATCAATTTGCCAAGCCCTTTACAAATAGCTGAATTATTTCAAAAAAATATTTTGATTCTGCCCCACTGTGCGTTGTTCGTCGCAGTTGTGTTTATACCATTAATTGCATTAATTGCCGGTTTTGTATTCAAAAATACCGACTCACTTGTGACGTTCATTTGCCTTAAGATTGTGTCGACTTTCGTATATTTAAAGAGCTAATGCTTAATCCACTTAATTTCAAAATCATGAACTTAACATTATCCCGAGGTGTTAACGAAATTTCACCGTCTCTTTTACACCAAATTCTGCGGCGTAATGACAAGAAGTACATTTGTTCAGAAGGTTTAGCAAGACCAGCAATATCAGTCTAGATTTAAATCTGTAAATGTTGGTTCAATTAATCACAAATTTTGCGTTGTGACATTTCTCAACGATAATTCTTATTCAATTAAATTAACTCTTTTAATTGAATAAGTATTATTAATTTAATGCAATAAATTTAATTATATTACAATGTTCCTTTATGTATAACTTAACAACAGATTCATAATAATTCCGCCACAACAATTATCAAATTTCAAACTAAATTAATTTGCCAGCAAACTTATTTCGACAACAAAACCAAACAGACTCAAGCATGCATAAAATAAACTATTAAATGATTCAAAATGAATAAGTTTGAAAAACTTACATTAAAGTTAAGTTGCAATATAGCTTTTTTATTAAAACCAAAAAAAATGTAACAAAGTTTTAATTATAAACACTACCAAACAAATTCCATTGGACTCATAAAGCGTGGATAAAACACTACTCTTTTGCATTCTAAAACCTGTAGACTGAAGCAGATTAAGTAAAGGGTGTTTTTTATAGAGGTATAGAACTTTAAGTTGCAATAAAACAACGATGGATTATTCGATTGACATGAATTTTTTTTATCCGAAAGATAATCTTGTGGCATTACATTTTAAATATGATTTCTGGCACATGACCGCCACGGCTGGCGCGGATGTAGTCCAATCTGGACGATGCCTTTTTCCAACATTTTTGGCCGTATATCGGCAATAACACGGCAAATGTTGTCTTCCAAATGGTCAAGCTTTTGTGGCTTATCCGCATAGACCAATGACTTTACATAGTCGCACAGAAAGTAGTCTAGCGGTGTTAAATCACAAGATCTTGGAGGCCAATTCACAGGTCCAAAACGTGAAATTGCACTATTTGCAAGCACTATTTGCACTATTTCATTATTTGCACTATTTGCAAGCTTTGTTCAGGCGTGAGTCTATTCATGATGAATTGCCAAACCAAACTGTGAATAAATCACTTGACAGTTGTTAAATCGGTCGCCATCTTGAAAAGTAATGCCAACTTAAAGTTCTATACCTCTATAAAAAACACCCTTTAGTAGTTTAGATATGAATTAAAAAAATTGCCAGACGATCAATGTCTAATTTAATTGTGGAGTTTTTTATCCTGTTTTGCTTTGATCTGACTAGTTTTGGGACTTATACATGTATGTAAGGCTGGCCTATGGACTGAGAGAGGTGGAAAATATACCGAGGAGAGAGGGCAATATGGGTTTTGTTTCTACTTCGATCCACATAAAAGATCGTTCTAGACGGTAGTTGAATCAGTGGGTGCTTGGAGGGGCAGTAAAGGGGTCGCTGTTGTAAAGTGGTTATCTTTTTTTACTTAACCATACGTAGAATAGGTAAAGTATAGTAATCGTGGAAAAAATCGATATCGGGATTTCAACGTATTTATACGTTTTGAGGTCTCCTGAATCCATTTTACCTAACTTCGCGATGATGTCTATGGGTAGGTGGGTATGTATGCCACTACTTTTTTGGATTCTCTACAGGTCATACCGTTTGACATTAGACAATGCAATTCAGTATGTGCCTTTGGTATATGAAGATGAAGAGCTGTACAATTTTTGAACATATCAAGAATGGGCAAGTGGTAGTTTACCTATATCCCAAATCGAAAATAATTAATTTTTCGATTTGAAGTTACTTTGAACTTTTATTCTTTAGGTAGTATATCAAATAAAAAAAATATCTGTTTCCATGACTTATGCTAAAATTGAGTGTAGGCCACTCCAGATTTTTTCTTTAGCCTGTTAACGCTAAAAAAACGCATAAAATTTGTTGTGGTATATTTTCAAAGCAAACTCGAACAAAACATTGTAAGGACGCTAAAAAAGAGGCGGGTACAGCTAGTATAATAGTAATTATTAAAATTTTTAAATTTACATAAAATTCTAAAATTATTGTAGATTTTTTCAAATAGTGTCTAAAATTCCCCGCTTACAAAAATGAAAGGCGCAGCCTAATTTGCAGTACCATTAAATCCGTAAAATTGCGTACTATTATCTTAATTTTTACTTGGAAATTAGATAGTTTTTCGGAAAAAAAAGTATTATATTATAGATTTCCCCGATGCGCTTCGCTAAACCCATCCACAAAAAATACAATAAAAACTTGGAAGAAAATTATGGCCAACTTTTAACTCAAAAACGCACGTTATTCTCATGATAAAACTGTTTCAGTTTATATGCAACGTACGACGCCCACTGTTCCCATAATATTTTAATTTGTATGGGAGGTACCACTCCCACTATCCTAATTCAGTCTGTCTTTTGCTAGATTATGCACATTAGTATGAGGATTACTTGTGCGAATTTTCAATACTCTTCCTGTTGTTGTTCTCTACACCCAGAGAAAAAATGACACCATCCGTGTACAAAATGATCACATGCGGTGTGGAAAGTGTATCTACCATGTTTGTGCTCAAACTGTAAACGAACGTTGTCAATTCGACAACGAAATGTTGACAACGAAGGGTTGTTGAAATGACAACGAACGTGTACACTTTGACACCGTGTTGTTGCCGAAGTGACACCGTTCGGGTGTCGAATTGACACCACACCGTTGTCAAGTTGACACCATACCATTGTCGATTTGTAAATACTTATTCTTTTCCAAATTTACCATAATAATAAAACAGATTGTAATAGATTATACATTTTTAAAAGCTATTTTATTTACAAAACGTGTTTTTATTACAAGTAAATTATTTTAAATGTGTTTATTCATCAGCATTTTCAAGCGTTGAATTTTTTTGATTTTTCGTTTAGCAGTGTCTTCAAATCCTAAATTATATCACAAAAAAATTGTTTAAGATGTTCTATATAAATTATATTGGAATTTCTCTTACCTTGGATAATACTTCCTCGTTTTTGGAGTAATTTGCCGCAGTTTCATCCAGTTTTCAACATTGCTCTACCTTGGATTGCACAGACATTGTGTCACCATCAATTCCAAATCATGAATTTATACTTATAAATATAAAAAAACTATAACACCATATTACCTCTGTTTTTATTCCAGAAAAAGATCTGTCTAAACTCCACTGTCTATTTAAAAACCGCAAACTCTTAAAGGTTATTTGTGCTGCTAGAAAAACAAAAGTAAATATTACACTTTGTTCTTTCAAACTGGTTAACTTACATTTTAACTGGTCGAAGTTAATGGTTTCTAATTTTTTTTTCTCATTTTTGATCGCCACTTTCATCATTGGCTATAAAGTAAAAGCTCTTACCATCAAAATGTCTCCAGTCGTTTGGAGCCAATCTCCAATTTGTAGATCGCTCCATTTTGTTATTTAGAAATAATGCGTCTGCATAAAATAAATGAATTTATGATAATGAAAAATATTAACTAGAATTTGTGGAGTTTGACAACATTGAGTTTTTGAGCACGTTCGTTCACAAGTTGTCAACGTGCGTTGGTAATTCGAGCACTTTCATTGACGTTGAAGGCGGTCGTTGTGATTTCGACCACGTTCGTTAACAAGTTGACAACGCCCGTTGTCAAACAAAACTGACAACATAAAGGTGTCAAAGTGACCACAATCGTTGTCGATTTTTCAACGTCGTTTTTCCCTCAGTGTAGGTTGTCGATAGTATTTTTTCACATTGTATGGGAGGTACCACGCCTACTGCCCCAATCCAGTCTGTGGTTTCAAGACTCTACGTATTGCAGATCTCCAGGTGGACGATAATAATTGTTTACTATGTATGGGAGGTACCACGTCCGCTAGTTCAATTAAGCCTATGTATAATAATAAGGGGGTTACTGGTGCAAAATTTCACGGATCTACCTATTATTGTTGTCTAGCTACTTAAAAAGTGGGCGTTTAACATTTCTTTCCGTAAAAAACTTAAGTTGGGTTATGATGAAGACTTAAAAAAAAATTGGTCAAATCGGTGCAGCCGTTCTTAAATGATGCGATTAACGACATTTGATTTTATGTATATATGGTTGTTTTGTATTCCATATTGATTAGTATTAGTATAATAATAATATTGTTGTTGGAATATATTATTGTCTTACATAAAAATAACATTGTAAAATACAACCATAATTATGTTTATAATATAAACATACTATAATATAATGTGAAACATGTAAATGGTTATATGTGACAACGTATATATGTATATATTTTTAAATAACAAATAACAAATACCCGAATATTTCTATTTAGACTTACGTATATATTTTGATATTTTCTGTTTGCATTTTTATATCTTTGATATTTTTAATTTAAAACTATCATTTATAATAAAAAACAAATATATTTGTTGACAACAAATGTGTATTTGATGATTTTACGGATTTAGATGAACCGATAGCTTACACACATATTTCTGAACTGAAAAAAGGCCAAACCAAAATATGTATTTTTAAAAACGAACATTATTTGTTTATTTTTAGTCATACTTAACATACTATGTTTAATAATAATATATTATGGTTATAAAAATAATTTTTAAATATTAAAAAAATTTGTTGTGGTTTGAATTTTAATATGGTTCAAATCAACCATGTTGCTTTTTTGGGGCGTATAGCCATTGAATGATTAACTGTTAACAAAAACTTTTTTATCGTGACCAAAGTATTGTTTAAAATAACTATAATTTGTTCACAGCAAACATGTATTATTACAGAGAACATAGTGTGGTTGACGTGACCATAAAATAACCATGTTTTTTCTTTGCGTGCAAAGCATAAATTAAAATTTGTTTACTACAACAATATATTGTTACAGAGAACTTAGCATGGTTCTTGTCATCATACAACAAGCAAATTTTCCTTGGATGTATGTTTATACAATTTTAATTTATTTGAATATTTAATTAAAATTTATTAAAAACCTAACAAGAATTTATTTGTACGAAAAACTAAATAATTAAAATAAAAGTTTTGCAAAAATGCTGTTAGAAAACAAGACATTTAATTTTGTAGAACAAGATGAATTTAAATTTTGTTATTTTCTTTTTTCCAATTTATATGTATCTTCACATTACAATTTTTTTTTTTTTATTTCTAATTTTCTCCAATGTTCGATAATATTTTATAGTTATTTGAAAAAATCCAATTAATATCGTTTCTTCTTCGTTAGTTCTCTGAAGTTAATTGTTTTTTAAGCAACTTGATTGAGAATTTAATTAATTTGTATTACTTATATACATATGTATGTATGTATGTATGTATGTATGTATGTATGTATGTATGTATGTATGTATGTATGTATGTATGTATGTATGTATGTATGTATGTATGTATGTATGTATGTATGTATGTATGTATGTATGTATGTATGTATGTATGTATGTATGTATGTATGTATGTATGTATGTATGTATGTATGTATGTATGTATGTATGTATGTATGTATGTATGTATGTATGTATGTATGTATGTATGTATGTATGTATGTATGTATGTATGTATGTATGTATGTATATCATTTCGATAGGAATTCTTAAATGCGTGTGGTACTCCCACATCTGCAATTGTTGTTTTCTTGCCGGCATAAAGGTTTGTGGTGTAGCATTTATTGAAGGAATGTGAAACTTTCTATTGAAAAATAAGAAAATAAAATAAATTCTAAATAGAAGAAGTGAAGTTTGAACAACTAATTGATTTGGTTGCTTTAGGCTCGGAACCGTTCTTATTTTATTTTGCAGACAACTTTTTAGTGTTGGAAACAAAGTATATGATTCCGCTCTAGTCGTATATTTATTAATTTTGTTTGCAATTGCATTTTTTCACAATTATTCTTCTTTCTGTTAGCGTTGAATTAACTTTTCTAGATGCTGCCTACTTATTATTCAAAACAGTCAATTTAATAATAAATGCTCTTAATATTCGCACAAAGAATATCTATAACTACGAATACAAATACACTCTGTCAAATAACTATAGCACTATTGTTTGTGTAAATAATTCCTTGAAATGTTCTTTGAACTTTTTACTTACCATACTTGGTATAGATAAAGTACATATAGTAATCGTGAAAAAATCGTTGTCGGGATTTCAACGATTCTCCACGTTTAAAGGTCTCCTGAATTCAATTTTATTATTTTCGCCATGATATCTATGGGTGGGTGTATCCCACTATTTTTGTGAATGCTTTACAAGTTTGACATATGAAAGTGTCTTTGGTGTATGGAGATACAGAGCTGTATAGTTTTTGGGCCTAATTGTTAAGAGACAGGGATGTATATATGTAATGTAGGGGGAATAACGAAGCAGACCACTTCCATAATGGGTCCCTTTTCTACCCCCTTTCGTCCTCTATGATTACAGGCAACCGAAATGTAATTTACGGCAACTTACTTACATTGAGTCATGTGCTACAACCAGCCCTTAATCTTGCCTTTAGTGATTTCAGACTGTCGACTGATAACTGTAGGCCTTCTTTCTCATTACGCAGTCTCTAGTAATTGCTAGCATTTGTTCAAGGCTCAGGTCCCCCATGACATCCACTAGTGGTCCTGAGTCTTATGCTAGCCAGTGTTGGACATTCACACACAATGTGCGCTGCCGTCTCAGCCTCTTTCCCCGTCTCCTCTTCTGCCTCTGCCTCTAACTTTTAGGCATGAGCTGCCTAAAAGTTAGTTCCTTCAACTCGACGTTGAAGGAACATTTTGAAGTGCCTGCTTTCAAAATGGATATGCCTAAGCCCACAGGTCCAGGGGGGTTAGTGCGTATTTGGATTCGAAAGAAAAATCATTCGAATTTGTATGTGATTTACATTGTATTTCAAACAAATTTTCTTTCGAATCGAAATACGCAGTAAACTCTCAGGTGCGTCCAATTCATTCACATTTACCTCCATAGCCGCAGAAGTTTCTTCATAACTGACCAGTCAACCCCTTGCTAGGTTTCTTTGTCGATATCCTCCCCTGGCCAGTGGCAACCGGAGCTCCTAAAGGGATTAACCTCTCCACCTCTAGCGAGGCTTCCTTGTCCATCCCTATCGAAATATCCTGGTTTAACGCCATAGCAGAACCTTTAGAGATTAATCTGTTCACCCCTTACGAAGCGTTCCTGTCCAATCCCTTCTGAATTCTTCCCTAGGCCATTATTGGAGAAAACGTTGTCCACCCACACAGAGCTCCTTATGCATGGGTAAGTCTACATTGAAACTGGAGGTCAACTGGTATCCAGAGTTCGCGCACTAATGGCCAAGCAGCCTCCTGACCACGCATCCCTGGCGTATGCTGTTCCACCGTGCCTTAATCTTCCAGATTAAGGTTCAAGGAATCCCGGCGTCTGGTGCCCCTATTTTTCCCGATAGCACTGCGTCAAAGTTTTGAGAATGAACCGCAATGACAATTAGTGTCCCTGGGGGGAAGGGACAGGGGATAGTTTGCTGGACACCCCAATTTTGTGAACGCTCTACAGGTCATAGTTTTTGGAAATAATTGCGAAGGGGTGAGGGTAGTTTACTTCATATCCAAAAGCGAAATTAAATTTTTTTTTTTTGATCTTTTATTCTTTATGTAATATAAACATAAAAATATCTGTTTCCATAAGTTATGTTCAAGTTGAGTGTAGGCCACTCCAGATATTTAGCAACACAATAAATTTTAATAAATTTTATAATCACAAAATTTTATAAAATAAATTGATTTTGAATATCACCTCGTAGAATAGTATTAACTAAAAAAAAAACAAGGGAAAGGAACCAGGCCTGACATTAAAAACATGAGAAATTTGTGAATATATTTTTTTTAATAATATAAGTAGACTATCAAAGCTTACCCCTTTGGTCTTCAGTGAGTTTAGACACCCGATTCGTACCTTACTTTCGTTAAGTCTTGTGTAGAACGTAAAATTAAAAGACAAGTTAGTTATCCAGAGGTTACATTTAGACTTCTTTATTTTTAAAATCAACATACTTGTATTTAAATTTTGAATTGTAGCAAAGTGCTGACAATAGTATTGTAGTCAAATTACATTTTGTTTAAAAAGCTATTTATATGTATATGAAATTGGAATATGATAAAAAGTGAAGAATATACTCCAGACATAAACCTAAAGAATGTATAACATACTTTAGGTACAGTGAAGCCTGTATAAGTAATTCCACTGTTTTACTACACTTGTACTTACACTGTCGACCTTTTTCCTCATCACGAAGTCTTTTGTGATTTCTAACATTTGTCTAAGGCTTAGGACTCCCACAGCATCCATATTTAAAATGTGTATGTCCGTGGTTCTAAGCCTTATACTAGCTATGGCTAAACATTCGTACACAATATGCCCTTATACCCTTTTCAAACATAAGCCTTAAATGCGTAATTAGAGAATTTAAGCAATTGGGGGCTTAATTAAGCTCAATTTGCCATACGAGAAATCAATTAATTGTTTAATTAGAACATAATTGCGTCCATAATTGAAAAAAAAAAAAATTAAAAAAATACGAAATGTAACCCTGTTGTAAACATACAACAGGGTTACATTTCGTATTTTTGAGAAGTATGTTCGGTTAGAAATATTCGGGTATGTTTCGTAATCCGAAACCGAGTGAAATTGAATCCGAATGAAATTTTAAATTGTCATAACTTTTAAATCTTACAACATTTTGATATTATTTTTTAAACATTTGATTAAAGACAATTCACATAACTTCCTTGATTGCTAATGTTTTAAAATAATAGGCGCAACTATTGAAGTTATATTTATCTTTAAAAATTTATTCGATTTCAATTTCACTCGGTTTCGGATTACAGAACATACACGATAGATTTCAATGTATGGCACAATAATAATATTAGTAATCGCATTAGGACGACAACAAAAACCCCATGTATTTTGTTGATAACAATTTAATTTTTAGATGTCCAAAAGAGCTGACTGAAATAAAAAGTTCCAAAGCAAATTGTACGTTTTTGTCTTTTACTGCAATTAGTTATATCCAAGGAAATAACAAAAATATTCCAAAGCCCAATTTTTATATATATTTTATTTTTTTTTCAAAACAAATAATTTTCACGATTATAACAACAACGATGTTTTTTCATCTGTCAAATAATAATTGAGTAAGTCTAATGGAGCATGAGCGAACACTAAATTAAATTTCTCAATTAATATTAAATTGCCTCAATTAAGAAAACATGTCTGAACAGCGTATTAGACCCTTCCAGGCAAAGTCTGTATGTTTCTAATCCACTTTGACCTTGATCTTGGCCAGATGATACTTGAAGTTTCCAATATGATTACTAGGCAATCCATTATAAAACTTATTCATTTCAGTTGTATTGTCTAAGTTGTAAGTCTAAAAATAACATGCCGTAATAGGTTTCAAAGCAGAGAGTAACGTTACAACATCTGAAGGACATAACTACTCATCATAGTGCTATAATTATTTGACAAAGTGTCATGGAAATGCGTTCGTTGTTGCATCCAAGAATTGCACACCACATCCATTTTCGCACTTTAAATGTGAACAGAATGACAAACAAAAACATTGAAAACAAAAACATTAATTAAAGAGTTTTCCAATAAGGAAAAGGAGATCTGAATCCAATTTTTGCGGAAGGCAAAAATAATCTAACAAAATGACTGCATCGTATTCATTTGCACACTTTCTCTTACATCTTGCGTTTTTGAATGAAAAATATTTACTTAAGTCCAGCCAGTGTTAGACAAAAACTGTATGATGCACGATTGCTTATATCATTTCTGGATCATCTCTCTGATGTTCGATCAAGAAATCTACGTAACCACGATAATCAGGATGTTACAGACCAGCGGACTAGATAGGTTTCAAGCTTCTTTAAATATGTTGCTACATGTTTCGCTATTTCAGCTTTAAGTAGTGGCACGTTTAAATCTTTGGGTCTTTTATATGTTAGGTTGCGACTGTAATCATTTGGAAAACTTTATTTTGGAGCCTTTGAATTTTTTCTAACTTTGAAGCTGAGCAAAAAGGAGCAATAAAGCCTCAACCAACAACAAACAGTTCTCATCTCTTAAGGCTCGTGTTGCTGCCTTAGAAGAACACACCATTCGCACGTTTTCTGAGTCGATATTATAACTTTTAACGCACGTTTTCGTTCTTTCGAACTTTCGAAATCTATCCTTTCCTTTTAAAGAACCCTTTACATAAAATGAAATACCTAAGTTATACTATTTGATGGCGGCAGGTGTCATCAAAGTGTTTAATTAAATTTTTAAATGAATAGCACATTCCAAATAATTGTAGAAGTAAATGGCATATTTTAAATTCATAAGATATGAAGTGTTTGGAAGTTTTAATGTTAAGTTTAATATTACACGGTGCTGGTATGGATACCTTCGCGTGTGAGTCTGTCTAGTTTTTATTTTATTTACATATGGGAAAAAATTGTTTAGGGAAGTTGCAGATGATATTGAATGATGTCAACGATGATCTAGGTTTGCTCAAAAGGGTCATAACTAGTGCCGAAAAATAGGTATATGGTTATGACGTCGAAACCAAGACTCAATCATTTCAATGGAAGTGGCCAGAGGTTAAAAGTTAAAAATTGAAAAACACACATAAACGTGACTAACCTTTTCAGTTGCCAACAACAAACTTCTAATCCAAATTGGCTGATAATGACAACATGTAACTAACACAGTGTACCAACATAACAAAAAAAAATTTCGATAATCGAATGTACACAGTCCGCGAAAATTCAAAATTCACCTTTTCTTTTTGTTACCTTTGTTCATTAACATTAAGAAAGATACCACAGCAACATTAATAACTTGAAAATTACACTCGGAATTAATTGTTTCTTTTTGAGCTTTCGGCTTCGTTTTAAAACGAATCGATAGTTTTTAAAATTACAATTTTATTAAAAAATTGTTTATACTAAACTTTATTGTCATTAAATTTAACTTATTAAATGATTTTTTTATTTAAATCTTTAAATTTCGATTGAAACAAAATTTCATCTTCATTCTAAAAACAACAGGAGACAAACAATTAAGCATTAAAATGTATTTAAACTATGAATTAATTTAAAAATAAAAATTGTATTCCAAAAAAAAAAATCAATTTAGTATACATATAAATTTATATATGTATGTACATACATATACACAACATTATACAGTAAAATATTTTAAATACCTACAGTCTTTTTCATAATATGTTTTTTAGCGTTCTTTTATTCAATTACAAAATAATACCAAAATTTATTTTAACATATAATTTGTTTGGGTGATTTTTAAAACTTCTTGGAAATTTGTGTGTTTTGTTGTGAAAATATAAAATACATTTAAATGTTATAAACATAATTAATTCTTCATAATTTTCGAATTTATTATCTTAAAGTAACGTATTATATATTCGCCTAAATGTTCACTTATATAGAATGGCCAGTTTAAAGACTGGCGACGTCTATTATCGCTAGATGTTTTCGAATCACTTGTTTGTAATAAATCATAGAGAGAATCGGAAGTCATTTTGATGGATGAGGTGTGCAAAAAGTTCATAATACGTTCGTTGGTGTAGCTGACATCCTGAAATTAAAGAAAAAACAATTTAATTTAAATAAATTTAAATTAATAAATTTAAACGTTATATTCTACAGGGTGGGCTTGCAGTGCTATAAATATTGACTTAACAATCGACCCGTTGGCGTTTTAATTTAATAGTCGTTTCTATGTCGTTGTCATTTTTACCGGCGTTTCATTCCTAAATTCGAATTCATGAAATATATTGAAACGATGAAGAAACGTTAACGAAAACAAAAAGTAAAATTAATAAAGTGTGGTAGCACTGCAATTTTTTGTGTTGTTATTTATGACATTTTTGTAAATTTCTGAAAAGTTTGTTATTTCTTCTGTAAGTTTTAAGTGATGATGATGACATAATGAATTTTTAACATCCCAGATTCTAAGTACGAAACTCGATTAGTAGCGATCTAACTTCTTTATGGTCAGTGAATACCAGTACGTTTCCTTTCGGTTTAATTTGTTTTTCAAATTCTAATAGGTTTGACACCTCTTCTTCCAATGGCGACATTCACACCTGTTTATAACAGCCATCCGCTGTTACTCTGGATTCAGAGCTTCCTTTTTATCTTGATATATTTTAATAAAAAAAAAACATTATAATGGATTTTTTCTCCTAATTTAGTTTTACTTTATGCCAACCTTCTACATCAAGAACTGGAGGAACAAGCGGATTTAATTTCTATTAATTTTTTTTTAATTAATTAATTTAAATTTAATTAATTTCTCGGCAGTATCGCTTCAAAAATCACTAAATTTTAGGGTTTTATGCCCTTTCGAAAACCGTTAGCATAGCGGGATGTTTTTCCATTTAAAAACTAAAATTTCGAACTTAATGTACCTTTTTTTATTTTATTTTATTTTATTTTATTTTATTTTATTTTATTTTATTTTTTTCTTGTAGTCGTTTGAATTTCATTGCCTAGAATTATGACGACAGAGAACGAATGTTTTATTGTCGTTTCTATCTTCGTTTCAAAATAGTGAATACCGACATATTTACGACGAGTGTCGTTAACGCCAACGGTAATGCCAAATTGTAGTTTTTATTTCGTTTTCAAACTACAACGCCAACGGGAATAGGGCCGAATGACTAAACTTTTAAAGAAAATCGCTAAAAACAACAAAAGACGCAACGACAAGCTTAAATAAGAGTGCAACATTCTGTTCTATCTTCTATATAAATATGTATATAAAGCAGGGTTTAGAATTTTTCATTTATGAGCGTTTCGACATTTATGATATTTCTCATAAAGGAGATTTTAAAAATTTTATATTTTTTTCACGGTCATAAATGAAAAACTAAATATTCTCTGCCAGCGATTAATGAGTGTAAGTGTTAGTTTTTTTTTTAGCATACATACATGAATTGTGAAAAACGAAGAATATCCGTCTTATTCATATGTGATAAGTAATGAATTAACTCATTGTCATTAGTGCTCTTTTACATAAATGTTTGTAAATTTTGTTTTCATTTATAAACGTTTTCATTCGTGAGTGTTCATTTATGAAATTTCTCATAATTGAGATTTCTAAAACACTTTGTTACTGCATACGCCGGCAGTTGCACATTACAAAATATGAGCATATCCATACAATGAATGATACATACATTTTTGCGAATGCTTAATGCAAAAGTTTTTCTACAAGCTTTTTATTTCTGAAAATTAACAAAATTATAAATTCTTCATACAGGAGCACTTTCGTGGAAAGCAAAATATTTTTTCATTTATTCACTTTTGGATAGAAAAGAAAAAAAATAAATCTTTTTACTCATAAATGAACAAACACAAAAAAATAAGAAAAAACTAAAATGTACATACTCACACATGATTGTTGCAGTGAGCATTTCGGTACTTTGATATAAGGAACAAAATTTGTTTGATGTTTGTCTGTCGGAAAGCTTAACCTGAATTTTTAACAGCTCTTTATATGGTGGGTAAAATAGAGTATATATGATTTTGATGTTTCAAGTGGGCGTGGCACTTACCAAACAAATTAAATAATTATTATCGTGTTATTTGGGAACTATAATAGGTAGAGACTTACTATTGTACACGTAACTCTCTTACTAATGTGCATACCCTAGCAAACAAAAAGGCTTGATTGGAACAGTGGGCGTTGTACCAGCCATACAATGTGAAAAAAACCTTTTTATGTGAATATTCAAGCAAAAAATTGGCTGGATTGGAATAGTGGATGTGGTACCCCGCATACAAAGTAAATATTTATCATGTAGCTCTTGAATTATAATATAAAGTCGTGACATTTTGTTTAAATAACCCTCTTATTATATTAATAATAATAGTCTGGCAAAGAACAAGAAAGGTTCGCAGGGCTGTGTACCTCGCTTATAAAGTGAAAATTTATTGTCGTTGATCTAGGGTGAGTTGAAATTTTCTACTCTAATAATAACGTGTGTTTTCGAGTTTAAGCTTGTTGGTTAGGATTGGGAGGCCAGATATCCCCTACCATATAGCTAGATAACTGCGATAATGACACTATTTAAATTTTAAATGGGCTACTCTGAGAATAACATGTGTATTTGAGTTGAAGCTAGGACACACTTTCATTTACATTTTATTTCTATTAATTTTTACAATGGGGGTAGCGAAGCACAACGGAAATCGCTGTTGTTTAATAAAGAAAAACTGTAAAACCGACGGTCCTAGTTTTAATTAAAGACTGTTAATAACTAATTCCTCGGATTTTTGCAAATCTGCTTTATTTAGTACACATCAATGACCATGAAATGTTTAAGAAGAAAGACTAAGGGTATAAAAATATATCTGATGTCGGAGAGCCAAGCTGCGCTAAAAACCTCATTTAAGTTAGTTTCTGGAGCAGTCATTGATTGTGCGACATCTCTAAATCTACTCCGTTCCCTCAATAGTTTAACACTATGTTGAGTTCCCAGTCATGACAGTCATGTTGGTAATGAGCGTGCGGCCTGACATAGATTTGTAGGACCAGAACCCTTCTTTGGCATATCCACTGGATACGCTAAAGTAAGAATTAAATCCAGGGTCGAATCAGAGTTCTTTCGTTCATGGAAAGATCTGACAGAGCAAAACTTTTAATTACGTTGTCGCGGGGTACATTTGAAGGGCTACTATCACTCAATAAGAATGATTAAAAGCTACTCAGAAGATCACATTGTTCGGTAAGCTATCCCACCGAACAATGTGATCTTCTGAGATCAGAATTTTCAGATACTGTGAGCTAAATTCCTAGGAGGCTCTCTGTTGTGTTCATGAGATGGGCGGTTTCTGGAATACTCTAGTGGTAGCTAGTGTTTTATTGAATAAATATAATTTTAAATTTTATTGTTTTCTATACAAAGTCAGTGCTTTAAATATTAAACCTCTGCCTAAATATTTTAATTATATTTTCAGATTTACGAAGAGTTTTTACGATAGAAAGTTATCATTATAATACAACTTACCTCCTCTAAATCCTCTCTTTCATGTTTTGAATGAACATAAAACAACGTCTTATCCTGGTTGTCAGCTGTTACCTCCACCTTATCCACGGGAAAAGCGAACAACAATTTATCTGATCCGGCTTCAGTTAGGGCAAAAACAGCGGAGCTTAGGAAAACATAGCCACGTTTTAGTTGACCATCTATCGACAAAGTGATGTCATGATAAAATAATATTTGATCTGAAGACAGTTCCACCGGCAAAAGCTTCCAGAACCGGTAGCCTGCCGGTTCGGTAGCTAAATTGCGACATATTGAGAAGCAACGTTGTTTAGGCATGGCATTAAAGCCTACAGTTTGTAACATTCCTTGACCAGCTAACGCCAACAATTCGACAGCACCACTAAGGGGTTTTGTAAAGGCACCCACTAAACCTTTGCTGATGCCAGTAAACACCTCAGCAGTCGAACGAGCCTCAAGGGTATGATGTGCTAAACCACCTACAGCTCCTAAAATACTTATGCCCAAACCTGTCATGCCTTGCGAAAAGCCTTCGGTGAAACCTTGTGGCCTAGAACGTCTTAAAGCTTCAGTTCTTTCGATATGCTCTTCATCCAAGCTCAAACGATCCAAATTCCTAGCCACCGAGGCAGCTAATTTTGTCACTGAATTTACTGTGCCAGCAGTAACATTCCTTAATAACGAAGCTGAACCCTGGGTAACTCCTACGATAAAACCCCAAGGACCGCGGAATAGTCCCTGGACTGGTAGTGATACAAAATCTTTTAAGCCTGTAGTAACGGAACGTGCCAAGCCACTGGGACTGCCCAAGATCTCCAAAGAACCCACCACCCATCCAGCACCAAATATAGCCCCAGACAAATAATGCATACCCAAAGATTGTCCAAACTTCAAGGGCATTGTAAGGAGATGTGAGCGTTCGTACGAAGAGAACGATAAAGGTGAATGATCTAAGGCTATATAGAGACGCACTGAAGTGTGCACCGATAATAACACACTCATGGATTCTATACAAAAGGATCTTAACTGTAAGGGCTCTGAAAAATAGATGGCTTGTATTGCAACGTCCTTGGGTATACTGACTTGATTCTCTTCCAAAAGTCTCCGCTCGTACTCCAATTTCGGTTTATAAGCGCAATTTGAGAAATCACAGTCTACCAAAGCATCTAAGAAATCTGTAATATAGGCATCTTCTATATATGCTCTAACTGGACTCAGTTTGCAATTTAAAGAATTTATTTTAAACTCATCCCCAAAAAGCTTAAATGTAAGTACAACCATTAACTTTCTCTCTTTTAAAAGTTTATAATAATTATCTAAATAGTAAGGTTCGGGTAAAAAGTCATTTTTCTCATACAGCTCTTCGGCACATAATATCACCGGAAAATCATACTTTCCTGTGGAAAACAATTGATTATCAATTTGTAAGTTGGGTATCATAACATTCAGGTTGCGTTTATCAGCATTATCTTCGTAGGCTATCAGCAAATCATCGGCATAAATGGAGATCACTTCACTCTTCATATATTGACGCTCTCTATTGTCTGTATGTAGTCTTAAATTGATTTCTTTAGCAAAGAATCGTATTTTTATATCCTGTCGCAAGCTGTTACAATCATTTCGAAAATGTTCGCAAACTTCGTTATATGGCTGTCGAGAGGCTTCCTGATACATGTTGGTTGTTGAAGGTGTAGTTAAGGATGTTTTATCGTTAGATTGCAGTTCTTTGCTTAAAGATATTTTGGGCTCACTAGTGGAGAGACGAGTACGTAAATCTTTAACAGAGAATTCCATTTGCTGAAAAAGAGAAAGAAGTTTGAATATACTTTAACGTAGTGATAAGAGTATTTAAGCCATTTATTTTAAAAGTAAGTCAGCGTACACTACAATATATCAAAGTCCTAAAAGCTCTTGCAGGCACCTCTTGGGGAATAACTAAAGAGACCATAATAACAACTTTCAAGGCAATTGGTCGCTCTCTCTTTAGTTATGCTGCCCCTATTTGGACCTCGTTCCTCAGCGATACTAAATGGCGAGATTTACAAACTGCACAAAATAATGCACTTAGAAAAGCTACCGGATGTGTCAGAATGACAAACATAGATCATCTTCATGAGGAGACCAGGATACTGCCGGTCAGGCAGCACAATGAGCTACTGATAAAACAATACCTGGTGGCTTGTCACCTGCCCACCCACCCTAACCATGAAGTGGTCATTCAAGATCCGTCTCCCCGTCACATCCGGCAGGACTTTCGTCTATATCGCAATGACATTCGAGATATTATTCCATCTCTTATAGATCGAGTGGCCATTGCAGACGCCCAAAAACTATTACATCAACAGGCGGTTTTAGGAGCTATGAATGGCTATAGATGTAATAGGGTCCTTAATGAACACCCCCCAGCGATTGCTTGAAAGGCTTCTTTCCAGGCAAACAAGAACCACCTTAGCACAATTAAGGGCCGGATGGTGCAGTATTCTTAACTGCTACCGCGAGCGTATAGTTCCCGGAACTTTAAATCGTTGCCCAGCCTGTCTTCAAAGCCCCCATGACACGGTGCATCTATTTCAATGTCCCAATAGGCCTACGGATCTGCGCCCCGTAGACCTATGGTTAAGACCGATTGAAGTTGCGCAGTTTCTCCAGCTCCAAGTTCCACCCACGTGACACTTTTACAATAATTAATATATACACCTTAAATCTTTTCAGGAAAGAACTTCCGACAACAGCAGAGCTGTTACAACAACAACAACAATATATTAAAGTAATTAATTTTTTTTGTTTTTATTAACTTTTGATTTTGTGTTCAATTTTCGTTTTATTGGTAATAAAATATTTTGTTTCTTTGTTGAAATTAATAGGTGCGATCCCGTACTTTTTGGAAAAAGTTCGGTAAAATGAGAGTAAACAAAAACAAACTCTCTGAGAGACAAAAATGCTCAAAAGTACGGGAACATTAAAAACCAACTTTGTATCCCAAAACGTAATTTCAACGTGTTTTGCACATAATAAAAATAAAAAACACAAATAATTTGTATGTATGCAATTTTCTAGCATATTTTGGAAGTTTAATTTATTAATCTTTTATAAAAAAAACTTTTGAATAATAGGTTTTGTACACATTTGTGAGCATAAAAACATATAATTACACCCGTCACCACAGTTAGAAAGTATATATTTTCATAAAGTATATATTTTCGGGATCCTTATACATAGATTAGTTAATTAAGCGATGTACGTATGTCCGTCTATCCGCCTGTCCGTGTTCGGGTAGTAATGTCGTTTACAAGCCACCAGACGAGATACATACAATTTAAGCCCACCAATCTGCCAGGCATTGTTTCGAAAATTTTGGGATTGTAATTCAGCAACATCAGATCATTCCTTTAAAGGCTACGGGCAAAAAGCCACGCCCACAACAGGTAGATCGCAAGAAGGCATACAGATCTCGGGGGATCAATAACCCCCTGCGAGGGGCAATTTTGTTGTTTATTTTTAGGTTGGTAAGGTTTTTCTGTTTTTTATTTGTATTAACGGCCTTTGTAGAAAGCAATACATATAGAGGTGCCCACTGGCAACCACGAACAGTCAATAGGCCCATTAGGGGAGGGGAAATGAGGAAATTTTTTTAAGGAGTTTTTTGCTTCAGTTTGACCATTCTAATGCAATATAGATTGCAGGAAGTTCCTAATTTTTACAAAAAAAAAACTTTCTCAAAATAAAATTTTCAGAAAATAATTGTTAAAAAAATTTTCAAACTAATTTTTACCAGAAATTTTCAAAAATATTTTTACAAAAAATTTCAAAAATATTTTTACCAAAAAATTAAAAAAAAAAAACTTTTACAAAATATTTACAAGAAAAATTTTCAAAGAAATATAAGAGGGTAACACAATATCTCGCATTACTATGGTAAAGGGTATATAAAATTCGGCATGGCCGAATATAGCACTTTTACTTGTTTTTTGATTTATTTTTACAAAAAATTTCCAAAATATTTTTTACAAAAAATTTCAAAAAAAAATTTCAACAAAAAAATTTACAATAAATTTACAAATCATGAAGTACATGATTTCAATACAATGTAATGTATAGATATTTTTTGTAGGTTTGTTACTGTTTTTTTATGTACTTATGTGAAACGGTGTAAGACCATATATAACATTACTGATGAAGGGTATATATGTAAGATTCGGCATGGTCGAATAATGCACTTTTACTTTTCGTATCAAACCGTAAATTTTTTTTAAATTTCGCTTTTTAAGTAAAATCTTATTTAATAAAAATTAAATTTTGATAAAATATTCATTTTTCAAAAGATTGATATTTCACTAAATTTTTGGTGAAATTTCGAGTTTACGGATCAGGTAAACGATCAGTCTTATATACGTCCGAACTATGGACTATAATTAAAAAAAAAACAT
Organism: Phasia obesa; assembly: GCA_949628195.1. Taxonomy (NCBI): domain Eukaryota; kingdom Metazoa; phylum Arthropoda; class Insecta; order Diptera; family Tachinidae; genus Phasia; species Phasia obesa. The sequence goes on along the minus strand of OX451215.1, from coordinate 23,401,721 downwards.
AAAAATGTTTGTCTATTACCTGTGATATATAAAAAATATTAATTCTTATAACACGATGTTTATCACAAATTATAACTTTGACATCACCATGACCTGGTATATGCAAGAATTTTTTCCATGTTTTATCCAAACGTATGGGTTTTGACCATTTAATTGATTTTTTTGTGCTCGAATCTAGAACAAAAGAATTTAAAAATTAAAATTTTCAATGATATGATATGATAAAAAACAAACCTTCATATAAAGCTAAAGTGATGTTGCACAGTGTTGATTCAACATCAGGAAAATGTGTATACCATTCGGGTGGTGTATAGTAGGACATACTATGTTTTGGTATTACATGATACCACTCTAAATGCTTACCCTCATATTCGGGGGTGGTCGAAAAAACTTTACAATTTTCACCGGCATTAGTTTGGGCAATTGAAAATGGGCAGCCAGTCTGATTGTTTATTAAGACAGCTGGTGCCACATCCTCGAATATAGTTAAGTAACACACATGTTCATGCTCAATTAGGGACACCATTAGAGCCATACTTTCCGAACCATTTTGTATACTTAAACATTTACGATTAAAGGGCAATGTTAGGGGAATCGGTATGGAGATATCTGTATCGTTACATCGTTTAATGACAAGGAAATAAATAAATGCCGAGTCAACAGAGCGTTGCGAACTTTTCGCATTTATATCATAGAACTGACTTAGAGAAATTCCAATACTGTTTTGTTTGAAGGGTGCAGCTCTTAATACTGTTTTCAATGTAGTGCTGTCTAAATGCTCAACATTTTTTCTTGTAATATTCTCCTTGTGATCCATGGCAAATGGTAAAATACATAAACGACACTTAGTGTGATTAACTACCGCATACTTTGCGGATAATTTAAAAATTTTTCTATGGTTTTCTATTTTCAAAGTTAAAATGAATTTAACAACTTCATCTGCTCTTAAGATAACAATATCAGTATAGTCGCCCTCGGTTATTGTATAAAAATGTTTATTTTGTGTTACAACGGTATTCTCCATATAAATTGGTAATGATTGCAACCAACTGCAGCCACTGGGTATGCCCAGGCTAAAACCTTGCGATATGTTAAATAACATTTCTAAACCATTGGCTTTCACCTTTACATCTTTGGGCGATGTGCTCAACTCACATATACGTATTGGTATTCCAGTAGAATTTATAAACATACCCCATGGAGCGATTTCCAAATTCAAGCTACATGCAAATTCTCTTGTTACTCTGGTATTGTATATCACATCGATTTCATGATTTGACTTTGAATTTCTTTTAACTCTTCGCTCTTCTTCGTCAGTTAATGGCCAATTGCGCACCACAGGTTTAGCCAGGAAGCTTATAGTGTTCTCTATATTCCATTTTTCTTCATCGTACCAGAAAAACTTTTGCCAATCTAAAGATTTCAACTTGAGTGTATAATTTGTTGCCGTAGCTGCACCAACAGGAAAACTGTATTTAAAATCTATACGATGTTCGGTAAGATGTGTCGCTGGCACATCTAGTATATGTCGCCCACCTTGACCAGACAAATGTATTTCTTCTATTCCCGTTGTTAGCTTTGCTTGTATGGGGCAACTAAGCATAGATGACATTTCGAAAATCGGCCAAATTGTGATAAGAATTTTTTGGGGATGAAAATTATCCGTCGCTACATGGGGTAAATCTTCGCGAAGAACTCTTATCCAAAAGCTGATAAATTCATCACTGCTGATTGGTACTGAAAGTTAAAATATAAATTTGAATTTTTGTTAATAATCTTACCAGAGCCTTAAATAATACATTGAGAAAAAGAACTGAAAAATTAAAGCTAAACAAGAGTGTGTTTAGGGAGGCAGGGACTTCAAATTTACGCAGAGAACGTAAAATAATGTTCGCTATAACAACCAATATAAAAAGAAACATTAAATGGTGTTGCAAAAGTGACACGAATTTACGTGTATAGACTTATTTTTGAACCGGAAAAGACAGACACTTCAAATTTACACACCGTATGTAAAAATTTGTTCGTTACTAATATAAAAGAAATTATTTTGAACCGTGATAAAATTAATCAAAAGTAAAAGGGTGTCCCCTAGAAGTCACGATTTTAAACTTTTAATTTACCTACCCTGTGTACTCTGCTCACTTTAATAAAATATATTAGACTTGTGCGCACTAGTTCAGTCAGCTCACTAGTTCAGCCAGCTCACTAGTTCTGTCAGCTCACAAGTTCAGTCAGCTCACTTGTTCTGTAAGCTCACAAGTTCAGTCAGCTCACTAGTTCAGTTAGTTCACTAGTTCGGTCAGCTCACATGTTCGGTCAACTCACTAGTTTAGTTAGTTCACTAGTTCTGTTAGCTCGCAAGTTCAATCAGCTCACTTGTTCTGTAAGCTCACAAGTTCAGTCAGCTCTCTAGTTCAGTTAGTTCACTAGTTCTGTCAGCTCACATGTTCGGTCAGCTCACTAGTTTAGTTAGTTCACTAGTTCTGTCAGCTCGCAAGTTCAGTCAGCTCACTAGTTCTGTCAGCTCACAAGTTCAGTCAGCTCTCTAGTTCAGTTAGTTAACTAGTTCTGTCAGCTCACATGTTCGGTCAGCTCACTAGTTTAGTTAGTTCACTAGTTCTGTCAGCTCGCAAGTTCAGTCAGTTCACTTGTTCTGTAAGCTCACAAGTTCAGTCAGCTCACTAGTTCAGTTAGTTCACTAGTTCTGTCAGCTCACAAGTTCAGTCAGCTCACTAGTTTAGTTAGATCACTAGTTCGGTCAACTCACTAGTTCTGTCAGCTCACAAGTTCAGTCAGCTCACTAGTTCAGTTAGTTTACTAGTTCGGTCAGCTCACATGTTCGGTCAGCTCACTAGTTTAGTTAGTTCACAAGTTCTGTCAGCTCGCAAGTTCAGTCAGCTCACTTGTTCTGTAAGCTCACAAGTTCAGTCAGCTCACTAGTTCAGTTAGTTCACTAGTTCTGTCAGCTCACGAGTTCAGTCAGCTCACTAGTTTAGTTAGTTCACTAGTTCAGTCAGCTCACTAGTTCTGTCAGCTCACTAGTTCAGTCAGCCAATTAGTTCAGTGAGCTTACTATTGCAGTCAGCTCACAACTTCAGTCAACTCACTCGTTAAGTCAGTAATCTGAACTAAAAATATCACTCACTAAAGTGATCTAAACTAAAAATATCGCTCACTAAAGTGTTCTAAGCTAAAAATAACGCTCACTTTAGTGAACTAAAAAGCACAACTGTAAAAATTATACAAAATAATCAAAAGTTAAAGGCTGTCCCCATAGTAGACATGATTGTGACGTATATGTACTTATCATTTGAATCGTAATAAGCAGACAATTACGATTTTTAAAAGCAAGTGTGTGTGTAAGTAAGTCTGACTCGCATTAGACTAATTTATTATTTATTTATAACTAAATTATTGCTAGTTCACATTATAAAATTGCATTACTTTTGCGCCACTTGGTATATGATAAATTTACCTTTTACTAGCCAAGGAAGTTTTTTATTTGGTTTTAGAGGTATATCACCTGTACGAGACCTTATGTTGTTATCAGATAGTTTAAGCCTAAAAAGAAATTTTACGTGATAAAATTTTTAAAATTTATGTTTTTATTTTTCCACAGCCCACCTCATTGTTATGTTTGAACTTTGCTCTACACTGTGATAAAATGAATTACGTCCCTGTTTCTCTACGCTATACTCCAAAGATTTATGGGCCAGTTCGTCAGTTTTGCCTTCTTGACGAAATTCTAAGCGTAAGTTGTGCGACACCATTGACACCAATTCAATTTGACCCTTAATCAAAACAAGTATTTGAGAGTGGGACAATTTTCTAGATTTAATGGTGATAACTTTATGGCCAATACGTAAAAATTGTTCTACATATTGTCCGTTGAATTGAAAAGGTATGTGTATCGACAACGAAGTATCCACAGTATTATTTTCTTCATCTGATATATAGAATGTCAACTCCTGATTATGATAGTCACTGCGAAATGAATACAAATAACATTCTTTAGGTTTTAATTCAATCCGTTCGTGGGTACCACTTTGGCCAAAAGCCAGACAGGTCATGATGCGATTTACCACTATACACTTGGGTATTAAGGCGTGGCGTATGCGACGTTCATCCACATCCAAACACTCAGACCAATGATTTTTCGAAGAGAGTAGTGTGTGTATAATAGCAGGACCAATATTTAATTGCAAACGATCACATACTAAATTGGCATAGAAAGTATTTTTCTTTTTATCCACTTCTAGGTAGGATTTTATAGCGGTTTCCTCCATTAAAGGAATCATATTGAGAAAACCATAATCCAAACATTTTATACTCGCATCCAGTGCTATATTTAGAGAGAATTTCTGTTTGTCAAAAAGTGTGGAATGGAATTTTATGTTTTGCATGAGAAACACTAAAAAGGCTTGCGATATATGGGTGGTTTTGGGCAAATGGAATTTCTTTAGGATGGGTGGCAAATCGGCATTTTCATTCGGCTGATTGAGCAGTGATACATTAAGCAGATTACAGCTGAGTAATAATTGCATTTTTGGTACACAGTTCGATTGGAATGTAGTATCAACACGCATACAGCCAACTAATACTTTTGGATGCAATATAAAATCGCCATCTTTGCGTTGCTTGCCAAGTACTTCATCTATATTTATACTGGCTATTGAATACAGTTCTTCATCCTCTTCGCTGGTATCAAAACATTCACCATCTACCGATACTAAGGATTGCAATATAACGACACGCCAAATGGTAGCACAGATTTCACGATCTGTTAGTTTGATGTCTTTTAAATTGGTCTCCGAAAGCCAGAAATCACAAAAATGCAGAAAACATTCATGAACATCGCTAAAGTACTCCATGCGACATTTAATGTGTATGGGTTTCTCCACCTTAAAGTTAAGAAAGAGGCTTTGTCAAAAACATCTAAATTTACTAAAAAGATCAACAGACTACTTACTGCCATGGGCACAGGATAGATGTGAAGTCTACATATTTTCCTAGGCTGAGGATAGCGCCAACATATAATGCCATAATCTTTTTTGATAATTTGTATTTGATAAGGCAAAGGCAAAACGCTGTCGCTCATAATTTCCACAAATTGAAAAGCCCCAGCTCTAGAAACAAATAATAATTAAAAAAATAAAATAAAATTTAAAAACTTTTCTTCACAACTCAACTCACCTTAAATCATCTTGATAAAACTCTTCTCTTTTGAAACTTTTATTGCTTTTTTTAAACTTACTCATAGGTGGCCATTTCAAAGCGCTTAACTGCTTCAAGTTCAAACTCTTATTCGCATCGTTGTTATCGTGTAAATGAAGGCGTTGAAAACGCAACAATTCCTGCTGGACATAGCTGACAATGGCTTTAATATCTTGTACGGCTTGTCGTAATTGTAGGATTGCATAAATACCCAAATCGATTTGAATGATATTAAATTTCAATATTGCATTTATAAGAGGCAAACGATGCCAGGGTTCACTAACAAAGTCAATGGATCCTTTTAACGCTATTGGATGTACGAAAATCTTTCTGCTCGTACTTAAATACATAGCACCCAACGAGTAATTAGCCGAACATTTCTCGGGTTTGATAAGATACTTGAGATTTATTTTAAGATCACAGAAAACCAATTTGCAATTGTATTCCTGATGATCGGTGAGCTTAATGGCAATACTGTTGCATTTAAAATTAAAGCGATCAGCATTCAATGTTTTCAGTTTCATAAGCATAATTTTCGATTTACGAACAACAGGTGCTTCGAAAAGCACGCTAGCGCAGGTGTTGGTATTCAAGGAATTATAAATAATCATAAGATTTTTACATATTTCGGATATGTTGCGCTCACTTATGGTGATGACCAAAGGTTTGGCTAGCTCTATATCAATTTCTTTCATTTTCAGTTTAGTAAGGTGTGATCTATATGTTAACAATGAGGGTGGTATACCCGACGAGGTCAAATCACCTGGCATGGTATCAATTATGTTTTCGGGAAAAAGATTTGTCACCGGTTTGTTGGGCTGTGCATTGTTGGTTGGCAAATAGGCACTCAAATTAAAAATAGAATAGTTTATAACTGAATCGCAAATATTTTGAGAAATCATAAAGCTCGGCTGTGATAGTGTAAAGCATAGTAAGGGTTTCTCCATTTCTTCTTCACTAAACGATACATTACAATCTTCATCGCATTTGGAGTCGAATATTTTAAAGAGAAATACGCCAGCTACAAAAGACACAGTTTTTGGCAAACATCTTAGTTGGGATTGACTATGACTGTGCGGATTTTCTGCTAATTTGTCCAATGTTGTGCTTGTTGAACTTGTCTTTGCTGCCAAATAAATGCCTTTTGTTGTTTTAGAATGTTTTGATGATTGTGATACAACTCCGGAATCGGTTTTGGCTGGTGGAGGCGTTGGTTGTGGTGGTGGTTCTGAGTCTTCATCAATCGACTCAAATTGTGTTTGTGAACTTAGACGACTAAAACGTTTGGCATCTACTTGAGAAATGGCGGTTTTTGCTAAATTATTTAAGGAGTTAATTTTACGTAGGTGGCCAGTGGTTGAGTTAGAACTTTGAGGTGTAAAAAAAAGAGAACCTGTTGATTGTGATTCAAAACTGACCGGGATGGGTGGTGGTGGTAAAGGTGTTACTTTGCATGCTTGATTTAAGATTCTGGAAAAAAAATAAATATAAAGTTTGAAAAATGGTATAAATAATTTTTAATTCTAAAATACGAGTACTCATAAAGCGCCGTATTTCATTTTTGAAGAAAACAAGTAAGAGTGCTATATTCGGCCATGCCGAATTTTATATACCCTTCACCATAGTAATGATAGATATTTTTCTTTGAAAATCTTTTGTAAAAATATTTTGAAAATTTCATGTATAAGTTTTTTATACATTTTTTTTGAATATTTTTTGTAATATTTTTTTTTTAATTTTTTTTTAACTTTTTTGTACAAATTTGTTTGAACATTTTTTGTAATTTTTTTTATTAATTTTTTATAAATTTTTTTGTAAAAATTTCTTTTTAAATACAGGTCATACCGTTTGACATATCAAAATGAAATTTGGTAAGTGCCCTTGGTATATAGATATGAAGAGCTGTATAGTTTTTGAGCATAATCGAGAGGGGGCAAGGGGTAGTTTCTTTACCCCCTAATATTGTGAACGCTCTACAGGTGTTACCGTATATGACATGTTAAAACGAAATTTAGTAGGTGCCTTTGGTATATGGAGATGATGAGTTGTGTAAATTTTGGGTATAATCGGGAAGGGGAAAGGGGTAGTTTACTTACTCTCAAATTTTGTAAGGGCTCCACAGGACATATCGCTTGACATATCAAAATGAAATTCAGTATGTGCCTTTGGTTAATGGAGATGAAGAGCTGTATAAATTTTGGGCATAATCGGGAAGGGGAAAGGGGTAGGTTACTTACTGCCAAATTTTGTAAGGGCTCTACAGAACATACCGCATGACATATCAAAATGAAATTCAGTATGTGTCTTTGATTTATGGAGCTGAACAGCTTAACACCCAAACCGAAAATAATTTTTTGATTCGAATATACTTTGAACTTATATTTTTTATGTAATATATCCATAAAAATATCTGTTTCCATTGGGTATGGTAAAGTTGAGTGTACGCCACTCCAGATTTTTTAACTGATGGCCAGAAAGACTGGCAAAAATGAACAGATTGTGGCTCTCTTAATTATCTGAGTAAAGCAAACTTATATACCACTATACCACATTACCCGCCTGTACCACATTATCTGCACTTACTCTAAAAATTAAAGGGTGTTCCGACAGTGACATAATTTGCTCGTATATGGCCTTATGTTTTGAACCGTAATAGTTAAGACTCTTGAAATTATTATAAAAGATGTGTTGCCACGGCCGCCATAACAATTACTAAAAATTAAAGGATATTCCAAAGTATATCTATATATGCAAAGTGAAAATATGCATTTTCCCATATGGACATTTATTAAATATCAAAAAAATGGCCAAAATCGGAAAGGTGCGGTTTAGCGGACTATTACTCTATTACTAAAAACCTATACAAATTCTGAATATAACCAATACATTTCTGAAATCTGTAATGTCATAGCTTTCAACCCCTATAGTCCGCTAAGCCGCACCTTTCCGATTTTGGCCATTTTTTTGATATTTAATAAAAGCCCATATGGGAAAATACATATTTTCACTTTTTTCCAAGACTTTATTATTAAATATCAATAAAATGTTAATAAAATAGCTGCTTTTAATTACTTTTTGCATAAAAATATTTAAAATAATTCATTTTTGTGTATTTTACCATCTTTTGTACAAATGAGTTAACTAACACAGGGTTGTTAAAAACGAAGCTAACTGACGGAGCTAACTTCACACACATTATTACGACAGCGACATGTTTTTTAAGTACATATATTTCAATTTATTTTCTGAACCGTAATGCTTAGAAAGACGCAAGGTATATTTATCTTACTAGGTAGTGTCGTCCGCCCAGCTGATTTAGTAGTTCGACATGTCAAAAGTTCTATGTGTTCAGAAATTTTATAGTGTAGAAGTGAAAAGGCAATAAAACACATACAGGCCTTCTCAATTTTCTCCTATGTTTTTTGACATTTCGAACTACAAAGCAACAACAAAATGCCATGTTGTTCTTGTATTGTTGTATTTGTTGTAGGGACGCCACTACCTAGTAAAATTAATATACCTTGGAAAGACGGTATAACAACAATTACTAAAATTTAAAGGGTGTTCCGATAATGACGCGATTTTCGGGAATTTAACTTTTTTTAACTGTAAATTTACACAGAGTGTGTAAAATTATGTTTGCTATATTAAAAAATATAAAAAATTAAAATTAAAGGGTGTTACGAAAGTGACACCATTTTACGTATGCAGCCTTATTTTTGAACTTGAATGGGTAGACACTTGAAACCTAAACAGAGTATGTATAATAAATTTGTTCCCTATAACAATTACAAAAAATGAAACCAAAAATGAAAGGGTGTTTCGATAGTGACACGATTTTGCATATGTAACATTATTTGAATAGTACTAGGCTTTGGCCTTCTCTTCTAAACGTTGTGAAAGGCACTAGATATTTACACAGGGTATTTTTCATTATGCTCTAGTATAAGCAAAAATATTAAAAATTAAAGAGTGCCCCATAAGACCTGAAAAAAAATTTAAAACTTGTACTTTAAAAATGATTTATTTAAGGTAGTACGGAACCCTGTATGTGTGAGTCTGACTCGCACTTGACTGATTAATTTTATGCAGCTACTTACTCTGATATTTTTTGCAAGCGCCTCAAATGACAGCTAAACATATTCAGTTGATCCGTATTAATGTTAGCCATAAAATCGGTTACACAATTAAACTCAATTGCCTGACCACATATTAAAATATTATTGTAAACAATGTTCGGCGCGTAGGTGGCTATGAGAGTAAAATTCTTAAATATTTCATTTAATCTTAAAGACTGTTTACGTTCGGGATTGTTCCATTCCACTGCCGGATTGGTGTGAATATTTTGTGCTTTATTGCGCATGTGAGTCAAAATTTTCAGCCAGTTTCCCGAAGCAGCTGATAAATTATTTAATGAAAGCTCATACTGACGGTCCTCCACAATTGAACCCGGAATACTTAGTATACCCATACTGGCTGCCTTCCCATAAACATCCGGTCTCAAGGGTTTGCGTTGTAACGGATTTTGTAAATTGGGTGTAATATTTATGCTATCAATTTTGCATATCAAAACTGTGCACTGTTCTTTCGTATTGTCCAATGGAAAATAACAAGTAATGCCTTTACTTTCAAAGTGTACCAAAGGCAAATCAGAGGCTATGATTATGTTTTCCATTTCATTCTTAGGCTCCACATCATGGCAATTTTTTTCGAATAACACACATAGAGGCTCGGTGAATTCTTGAACGCGATCTAGGTCTACAATAATTTCCATAGCTTGCATTACTATTAAAACTTCACTGATATGGCGACCCACTTCTCCTTTGCGTTTGACTCCGATACGTTTATAGAAATCTTTTAAACTGACTGTGGTGATAATGACATTTAAGAAGGGATGTTCATTTGTTTCGGCTATCATACGCATGCGTAAATATTCTTGTTGCAACCAGTCATGTTTGTCGTGTTTCTGATAATAACTTAGATTGAAATTGCCTATTTTACTGGTGTATTTTGTAAAAGTTTGCCCTCGGTCTACGGTCGATAGAAAATCTTCAAATTCCAAAATCAATTTACTTTTTTGTGTGTGTTTTGACTGGCTCTGAACTTCAGCCACAACCTTTGCAATAGTCCACTGGAAAAAGAGTGATACTTTGTTGAGTAGAGTTTTTCCTGCAAATTAATTGAAAAGCATTCTTTAAGACATTTCTGAGTTGAGGTTGGTGAAATAATGTTTAGCATTTAAAAAAGAATGTTGCATTTAAATTAATAAAGACTTACTCTCAATGGATGGTACAGCTGATACATCTGAATTTGTATCCAAATCCATAAACTCCTTAATATGCTGATTTTCTTCTGAGAAGGTCAAAATCATGAAGGGAAACGGAGAGTTCCTAGTACCTCTTCTACTATGTTTTGTCTCTGAGGAAAATGCAGAGGTCGTAGCCGTCACCTTTTGAGTCATTTCTATCACACTCGTAAGGTGTGCCAAATGTAATTGCAATATTTTAGCATTATTACCATACAAGTGTATGGTAGAGGAATCCAAATGTAGATTTAGGCAAACAATCTCCTCAAATTTTTCATTATTATGCTGATCGGTATTGGATTTTGATCTTAAGCTGGGCTTAGGTGACAGAGTTGGTGAATGATCGCTGGCGGAAAATACTTCCTTGGAAGAACGTGAAGAAACTGTAGAACTTTCATTAAATTTAGCTGGACGTTCGGGAAGATTTTTAATTTTTCTTAATTTAGGAGAATTTGTGCGAGATTGAAATTTAAAATTGTAGTAAATATCGTTGTTAATCGTAACAGCTTGTTTACGTTTAGTGGTGGCCACTGTTAAAGTTGTTTGCCAAGGTTTCAAGACACGCAACACCTTATTATCCTCAATTATATTTATGTCCATATCTTGGAAATGTATAGTCCAGTTGAAAGTGGACTTGGCTGATGAGGGCGGCTGAACTTTTAGGCGCAAACTAGAGCGTGTTATGTATTCTGCGAATGTTGACTTCAGCAGAATTTTAGGCAATTTTACTCGGGTACACACTCTTTTGGCAAACTGATCACTTTCATCTGCCATACTTTTATTTGTTATGTCTAATTGACTTTGCGCTATGTCAATATAGATTATAATGGTGTTGAATAATTTAAAATATTTTTTTATTTTATCTTCATCACTTTCGGGTGTTATTTTATCTGCTATATTAGTAACAGGGGGATCTGTAAGAGTCAATTCAATGCGTTCGTCTTTTTCTGAGCTAAAATGTATGGTCTCCTCGGGTTGAGATATTTTTCTTAAAGAACCAGAGTTACGTGATGATTTTCTTCCAAAAATTTGTGGCATCGTATTATTGCCTTGATAAATTATCGAGGTAGGTGGTGGTGCTGAACCTGTAGTGTGGCTGGCAGGCATAGGGTGGTTTTGTAGATTTTGTGTTTGTAATTCAGTTTCTGCGAAATAATCTTTAATGAAGAAAATATGTACAAAATCTATTATTTAATAACTTTAATGCTTTCGGGTCAAACTCACCTGCTTCTACTTCACTTTCTTTTTGTGTTACAAAGGATAAAAAATCTAAAAGATTTTTATCTGCAGTTAAATTGAATTTTTCTATCCAGACACCAATTGCCATTTCTATCTGACCCTTAGCATCCGTTTTGGTATACTTTACTTGACTTAAATGTTGTTCATTACTGGTCAGACTGGGATATTGTAATTGCATTTCCAACCATTTATTTTGATTGTTATGAATTTTTGTTTGTGTGCTAAGGACATTATGTTTCCGCAATTGTGAAGTTTTTCTACCCTTTACCACATCTGATTGTAAAGCTGTTAAGGTTAAATTCCATATGCCAAATGTATGATAATAGCGTTGCTTAACCATTAGCTGGGATAACACAGAACTCAAGAAAGTAGAGTCTGACAAAACCCGGGTATGATTTAATAACTCTACCATTTGAAGAACAGTCGCAGGTTCATAATTTAAAACTGACTTAAATAGTTGTAGACCAGCTATCAGCTCCCTCTTAGTAAATTCTAGTTTTATAATATCACAATGTAAATCTAACTTTTTAACAGGAACTTCATCGTTTTTCCAGTTATGGGGCTGCAAGAGCGACGAATAAGCTAACTGAATTTTGGGTATTGTTAATAATTTCATCAGGCTGTCTGTTGTGGGCGATATTAGACCCATCGAAAAGTCCTTAATGCGCAAGTCATAATTATCATAGCAAGCATTTAGCAACTCCTGAGGTTTATCTGGTAATTGGCAAGTTGTATGAACTAGTTTATCGGGATTTAATGGCGTTGATAGGGTACCTTCTACTTTATCAAAATACATCAACATATGAGGCACTGAATTTTTAGCAGAACTTGGCAGTTTTCTATACATGCGTAAGGAAGTCTCCGGCTCGGTTTTTGCATAAATTTCTATACGCATACGTTTTAATTCAACTTTATATTTACACAATGGAACACCTTGCATTAAAGCATCGTAGTCTTCTACCAAAGGAGGGTGTAACTTCGGTGAACCGTCTACTAAACGCATATTGGATCTGGCCGTTAAATGACTTCTGGTTTCATCAAATTCTGCTGCCTCTTCTAAACTTCTCCTCTCATCCTGTTGTATTAGAACCTTTTGTGCGCTTGCCGCCGTATTGCCCTCTATTCTTTCTACATTTGATGAATATGCTATTGAATCGTATGAGTCAAGTACAGTTTTAATAACATTTTTAACCTGCAGAAATGTTTGACTATAACGAAATGTTATGCCAGCCGATAGTACACGATACTGTTTATGCATATCCATTGGTTTTCCATCAATGGCTGAATTGGTTGCAGATGCTGTTACTGTGCTGCCGGACTCCTTGCTATCTACATGGCCTGAGCGGTAGGAAATAACATCAAAAGCGAATATAGGACTTCTGTAAAGCAAATAGTCATCAGTGATGCGAGTCACATAATCATCGTAATTGGTTACACCCCAACCCTTGTCAGCTATCATGCATTGATCGTCAAACAAGGATTTGTCTACAAAGGAACGAATGTTGGTGAACTGTAAGCAAAAAAGACATATTAAAGGGCTATTAATATTTATTTGTTCACTAGTAATATAAAGTAAAGTAACAACAATTTATGTTCAGTGAATTACAGTGAAATTGTGTCACTAAAAGAATTTTTAATATTTGTTGTAAATAAATAAATAAATAAATAAATAAAAAATAAATTATATGAATTTTATTTGAACTATTTTTAAATTAATAAATTATTTATTTAGGCTTAAGTTCTTAATTATAAAGAGATAATGAAAAATTAGACACCAGCAGAGCAATGTAATGTAAAAATTTAAATTGCTCATATCATATTTGTTGAAATAGAAAATTAATAACAATTGAAACTGCCTTGTAGATGGATACGAAGAGTACTGATGACGGACGTAGCTGTCTAGAAAATGCATTCTGCTTTTTTTAATTAAAAACTTAATAATTTATTAAATAAAAAATATTTAAAAATAAAATTTATTTGGCGTTTTATATAAAATTGTTTAAATTTCAAAACTAAAATGTGCGTGAAGAAAAATTTCGAAATTTAAATCTGAGAAAAAATGTAGCGGGCGGCTTGTTTAATTGTAAAAATTTATATCAGAACTGCATTTTTCAATGGATTTAAGTACTAGGAATAATAAAAGGATATAATTCCTTTAAAATTGATCAATTTTATCTGCCCATCTTTTACCGTTCTCCTGGAGTTCATCCTCGAAGAAATTTCAAATTTGAAAATTTACAAATTTGTACAAATTTATATTAGAACAGCATTTTTCAATGAATTTAAGTACTAGGAATCATAAAAGGATATAATCCCTTTAAAAACATTAAATTTTTAGCTGCCCATCTTCTACAGGGCTCCTTGAAATCAAATTTATCCTTAAAATTTTTTTAAATATTAATATGTGAAAAACTTAAAAAATTTCGGGACATATCCAACATTTTTAAATTTTTATCGAAAAACAATAAAACAAGCCGCCCGCTACATTTTTTTCGGTCTATTTGGTCCAAAAATGTGGTCACAATTCCATTTGGAAGATATACTCCCAGGATTCATATGCTTAACAGCGCTATGTAAGCATGGTAACAGACCTCTGTTAACATAATTGGTTTGTGTCTGAGATTTAAATTTTGAAATTTATCTTCACACACATACTAAAATATTATTTTATACTTAAACAAAAGCTTAGCCAGGCAATTTCAGCTCGCTGTGAAAATGGCCCAGCATAATTTTATTCGCAAAAAGGAAGTAGTTTTTATTTCTTAGTATTTTACGATTTTACGATGGCCATTTTCACTGTATATATCCAAATTCCCTTTCAAAAATTCCGTTAAATTACTTTTTCACTACAAATTATGCGATAGTTTTTAAAGGCCATGATTCACTATCATACTCAGTAGTACGATTTGTCAAAAATAGCATGTGCGCTGAAAAAGTATAATAGTGTGGATTAGAAATCTACGATTTGAAATGTAAATTTTTTTTTATTGAATCGTACGATCGTTTAGAATAGTGAATCCTGGCCTTCAATATTAAATATTTTTTATTAAAAAAACAATCGTCGCCAATTCAAATTCTTCAAACCTACCGGCGCTGTATCGATTATAGCATAACTGTTTGTTTGATCCTCTGTGCGGAAACTGCCTAGAGGTTCTACATATATACTCGAAATGCCCACTTTGGTATTTGACCATTCTAGCTCCTTCGAAGTTACTCGCTCCCAGTACAAACCTCCGACTGTAAAACGAACAATGGGCATGTAACGGATACGCTTCATACCACCCAATATGGCATCATTTATAAATTCCGAATTTTTTAGGGTTAAATTTAATTCTTCCACATAAATACCAATGTCTTTCGTATGACCCACAGGTTCATCTATATTACTGATATCTTTATCGTCATCAACAAAATTAAATGTTGGCAATAAGTTCCATGCCCATGATAAATATGTACCGCCATTATACGCATTATTAGGTGTTATATCAGTAGTGCTTTGATCATCCTGTGCGCTGCTCGATGAATCTGAAGTATTTGTCTTTTCCGGTGCCATTTGTGTGATGAATTTTATGAGTCGCATTAGTAGAGGAATTTGCATAGAGGAAATGTTTAAATCCAGATTACGTGTACACACACCAACACGTATTGTACTGCTGTTAGCCATGGTTTGGCAATTGTATTTGCGTAAAACTCGACACTCGAGAGTGCAGCTATGAAGAAAAAATTAGTTTTTTTTTTTTTTTTTGTTAAATAGAAATATAATTTTCATTAAATTTTTAAATATTGTTTAAAAGATATTAAATTTTTATTATAGATTTACCGATACATAACAGGCTCTTGACAAACATCAATTTGTCCTGCATCATTGCGTTTGTCTAAGCATATTGTTAAATCAGACACATTGATCAATTTTCTTATCAACACCTTATTTGGATTAACATCGACCATGGCGAAATGCCATTGCTCGTTAGCCGCACCATAACTGAGATGTTGAACATTCATGGACACCACAATATCTTCCTCAATGTATTTCAGAATAATATTTTGACATTGTACATTAATGTTATTAAGAATTTTTGTAGCTAAACTAGAACCCATAGATGAAAAATCCTCGCGACCATTATTTTCTTCAATCGATGAATGTCTTTGTGGCGAACTGCTGCCCGTTGGAGATTTATTACCACTATCATCTTCGCGATTTGATTTCAACACAAACTCAATTGTGTTTATAGATATCCGTATAGGTTCCGAGGTAATTTTAGTCCATGGCACCGAAATAACTAACTCGTGTATGTGACCTGATAAGAACTGGAAGGGCAAATCTAGTTCTTGCTGCAACACATCTAAACGTAAATCCAAATTATGGAATGTTACTTCTCCTTCCCATAAAGACACCTGGAAATCTTGAGGTCGTATATTTTTTACATATTTCGTTAAATAGTTCAGAATAAGAGGAGTTATGTAGGATTCGATTTTAAACATGTTTGCTATCGAGGGAGCACTAAATTGTTTCTTTTTCTATTTTAATTATCTTTAAATTTAAAGTTCATAACATTTTAAAGAATTTTTGGTTTAATTTGTCTAAAATAAATGATAAACGAAAATATGGTTTTCTTAAATTACTATTTTTTATTAAAAATTTACAATTTATAAATAATTCTGTCAGATCTACACGTCAATAAAAAAAACTATTTTCCAGCTGGTTAAGCAGCTGTATGTAGGGTTACCCGGATCTTGTAAAAAGTAAACAAACAAAAGCCGGTTAACCAGATTGTTAAAATGCATGTAAACAAATCACAGCTGGAGTAAAATAGTGCTACCAGGTATATAAATCTTCAATAATTAATTCATGGCACAATAAACAAGGTAGGGTTAGTTAAACAGCTGACTATTTTGTACCCTTGTTTGTTTTGTTATGTAGCTGTCAAACTCTGTTTATATACATTTATTATATATCGATTACATCAATAGCAAATCCCAGTTAAAGGAACTAGTATTCAAGTTAAACTTTATACACTTGCATTTTATTGAATTAAAATTTTCAAGTAGACAATTCAAGCATTTTTTGAAAAATAAAAAAAATCATTCAAATTGAAGTAACATTAGATTTGAGGATATTTATTGTCATGTTAAAATCATAGATTACACATATACCACGTTTATACGTAGCCTATTCGCAAATAAAAACTATTCGCAAATAACTAACTCACTGTTTATGCGGAAAATTGCACTAAATAATAGTAATATATTTATTAAAGTTTACTGTTGCTTACTGATGTTTTCTTAAATTTTTAATGTTGTGATCGAAAATAATAATTGTTTTTACAATTAAATTAATACAATATGGGAGCAAATTTTCTATTAATTCACACAATAAGCCTGGTACTCTGTTCAGTTTTTCATGCGGAATGTTGTCAAATTACATACATAAAAAATTTCTATGAAAAAGTCATGAAAAAATGTTGCAGAAGTAGTACTCTGTTTTTGCTGTGGAAAAACATTGAAATGTTTCTGGCAACATTTTATCAAAGCTGTGAAATAAAGCAAAGCGGCATTATTTCATGTGGAATTTTTCAAACAACAGCTGATCGCTTGGCTTTTGTTAACATTTATAAAACAATGTGGTATACTTAAAAACAATAAAATCGTAGAATTCTTTCAAATCGCCAGATAGACACCACATTTTAAATGTCAAATTTTCCTTGTGAAATAATAAATGTTGCTCAACATTTTTCACAAATTCGAACAGAGTACTAGGCTATACATGTTATATTTAAAATAAGTGGCAACGCCATACGGGTTATTTGCAAATAGTGTCGTTAATCAGGAATTGCTTTCGTGAGTTAACTATTCGCAAATAAAAAATACTTCACAGCAGTTTATACAGCAAATTTTTCTATTTGCAATATTTTTATTTGTGAAAAAGTGCTGCGTATAAACGCAGTAATAGATAGCCAAATGGAATGTTAAAAACCCAATTCCTTTTTCAAAAAAACTTAAGTCTAAGAATGTATTGGTAGCCAAGTTTGTATACGTATTGGTTTTTAAAAGTATTTCCCCACAAATAGTTGTATAAAATGTTTTGTAAAAGAACTATATTTTTTACGATCAATTTTAGATCAATTTTAGAAAATTAAATATTTTTTTTGTTCTTAAGTAAGAATTTTGTATTTTTACTGAAATATTTATGTGCGAAAAACGTTGGATTGAATACCAATTTTAAATATTTTGTATTTATGTATTGTATGAACAAACACAAAATGTTTTTTAGTCTCTCTAATCTAGACGGGGGTTTAAGAAGTGGTAAAACATTAACACTAACATGATGTTAGTGTTAATGTTACTCATTTTACATCATACCCCCTTCTACATAGGACATAAAATTATAACATTAACATCATGTTAGTGTTATGTGTAGACTGCCTATGTTAATATTTTCTCCACGTCTTGACATAGTTATTAAAACTTTTGTTATAAAAGCTGTTTAATAACATTACAATGTTTTTATTATATTGTATTTTGACAGTTTTATTCAAACAGCGTCTTCTGTTGCTCAAAATACTGCTTTCTGCTGTTCAATAAGAAAACAGAAAATTTTGTTCAAACAGAAAATAACGTAAACACGTATTCTCCACCGTTGATCTGCCGGCGTCATGTTTATGTCTTGTTCAAATCTATGGCTAGTGATGACGGGGTGTAATTTGTTCATGTTGTTAATGGCGCATACGTGTTTATGTCCATGTTATGATTAACCATAATTATCTGTATTCCAAAAGTGTTGTATAAATGTTTATAATCCACTTCTTCATTTGCTATGTCTTAACAAAAGTCAAACTTCATATAAAAAAACAGTATTAAAAATGTTTTTTTAATATGAAGTTTGACTTTTATTAAGACATGTTAATGAGAAATGTCAAAAAACGAGTTGTTAACAACGTGTTATTTATTGCTCGTGTGTGATTTTTCTTTAAAATTTAATTTTTCATTTAAATCGCTTCCAATATGGCTAGCCAGAAGCGAGAATACTTTGGGAATAGTCCCAAATTTAAGACGATAAGGATTGATCCTGGCCCTAGTAACAGGTTTCATTTGCTAGCAAATGAAGAAGAAGAAGAGGCAAGAGCCGTCAAAGAAAGGGTTCCACCAATAGTGGTAGACTCGTGCCACAGTTTCTCAAAAGTTTGGGAAATACTTGGTGAGGAGTACTTCTTCAAGAGAATGACAATTGGAACTAAGGTTACATGCAATACAATGGTCCTGTATGAAGCTGCGTTAAAAAAGCTGAGTGAACTGAAGTACAGTTTTTATACACACGAAGTTAAAGACATAAAGCACTTTAAGTTAGTGTTATTTGGTTTGCCAAGAACAGACGCAAAACTTTTAAAGGAGGAATTGATTAAAATGCACAACATAAACCCAGTAAGTGTCAAAGAAATCGTAACCAAAAGGACTACAGCTGATGACGCTATATACTTGATTGAGTTTAACAAACAAGAAGTGTCAAAAAATGATATTATGAAAATAAAGTACTTTTGCAATATTGCTGTTTACTGGAGAAGACCTCTTAAAGGGAATAAAGGGCCTACGCAATGCACGAAGTGCTCTATGTACGGACATGGAGCTAAAAACTGCAATAGAGTTATCGTCTGCGCAGTTTGTGCTGGCAATCACGACCAGACTGAGTGTGTATTGGCCAAAAACACTCAAGGGAGTAATGTTGTTTATAAATGCCACAACTGTAGCCAAAAGAACTTAAGAAACTCGAATCACAGGTCCGACGATCCTAAATGCCCTTGCCGTAAAGATTATTTAGAAATGCGCCTACGATTAACTTCTAAGTCTAGACCTAATTTCAACAAGTCGAGAATTAATCATGTGTATGATGAGACTGAGTTCCCACACCTGTCAAGTCAGAGTCAACCAACTGATTCACGAGAGCACACCTTCCAAAGGAAAAGTTTGTACTCTGAGGTTTCGAAAAACAGACCCCGCGACAGCAACAACGATGATGACTTATCTAACGAGAGACTGTTAGAAATCTTCTTTAGTGCTGTGGATGCACTAGAAAAATGTCGAAATAAATTTGACAAATTAAGAGTGCTTGGCATGATGCTCAAGCATGCTATATAAAATCATGGGTAGTCAAAATGTATACGTTATGCACTGGAATGCTCAAGGCATAACAACTGAGTCAGCAGCTGCACAGCTCGAAAAAGTTCTCCATGAGAAAAATATTGATATTTTACTTCTTAACGAAACGTTCCTGAAGCCGTATCATAGGTTAAAATTTGGAGGCTACAAAATATACAGAGAAGACCGTCAAACACATGGTGGGGGTGTGCTTATAGCGGTTAAAAATTACATAGATCATAAGTTGTTACCAAAGATTAAAACAATAACCATAGAAAATATCTCTGTGGAAGTTAAAATAAGTGGACGTCCCGTAAGTTTTATCTCTGCTTATAATCCTGTTTACACTTCTAATTTTAAAACTGACTTAGAACTTCTTACCAATTCGTTTAGTGACTATTTTATTTTTGGTGATTTGAATGCACAACATGTGAGTTGGAATTGTATTTCAAACAATTCAGCTGGCAAAGAACTGTACAGACATCACTTAAGTTCAAGTTATTATGTATATCATCCGGATACACATACTAGATTCGGCCAAAATATAATTCCAGTCCAACCATCCACGGTTGATATTTTACTTACTAACTCTAACATTTCATTTTCGCAGTTACAGTCACATCCAAATATTTTACAGTCTGATCACACCCCAATATCTTGTTACATTTTTGGAACACCACAAAATCACTTTGTTACAGTTCCGTTGTATAATCAGGCTGATTGGCCAGCAATTAAATACTGGGTCGAGAATGAAATTAAGAATCATAATATCGGACAAATAGAGCTTAACAATATAAACCTAGATTCATCATTAAATAAATTAGTTAGTATAGTTAAAGAAGCCTTTTCCAAGATTCCAATTGGCCAGAAAAATCCTTGGCAGAGGGAAATTTCAAATACGTCTAAAATGCTGATTACTCAGAGGAACAAGTATAACCGTAAACTTAAAAGATGTAGAGATCCTACTTACAGAACTCAACTAATCAGCATTTTAAAACAGTTGAATCAATTAATTGATTTTCATTTGAAAAGGGATAGAAATGAAGCGTGGGCTAAATTCATTTCCAAACTGCCTTCCGGCTCTAAAAAGTTTTGGAAACTAACAAAAGCTTTAAAAGGTAGAAATTCTGCAATCCCCGATCTAAATATAAATGGGGAATTTTTAAGTACCGGTGAAGCAAAAGCAAATGCCATTGCGGAAGTTTTTAGATGCAACAATAATATCACCAACAACAATTCATCACCTTTAGATAATGTGGTTCTAAATTATGTGCAGGAACTTAACAATGTAAATCTCGCTGACAGTGACAATTTTGAATTCACAGATGCAGTAGAGGTAAAGACATTTGTTTTTTGTTTAAAAAATAACAAAGCCCCAGGTTTAGACGGAATTAACAGCATTATTTTAAAAAATATGCCCGATTACTTTTTTGAAACTTTGAGCAAACTATTTAATTACTGCTTGAGAAATGGTCATTCCCCCATGATATTTAAAAAGGCCAGAGTTATACCTATTTTCAAAACTGGAAAAGATCCTAAATTGCCTTCCAGCTATAGGCCAATAAGCATTTTGAGCTTGTTGGATAAAGTCTTTGAAAAAATAATCCACAAAAGAATCGTAGAGTTCTCAGAACAGAATAACATTATACATCAGCAGCAGTTTGGATTCCGAAGAGAGCACTCTACGGTACATCAAATCAAACGAGTGGTTAATATTATTGAGAATAATAAAAGAAATCGTAGAAGTACAGGTATTATATTTCTTGACATTGAAAAGGCTTTCGATACAGTATGGCATAATGGCCTATTGTATAAACTTAACTCTTTTAGTTTTCCTTTATATTTACAAAAAATCATACAAAGCTTTTTTGACCAACGTTCATTTGTAGTTTTCGTGGAGCGCATCTCATCAGATGAAAAACATATACTCGCAGGTCTACCGCAAGGTTCCGTTTTGTCACCTACGCTTTATTCGTTATATACGTCAGATATCACTCTACGCAGGAATCAGGAAGCAGCATTTTATGCAGACGATAGTGCTTTAATTTGCAGCGGTAAGGTATCTAATTCATTAGTTAGGAAAATGCAAGAGAGCTTAAATTCAAGCCAAAAATATTTTAATAAATGGAAAATAAAGGTCAATGATGATAAAACTCAGGCCATTATTTTTCCATATAATAAGTCGCCAAAACGCATACCTTCTCAATCTATGTTGTGCCGTGGGAATGTTATACCTATAAAGTCAGAAATCAAGTATTTGGGCATTATAATGGATAAAAAACTAACATTTAAGCAACATGTCAACCAAATTTGTGAAAAAGCTATAAAGTGTGGTCGGGCATTGTTTCCCATACTCAACAGAAGATCTAAATTGAATATGAAAAACAAAATATTGTTATATAAAATGTGCATTCGACCAATTATGAGTTACAGCTGTCAAGTATGGTTTCATAAAACTGCGAAAACTCATACCAAAAAGCTTCAGATTATACAAAACAAGAATTTGAAAATAATTCATAATCTTCCTCGTAGGTATCCGACAAATTTACTTCACAGTAACTTTGGACACAAGATGATAAACGATTTCACTAGAGAACTGACACTGACATTTAATGAAAAATGCAGACTGTCAAACTTTGAATCAATAAGGAATTTACAAGGTAATCACTAAGATTCGTTCGTTAAGAATGAATGTATTAGTGATTATCCAAACAAATTTCTTTATAACTTCCATAGAGATCAAAAAGGTTTTTTGAGCTATTTTCCTTAAGGATGTATATTTATTGTTATTAGTTTTGTAAATTTAATTATTTTTTTTTTTTTTTTGAATTCATAGTTATTTATTGTATCTTCAATATGTTTAAAATTTAATTATAAGACTCTTATTGTTGTAGTACTTATAGTAAAATCTCATACCTCTGTACCTTTTATATTTTAAACTTGTAAATAAAGACTTTTATAAAAAAAAAAAAAAAAAAAAAAAGACATGTTAATGTCTAATTGTGACGGGAGGTAACAATGATGTTAATACAGTTGAGCAACAAATAGAGCTGTATGAAAAAATACTGTCAAACTAAAATAAAAAACATTTTTTTCATGTTATAAAATAACCTTTATAACAAATCTTTTAACAACCATTGGAAGACGTGGAAAAACATTAACATGTTAACACTTAATTCTAACATGATAACAATGATAATGTATATCATTTTATTTTTAATGTAGACGTAGGATTATATGCCAGGTGTAATATCTCGTGTAAACTGAATGTAACGTGGTATTATGTTTGCAAAATCGCTAAATTAACATCACACATCGTTCGCAAATGGTTGTAAAAATAATCAAAATAACTTTACCCGTTTTGTTTGTCCAAGTTTTCTATCATTTTAAAAATAAGTAGAATGCCTTCGTCGCCGCAAAGAACTGAAGACTTTGGTAAATCATTTCTATTAAATAATTTTCATCTCAAAATATATATATGTATTTATTTGCTATTTAGACGTAGTCAAATATTTCCTAAAACTACTGGATGACGACAGAGACCTTTCTTCGGGAATAGCAGCCATAAAAACACTATTAATGATATTGGAAAAGAAACAATGTAGGTAATATTTTGTTTTTAAGAGTGCAAACTTATTATATGTAATATTCCTAGTTGGTACCATTCACATTCTTCAGAACACAATGCAGGAAGCTGTAGCTGCTATGCGTAACACAGATCTATCTATAGCCGCTGTAGTATCAGGGGGTGAACTCTTTTGCCGTTTTATAACATTAAGTTTGGATGATCGCGGTATGGAGGAGTGTCGAGAGATCATGTTAAATCGCGGAAAAATATTTTTAACTAAACTTTTGAATTCCCGTAATGTTATTGCTCAACAAGCGCAGAAATTTATTACTGACGGTTGCCGCGTATTGACTCACTCCAGATCGCGTGTTGTATTAAAGGCTTTATTAACAGCAGCAAAAGCAAATAAGCAGTTTCATGTGTTTGTTACACAGGGCGGACCGGATAATTCGGGGTAAGAGAAATATGTATAGTGAGAATTATTTCTAAGAATGGCCCTAAAACGAAATAAAGTTTTCTTTAATGAAGTTGTTAATTTTATTTTAAAATAATTTTATTTTAGAGCACAAATGATAGCTGAATTGGAACGAGCTGGAATAGACTGCACCATGATTTTAGACTCTGCCACAGGCTATGTCATGGAATCTGTAGATTTCGTTATGGTAGGAGCAGAAGCGGTAGTTGAAAGTGGTGGTATTATCAACCGTATTGGTAGTTTTACAATGGGTTTATGTGCTAGAGAAATGAAAAAGCCTTTTTATGTTTTGTCTGAAAGCTTTAAGTTTACTCGACTTTACCCGCTAAATCAAAGAGATTTACCAAATGAATATAAGGTACTATTTATTTGTTATTTATTTGATTTGTTTTATATATTTTTCTTTTTATTTTCTAGTACTCTCGTAAACATTTAAGTGATGTTTCCAAAGTTCATCCATTGGTAGACTATACACCACCTGCTTACATAACACTACTTTTTACAGATTTAGGTATTTTGACCCCTTCAGCTGTAAGTGACGAATTAATAAAACTTTATATGTAAACATTTTCGTATTCTTACAGAAATATATTGTATAAATGTATGTATAATCTTACATATTTCAGCAAAAAACAAACTGATTTTCTCTGTTTTAATATTATTATAACAATAATTAGAAAAATATTAAAATAAAACAAATGAAATTCTTTAAAAGAAACTGTGTTCAAAAGGATAGGAAAATTGTAAAATAAATAAATTGTGTGACAAATAGCTATTACCATAAATTGCCGTTTTCATCGTCGTGTTCATCGTCCGCATCTGCACTAGAATCTGTGGTGTACTCTTCATAATCTTCATCATCGTCATCATTTTCGATATACTCGTCACCGTCATTATCAAAACGATTAAAATCAGCAGCCGCCTAAAAAAATGTGGTTAATTACAAATTAATTTTTCCTTTTAGTACTTACTACTTGACCAGATTGTATGTTTATTTCAATCTGTAAACGAATATCCATTATAAGAAAAGCGGTTGTTACCAGAACTGGAATTGTTAGGCGGCTCTTCCACGCCAAATTGGTAAGAAACATAAAAACTTCACCAAATGCAGAATTCATTGTTAATGTTGCAGACAATCAAAACTAACGGCTAGCTGGTAAATTCTCTACAATTTCTTCTTTAGCTTCTGCCTCTAAACGTTGTTCTTCCAGTTGATCGTATTTTACGATATGCACAGTTTCACCCACTGTTACGGGTTGAATGGGCTGTAATTGCCTACACAAGTTTTGTACAGCTGAATCTGAATTTGTTATACTTGTTTCTAAGTGTAACAATTGATCATTATTACTAACACTGCTTAAATTGCTCTGCAGCATGGAGCGCAGACAATCGTCACGCTTTTCCGATAAAGCGTCCACAAGTTTTGAGTTCTTTTTTAGTTTTTCGAGTTTACGTTCTATCAAGAAATTTAAAACGAAAATTAATATACGAGTACAGTTATTAAACGAAATATAAATGTATACACGTTGTATGTACATGGAAAATACTTCTGGTTTTGTTAGAGATAGTCATAATCAAAAGCTTTACTAACGCATTAAATGCTTACTTTACTATTTGATATAGTTTACTATTTGATATAGTTTACTATTTGATATAGTTGCCCTATTCACAAGCACCCTAGTACGTGCTAAGTGCTAACAAAATACAACGGTGCTAGCTGTGTTGTTGGTAATTTTCATGCAAACATGCGATACAACACTTAGTACTTTTTTTCATATGTTTTTCAAACGTTGTATTTGTTTCTGTGCTATTAATAGTATGTAGTATATGTATGTAGTATGCAATACTACCTACACCTTAGCAGAGCTTGTGAATAGGGCAATTATGTATTGAATTTCTTAAAATGTAGTTTTCACTTTTATTTCAAATACTCTATGTAACTACTTTTGATTGATTTTTTTTAATATGTATGGATATATCAAGGGCTTTAATTATAACATTTTTGATAGAATTAGTCCTAAAATCATTTGTTTCTAAGAACTGCTGCAAGCGTTTTAATGTCTTACTAAACTTGTATATTAGAATTTGCTTTTGCCATCAATGTTTTACCTATAAGAAGTACTTCGCTTTCAGTTTGATGTTTCTCAAGGTTCTTTTTAATGCCCTATTCTTTTATATCAATAACCTCTAATAGAACTTATTCAATGCATTGCACTGTTTTTTTGAAATGAATGAAACGTTGTTGTTGCATGAATGAATCGTTGTTGTTAACGATAACTGTATAAAAAAAACACACCTTTCCCAGAATTTTTGATCACCGTTTATTAGGTCTTTGTTAGATTCACAGGTTATTGGAGCCGCCTGCACAATTTAACACATTCAAATGGTTTTAAATTAAAACTGATGGAATATTTTTCATCTTTAGTTAACGCCTTTTTATTTTAATTTTTTTTTTAATAATCTTATCGTAATTTATTGACATATGTACAAGTTTTACAGTGCTACATGTCTACATGACTACATACTATCGTTTATATTTTTTTGTTTACTAGCTGAATTCGCCACTTCTTCAGCGTCCTCACTATATTTTGTTTGGATTTTCTTCGAAAGTAATCCAAACAAAATTTTATAGCTCTTACTTTTATAGCGCTTTAAACATGGTTTATGTATTTACATTACCTATCCCTGGGTAATTACTCAGTAACATAGGCTTTAAATAGAATTCGAATATTTGTATTTAATTTCAAAATTATTATAGAGTTCTGTAATTGTGTTTAGAATTTCATGCAGGAAATAAGATATTTTAACGGGAAAAAAGTATTCTATATTTGAACCGGAATAAGTTGCCTCGCCATAAAATTTTATTAAAATTCAGTTTTTTTACGTGATGCGAACTCAGACAGACATAGAGAAAGTTACAGTTTTATTATAGTATGGGTCAGACTCACACACATACGGTTTCAAACCATGATCAATTTACCTTTAAGCGTACATAATATTTATATTTTCACGTTTTTATAAGGGCTTTATTTTTATTTTAAAAAGTTTTAAATGTCTGTTGTTACGTTTAAAAAATAAGCACATATGTATCTTTATGTTACAATCAAGTTTTTTTTAATATTTTTTATACAAGCGAGAATAGTACTAAATATACCTATAATGTTTACAATAAAAGGCAAAATACGTAAAGAACCACATTTCAGACATTATAAACATTATGTAATTATATACTTTATGTAAATTAAAAATTTGTGCCTATTACGTTTTAAAAGTAAGGTCACATACGTAAAATCGTTTTAGTATTGAAACCCCCTTTAATTTTTAGTTTTATTATATTTGTTATAGTGGACACAATTTTATACCTGTTTCGGTTCAAAAAATAAGTCCATATATGTGAAAATCACGACACTATCAGAACACCCTTTAACTTTCATTTTTTATACTTATTAATATAGCGAATACTGTTTTAAATACTTTCTGTAAAATTCAAGTGTGTGGATATTATGGTTCAAGAGAAGTTAACTATATACGTAAAATTAAAGTTAAAACATATATAAAAAACTCGAACATCCACAAAGATCTAAACGTGCCATCATTTAAAGCAGAAATAGCGAAATATACAGTTACGTATTTAAAGAAGCTTGAAACACATCCAAATCCGCTGACCCGCAACAAACTAAATGAACGTGGGTACATTCGTCTAAGAAGGAGGGACATTGCTTCTTTCGCCCAAACGTCATAGAGATGACTGGCAAATGACAGCAGCAACCGTGAAACACACAATTTTTTTTGTCTAGCACTGGCTGGACTAAACAAGTACATTTATTTTTATTTTAGATTTAAGATATGAGTAATTATTGTTAGTTCAAATATATTGAAGGTATAATAAATAAAATATGAAAAAAATTTATACGTAAAAATTACGTTACTATCTTTACTTTAATTTTTAGTATTTTTTATAGAGCGGTCATAGTAATGCACCTATGTGAAAATTTCATAAGTCTACATATAACGGATCAAAAATTATACCATATACCTACGTAAAAATGCGTCACTAACGTATAACTTTTAACGTAGTTTTAATACTCCGTGAAAATTTTAAGAGTTTAAAAAATAAGGCCATGTACCTACATACATGACGGGCACGTCCATATCGAAACATCCTTTCCGTTTAATTATTTGTTGTTATTGCGGACATATAAATACAATTTGTTTGAAAATTTCAAGAGTTTACCTATCAGCAACAAATATACAATAGTTGGAACGACTACGTAAAACCAAAAATCAGTAAAAGGGGGTAAACTTTATTTTAGTATAAATTCCCTGTATTCTATTATCTGAATTTGGTTAGATGATGTTTACAACTAAACACTATTCACAGTTAGTTATTAACTATACCAACTTGGGCCTACTTAAGAATAATTTGTATTCATTTGCATATTTTTATATATTTAAATTCATAGTTACCTAAACTCTGCAAATATGTTTTAGAATCAGGAAGATGTTGATGTTCAGTTTCAACTAATTCTTGCAAAGTATTTTCGTTACTATCTGCTACTTCTGGTTTACAATTGTTCTCTTGAATGAAACTATCTTCAAACGCCAAAGGTTGGGGACCGTTTTCTAAATCAACGCTTTTGTGTTGGATATTAATATCTTTGAGCTCGTTGTCCGAATTTATGTGTTGTGTTACTTGGTTCGCGCTTTGGACCGACCAAGGATCCGTCATGATTTAATAATGTGTTTACAAAGGAATATTTATGGATTTTTAACAATTGTCTAGATAAATAGTTGATTAATTATAAACACTTCACTATAGTGTTGTACAAGTGTTGCTGGCAACATAAAAAAGTAATCGGTAATTATGTTCTCGTCAAGTGGCATCCTTAGACATACATTTGTTTTTAAGTGGTATCTCAATTCTTAATGAGTGTTGATATAAACTAACATTTTTTTAAATTCATTTACTACCTATATTTAAAGTATTTTGCAAAAAATGGTTACAAAAATGCTACAAGATGACAAAACTTTAGAAGATGTTAAAATACGTTCACTCAATTGTGAATTAAATCCTTTAACAAGGGCCGATGGTTCAGTTTTGTTTGCCCAAGGTGGCACATGTGTTCTGGCGTCAATGTTAGGACCCGTTGAAGTAAAACTACAGAATTTGAAGATTGAAAAAGCCTATGTGGAATGTATATATAGGCCTAAAGCGGGTTTGCCAACAATTCGTGATAAAATGCGAGAAGCTGTTATTAAGGATACTTGTGAGGCAGCCTTACTTTCAACACTACATCCCAGAACAATGATTTCCGTTCAGCTTCAGGAATTGGATGATAGAGGAGGGGTGAGTTATAGTACAACAATAAATATTTTATATCATTTAATTTAAAATGCCTTTTGAAATAATTAACTATTTTGAAATTTTATTTATGCAGTTGGATGCCTGTGCCATAAATGCAGCCTGCATGGCCTTAGTTATTGGTGGTGTCCCTATGAAATTTACAGTTGGCGCAGTTTATTGTATCTTAGATAAAGATGGCCAACTAATTTTAGATCCTGATCAATACCAGTCAAAAGATTTTCGTGCCAGCTTTACGTTTGTCTTCGATTCTTTGGAACGTGACTTGGTGACAGTTCACAGTACGGGTTGCTTTAAAATGGCACATTTCAATGATGCTCATTTGATGTGTCGTGCGGCTAGTAGTTTAATATTTGAATTTTATCGCAAAATTATGACAAAATTTCATACACGCATTGGCGTAGAGAAAAAACGTAACGAAAATGAAGACTGTATGGAAGAATAAATTAGTTTTTGCTTTAATATAACTTTTTATTTAATTATATTTTAGCATAAAAATCTAGTAAATTTATTATATACAGTGGTTGACCTTTTAGAATCTGAGAATTAAGAGTCGTTTATATCAACCACCACAAAATCGCCAGAACTAATCTCTTTAGTCTCTAATTTATTTCTATGGGTAATCAATGGTAAAGTTTTAACAGGTACAATTACTTTAATATTAGCATCATTTCTACCAAATACACAATTATCTGAACGTTTGCTTGTTCCTTCAATTAAAATTAATTCCTTTCGTCCTTCATAGTTATAATTTATGTAATTCTGTGGCCCTTGACAAAATTTCATACACGCATTGGCGTAGAGAAAAAACGTAACGAAAATGAAGACTGTATGGAAGAATAAATTTGTTTTTGCTTTTTATATAACTTTTTATTTAATTATATTTTAGCATAAAAATCTTGTAAATTTGTTATATACAGTGGTTGACCTTTTAGGACCTGAGAATTAGAGTCGTTTATATCAACCACCACAAAATCGCCAGAACTAATCTCTTTAGCCTCTAATTTATTTTTATGGGTAATCAATGGTAAAGTTTTAACAGGTACAATTACTTTAATATTAGCATCATTTCTACCAAATACACAATCATCTGAACGTTTGCTTGTTCCTTCAATTAAAATTAATTCCTTTCGTCCTTCATATAATTTATGTAATTCTGTGGCGCCTTGACGAAAAGCCTTTATCATTCTCTGTAGTCTTTCGTTCTTCACGCTTATCGGTACATCATCTTTATAACGGCGATGAGCAGTAGTTTTTTCTCTCATACTGTAGGCAAATAGGAAGGCAACATTATAACGCACTTGTTCGATAAGACTAACAGTGTCTTGGAACTCCTCATCGGTTTCTCCACAAAAACCGCAAATGAAGTCACTAGACAAACCCACTTGAGGCAAATATGTTCGAATAGTTTCTACTAATCGCAAATATGCTTCTCTGGTATAACCACGCCGCATGCGCTCCAGTACACTATTGTTACCGGATTGTGCTGGCAAGTGTATATTTTTACAAATATTTGGGTGATCCCTTATCACTCTTAAGACATCTTCAGAGAAATCCTTAGGATGTGGGGATGTAAAACGTATGCGTATATCAGGAACAGCTTCCGCAACTTCATGCAGTAACCTTGAAAATGGGAGTCCACCCTTTTTGGGCTTATAAACAGTTTTAAACCCAGGAACTGCAGGCACTTCTGTTTCTGATGCTTTTGAAACATCTCTATAACTGTTGACATTTTGTCCTAATAGTGTAACTTCTTTAACTCCATTGTCTCTTAAATTCAAAACTTCTTTCTTTATCGATTCTATGTCGCGAGAACGTTCTCTACCTCTGGTAAATGGCACTATGCAATAAGTGCACATATTATCACAGCCTCTCATGATGGATACAAAAGCTGTACATGAATCTGCGTTCAGTCTCACTGGCATAACATCGCCATATGTTTCATCCAAACTTAAAATTACGTTAATAGCTGATTGTTTATAATGTCTGGAAATTGCTAATAATCTTGGTAGATCTTTGTAACTGTCGGGTCCAGCTACAACATCTACACACTTCTCTTTTTCCAATAATTTATGTTTCAGTCTCTCTGCCATGCAGCCCAAAACTGTAACTTGCAAAGGTCCTTTTTTCGCCGATCTTTTTTCTTTCATTGCCTTCAAATGATTTAATCTATTCCATATCTTAGTTTCAGCTCCTTCTCTTACAGCGCAGGTTACTATAATGACAACATCGGCATCTTTAATATCTTGTGATTTTGTGTAGCCATTTGACTGTAATATAGACCATACTACCTCGGTATCATTAGTATTCATCTGGCAGCCATAAACCTCAAAATGTATTCTTCTTCCATGACCCTGGTAACTTTCAAAAGGCAAATAAGGTATTACTTGGTCGTCAAACTTTTCTAAATTTGTGGCAAGTTTGAGTTTTACGTTGAGAAATTCTTGTAATCCAGGGCCGGCAGACACACGTTGTAAAAATGTTTCTTTTCTAGAAGGTATAGCGGAGCTATTGTGAGTTCTACATTTTATTAAAAGTTGTATTGAAATGGATTGGTGTCTAGAAAGTTTGAAAAGTTTATGCATTTTGGTTTTAAAAATTTCTCACTAATTATACAACAATTGCACACAAATAATTCTTAAGCTAGCATTTCACTTTGAATGCTTCAGTAAGAAGAAAAATAAAAAAGTAGGGAGGGCTCTCTCTACGTTAAAATACTTTACTGCGAAAATATAATCGCAAATTTAATTTCTTTTCTATACGATCGTTACTCCATATTTTTGCCAATATTGTTTTTAGACGAATAACTTCCTAAATCTTTAAAGCAAAACAATTGTTATATTAATTTACACTGTTAAAATTAGATTTTCTAATTAAGCGATTTGTTGGTTAGTTTATTGTAAACATTGGTTAAACATTGATTTTATTTTAACAACAAACCCGGGTGCACATAATTACATATATTTAACATTAAAGGAATTACGATATTATTAATGTTGTTGGGGAAAAAATTTAAAAGTTATTAAATTTTTGTAATTGTGTGCAGATATGGTCAGAATACGACGGCGTTTTGCACTACTGCTATGCGCTGTTTTCGTGGCAATTTTCTTGGCGGTGTATTTTTTAATCAATTATGCGGCACCAGCAGAAGATAAAAAACCAAATTTTATGATTCTCGATACATTTGAAGCTGTAAAGAAAGAAATGAAAATTCTAAAGTTAATAAAATCAAACGAATTATTGAATAATGTCGGGGAAAAGCCGCAACGACAAGGTGAATATTTTAAGAAATTGGAAAGTCTGGACAACATAAAGAACAAGGATGATGTTCCAAAAATTGATTACAACATAATAAATGACAACAAAGATGATACCTGTGACTTTGATACACAACAAGTCCCGCAACCCAATATACAGGTATTGTTTTTATTATTTCTTATCAAATGATTATGGATAAATTTGAATTCACTGTAAGCTTATATCGGAATTCTTGTTGGATTTTTGATAAATTGAGTTTACTACTGTTAGTTAAAATAACTTTTGAAATATTACATTTAATAACTATTTGCAACTATGGACAAAACCTATTTTAAAAACATTTTTCAGATGCTTGACATGTATAGGAAAATGAAATTCGATAATATTGATGGTGGCGCATGGAAACAAGGTTGGAACATTAAATATGATCCCCTACAGTATAACAATTATCATAAGCTGAAAGTGTTTGTGGTCCCTCATTCTCACAATGATCCTGGTTGGATCAAAACATTTGATGACTATTATGACCATGAAACCAAACACATACTATCCAATGCTTTGAGACATTTGCGAGAAAATCCTGAAATGAAGTTCATTTGGGCTGAAATTTCATATTTTTCTAGATTTTATGAGGACTTGGGAGATTCCAATAAGCAGGAAATTAAAAAGTAACCTTGTAAAAATAATATAAACTAATTTATAAATAGCCAAAATTAATTTCTTTGCAGATTAGTTGCAAATGGTCAGTTGGAATTTGTAACAGGAGGTTGGGTTATGCCGGACGAAGCCAATTCACATTGGCACAATATTCTTTTGCAGTTAACAGAAGGCCAGCATTGGTTAAAGAAACACTTGAATTGTACACCTACGACTTCCTGGTCCATAGATCCTTTTGGCCATAGTGCATCTATGCCATATATATTAAAGAAATCAGGTTTCCATAATGCTCTTATACAAAGAACCCACTACTCGGTAAAAAAAGAACTAGCCTTAAAGCGTAATTTAGAATTTTACTGGCGGCAATTGTGGGGTAAGAATTTGTGAGTTAAAATAGCAATATTAAATACAATAGGTATTTATTTTCGTATATCAGATGATACCGGGAGTACGGATTTATTCACTCATATGATGCCTTTTTATTCCTATGACATTCCACACTCTTGTGGTCCGGATCCTAAAGTATGTTGTCAATTTGATTTTAAAAGAGTTCCAAATTTCGGTCTTATGTGTCCCTGGAGAGTACCACCGCAAACGATAGATGACCATAATGTGGCTCAAAGGTGTTTACAAAATATTCTAAAAGTTTAAATTATGTATGTACATATATCATTGCTTTTAATATTTACAGAGCCGAATTGCTTATAGACCAATGGAAGAAAAAAGCTGAACTTTATCGCACCAATGTTGTGCTCTTTCCTCTTGGTGATGACTTCCGCTACAGTCAAAGTACCGAATGGGAGGTACAACGAGTAAATTATGAAAATCTTTTCACACACATTAATTCCGAAAATAAATATTTTGTCGAGGCCAAATTTGGCACACTACAGGAATATTTTGATGCTGTACATCAAGAGCAAAAAGAAAAACATCGCGATTTTCCCACCTTAAGTGGTGATTTCTTTACATATGCTGATCGCAATGATAACTATTGGAGTGGTTATTATACTTCACGTCCGTATCACAAACGTATGGATCGTGTATTAATGCATTACATACGATCCGCAGAAATCTTAAGCTCCTGGCATAATTGGGATGCTAGCAACAAATTTGAAGAAATGTTACAAGAGGCCAGAAGACAGTTATCTCTATTTCAACATCACGACGGCATAACGGGTACTGCCAAGTCACATGTTGTCGAGGACTATAACAGACGTATGTTGGATGCCGTAAAATCGTGTAAATTTATTATGCAACAGGCGGTGTATAGGCTACTGACAAAACCTTCTGTAAGTTACCAAAACATATTTTGGGTTATTTTAACATTAAAATTTTGTACTTTTAGATTTACAATGCTGACAATATCTTTAACTATTTTTATATGGACGATTCTCGTTGGCCTGGACCGGATAACAGTCGAACAACTATTATTTTGGGTGAAGAATTGCCACAAAAACATTTGGTTTTTCACAATTCATTGCCTCAATGGCATGAGGATATTGTTGATTTTTATGTCGCCTCACCCTATGTTAGTGTTGTTGATTTTAATAATAATCCTGTTGATATACAAATTAGTCCTGTTTGGACATGGCATAAGCACACATTTGCAAAAACTATTATACCACAAGCATCTACCACAAAATATAGGTTGATATTTAAAGCAAAGGTACCACCGCTAGGATTGTCAACATATGTTGTGAAAATAGAAACTCCTGAAAGTATAAAACCAAAGTGAGTTAACAATGTTAAAAGGCTTAGATGTTAAATAAGCATTTGTACAGTAGTAAGATGTAATAATGTCCATAAAACTATTAGAGCTTTTTGCATTTTAGGACTTATTAAACTTGTGATAAATTTGTTCAATAAGATTTAACATTTTGGTTTACAATTTCTTTAACAGCTACATAACCTTTGCATCGAATTTAATTTTAACCAAAAATCATATTTCCACCCAGTTGGGAGATTATCCGAAAGATGTACAGTTTGGTGAACACAGCGAGATTTCTCTGAAGGTTGGTTCAGGCCCAACAATAGCTTTCAGCGCTGAGGGTATGATGAAATCGATACAATTGAGGGAATCGGAGCCTCATACGCCAGTGAGAGTACAGTTTTTTAAATATGGCGTTCGTCAGAAGGGTGAACACTCGGGTGCTTATCTTTTTCTGCCAAATGGTTTTGCATCACTCATTACCAATGCCCAACATCCAGAAATTTTGGTTACCAAAGGTCCCTTGGAGTCCTCTGTTAGTGTTGGTTTGGCATTTGGTGTACATCATACGATACTGCGTGATGGTGAAGCTCCAGAAATACACAATAACATTGATATTAACGATATGGATGATACCGAAATTGTTATGCGTTTTCAAACACGCATACGCAGTGGCGAAACATTTTATACTGATCTAAATGGCTTGCAGCTTATTAAACGTCAACGATTTTCCAAGATACCCTTGCAGGGCAATTACTATCCCATACCGTCAGCTATTTACATAGAAGATGATACTTTGCGCTTAACAGTAGTTTCTGCACAGCCTTTGGGTGGCTCTTCTTTAGCTGAAGGTGAAATAGAAATTATGCAAGATCGCCGTTTAACACACGATGACGAGCGTGGTCTAGGCCAAGGAGTTTTGGACAATCAACCAGTTTTACATATTTTCCGAGTGCTGCTGGAAAAAATTGATAACTGTGAAAAGTTA
Organism: Phasia obesa; assembly: GCA_949628195.1. NCBI lineage: Eukaryota > Metazoa > Arthropoda > Insecta > Diptera > Tachinidae > Phasia > Phasia obesa. The sequence continues at coordinate 23,365,814 of OX451215.1, read as the reverse complement.
GCCGATAATCATCCTTCGGGCATTTTAACTACACCTTCATACCGTAATCTCAAGTCCATTTTGGATCCCCTCGATAAATTTATATTTACGGAGAACGACTGGTTGGGTGTTTTACCAGATTTTGGTTCTTCGCATATAGCTTTGGGCGAAGATATGGAAATAGTGGTAATAAGAAATTTACCAGTTTCAAGCGTTATACCAGCTATAGCTAGAGATCGTAAACCGCATTTGCTACAAAACACTGGCCTTATAGTACATCGTACTAATTTAATGCAATGCTCTGGTCTACAGGCTCAAAATACTGGAGAGGTAATTTCTGGGAGGTTACTGCGCAATTCGATTCGAAAAAAAAACCATTCGAATTTGTATGATTTATACTTTGTGTTTCGAATTACGCAGTAACCCTCTTTTATTTAACAATGTTAATAAAATAAATAAATTATAATTTAATTTTTTAACTTTCAGTTAAACTTACACCATTTGTTGCAGTGGGATGCTCACAATGTTTCTGCGGTTTATAAAACGACTTTGACATTTCTTAAGCGTATGTCTTCTCAGAAATTCGATGAAGATATAAACCTTTGTCCCATGGATTCAATGGCTTTCATTTTACAAAGACACAGTTGATTTTATTTCCCATAATTTAATTGAATTTAATTCTATAATAATTTTTTTATTTACTTTTAACAAATTTTCTCACTTGACTTATGGTTTACCTAATACCAAAAATTTTCCTTTTTTATGTTTTCATTTTATTATAACAATAAATTTAGTCTTAATTTATTTAACTTATTTCGTTTAGATCAGTAGTTGTTTTTTAATTACAATTGTCGAATTCTTTAATGTTTTACTTTGTTGTCTCGATTCAGTTCTTAATTTATTTTGATTTCTAATAATATAGAAATCATCATCTATTAATACTACATGTTTATATAAAATTTTTAATTAAGTGATTTTATAAAAAACAAAAAAAAATATTTTCCTTAAGCAATTCATTCCCATATAAAATTAAACTATCAGTTTCAACAAAAAAAAAAAAAAATTCTTTAAAATTATTTTTTTTTTTTAAATATACCAATAGTTTTCACTTATTTTATCCGTTTCTATAGTATAAAATAAATCTCGAATGAAAACAAAATAATAAATTAATTAAATTAAATTATTGACGGGTTCAATGCAATTTATTTGCAAATTTAAAAAAACCTGGACTTTTGCTTTTTTGGTTAAAACTTTATTATTCAAATCTCTTTATTTAAAGTAAATCTAAAAATAAAATTATGTAGTAATTTAATTGTACTTAACAAAAGCTCTCGAAGTGCAATGTCGTCCTTGAAAATTAAGTTTTGATTTTACATAAAAAAGACAAAAAAAAATATATATTATTTTGAAAAAGTCCTAAGATCATTGATCAAGCAAGTTAATTAAGGTAAACTTAAGTAACATAATCTCATTAAGATATTTTAAAGAAATTAAGTGCTAAAAAATATCCAATATTATTAATTACTGAAATAAATAGGAAAAATTAAACTTAATATTTTTATTAAACCTGGGGGTGGTGTGTTAGCATCTCGTAAAAACTGCTGGATGAATGTTAATGAAATTTTTTGGGAAGCTTCCCTACTACCTCGGTATAAATGTTTTTCTTTCATAAACAACTTCACAGATCAAATTTCGTCTTCGATCACATGATGGTATTCTTTACTGTTACTCAATTTGATTATTATAATACAACCATGTTTTTAACAGTTTTTTGCCTCCCCTGAACATTTGTAAATTTAGAGTTGTGATTGTTTATGATTTAGCAAGTGTCCCTTGCAATTAAAGGGTGTCCCCATGGATGTTTTATATTTTGAATTGTTATAGCTAGACACTTGAAATTTACAAAGTATGTGTAAAGGATGTCTCTATAAAGAACATGTCACATTGGACGAAATTGATTTTGTCACTCCTTACTATTACATAGTTTTAAAAATTTGTTCCAATTCAACACGCGAAAGTGTAAGAAATGGGTCAGCTTTATTCATCGTGAACATAAGTCAGTTTTCGCCATGAGGTATTTTTCTTTCCATATTCTCAAAATAAAAGAGATTTTTGTAATGCGTTATAGCGTTGACAATTTTTCCCCAGCTACAATCTCAAAGTTTTGACCACCTTCCAAAAGGAAATCTCTATTTTCTCTTGGAAATAAGAAAGCATAAGAAAGTACGCAATTTTACCGATTCAATGGTAATGAAATATGTTTGAAATTTTTGTTGCTGGTGCAAATACTTATCCAAATGTTTGTGTTCGCATCACGTAAAAACTACCGGATGAGTTTTAATAAAATTTGCGAGGAGGTACCTTAGTACCTCGGTTCAAAAATAGCATACTTTTTTCCGCAAAAATAACTCATTTCCAAAGAAAATAATTCAAAAATTTTGAGGCTACGCAATTTTACCGATTTAAAGGTGCTGCAAACTTGACAGCACCTTTTATGTTTCAAAGTGGGATATTTTAAACTCTATTTATAAAACTCTACAACAGTTTTGCAATTTTATATAAAATTAAAAATTTTATATAAATCCTTTCTTCCTGTGTAATTACCAAGGGATGGCTACCAGAGAATGACAAAAGTATCATTTTTAGTACTTTTTAGGTATTTGAGGCCAAACATGTACAAATGTGTATCGTTACAGCTCAAACAACATACCACACACGCATACTCATATCAATTTCAACTTAAATAACTACAAGTATAGACAAAGAATAAGTGTTCGCATACTTGTTCATTATTTTTCGCAATACAACTAAGTATAAGTAAAAGTTGGATAAAGTATTGGCTATACCCATACTTGTAAGTTTAGAGTGGGAATAAGTACAAGTATGTAAATACTCGAAGTATACTTAGAGTATTTTATAAATATATGTAACTGTATGTATTAATTATTTCACAATTTAAAAATACGTTCATTCATTCTTTGATCCTAATATAAAAATTATTTTGGTTTTCCATACTTAACTAATGTTCGGTTATAAACAAAATATTGCCAAACATCACACACCTTTTGATACACACAATTCCTAAAAGTAGTTGTTTTACTTATAAGTATACTTACAGTATTATAACTACTTTTCCATACTTGTAAGTATTAGGTAGTTATAAGTATGGGTATGACAGATACCCACCTACAACCAGTTGTACTCATACATGCATTACGTATACATTTTTAAGTTCGTTGTGTATAAATAAAGTTTGTTATAAGTATTGAGTACACCCATACTTATTTCACTGCAAATGCGTATGTGTAGGTATTTTCTGTGTTATAAGTATAGGTATAACTAATACCCAAAAATATGTGTAAATACTTAACTACTGTAATCTTATATCTTTCAAAAAACGTCTTTTCTGTTTGATTCTCCGTTTATTAATAAATCTTAAGTATAAAAATGTTACCAACTATGTACAAATGTTGCTTACTTATGCTCACGATACTATACATTCAACAAGAAAGAAAAGGATAAGTATATGTACTTAGAATAATCTAGAATTTCATGTATACAAAAATAAGGAACCGTTACTTTCATGTATGTATGTGATCACGAACTAAAATACATAAAAATGCATACATGTAAGTATCGATAAATCACGCCACACAGACATATATAGGTAGAGAGTGCAAGGAGGACTAATTCATATGTATGCAAGTAACCGACAAGAGATGGGTACTGTTGGTAACCGCATTGCTACAACTCGGCCATCCTGACAAATGGGATCACCTGATCCCGAGTCATGCCCCATGGAGATCCGAGCATCCCCCTAACCACGGACGCATATTGGAGACGGCCCAAACGCCCCTGTAGGGCGTGCGAGATTGCTGAAATCCCTCGACGTCCTCAAGTAAGTATCGGTCATTCCGCAACACCTTCGATATCCTATACGGCCCTCTATACTTCGGAATCAATTTACGTGACACCCCAGCCGTCGAATCAAAGTTCCTCACCATCACATAATCGCCGTCCTTGTACGACGTCGGAGCTTTCCTTCGTTTATCAAAATACTTCGCATTGTAATCCTGTAGTTTTCTTTGCTTATCAGCAGCTTCTAACCTAATTGCAGCAAGGTCCTCCCGTTTCCTGCTATTATCCCCAATCAGATATTCCCTAAGTAAATCGACAACTTTCCCCCGTTGTCCTAACCCAAACAGCACCACACTAGGATGCTGCCCAATCGATCTGTGTATGCTATTGTTGAGAGAAAACTCGACCTGTTCAAGTACCCTGTCCCAAAATATGCCCCTTTGCGGATCCACCAGTTTTGCCAACATCGGCCCAAGTGATCTATTCACCCTCTCTACCTGACCGTTTGCCTGAGGTGAACCAGTTGCGACCAGTACGTGCCTAACATTATTCTCCTTCATAAAGTCCGAAAAATCCTTAGAAGTGAAGCACGTCCCGCGATCACTTATAACCTGCCTAGGTCGACTATACGCCCTAAAATAGTCTCTTAATGCCACAATAGCCTCCCTGGAACAAGTAGTCCTCGCTGGATAAAGCCTAACAAATTTCGTACACGCATCAACTATAACCAAAACATGTTTCATCGTTCTACCATTGTCCACAGGGCCAAAATGGTCAATATGAATGGTGTCAAACGGAACCTCTGGCTTTGGGATGCTGTGTAAAAATCCTTCCCCCTTTCCATGCTTCTCGGAATAAGCAATGCAATTCATGCAGTTGTTAATGTGTGTCATAATCTTGGCCCTCATATTAGGAAACCAATAGCTCTTCAATATTAGCTCACTCATCTTATCAATTCCAATGTGGCCCATTTCGTTGTGATATTTATACAGAACGTGAGCCTCCATTTCCTCCGGGACATAAAACAACAAATTACCATCGTTGGCTTTTCTGTACACTAGACCATTTCGCATCTCATAAAAAGAATGTTCAGACTTCTGGAGACCATTCCGCAATTCCCCCAATTTTGAGTCCCTGTTCTGGCAGATAATTAAATTCTCCTCAAACGTGTTTTTCCCTATTACCATCACATTAGTACACCTGCTGAGCGCATCAACATGCTGCATCCTGTTTCCCGACCGATGCTCCAGCACGTAATCAAAATTCTGTAACTCCAGAGCCCATCTTGAAATCCTCGGATTAAGCTCCTTTTTACTCAGAGTCATAGTCAGTGAATTACAGTCCGTAACAATCCTAAATCGCCTTCCCTGTAGGTATATACGAAATCTCCTTAAAGCGTAAATTATAGCCAACGTCTCCAACTCGAAGCTGTGGTATTTCGACTCAGTGTCCGTGGTTCTTTTCGAAAAATAAAATACGGGATGAAATTTACCATCACCCTTCTTCTGCAATAAGACAGCCCCGAAACCAACAGAGCTTGCGTCACAATGAAGCTCCGTTTCGTTCCTTGGGTCGAATAACGCTAGTACCGGCGACTCCATTAACTTTGCCTTCAAAACCTCAAAAGACTCTAGTTCAATCTTCCCGAAACAAAATTTTTTATCCTTTCTCGTGAGATCGTATAAAGGCTTTGCCAATATTGAAAAATCCTTGACAAATCTTCTAAAATATGAGCATAACCCCAAGAAGCTTTGTACCGAATGTGGTTTATCCGGTACTGGAAAATCCCTAATCGCCCTCAACCCCTTATCGTCAGCCCTAATACCATCACCATCAATTGTATAGCCCAGATACTTAACCGAGGTTTGAAAAAATTCGCATTTATCGATCCTCAAATCTAAGTTATTCTCCACCAATCTAGTAAAAACCTCCTTCAAAATTTCAAAGTGTTCCTGCACCTCAACCGTTGCAATCATAATGTCATCCAAATATATTATGACTTTTCCATCCCTAACCATGTCAGCGAAAACCCTGTTGACGAATCTTTGGAACACTGACGGAGCATTTTTCAAGCCGAATGGCATCCTTAAAAACTCAAACTGGCCCAAAGGTGTTACGAATGACGTATACTTAACAGAATCTGGATGAACAAAAACATGAAAAAATCCGTCCCTTAAATCCAATTTCGTAAAAATCCTCCGGCCTGAAAGTCTATCCAATAAATCGTCAATTAATGGAATAGGATAATTGTCCCTCACAGTTATCTTGTTCAAAGTCCGGAAATCCACACACATCCTTAAATCTCCTGTCTTTTTTCTGACCAAAACAATAGGCGAAGCATACTCCGACTCGCTAGGTCTTATATACCCCTTCTCCAAGTACCGATCCAAGAGTATCTGTAACTCCGTCCTTTCCGCATATGACAGCCTCCTAGGTCCACAATTAAAACATTTGTCATCACTCAACCTCAATTTAATCTCACTATATACGCTAGGTCTAGGAGGACGCACAGGCCGCACATAATAATCATAGTAAATGTCTCTTAACCTATCCTTTTCGACAAGTCCTATACCATCCCCTATCACAAGATCAAAATCACTAGCCTCACCAACATCAACAGAAAGAATCCTCCTACAGAAATCCTCATCACCATCCATGTGTTTCAATTGTCCCTTACTGTCACTTCCAAAGCCACCCTCCAACACAGGTCCAGAATCCATGGACCGAATCTGCCTACAAAAATATTCCCCACTATTCACTTTCCCTTTCGTATCCTGCGATACCAATCTAAAACTTCCTTTCAATAAAAAATCCCGTCCTAACACGCATTCATATGACGTGGTGTCATCTGACACAACTAACATTTCCAGTTCAACAGCCCCATCTCCAACACTCACGAAACATTTAAATTTTCCATAAATGTCCAATTTGGACCAGTTTATTCCAAAAAAAATTTCATCGGTATACAAAAGATCCTTTAACTCAACAAATTTCAAAATACTAGACCTCCTTACGAAGCTCACCACACTACCAGAGTCTATCAGGCATTCTAGAGAAAATCCATTATCAAAATTATTATATAAAGAAAACTTAAAATATCTTACATATTCACTATTATCTACGAGATGTACCGCTGGTTTCCTCTCTGGACAGCTCGCTACCTGATGATCCAATTTTCCGCATCCATAACATGCCCCCATCTGACGCTTAGGCTTCTGGCAATTAGCAGCAAAGTGCCCAACAGAATTACAATTGAAGCACCTAAAATTATTAGCATTACCACCTTGCGCCTGGTCTAACCTTTTTTGGCCTTTCTGCATTGTATTTAGCTGGATTTTTGAGAAAGCCTGTAGTAACTGTGTTTTACTGGTGTAGCATTGTAAACTGGCTTGGATTCTTAATTGGTTGTCTGGGATACCCTCTATCATATACTCAATGAGTTCATCCTCCTCAATTCCGACCTTATTTGACAGCAACACCTTCTCTTCGTAGTATTGGATGAATGATTCATTGTATCTCCAGCGACGAGCTTCAAAATTTTTACGCAAAATTAGTTTATTTTCTTTCGTAGAAAAATTTTCTTCTAATTCAAGCAATATTTTCTCCGTTACTTCATATATAAAATTTGGCTTAGAATATAGCCATGCTTGTGCTCTTCCTTTCAATTTACACATTAGGAGAGTCTTCATCGTATCCTCATCGGTTTTGTACATGCTATTTATGTTTTTAAATTGGCTTACCCATATCTCGGGAAACTTCTCACCATCATACTCTAGGATCATTTCTTTCAGCAGACTAAATGATACACTCGTTCGATTTGAACCCTCCTTTTCAATTTCTTTATGATTTTTTTCATTAGCCCTTATCTCGACTGACTCATTTCTTCTTTGCACCTCTCTCATCATTTTCAAAATTTCATTTTCCTTTCGTAGTAGCTCTTTCTCTCTTTTTATAATTTCCAATTCTTTATTAAGTACACTCACCAGGTTTCTTCCGAAGATGTTGTCAGCATTATGTGGGCGAGGTGACTTTACACCCTTTTCATTTGCCCCACTACAAGTCGGACGGCTATCATTTTGCAAATCACGATCATTTTGTAACTCAAAATTATTTTCGAACTCACTATCATTTTGCAATTCATGATCATTTTGCACCTCACAATCATTTGATAATTCGCGATCATTTGCACCATCATTTTCTCCCAGACAACACTCACTTTGTTTTCCTCTATACTCTCCAACACCAATTTTCTCGACTCTTTCGATGAACACCATGTCATCAGTTTCGTCCTCCAACACTGGACATTGGCCTCTTGTCTCACAGGGTATATCGTTTAATCGGACCAATAAAGCACTTTTAGTACCTGTTGATGGCAGCCCAAGCTTTCGTAACCAAAGACGCAGTTGCGCACTGGTATATTCTGTACCACACACACTTTGCTTGTCCATTTTTGTTTTTTTTTTTTTTTTTTTTTTTTTTTAAACCCGTCCTTTATCCCACTTCTGAGATTGTAATCTTATATCTTTCAAAAAACGTCTTTTCTGTTTGATTCTCCGTTTATTAATAAATCTTAAGTATAAAAATGTTACCAACTATGTACAAATGTTGCTTACTTATGCTCACGATACTATACATTCAACAAGAAAGAAAAGGATAAGTATATGTACTTAGAATAATCTAGAATTTCATGTATACAAAAATAAGGAACCGTTACTTTCATGTATGTATGTGATCACGAACTAAAATACATAAAAATGCATACATGTAAGTATCGATAAATCACGCCACACAGACATATATAGGTAGAGAGTGCAAGGAGGACTAATTCATATGTATGCAAGTAACCGACAAGAGATGGGTACTGTTGGTAACCGCATTGCTACACTACATTTATTTAATAAGTATTTTTTGTCATTCTCTGATGGGTACCTCTATATAAAGTTAATACATAAAACATAACTGAAGCACTACAAAAGAAGGAGTCTTAAAATATGGAGTGGGTTACTTTCAAAAAAAATCGAAAAAAAATTTTAAGGACGCTGACGAAGTGGCGGGCACAGCTAGTCTTTAATAAATATAGTCTTAATTATGTATCAACGTCACTCGGAAGATGTCTAAGAAATAAATGTTATATTATATTTCCTTATACCTAATTTGGAATGATAACAGAACCACACGTTAGAAAAATTACATCTATGCAATTATTTTACCGTTACTATTACACTCAGAAAAATGTATTCCTTGTTGAGTAGCATAAATGTGTGTCCACAAAAACATTTTGTAAGAGTAACTTAATTGTATGTGTATCACTAATTATAAAAGAAAAATGTAGTTAGCAGCAAAAGTTGTGTGTGGCATTAAATAACTGTTGAAATTCGAAAACAAGATAGTTCCTAAATCAAAAAAATATTACCTAATTTACTGTTGTTACCCGATAAATACATATGAATTTGGAACAACCAAGGCATATCCAATAAACCATATTCATTTTGAAACAGTGTTTAAGCGTTACAGGATCACACATTAGTCTATGGCGTTAACAATGGCAATAAAAGAAAACGGAAATGTTCGAAGCTTTTTTAATTGCAAATGAGACCACATAAAAAAGTTAAAAGGTAACTCTTTTTACAAGATAAACTTAACCATTAAGCATTAAGATTAAGTAGCTTAAAAAACTAATGGTAGCTGTTTTATAAAACTATTGTTAAACTTGGTTGAGACCTTGGTATGTGCAAGCTTTCAAGTAAAATTAAGTGATTCCGTTTTGACACCACCCCACGCGTCCATACAAAGCCTATCCAAATGTTGGATCCTAGTGTTGATATCTAGATAAAGGTCACCTAGGCTGGTTCCTGATAGCTCAGATGAATTATCTATTATGTTTTCTCCAAGAAATTTATGTCTCGAAAAACCTTTTTCATTTTTATCCTGTACCCGGTAGATATAACAATGTCCCCTATAAGGAAATCCAAGCGTATTAACATGTGGAACGATCGCCCATTGACCTGTTAGAACAGCCATCAACCTTGATTTGTTCTTCCTATTTTTATTAACCAATTTGGCCGAACGCGTGTCTTTATAAAGCGACCATATATACATATCTTGCTACCTTATAAATGTTCAGTTTGCGCAATCTTAACTCAGCTCTGAAGGTAATATCCGAAGATATTCTTGTGAATGGCGCTAAGCGGCGTAGCGACCGATCCGGCATTGGAGTCATCAAAAACGGAGCCAGTCCTGTCCATCTATACTGTTACTTACCAAACTAGAATGCTGTCCGCTTGAGGATCCAGTCTAGATAACGCATAGATGTAATGTGTGATTTTAGGTAAAAGCAACAAAAACGCTGACTGTCCTCATAATATTTCTATCCCTTGGAGAGACGATAATTGAGTAGTAAATCAAGTTCCTTTAAAAATTTCCAGAGCCACAACCACAGTCATTGTGGTGTTGCAGTCACGTATTACGCTACCCCTTTTCCATTTTCGCCCAGAAGGCATAAAACTTCCAATTCTGAAGGCAGCCGATCTAAGAACCTAGCATGATCATACGTCCTAGATCTACACCGTCCGAATAACAATCTAGCCGCACTGCTAATTGATATAGTAAAGATCTATTACAAATAAATACAGTATAGGATTCAGAGCTTCTGAAGGACTAGTACATAAACAACCCGTAATACAGTTGGTTAACTAAATATTTCCTATTTGTTGTAGTCCACTGTTCTAAAAATACTGACAGATGTATTTTTAGAACAGTATATAGCCGTGTACATTCATTTTAACATCCTAGGATTTAACCCCAATTTTGAGCCAAACCTTAAATGTCTGTCGCTTTCTACCCTGTGTTGCACGTTTGCACTCCATGGCAAGTTTTAGATATTAAGCTATGGTAAACAGTATCAGTTCTGTTAGTTTTTTGGAGCACGTCCATGAATCGATACCACAAATGCTATAGGGTTAAACCCCCTTCTTGTCAGTTCAGGAAGTATCGAGTTAATAACGAGAAGCTATAGAGTTGTAGAGATCACCCTACCTTGTGGCGTACCGACCTACTATACCAACAGAGTTATTATCCAGCCTTTGATGTATTCGTAACACTAACGATCTAAAAAGCCAACAACAAAGACCAGATGGCAGACACTGACATGTTATTGAGGGCCCCCTCCAGATCTAAGAAGACCACCAAAAAGTACTGTTTATTAGCGAGATATATCTTTATAACCCTCACTATCTCACGAATAACTAACTGTATCCGTATAACGGCTCTCATCATAGTTGAGAGATATTTTATACAGGGTGGGGAATGAGTTTTTTGTACTCTCAGAATGCCATCAGGTCCCCGTGCATAATACGGAGAAAAACTGTTAAACTATTTTTAAACTTTATGCTTTGTGTATGACAAAACAGTACATATGGTATGATGTATGTATTATCGACAATTTCATTTTATTTATTACCTTTTTATTAAAATCGTTTAAATAATAATTATTCGCCAAATGTGGCAACACTATTAAACAGAATAGAATAAAAAAATCTAACCAATTCTTCTGTTGCAAAGTGGTTGTTTTCATTTATTGTGCTCGTGCTACATTTAAAATAAAAGGCCTTTTAATTAAAGTGTTTTAAGATAAAAATTTAAATTTATTAATTGAAAAAGGTAGGAAAAGCCAGATTTTTGATAAAAAATAAAAACAATTGTGCAAAATTTATCCTTAATAAAAAATACGTTCTAAATAATATTTATGCAAACGAATCTAATAACAAAGTACATCTTATGGATTTTTTCAACATTCGCCTATTAAAAGAGTGAAAGAATATACAGAGAATAAAGAGAAAATAGTTTGTGGTAATGCCATACGATTTTAAATATGTATGTCGGAGTAGTGTTTTAAAAATTACCCGTAATTCCCATTGGAATTATATAAAAAGAAGTAACAATGATAAGTTCGGCAATGCCGAATCTTAAATACCCTTTATTATTGTGATTTGATATTTTCCAAATTCCTCTTACAATTAAAATTAACCAAAAAAAAAAAAAAATATCCAATTAATATTAGCAATAAAATTTTGGTGGTAAAATGAATTTAAAACTTATTTAAAATGTTCGTAAAATAGAATTTGGTAAGATTATCCTTTGCACAGTTAAATAAATTTGTTGGGATACTTAATAGGGGAACACTTTGAAAACAGGGATTAAAATCCTTAGACGTTTGACGAAACGGTGTTTGAGTGTTAATGCAATTTTTGACGAAAAAGCTAGTACGATTTCAATGAAAAGATCCCTACGAAGAAAATTCGACGTTCACAAGATTGAAGTCTACCAACTCTCATGCTTGCGCAATTGAACGGGAATTGCTGGCTTATCATTTTTCGGGGATTTAGTACTTTTGTAATCTATTAATCCGTACATAAAAGCATTGCTTACATAGAAAATGTTATCCGAACGTAATACAAGCAATGGCGCGCGTAAGAAACTTATGCTGTTGAGATCTGCAAAAACCAATATAACTGCATGAGCCCAAAAGAAACGCTTTGGTAATTACATATACACTCTAATACTATTTTAAGTGCGGTATTGGTTAACTTCTTTCCAGTAAGTGTTCATTGCTTGAATTAAAAGCTCTTATAACTAATTATATTAACAGTTAAAAAACGTTAGATAAAGGAAAGGAGAACAAAAATTAGTCAGTTCTCACCAACTGCGAAATGAGCTGGCTAAAAAGTTTATGCTTACGCTTAAAAGTTACTCAAAAGATAATACGAAGAATGCTGAGGATGTAGAGATCCAGCAAATGTACGAATATAAAAGATCTTTTTTTAGCAAAAAAGAACTACTATTTCTCATCATGAGCTCGAAACAGTTAGTTAAACGTCTTTCTAGTTTTTTTTATATCCAAATATTTCCCAAGCTCCCCAAAATGGGCGTATCTTTGACTCAAATCTCTTAATTTGTCCTCAAATTTTGAAACAGGAAAATATTAGTAAGGCGCTAAATCTGGAAAGTATGATAGATAGGTTAGCAGTTCATAGCCCAATTCATTGTTTTTTCCATAGTGATTATGTCATTTGCAACCATGCTATCGCACAGATACTTTTCTTATTTCCATTGATGCAATTCATGCATTCGGGCATAACGACCTATGTTAGACGATCAGAACGTGTGGCGTAATTTTTTATGGTATATCCATTGAAATTGATAGTGTTGAAGAGTTCAAATAACATTTATTAAGACTAAGGAAAGGTTGAAAAGTAGCTTGGGCACGACATTTATTTTTCGATTTTTGTTAAAATTAATGATGTTCTGCTAACAGAAACAATCTAGTTGACGCCGCAAAGCACGATATTTGGATTTGCTTCATACACTTTGTATGTGTATGAGAAATTTTGCCAGCCAGTGCTTATTTAGGTTTTGCTGTTAGACGATGCAATTTTTACATGATTTTCTTGCAATGCTCTTTTAAAGTTGCTGCAAATTTAATTGAGCGTTTTTAAGATAAAATTTTGGATGTAATCGGCTAAAATTGTTTTTAACATTTCTCTTTTTTCATTTACTTTTTGTTGGCATTATTAGTGCGTAATTTTAAATAAAAATGTATTATTTAATTTACACAATAGCGGAGTTCAGAGGGTTACTGTGTAACTCAAATGGAAAATAAAATAATTCGAATTTGTATTTACTTTTACATTGTGTTTCGTAAAGGTTTTCTTTCTAATCGAATTACGCAGTAAACCCCCAGTGCTCGATGCAAATGGTCTTGCAAAAGTGCAACTGCATACTATCATAGATTTTTTGTAAAATACAACAACAATTTGCCTATTGTTTTTGTTAAAATTGAGTGATATTACGCATTTGAACTTTCGCTAGTCCATATGCCTCAAATACTGAATACCGCTAATATATTTGTGCAATAAATTATTACTGTAAGAAATAATCAAATAATCGGCCTAATTTGACGGCAGCGTTAACAGTGGTCGTATAGCCCACCAAAAAAATTCATTCAACTAGTTTCATTAAAAAATTTCATCGTGTAGATTTCATTATTATCGCTTACAAAATCAGAAATTTGACAGCAGTGACAACAGTAATTGTATATACATATGTGTAGCTGTGTTGCCGCTAAAATAATCATCATATAAAAGTATGTACAGATTTTAGTCGTTAGCCTGCTGTCGTCTATTCTAAAATCGGTTAAACAGATTTCTTTATTTCAAATCGGTTAGCTAAGTCACTTGCGCCTTTTTTCAAGTTCATTAAAATTATGTAATTTATAAGAAAATTACATATCTTTACATATCTTTAAAATTACATATCTTTGCTATGCAGACATTTTTGAAATTGGTTTTTTTTTGTTGTGATTTCTGCTCCTTTTTCACTGTCAGCAGATTAATACCCTTGTGAAAAAGTCTACTTTATTTAAAATTTTATATAAAACTTTTGTCTTAAAATACACTTTAAGTAGACTTTTTTTGCATAAGGGCATAAGTGTTTAGAAGGTACGCTTGCTAAAAATGTCAATAATGTTACCCGGAGCTCTTCAGGTTGCTTTTTACTTTAAGTGTATAAGTACATATATTAATAAGATTTAATAAAAAAGTAAAACCAGCGGAATATTTGTGGTTTTAATGACATAAATTCACATGAAAATACAAAATTATGTGATTTAGGCCCATTATTATAATTTGCCAATGGCTAAAGTTAGGATTATGTTGAAACGATAAATAGTTTTTCGCTATTAAGCTAAAAACTACAAAAACAAAATCCTAATTTTAACTATTGGCTAGTTATAATAATGGGCCTTACAGAACAAAACGGCTTGTGATTTGAAATCATGTGATTTTCAGAATAGGCATGATAATTTAGTTATTTTTTTTTTAATTCTAAAATTTTCAATTAAGTCCTTATCCCCCACAATAGTTAAGCAATCTGGCCACTTTAACTTAAAATTAAGTTTCGTTATAAAAAGCTCTCCCAATAATAAGAGAGTAAGATTTTCGGTTTTAAATTATAAAAATGTTTTGGAATGTGGTCATAGCACAATTGATGAAAAAAAAAAAACAAATCTGTGCTACTATTCTTTTCTTAATGCCTGTCAGCTTGTCTGCCCATATGCCTTGGTGTATCTTAGAGAATATCAATGGAATCACTTTCGAGCCATTACTTGAAGCGATTTGTTCGTTCGTATTAAATGCTTACACACCATTAAAAGCAAAGAATTATTTATTCATTCATTCTATCCAAAAAAAAAAACATCAAAAACAACTCGCAGTTCGGTAGTGTATTCCCTTAAAAAAATAAGAAAATAAAATTCATGTGAGAAGATACAAATTCATTTAATAATCAAATAAATTTAAAGTATTAATAAAAATTACTGAGATATTTTTAAACAGCAAAAAGAGCTTTTTTATCTGTATATACATATGTATGTGTGTGCGAGTGTTGTGTGTTTAAATATTTTATTAGAAAAAAAAAACTAAAAATTTTTACAAATTTTTTAAGCAGTATAACGATTTTTTTCCTCATTTCAATGCCAAATACAATTTTTCTGAGGCCAAAAAATTTTAATATTTCTAAATTGATTTTATGTATCCCATTTTAGGATACAATAAACTGTTTCTAGTGCAGGTTACATAAAATATTTAATAAACAAAGCAATACACTTTAAATTGGCTTAGTGCTAGCAGTAGTTTAAAATTTTCTAGCAGCAGAGAATAAGCGTTCAAAACTGACAATTAATTAATTAACAAAACCATGAAAATATTATTTTTTGAAGGTACATTTTTTCTATAATTGCTGCAATAAATAAAGGAGTAGACACAGCAGTGGAAGAATTTCGACGAATGTATGTTATAATTTGTTTTTTTCTTTTAAAGTGGATACAAAAAAATACCTACATATATACAATTGTTACGACGTCATACAAAAGTGTGTCAAAGCAGCACAACATTTTTTTACACCAACAACAAAACGGCATGAAATCAAGAGAGCACAGAAAGAGAATAAAATACAAAAAAAAAACCACTGACTTATATACGATTCTTTATATATAACAATGTTATTAACATACATACCCAGATTCATACATACTTCAATAACAGAACAGCAACTTACTTATACTCAGCGTTGCCAAATGTGCAGATTTATCTGATTTTTACGTTTTTTTGAAGCATTACTCTGTTTTTCAGTTTTTTGTTAAAAAAATAAGTTTTTTTTTTATAATTTTTTGTGGTTTTTACAGTTTTTTACAATTTACTATTTTTTAAATCAAAACCTAAAACAGTTTTTTACAATTTACTATTTTTTAAATCAAAACCTAAAACAGTTTTTTACAATTTACTATTTTTTAAATCAAAACCTATTTTAATATTTTTAACTACCAGAATAAAAGTCACAAGCTCCAATTAATTGCGACAATGTTTATATTTATGGTGAATAGTATACATACATACATATATTTGAAAAATATCCAAAACTTATACCGGACTTTTTGAAGTCTGCGTATTATCAATAGTTTAAAATGAAATTGTGTAATCAGAAATGCCACCGTTTGACATATCAAAATGAAATTTAGTATGTGCCTTTGGTATATGGAGATGAAGAGCTGTATAGGGCATAATCGGGAGAGGGCAAGGGGTAGTTTCCTTACCCCCAAATTTTGTGAACGGTCTGCAGGTCATAACGTATGACATGTTAAAACGAAATTCAGTATGTGCTTTTGGTTTATGGAGATGAAGAGCTGTATTGTTTTTGGGCATAATCGGGAGAGGGAAAGGGGTAGTTTCTTTACCCCCAAATTTTGTGAACGATCTACAGGTCATACCGTATGACATGTTAAAACGAAATTCAGTATGTGCCTTTGGTTTATGGAGATGACCTGTATAAATTTTGGGCATAATCGGGAAGAGGCAAGGGGTAGTTTACTTAACACCCCAAACCGAAAATCATTAATTTTTCGATTCGAATATACTTTGAACTTTTATTCTTTATGTAATATATCCATAAAAATATCAGTTTCCGTTTGGTATGGTAAAGCTGAGTAGGCCACTCCAGTTTTTTTTAGTTTTTCTTGCAATAATAAATATTTCTAATTTCATAAATCTCAAACCCTGTCTAGAACTAACTAAATAGCAACATTCTTATTTTATGTGCAGGATTTTATTATTTACATTGATAACCCTTTTATGTATAAGTTAAAAGTAATTGAGTTGCTAGACCTTTCTTCTGAGTTACACCGTTTGCGCGTTTTTGCATCGCCTCATTCAGTTCGGGCAGTATTCAGCTGATATATTTTTTCTTGTTAAAATGAAAGTTATGAAGAGAGGGTGGCTTGGTGGACTAGTAGGTAAGGTGCTAGTCTACCAGTCCGGGGTTTTGGGTTCGAATCCTACCAAAGAATCTGGAATCTTTCACTACAATTTTGCAAGAAGAACAAGAAGAAGCTTGGATATAATCTGGGTGTTTGGAAATGGTTCACTGCATTAGTTACAGGAGTTCTTCTTCCTCTCTTCCCTAGCAGGGAACTCCGTAATTCGGAACAATGCGGTTTCAATATTTACGGATGGCTCCAAGGTAGGCACGGGGACCGGATCGGGGATCTTCTCTTCTTAATCTTACAATTTCACTCAGGCTTCCCGATACCTGTACCGTGTTCCAGGCTGAAATATATGCTATATTGGTAGCGGCAAGGAAAATTGGGGAAGTTGCGACGGAGGCGTCGGCTATCGATATTTTTGTGGATAGTCTAGCCGCCATTAAGGCCCTTAATTCAAAAGTAGTTAAATCTAAATGTGTGTTAGCATGCATACAACCTTTAGCCCTACTTAAACGACATCGTATAAGGCTAGTGTGGGGCCCAGGGTATTAAGGCATTCGTGGAAACGAAATGTGCGAGGAGCGGTTCGAACATGGATGTGATAGTTGCCCAAGGAGACATCAATATCCCCTTGGCCGAAATATCTAACATACTAGGAGAATGGTCGCTAAAGGAAACGGCTCGCAGGTGGTCTACATTAACCACTTGCAGATTGTCTAGAATTCGTTGGCCCTCAATTGACAAGAAAAAGACAAAGGCACTACTAACCCGCGAGAAAAGGTGTTATAACGGGACAATCTATGATTGGACGTATGTCGGAGCGTACGGGAATCTCTCGTGGAGGGTGGTTCAGAAATTGTATGGATGAGGAAAAGGAGGAATCAGTTCAACACCTTCTCTGCGACTGCCCGGCTCTTCAAGAACGTAGGCTCAAATTTTTGTGCCAAAGATTCTTTCAGGACCTGGACTGTGTCAGTGATGCGACAATGAGCAGCCCATTAGGCTTTGTGAAAAGCTCCGGTTGGTTTACACGAACCAACGGTATTGGAGTTCTCTAGGGAATGGTGGGGGTAGATGATCGTTGGGGCATCACAATGGGCCTTATTGGCCTCCGATTGAACCGGCCTTTTTGCGGGCGGCCCGTTTAACCTAACCTAACAGCTCACGGACTCTCAATTATTATCTGGCCAAGTTTAAAATCTAGGTAAGACAATACTTGCAGACTGTGTCTGGAAAAAGGCTAACATATATATATAACGAGTGATTTTTTAAGAGCTTGAGAACTTTTTTAAAAAAAAAAAACGCATAAAATTTGCAAAATCTCATCGGTTCTTTATTTGAAACCTTAGATTGGTCCATGACATTTACTTTTTGAAGATAATTTCATTTAAATGTTGACCGCGGCTGCGTCTTAGGTGGTCCATTCGGGAAGTCCAATTTTGGGCAACTTTTTCGAGCATTTCGGCCGGAATAGCCCGAATTTCTTCGGAAATGTTGTCTTCCAAAGCTGGAATAGTTGCTGGCTTATTTCTGTAGACTTTAGACTTGACGTAGCCCCACAAAAAATAGCCTAAAGGCGTCAAATCGCATGATCTTGGTGGCCAACTTACCGGTCCATTTCTTGAGATGAATTGTTCTCCGAAGTTTTCCCTCAAAATGGCCATAGAATCGCGAGCTGTGTGGCATGTAGCGCCATCTTGTTGAAACCACATGTCAACCAAGTTCAGTTGTTCCATTTTTGGCAACAAAAAGTTTGTTAGCATCGAACGATAGCGATCGCCATTCACCGTAACGTTGCGTCCACTCCAAATTTGCTCTTCACTCCAAATGCGGCAATTTTGCTTATTTACGTAGCCATTCAACCAGAAATGAGCCTCATCGCTGAACAAAATTTGTCACATTTGAACATTTCGAACCGAACACTGATTTTGGTAATAAAATTCAATGATTTGCAAGCGTTGCTCGTTAGTAAGTCTATTCATGATGAAATGTCAAAGCATACTGAGCATCTTTCTCTTTGGCACCATGTCTGAAATCTCACGTGATCTGTCAAATACTAATGCATGAAAATCCTAACCTCAAAAAAATCACCCATTATATATATATATATATATATATATATATATATATATATATATATATATATATGTATAATAGAGATGCTGTGGGGACCTTAGCCTTAAGCAAATGTTACCAATTACCATAGACTCTGTGATGAGGTAGAATGCCGACATGTATCAGTCGCCAGTTTGAAATCACTACAGCCGAGAGTAAAAGACTAGTAAGGTATTTGTTGATTTCCAGTCGGATACCAGAAATCATTTAGGAACGAAGGGGGTCGAAAAGAGACCCATGAAGTTAGTGGTCTTCGGTATCCCCCTGCATAGAAATAAGTCGAATTCTGAATAACCACATAGTTCGTATCGACTCAAACATCTCTAATGTCTATCCTAATTGTGGCATGGGACTACCTAATACACAACATATATTCAACTGTTCGTTTTATGCTACAGTGCTCAAGCCAGTTGATCTACGGACCCAATCAGAAAAAGTCCCCCCTTTTCTTGACCTTCCAATAGACGAGGCCAACGCTTACATTTTCTATTTCTGCATATTCATATTTCTGCCCAGCCGTTACAACAACAAGAGATGTGAAAAGTACAATGAAAAACGTTTCCAGTTTTTTTTATTAAAGATTTTATATGACGACTGCAATTCCAATTTTAGAATAGCTTCTATCTACTCTAAATCACTCATGTGTCGGTTGCTCTAGACTAACTTCTTTCCTACTTTTGATAAGGAAGGTACGAAAGGAGTTAGTCTAAAGCATTAAGTCGGTTGGCAAAGTAAAAAAATGCAGTAAATAAGTTATTGAGGGTAAATAGGTAGAGGCCTAATATCGTACTGCTGGCTTATCTTATTAAAACCCGTATTCAAAAATCTATTTCGTTTTGTTATGTTGTCGTTAGACTGAAGGTGTAACACTTGGACTAAGTTGAACGTTTACAAACATCCCTCGATGCAATCATCTTATATTAATAATAACATTTATTAATTTGGAATAAAACCAGGATATGTTGGGTGATTTTTTACTTTTATACTAAATATTTGTTACTGATTTTATAATACAATTTTTAAATAAATATAAAGTCTTATGTAAATATGTATGTATTCACATAAAACTTTAAAACGACAGTTGACACAATCTTTTAACATCTCTGACTCATGTAAGCATTTATTTTTAAGACAACCTATAGCCAATAGGAATAAAAGAAAAAAATAAATAAATTGTAAACATTCTTCCTCTAGCCATATTCAAACGAAATCTATAATTTATTGTAAAAATCAGACGAGCGCAAAGAACTGATTGAAAAAAATGAAAACAGATTTGTAGAACTTTATCCCTTGGATATATTAATTTAGGGGGAATATCGAAGCAGACCACTTCCTTAATGGGTCCTCGTTGACCCTTGGTTATATAACCCTTAAGAGGATTTGACAGCCCCATGATTACCAATATGGCTATATTATCCCTTTTTATGACTTTACGTTTAAATTATATGATATCCCAATTTGTTTATTACCGTTTGTTTAATGGCTCTTTTTATCTATATTAGTTTAAAATTTTGTAAGGACATCTTAATCCATTCAGATTTTGTGTCAATTCAAATTCTATACTTTATTTCTCAAAAATTACTTTATTCTGAAATTTTCCAAATCCTTGAAAAGGCTGCAGCTCTAAGTTTGTTTAAAACTAAAAAACTAAAGTTTTTGGTTTTCAAAGCTTTATACGGGTACGCTTTGATATACTTTTACAAATGTATCTTTCTTAAAGATGCTCCCTTTTATCAATTTTTTTCTCCCTGTGTAAATAAACGAATGTTGAGCAATTGAGAGTAGAAGAAAATGACTACTTCCGCTCTCATTTCAGTTTCTATGATTTAAATTCTAAACTTTAGAATCTAAAGGAACTAAAAGATTTAATTTTCTGCTTTTGCTAACAACATACTAATCTTTGTACTACTTCTACTTCATGCTTAGAAATAAAATAAAACAGAAAAACACCAAAGAACAGTCGACAAAAACACGAAAGAAAAAAACTTTTTTCCTGTATTTGAAAAAAATGAAGCAACCATTTATACCAATCACACATATGTATGTATGTATGGATCTTTGTGTGTACATATAAATATTTACCAGGATTGGGTATTCCTGCAATGGATAGAGGGCCAAGTTTTAAATTTCTTTCGTAAGGCTCATTATATATTTAAGTAATTATTAATTTTTAGGCTCCCCTGTTTGTCGTTGTACAAATCGCGGATGGTCACTGAATGGTACTTAATGAACTTTCTGCTTAAAGGGTGCTAAATGGTAGTGTGCTAGTCTATCAATATGTATGGGGTTGTGGGTTTGATTTCCAACAAAAACTCTATTCTGTTTCATTACAACGTTTCACTACAACGTTAATAGGAGCCTTTGTCAAATGAAAGCAATTACGAGAGACGTTGTGATGAAGGAAAATCTGAAATCACTACTTTTGAGAGTAAAAATCACGACACTTAATGAAAGTAACATAGTTGTAAATTTCCCATCCGGTGCCAAAAACCTTTGAGAAATGAGACCCATAAAAAGTTGGTGGTCCATTTGCAGACTATGCCTGGATGAGTCTGAGGCGGTAGAGCACATTGTGTGTGAGTGTACAGCAAAGCACTCTGGCTAACATTAGGCTGAGGACAACGCGCGCAGACACATAATACAAACTTTAGATGTTATGGGGGACATTAAGCAGCATGGCCACATATCAAACTGCTTCTTAAAACTCGCTCTTTTATGATTGTGTTAATAAAAAAATACTCACACGTATAGGTAAGAGTGAGTTTGAAGAAAGTCGAAATACTTTTGATTTTCACTACCGTCGCCATAGAAATTTGAAGCCAGTTTGATGTGTGTTACTTCAAATTTCATTTTTACATAATTTTCAAAGCGACAACATCTACTACTTTTTTCGACGCGGTATAATTAAAATGAAGGAGAAAAATTTTATTTTAGAGTTAATTGAAGTTTATACCGATTTTTCTGCTTTATGGCAAGTGAAAAGTGAAGAATACAGTAATGGAACTGAAAAATCATTTATTTTGCTCATTTTTAACAAAAAAAAAAAAAAAACTAAAAAAATTTTAAAAGATTTTGCGTTTAAAAATTATACGTGTTTCCCTTTGCAAATCAACTTTAAAATGAAGTTTGATGGAATGAGTTTGATGTGTGGCAGTGCTAAGCAAAATGAAATATTACCAATACATACACAAATTTGAAGCATCAGTTTGATGTGTGGCCATGGTGCATTAGCCTTGGACAAATGTTATTACGAGAGACTCTGTGATTAAATCTCTTCAATCGCGATTAAAAGATAAAAAATTATTGAAGAACAAAAGAGGTTAGTGGAAACTTTAGAGGTTAGTTTGTAACTTTACAGCAGAAGGTAAAAGCATAACAGAAACTGTAATATTCAGAATGTAATTTGTAATGTACAACTGACTGTGAAAGCGTTGAAAACTTGTAAACTACTGCAATAAATTTTCGTGACAAAGAGATGTATTTGTGTGAAATGTATTGAAATCACTGAAAAACTCAATTTACGCTATTAACAAAACAGTAATTTTCAAATTTTATATAAATTTTAGAAATTTATTCAGGGATGGGTACCCCTATATAAAGAAAATACACAACTGAAGCACTATAAAAGTAAGAGTCATAAAATTTGGTGTGGATTACTTTCAAAGCAAAATCCAACAAAATATTGTCAGGGCGCCTACGACGTGGCGGGCTCAGCTATTACTAACTGTAAGTAGGGGTGTGTGTAAATAAGATCTTTCTTTCGCATGCTTATTACAAAATAGGTATACCTATTTTAGTTTTTTTGTGTTTTTAAACTATAATTTCATTTCCAAATAGTTTTTCGAGGGACGCAGATGCCCATGTCTGGTATATATGTATGTAGGTATAAACAACTAAACATAAAAAAATATATATGTATATTAACAGGTTGGGAAAAACCTACTGCCCCAATAACGGCAAAATACATGTGCACATGTACTTGCACATAAATTTTGTTTTAATTTTAAATAAACTTTGAAAAACATTTCTATTCACAGCAGACACACACACACCCTCATGCATATTTACATGCTTTTATTGAAACTTGCTCTAAAACTTAAACATGTATTACTAACCCTTACATATACATTATGCACATGCACAATCTTTTATTTTTTTATTTTTCATTTATTTTGTTTTTGTTGCGTTGTCCGTATAAAGAACAATAAAACGAAAATTAAATTAAAAAAAGCATTAGGGATTTTTCGGATTTTGTGTGGGGAGAAATATAATAAATGGTGTACGTACACAAACATACATACATATGTATGTACAAACATAGGTACATAACGTAACCAGACATGCCGCTTTTGACGGGTTTATCCTGCTTTTAAGAATTTTTAATTTTCCTAGATCTTTCTTCTTTTTTATCTGTACAAAGAACACAACTACAACAAGTCCGTCCAGCCGGGGGCATATTGTTTTGTTGACTTTTACCATATGTATTTATTTTCGCCAATGATTCCGAGGCTTGCACAGGGCCTAAAAGAGGAAGTGCGCTGTTGTACTTTTTAAAAGAGGCACCAATAAACAAGAAGTATGAGCATGGTTCCGCCCGACATGTTTTGAAATTAAAACCTGTCAGGGTTGTCAGATATGGCGATTTCTCGCCAAAGTGGCGATCAAATTTTGGATTTGGCAACATAGCGACTTTTTGACGATTTTTAAAATAGTTCTCGATATCGTTGGCGATTTTTCATTGTCTTTTGGCCAACATTAGAAACTAAATTAAGGAATAAAAAAATTAATAACAAAGAAATTGAAGTTTTAAAAGTAAATTGCTTTTCATATTTAAATATGATTTTACTTTTGGAAACCGGAAACTATCGGTACATCTAAAAAACTTCACGGACATCTTTCTATTATAATATTTTAAAATGTTTTTCATACCTAATGATTTTATTCCGGAAACTGGAAACATTATTAAAATTTTATAAACATCTTTCGATTTTTATATGTTGCAACTCCTTTTCACAAGTTAAATTTCTTATATTCAAAAATTTTCACTTTTTCGTTCAACACTTGCAATTTTTGTTTCTGCAACACATGCATTTGTTGTTGGGAGATTAAATAAAATGTACATGAATCTCTGCTGTGACTCTCTATTGTTGTGGTTATTTGTTCTGTTCGACATGAAAATGGCTGGGTTGTACGATACATCCATCTGTTTATGCCTAGTACTCAATCGGATGTCAAACCATAGTTTTTTTTTAATAAATTTACAAAGTTGCTCCTTATTTTGAAATTGTTGCTTTGGTATTATTTGCTTAAACTCCCCCCCAAAGATTTTCAATTGGGTTAAGATCCAGTGACAGTCTTAGCCGGTTCACCAGAGGTACCATCGGCCTGGAACCAGTCATCCTGTTCGAACACCCAATTAAAGGGCATCTTTTCTTCTGTCTTTATATTCAAACCGGGTAATAATACTGGTAATAAGATTAATTGGACCAACATTATGATATAAAAAATATACCTACAACACTATGTTTCTACCCGAGTCAAACAAACATTGCGATCGTTATCTATTCTAAATAAATTTATTTCGGTTTCGTCGATCCGCCAGATATTGCGCCATTTCTTTTCTGCGACTGATTCAGACCAACTTATATGGAATGGTGCGAAGAACAGCCTTGCATTCAGACTTTTTTTTTCGAAGCAAGAAAATTTTTTGGCTAATCTGCCTGGTAATTTAGCTTCTAGTTACCTTTATCAGCAGGAATATCTCTAGATGATTAAAAAGGATCGCTTTTGGCAATTGCGACAATATAATTGTCTGGGCTTCTAAGCGTCTTTTGTAGTCTGCGCTCGTTTCACCACTTTAAGGCGTTCATGACAAAAAATAATTTTTTCAATGATTTTCTAATTGCTCGGATAATTTTTTCTTCGTTCCTAAGACTTAACACCAGTCTTCTCTTTTCTGATGTACAATATTGTGGTCGACCCAACTATTCATATACTTTCCATCGTGTTACTTGGGAATTACAACTGGTGGAACCTTTGAATCATGTCCCAGTTTCTTCCTGTTTAATTTGAATGATTTCGAAAAAAAAACTAGCTGGATTTGAAACGTGGGCGTGGAACCTCCCATACAAAGTGAGATATTATTATGGTGCACTTAGAGAACTGTAATAGGTATACTCCAGAAATTTTGTTCAGCTAATCCCAATATTAATGTCAATAGTCTAGCAAAAAAAGGCTGGATTAGAACAATGGACGTGCTACCTACCATCTTATGTGAAAAACTTATCATGTTCGTAGGGGACTGTAGCAAGTAGTGTTGAATTTAGTTCAAAATATATGGGTATTATTAACCATATTAATGTGCATACTCGAGCACAAAAAACTGGCTGGATTAAAACAGAGGACTTAGTTCCTCCCATACTAAGCATATATTTATCTTAGTGTAACTTAAAAACCATAATAGGTAGAATTGCTTGTATATAATTTCCAAAGTTTGCTGTAATAATTTTCCAAGTTCCACAATGATAGTCGAGCGTTGGAACTATAACAGGTAGAATGTTTAAACCATTCTTTCCACCAAAGCAAATACCGATTTAACCCCAAACGAAGTCTTCGTTTAATCAGACATGCAAAAACAATGTGAAATAAAGACGGAGGCATTCAGTATTTGGCGAGTAAACGATCATGCAGATTCTGATTCCCTACGCAAAGTTCTAAAGTAATAAAGTGTGAAAAGGTTTTATACGAGGGACGTATTAGTACCAATCTGATCGTAGAAGATCTTGGTCATTTGTAAAAAACTAAAGGATAATTCTAACTCCTCAATTTCGGCTATTTTAAGGAATGACTTACTGATCTGGTTGACAAGGCTAAATTTTTGCAATGCTTAATATTTTAATTTCAGTGCTGGCCCTGAAACAGTGCTCTTCGATACAACTGCTACAATGGCCAATACTTTTAATTTTTGATGTCTTGGAAGGTTGCTAATAAACACCTATTCGCCTAATTGCGAATGTTTTCATTTTCTAAATAGATAGAAAGTTTAGCAAATTTTCATCTTGTAAGCTTTTTGAAGTCGAATAGTTTACTTAGCGACGGCCTGTATAGTTCCCATAGGGCTCACTCTTCACGGAACTTGCCAGTTTCTCTTCGAAAATAATAGTAGCACTCCATACGCCATTTTGGGCGAAAGCAAAGTGGCGGTAATAACTATATATATATATATATATATATATATATATATATATATATATATATATATATATATATATATATATATATATATATATATATATATATATATATATATATATATATATATATAATGGGTGATTTTTTTGAGGTTAGGATTTTCATGCATTAGTATTTCACAGATCACGTGAGATTTCAGACATGGTGCCAAAGAGAAAGATGCTCAGTATGCTTTGACATTTCATCATGAATAGACTTACTAACGAGCAACGCTTGCAAATCATTGAATTTTATTACCAAAATCAGTGTTCGGTTCGAAATGTTCAAATGTGACAAATTTTGTTCAGCGATGAGGCTCATTTCTGGTTGAATGGCTACGTAAATAAGCAAAATTGCCGCATTTGGAGTGAAGAGCAACCAGAAGCCGTTCAAGAACTGCCCATGCATCCCGAAAAATGCACTGTTTGGTGTGGTTTGTACGCTGGTGGAATCATTGGACCGTATTTTTTCAAAGATGCTGTTGGACGCAACGTTACGGTGAATGGCGATCGCTATCGTTCGATGCTAACAAACTTTTTGTTGCCAAAAATGGAACAACTGAACTTGGTTGACATGTGGTTTCAACAAGATGGCGCTACATGCCACACAGCTCGCGATTCTATGGCCATTTTGAGGGAAAACTTCGGAGAACAATTCATCTCAAGAAATGGACCCGGTAAGTTGGCCACCAAGATCATGCGATTTGACGCCTTTAGACTATTTTTTGTGGGGCTACGTCAAGTCTAAAGTCTACAGAAATAAGCCAGCAACTATTCCAGCTTTGGAAGACAACATTTCCGAAGAAATTCGGGCTATTCCGTCCGAAATGCTCGAAAAAGTTGCCCAAAATTGGACTTTCCGAATGGACCACCTAAGACGCAGCCGCGGTCAACATTTAAATGAAATTATCTTCAAAAAGTAAATGTCATGGACCAATCTAACGTTTTAAATAAAGAACCGATGAGATTTTGCAAATTTTATGCGTTTTTTTTTAAAAAAAAGTTCTCAAGCTCTTAAAAAAATCAATCGTTATATATATCTATATATATATATATATATATATATATATATATATATCTATATATATATATATATATATATATATATATATATATATATATATCTATATATATATATATATATATATATATATATATATATATACACTGTACGAGCTGTTATAGATGAAATTTATCCGGGGGTATAGCAAGTCTCTATTCTTTTTCCATCCATGTTTTATACTTACGCCACAGTTCAATGTTGTGGGCTTACGGACAGACGTGTAAAAACACATTTGCATAAAACGAGCTTTTGTACCCCAGTTTTCGAAACTGTAAAAAAAAACCTTCACTCCATCTAATATCTCACTTATTATGTAACCCTCGTATATTAAGTATTAAATGTAATACAAATTCCATCTGGTAAAATAGGATGACATATTTTCACGTGAAAAGTTTTTCACATTAGTTACCCTATCTCACATTTTGATAATAGAAAACAGACATGTGGTCACCTTCTCCATACATAATTTGCGTGCAATTTGATACATATGGATATACACAGCAAGTGTGAATAAAAAGATTTAATTTATTTAAATAAATATTCTTCATTTTAAATAAGTTCTATTGTCTACAATTTGTAGCTATTTACCTGCTGCATATGTACATACATATGTATATGACAGTACTAGTTTAAGGGAATGCAACTTAAATGTTTAGGTGGAAAAAAAAACTATTATATCAAAATAAGAGGAATTTTCATTAAGAGAGCTAAAGCTTTTTATACGGATTAAGTAAAGCATAGTTAGTGTTTGTGAACAGGGTTGTCAGATGTGGCGATTTCTCGCCAAACGTGGCGATTTTCAATCTGATTTGGGTATCAAATTTAGGATTTGGCGACATGGCGACTTTTGGTCAACATTAGAAACTGAATTAGGAAATATCAAAATGTGTAATGAAGAATTTGAAGTTATAAAAGTAAATTATTTTTCATATTTAAAGATGATTTTACTTCTGGAAAGCGGCAACTTTCGGAACGTGTAAAGTTCCCGAACATCTTTCCATATTTAAAGATAATTTAACTTCAGGAAACTTTTTTTAAAGTTTACAAACGAAATTCCTTGTTTTCAAAGATTTTTTTTAAATCTTAATCTACCTTTGGATGCCTATCAACCACAATGAATAATATTAACTTTTGTTTAAGAAAGATAATAAAAATGATTATGTTCTCTTATAATTATGTACAGTTACATTAGTTTCGTACTTGATGTGTAAGTAATTCAAAAAGAATTTTTTATACTTTACTTTTTACATACAAAGGAAGTTTTGAGGTTAGGCCTAAATTCGTTTTATTCTAAGTTGAAAAAATATATTTTTTACAAATTAGGTGAATAATTTTTATGCTGCTAATTGCTGGACAGAAAGATAGCTTTCAATAATGAATTCTACCAAAACTCAACTGTGAAGCAGAAAATATAATTATTTCTTAATGCTTTAGATTTTATGAATTCAAATAGGGCATGTTGCACACGTCTGTTTATCTTGAGTAATGATGAATAATTTAAATTCCCATAAAATATACATATATTCTAAATAAGAACACGGTGACAAATACCTTAAGGATGAGTATGTTTAGGTCTCCATTTATTATAATTAGCACTATTTTTAATTGTTTTAAGTAAAAATTGTACCTTACTCGTGTTCACTGATCATTTTAAATAAAAAGCAATATGGCGACTTTTTTTCTAATTTTGGGGAATTTTAGCTATTTCAATTAAATTTATTTTTTGCGATTTCTTAAAAATATTTTTAAAATTAAAAAATATTGTATGTATACTCGTATATGTATATTATGGAAAAATTTTAACAAACAACTATTTTGGCGACTTTTCACATCGATTTTGGCGAAATATATATATATATATATATATATATATATATATATATATATATATATATATATATATATATATATATATATATATATATATATATATATATATATATATATATATATATATATATAATATATATATTTATCAGGGATGGTCAAGTACTTTTTAAAGTGCAATTAAAACCTAAAAAGAACAATGGTATATTATTGACCTATGGTTTCTAGGCCAAATTTGCTTAGAATTTGA